>JAQPPZ010016861.1:1250000-2500000 GCA_028583015.1 Wollemia nobilis | reverse complement strand
ACCATGTCCCAGTACTCCTTATAAAATTCACAAGGAAATCCATCTAATCCTGGAGCTTTATCATTAGTCATCATGGACAAGGCTTCAGCAAGATCATCCAATGACAAAGGGCGTTCACAAGCTTCCTTTTGAAGAGCTGAAAGCTTCTCAGGAACAACTGCACAGCAAGCTTGAATTGCAGCCTGTCGTTCAGGAGTTAACTCCTGAGAAGCAAAAACTTTTTGATAATGCTTGACAAAAACTTTAATAATATCAGGAAGCGACGTCCAACGAACCCCTGCATCCTAAATAACATTGAACTGAATGGCTTGTCGCAAGGGTTTTATTTTTTGAAAAAATTCTTTTGAAACCCTATCGCCAATTTTCAGCCAGTGAAACCGAGCACGAAGAATGACAGAAGTATGAAGGGAAAAAAGCACCAATTAGAGTGATAAGGTATCAGTTAGAGTGATAAGATCTGGCATAATTTTAAAAAGACAAGGTCAAAAGACTAAGACTAATGCCTGGACCACCAATTGAGTACAAGGCATGGACACACCAGCCTTCAATGTAATAGAATTCAATGCAACTATGGTCCTCGGCTTAAGGCAATAAGATCCTATTGTCTGATCAGGAAGCTTTGTATTTAGCTGTAGGTTAACCATAGTCATGGCTTCTATAAGCTTGACAATCCTTTATCTCTATATACTATAGTTGTAAGATTGAGATGCAGAGCTAAAAGGCCTATTGGCAAAAGGCTAAAGCTGTTATAAAAAATTTAATGGGTAAGTTATAATATTCTTTTTCATTTGGTTATACGGGATTGAAATGGATTTTTATCTGTATTACATTATCATCATATGGTGGTATTATATGGATATTATTCATGTATCTCTTAGCAAAATTTGAACCTTGGTCTCCTCTTTAAATATTAAGAAATTTAACCAATTAAACTAATGTCACTTAGCTAAAGAATGCCAAGTTTGAATATATACATCCTAAGGAGTTTGACAAAAAAAAATTAAATGATTGTAAAAATCATGTATAAAGTTTGTCATAAAATTCGTAAGTTTTTTTATTAAGTTAAATGTTTAAATAAGAAAATATTGTATAAAGAATTTTACATTTCATACAAGAATGAGGTACATTTGCAACTGCCTTTGTAAATGGGTTGTCCGAAATCATTTTATGCTACTGAAAATGTTTTGCAAATGCCTCTGTGAACGGATTGCCTGAAATCATTTTGTGTTACTGAAAATGTTATAATTTGTTTTTTTTTTTTTGTTTCAATCTTTAGTTTTTTAACATGTCTGAGGATGTAAAGAAAATGAGTGAATGAATTGCCCAAATGCGATATTTTAGGTTTACTTTTTCTTAATCTCAACTGTTCTTTTTCAATTATGTTCACGGAATTTGTTCTGTTTGTTTCTACAATTCCGTACTAAAGGTGATATTTTTAAGTCACAGCCAAACCTGCATATCTTATGGATCTGTTTGAACAGGACAAAACCAGACTACCCACATAAGCGTTTTAACTTGAGCGGAAAAGTGTAGGTTACCATAAACATCAGAGGCGAGGATAATGGCCTTGTGAGTGTGGGGCGATCCCGAGACATAGACTCTGATATCTGCCAAGGTCTCCACGCTCCCATTCAAATCTGCGCTCGGGTTGTCCAGCTTAGGAGGGTTCTCGCAGCACTGAGCTCCTGCCATTTCACTTTATCTGTTCTATGCTACTACAAAAGCTAGGGTGTTATATGCCAGTCCCGAGGGTTGATGTTTTAAATCATTAATTACGGGAGGTCTCCCTCACTTCCCAATCACTTCATCAAGGAAATGAAATGAAAGATTTTAATTATGTCCGCGAGATCCAAATATGGTTTATGGGACCTCAAATATGGAAGTACAATTACTCAAATCATATCATATGATCTTTAATATCTTTGAGAAGGTTCTTAGCAATTCCCCAACTTTTTTTTATTTTACTGTCTTCAAATAAATATGTTATAAACTCGTTCCCAAGTGTCTCTTTGTATTTGTCACGGATATCTGAAAAACTCGGGCATTTATAGATGAAGTGTTCCTTTGTCTCTATTGCCTTGTGTTGCATAGAGTACATATCCTTTCTTCCCATTGTTCTTTGGGCGTTGTCCATCTTTCTGTTTCACATCTAAGCCTATGAGAGCTAGTCCTTATGTGAGCAATGAGTATTTTTTCTTTCCACTTGATTTCAACATCTATATACGTTTTTTCCTTGTGGTCATACGTGGGTTAAAATTTGCAATATAATATTGTCTTTTCTTGCTTGCATTTTTCCACATTCCACTTCTGAACTTTTCATTCACATAATTTTGTATGTCTTTGTTGACATTTAGGCATTCATTTATGTTGACTTCTCAACGTTTCATCCATTTTTTATTTTGTTTCATCCATGTATTATTTCGCCTATGCAACTCTTCGTCCCTAGCTGCCCTAGGCCATCTATCATTTGTCATAGACTATGTAATATGCTCACATAATTACATACCAAAAATAGAGGAGCTAAAAGTGGAAGATTCTCCAGTGGAACTTAAGTCAAATCACAACCCAATTGTTATGAAACTTTGAATGCATGGAGACAAATCAAAGGGAAAAACACTTGCAAGACAATCAAAATAAATATCCTCACAAGGGAAACATTCTCTTAACAAATGAAAATCGGCAGAAATTTAAAGCAATATTAAATAACAAGTTACAGGAAAGGGAAGAACTACATCACAGTAGTAGAGATTACAGTAAGAATGAATGGTTAATGCATGTTATTCAAAAAACTCTAAACAAATGCAAGAGAGCTAAACCTAAAAAGAAATAAAAGAATAGCTTCTCAACCAACCCATGGTTCGATGAAGATTGCAAAAAAATGCGAAGATTACTAAAGGAACCAACGGGTAAAACAAGAGCAAAAAAAAAAGCATATGAGAAACTGGTAAGGGCAAAAAAAAAGAATACACTAGAACAAGGAGGAAAGAATTGATTTACTTAGGAAAACATGAACCAAAGAAATTTCGGAAGGAACTAAACATGAAAATGATGCAAACTAAAAATAACATAACAGTTAATCAGTGGTTGAAGTATTCAAAACAACTGTATCAGCGTAGTAACCAGTAGGAGACACCCCCTACTATCATTGTCAAGAAAGAACTTTTCATAATTGAAGACATTATTCAAGAGATAAAAAAGTTAGCAACTGGTAAAGTCCGTGACATAGACAATCTTCAAGCAGAGCATATAAAATGGGGGTAGATATCTTGGCACCGCAAATCAAAAAAATTTTCAATGAGGTCATATAAAATGGCTTCCCTACGGAGTGGACAACCAGCTTGACCATTCATTTGTTTAAAAGTGGAGATGTAAATAATCCCTCAAACTATCGAACTATCATGATCAACCCTCTCTTTGCAAAGTTGTTTGGGAGTACGATAGAACGTAGGATCAGCATATAGGCAGAAGAAAAGGGAAAGAAAGCAAAGGGGCAAGCAGGTTTTAGGCCCAAGCACTCAACTATTGATCACTGTATCACGCTCAGACACATAATGGAAAAAATATGAAACAAAAAAAGGGAGGCTTTTTGTTGTGACAGTTTTACGTAACATATGCCAACGAACAAATAAGACCTTTATCGTGGACTCTAGTAAAACAGTAGATCAGGAGATATTGAGATATTATTGTTGGGGACTCTAGTATTGCACTTGGATACATATTTGGATCGATATCAAACGAGAGTAAACTCCAACATTTAACATCTAGTAGGAGATAGGATCGTGCTTATTCAAATATAAAATAATTTATTAATTATGCGTGGATAGGGTAGGATTGGAGTGTTTTGTTGATGGGTTGTCATAGGTTTTAATTTATTAAACGACTTGGTCATTTTTTTTTTTGTTTAGGTGTGGTTGGAGAGCACTATATGCACTTCAAAACAGGTGTAGGAATGCCGAGTTGTGGGACTGGAAGACCACCAAGGTCTTATTTGGCCTACTTGTTACACTGGTTCTGTTGTATGGTTGCGAGGTGTGGGCTAGTGGCACAACAAATGCAAAATGGAGGCAAATAGAAAGGATTCAAAAATATCTAATCACAAACTTTCTCAAAATTAAGGCCACAATCCCTTATGAAATGATTCTAGCTGAAACTAGAATGTTCCCTTTAGAAGCAATTGCTATGACCAAGTCATTATGTTACTTGAAAAAAATAGAAAACATGACAAATGATAGATGGCCTAGAGCAATTAGGGACGAAGAGTTGCATAGGCGAAAGAATACGTGGATGAAACAAAATCAGAAATGGATGAAACGTTGGGAAATCAACATAAATGAATGCCCAAATGTCAACAAAGACATTAAAAATTATGTGAATGAAAAGTTCAGAAGTGGAATGTGGAAAAATGCAAGTAGGAAAAGACAATATTATATTGCAAATTTTAACCCAACGTATGACCACAAGGAAAAAGCGTATATAGGCGCTGAAATCAAGTGGAAGGAAAAAATACTCATTGCTCATATAAGGACTAGCTCTCATAGGCTTAGATGTGAAACATGTGAAACAGGGAGATGGACAACGCCCAAAGAACAATGGGAAGAAAGGATATGTACTCTATGCAGCACAGGGGCAGTAGAGACAAAGGAACACTTCATCTATAAATGTCCGAGTTTTTCAGATATCCGTGAAAAATACAAAGAAACACTTGGGAACGAGTTTATTACGATTTATTTGAAGACAATAAAATAAAAACGGTTGGAGAATTGCTAACACAAATCAGCAGGAGAAGGAACAACCTTCTCAAAGATATTAAAGATCATATGATATGATTTGAGTAATTGTACTTCCATATTTGAGGTCCCATAGACCATATTTGGGTCTCGCGAACGTAATTAAAATCTTTCATTCATTCAATCACAATAACTGTCAGCGAAGGCTTCCAACACATCTATCGTCTCGTTAATGATAACCAGGCGTGAAATGGGGACCGCAGGACGCAAGCAGGTTCGCACCGAAAGATTTGACTCATTGATTTCGTTTTTGGTTTATAGAATAATAATGATAGCTTTATCAATTTTTTTTATTTATTTTTATTTGTGTGGCAAATCATTTTCTTATAGTTGAAGTGTTTATTTTTCAAATTTTAATAATATTATAATTATATTTTTTAATTAATAAGTTATATGTGGTTTCTTTTGGGTTATTCTTATCACAATATCAAAAATATTATATTTATTGTTAGGTCAATTAAATTTTATTCATTATGCCTTTTTTTATCATAAATAATTTTTATTTATTTTTCTATTAAATTTATTTTTTGTTTTTTCAGAGTACAAAGTTTTTACTATTAACTCTTAACATCATTCATTAAGAGATAAAATCTTACTTGTTTTTCTTTTTCTTTTTTCTAAGTAATACTTCTTATACACATCCACCATGGGGATTGAACCCGATAAAATCTTACTTTATTAGTTACCTGCTAAAATTTAAATTTCATAAATATAAAGATCAACACTACGATTGGCTAAATTATTTACTACTCTATTTTTTTCTGGTGGAAAACATCCAGAAGGAATGTCACTTTCGGGTAAGACCCAAGGAGGCAGGGGTATCTATTCCGCAAAAATCGCCCAAGCCTCACACCTGGCCTACCACCTTTGACATACTCAAGAAGCAAACCTGAAACAACAAAAAACAAAAACACACAAAAATATTAAAAAAAAAAAAACATGTTCCTTGAGTGTGTCAAAAAGATAAAGCACAATCAAACACACTCACAATAAGAAAAAAAACACCAATTAACATATACATACAGAAACACAAACACAAGAACCACAACAAAAAACACAAAACAACAAAAACACAAGAACAATAAAAAACACAAAAGCAAAAATTTACTACTCTATTTCCTTCTCTATAAATATGCTCACATTTCCAAAATATTACCTCCAATAATAAATGATGAACATCAACAATCATAATATTTTTTATCAAATCCTCGCATCCATTTTTGTTAATAGCATTAATGATAATTTGTAAATCCCCTTCAAGTAAAACATTTTTACATCATTTTTTTATTGTAATTTTAGTCCCTATAAGAAGTGCCCTAGCCTCTACATAGTTAGCTAGTTGAAGTTTCACGTGATTTTGAGTGAGGAGAATTTTGCCTTCATTATTTCAATAAACACCACCATCACAGCTTTTCTCGAATTTCTTTTAGAAACACCATCAATTTTTTATTTTTTTGCTAGGGGTTGTACTCAAGTCCCTCAACCGTTGATAAATCACAACTCTCTTCTTCAAAGCTTAAAAGTTTACAAACAAATTCAATTCTCATTTCAATTGAGTTGCTATAGCTAGAAACCTACATCATTTTACATAAAATGTCTAAATTTTTTATTTTCATTTTCTATATCTTTTTCAATTTTCTATGTGAATACAAATATTTCAAAATTCAACATCCTTCTTGGTCTTTTGTACAATAGTCTTCACAATACTAAAACTTCACCTCTACTATCTATGCATTGCATCTTAGTAGTGAAATATTTCCAAAACATCACACAATCATAGTCTGCTTTACCAGATCTGGATTGCTAGTTTCCTTCCTAAAGCACAAGTGCAACCACAAAATTTATAATAAATAGTTTATATGAAATAACATTAATATTATAAAATAAAGCAAATATTACCAATGGAAAATATTAAAGTAAATCTTAATCATTATTTGAATTAGGCAATCAATATTTTCTTGTCAATTTCAACTAAACTTACTACTTCCTCTAACCATGAAAAAGATAATTTAACTTCATGATCCTCAATTAAAGCCCCTCTATTGGCTTAGCCTATCGGTAAATTTGTTTCCTTCCCTTAACGCATGTGTAAACCTAATTTCTTCAAACTCTATAACAAGGTCTTGAATTTCCATAATTCTCTTATATATTCCATGGAGTCTTTGCTTTCCTCAAAATTGCATTTATTACTGAATGAATCCCCTTCCATCCATACTCTGCTCCATTTCATTTGCTTACATATTTTTAACCCTTCCAAAGCCTCCCAAGCTTCAACTTCATTATTTGTCTCAAATCCACTATTAAAAGTGTAATGAGACAAAATCTCTCCTCTATTATTTCTAATTATTCCTCCTATTGCTGGTCCTAGATTTCCTTTAAAGGATCCATCAAAATTCAATTTAACTAATTCCCCATCTGGTGATTTCCACTTTATATTCTTTACTTTCTTTTTTTCTTCTATATCCAATATCATAATTTCATTTGATGACTTGACTCCATCTATCAAGGCTCTTTGCTTCCAGATTAGGGATTGGGTGAGTTGATGGGTTTGGTTTAGACTCCTCTGTGGCTAAACAAATCTTCATTTTCATTAGCTCAAAATTGATTTCATTTCCTTTAAATATTCTTCTATTTCTTTCTAGCTATACAGTCTAAAGTATTGTATCTTTTAATATATCCCAAATTGTCTGTAAAGCCTCACTTTTAAAAGTGTTTTATCATTGCATTAACCATTCTTCAATTATGTCGTTTATCAGCATGCATTTACAAAACATATTAAGAATCCATTGCCATAGTTTTCAAATTATTGAGCAGTGTCCCAAGAGATGGTCTATACTCTCCTCTTTACAAATAGCACATTATGAGGGGCCATGAAAACCCCTTTTCATAATATTATCCCAAGATAAAATTCTTCTATGACCTACTAGCCAAACAAACATTTTGACTTTTGGAATGCTTGGGCTATCCCAAATATCTCTCCATATTCTTGCAACACTCCTAGTTTGTTGGTATTTTACGTTATATCCACTTCTTGTTGTGTATTCTCTTGAGCTATTCAACTCCCAAATCAACTTACCCTTGGCCCCACTTGGAATAAACATTGTTGTTATCTTTCTACTCAATTGCCTCCTAGCATCAATGTCTTGTATACTTGTAAAAAATCTTCTTTTTATTTGTATCTTTCTTCCCGATCCTTATACAAAATGTTTGAAACCCTATCACCATATTTATCTTAAAGTAATCACATCCATGGTTTCAAAATTAGATCTAGATTGAGTAGGTTTTTATTACACCAAATATCCATACAGATAGAAATTTTTTCTCTAGTTTCCACCACCCATATTAAAACTGTAATCACTAGATCAATTGATTTTTTTAAATCGTTCCATAGTGCAAAACCATTTGGCAGAGAGAATATAATAATTATTAAGCTTAGGTCATTGGGCTCAATATACTTAGAATAATTCTTGCCCATTGTCTTCGACTCTCTTTGTGTAATCTCCAAATTACTTTTCCCCTAAGAGCTAAGTTTGCATCCGTAATAACTCTTAAACCAAGACCTCCCCTAGTTTTATCATCACACACCTTGCTCCATTTCACTAAAGAAATTTTACTTTTATCATGTAATCCTAACCACAAAAATGATCACATAATATAGATTAAACTTATTTTTATCGATTTTGGCATAGTATACAAGGACATATAATATGTTGGAATGGCCTATAAGACTTATTTAATTAGTTGCACTCTTCCTACTAATTATAACCACCAATGTTTCCATGTCGATAGTTTATTTTGAACTTTACTTATAATTGGATTCTATAATTCTATCCTTATTCTCCCCTCAAATAAGGGCATCCCTAGATAAGTTGTTGGTAAATTTGCTTCCTCCATTTGAAGTAACTTGCATATCCTTACTTTGATTTTAATTGGGGTGTTTAGGAAGTAAATTTTGGATTGTCCTATTAACTTTTTGACTTGATGCTCTTTTATATTCATTTAATAAGTTATTCAAAGCTTTGGCCTCATTTATCCTTACCCTTCCAGAAGAGTTATATCATCTAAAAATTGTTGATGGGTAATGTTATCGATGTTATTACTTGTAACACAGAAAAATACACCATATGAAATAAAAATAAATATTTGTATTGAATTAAGATAGAGTCCTTTTTGATACAATAAATATCTTTTACGGGAGTTTTTGCAATAAAAATGTGTGACCAACTAGGGGAATAATCCCCTTTACAATATGAACTATGGTGTCTTCATTCTTCTGTGTCGCAAACCAATGTGAGGGTGGGTTTTGGAGTTGTGTTTGGACCACCAATGAAGTTGAGTTGAGCTTTTGAAGTCATTTTTTTTGTAAACTACACACATGCAAACATCAAACAAAGTTAGTAGCACATATTCACATGTTTAAGCATACCAAAATAAACATAAGCAAGAGATGTAAGTGTAAATGAAATGTAGAGTGTAAACTTGAAAGGTAGGTGTGCAATGCTTGGAATGTAGATGTGCATGGCTAGAGAAATTTTGGTAGCATGTCCCTATGTCTCTTCATGTGTTGAAAATTAAGGAAATGGGAAAGAATTTATAGAAATTTGGTGAGGGGTAGGGTGAGGTGGATGGTGGGTGAGTGGGCATCTAGGTGGCATGACTTGGCAACCATGTGGTAAGGTTAGGTGGGTGTAGAGTTCTAGGGCATCCTATGTGGAAGGGGAGTACACCTCCCCTCATGAATGCCCTTGGATGGAGATATTTCTCACCCACCCAAGGCCATAAATGAGCCTAGGGAGAAGGGTCCTTGGGAAAGGGGGAAGGAATTAAAAATTCCTTTTAGGTGCACATTGGGTAAAGGGCAAGGGAATTAAAAATTCCCAAAAAGGTGAGGTGGAGGGGGTAGGACATGTAGGATTAAATGGGTGGGTTGACCTTTGGGGGACATGACAATTTTAAATTCATAAAATTGCATGGGGATATGTGGGAGGATGTAGGAGGATTTAGGAATTAAATGAGGGGGAATTCCCATGGGATTTCCTAGGGATTGAGGGGGATATGGGGGACTTCCTAGGATATTTCCTAGGGATTGCATAGGGATCATGGGGATTTGATTTGAATTTTAAATTCTTTTTGCATTCCCCTTAGAATTGGGACATGGATTTGAAAAGTGATTAGGGTACAATGGAGGGCTTAGTGGAGGGATTAGGTGGCTAAGATGGGTTATGAGGATTCCAAGGTGGATTTGAATAAATTATGAAGATTTCAAAGTGGATTAAAAGAATTAGGGAGGCTAAACATGGATTAGAAAACTTAAATGAAGTAGGAGAAGATTAGGGAGAATTGAAGGATTTGAAAGAATTAGGGGAAAAATAAAAATTGGAAGAAAATAAGAACCTTAGGGAAACTTAGAAGAATTAAAAAGGGAATTTAGAGGAAATAAATAGAATTAAAAAGGCTAGGGAATTTTAGAGGAAATTAGGGAAAATTGCTAGAAATTAGGGAAATTTGGATGAATTAGATAGGAAAAAGGCAATTTGGAGGAATTTGAGCGAATTTGGGTAATTTTGGGGTAGTTTTGGGATTTTTGTAAATTTACGCAATTTTGATTGCAAATGACTAAAATTTGGCATCTACATTACTAGCCTTAAGTCCACTTACAAACCCATATTTGTTAGTCTTATTCAAGTTCCTACCCAAAACCTCTGCCATAATAATGAACAAATGTGGTGATAGAGGATATCTCTGTCTAAGACCTCTTTTGGATTTAAATGATTCTTTTACTAAATTATTGACCAACACAAAATATGAAATTGTAGAGACACAAGCTTTAATCCATCTAACCCATTTCTTTCCAAAGTCAAACTTTTCTAATACTACAAAAATAAAATCCCATTTAACCCTATAATAGGATTTACTCATATCAAGTTTTAAGATCATTACTTTCTCTTTTCTTGAATTTGAGCTACTATTATCCTATCCAAAATTTGTCTCCCTTTCATAAATCCTCCTTGCTCTTTTGAAATAATTTTGTCTAACAGTGGTCTAAACCAATTTGCCATAACTTTGGAGATAATCTTATATGTCATATTACATAGGCTATGTGTCTAAAAGAATCAAATAATTTTGCATCTTTCTTTTTTGGAATCAAGGTAAGATATATTGCATTTATTTTATAAGATATGTATTGTTTTACCCTAGATTGTTCCACAACCACCAATAAATAATCCTTCACTATATCTCAATTATGTTGATAGAATGCTATAGAGAGCTCATCTAGACCTAGGGATTTATCCTTATTAAAAGAGAAAAGAGCTAAATGAACTTTTTCTAGAGTAATAGGCTCCATCAATTTCTTGTTGTCTTCATATGTTATAATTGAAGGTACTTCTTGAAGAATTTTATCATTAAGAACTTCAAACTCCTATGATCCTAGAATTGATGAGGACATCATTTATGCTTAGGCTTGTTTTTATGTTTTTAGTATTAGTTTATATTTAATTTTGCATGCATTAAACTAATGCTTCACACGCCATTGTAGAGATCCTAAAATAAGAACACCAAGTTCAAATCTTATCCTTACAAAATAATCTTGCTCTAATATAATTCACCACCAATTGTCATGTAGACACAAATATAAAATTCAAGCACAATTTCACAAGAGCATAAAACAATGCATCAACAAGAGTAAGAACTAGCACTAGGTGGACCTAATACAACCCAAAGGGTGCTTAAATAACACTTTTACAACCATAATATTTCAAAAATAGATGTTAACAAATTGCTAATCATAAACTATAATTAAGCTAAGATGCTAACAAAATAATCTATGACTAAGCTAATCAAATCCTAACAAATGACTATGCCATCCATATATGCCAACTTATTTTATTTTATCGATATTTACAATTTGAATAGCATTTGCAATTTATTTCTAACTTAGACTTAGGACTTTAGACTTTAGAAAAATTAAATATAAACTAATCCTAAAAACACAAAAATAAGCCTAAGCTTAAATGATGTCCTCATCAAGAATATTTTAATAAAAATACCTTGTCTCCTTTCTTATTTTTCTTTGGTCTTCAATCCAAACCCCTTCTACTAGTTTTTTCTACTAATTCTAGATGTTGATATCTGTGCTATAACCATCCTATGAAAAAAATTGTATTTTTATCTCCTTCTTTTAACCAAGTCTGTCTCAATTTTTATCTCCAAAACTTTTCTTCCTTACTCAACATATTATGATATTCACTAAGTAACCCCCTTTCCTCCGAGCTTGGATTATTATGATCACATTTTTAGAATTTTGAAAGTTTATCTTTAAGTTATTTCTTCTCAATAATGTTTTAAAAAAGTATTCTTGCTCCATTTTTAAAATCTAGATGTCATTGATTTAATTTGTTTTGGAAGTGTATACAACCCATCATTTCTTGAAGAATTTAATGATTGTGCTATCATATCAAAAAATTGAGGACGGTCTTTCCACACCTTCTTATATTTAAAATATAATATTTTTTATTTACTTACCACCATTTTAACTCTTATTGGCCAGTGATCTGAACCAATCCTTGTCAAGGTATTCATTTTAACACAAGTCCCTTCATATAGTCAATGATCTGAGATTATGTATTTGTCTATTTTTTTTGCTATTAGGTTCTGGCCTCTCGTGTTGTTAGTCCATGTATAGATGTATTCTTCAAATCTAAATAAAAGCTGAGAAATAAAACTAATTTTTATTTCTACTAATTTTTTCTGAATAAAAGCTGAGAAATCTCTCATACTTTAGGTTAATTTTCTAATTCCCCAAAAAATTTCATCTAGCTTGGTTATGGAATTAAAATCTCCTATGATCATGAATTGGGTTTCTTGGTCTTCACTTCTCATAAAGGCTTCAATCCTACTCTAAACTTCCAATCTTCCTAGCTGAGTTGTAGGTCCATAGACATTGATAAGGATGAAATGAATATCTGCGAAGTAGCATGTGACTAAAGAGGTTATCCAATGCCTAGTCTTATGAATGGTTACACATGAAATTTTAATAGGATTCAAACAAGTTAGAATTCCCCCTGCAACTCCTTTAGAATCCATAGCATCCCATGCACATCTCATCCATACTGCTTTAATAGTTTTGGAAACTTTTTCTTTTGTCATTTTTATAAAGAATATCAGGATTATTACTTAAACAAAGGTCCTTGATACACCTTTGATTTGAGGGGATATTAACACCCCTTATATTCCATGATATGGTAATCATGTCTGATTAGGGGCTATTGGTACTACTTGTGAATTACCAAAATTATTTTGGTGTTTGGTAAAAAGAAATTCAACCAACTTAGTTTGTGTTCCTTTCTCTATGTTTGCTCTTGCTTCCTTTGATATCGCTTGATATTTTGAGGGTTTTCCTCTTTTTTACTTATCTAAATTAGGATTAGGTCTTATTATTCTATTCCTCAATATTTTTTCACAACATTTTTTCATTAGATTTATCTTCTCTTGGATCTACTACGGAAGATTTTGACTTGTTCTGCTCATTTTTTGATATTTTTTTATTAATGGTAGAGGTATTAACATCTAACATTACATTCTATTTAATATTTTTTCTCCTAAATGGTGCATGGTAATTCAAGAGAGTCTTTAAAATTTTATGAGACACATTCCTTAGGTTCATCGAGAATGTCTGTTCCTAAATCATGATCATATAGAATAGACAATTCCTGTTAATATGTTGAACCTATTGTATTGTGTCCTCTAAGCTTTGACCTACTTTTTCTTTACAAGATAAAGCCTTAAAAGAGTTGGTATTTATTTCAATATCCTTCCTTACTAGTCTCCATTGTTTAATTTATTTTATTCATCTAGATCTATCTTTTGAAAGTTGAAAACCATCCTCGTCTATATCCATTTTTAAGTTTCTCTTACAGTTTTCTACATATGATTTTGTTGGACTCTTCTTAGGGCATGATCTCTCAATATGGACCACCTCATGACATCTTCTACATCTAAAAGATGTGTTTTCATAATCTATGGTTTGGTTTCACATCTTATCCTTATACTTAAGAATGTTTGATTCTAGTAATGCTTTACTTATATCAATCATGACCAATATCCGAGCATAAATAGCCAAGAATCCATCTTTTGTAGTTTCTAGAATTTCAAGGAATACTCCCAGAGTGTTTCCTATTGCCTTGAAGGTATCCATATTTCAAAATTCAATGGGCAACCCATACTTCCTAACCTAGACTAGTAATAGGAATAGATTTATATTTTTGGGCAAAAAGCCTTCATACTAGTGGGTAAGGAAGAGTCTCGCTCTTCCCATAAACCAAAGACATTTTTTTAGGATTTTATCTCTTTCTTAACTAGAACAAATTTTTTTTAGGAATAAAAATTTGGTAAGAAAATATAGAATCACTCCTAGAGACTCCCAGCTCCTATGAATCCATTTTCTCAAGGCTAAAGCCCCTAGCCAATACCCATTAAATTTACCAAAAATAGTCCTAATATTTGAGCAACATGGATCGATCCTTTGTGATGCACTCACTAACCTCTACTACTAGATATTATTCTAAGAATTTATCTATAAATTTATCCATGGAAAGGAAACTAAAACTCAAAATCTACTAAAATTTACGAGAATATACTATAGCAAATATAATATTTGATAAAAAAATATAATAATTTGCATGCAAAATTTCTAAGATAAATAAGGGAAAATGAAAATTAGTTAAAAATTTCTATGCCAAGATAGAATGTTGTGCCTCATTGAAGTCCTAGCCCTCCATTGCTCCTCCCATCATCTAAACCTTGGTTGACAAATATTTGCAATTTTGTTTATTGCAACTTGAAAAACCATCATTGCCCTTGTTTCAAATGGCTGAATTTATAGGGTTGTATCTCCCTCAATATTGCTTGAATTCCTTCATACGACCACTCATTTTAGATCTCTTCAAATTCCACACAAATTGGTCTAAGAATCAGCTAAATCGAACAACCCTTCGTAAAGATATAGCTCCTAAAAGATGAGACATTTAAAAAAAAAAATGCCCTAATCCTTTGTGAAAATTTTATCATTAGCCAAATGCAATGTTAGGATAAAATAGTTTTTAACATCCACTAAGCCATAGGCTATACTTCAAAATTAATTTTGATAAACCCAAATTATGGACATTTTCACTTTGCCTTGGATAAAAGTAGATCCTTTATTATTAATGCCACTATCACAAATGACTCTTCCATGTATATCCAAATCATGTAATCAAGTTGTTACTAGCTCATTTTCCGCACTTGAGACTTCCCATGATGAGCACCATATCTATAAATATTCTACAATACAATTCCAAACTTGAGCTTAATTTTGAGATTTATTTTTAGAAAATTCTATTATTTCTTTCAAACAATCAATTCTAACAAATAATTGCAAGATCAATCCTCTATAGAATACATAATGATTTAGCTTTGAAATAATTAATCCAACATTTCATCAAATCTTTCAATGTAGATGGAGCTACCCAGTCTATTTTCATATTTTTAAATATGTATACCCAAATGGTGTGGGCAAAGGAACAATGAAGAAGTAAATGGTTCAATGTTTCTAAATTCTCCTCACACAAGGCACATTTTATAGGTCCATGATATAATTTTCTTTGTAGAATCTCTCTTGTAAGAATCTTACTTTAAACTATTAACCAAAGGAATGTTGAGGCCTTAGGGAGAGCCTCTATTGACCAAACATTCTTCTAAGAAAAATCTTTGAGAGTAGAATATTATGATTGCTCTAAATCTTCATAACCCAAATTGACCGAGTATCCACCATATTTTGATAGATTCTAAACCAACTCATCCTTTTATGTAAAAATTGGCAAATAAAACTCTTAAAGCATATTTTGAAGTTCATCTACATTTTTTTTGAGTTTCTCTCATTCAACTAGGTTACTATTAGAAATCCATGATCTTGATTTGTTGCTCATTTAATATAATATTTGATCTTTAGACCTTTACAAGCTAGGCATGTCCAAACCAGTGGTTACCGTTTTGAGTCAAAGATAAGAAGATAAGACTTCAACTAAGTATCAGATCAAAAATTTGCATAATTCCTCTCATTGAATGACCATCTAATATATTTCTTGATCAATTGCAAACTATTTGATATGGAGTTTCATGTTAACAATCCTTTGGATATGATTATTTTTCTAAATAATTTCATTGCATCAAGAGAACCTATATATTTTTGAAGTAATATATTTGTCTAATTCTTTGTTTAATCCTTGAATAATCTCCACCCAAGATTTGCCCCTAAAGAGTAAGCTCATAAGTCTTCAATTTTGCAAGACTATTTCTCCAATATTATTTTCTTTGTAAACCCTATCCAACTTACAAAGAAAAAACCTAAATTTTTCTTTGCATCATTTCCAAAGAAAGACTCTTTGAATTTTATCAATTTCTGATGCTATATCTATTGAAAATATTGAAAGTGACATCATATAAATAGGGATGGATTGTAATGCAGTATTTATGGGTTGTAGCCTTCCCTCCATGGTTAACAACTTACCTTTCCAACTTGCCAAACAAGCTTTCATTTTGTCCAAGTAAGAGACCCAAAGCTCCCTTTTATTTTATTTATGAGACAAAGGAATGCCCAAGTAGGTTGATGAAATTTTTTCAATTTTAAACCCTAAAATTTCCATAATAATTTGTTGTAAATATAGGGTAGTCTTAATGAAAAATATTGGATTTTGTAGTATTAACCAATTGTCCAATAGCCTTATCATAACATGATAATATTGATTTAAAATCCAAGGCCTCACTGACTGACGATGACCCAAAAGAAAAATATCATCAACAAATTGGAGATAAGATTCAAAGGGACCATTTTTGAAACCTAGATACCTTTGGTTTTTCCTTCCACTTTTGCCTTCGATAAAACTCTCCCTAATGCCTTTACAAGAATAATGAATAGATAAAGAGATAGTGGATCGCCTTGGCTAAGTCCACAAGATACCTTAAAGTAACCAACAAGAGAACCATTGATCAAAATAGAATATTTTGTAGTGCTATAACAACATCTAATCCATTCACACCAACTGTAATCAAGAACAATTTTTTTTTAATATCATGTAGAGAAATCAAAGAAACCCTATCATATGCTTTATTCATATCTAAATTCATAATTGTACTTGGTTTTTCATGGAATGAAAAGAATGTATGGCCTCTTGTACAATGATTACACCATAAATAATTTATTTACCATGAACAAAACCACCTTGTTCCTCTAAGATAACACAATCTAGAATGATTTTCAACCTATTTGCTATAATTTTTAAAATGATCTTATAAATCATATTACAAAGTCTTATTGGATGAAAATTATCAAAATATTTTATCTTACCTTTCTTGGAAACCAATTTTAATAAAAATGACATTGATTTCATTTATTTTAGCCTTCTTTTTCTGGGCCTCTTCATCACAACCAACATGTCACTCTTCAATAGATCCCAAAATTTTTGAGAGAAAAATGTAGGAAATCCATCAGGGCTCATATACTTCCTCCACAGATATCTTCTTTATCAAGATTTCATTTTGTTCCTCTGTGAAAATTGATGGAATATTTTGCAAAAGCTCATCTCATTCCTCCTTATCTCTCCAAGCATCTGATAATTTTTTTTTGAAATAATTAATTGCTTTCTTTCTTATATCTTCTTCTTCCTTAACATTTCTTCCATCTAGAGTTAAAATATTTTTGATATGACAAAAAGAAAATTGTTTTTGTTGTATCATGAAAAAAGTGTATTTTTATCTCCTTCCTTTAGCCATTTCTCCCTAGATTTTTGGAACCAATATGACCCCTCATTTTTCAATGTATTATGATAATTAGAAAGTAATTGTTTTTCTTTCACATATATTAGAATAATATTATATCATAAGTTGCTACTAGGATAATCTGTGTTGCTGAGATTAGCTCAGTTAGTTATGATCTAATGGATCAGATTGTAAGCATTTGCTATTTAAGCAAGGTCTCTCAATTGAATAATATCAAGTATTTCATTTTTCCAACATGGTATCAGAGCAGGCCTTCCCTACCCTGTGAACCTAAGGGAAGATTTCCCTCATGGAAATCCCCCTCATTTATTTTCTTCCCCATAATGTTTTTTTTTTGAGGGAGTGTTCTCTCCATCTTTTGATGGATCAAAAACCAGACGGTTAAAAACTTTGTAGTTTGGGAGGTATTTTTTTTAATTTTTTTTAGCAGATCTAGGTTTGTAGAACAGTGCTTTCCATCCATTCTAGTCATAGCAGAGCTCTCGGATCAAGCTGGTTTTATCAAGTGCTTTTGGATCCATGAAGTCGCAGGTCGTGCCATCAAATTTTTGTCTAACTCACTAGAAATCAATGGCTCGAATGTTGTTTGTTTGGCGAAGATGGTTGTTGTTTGTTCAGCGAAGCAAGACCAAATCAATGTGGATGCCCATATTTTTTCTTTCCTAGCCAAGCGAGTTGTTAAGAATGTGGAGATTTCAAGTTGTTCCAAAATGAGGCTTGTGGTAGTGTTGCAGAGCATATTGATGTTTTTTTATGAAGCCACGGGGAAGCATTGCTTTGTAAATCATGGCCATAATGTTTGGGCCTGGACCTCGTTTTTCTAAACTCTATCACCTCAGAGAAGAAGCGATGTAGTAATGTAAGGAGTCGAACTCACCATAGATGGTGAAATATCGTAATGAAGGCGATGAAGGTTCATCAAAATTCTCAAACGACTATAGTGAAATATGGAGATCCGTTGAACTTATCTTAGTAGGCATCGTGGCCTAAGATACGTTTTTTATGGCAATTTATTTTTGGACGTTTCTCTGTGATTGATTGATTGGTGGTCTTTACTATAAAAATTGTAGAATTTTTGTTCACAGTGGGCTCGAGAGTATCTTAGGCAGGAGGATGCTAGTGATTGAATGTTGTTGCAGATATGTTGGATCACCCGCCTTGTGAAACATTTGTAGGATCTGTTACAGATGGAGGATAAGTTATTTTCTTTTATGTAGTCAAAAGTGGGTCATTTTTCTGCTGGCTGCAATAGGAGCGAAGGAGATTTGTAACCCTTACTGTAGCATGGAGACTACAGACTTGTCATCCCTTACTGGTTTATGGCTCATGGTGAAGGAAGGACACAGATGCCTTCATTGATTGGTCATGAGCATTACTGCTATTTTTCTACAATAATCACAGCTTAACTATAGCGCATTCACAAAGAAATATGATGTTGACTAGCTTATTACATCGAGACGACCACCTTTCGAATATGGGAGAAAGCACATCGGTGGTATCATTTAGTTCTACGAAGTAAACATGTTTTTTAACCATTGTTGTAGTGGATCTTCAACGATATCGAGGGTTTAAATCATCGATCTAAGAATATTCTACACATTTTTCTACAAAGAAAGTGATCAATTTGTTCATCCCAATGTATTATTGACAGATATTTTAGAGCAGATCATTCTTATTGGACCCCCATCCATGCTATTAAAAATTTTTGTGTCTTAGACGTTTTCTTTCTCATTGACCTGGCAAAAGTTTTTTTCTTGCAAAGGATTTTTTTTCCTTGATAGGTGTTTTTGTTGAGTTTGAAGGTTTGACCTGTGCACCCAATGTTGCTAGATTTTTTCTTATGCCGGTGCCCTATGTACGAAGGTGGTTGACCCTCACTCTTACTGTTGTTGCTAGCGAGCGTAGCTTCACCTATGATGACGAAGGAGGAGCGACGATATGGATGGCAAAGTAGAAGAGCAAGGCCAAACCCTAACCCGTGCTGATAAGACGTGGGTATTGCGATGGTTCGAATATGTTATATGCCCTTGGTCTTTGCTGTTGTATTAAGATCCTTGACCTTTGCTCATTGAAACGCACAGGAGAATGTCAGCAGCGAGGAGGAGGGTTTCAGCATGCGAGGAGTTCGGTTTCCATGGATGGACATGGTTCATGTAAATGCTTTTCATAGCCATCAAGAGTAAAATGAAGGTGTTGGTCATTAAACAGGACGACGGAGAATCGATCTAGATTAATTTCATGATAGCACGAGGCAGCAGACGTAATTTTTTGGTATACTAGTATACCAATCCTATGGTGCACTGTGTTTATACAAGCGATTATCGTAGTAAATATTTTTGGAGTTTTTTTTGGATGTTGGCTATAGAGTAAGTGGACCCATGACAACCAGTAAGATGCACTCCAAGGCCATCATTTTTTTTGACACGTGAAAGCGCAGGAACTGGTGAAGGCAACACGAGGCCAAAAAACGATATCACCAATTATAATTGAACCCTGGCTTGATTCCCTCATGAATATTTCAAGAGTATTGTTGGTCAATGGAATTCAGAGAGATGAAGAAAAATGTGTTGTTGTACGTCGCTAATAAGGGGAGGGCGCCCGAGGTGGAGGATGCGATGTTGTAGTCACAGTGTAGTGAGAGTGACAATTATGCTTTATGCAAAAGTATGCATAAGTCAATTCTCTTTTTGTGTCTGTTATATGCATTGGGTGTGTCAACCATGTCAACTTTGTCTGAATGCGCGTACTTCAAAAGAGGCTCCAAAAGTTTTAGGCCCATTGTGGCGACCTTTATAAGTTTTTTAATAAAACTATATTATTTTCTTTGTATGACCGCTTTATTGGGGGCATCTTATTTCCACATGTGCGATGGAAGTAGAAGTGACAAGGAGTGAAATGAAAAACAAAAATATTGGTCGTCCTGTAATTCATATAGGCACTTAATTTAAACCATAGTAAAGGGGCTTTTTATTTTATATTGGGGAGAATATTATATTAAAATATATAGTAGAAATTGACCCTTGTATACATATGATGGCCCACATAGCTCATATAATTCTCCTGCGAGAGAATTTTTTAGAAAACCATGTTTTATTCCATTATTCTGAAATATTCTCTTGTGAGGGAAAAAGAAGAAGGTTGTTTTTTTTGCAAATGAAGGCCACTATGTCACCTAATCATAGGGGTATTTATAGCCATCGAAAAGGTTTTTTTGAGGCAAACAAGATGGTGCAATCCTTTTTCAGTTTTGAGACTATTTTCCACATTTTTTGTGGCTTAAAAATATTGTATCATGGAGTGCATTCTCAGTTGAACCTGACACTCCCAAGATTTGTAAGTGATCCTAGTATCTAGTCATATCCTCTATATCACCTAGTGATTGTAGCAGTTGGTTACCCATGCATTATGGTAGGATGAGGAGGTCACCATAAGGACATGTTCGAGAGCTACATTGGTGCCCTTTCATTTTATGATCCCTTTGTTTTGTTGTTTGTCCTCAAGTTTGGGACCTTGTTATCAGCCCATTGTGTTCATATAGGTGGTAACCACATACTCATGCTTGTGGAGTCATTTTGGACTACCCTTGTGATTTTTGTGGTTCTTTCCACACTATATTCACACTCTTCTTTTTGTGAGACACTTTGGTTTCAAGGGGTTTTCTTTAGTGACCTTTTTTCATGGTTCATAACCTTGATCTGTGTCATAAGCACCAGTCTGGGAGTGAGCTTTCATTCAGTTCAGCACATAATTCTACTTTTTTGAGACATCTAATGGATCCTTTGAAGGCTTCTTGATGGAAGTTGTCCTAAGGAGGGTTGAAGAGGACATATTACTCTCCTTCCTCCTTGCATATCTTCCTCCTTCTTCTTCTTCTTTCTATTATGGCATGTGGTTTTCTCATCATCTCTCTATGGATATATTTTATAAATGAGTACCTTATCAGGCCTTGTTGTTGGGACTCATACTTGTGGATATGCCACTTATTTTTTGTTGTTTTTTCACTACCTCCTAGTATCACTTAAGGGGGGGTGTTAGTATATCCTAGTACCACTTAAGGGGGGTGTTAGAATAATATTATATCCTAAGTTGTTACTAGGATAATCTGTGTGGTTGAGATTAGCTCAGTTAGTTATGATCCAATGGATCAGATTGTAAGAACTTGCTATTTAAGCAAGATCTCTCAATTGAATAATATGAAGTATTTCATTTTTTCCAACTACATAGGAGTCTCAATCCATTCCATTAATTTCTACTATATCTTGTAAATTTTTTATTTTGGATTCATTTTTTTCTTTTCTTTAAAAATGTTACCAGAATATTTGGTATTCTAAATATTCATTTGCTCCTTTGAACATTTCATCTTTTTAACAAACCTATATATATGACCCTTCAAAATTTGTTTCATCCCACCATAACATAACCATTTGGAAGAAACTGGGGTCTTTGAGCCACATATAGTGGAAGCAAAATATTTTTGGATGACCATTATTAGGTAAATCACAAGTTAAAAGAATGGGTTTGTGATTTGATCATACTCACAATAAAATATCTAAAGAGATTATATACTTTGTTTGCAACCATGTGTTGGGCAATAAGAATCCATACAATCTTTTTGCTATATAATTTTTCCCAATATGTCTATTATTCCATGTATGTTTAGACATCCCAAAGTTCATTTGAATTTAAAAATAAAGAAAATTCTTGTAGTAATTTAGAACATCTTGAGTACCACCCTTCTTTTCCAAAGGAGATATTGTGTTTAAATCACCCCTAAGAATCCATAGATCACAATTATGAATCATCATTGTGTTTGACAAAAATATTCTAAGGTCCTTCCAACATCTTTCATAAGGAGTGACTAGAGTTGGAGCTTATATATTTTTAATCCCAATTTTGATGTTTCTCTCATTCTTGAAAAATAATCCAATGCAATTACTTTTTGCTCCTAACAATTGTCCATCCCATTTGTGTTTATCCCATATTGTTGCAATACCACCTGAACCTCTTATAAAAGAAACTATTAGATAATCACCCATCTTCCAAATATTTTTAAAAGCATCCTTACATTCTTCATTACTTAATTTTGTTTCTTGTATTAAAATAAATTTGAGACCACAACAACCTATTAATTCCTTAATAACTATTTTCTTTGGGGTCTTATTCATACCTCTAATATTCATGATATCATTTTCATCATTCATCACTTTTAGTTTTTATTAGTGGACTTAGCCCCACTTATTGTTAACACCTGTGATATTTTTATTTGACTTCCCAAGTCGATATCCCTCTCAGTTTCTTTTTCTCTTTGTTCATGCTTTGATGGCCTTCTCCTTTTTCCATTCCTACCAATACTTTCATCTTCTTTAATATCATGTACTTTTCCATATTGTTCATAATGAGACTTATCTTCTAAATATTTATGTTGCCCTAAAGAATATAAAATGCAAGGAATGGCCCTCTGAATACTTTCTTTATGTTACCCTAACAACCCTAAAGTGCATGGATGAGCCTTCATAATCATTACTTTCTTATGCTGCTATGTGTTAGTAACCTGGTTCCTAGCAGTTGGACATCAATGCAAAACAATGGAAATGAATGCAATAAATGAACTTATCAACCGCCTTTGTTAGAATCATTGTTTCAAATGGAGGTTTTTCCCTACCAAATGATCTCAAAGAGATGTAAATAATAATGATCTTGGATACCCTTAATGACATCTTTTGTAAATGAATATATAAGCTATCTAATGGTTATGAGTAAAAAGACATGATGGTTTATTAATGAATTAAGTGATATTAATTATGTAGTGTAAGTTAGTATTAGGATCCTAACAAGCCACCCCTCTTAAAAAGAGCTTTGTCCTCAAAGCGACACTTAGGAAATATCTTCAAATTTTTTGGAAAGGGCATCGAAAACCATGTTATCTTTTCCTTTTTTATATACGATCTCATAATCATATCCGAGTAGTTTTGTAACCCACTTTTGTTGCTTGGGAGTGGTTATGCATTGCTTGATAAAGTATTGTAGACTATGGTGGTCCGTGTGAATAATGAAATGTTGCCCAATAAGGTAATCTCTATAATGTTGAATGGCATGAATAACATCTAACATCTTTTTTTCGTATGTGGAACGAGCTAAATTCTTTAGAGAAAAAGTCTTACTAGTAAAAGCCAAGGGTATTTCATTTTGTATTAGCACAACTCCTATTCCTACTCCTAAAGCATCGCTCTCAATAATAAATGGTTGGGAAAAATTAGGCATGGCTAAGAAAGGGGTGGTACACATTGCATTCTTTAAGGTAATAAAGGCATCTTCAGCCTTGGAAGACCAAAGGAAAGTATTTTTCTTGAGTAGTGTTGTTAAAGAGACTACGATTTTTCCATAATTTTTGACAAATTTGTGATAGTACCCCATTAGTCCTAGAAAACCATGCAAGCATTTTAAGATTTTTGGGGTGGGCCAATTTTTCACATCTCGATTTTGTGGGGGTCCACCTTAACTCCTTTAGAGACAATATACCTGAGATATTTGATTTCTTGTTTTCCATAAGAGTATTTTGATATTTTAGCATATAATTGGTTATCATCCAAAGTTTTCAATGCTTGGTCGATATGGCATAAGTTCTCTTCCCATGTTTTATTGTAAATCAAAATATCATCAAAGAAAAACTAAAATAAAATTTCAAAGGAAGGGATGGAATACCTTGTTTATTAAACTTTGAAATGTAGAAGGAACATTAGTAAGGCCGAACGACATAACCATGAATTCATAATGCCATTCATGAGTGCAAAAGACAGTTTTTGGAATATCACTTTCCTTAACTCGAATTTGGTGGTAGCCTGATCGTAAGTCTAATTTGGAAAAATATGTGGTCCCATGAAGTTCATCTAATAATTCTTTGTGACGGGAATAGGGGATTTATCTTTGATGGTTATTTTATTAAGGGTGCAAAAATCAACACATAGGCACCATGACCCATCATTTTTTCAAACTAATACAACAATATAAGAGTAAGAACTCACACTGGGTCTAATAACCCCTACTTTAAGTAATTCTTGTACTAGTTTTTATATTTCTATTTTTTGTAGATATGGATATCGGTAAGGCTGAATATTAGGAGGTTTTTGCCCTAGAAGAAGTTGAATGGTATGATCATGGCTTCGTTGAGGAGGTAATCCATTTGGTTCATCAAATACCTTGTCATGGCATGCTAGAAGATGTAGTAGATCAGGTGTTATTGATTGTTCTTCATTTGCTGGTTGAATGTATAACAATTGTGCCATCATACCTTTTCCTCCTTTCCAAATAAGTTTCTCCATTCTATGAGAACTTACTACTTGAGAAGGGCCTGATTTTAATCCCTTTCCAAATATGTTTGACATTTTTGTGTAAATTTCATCCATAGTTCTTCAAAATCCCATTGGATAGTGCCTAGTGTTCTCAACCATTGTACTCCTAAGATGATATCACATCCTCCTAGTTGTAGTGCATACATATAAATCTTTATGTTATAATCACCCATAAAGAGTTTAACATTTTGACATTTTCCTTTGCATGCAATACACCCCCTATTTCTAATCATCAGTTCAAAATTATTGCAAGGATATATAAAGCAATTGGCTTGTTTTACCACTCTTGGATCAATAAAATTGTGTGTGCTTCCAGAGTCTAGAAGCACAATGAGGGTTTGTTTCTTAAAGTAACCTTTGACCTTCATAGTTTGCAGAGCTGATAACCCAAAAAGGGCATTAAAGGATATCTTTGGTGTTTTATCTGTATCATCCTATAGAGTATTGGCCATTACTTCTACCTCAATATTATCTTTACCATTTGAATTATCTTGGTCAAGTGTATTTAGAATATATAGTTTGGGGTTAATACACTTGTGGTTTGGAATAAATTTTTCATTGTAGTGAAAACAAAGGTCTTTTTCTCTTCTTTCTTTCATTTCTTCAAGGCTTATATGTTTAATAGGTAGGACCCTATTAGATTTTGTAGTTGTGTATGTATTTTGTGGTATTTCTATAGGACGTCTTCCCACTCGGCGTTGGTTATTTAATTTCTCCTTTGCCAATTGAGCTAATCCTACTGTTTACATCATATTGACTGGATTGAACATTTGCACTTCTAATCAGATTTCCTCATTGAAGACGCTAATAAAACAACTTTGGAAGAATGCGGTATTGAGTCCGAATGTAATATTTGCTAATTTTTTAAATTGGGCTTGGTATTCTCTTACCGTTGTAGTTTGGCGAAGTTTAGTAAGAGCATTGGTAAAGTCTTCAAATTTACTGGGACCAAACCTTACCATTAGATTTTTGGTGAATTCTGACCATGTAGTGGTGCCATTAGTCTTCTCGTACCATTGGTACCATTGTGTAGCAATATTCTCAAAGTGGAAGGAAGCAATGCAAACTTTTTAAGTTTCTAGAATTTGGTATAGAGAAAAATATTGTTCAACTTTATAAATCCAATTGGTGGGATCAATTCCTTTAAATTTTGGAAAATCTAGCTTAGTGGTTCTAGGTAGAATGGTTGTTTGAAGTCCCCAAGTAATTCTTGGTTAGTTGGTCCTCCAAGAGGTTGGTTTTCTTGTACGATGGCCACATTTTGTTGAAGTGTAGCGACAGTGTGGCAATAGGCATCAACTTTTAAATCTATTATTGATACTTCATTTTTAAGATCTTCTCTCCACTGGCGGACTTTCGGTATGAACTCCTTAAGGTTGGGCTCTTGTGATTGGGATCTTATGCCATCTATAATTTTATGGTTGATTTGTAGTTATATAATTAATTTTTAATTTAAAGAAAACTTTTACAAAAATAACAAATTTTGTAAATTTTTACAAAACAATTTGGGGTTTTTTGCAACTTATTAGGCCTTAATGGCCTTAATTTTTTTTGAATTTGAGAGTGGTGGGAAACAATGTTAAGTTTGAATTTCAAATTTAAACATATGGCTAGAGTGGCAGTAATCGAGTGAAATGGATCACTAGAGCGGCCAAGGGCGAGTGGTAGGATCGAGTGGTCAAGGGCAAGTGGTAGGATCGAGTGGAGGATATACGAAAGTGGTACAACCAAAGGCAACTACCAAGGGTGGGTGGCAAGGTCAAGCAGAGGAGACACGAGAGAGGTACAACCAAGGGTAGCGAGGATGAGCAACGTGGCACAACCTAGGGTGAGCGACATGGCACAACTGAGGGTAGCAAGGGTGAGCAACGTGGCAGGGTCAAGTGGAGGGGTGGTCACATGGACGTGTGATTACCAAGTGGTAGTCACAACTACTTTTTGTGACTTGTTCCTTTTAAACTATTTTGAATCTCCCACATAATCGATGTGGGATTTTAATCCCAATTTTTAACTTTGCCCTATTTTTTAAATTTTATTACTAGTAGATAATTTTAGCTATCAAAATTATTAAACAACCTTAGGTTTTAAAAATTTTTATCTGTCACCCAGGTGTTGTAGGTGAGTTGGAGAGGAGAGGGCAATCCTCCAAGGGAGATCCCAGGTTCGAATCTCCACCCTACAAAAAAGCTGAATTGGGTACCCAAAATCCAATTGATAATGTTGGTGCAGGCAAGGCTGGGTTCAACCCCCGGGTGAATTTGACGGTGTAGAACCCCATGTTCATGGTCTCTTAGACCAAGGCGGCCTTGCAAGGGGCTTTTCGCTTAAAAAAAAATTATTCGTTGAAATAGTCGATATGTCGCCTGAGAGTACATAACATCATCGTAAGACGTGTGCAGAGTGGATTTTTTTGTAGATTTCTTTGGTCCAAATGATTTTTTTATTATCTCCTTGGGCTGGATCTTGATTTAGACGTTCACCAATTTGAATTGCTTACTTGTAAGTCTTAGATTTATCATTATTTTTTTGAGGTTTCACTGGAGATGTAGTCGACTATTTTCGTTAAGATTTTGAGTATGAAATTGATCTTTCCTTTGATCTGGGAATAACTTGCAATATTTTGAGGGTTTATTTATGGAAGTTGGTGATGTTGAATACCAATATGATGGTGCTTAACTTGGTAACTTGTTTTATAATGAAGGATGGTAATGTCAGGATGATATAGTGTTTGTGTCTAATTTGAAATGGTGTGACGATGCTTACTTGGTTGGAAAAAAATTGGTGGCAGCGTAATATGGATGAACAGGTACAAGGCTTTGATACCAATTGTTAGGAATCTGGTTCCTAGCAGTTGGATATCAATGCAAAATAATGGAAATGACTGTAATAAATGAACTTATCAATCACCTTTGTTAGAATCATTGTTTCAAATGGAGGTTTTTTCCTGCTAGATGCTCTCAAAGAGATGTAAATAATAATGTTCTTGGATGCCCTTAATGACATATTTTATAAATGCATATATAAGCTATCTAATAGTTATGAGTGAAAATACATGATGGTTTATTAATAAATAAGTGATATTAATTATGTAGTGTAAGTTAGGATTAGGATCCTAACACTATGGAACCCTAAATTTTCTTGGATATCGTTAATATGTTTTTTTTGTGCCACTCTTGAAATCCTAAATTGCAATGGATACACTTTGTACTAATTTCATTTTTATTGCAAGAATAATGTTTTATACTGCTTGAGAAAAATGAAGATGATTTACTTGGATTAACCTTGACCTCCCTAATCTCATTTGTTTTAAAATTTTCCTCCTCATATTCCTTCACACTTTTAACACCTTTTGTATTTAAAATTGTGCATTGTACTTCCTCATCCCTTCTATCAATTTTTCTTACAAACATTGATTCGAGTGTGATGATGCAGAGGGGTTTTTCTTGCCACTTTCTTAGGAGTGGAAAATCCTTGATTTAACCTAGCTTCTCCTATGATATGATATTCTTGTTTCATATTGAAGTTTACCTCATGTCCAAAATTTTCCATCTCTTTCTCCATCATTTTCACTTTGCAATATCTTGTCATGTGCCCAATTTCATGATATTTGTGACATCAAAATGCAATTTTTTCATAATCCCCTTATTGATCCTATTCTCTTGATTCAAATTTTATCTTAATAGATTGTGGTAAAAGTTTTGAAATATCATGGCAACACATATTCAAGTGTATACAACATAATTTCACTTCTTAGTAGTTGATCTCTTATAGATGAATTCATGTAGAGTATTGCCAATATTATTCAAAATATCCTTATTGATTAGTTGATAAGGAAGTCCAAAAATCCAATCCACACTAGAAGCCTTTTAATAGTTTCTATATCCACCAAAAAAATTATCACTCGACGATCTTAAATATATTGCATCTTTACCCTTAAACCAAGGGCCTCCATCCATTATTTTATCCATTATTTCTAAACTAGATAAGATATTGGGAAAAAATCATTTTGGAAGAAAATTCATGAAGTAATTTGAACTCAATTCTCACTTCCACTTGATCCAATTTTGAATCTTAGAAAAACTTGGCTAGTATCCATGGAAATTACATATTAACCCTTTGGTTTTAAGAACCATTATATCATGCTTGATCATCTCATTTTTGATAATAACTTTTGGTGTAGTATTTGCTAGCCTAGATAGGGTTTGCCATAGATTCACTCTTCCTCTTATTGCTAATTGGGGTATCCATAGTTCCAACTAGGGCATCCTTACTTCTAGTAAATACTTTCAAATTTTACTTTCCTCCCATGTTATCTACATTTTATTCATATATATCCTTTAGTTTTTGAGTTTCTCCTAAGATTTAGAATAATGAGTAGTGACACTCGCTTCTTACTTGCATGTTTCTTCCTGCTCATGCCTCATCCTCACTCCCAACTTGCACTCATTCATAATCAAACAGTTCTCTCAAAACCAACAATATTATACTTATATATTAATATTGTATCAACTTTGTAATTTTAATACGATAAATTTCCTTAAGCTGCAAGCTTACTGCAGTGGTAAGGGTTTTGACCTCTCTTTGAGAGGTCCAAGATTAAAACCCCACTCAGTATGAGGGGATCGGGATACCTTACAAAAATCTATGTAAACTCATTGAAAAAAAAGATAAATTTCCTTCTTAATTTTGAAAAATTTGTTAAAAAAATAAATATCATTTAATTTTAATTTTAAAAATTATTAATTTTACATGTTTTGCTTAAATAAAATTAGAGGTCATTCTTATTTTTATAAATGGACTCTTTGGAATAAATGGTGAAGGGTCTAATTTTTGTTCATTTAATAGATATAGGGCATATCAAATTGAAAGGAAAAATTAATAGAAGTGCATGGCAAAAATGTATTTAATACATAGTGATATTTTGAGTCCAAAATCCATTAAACCATAGATCAAATTTGTAAACTTTACAACCCTTCTAATGTTCTTTTGTCTTATTAAAAGGGTATGTCAAAAGTAAAAAATGAATTCTAGTTTCTTACCTTATAGAATAAGAACATAAGATAGTGTATGATAAAACCATATTTACTTTATTGTTTTAAGATGTTTGACCTTAAGTACATTGTACATTGATCATGAATCAAATTTGCAATTTTACTGACATTTAAATGTTGTTTTGATTTTCTGAAAAGAAGATAAAATTAAATGAAATTGAGTTTCTTATCTTTTTAAACTATTATAAAATAAAATATTTTTAATGTTTATGAGGTTAAAAAATAATATATGAAACAAAATTTTTACAAAGAAATATTGTTATAATTTAAAAAATTTAATTTATTTGTTTTTCTTTATATAACATTGATCTTCTTCGATCATTTTTTGACATGATTTTAGAGTAAGGTAATAACTAGCTTAAATATTAATATATGCATTACATTTCAAAATAAAATATTTCTCTATCTTAACTAATCCTCTTGTACAAAGAATAGATATCTTCTCCTCCAATTTCTTTTTTGATCTCTTCCATCAACATATTTTACATTTAAGTTGGTGAGATTTGGTCCTTAGTTAGGTCATAAACATCTTAAAATAAGATCAAATCTCATTCTCATTCTTATAAGTGGATTCTTTGGAATAAATGATGAGGGGTTTAATTTTTGTTCATATACTAGATATAGGGCATGTCAAATTGAAAGGAAAAAATAATAGAAGTATATGACAAAAACTTGTTTACTGCATGGTGATGTTTTGATTCCTAAATCCATTAAAAATTGCAAACTTTATAGTCCTTTTATTTTATCTTTTTAAAAAGGCATGTAAAAATTAAAATGAATTTGAGTTTCTTTCCTTATAGAATAAACTAGAACAGAAGATAGAAGTGCATGATAAAACCATATTTAACTTATCGTTTTAAAATAATGGTCCTAAATACATTAATCATGGATCAAATTTGTAATTTTACTTAGTTTTATTTTGATTTTCTAAAAGAAGATAAAAGTACTTGAAATTGAGTTTCTTATCTTTTTTTTTTCTTGATAATAAGGGGTTGTACTCAGGTCCTCCACCCTTGGCAAATTACATTTCTGTTATTTAGATCTTGAGAGTTTACAAATATATACACTTCTCATCTCAATTGAGATTCTATAGCTAGAAACCTACACCACTTTACATAAAATGTCTGAATTCTTGATTTTCATTTTCTAGATCTTTTCAAATCTTTGTATGAATACAATTACTCTAGAATTTAGCATCTTTCTTGATCACAATGCCAAAACTTCACCTCTACTATCTATACCTTGCATCATAGTAGAGTAATTTCCAAAACATCGCACTATCATAGTCCGCTTTACCAAATCAGGATTGCTAGTTTCCTTCCTGAAACATAAGTGCAACCACAAAAATTATAATAAATAGTCTAAATGAAAACACATAATTACTACAAAATAAAACAGATATTACCAATGGAAAACATTAAATTATATCTTAATCATTAATAGATTTAGGCAATCAACATTTTTTGTGAGTTTATTATTTTTTAAAACTAAAATAAAAGTTTTTTTTAATGTTTTTGAGGTTAAAAATAATATAAGGAACACAAATTTTACAAAGAAATATTGTTATCATTCCTAAAATTTAGTTTATTTATTTTTCCTATAATATATAGAATAATTATTTTACAAAAAATATTGTCATCATTCCTAGAATTTAATTAAATTAATTGTTACATTGATTTTTTCAATCAATTCTTGCCATGATTTTAAAGTATCGACATAGCTAGCTTAAATATTAATATAATTTTTACATTCCAAAATAAAATATTTCTCTATCTTAACTATTCCTCTTGTACAAAAGGATAGATGTTCTCTCCTTCAATTCCTCTTTTGGTATCTTCCATCGACATCTTTTACATGTAAGTTGGTGAGAGTTGGTCCTTAGTTAGGTCATGAGTATCTTTGTTTTTTAATTGATATTTGTCCTTATATAATCCTTTTGGTGGTGATCGTATGTTACAACAAAGAGAAAAATGGATTCAAATTTTAAAGTTATTTATAGTTTTTCTATGAAAAAGCTGATTAAACAGTGTAACAAAATTAACAAATTAATATAAACTCAACAAGTAATACATATATAATGATTGTAGTGAGTTGAGAGTGAGTGTGAACCAAGAGTGAGGAAGAAGTGTGAGCAGGGAAGTAGGAGGTAGAAATCAAAGTGCGATCAAGGAACAAGTAAGAATTCTTGTTCCAGATCTTAAGAGAATTTAAAGGATTCATTTGAAGAAAATCTAGGTAACATGGAAAGAAAGTCATTTGTGAAAGTCTACTTAAAGTGTGACTGACCAAGTTAGAAGTATGTATGCCCTAGCTAGCAATAAGAGGAATAGTGAATCTATGGCAAACGTTGTGTAGGTAGCAGATTCGACACTAGAAGTGATTATCAAAGATGAGAAGATTAAGCATGATATAATGGTTCTTAAAACCAGAGGGTTAATATATAAGTTTTATGGATACTGAATAGGTTTTTTTGAGATTCAAAATTGGATCATGTGGAAGTGGGTATTTAATTCAAATCACTTCATGACTTTTCTTCCAAAAGGATTTTTCCTCATTGTTTTTTCTAGTTCATAAATAAAGGATAAAATAATGGATAAATGCTCATGGTTTAGGGGCTTAGCTTTCTTTCTATCCAAATTTGAGTTGCTCATGGTTATAATATGTTGGGATGATCTATTGATTATTCACATTAGGCATCATATGATTCAAGGGTGCCATATTGAAAGGTTGGTACTAGTTGGAATACATAACTTTTGGTAATGGATTCAACATGGTAAGGTGTTGTGTAAAGGCCTAATTTGTTAATAGTATCTGATTATAAGTCCCTGTTTGTCTAAGTGAAGGTAATTGACGCAAACTAAAACCTTGAGATATTAATTTTTGTTCAACTGTTAAAGCCTCACTATATGCCATGGGTAAGGATGTGAATTGAGGGGTTCTCCTCACAAACATGGAGGTTAATGGATCCAAAACTCTAAGATACATTTGGATGGTTGTTTCCTTTATGAGGATGTAAGGTATCACAAACCTGGTGTATAACTTATGGAACTTAGTGTTGAAAAGTCTTAAGGTTTCATTAGGTTCTCTATGGGCATAGGCAAATTGATGATATACCACAATTGGATTAATAGGTAATATAAAATAGCCAATAAATGTTGCTTCTAGCTAAGCCTAGGAAGTGAGAGTTTGAAGGTAAGATGATATATTAGTTATATGCAAAGTCATCCAATATGTATGCAAACATTCTATAGGTAACATCCTCGTCTTATATCTATAAACGAATCAAAGCATATTTATATGCCTAAATATGTTCTTCAACTAATTTTTTCCATCATGCCTATACTTAGGGAGATATATTTCAACCTTCCTAGGTATATCATGTGGAGGCCTTGGTATGTTCAAAGGGTTGCTTCCTACCAACCATGGAGCAAGAGATACCATTGATGGACCATAGGGAATGGCAAAAGTATCAACAAATGACACTAGTGATGATGACTTTGGGTTCTAGTTTTGATAGTCAAAATGTGTAATATAAACATTACACTAGAAAAACTAATTTTTAGAGTCTGTGGCCCTCCTAGCACCAATTCTATTGAGCAAGCAAATGACACATTATCAAGGGTAAGCCAACATACTTGGAATAGAATATGTTCCCTCTTGAAAGGGAAATCTTTTCCTCCAAGGTTTGGGTATGCCAAATCTTGGTTGGTTCGAATAGACTCAAAGGTCATTGATAGTTGTTCCTTCAAGGGTCCTTTGTTGGTTATGACTAAAATTTTTTTTTCCTAGGCACAATGCTTTAAAATTAAAATGCTTAATTGTTTGAAAACAATTCTGCTTCACTTATATTATAATGCATATGAGCTAAGTAGAATTTAAATGGTTGTAAATTAGAAATTATTATTCATTACATTTTAGATTAATTAGCTTGCAACTTAAATGAAATTTGAAACTGACACAACATAAAACTTCTTTCAAAGCTTTATACTAAATATAATCTACTCATAATCTAAATGAGATCCAAAGAAAGATAAAAAGTTTAGGGGTGAGAGAATAAAATAAAATAAACCAATACTACCATGAACTTTAGCTCAAATCTAGTCAAACAAAAAATTTTATTCAAAACCAAGCCCAACGCAACCAACATTCACACAACCTAAGATATGAGATAGTGCAATCTTTAAAGGAGAAAAGACTATGATATATACTAAGTGCAACCACCATCAACATGTGCAAAATGAACATAGAATTTTTAGAAGCCTTGCATTAAAAATATAGCCCTTAAGTACATTTGTTTTAGCTTTGCTTACTCTAGTGGATTACAAGAGCATAACTCATAATAGTAACAAACTTGGTTCAAAAATTTTCATCTAGACTACAAATAGAAAAGAAATAAGAAATCTTAAGGGCGAACTAATAGATAGTTTTTCCACCATTGTTTCAAGTTAGTGAACCAATATTAATACCATTTATGACCTTCACATAACATTACATTTTACAATAAATTACTCTCAACTTCATTCTACTTAGGACTGCTTTCAACCATACTATGGCTATGCCTCATTAAATTTCCACTACTTTAGCTATGTCTTATTAAATCTCCATTAGCATGGCGCTTGGGGTCTTAGGAAGGACCATGTCTCATTGAATCTCCAATACTCTGTCAAGTCTAGGCTAACCATTAACTTCACCATGTCCACTGCCCAGTTAACTTGCACTTGCGCGATCAACATTAAAATCCTTCATTCGATACCTTTAATTTATGAACAACCCTGCAAAGAAAAGTAAAAAAATATTAGACATTAGAATTTAATATTTCTATTATTAATATTTTAATTATATACACGTGTATGCACATATAGTTCTATTGTTTTATTTATTTATTTTTTTGTGCGTTTTTTTTAACTCATGTTTTTTTGGATTTTTTTTCGTTTTTTTACATGCTCTCCATTTTTCAAAGATGAATTTCCAATGTTTTTTTTTAATTTTTTTTTATTTACACCTATGGGCAATTTCTGTATTTTTTATTTTTACTCATTTCCAGTAATCTTTGATTGCATTTTAGTCTTTCTAGCAATTTCTTTGCATTTTTCGATGATTTATGTATTTTTTGAAGCTTTTTTACCCCTTTTGGCAATCTCTAAATAATATTGGTTGTATTTTTACCCTTTCAGGTAATTTCTCTACACTTCCCAACAATTTTTATATTTTCTAGAAAATCTACCTTGTCTGATAATCTTTGAATAATATTGTGAGGGCTAAATTCCAATGGCTAGGACTGAATGCCAACAACCAAGGTAATTTTCATGGTTTGGGCTTTAAATTTTCAATAGCCAGGGTAATTTTCCCGATAGTCAAGGTAATTTTTCAATGGCCAGGGTAATTTTTCAATGGCAAGGGCAATTTTTAATTGTTGGGCTAATTTCCAAGTTCGTCTTAGATTTCTAGTCACCTTGAATTTTAGTCCGAACTTTGACTTTATTGGTTTCTTTATTTTCTCCTTGGATTTTTAGAACTGAAAGTTTAGTTTTTTAATGCTTATGCTTACATCATCTTGAAGAAAACCTTGAATTTGGGGCCTTTTGACTTCCAATAGCCCGATAATGATTCCAAACATTTCCAATGGCTTGAGAATGATTCCAGATATTTTTAATGATAGGGGATTAATTTTATTTTTTCCTTATTTGTGTCAAGATTTTGGTGGGGTAGTTTTCATTTGATTGTCTTAGTTTTGGACTTACAACTGAGGAAAATTTCTTTACTTAATTTATGAATTTAAAACCATTTTCTTATATTTCCCCTTAGTGACTTTGGTCGTGGCGACTTAGATAACATATAGAAAACAAGTAATTTTAGGCCTCAAATCTCCTTGAAACATAGGTAAATTTATATAGGAGCACCAAATAGAAGTGATATCATGAAATTTTACTAAGTATTGCAGGAGATATGGGGCTCAAAAGTGAGAGGGACATGATTAGGAAGGCATTTACATGTAATCAAGGTAGCTAGATAGCTTATTGAAAATGAGTCACTCAGGAGGTCAATTCTCCTCTCTCTCTCTCTATATATATATATATATATATATATATATATATATAGGTTTATGCTTTCCAAAAATCTCTTCTAGAGACTAATCTAATGAAAGTAGTTTCACCAAATTTTATTGAGTATTAGAGGAGATATAGGATCTAAAAGTGAAACCATCTATGTTTTCAAGAGGAAAATCAAGTTTGTAATACCTGATTTAACCATTTTGAGGATGCTAAGGCTATGGGAACATAGGCATATAGGTACTTGCTAGAAAGCTTGTTCCAGGACATATCTAATGGGGAGGTTATTTTATATTATAAAACATTTACCATACACAATAATGGTAGTAAGCATCATAACAAATTCAAAGCATGCAAAAAATTGGGTACCTATAATTAAAAGCTTTCAGCTAAAAAAAGTAAGTTTTTTGGAGGATTGACTATCATGCACAAGCATAAGAAAGCAAGAAAAAATTCATCAAAATTTTAAAAAATGGATCCCTAGTCCATGTAGACTAGGGTGTGTTGTGCAAAAACAACAAAAAATGTTGACTTTGTTGGAAAATGCTCTTGAGAATTTTGGAAATAGAATGAACCCTCTCTAAAACAATGAAACTATAAGAACAAAAAAACTAAAAATTTGACATCCATCAAAGGCTAGGGTTAATCACTTTACCTAAAAGCAACACTCCATTTTATTTTAGCAAAAGTGTGTGTATATGAATTTTTCTCATTCCAAAGTGAGGTAAAATTTGCTACCATAATTAAAAAATCAGGCTAGTTCACCCCTGAGTAAACATTGGTCAACTAATGATGAGTTCTACCACTCAGGTAGACATGTCACCAATTAATAGATATTGCTTTGCTACCAACCAAACATTTATAGCCATGGTGAAGTTATCTCTAATCCCACTATAAACCTTGCTCTACTACCAGCTAGGCATTTATAGCCTTGGTAGAGGTTGTCTAAATTACCCAAGCACTTGAGGCCCCTCATTTTTTGAGAACATATTCATTTTTCTCAATTTGCAAATACTAAGGTGTGTTTCGAGTTTGGGGTCACTATGGAAAACAAGAGGGTGAAAATATAAAATATCTTTCTCTTAAGAATCAAACCAGAATGGTTTCATTCCTCTTGATCTAAAATATCCTTAAGGTATTTTTACTATGAAGCTACAACATCCTTTTGCACTACTTTAAGATTAGCTTGTTTTATTCCAAGACAATGGACATATACCAAATGAAATATTAAGCTAATCCTTACTTCATTGAGTTTGAAGTAAGACTTTGTATCTCTAAACTATGCAAAAAAAACACTCCCTTATTAGAGTAACCAAAAACTGGTTGCACTTGACTAATCTAGGCCAAACAACAAAAAGCACAAGACAGAGTAAAATTAAAAACAAAATTAAAGCAAAAAATAGAAATGGAATGGAACAAGATCAACACACCCAAATTCAAAACACAAAATTATGTATAATCTTATTTACAAGGTAGGACTATAATCTTTGATATTTGAAGGGGTCCTAGCCAAAGCCAAAGGGGTAAAATTTTCTATGGTTAAATTTCTTAGGGTCCCAAATATGGTTATGGTAATTTGGAAAAATTCTATGATGATAGGCATATAGGTTTTTATGGGATTCATACCATAGTAACACTAGATCTGAAATCCCAAAGGCCTTTATTTTACCTCTTTCACCCAACCAGACTCTAAGGTTATCCAATTCCATCCTAGCACCACTAGCACACTCAAGCTTTGATCCATCAAACTTGAGGTTCCATAACTTATATTCAATTATTTTTGGTTTACTCTATAGGGTTTCTACTATTGAATTACTATATTTAGTTCTAGTTTCCACTACCATAGTATACACTTCCAATTTTGTTTTGGTATATAGAATTTTATTAACATTGTTGCACTTAGTGATAAGCTTCTTCAACCTTGGCTATCTTTCTATTTGAATTTGATTTGCTATGCCATGTCAAAGAAGCCACATATGTGAAAATCAATTGCCATATAACCATTTTGTGTTTGCAACCCATCATAGCTATGGAGCATCCCATATGCATTTGGGATATCTACAACCTAGAAATAAATTATTGTTGTATCTTAGGTTCAAAAACCAACTATATATGGACCTGATTGCATACCCCAACCGCACTTACCTTTGTTTTATATATTTAGTTGAGCAACATCCCTATTTGAGGGAGCATAAGTCGGTCCTAATTTTTGGCTGACCATATATAACATCATATTACAAGAAGCACCTAAACCCACAAGATAAGTAAGTTTTTGCTAGAAATTCTAACGGTCAAGAGAAAAGGAGAAGATTCTATTTTTTCTTTGTATACAACCACCTGAGCATTGGTAGCCTTTTAGCTAGACAAAGTTTTAAGCAAAAAATCCTTCTAGTCGGTTAACTAAGTTTCCTCAAATAAAGAAACATTTGGCTTGGTTTTCTTAAGGTATTTAATAATATTATATCCAAATTTGTTCTACTCCAAGATTTTCTCTATCTATGGTAGTGGCATATTAAATTTTAGTTGAATAGGCATTGTGGGATCCTTATGTGGGACATGGATTTTGTTGGCCTACTCATTAGGTGAGATAGAATTTTTGATGGGAGATGTGGACGAAGTCAATGGTTCTTTCTTTTTACTTTGAATAATATCATTGCTATCTCTTTGAAACTGTTGGTGAGTTTGCAACTCTTCCTCTAGGTATTATTTAGGTTCCTCTTCATCCCCTCTTGAGAGCTCAGATGTTTCTAAAACTAAGGTAGTCCCTAAATTTTGAATAGCTTGGTTCCTACAATCCTCATTGGTGTCACTAACTACAAAAATACAATCTCTTTCTAGATAATATCCAAAGTAGTTTTAAACTTTGGATAATTAGTTTCACCATGTTGAGCGGTGGAATGGACCCTACACCACTTAGGTAGAGCAAGGTCAGCCAAATTTATGGAAGTGCCTAGGCTATCATTAGATTGATTTTGGTTGCTAGTAGGATTTGGGACTCCTTCATTGTTAATTTGGATGAGTATCCCATTGGCAGTTAGTCCTTTGAAAGTTAAAATTCTAATTTTGAGTATTATTTGCAGGTGGGTTTTGAGGAACCTGCCTTTGTAGCTGAAGCATATCATTTCTCAGTTTTTAAACCATACTTTGTGTGTTATCTAACTCGAGATTTAGGTTATTAAGTTGACTTGGTCCCAATTGAGTTTTTACATTATGTATGGATGCAGATGTGTTCAAAAATATGGGTAAGGTCTGTTGACAGTTTGTTGGAGGTATATGATTGATAACATTACTTATGGTTTCCTAATTATGCAAGTATGTTGGTATGCTTTGTTGATTGATCATATTAGACATCATCTGATTCAAGGGTGCCAAATTGAAATGTTGGTATTGGTTGGAAAATATTTTTGGTAATTGATTCAACATGGGAAGGTATTGTGTAAAGGCCTAATTTATTAATGGTATCTAATTATAAGTCTCTTATTGTCCAAGTGAAGGTAATTGAACCAAACTAAAAACTTGAGGCATTAATTGTTGTTCAACTATTAAAGTCTCACTATATGCCAAGGGGAAGGATGTGATTTGAGGGGTTCACATCACAAACATGGAGGTCAATAGGTCCAAAGCTCGAAGATACATTTGTATGGTTGCTTATTCTATGAGGATGTAAGGTGTCACCAACTTGATGTATAACTTTTGGAACCTATTATCGAAAAGTCTTAGGGGTTTATTAGGTTCTCTATGGGCAGAGGCAAATTGATGATATACCATAACTAGGTCAACAAGTAATTTAAAATGGATGATAAATATTGCTTCTAGCTAAGCCTAAGAAGTAATAGAGCCTAAATCTAAGTTGATACACCAGTCATATGCAAAGTCATCCAATGTGTGTGGAAATATTCTATAGGTAACATCCTCATGTTTAATATATGAATGTATCAAACCTAATTTATGTGCCTAAATATGTTCTTCAACTAATCTTGTTCCATCATGCCTATACCTAGGGAGATATCTTTCAATATTCTTAGGCATATCATGTGTAGGCCTTGGTATGTTCAAAGAGCTACTTCCTACTAACCATGGAATAAGAGTTACCATTAATGGACCATAGGGAATGTCAAAAGGATCAACAAATGACACTAGTGAAGATGACTTTAGGTTCTAGTTTTGATAGTCAAGATGTATAATATAAACATTTCACCAAAAAATAATAATTTTTAGAGTTTGTGGCCTTCCTAGCACCAATTCTATTAAGCAAGCAAATGACACATTATCGAGGGTAAGCCAATATAATTGGAACAAGATATGTTCTCTCTTGAAAGAAAAATATTTTCCTCCAATTAGGTTCAAGAATGTTGAGTCTTGGTTGGTCCCAATAGACTCAGAGGTCATTGATAATTATTCCTTCAAACGGATTTTGTTGGTTATGACTCAAAAAGATAAATTTCCTAGACACAATGCTTTAAAATTAAAATATTTAATTGTCTAAAAATAATTCCACTACACTTATATTATAATGCATATGATCTAAGCAGAATTTAAATGGTTGCAAACTAGAAATTATTATTTATTGCATTTTAGATTGATTAACTTGCAACTTAAACAAAAATTGAAATTGACACAGTAGAAAACCAACTTCAAAGCTTTATACTAAATTTAATCTACTCCTAATATAAATGAGCTCCAAAGAAAGATCAAAGGTTTAGGGGGTGAAATAAAATAAAATAAAATAAAATAAGCCAATACTGCCTTGAAATTCAACTCAAATCTAGTAAAGTGATAAATCTAATTCAAAACCAGCCTCAACGTGAACGACATTCACACAACCTAAGATCCGAGATGGTGCAATATTCAAAGAAGAAAAGACTATGAAATATACTAAGTGCAACCACCATCAACATGCATAGATTGAACATAGAAATTTTATAGGTCTTGTATTAAAAAGATAACCATTAAGTACATTTGTTTTAGCTTTTCTTACTCTAGTGGATTACAAGAGCATAACTCAAAATAGTATCAATTCTGGTTGAAAAATTCCATCCAAACTATAAATAGAAAAGAAAGAAGAAAGCTTAGGGGCTAGCTAATAGATGGTTTTCCAACCATTGTAATAGATTAGTGATTTACTATTAATACCATTTATAGCCTTCACACAACATTACATTTTACTCATTTTATAATAAATTACTCTCAACTTTGTGTTGCTTGGGACTACTTTCAACCATACTATGGCCATGCCTCATTAAATATCCACTACTTTAGCCATACCTCATTAAATATCCATTAGCACAGTGCTTGGGATCTTGGGAATGACCATGCCTCATTAAATCTTTAATACTCTACCAAGTCCAAGTTGATCATTAAATTCACCATGTTCATTGCCCAGTATGTTTGCACTTGCCTAGTTAGTGTTAAAATCCCATGTCCAATGCCTTTAATTTACAAGCAACCCTACAAAGCAAATTCAAAAATATCAAGTGTTAGAATTTAATATTACTATTATTAATATTTTAATTATATATATTATACATATACACGTATATGCTTATATATTTATGTTGTTTTTTTGTTTTTTACCTTTTCTATACTTTTTTTAACTCGTGCTTTTTTGGATTTTTTTCTTTTTTTTACATGCTCTGCTCTTTCCAAAGATGATTTTCTAGTGTTTTTTTTATTACCCCTCTGAGCAATTTCTACTTTTTCAAATTTTACTCCTTTTTGGTAATATCTATATGTATTTTAGTCTTTTCGACAATTTCATTGTACTTTTGAAGCTTTTTGCTCTTTTTGAAAACCTCTAAATAATATTGGTTGGGGTAACTTTTTCAATGGCTGGGGTAATTTCCCATTGCTAGGATGATTTCTAATTTTGTCTAGGATTTCCACTTACCTTGGCTTTTAGTTTGAGCTTTTACTTTATTGGCTTCTTTATTTTTCCCTTGGCTTTTTGGAATTGATAATTTTAGGTTTTTAAATGCTTGTGCTTACATCATCTTGGAGAAAACCCAAAATTTGGGTCCTTTTGACTTCCAATGGTTCAAGAATAATTTTGAACATTTCCAATGGCCCTAGAATAATTTTGAACATTTCTAATGATAGAGGATTGATTTTCTTTTCCCCTTATCAATGTCGAGGAAGTTTTCATTTGAGTGCTTTGGTTCTGGACTTGCAACGAGAATTTTTTTTTCACTTAATTTACAAATTTATAGCCATTTTATTGTATTTCTCTAGGAGTGAATTTGGTTGTGGTAGCTTGGGTATCCTATATAAAACAAGCAATTTTGAGCCTCAAATCTCCTCAAAACATAGGCAAATTTATATTTTCTAGAAATCTATTTTTGACGAGCACCTAATGGTGGTCTCATGAAATTTTACAAATTATTGCAAGAGATATAGGTCTCAAAAGTAAGAGAGGGACCTTTTAGTTTTTCAAAAGTGAGCGATTGTGTGAGGGTTTCATCTGTGTTGAGTGCGAGTGGCTCTAGAGGTTCTTTTTCAGGGCCTTCAAGCCCTGACGACCAATATTTTTGTGGTTTTTGCTCAATATTATAGCAAGATATGTTGCAGGGGACCCAATATAGATTAGAAATATGTCTTTCAATATATATTCATGCTACAAACTTGATTGACAATGACTTCCAATTTGCTACACAAAATAAAAGTAAAAATCATACTTTTTCTCGACATCCAAGGCATGGATTAAAGAGATATCGAAACAAGTTTCAAGCAGCTGATCAAAAATTGGTTTAGATCTCAAGAAAATATAGTTCTAAGGAGCACCTCAAAAATAAATTCACTATGGAAACCCCTTTCAAGGGTAAGGATTTCAAAGACTTGACCCAAAAAATGAATTTTAGGGATTCCCTCAATGGTGGACAACATTAGCCTAATGCTAACATTAATCTTAGGGTTTCCCATAAACCTTTGAGAATGCCTAGGATTTATCCTAGTAAAACTAAGTTAGGATGTCTCAAGGTAGCTAATGGAACTTTGATTGTTAAGCTTGATATGGGCATCGATTAGACTAGTATATAAGATATGGAAAAAAGAGGACTAGTTTATCATTTTTTGGGTTTTTTTTTTAGCCTATCTGCTTTCAAAGTTTGGGCTGCAAAAAATTGGAAAGTAAAATGTGAATTACAAATATCTATCTATCCAAATGGTTATTTTCTTGTTTTATTTGCTAATAATGAAGATAGAGAGAAAATATTTCAAGGGGGTCCCTAGTTCTTTGGAAGGGTGAGGCTTTTCATGAAGCCTTGGCATACTAAATTTAAAGCCAAAAAAGAGATGCCTTCTACAGGTCTTATGTGGGTTAGACTCTTTAGCCTTCTAGTTGAATTCTAGAATCTGACATTTTTTCTTCAATTGAAAACTCTTTGGGAACTTTTATGATGACTGTTGATTGTATTTAAAAATTTGAACATATTGTTTATGATCAGATTTGTTTTTTAATGGATTTTTATAAATCCCTACCTGAAAAGATCCCATTAATTTTTGGGAAGGACACTTGAGAACAGGTGGTGGACTATGAGAACATTCCTTTTTGTTGTAGAATTTGCCATGAATATGGTCATTTGGCTAGTGTCTGCCCAAATAAGATTCTAGATCAAAAGAAAGAGGATATAAACTTAGCAGGTTTTCAAATACCTAACAAGAATAATACTCAGAAAAACTATTTATGAAGGTTAAATTAAAGTTATCATCTAATATGTTTGAGATTCTTTCCACAAATGATGTCCCAGGTGACAAAGAGAAAATAATGGAGATATAAATTTTAGAAACACAATTTAAAGATGTAGGGAAGGACTCAAAGAAAAACAAACAAATTAAAGATTTTCAACAGGAAAAAATGGAGGAAATATACACAAGAAAAACAATCTTTTAAATGTTGAGACTTCAAATAATAAATGTCCCAAGATAGACTCTATTGAACATTCCAGTAACGCTTTGGCTTTGTACATGCATTCTTCAAGGTTAGAATCCATCCGAGATTCAATTTGGGTAAGTCAAAACTAAATATGGATTCCAACGAAAAGGTAGGTTGTAAGACCAATCAACATCATATGGTAAAAGAAGGTGAAAAGTTTGTAGAGAAAGGTAAGATTAATGCCCTTACCAATTTTTTAGCTCTGGTATTAATGAAGATCATCACTTGGAATATTAGAGGACTCAAAGGGAGTTTTTCAAAAAAAAATGAAATTAGAAGAATGATTCAAAAAAACCATCCACATCTTGTTTTCCTTCAAGAAACAAAGATGTCAATAGAGGAAATGGATTCAATTTCTAGTAAAATTTGGCCAACTAAAAAAGTTGCTTCCCTTAGTTCCCACAGGATTTTTGGTGGCATTGCTTACCTTTGGGACCCAAAAGAGGTAGTTACTCACCACATGGTTGGAAACTGGGGTCTTTTGGCTATAGCTGTTCAAAGTAGACATTCTAACCAATTATGCTTTATATAAATGTTTATGCTTTGACTACTTTGGAGGAGAAGAGAAGACAATGGAAGGATATAAATTATATTATCTCTTATTTTCTTGAAGCTTGGATCTTGATCAAAGGACATTTCAATACCATCCTCTCTTTTGATGAGAAAATGAGAGAAAATAGAAATTTGGATAAAAGCATTGACCTCATGAATGAATATGTTGCAAACCTTCATCTTATGGACATCCAACTAGATAATGGCCTTATGACTTGGTCTAACAGAAGGTAAGACTTAGATTGTATCATGGAGAGATTGGATAGGTTCTTGTTCTCTAACAATTTCTTAATCCATGGTCACATTCCTAAGGTGAAGACTCTTAACAATGCTAGTTTGGATCACTAGCTAGTAATGGTGGAAATTTGGAAAACCAATGTGAGTTTTTTACCTTTTTTAGTTTTAGCTAATGTGGCTTAGAGACAGTTCCTTCAAACCCTGAGTGTAGCAATGGTGAAATGAAGGTAAGACAAGGTATGAGACTAAGATGTTTTATTTTACCAAAAGATTGCAATACATTAAATTCAAAATCAAGATTTGGAACGGGAAGAAGTTTGGAGATGTTCAACAAAAAATAAGAAGTTATTGCTCAACTTGAAAATTTGAATAAGAAAAATTATTTAGATGATCTCACAGAGAGTATAAGTATAGATGAAATTAGACTCACAACTCAGTTAAAAGAATTGGAAAAAAGAACTCTTATGGAAGCAAAAATCTAGGATCCAATGGCTTAAATAAGGAGATCAAAACACATATTTCTTCCACAAATCTCTTCTAGCTCGAAGATCTCACAAATTTATTTCTTCCCTAAAATCTAATTTTGGAGATGTTTTCTATGCTTTGTATGGCATGAAATTTGTTGTTATCAATTACTTTTCCAATCTATTTGCTGCTACACCTCTTGACTCGACTTCTCAAAAAAATATTCTTCAAGTGATCCCTACTCTTATCAATTTTGAGAACTCTGTTTTGATTGCTTTAGTTACAATCAATGAGCTTCAACAGGTGGTTTTAAAAAATGTAAAAAAGAAAAATCCCACGTCTTGATGGTTTTCCCATTGAGTTATATCAAGAGTTTTGGGATATCCTTCATGCTAATTTATTAGAGGTGGTGGAAGAAGCCAGGAAATCCAAAGAAATTTTGAAGGCTATCAATAAAACTTATATAGATCTTATCCGAAAATATCAAGAGGTAAATCATATCTTAGATTTTAGACATATAGCTTTATGTAATGTTCTTCTCAAAATCATTACAAAGATCATGGTAGAAAGGTTGAAGCCTCTTTTGCATAATATTTTTTCCCTAAACAAGGGGGTTATGTGCAAGGGCATCAAATAGTGGATGAGATAGTTCTTGCTCAAGAAGCCATCCATTCCATGGAAATGCAAAAATCTCCATCTATGTTTATTTGTTTAAACTTATATAATGCGTATGACAGAGTGGATTGGAACTTCCTTATCAAATTTTTAAGGTAATTTGGCTTCTCTCAGGATTGGATGGACTAGATTATGGGATGTATCTATTTGGTATCCTACTCTATTATTATCAATGGTAGGTCTTCTCAGTTGTTCCCTACTTCCAAAGGTATTAGGCAAGGTGACCCACTCTCTCCTTATTTATTCATAATTCTTGTTGAATGCTTGGGTAGGACTATAACCAAAAATAGAGAAAATAGAACCCTTGATGGAGTTACCATTTCTTATGGAGCTAGGCCTATTTCTCATATTCAATTTTTTTATGACTCTACTCTGTTAGGTAAAGCTACAATTAAGGAAGCTTCTAAAATTAAGCAAATCATTAGCTATTTTTCTAATGCTATTGGGCAATTGATCAATGAAGACAAATCTAAAGTCATTTTATTTCACTGCTCTCCTAGATAGGAATCCATGGTCTTGGATAAATTAAGATATAAGAAGACCTCCATTTCAATCACTTATTTAGGAACTCCTATCAATATTCAAAGACAAAAAAAATACTAAAATTGGTTGTTGGAAGAGTTAAAAAGAAAACTGGAAAGTGGACCAATAAGTGGCTTTCATTTGAGGTTCGAATTACCTTGGTAAAATTAGTCCTTCAAGCTATACCTATTTATGTTTCTACTATGTTGAATATCCCAAAGGTATTTCTTCAATAATTGGATCAAATCAATCATTGGTTCCTTTGGAGTGGTACTAAGGAGAAAAGAAAATGGGCCTTGGTGAAATGGGATACTTTATGCCTTCCCAAGAATGAAGGGAGTTAGGTTCTAGGTTTTCTACTAATAAAAATAAGACTTTAGCTGCTAAGCTATATTGGAGGGTTTTGCATAATCCCAATGCTCTTTAGACCAAGAATATTCATGCTAAATATATTGAGAACAAAACTCCTGAAGACCTTGTTCGTTATCAATTGCCTATCAAAGGTTCTCCCATTTTAGCAATTCTTAAGACTAGTGAGAATTTGATTAAGCAAAATTTATTTTGAATCATTCATACTAATCAATAGGTAAATTGTTGGATAGATTCTTGGGATGGTTACCAGCCTTTGATAACTCTATTTCTTTATTGGAGGCCTTTGATGGAGGAGCTTCATCGAGCTAACTGGATAAGGGTTGCTAATTATTATAGGTACCATACTAGTAATTCAGAGGGTGGTAGATATTGGATCCTTATTGAGGATTGGCCTATTAAAATACCAAAAAGGTAAAGAAAAGATATCCAAAGCATCCTTCGTATTAGATCTCTCTCTTTGTCCCATGATAAAGACTATTTTAAAAAGAACAACACTACTAAGGGTGAATATTCAGTTGCTCAAGGTTATTTGGCCTTATGCCATAATAATCCGAACCAATCATATGACATATTTACTCAGTTATGGGATCAAAAGCTTTGGACTAATATAAGGTTATTTACATGGCTTTTATTGCATCATGATGTGCTTACTAGTGAGCATCTTATGAAACATGGTTTTCATGTCCCGTTTAGATGTGAAATGTGTGGAGAGAATCTGGAAACTCTCTACCATATTTTTATTGAGTGTACCTTAGCCTCTGAGCTATGGAGGAGAATGTACATATTAATTGGCTTACAATGGTCCAATTTTTTTTACTTTTGAACAAATTTGGAGGGATTGGCCTAATCAAGAGGGTGTTGATAATTTTATTAGGCAACTAGTTTGGATGGGTTCTACCATTCTACCTTGGAATATCTGGAAGAAAAAAACAACCAAATTTTAAATCAAGAAAGGAAGGAAATTCACTGTATTTGGCAAAGGATAATTTTCAAATTAGTTGAATTAGTCCAATAACTCCTTAAACACCTCCAAAACTCTCACCAAAGATAGGATCAAGTGATGCAAATATTGAAGATTAACTCTTTTAAGGGCAATCGATTTGAAGGGAATGTGAGCAATTGAAATATGGATAGAAAAAGGAATTAATAGCCTCCTCCTAAGAATGTTGTAAAAGTTAATATCGATGGATCCTATAGGAGGAACCTTGGAAAAGCTAGTGTAGGATGAATTGGTAGACTTTCAAATGGTTCCCTAGTTTTTACTTTTGCTAAGAATTTGGGTATCCTTTCCAATAAATTTACTGAGAGGTACGATCCTTAGAGGCATTTGAGAGGCTACTAAGGTCATATGGAAAAATGTGTTGGTTGAATTTGACTCTCAAGTCATGATTAATCTATTGAAGACTCCTAAGAATCATAAGGTTGATTGGAGAATAAAAATAATTGTTGAGAAGATTCAATTAATCTAGATGGGCTTTTTGAAATTTGAATACAATCATGTGGTCAAATAATAGAACAAGAGTGTTTATGCTTTAGCTAATTAGGCATTGGAAAAAGGTGATCTTACTTACTATGACCACCCTCCTAGATGGTGGGATTCACAAATAATTGATGCTCTTATTTCTATCTTTTCTCTGGATGGCTCTAGTACTAGAGGTACCTAGTTCCTTTTTTTTGTTTTTGCTTCTATTTGGTTTGGTCAAGGTATTTTAGTTCCCTTGCTCAGACCGATTAGTCTTATGTTTCCTCTATTGAATCTTGCATGAATAGCCTTTTGGCCTAGAAAGACCAAAGTTGTATTCTATTTTTTCCTTATTTTTAGTTTTTCATGTGTGTGTTGTTTTGTATTGTTTTCGTTCAATTTTTTTTTATGTTTTTTGTGTTTTTGTAATTTTTTTTGCTTTTGCTATTTTTTTGGTGTTTTTTGTTGTGTTTGTGTGTTTTTTTATTGTTTTTATGTGTTTTTTTTGTTTTATTGTTATTTGTTGTTTTTATGTTTTTTGTTGCTTTTATGTTTTTTGTTATTTTTGTGTTGTTTTTGTTGTTTTTTATTGTATTTTTTGTGTTTGTTTATGTTTTTGTATTTGTTTGTTTGTTTATGTTTTTGTTATTTTAGGCATGCTCTTTGAGTGTGTCAAAGGGGGCAGGCCAGGTGCGAGCCATGGGTATTTTTGGCAGAATAGATACACCTACCTCCTTAGGACTTATCCAAAAGTGGAATCCTAGTTGGGGTGTTTTCCACAAACAAAACAAAGTGAGAGAGGAGTGATTAGGCAAGCATTTATAGGCAATCGAGGCAACTAGATTGCTTGTTAAAAATAAGCCATCTAGGAGGTCAATTCTCCTCAAAACATAGGTAAGTTTATACTTAACAGAAATATATTTTTGAGAGGAATGTAATAAAAGTATTTTAACCAAGTTTTATTGAGTATTGGAGGAGATATAGGACCCAAAAGTGAAACCATCTATGTTGTTAAGATGAAAATCAAGTTTGCAATACCTGATTTTTAGTTTTAGGGTGCTAAGGCTATGGGAACATAGACATGTTGGGACTTGTTGGAAAGGTTATTTTGAGCCCAATCTAAAAATAAAGGTTATTTTCCATTTTAAAAATTTTACCATACACAACAATGGTAATAAGCATCACAAAAAATGCAAAGCACACAAAAATTGGGCACCTATAATTAAAGCTTTTAGCTAAAAAAACTAACTTTTTTGGAGGATCAACTATCATGTACAAGCCCAGTAAAGTAAGAGAAAATTAATCCAAATTAAAAAAGGTGGGTCCCTAATCCATGTAGACTAGGGCATGTGTGCAAGAACAACACCAACAACAAGATTCTTCCATGTATCGATAGGTATATCTGTTAGGTTCAGGTATATCATGAGACCCTCCTAAGGTATTCAACTAGATAGGTGTATTAGGAGTTCTTTCATCTTAATTACAACTTTTAATTATTCAATTCTCTTTTTCCAATTATTCAAAGGTTATCTCCTTAAACCTTAGAAACTTATTGAAAATAAATTCTCTCCACCTTTTAAATATTCCAAGTAGAAAAAATACACCTTGTGATCCATAAACTACTTTATCAATTGGTTATCCATCCAAAAACTTTAGTGGAAAATTATGAAGAAACTTCCACCCATATAAACCCTAATTCCAATAAATAAAATAAAGGTGCTATTCCTTTGGACCCTCTAATTCCCTTACAAAATGATCTTTATCATATGATATCCTCTTTGTAAAAGAATAAAGACATTAATAATGAATTCCTTAACAATTTTTTTAATAATAATCAAGAGAAAATAACCCCAAAGAATCTTGATCATACAACATCCTCTTCACAAGGACATGAGGATATCATTCATAAATTCCTTAATAATCAATCACCCAATGGTGATCAAAATAGGATAACCTTCAAATCCCTTAATCAAATGAAATATTTGTCATAAGAGCACGAGAATATCATTCAAGAATTCCTTAATAATGACAAAATATGACTCATAGTTATCTCAATCATATTATTAGCATTTAAGCTATATTCTCATAATAATATTAATATCATTATATTAAAAATTCTCATAATAAATGATATACAGAAGTATTCAAGGAAATTTTCTATATTCTCATAGGCCACAAACTTTGGTGTAAAATACCAATGAAGTACTAAAACTTTTACAATACTTACATTTCATTGGCTTACTCTACATATAACCTTTACAAGGACTCTTGACATTTGACCTTCAACAAACTATTCACCTCCTCAGATATTTGAGAGATATGACTCTTCATATATCTCATAAGAGAAATATATTTTATTGACTCCTAATAATGACAAACCTTTAATTATTACTAAATGAAAAATTTAAATGACTATTTACAAGACTCTTTTCACACCACATATTTACAAACTATGTACAAAATATTTACAAGTACCAAATAATGTAATAAACTCCAACACCCCCTTGTATTACATTATTTGGTATAAGGTCCATTTGCTTTCAATCTTTCATTTCGGTCTTGGTATTTATGCCTTAGCTATGGTAGTGACTTTGGATCTAGTATTCTTTCCAACTCAATTTCGATCGTTGATTCTATCCTTCTGATTTTGACTTGTATTTTAAATTGTATCAACTGTATATTATTTCTTTCCTACATATAGGCTTAAGTTATTGTAATTTTGTAGAAGCACTTTAGCATTTCCTTAATTCTATTCCATTATATTTTATTTATCCATCTATAATGCACATATCAATTTTATTTTATTTTCCTTGAGAAAGCTTTTGAGATTGATTGTTTTTCTACAAATTTTACAACTCTAGAGGATCCAACATTTTTTTCTCCATTTCTTTTATATTTGTTCCTTATCCCCTTATTGATAAATTTTTTCTTAATGTCAATATTGTCTGTGCCATCATTCCTTGTTCAAATACTGATATTTTGAATCCATGTTACAAATTTAGTTCCATTGTTACTTGTCACAAGATCATTAGGTTGTTCTACATTATTATATCCTTCTTTTGTATGCCTTTTAAGTTCATCACTATCTTCACTTGAGTGTAATAAGCTACAAATTATATCATTATTGTCAATTTTTGAGTGACTTATATTATTACTATCCTTGTCACAAATGGAAGACTTCAAATCATCAATATATTGTTGGTCAATTTGACCCAAATATTTTATATGATCAAAGCATTCATTCCTTGTACTGTCATTATCAAATATGGGTAGATCTATAGTTATTTTCCCAAACAGGTGTTGTATGATATGGTTCATGTTCTTCCTCATCACTGTACTATATTTTTTGCACTTCTTGGACCATGTTTCCTCTTTGAATTTACCACTTTGGATGTTGTGTTCGTTGTTGATTAGATTGATATTATCTTTTTTGATATCTATGCATTTGATTCCATTGATTTAGAGAATTATATTTACAATATCTAGTGACATGATATTATTTGTTACATATATGAAAATTTTTCTTTTCCATACAAGTTGATGCAATGATGATGTGGTAGAAGAATCTCTTGGTTTTCTATTTCATATTCTTGAAGTATGTTGACAAATTCATCAAACGACACATTTTTGTTTAACACTTGGAGAGATGTGGGCAATGTTTTAAATGTTTTTGGAAGGCTTTGAGTATAACTTGGGCAATAATTTTTATTCCACTTTATCTTCCATAGTTGGTAGCTTTGGTTTCAATTTTTCTATCCTTCTAAGAAAATATTCTATGTTTTTTCCATCATGAAATTTTAGTGAATACAATTATGATTGCAAGTGTAAAATAATAGCTTCATTCTTTCTTTCAAATATGGTGCATAATTTATCCCAAGCATTTTTGAAGTTTTAACTTCACTTATGTGTGCTTGAATCTCATCTGATATACCAAATATTATTAGCATCAGTGCCTTTGCATCTTCATATTTATATTTCTGTTTTCCTATGACATATTCTAGAATGGTTTTATCTCCAATTACTACTTCCCAAAGTTTTTCAACAATAAGTATTGATTTCATCTTATTTTTCCATGGGGTGAAATTTGGTCCTTTTAGTAACTATGATTTTGAAAGGAAAATATTTGTATTTTTCATAGCATTTAAAAAAAATTATTTATATTATAAGGTATAAATACTTTTAACCATCTTATTTTCTTCAAATATTAATTTCCTTCAATCCAAACTTTGTTTTCTCTTTAAATTGTATTCTCAAATTAATTTTCTTTCTTTTGAACTTTCAATTCTTTAATTTCTTTCTCTATTCTCTTCTCAATTTTCTTTCAAATAATTATTCTTCTCACTTTAATAATTTTGCTTCCCTTTTTTCTTTTTAATTTAATTTCTTTCAATATTTTCTTTCCCTAAAGTTTTCTTTCTGTAATAATTATTTTCTCTGCTCATATTAATTGATTAATCTTCAAATAAATATCTTTGAATACTTTTAATCTCTTCCAAATTCTTCTTCTTATTTTAAATTAAATTCTCCACTTTAATTCACTTACTCTTTAATCTTCACATGATGCTGAATAAATAATTTAAATCATGGTAATTTTATACCTTAGTAATTTTTCTAAATCTCTCGATAGGTGTGTACTCAGGCAATACCTTGGACTTTATTTTCTAAATAACATAATAAACATTTGGGTGTTTCACTTCAAAGGGATTTATTTCAAATTTGCTTGCTTTAATGCAATCTTTCCTACAACTTTTACCTTCTCCAATGAATTTGTATTTGGTTTCTTCAACTTTTTAGATGCCCATGTATTGCATACTAGCATGCTCGCATGAATTCTCTATGCTTCTCATACATCTTAGGTGCTATCTTCTTCAACTGTATACCATCCACTTGTGTTTGGAACATGTTCTCTACAACGCTCTTCTTCAATCAATAATTAAACTTGTCTTTTCTCCTCTAGCCAGTTGTCTGGGACTTTCAACCTGTAGAAGCTTTCTCTCACAATGTTTCTAGAGTCTATCTCACCAAACACTTAATTTTTATCTCTCACATGCTACTCCAAATATGGTTTCTCTCACAAATTTTCTCTTTCTCCCAAGAAAATGTGGTGCTTTCTTTGTGGAAGTACCATTTTACTTCCTTTCACTAATTACTTACAATCAGTTCCTATTCATTGTGGCTTCTCACAAGCTTGAATCTTCTTAATATTAGACTTCAAACAAGGATTCTCTTAAATGTGGATATAATACCACTGTTAGCATTTAAACTATATTATCATAATAATATCAATATCAATATATTATAAATTCTTAGAGGGTTCCTTCTTTGCGGTTCTTTTTGGTCTTGCCCCTTCCCTGACCAATTTATAGCGAGAGACCTTGTACTCGATGGTTGTTGAGGAAGGAGTTTGTTGTTGGCCCCTCCATATGGTAAGGTCTCCTAGTTCCATTGGATTACTAAGGGTGGGTCAACTGATAGTTATAGCTTCTTTGGCTATGATGGATGCCAGTGTTTGAAAGCTCCACTAAATGGGATCTTCCTTTTATTTTCTTTTAGGTGCTAGGTTGGACTAGTTTATCCTGAATATTCTCTTCATTTGGTCTCGAGGTTTGTTGGACTCCAACTGCAAGTTGTTTACTTTAGGGGTTCAAATATTTAGCTATAGCATATCCCATGGCTTCAAAGATATTTAATTAGGTAGGATCATCATCCTAGAATTTCTTTGAAATACCCTTGTCCTTCAAGGATTGTTATAAAGATGGGGTTGCATTCAGGCGGTATCTTCTTATTCCATGGGATTTTTGGTGGTTTCAACTGCTAGTTGGACTGCATGTCATCGTAAGGCTGGGTTCCATGGATGGTTTCTCCCATTGGGTGAGATAGTGTTAATTTTTTAAGTGCTCTTAGGATTTTACAAATTTTTCATTTTTGGGCGCTCAATTTTCTTTTTTCCTATCATTTGAATTATTGGGTGTGATTTAAGGGCTTCAAAGCAAGATGAATAATTTGGTTCAAATTCTTTTTACTTTTCTTTCCATCAAGTGAATAAAGGAATTTCAAATCACGCAAAAACTTGTATTTAATTTCTCTTGTCGGTATATATCAGTGCCATATCCTCATTATCTACTTTTTTTTTTTTGTTCCATGTTTGCAGTCTGTTGTTGGCTAGTCACTGATCATTGGTTTGTCAGTCTCTCGCTGGGCAAGATTTTTTGACTTCAATTTTTGGTAGAAATTCTATTTAAATTTGCCCAGTATTTCTCAAGTGCCTCAAAACTCAGAATGGTTTTCTCTTTTGGCGCTCTTTTTCAAGTTTGAATTTTAAAATGAAGTTTAGGTAGGATTGGTGGATCCATAATTTATTTGATGTCAGATCCTCTTGTCAAAAGTTGGATTCAATCCCATTGATGTACTTCTTTTGAGCTTATTGAATACTCTTTGGCTTTGTAATGGTTTGGGGTCCCTTCCAAAACCCCTTTGTAAATATTCGAGGACCCTTTCAAAACCCCTTCGTCCATATAATAAAAAATATGTATATTATAAATTCTCATAATAAATGATATACACAAGTATTCAAGGAAACTTGCTTTATTATCATAGGTTACAAACTTTGGTATCCATTACCAATGAAGTATTGAAACTTTTACAACACTTATAAGTTTTCTCTACATATAGTCTTTACAAGGACTCTTGATATTTCATCTTCAACAAATTATTCATCTCCTCACATAATCAGAAGATATGAGTCTTCATATTTCCTATAAGAGAAATATGTTTTATTAACTCCTAATAATAACAAACCTCTAATTATTACTATATGATAAACTCTAAATAACTTATATTTACAAGACTATTTTCACACCACATGTTTACAAATGATGTACATAAATTTTACAAGTACCAATTAATGTAATAAGCTCCAAAACATATAATAACTCTTTTAGAAGAACATGAAGATATCATCCACAATTTTCTTAATAATATCAACAATGCATAAATTATTCCCTTAAGGATTGTCCTTCTAAATCTAATCAATTACCCTCTCATTCTACTCTCATTGCTATAAAAAATGATAATAATAAAAAAACACTTCCTTAAGGAAATATTCCCCTTGAGATTCCAATCACTCACAAGTTATCACAAACCTTAATGCTTTGAAATCTAATTTTGCTTCTCTTATCAATAATATTTCCAAAATTATTAGAACCCAAGACATTCAACCATTGATAAATTATCATTTATATGTATCTAACTTGAGTATGTCCCATAGTGTTCCAAACTATCATCCTTTATCAAACCTTATCCCATTAGTGCAAATAGGGGTTTTCCTCAAAACTCTATTCCTTCCATGACTTGTCCTAAATCCATCAAACCTTTTTATCCAAATAATTTAGGAAGAATCCACATGAAGCCATCATTAATGAAATTATCCAACCCCTCAACCTTATAATTATCAAAATATTTCTATCCCATTACACCTATCTTATGCACCATATCCTTCCACTTCTTTCAAAGTTCAATCTCCATCCTCGTAACTGGTGCAACTAGAGCAACAAATAGGTTATATCAAAATATACTTTTCCCATTACAAGTACTCTTATGAGTACTTGTGCAATCGACCCTTAGACCCTATTATAGTTAGTCATCCCTTTCATCCTTATTTTAAAACCCTTAAATTTTAAATATAGAGAGGAAAAGAAGATCCCATCAACCACCTTAAACTATTTAGGATAGCATGTAGTAACATTGCCTATGATGAAGTGTTGTTACTCAAGACCTTTTAAAAAATCCTTAAAGGCCATAATATGGAGTGGTATTATTGAATACTAAGGCATTTCCTCAAAAGCTTCAAAGACCTTGTCAAAATATTCATCAAAAAATTCTCTATCTACATCAAAAAAATCCCTATAACTAAAGATATTTTTGAACTCAAACAAGCAAGAGACAAGAATTTTATGGAATTAATGCCAATGTGGCACATCTTGATAGGGATACTATCCACTAAAATTACTTTTACATATGTTTATACAAAATATTAATGAGTAACTATCCATCCCATTAGAGAAGTCTAATGTGTCTTCCTTGAAAGATGCCATAAAATGACCAAGAGGATAGATATTAAACACAACAAAAGAGGGTTGTTGAAAACCAAAACTCCAAATCCTCAGATTATTGTTGTACAGTAAAAACCATGACAAAACTTCACTAAACTAGGTCAACCTCCTATCATCTTCGAGCAACTTCTTGAAGCTAGAATGGTGGAGATTCCACCTATCAAAGCCATTAACCTTGTAAAAGGAAGAGCTCATAAACATTGTGCTTTCCACTGCATTAATGGCCATGCAACCAATAATTGAAGAAGCCTAAGGAATATAATCCAAGACTTGATAAATAATGATAAACTTACCTTTAATAAATCTGCTTCCCAACCTTTCTTGAATTAAAATCTTAGAACTTTTCAAGATCCATAACTTGCCCATAGCCAAAGGGTAGTAAACCATGTTTGCTACAAGAATGTCCCACCTCCATATTAAGGAATGGTAGAATACTATACCCTCTTTTTTGTCAATATTTACCATGAAATGTTTTATCTTTAGTTAGTTTTCTCCTTTACAAATCCATGGTGCATTAAGGTCTTTTAACCTTGAGTGCTCATCTTGATCAATCTGATAGGACAGGGATTTTATGGGATAAGGCATGCCACCAATAGTAGTATACTTCTTCCTACTTCACTCTCATTTGATCATGATTATGAAGCCATTTTTTTTGGTCCTATAGCTATACCATTCCTATAAATAAATTTTATTGAGTTAAAATAGTTGAGCCTTTGTTTCTTCTAAGTCATTACCTCTTTTAATCCACATATCCTAATGAATTTCTTGACTTCAACTTCCCCATAATGAATATTAATTCATATTTGAATCTACATGAGTCTATATTGGATGCCTACTCATATGGATATTAACATTGGTTACTTACTACTATCATAATTTTCCAATGATGATACTAGTCAGGTATAGCTTACATGCATTGCACTTACATTAGGTGACTGATGCTAGTGGATCCTCCCAATCCTATAAGACCAGTCAGGGTTCACCCAACCATCTCTTCATCAATCTAAATCAATTATCAATCTCCATTATATATCTTTATCAAATTAATCTCTCTACCAATATCTATTCACCTCTACCCACTTAACTTTTTCTATCCTTTTCATCAATCTAATCATTGGTCTCTAGAAATCTAGATCATTAATATCTCTCATCACTTTATCAATTCTTTTGAACTAAAAAACTCTCTCTACTATATAAATAATATTTTAATCTTACTTTCTTTTTTTCCCATCATGATAGCCTTATCATATCTCATTCTTCTATCTCCTCCTTACACATGGGGACACACATCAAAACATATTGCTATTATACTTATCATTACAATTCATCAATAATCACCCTTTCATGGGTATCATCAAACAAGTATGTCTCATATCTATTTATCTAAGAATTACATGCATCTTAAAGTATCACTTAGACAACAACATTAATCATTCCTTGAAAAAGTAATCAATGAAAGTCCCACTTGGGCACATTATCACAAAAGTCCCCCTTAAGGCAATCAAGACAATGGCCCTGTTTAGGAAATTATATAAGGAACCAAGTTATGTATATACTATACATATTTATCTTATATCATAGCACCTTTTGAACCACCCCTTGCTAGTGAGCACCTAAAAACTCCTTAGGCACTTACTTAAGGGTGAATACTTGTACATATATTATCTTGAATCATTGTCCAAGTGTTGTCAATCATTTGTAAATATTTTTCCACTTAAAAATGTGCTTTATAGGTATTTTGTATTATGTCATGCTAACTAAGTCCTTTGAAAATATGCTAACTAAGTCCTCTACGAAACTCTCAACACTGTCCAAGCATTATTTGTACATATTTCTATGCTTGGATGAATCATATCAAATACTAATAAATTCCTCTAGGCAACTCTCAAAATAATCCAAGCATTATTTGTACATTTTTTTTGCTTGGATTCATCATAGCAAATAAAAACAAAGTCCTCTAGGCACTACTAATTAATTCCTTCAAAAAAATATCAACATAAGTGCTCTTTAGGTCCTTGTCAAAAGGATAATCATTCAAAATATTCCTATACATAATTTTGTCAATAATTCAACAAGTTTTAGTCTTTAATTGGTCATTGTTCATTTAGGCCTTAACTGATCGTTATCCATCTAGGCCTTGGCTGGTCATTGTTCATTTAGGTCTTAACTAGTTGTTCATTTAGGTGTTAACTGGTCATTCATATAGGCATTAACTATCAGCTATGCATATAGGCCTTAATTGACCATTGACCATTGATCATTTGGACTTTAATTAGCCATTATTTATTTGGGTCTTAACTAGAATCCATTCATTTAGGCTTTAATTGATCGTTGTTCAATATGGCCTTAACTGACCACTATTCATATGGGCCTTAATTGGTTGCTATCCATATAGGCATTAACTAGTTGCTATCCATATAGGCCTTAATTGACCACTATCCATATAGACCATAATTGATTACCATTTATTTAGGCCTTAACTGATTGATGTTCATCTAGGTCTTAACTAATTGTTATTCATTTAGGCCTTAAATAGTCATCGTTCATATAGGATTTAACTAGTTATTCATATAGGCCTTAACTAGTCGTTGTTCACTTTTGTGGATCTTAACTGGCCACATTCAAGCAATTTTAGCCTTAACTAAACAAATTTCCCTTCTTTGACACATCTCACATCATCTAAGCATTTGACCAATAATCAATCTACAAGGCCACCTCTTTCAAATGAATCATCTAGGCATATTTAGATAGACCAATCTATACATAATACCTTGACTGGGGGTCACTCATCAAATTTTTAACATAAACCATAGTAGAGGGTACAAAAATAACTTCCACACATAATCCAATAAAGTGCTCCCACATAAATCATTCCCCTCTCTTTCCTTCATATCCTATATTCATTCACATTTTCTTTAATATTTAACCAAGACTATAATCAATCTGATTGATTCTAACCCCTTTCCAATCTCAATTAAGTCATCTTTTGATCCTTCCTTCCTCTCTCTCCTCAATCCTTTTATCACCAGTTTCTTATGGATCAAATCCTAATCAAGTTTTGTTAGTTTAACTTGGATTTCCATTTAAAATTTGAGGGGTCACCCTAGGTTGAGGGTATGCATAAATGCAACTAACATTTTTACATTGCTCATAAGTAGTCAATTCCCACACCATGTATCTACATTGGCATTTCAAGCAACACAAATATCTTACCAGCAAAATTGAGATATCTATGACTATTTTGATGCATTTATTATACAATAAATGCATAAAAAAGGGGGTAAATATACATACCAATTTTTGAACACTTAGCTAACTCATAAGTTCATAAATTCCACCAATTTCATTCTTCAAACTAGCCCTCCAATCATCCAAAAACCATATTCATGCCCAAATATAGCACATTTATTGCTCCAATAATTAATAATATTTTTGAAAAATTGTTTTCCTATTAAATATTCATAAAACTTCACAAAACCACCACCATTAGAATGGTCTTGAAAAGAGATTTTGAATAAGTATATATGTGCCTATACTCCTATGATAATTAATGCCTTAAAATACAAAAAATGGTGCCTAGGCAATAGGTGTTGCGGAATCGTGCCTCAGAAATCCCAAGGGATGATTATGGAATCACTTGTTAGAAATATATGGTGAAATTATGCCAAAAATCTAAATTTCAATTATCCCACCAAGTTTGATTAGTAATGGTCAATTCTATGGTATCATGAGTGCAAAATCACTAAAAGAGATTCCAAGACCAAGATTTTGCCCTGTCAAGTAAGAATTTCAAATTCTTGAATTCTTCACCCCTCTTAAAACTTGTGCCATTAATGAGCTTGAATCATACTATTTGATCCCCAGTCCCATCAAGTAGCAATACAAAACCCAATAATTCCCTCTTCTTCTCAAATTCAAAATATTTTCTTCTCCCAAGAGGCCTTTGGAAACTTTATAAATTGGACCCTTGTGATGGCTTCTCCATGAACAATTTTCAAGCATCAAAATTTTGTTGATTTTTCTCTAGAATCTTAAATTTATTTTACTTGTTAATATTTGTACCTCTTTGATAGCTTAGATGTTACTAGGGATTTTCATTATATAGCTAGCTTCTTTTAATCTCTTCATTTCATTACTAACCTTGTCTACTTACATTTATATTATTTTTATTCTAAGTATTTTCTATTGCATAATTGTATATCATCATACCACCTACTTTCATTAGATTTAATCATAATTTATCACAATTTTGGTGCATTTTTTCATATTTTTAGGTCTCTCATCCCTCTTGAAGGTTCTCCTAACCTACAACATACCTTATCCTTCAAAACATTAACATTATATTCATGTATTTTATCCATAGGGTGGAATCACACCCTATAAATTACAAGGTATGATTTTGCTTTCCATGCATAGGTAGAATCACACTATAGAATTATAGGGTGCAATTTTACCTTCCATGCACTTTTGATCATATTTTTATAAATTTGGTCATTTAAAGGACCTTGGGGGTTTGATTGCTAGACGAGAAAGGCTTATTGTTTCCCTTGGATATAGTGAACCCTTAAAAACTGATTATCTTTATTTAATTTTCCTTGGTTTTGTAGGTATTGTAGATTTGCTTACTAGTTTTGGAAGGCATGATACCATAGAATCACTTGTTAGCATCATTAAGGCACATTTCTATATCAGAAATTGAATGAGGTAATTCTATTGGTAATTTTCATTGTCTCCATTCCTTGTATGTTGTTTGCTACATGCACATTCTTCTATTCTATCCTAGGCCACATTAAGGGCAAGAAATTAAAAAATATTTTAGTTATCTTTCAATTTGTTTTGTTTCTAAGACATCTAAAAGAAAAGAAGGAAGTCTGCAAATTTTATATTAGTTTATTTTATTTCTTTATCACCTCAGTTAACTCAAAAATTAAAATCTAAATGACATGTAGTTATGCATTAGGCTAAATTATATGTTGCATTACTCTTGAACCCTTCTTGAAAGAAAAAAGTTATTTTCTTGTAATTAGTAGTAGTTCTCATAAAAGTGAAAAGCACATAGGTTAGCTCTTATATGCATGAATTTTTTGTTGATGCATTTTAGTAAAGAGGTTATGTTTGTTTCCAATATGGTACTGTGTTCCAGGGTGGGAGCAGAACAATGATGCAACATAGAATGACTACCACATTGGGATGAGGCAAACGGTATTTGGAGAAGGTCGATTCCTTCGGGGGTGGTTCCAACTATCTACGTTGCAAAATAGGAAAAGGGAAAGAGGAAAAGAAATAATAAAATGGTCATAGCTAGAACTCACCAGGATGGGTATAGCTTCATCAAGACCTATGCAGACAACATACCACGTATGAAACATAGACCCTGCACCTAACAAATCACCCAAAAATGCCTATGTTCTGAATCCTATCAACGATGGGTGGGGGGTGAATTCTAGAACCAATATATAGGTGCATGAGATCTAGGATTCAAAATCAGAGCGCTCCTATCCAAATGAATTTAGCAAAAATAAACCCTCAATCAATATTTATGAATGCACACTTCTGAGTCACTCAAGTAAACCCCACATAATCCACATAGTGGATGATCATAGGATAGCTTAAAAAACCAAAAAAGAATAGATATTCATACAATTAATGAAGAATAGGAAGACAAATTTAGAGACCAAACAACACAATTTTTTTTTTTACATAGAGGTGAATTGTACATATGAATTGTAATAGCTAAAGAACCACCCTTAGGAATGACCAATATTCCACTATTTATAGGTATATTTACATAAATTTCAAAATTGAACATTAATAGTGGTAGACGGGAAGATGATCCTTGCAACAGACAAGCACCACACTAGTACACTGTTCCTCTGGATAGCACTGATCTTATAGAAGGAAGAGAATGGATCTGATTGAATTTGGGTCCTTGGATCCTCTGACATTTCTACCTAGTTTATTAATTCTCAACTACCTCATCCTTATCCTTGACTGACAATCCTTTGGTTGAGGCAGTGAATGAAAAACACTAGAGCACCTTGGGAGCACCATGCCAGAAGTCCATCACTTTCACGTACGACATCAGGTACTTGGACTATTGTAGCAGTGGGTAGATCTCCCATTCAACTTTAGGAGATGGTAGGAACTTCTTGGTGCCTAACGGGTGCTTTATTTGTTCTTTTTTTGCCTACGAAGATACTAGGGAGAGAGGGCGGGAATTTTTTAAATGTTCCATTCAACTTCATGCTTATGTTTCTTTTTTGAGATGGACGTGGTCCTTCTTTTACCCAAGGGCGAGGGCACATAATTTTTCCACCTTCGTTGACCACTTGGAAGGCCTTCCCAACAAATTGGGTAGGTTTTTTAGAAATTTTTGCCCAAGGCCAAGGGTAGATTGTCTGCTCGCTTTATCAACTACCCTAATTTAATCCATCATATAACTGTCAGTTTGGTATTCCTATGGTTGCTTCTGCCACCACCTGATATCTTTCACCCATCCACCAATGTTCCTTAAAAAATTGGTGTGCTCCTTCTAAATAAAGGGAATCACTTTTTGAAGGGAAGAGTGGGTGAAGGGTGTAAAATTTCACCCACACTTTTGGTGACTCACAGGGGTTTTCCATCTCATGGAAAAAAGAAACCCAGAAGGATTAAGAAATATAACAATCAAAATAGAGGGACGAAAGAGAGGAAAGGACATAGAGGAAAGGAGGACACGAAGAAGGAAATGATGCAAGAGGAAAACTGAGTGCAAAAAGATGTCAAAAGAAATGAGACCTTTAACATGATGAAAAGTAGAGCAGAGGAAAAGAAAAAGAGGCCCTTCCAAAGCAAGCAAAATGGGGAAACAAGGAAAAGAATGCCAGAAGGATAGGATTGAGATGGCCAACACAAATAGAACTACTATGGACAAGAGAAGCAGGAAGACAAGCAGTAACAACAAGCAAATGCTCAAGAAGCTTATTATAAGATACACACATGAGGAAAGAGGAACATGAAACAACAGAGATAACGAAGCCTTTTTTACCAACCGAAAGAGTTACATGTAACAAAAGAGTGAGGAAGGTGAAGGGGAGGAAAGGGCAGGGAATTAGGGAGACAAAGGAAAAAGTAATCCGAAGCCTATCAAGTGAAATCAATTAGGCATAGTCCCTTCTTCATGAGGTATTATTACAGATTGAATCCCCATAAATGCAATACACTAAAGACCTGAGATATTCCAAGAGCAAATAAATTGCCATTGTATTTTATCTTTGCTATCCCATACCCTCTTTTTTACATGACCCAATAATGATCCTCTTTTACTAATTGTTATCAACCAAGAGGCCATTTAGCTTCAACCACAACTTGTAGTTTACACCTTATGGTCTCATTTGCATCTTACCATAGGGGCTATTTATAGCATACTCACCTTACCTTGTGCTTGCATATGTGAGTTCCAAGGCTTGTTGCAGCTCTTAGGGATGAGTTAAGGGGTCTTGAAAATTGTTGGATGTATCCATTGGGATACGAGATCACGATAATGACATATAGAACAAAAAACTAGGAAAATGACATATAGACGGAGAAGAATGTTACATTTTTCAAATAATTTCTAGGGAATCCTTTGCTAATGCCTCACAACACCTAACCAAGTGGTAACTTTCCATAGGACTCCATTGTGCCACTGGTTGGTGATAAAAATTTATGATTCCCAATGCATTGGCTCTGCATAATGCAAGGTTTTATTTACTGATTATAAAATTATAGTGTGATAGACACGCCTAAGCCAGGATATTATATGTAAATCATCCTCTGAATCTGTACTGGTTGGACCAGATTACATTGTATTTTAGAAATTTATTGTGATTAATCTAGCACCGTACACACTGACTTTGAATTATGATGAAATCATAATTCTTTTTATTTTACCTAAGCATATAAACACTCAGGCCTTTGAATGCTAGGGTGGAAATACTTTTTGCCATCGTATTCTACTCTCCAGGTGGTGAGATATCAAGGGCCATATTTTTATGTTATCCCTTATTGAGATTGGCCAGTTGTTCAAATCCCATGGTTGAATCTTCCTTTGTCTTGAGATACTCCTCTTACTCATGGGCACCCACATCCTCACATAGATATAGCTAAATCTGGGATTCATTTGTTACACTACCTTCATGGACATGGTCATCGTGGCACTCCTGCTCCTAGTATGTACTCGTGGCATGGTATGTCACCAGTTCCTAAAAGGAACTAATTATATGGAGCCTCTACATTAGAACTTGCTCGAATCTAATAGCTTCCTCATAGAGTTGGAAGAAACTGGTTTTCCCTGAGTGATGCAGAAGGAAGTTGATTTCAAGACTGGGAACCCATATGTAGAATAGATACGCCTGGGCAAAATTTGGGAGGATTTATCATGGTATCCTCTTCCAGCTCTTCTAAAAATAGAAATTAAAGTCTGCCATATTTTCAAGAGGGTTCCTCTTGATAAATGCGAATTGATTCAAAGACTAGAAGGGGTCCTCCATTTTGTCAAACACATCCATGAGAGGATCTACCAAATACACTTATGTAGAGATGCTTCTAGACTACAAGGTTTTGTACCAGAGCCATGCTTTGCCTTCAAGGGAAGCAACCAATAGCCTGAACATTGCATCTTTATTCACGATATTGTGAAGGGTGGCCAAAGAAGCCATATTTTTAAGGTGTTCCTTCACAACTCCCTTTATGCTACTATATTTTGTTAGGGTATCAAAGGTAACATCCAAAATATCATATTGGTGAGGGATATTGAGGGGACCAAGATCATTCCACTGAGGGAACAATGGTTGAGCCATCAAGGTATCAATATTTAGAGATCTCAATTCTTCTTTTGGAGTTTGAGTAGCTAGAAGAGCATGCTATCTCTGCTAGTGAGGTCAAGGATGCTCATCATACATTGAGTTCTTAGGGATGTTTGGATATTTAGTGCAAGTGGGTGATTGGTCTTATGATTTGGATGTGTCATGCAGTGAGAGTCACCAGGTGACTTTGAGTAGATCTGAGCAAATCAGAGTCACCAAAATCTGATTTATTGAAACATGGAAACTCAGTGAGTTCCCTAGCAGAGTCACCATAAACTGATGGTCACCAATCTGGCATTGCACACCAGGATGACGGTAAACCAACAATGTAGTATAAAATAACCACCACATCAGGATGGGATAGATGATATCTAGAGAAGGCTGATTCCTTCAGGAGTGGTTCCAGCTATCTATGCTATAAAACAAGAAAAGATAAAGAGGAAAATAAATAATAAAATGGTCGTAGCCAAAACTCATAAGGATGAGTATAGCCGCATAAAACCTATGAAGGTAACATACCACGTATAAAACATAAAACCTGCACCTAATAGATCATCCAACAATATCTATGTTCTAGCTCCTATCAGTGGTGGGTAGGGGATGAATTCCAGAACCAATGTACAGGTGCATGAGATCCAAGATTCAAAATTAGAGAGCTCCTATCCAAATAACTTTAGCAAAAATAAACCCTCAATCTGTATTTACGAATGTGCACTCATGAGTCCTCAAGTAAACCCCATGGAATCCAAATAGAAAAATATCATTGGATAACTTAAACAACCAAGTAGAAATAGACATTCATACAATTAATGAGGAACAAGAAGACAAACTCAGAGATCAAATAGTGAAGAATTTATATTTACATAGAGATAAACCTTACATATGAATTTTAATGGCTAAAGAGTTGCCCTTAGGAATGACCAACATTCCACTATTTATAGGTATATTTACATCAATTTCAAAATTAAACATTAATGGCAGTAGGCGGGAAGATGATCCTTACAGTAGACAAGTGTCACACTAGTACACTATTCCTATAGATAAAGCTGATCTTCTAGAAGGAAATGGATGCATTTGGTTGAATCTGGGTCCTTGGATCCTCTGATGTTTCTACCCAGTTCATTAATTCTCATCTACCTCATCCTTATCCTCAATTGGTGATCCTCTAGTTGAGACAATGAATGATAGACACTAGAGCATCTTGGGAGCATCGCACTAGAAATCCATCACTTCCACATACGATGTCAGGTACTTGGACTACTGCAGCAATGGGTAGATCACCCATTCAGATTTTGGACGATGGTGGGAACTTCTTGGAGTTGGGTGGGTGCTTTCTTTATTATTTTTTTAGCCTACGAAGGTACTGGGGAGAGAGTGTAGGTGTTTCTCTGATGTTCCACCCAACTTTGCACTTGTATTTCCTACTCGAGATGGATGGGATCCTTCTCATATCCAAGAATGGGGACACACAATTATTTTACCTTCGTTGGCCACTTGGAAGGCCCACCCAACAAGTTGGGTAGTTTTTTTAGAAAGTTTCACCCAATACCAAGGGTATATTGTCCACCCACTTTATCACCCACCCTGCTTTAATCCGTCGTCCGCCCATCGATTTGGTCTGCTTGCAATTGCTACTATCACCACTTGATATATTTCATCCATCCATCGATATTCCTTTAAAAATTGATGCAATCCTTCTGAATAAAGGGAATCACTTCCTAAATGTAAGAGTGGGTGAAGGGTGTAATATTTCACCCACAGGTTATTTTACAAATAGTTTAGTGCTTAGTTTTCAAATGAACTTAGGTGTTTTCAAATGAACACATCACATAGACCCCAAATATTTAAAACAATATTTTTACATAGAAAGTAGTCCCCCCCACAAGGTTAGCCAATGGATCCCTAATATCATGCCCCTACAATTAATTCTAACAACTAATTAGTTAGGAATAATAAGTTATGAAGTAGTTGTAGTTGGTTACTCTTTAACTAACATTTATTTATTTATTTAAGTAATGAATCAAAAGGAGTTTCAATCCCACTTTTTCAAGCAAGATTTTTAAGAAATATAACTTTATGTATAGTTGTTGAAGGGTTTAATACCATCATATTCACAAATTTTGAGATATTTATGTGGTGTTGGTGTTTGAAATTTGTGGTTATTGTTAAGAGGGCTTCATTTTTGTATTAGATATATAGATAATATTTTATTTTAATTGTTTTTTAATTTAAATGGTTTCCTATGGAACCCTAATGTTAAGTGATAAATCACTAAAATATTACTCATTCATTCCTGCATTTTATGCATGCTTATTTTTAGTTTATTTTTTATGTCAAATTTGTAATCTAATGCTGGCCAAGAGCTAAAATTGTGCCATGTATTGGATAGGCCTAAGGTATCTCATTGTACAACGTATTTATATTTTGTAATATTTTTATTATGTTCTCCCAATGGGACATGGTTAATCTTGTTATGGTTAAGCCTTCTTTGATATTTGTACTTAACCTAAAGCCCACTTGTTATGTTAGCTTAGGTTAAACTTTATTAGGTAATTTGGGGTTTTGGTATTACTATAAATACCCCCTCATACTCCTCATTTGTCATTAAAGTTTTGTATAATAATATCTACGGATGGTGATTATTTATGGTGCCTATTGGTGTTGATTATGTTTTTCATATAACATTTAAACGAATGGTTTACTGATATTCATTTGTGGAAACTATTGTAAATTTTGACATTTAAATATATAGAAACCATAAATACAATTCTTAAGAAGGAGACACCCTTCTATAAATCTATTGAGAACTTCAACATTTTGTCATATTTTTCTGAAGTTCAATCTACTATCTAAATAAACCAAATTTTACACCAATAGAGTTTGGCACCTATCATGGGCTAAGAAGATGACAATATTTATTTCACCTAATGTTGTTCAAACTAATCCCAATATTTTGCAAGTATAGTTTGATATTTACAATGATCTATGTACTATCTCTAAGATAATCACTTGAATATCTTGATCCCTTACCCACAACTTATTACAATCATTGATGAGGAGGAAGACAAAGCCCAAGAAATTGATACATAAATTCAATCTAATATTTGATATCAATCCACCTACATGTTGTAGGTGAGTTGGAGAGGGTAGGGCAATCCTCTGAGGGAGGTCCCTGGTTCGAATATCCACCCTACCAAACACACATTAGGTACCCAAAATCCAATTGATAATGCTAGTGTGGTCAGGGTTGGGCGTGACTCTTAGGTAATTTTGATGGTGTAGAACCCCCTGGTCGTGATTTCTCAGACCAAGGCGGCCCCGCAAGGGGTTTTTTGCTAAATTAAAAAAATTGAGATCAAGCCTCTTAAAATTAATTATATAAACTAGATTTTCATAGACCCTTCACTAGGTCTCAAAAGAACTTTAGTGAAACTAACTAATTATTTTTTCAATGAGTTTACATAGGATTTTATGAGGGGTCCCAATCCCCTCATACTAAATGGGATTTGAACCTTGGACCTCTCAAAGAGAGGCCAAAGCCCTTACCACTACCATATAACTAACTAACTAATTATTTAAAGTTGTCTTGTGAAATTTTGATCCAAATCCCACTGATCATGTAATAATTAGTTTAGACCCTGATAGTCCATAAAGTCCTAGTTTTTATTTCTCAAAAACTTGAAAGTCTCTCTTTTGGCTTTAGTCTCTTCATATCCAAGATCGTTGTTTAGATATGCCTCTCATTTTTCCTAAAGTTCCACTTTTTGTTGATACTATGGATGACCAACAACAATTATAAGATCAATCCTAACCTCATTTTTGAGCTTAGGAAGTTAGATTGTTCCTTTAAGAATACTTAATGTCAACAGGATGCTAAAAGGATATAGGAAGTTGCTTCCATTTTTTTGGTAGTGGTATTATGAATTTAGATGATTTGAAGGTCTTCATGATTATTCTATAAACATTAATGGTTGACCATGAAGGTGTAGTAAGGATTTTTGTTGAAAATTTAGAAGATGTTGCAACCACTTGGTTCTAAGGTTTAGAAGAATGTTGTATCACCAATTGCTATTATTTAGAATCTTAGTTCCTACCCAATTTCCTTCTTTACTTGATAATAAATATTTATTATATTAATATAGATTCATTAAGAAATATGATAAAGAGTTAATAAGAGAATTTTTTGAAATATTTTACAAGTCATGGAATCAAAATTTAGATAGGGTTAACCCTCTTGAACATATTGCTCTCTATTTATTTTTAAATTATTTAAATCTAGAAATCCCTTTTCTTTTGAAAGAAGTAGAAGTATAGAACATGAAGTAAAGACACATGTTATTGTAGGCCCAAAATGGCCACATACTTAGGAAAATTTTGAAAATTTTTACCTAAGGCATGAAGTTCCCATTCCGCACACGTTTCAGTGTATATTGGAGCGGATCCGCAACAAAGGTTCTCAATCCACCCAACACTTAGTGTATTTTCGCACTAGGAGCAATTCCGCATAGTTTCTAATGTTTTTGGCTCCGGACTGGCGACATGTCCCGAATCCACAAAAGTTTTTGGAGAAATATGATGTCAGCATAAAAAAGGTGCGGATTGGTGACCGCTTTGTATTTTTAACATCTTCTGAGTGGCTAAGTGTTGGAGAGCCCGATTTCGGGGAGCGCATAGAATATTTTTTCCCAGAATGGTGATAGGAGGCGGAAAGCAAAACAAAGGCATGCGGATTCGTGACAAAGGTCATTTTGACTAACTTTCTTCTGGATTGGTGACAAGCAACGTTGTATACTAATGTCAGTGCGGAATGAAAGAAGAGTTACCTTTACACTGCAGCGGGTCCGGAATGGTGTTCTGAGTTAATACACTTGCTGGGGTCCGGAATAGAATCCGCAAAAGTTTTGAAGGAAAATATGATGTCATCAAATTTTTGTGCGGATTTGTGAATGCTTCATCACCAACAAGGGAAAATAAAGGATAAGGAGTGGATTTCATCCCGCTTCACTTTCAGTGAGTTTTTGTGCCGGATTGGCGTTCCGCAGGTTCTGAGGCATAAAAGGTGACGTCATTAATTTTAAAAGTGGAATGGTGTTTTGGTTCTTCCCCACCATTGCTCCAAGAATATTCCTTATCAAATCATAGCCGTGCGATGGGGGAAGATCTACGATCGAGATTTTATCAATAATTCTGAAGTATATTAAGGTGATTTCTCATCGGATTCAAAACATAGTCAGTTGGAGGAGGAAGCCAAAGCATCGAGGGTTTCAAGAAAATAAGAACCAGAGATGGTTGTAGATCAATGATGATGAAGGGTTTCCAAGAAATATTAATGATGCAGATGCAGTCTCCAACGGCCAGAACTTTAGTTGATATCGAACAACCAGCAAGTTGTAGAGGCTCTGAGCTGCCATGGCGGTCCACTTGCAGTGGATTTCATGGAGGATGAACCAGTAAGGAAATGCCAGCTAGAACTCTCTATTGAGCTGTAAATGATAAATATTTGTAATGTTTCTTAATATTTTTAATTTTGCAAACTATAAATAGAGGTCAAACCCTCATTTTTAAGGGTCGGCTCTAGTGTGTTTTCCTGTGCTACTATAAATATTCCCAAGAGCTAATGAAAGGAGCATTACATTGATTTTCACCTCAAATTTTGTGTCTTCATGATTCGATATCAGAGGTTCGAATTCCTAAGTTGTATTTCTGTAAATACTTGAATGGTTAGTTTGTGCCAGATTAATGGATTACTAACTGCTAGGGTAATTGAAATCTACTTTGAATTAGATCTTTATTGTTAGGGAGTGCATTTCTATAAAATCTAGATATTGATTAATTTTGCTATTTGGATTGTCATTATTTGGATATTGAAATTGTTGTCTGCAATATTTCTCTGTTGTTCTTTAATGAATGAAAGTGCATTTAATTTGGGATAATGTTGATCTGAGTAATGTGCATTTAAATTGGTTTATGGGAGCTTTTTGTTGTAGTGACAATGTTGTTAGCCTATCCATCCATTGTTGTTCACATTTTCTAACCCTAATATCTTTCTCAACCCTAATCCCTAAAACCCTAAGTGAGCATAATTGTGTCAACACCTTATTTAAGTTGACAAGGAACCAACCTACTCTAGAGGTTGGATTTGAAACCCTTATTTTGGTCCATCCAATGTTGAGTGTTGAGTTGTAGCTATCGGGTGCATGCCTAGATAGAAAGTAGGAAGATAGACAATCATAGTATTGAGTAAAACTTGATGTAATTCAGTGCCCAATAGTTTTTGGCATGCCCGGTGGGACCAGTTCACAAGGAACATGAAAACCCATCATATGAGTTATTGTTTTATCTCTACCCGAAGGAATCAAGATTTGGTGAATTGTCTTGACCTTGTAAGTGGAGAATAGCAAATTCACCTGGTGACTCCCTGGTCCTTGAAACTAGAAAATAATTACTCCTGTAGACTAGTGTCCTTTCATGTATACTAGGTCTTTCAAAAGGAATAACCCTAACTCCTATTTCTATTGTGAATTACCTTATAGAGGGTCTACTATTGTTAGAAGTTTGAATCAATATTTCCTCTCAGAAGAAGAGCTTCCTAAGGAAAATCCTATAGTTAATCCAATAACCCCTCCAACAAGACCTACACCTAGAAATATGGCATAAAATATGGCCCCTAATCAGCCATTATAGAAGTACCCCAGCTGGAACATAGCTGGTCCCCTAAGGTTAGCCCAAATGAATGCCATTCCCTAGGCTGTATCCAAGGCTATCCCCACTTATGATGGATCTGGGAAGACAACTTATGAGCACTGTCAGGATATTTTAAATCTGGAAGCAATTCACAACATAAAAGAGGAGGATATTATTGTAAGAATTCTAGCCCTATCCTTCAGAGGAAATATTTTGCATTGGTTTAGAACTCTGGAAGATAATACCATCACTTCATGGCAAGCATTGGCTGAGCTATTTGTAGAATAATTTAATGAATCTATTGACCCTTTCTCCCTACTCAATTAGTTTACATCCATGCAGAAATCTCAGTAAGAAACTATCTCAGATTTCAATTTGAGGTTTAGTAGAACATGGAAGAGAATTCCCCTCATAGCTAGACCAGTTGCATGTTTGGCCTATATGTATTATATCCGAGCTCTTGGATCAGATCTAGGCTTGTAGACACAACAATATGGAGTAGAAACCTTCCCCCAAGTTTATAATGCAATAGTTCATGCTGAGAATATCCTAATTAATGTGGGGAGACTACCCCCCAAAACTGTGCTACCTTATAACTCAAAAACCACTAATGGCCAAAGCCAAGCTACAAACCCATCTTACATGGATCCCCTTTCTTTATCATCCCCATATCCACAAATGAATGCAATCCCTCAATCAAAACCATCATCCACTATAGTTCCTTTCCCTCCCCTTCCTTCTCAAGTATCTCAAGAGTTTTTTGCTATTCTTGATATACAAAATACTCTAAAAACTCTGAGTAATAGAATGAATTCAATGGAAAAGAGAGATCAAGAAAGGTCACAACAAAGGAGATTTCCATATGTGAACAAATATCAGAGATCTGGTCCTAGTAATAGTATTGGGGTCAGAGTGAATGCAACATATGAGGAGCCTGAGTGTTCTTCAGATACTACTCTTGCAAATATCTGGTGTCTGGTATGTAATGATCCTCATGACTCATAGTCTTGTATTATGTACCAACACCATGTTCAACAAGCTATGGATCAAGCTAAAAGAAATCAAAAGGGAGAGTAAACATGTTATGGCAGCCTGATCAAATCATGGTTGGGAAAGAGCTGGATGAAGATAACCCAATTGTTGTTATGACAAGGTCTAGAAAGAAAACCTTGCAAGTAGATCCACAAAATATGGGACAATTCCAAGTCCCTTCTCAAAAAATAAATGACCCTCTTCCCCAAAGTGGTGATACTTTTCCCATTCCTCAGGCTAAAGGGAAAGAGAAGATAGATAGTCTTCCTAAGAGGTTGGAAAAGGAAATTGAAGGAGATTGGATGAGATCTAAATATGAGGCTCAAGAAAGGCTTAGATTCCCCTCTATTACCAAAAGGTAAATAATAGAAGCCACTCAATAGTATAAAATAAAATATGGTGAGCTAGAAAGAAGGCCTAAAAGACCTACCCTAGCTAGGTCTGAGTATAATATTGTTGAAGAGATGAAAAATATTCCATCAAAATCTAGTCTGTATGACACTCTATTCATTCCTGGTCAGATTGATCTGCTTAAGGCTTCCCTCAACAAGTATCCACAAGATAAACAAGCCATTACAATCCTTAGTATGCCATCAGAAAAGAAAGAAATATCCCCTACTATTTTAAATAATAAGCCCCCTCCTTTCTATATCTCTCTAAGGATGGAAGGTTGGGTAGTCCAAAATTGTATGATAGATTTAGGAGCATCAACCACAGTTATGCCCAAAGTAGTCTATGAAGAAATGGGTATGGAGTATACCCGATCTTGTCCTGGAGTATTACAATTGGATGGGACACCTGTTAAGATAGTTGGAGTCATAAAGGATGTTTTAATGAGGCTACATAGAGCCCCTGAGGTGACAATAGTACAAGAAATAGTAGTGGTTGACCTAGAGCCCTACTTTGGATTATGCCTTTCAAGGGAGTTTACTACAAAACTGGGTGGATGTATGTACATGGATTATTCTAGTATGGTAATTCCTTTCAAAGGAAAGAGAATAAGGATAACACCTAAAAATCCAGTAGCTTATCATATTGAAAATATTGAGGAAGACATGTGCAATCTTACTCCCCTGGAGCAATTTGAGCTGGTTGATAATTTTGATGAATTGGATATAGAGGATGAGTTGCCTTTTAGAGAGGATTATAGTCAGTTTGGAACTGGTATGGGGACATATAGTATCTCAGTTGAATTAGAGAAGAAAATCCTTGCTATATCCAATCAATCTCTGAGAGAAAAGGAAACATGGATCATGCACTTTGATGGTGCTAAATGCAGAAATGGTGTAGGAGTTGGTGTGGTTTTACAGTCCCAATTAGAGGGGACAAAGAATTTTGCCTATAGACTAACATGGTCATGTACAAATAATGTTGTAGAATATGAGGCCCTGTGTCTCGGACTGATACAAGTAGAAAGCATGGGCATTAAGATTTTAAACATATATGGTGACTCTGAGTTAATCATCCATCAGGTAAGGAAAAGGTGCAGTAGCAAGCACCATTACCTAAAGGTATACAAAAATAGGGTATGGGATCTAATGGAATATTTTGATGCCCTAAATATAAATTTTATTCCTAGAGAAAATAATACTCTAGAAGATTCATTAGCAATAAAGGGAGCTAACTTCAACCCTTCTGTAGACTTTGGAATCAAGAAAGCCAAGGGAATCAAAATGATTTTTAGACCTACAGTACTAGATAAGCAGATTTTTTGGTAGGTTTTTGAAAGTGATGAGTAGATAATTGACTTTCTGGTAAGAGAAGCATGTCTCTCCACTATCCAAGAAGAGAATCCATAAGATATTGATCAACAAGATGTTATTCAATTAAGGAACAATCACATTCCTAGAGGGTTGGTCACCCTAGAGAGCTTATTTGATAATGAGGACAGAAAAAAGACTAGAGCTATGAAAGTCAATGAAAAATTTATAAAGAAGTTGAAGTCGGTACTAAAAAGAAGCTCAATGTTGGAGTTCGATGTTCACTAGAGGAAGCAGAAGATATCAAAGCTTTATGCTTAAAATACCAAGACATTGTGGCTTGGTCATATGAAGACCTCAAGGTATATGACAAGAAAGTTATCCAACATACTATTGAGCTAGAGCCTAATGCAAAGCCTTTTAGGTAGAAGCAAAGGCCAGTAAATCCAAGGATCGAAGCCATTATGAGAGAGGAGCTCTTAAAGTTATTAAAGGCTAAGATCATATACCCAATAAAACATTCAACCTGGGTAGCCAACTTGGTACCCATGAGGAAAAATAATGGGGATATTCGTTTGTGTGTAGATTTCAGAAATCTTAACCAAGCATCCCTTAAGGATCACTACCCCCTCCCATAGATTGATCAAATATTATAGATAGTGGTAGGGATAGAGAGGTTCTCATTACTATATGGCTACTCTGGGTACAATCATATTTGGGTGAAATATGAAGATCAGTATAAAACAACATTCACCACAAAATGGGGCACATTTGCCTACTAGAGAATGCCTTTTGGGTTGTCCAATGCGGGAGCCACATTTCAGAGAGCCATGGACTATGCCTTTGGGGCACTGATCAACAAAGTCATTCTGATTTATTTGGATGACATGACTATGTTTTCCCATGATAAGCATGACCACCTATCACACCTTGAGCAAGTTTTTCAAAAGTGCAGAGAATTTGGTATTTCACTCAATCCTAAGAAATCATTCTTTGCAGTTCATGAAGGAAAGTTGCTAGGTCATGTGGTCTCAAAAGAAGGTATGGCCATAGATCCAGATAGAATTAAGTCCATTCTTGCTCTCCCATTGCCTACAAACAAGAAGGTCTTACAGTCCTTTTTGGGTCAAATAAAATTTGTTAAGAAATTCATTTCTGACTTTGCATAGAAAGTAAGGCCTATATCTGAGTTACTCAAGAAGAATGTTGAGTTTAAGTGGACTGAAGTCAGGAAATAATATTTTGATATTATCAAGCAGTCCATTGCAATAGCCCTAGTACTGGTAAATCCATATTTTAGTAAATATTTTATCCTTTATGCTTATGGAGCTGAAGAGAGTTATGCCTCAGTGCTCACTCAAAAGGATGATCAAGGTGAGGAACATCCTATATTATTTTGGAGCCAGACACTCCATGACTACCAAGTCAAATATAAATTTATTGAAAGACAAGTATTTGTTGTGATGAAGTCACTAAAGAAGTTTAGGCAGTACTTGGTATAGAGTAAGACCTTGGTATATGTTGTTCATCTAGATGTAAGAAGTTTTATCCTGTAGGGTGAACTAGGAGATAAAAGGGCTGGTTGGATTACCAAAATCCAAGAATATGATGTAGAGATACATCCCACCAAGTTGGTGAGAGGTAGGGCCCTATGCCAAGGTCTAACAGAGGTAACAACATTAGCAGAAGTGACAACTTGCTAGACAGCAGAAGAAGATCAGGTAGAAGAAGTGCAACTAGGAGACTCTGATTGGGTTGGCCAGATGATCAAATACTTTCAAACTGGAGTATGCCCTCCTAATATAAATACATCCCAAAGGAGGAGATACAGGCTGTAAGCTTTGAAATATGTATTGCTTCTAGAAGGCTTGTATAAAAGAAACTTGGATGGAGTCCTTTTGAAATGCTTAAAATATGATCAACAATAGAGGGTTATTGAAGAGTTCCATGGAGGACCAGCTGGAGGACATAGCTCAGGTAGAGTTACAACCTTGAAAATCATAAGAGCTGGCTATTACTGGCCTACTATATTTTTTGATACTTTCAGGGTTACTAGGGCCTATGACAAATGTCAGATATGTTGGAAGGACAAGGAATGCTTCATTCCCCCTCAGGCCGATACAAGTTGAAGAACCTTTTCAATAATGGGGGCTAGACTTCATAGGGGTCATCAACCCTAATTCCTCAGTAGAGCATAAGTTTATTCTAACTACCATAGATTACCTTACCAGGTGGGTAGAGGCCATTCCTACAAAGAAATCAGATCAGGAAGTTGTGATCAATTTTATGGAGAACTTGATTTCAAGGTTTGGATTTCCAGAAGCCTTGGTGAGTGATAATGGCCCAACTTTCATAGGAGCCAAGTATATTGAGTTTTCTAGTAAGTATGGCATCACTCTTAAGAATACTTCAAATTATTACCCATAGGGTAATGGACTTGTTGAATCTACCAACAAAAACTTGTTAAGGATTTTGAGGAAGTCACTTGAAGGGAATAAAAGAAGTTGGCACCTATAGCTGGACCAAGCTTTGTGGGTAGACAGGATTACTATAAAAAATTCCATTAAAACTTCTCCTTATGCTCTGGTGTATGGCAAAGAGGTAGTGCTACCTATCCATTTGGAAATTCTAGCACTCAAGCTGGCAAATACAGAGGAAGAATCTGAGGGAAATCTAGTGGAAACCAGGTTGACCCACTTACTACAACTTGAAGAGAATAGAGCTCAGGCATATGATAATTTTCAAAAGCATTCCTCAGATATCAAGGTATGGTTTGATAAGAAGGCCAGATTCAGAAAATTCTAGGTTGGAGATTCAGTTCTCAGGTGGAATGTTGATAGAGCAAAATTGGGCAAACATGAAAAGTTTGATTCTTTTTGGGATGGCCCTTTCAAAATAGTAGAGGCCAAGGAGTCCAATGTGTTCTATCTTGAAGATCTAGAGGGGAACATACAACCGATTCTAGTAAATGGTTTTCATCTCAAACTCTACTATGTTTGAAACATAAGCTCATTGTAACATATGTATATACATTGTATTATATTTCCCTTTCTTTCTGCACTTTGTATTCAGTTTTTCTTTAACATTTTGAAAAGAGAAAATATTTAAAAAATGGCTAAGTGTTGGCAAAGGATTTAGTGAGGTTCCATTCCACATGCAAATACATGTAAAGTATAGTATAATGGTGAGCATCTCTAATCCGCATCAAAATACATGAAGATCTTAGTGGAATGGAACCAATGTGATTGTTCATGCATGAAATGAGTTAATTGTCAGTAGAAATTAAACACATCTTCAATCCATCGGTTTCAAGACTAAGGTGGAGCGAAGTGATGATTTTACAATTGTGCCATATGGAGAGAAAGGAAAAAGCTCGCATTCAATGCTAAAAGTCCGCTCGAACCAAAGAGTAGACAAAGTGACATGTGAGGTGGTAGCCAAGTTTGAATTTTTGGCCAATGAGAGATCAGAATGCCACCTTCGAGCCACCAAAAGGAATGAGTGGGAGTTGGAAAGCGTGCTAGTGGGTAGATTGCATAGTAGCCACATTAATGGTGGAATATATGCATGCACCAAGAAATAAAAGCATCAAAGCATGAGCTACATTCATTCAGTGGCAAATCACATTCATAGAGGAGAAAAGAGTGAAATAGTACTCAAAAACATTCACTGTGAATTTTGGAGAGGACATGAGGTTGTTGCTATCAAAATGGCTTCCAAAGATACCCAAGAAGCTGAAACCTCAGAGAGAAGGGTAGTGGATCCATACATTGATAGAGCAGAAGCTATGGTGGATACCGAAATGGTCCTTATAGAGAGAACAAGGCTCAGGAGGAGCGTGAATGATAGATTCAAGAAAAGAGCAGCTTTGTTGATGGAAGGTAGATGTGTTGTGCTCTCTTACTTATATTTTTACATTTGTGATTCTGTTCACCCTTGTCTAGAGTTAATAGCTGCAATAGTTAAATTTTATGACCCCATGGCCAAAGTAGTGAAAACCTCTAAAGGCAAAACCCTATTTAGTATCACCATCACCTTCTATCATAATATTTTTACCTTAGGGTCAGAACCATCGGTGAGACCGAAAGAGTTTAAGGTGACTACCCAGGTCGGGTATTACTCTCTGGAAAAAATGAGCTAATGATGGTGAGTCATTTAAGATATGGGTTTATAAATAACTCGATGCAAAGCCTAGGAAGAAATTGCCTGAAGTCCCAATCCCCATTGATGAATTTGCAAACCCTATACTATTTTCTATGTTGGCCTGTATGGAAGGTTTAGACTCTGATAGAATGGTGCATGGCTGGAAAATTGCCACAGCCTATTGTATTTCAAATGAAAGAATGTATGAGGAAGGTGTGGAGGAAAAAGGGACTAGGGTTATCTATTTTGATTGGCCAACCTTCCTTGCCCAAAGGATACATGAACAATTAGTAAGAATGAAAAGGGGCTCTGATGCTCCTAGTTTCAGGCATTGCTCAAGCTTGGTTTGGATGTTTTATGCTATTGTTAAGGATAAGATGCCTTGGATTCTAGTTAAGGACAAAACCAGTGATGGGGAGCCCTTACGGTTTATTATTGGATAAGTCATTTGAGGAGTAGTGAATATTTTTATAGATTCAATCTAGAATTCTTAGGACCTACTTTGAAAATAATGTATGGAGAGTGCCCTAGACTGCCACCTCTGGCCAAGAAAATTTTGAGAATAGAGGGTGTTGAAGAAGGAGATTGGTATCTTTTGATTGAGGGTATAGTAATCAGATTATATGGATTCATGGGTAAACCTTTTCTCCTACCCCATTTTGTCATAGATAGGCTCTTTGCCTTGGAATATTTGAGGTAGGCAGAATACATTGATTTGAATTATGGTTCAGGAAGGAAGAGAAAATATCTGCTAACCTATCACATTATGGATGATATTACTATCATAAAGAAGGGGTAGAGTGAGAAAATTGACCAATACCTTGATAGGTTAGGTCTATTTTATATTCCCCAAATATGGAGTTATGATCTTGATGACATTTTCACCAAAAGGAATGTAGCCCTAAATGGAGACAAAGCTTATAAATTTGAAAAGAGGCCTAGGGCTCATTTTGAACAAGGTAAAAATAATGATGAGACCACTCTTTTGGAGTGGAATGTTTCAAAAATGGGTCAACTACCTCCATGGCTAGATTTCTATGAATAGATTATGGATTTTGATCTAGACAAGAAGAAGAGTCATCGGCTGATAGAGGCCATCATGCATGATATTGAGGAGAAAATCAGAAAGAAAAAGGACCCTCAACCTGATGAGGACACTGCTAAAGAAGTAGAAGAGGTAGAGCAATGGAATGTAGCAAAGATATCATATTGGTGGAGAATGAGAATTGAAATTGGAAAACCTAAGTCCAGGTTTGGCATGAAGATTGATAATGAGTTTTCTAAAAAGTATGATGAAAATATCAAAACCTGGAAGCCTAAGGACATCAGAAACATAGTGTTAACTTGTGAGAAGTCATAGGCTGGGTCTGATTCTCTCTCTCCACCCATAGACCAAGAAGCTCCAATAGAAGAGCATGAGACTCCTTTGATGGTTGTTGAGGTCCCAAAGACATTTCAGCCTACCACTGAACAAGTAGAGAAGTTTCCTAAGGGAGCATAACTTTTGAGTAAAATGCAATATTCAGGTGAAAGAGTTGTTAGCACTCTAGTAATAGAAGTAGTAGCTAGGCCTCAACGCTTAGCCCTGGGGTCAGCCTCTAGATACATATATAGATTAGAGAAAGAAAGATAAAAGCTTCAGATTTACTCCCCTCACTTTCACTACCACAACATTAGTAGAATTGCATCCCATTTTTGAGCAAGTGTTGCTTGAAGAAACAACACAAGGAGAAGTATCTGAGGAAGATATAGAGAGTGAGTTGGCTACCTTTCAATTGATTCATAGAAGAGCTAAAAGAGCTCCAGAAAGGGAAGAGAAAGAAGTTTCTAAGAAATAAAGGATGGATAAAGGAGAGGTTGTTAAAGAGGTAGTTGTTTCAGCTATAGAAGAATTGATTCATCAAGAGCAGTAACAAGATACAGAGATATAACAAGAACACCCTACATCTGTAGGTGAAGGTATGGTCTCTAATCCCTCTTCTCCTCTTCCTCCTCCTGAATCCCCAAGGAAGTCTCCCTCCCTTTCTGGTCAAGAAAATGTGACAAAGGTACCTTCTCCCTCTCATAGTCCACCCCATGTTTCATTGGTCACCACTGAGGTACAAGTCATCCCTTCTCCCCCAAAGTCACCCCAAATCCCACTTTCATCATCTGAGGTTCCCACTTCATCATCTCCCATAATTTCATCTTCACCATTGAAATCACCACCCCCATCAAAGGAGAAAATTGTTCCAAGCACCCCCACTCATCCAATTGTTAGTCTTGCTTCAATTTCTATGAGTTTACCAGTAGCAACCATAATAGTAGTTATAGAGTCCACTATTGTTATAGAAACTATTGTAACTACTTCCACACCACCATTGTCAATGGTTGAGTCCACCCTTACATTCCTAGTGTCTTCATCTCCCCTGGCTTCTAGTTATTCAAGTCATGTAACTTTGCCAAAGGAGCAGGCAACCACACAAAAAATAAATGATTTCTGGGTAGAGAAGCTATCTAAGCCTTCCAGTAGGATGGTTGTAAGAAGAAGGAGCATGTATGTCGATCTGGTCTCAAGGCAAAGGATATCTAGGTCCATGGTCCCCCTTGTAAGCAAGCTTGAGATTGAGATGACTATCCAAGATTATCGAGTTGAAGAAGTAATAGAGGATATTGAGAAGCTTCCTAAAGAAGATGAGCTGGTAATGGCCAAGGCCCACTTAGAGACCTTCTATGTGAAGAATGATATATCCAAAGAGAAGGTGGGTAAACTAGAGAAATAGATTGAAAAGCTTTAGAAGACTGTGAGTAATCAAAAGGAAGTGGAAAAGGCTTTGAAAAAAGAGGCCAAGAGTTGGCAGGAAAAGTTCCAAGAAGCCAATAAGCTCAAAGATCAACTAGGAGAGCAAAAGAAGTTGAATGAAGAACAAGCAAAAGAAATTCAAAGTTTGAAATAACAACTTCAAATTGAGAAAGCTAAGTCTTCTGGATTTTCTAAAGCTGGATTAAATAATATTAGAAAAGAATTGCTCTTCGAGGTCCAAGAGAAATGTTCAGGGCTTCAGCTTATGATTGATTATCTAGATGATGCCAGCCGATTACTCTCGAATGTTCAAAAATATTTAGATCAAATCACTGGAGAGCTACAACCTATGGTGATTCTAGTAGAACAGATGTACAAGCTGGTTGATAGCAGACTCAGTGATTCTGCTAAGCCAATTCCCAATAAATAATGGAATCTTGCTAGAGTTGCTGCTAGAACCATGGTCAAGAAGCATAGGGTACTTCAGAAAGCTTGGCTGTTATTTGATAGAATTGAAGGAGTGATTAAAGATGTTGTGGATGTAAACAAAGAAATGATTCAAGTTGGTTTCAAAGGTTTGTGGATGGAGGATCACAACTTGCTATCTATGGAAGAGATCTAGAAGAGCATTGATGAAAATTTGTAGGATGAATCTAGAATTGATTCTCTTGAAGAGCCACTAAACCAAGAGCAAGTTGCTCAATTGATCATTGATTTTACTAGGTTGAGAGATCTCATGGAAGATCTGGTAAGTAGAGGGAATGCTTCTAACTATGAAGATATTGGAGAATTGTAGTATATTTATAAGTAGCTGAAAGAGACATCAAACCCCTCTGGAGCAGCCTAGAATCAAGCTTTACACTCTTTGAAGTTGATGATTCAATTGTTTGGTGATAATTCTGGAGGAAGAAATAAAAAACAATCTTCTCTAGAAGAAGAAAATGAAGAAGAAGAAGAAGAAAATGAAGAGGAGGTTGAAGAAGAGGCCCATCAAGAAGAAGAGTAGGATGGAACCACTACAGGCCCGAAAGGGGCACACACTTAAGTTGTTTTTTATTTTGTACATATACATAAGTTTTGTATTTTTGTTTTTTGCTCTGACATTGTCAAAAATAAACAATAAAGGCATGAAGCCTAGAGAGGCACATAGAGTAATAAATTTTGTGTGAAGGCATTTTTGTAAGAAGGCCTTATAAGAACAGTGAAGTGAAACAAGTTTTGCTATAAGGGCATAGAGATAAATTTTGGAAATAATGGAGGAACATGTGTCTATTGCATAGTCTACATATGAGCAGTTATCCTCTATGTTGCTTGAAGCATGGTCTCGATGTGAACTTCTACTCTCTAAGAGGACTATTTTTAGAGGGTAGTGTTCATATGGAAATTATTCTTTAAAGCATATTTTTGAAGATGAGCATTTTTTGACTCCTGTAGCCCAATGGATAAGACTTTGAGTTCTATGGCTTTGCAAGCAAATCCACCTAGGAGGCACTAGAATGTAGGCCCAAAATGGCCACATACTTAGGAAAATTTTGAAATTTTTTACCTAAGGCATGAAGTTCCCATTTTGCACATGTTTTAGTGTATATTGGAGTGGATCCACAACAAAGGTTCTCAATCCACCCAACACTTAGTGTATTTTTGCACTAGGAGCAATTTCACATAGTTTCTAATGTTTTTGGCTCTGGATTGGTGACATGTCTCGAATCCGTAAAATTTTTGGGGAAATATGATATCAGTATAAAAGAGGTGTGGATTGGTGACCGCTTTGTATTTTTAAACATCTTCTGAGTGGCTAAGTGTTGGAGAGCCCGATTTTAGGAGCGCATAGAACATTTTTCGAGGAATGGTGATAGGAGGTGGAAAGCAAAACAAAGGCATGCGGATTCATGACAAAGGTCATTTTGACTAACTTTCTTCTAGATTGGTGACAAGCAATATTGTATACTAATGTCAATGTAGAATGAAAGAAGAGTTACCTTTACACTACAGTGGGTCCGAAATGGTGTTCTGAGTTAATACACTTGTTGGGGTCTAGAATAGAATCCATAAAAGTTTTGAAGAAAATATGACATCATCAAATTTTTGTGTGGATTTGTGAATGCTTCATCACCAACAAGGGAAAATAAAGGATAAGGAGCGGATTTCATCCCGCTTCACTTTTAGTGAGTTTTGTGTCGGATTGGCGTTCCACAGTTCTAAGGCATAAAAGGTGATATCATTAATTTTAAAAGTGGAATGGTGTTTTGGTTCTTCCCCACCATTGCTCCAAGAATATTCCTTATCAAATCATAGTCGTGCGATGGGGGAAGATCTACGATCAAGATTTTATCAATAATTTTGAAGTATATTAAGGTGATTTCTCATCAGATTCAAAACATAGTCAGTTGGAGGAGGAAGTTGAAGCATCGAGGGTTTCAAGAAAATAAGAACTAGAGATGGTTGTAGATCGACGATGGTAAAGGGCTTCCAAGAAATATTAATGATGCAGATGTAGTCTCCAATGACTAAAACTTTAGTTGACACCGAACAACCAACAAGTTGTAGAGGCTTTGAGCTGCCATGGCGGTCCACTTGCAACAGATTTCATGGAGGATGAACCAGTAAGGAAATGCCAGCTAGAACTCTCTGTTGAGCTGTAAATGATAAATATTTGTAATGTTTCTTAATATTTTTAATTCTACAAACTATAAATAGAGGTCGAACCCTCATTTTTAAGGGTCGGCTCTAGTGTGTTTGCCTGTACTACTGTAAATATTCCCAAGAGCTAATGAAAGGAGCATTACATTGATTTTTACCTCAAATTTTGTGTCTTCATGATTCGATATCAAAGGTTCAAATTCCTAAGTTGTATTTCTGTAAATACTTGAATGGTTAGTTTGTGCTAGATTAATGGATTACTAACTGCTAGGGTAATTGAAATCTACTTCTGAATTAGATCTTTATTGTTAGGGAGTGCATTTCTGTAAAATCTAGATATTGATTAATTCTGCTATTTGGATTATCATTATTTGGATATTGAAATTGTTGTCTACAATATTTCTCTATTGTTCTTTAATGAATGAAAGTGCATTTAATTTGGGATAATGTTGATCTGAGTAATGTGCATTTAAATTGGTTTATGGGAGCTTTTTGTTGTAGTGACAATGTTGTTAGCCTATCCATCCACTATTGTTCACATTTTCTAACCCTAATATCTTTCTCAACCCTAATCCCTAAAACCCTAAGTGAGCATAATTGTGTCAACACCCTATTTAAGTTGACAAGGAACCAACCTACTCTGGAGGTTGGATTTGAAACCCCTATTTTGGTCCATCCAATGTTGAGTGTTGAGTTGTAGCTATCGGGTGCATGCCTGGACAGAAAGTAGGAAGATAGACAACCGCAGTATTGAGTAAAACTTGATGCAATTTAGTGCCCAAAAGTTATCCTAAATGAAGATCACATGTATTAATTTGAAATGTGGAAAAAGAAGAAAATAGGAAAGAGAAAAAGGAGAAAACAAAAATGTTGAAGTCCCAACAAAAGAAGAAAGTCTAGTCATGAAGTTATTTCAAAATCTCAACAATGAGATCATAACTTTGAAATTGTAGAAGCTTGTAAGGTCTTAATTCTAATAGAGACAAGGTGGTTAGTTCCATCCAAGGCCTCAAGCACTTCAAATAAATATGTCTATCCTCTCACCTCTTGTTTCAATATAAATTTAGGAGAAGTTAGGGTATACTATGAATTACACCTAACTAAAGAATTAATTAGTTAGATCGTGAAATATACTAATGGGCTATTGAGTTGGGATATGTATATAGATTAATAAGGAGAAGGAATTTTAAATAAAGTGAAATAATCAAATTAAACAAGATAGAACATATCACTATATATCATTAATAGGGATTGGGGTAATTATTCTTCAATATGATAAAAAAAATACTTGTCCAATAAAAAACTTGGCCATTAGAACTAGCTCAAAGGCTAAGTAAAATCAAATAGGTAGAGATAGCATTTCCATAGCAATGAAGGAAACAATACCTCAAGATGATTATGAAAAATTTAGAGTTTTCACATCAAAGTAAACACCAAAAGATAATATAGCCAATGACCTAGTAAAAAAAACTTGCCCACATGAATTCATAAAAGTGTAAAAGAAGTATCCAAACTAGAGATAAAATTTGCTCGATTTTATTAAAAATAAAGGATAATAAGTATAAGGAAGAGAGTAATAAAGAGGTAAAATTTTAGAATCCATACACTCATGTAGGTGATAAATCACCACCTTTGTATGTCTCACTCTTCATTGGAGATAAAAGTAGAAATAATAATATTTTGGATTAAGAAGATTGGCTTTTGAGCAATGTATATACCCCTAACACAGTAGTTGGTAGGAGATAATTGTGGTTAGATCTAAACTATATGAGGAACACCTTTAGAGGAATACCATGGATCATAGTGGGACATTTTAATTCCTCCCTTAATCCCTCAGACAAGAAGGGGGGCTCTTCAATCCCATTTGAAGGAATGCAAGATTTCAGATATTTCATCAATTTCAATGAACTAATGGACATAGAGATGCAAAGGAAAAAATATAATTGGAGCAATATAAGATTAGGTGATCAGATAATTTAGATTATATTGGATAGGTTTTTGGTTTCACAATCGGTTTTGACTACTTCTGGAGACTCAACCCTCACGATGCTACCAAAAATAGGATCTGATCATAGTTCGATGATTTGAAAAATGGTGGAGGATGGGAGAAAGTATAACACTTTTAGGTTAGAGCTTATGTGGTTGAAACATGAATACTTGGACCCTAAAATTAAATATTGGTGGAAGAAGGACTTTTTAGGTCCAAAACTGTGTTAGGTTGTTGGGAATTTGAGATGCAACAAACAAAAGTTGAATGTATGAAATAGGTTTGTGCTTAGAAATTTTTTCAAAAAGAAACTAGAATTAAAAGATTAGTTGGCTGAAATAGACAAATCTATAAGCCAATGTGTTCTGATAGAGGAGGTGAGGTTGAAGGAAAAAGAGTCACTTTCAAAATACCACAACATTTTAGCTTGTGAATAAGTACACTAGAAGAAAAATTCCAGAATTCACTGGTTGAAAGAGGGGGACCGCAATAAAAAATTCTTTCATATTTCTGCCCTCTGTCATCAAAGCTATAATAAGATTAGGGAAGTTCTCAAATAATATGGTTCCATTATGAATAAACTTGAAGATATTAGGGTTAAATCAACGAGGTTCTTTGAAGAGGTCCTTGGGGTATATGAAGAGCTTGAGATTGGAGTTGTGGAATTGATGCTTAGATACATACCTCATTGGATTAATAAAAATATTAATGAATATATCTTATTCCATTCTCTAAGGAGAAAATAATTAAAGTAGCCTTTAATTTAAGAGGGGATAAATATTTGGGACTAGATGGCTTCCCAAAAAAATTCTTCCACCATTTTTGGCATATAGTGGGTATAAATATTGTTGAAGCCATAAAAGAAGTCCAAGAATCCCACTTTATCTCTACTAATTTCAATTCTACTTTCTTGGCCTTGATATCCAAAATTGTAGGGGCTAGGGACTTCAAGTAGTTTAGACCTATAATTTTATGCAACACACTGTACAAGATCCTCACAAAAACTCTAGCAAACGGGATCAAAGAAATTCTACCTTGCATCATAGATAGCAATCAAGGGGGTTTTGTGAGCAAAAGGTATATATTGGATGGCATAGTGATGATCCATGAGGTGGTTCATTCCATGGATAAAAGTGATGAAGCTGGGATGCTATTTAAATTAGATATGAACAAGGCATATGATCATATCTCATAACTTCCTAGCAAAAATTATGGAGAAGTTTGGCTTTCATGGGAATTGGATTGACCTAATTCTCAACTGTATCTCTATAGCAAATTTTTTAGCTTTGGTTAACAAGGCTGCGACAAGTTATTTTAGTAGTAGGAGGGATATTCATCAAGGAGACCCTCTATCACTGTATTTGTTCATCATTCTTGCATGAGTGCTAGGAAGAAGTATTGCAACAATTGTCAATGAAAGGAAGCTAGGGGAATTTAAGGTGGTCTCAACAATGAATCCATTTTTTCATCAATAATTTGTTGATGATACAATTATTGTTTCAAAATATTCAATCCCTCAAGCCTGAGAAATTAAAGGAATCCTAGATAAATATGAATAGGCAGTTGGTCAAAAAGTGAATTTTGCAAAGAGTAAGATTTACTTTATCAATACATTGATGGTGAGACAAAGAAGAATCTCCCAAATTTTTAGTTGTAATATAGGGGACCTCCCAAAATCCTACCTAGGGATACCCCTATTTAAGGGAAGAGTGAAATTAGAATTATGGAACCCAATCATTAAACAATTTAAAAAAAAATTGATATGTTGGAAAGGTAATATGCTAAGTCAGTATGGGAAAGCTCAACTAGTCCAATACATCTTGCAAAGCATCTCCATCTATTTCATATTAGTGTTTAAAATCCTTGCCAAAATTAGAAATAATTTGGAACAAATACAATAATTTTTTTTGTGGTCTAGTTTGGAGGACAAGAAGAGACTCCCTTTGGTGGCTTGGGAGCAGGTGTGTTCAAAGGAGTATGGAGGGTTAGGTTTCAAATACCTAAAAATGATGAATGAGGCCCTCATAGGTAATATGGGGTGGAATATCTTGAATAATGACCATTTAAGTTGGGTCAAGATCCTCAAGGTCAAATATTTAAGAAATAGAAATGATTTCCTAAGCATGGAGGAGCTACCAAAATGTTCTACCTTTTAGAATAACTTAGTCACATGCAAGGATCTCTTGAGGAAAGGTATAAGGTGGAGAATTGTCAATGAAGAAAAGGTGGATTTTTGGAAATACATATGGTTGAAGGATAACCCATTGGAGGATGATTTAGAGTTAAACATCTTGAAACCAAAACACACAAAATCTTTGGGAAATAGGTTTAAGGATGTTTTAGTAATAAGAGATGATAGACTAAGCTAGAAGGAAGTCAAGGTGGCTGGTCTAAATTATACCTAGATGAAAGCTATGGATAACTTATCTAATCTCATTAGAGTGTTTCCCATAAACCCTTTGGGTAGCAGTGATTCTATGGTTTGGAGAAAGGAAAGCAAGAGCTTGTACTTTATCAAAATAGGTTACTCAATGATATATAAGGAAGGGTTACGATGGATTCCTATTAAGAAGGTTTGGATTAAAAATTTGATACCCAAAATCACCTTCTTTTATTGGCTAGTGGTCCAAAATAAGATTCTAACTATTGATAATTTGTGCAAAAGAGGATTCCAAATTGTCAATAGGTGTTTCTTATGTGAAAGAGCAGCTAAGATCGTCCAACACCTATCCTTAGGATGTGAATTTTCCTATGGTGTTCTCAATATTATTTTTAATAAATTTATAATTTCCTAGGTTTTTACAAATAATATGGTGGATGTGTATTCCCAGTGAAACTCCCCTTTTAAGAGCAAGATTTTAAACACCCTATGGCATCTATGCCTTCCTCATTTTCTATGGGGTCTATGGAGAGAGTGCAACAACATAATTTTCAAGGATAAGAAGAGGGATGCTACCTCTGTTAGTACCCAAATTGGTAATGCAATTATTACAATTTTTAAAGTAACCAAACACCAACAAGAAAGGGAACCTAAGTAGGAAACCTATGTGTTACAAGGATGTGATATGTCAATTATAACTCCTAAGAGTGTACCATAGCCATCTAGAGATGAAGTGAAATGGGAATCCTCCCTGATGGGTTTGATGAAGCTCAAATTTGATGGAGCAACTAAAGGTAATCTCAGATTAGCTAGAGCTAGAGGGATGGTTAAAGATAAAAAATAAGTTGTTCTTTTGGCATATGCAAAACCATTAGGTAACTAGACAAATCACTTCACTGAGGTAAGAGCATTGTTTCTAGGAATCTAGTTATCCTAAAAACAAGGGTTGTGAATGCCATTATTGGGGTGGCTCATTAAATATTATCAAGACCCTAAAAGAAGAACAAGAAGTGAGCTGGTCAATTGTAAAAATATTAAAAGCAAAATGAATCTCAAAAAGCTAAGGAATGTTAAAATTCAACAAAAAAGTGACTAATTTAATGGAAAATATGGGAGTCTTACTAGAGGAGAAATGGTCTTGGGTTTCGATCTTCCATCCTCCATTGATAGAAATAACTAATAAGGAATGATCAAAGAATGTTTACCTATTGGAACAACAAGTGGAGGTATGGGATTCCAATGATAATAAATATGAAGGAAGATGAGGATCTTAGAATAAATTAAATTTGATTGGCTATAGAAGTAAGAGGAAAGGGATGCAAGGGCTTTGGTCAAGTTTTTAGCCATATAGAGGGTGATTATATTGAAGTGGAAGAACAAAATGGATGGAGATCTAGTTATAACAAAACCCTTGATGATGAAAATTAATAAGGAGGTTGAAATAATTTTGGATAAGGATGGTTTCTGGAAGATTCTAAGAGACACTTGAAATGAAGGAAGCAATGGATATGGTCAATTTACTGGATTGAGTTTTTTAGAATTGGGATGTTGTCTTGACTAAGTTTGTTATTATTGATTGCTATGTTCTATTATGGTCTATTATTTTTGTTATGATCGGGTGGTAGCTACAGTTGTTTTAAGTTTCTATTTTGGAAGTGGTCTAGTAATCTATCATGTTTTGGAAGCTATTGTTGATATACAATATTCTAATGTAGTAGGAGGTGGATGATGGTATTTTGTTTAGGCTACTGTAGCATATCTTTTTTATCTTACACAACTTGATGTATGGGTTTGGGGACCCTAAAAACCCTTCTTACCCTAATAATAAAAAAAATAGATTAAGAAGCAACAAACAACATCATGCTTATTAGAATTACTAAAATGATTGGAATCCCTTTTTAGAAAATAGATCAAAAGGGATTTCAATTAGATTTGTAGCTAGTGAATACTTTAGGATACATCAAAGAATTTATGGTCCAACTGGCATAGTTTTCCTATAAACAAGGTTTTGATGAAATTTATAATGGTTGATATGCATGACAATCAAGGCATGCTACTCAATAGACAATTTTTATAATTCATAAGGGACATATTAATATGGAATAGTATTATGCTATGATTTTGGTCCATGATAGGATTAAAATACTTGATCAATAGATAAAATGGAGGAAGAACATAGTGGATTGATCCAACACTAAGAATTTAGGCTTGAAACATATTTTGAGATCACTACCTTAGGATGAGAAATATGAAAAAGGAAAAAAAGAGAGAAGAACAAAGTATTTTTGTCATGAATAGGATCACTACCTTTGGACAAGGAATATGAAAAAGGAAAAAAATAAAAAGAACTAAATATTTTCTTCATGAATAAAACTTGACTCATATATCTTAATAGGAGCTTAAAGTAAAGGAAGTAATGGATTGGAGGTAAATTTTCAATCCTTATAGGTAAAATATGCTCATATATGTGTTGGGATCTCCCACGATCACAAAAAAGGTAACAACACAACTAACAAAGAGGTAAAATCAAACATGATGTAACAAAATACAATGAGGCACAAAAACTCCAATGGAGGCTAATGGAAAACAAGCATAGCTTCGCTAAAGAAACTCCATACCTATCTTCATGTATTACATATGTATATATAATACAAAGATAAAGATAAGATGAGATACGATGATGACACTTGTCAACATGAGGAAATATGTCACACAAACCCTATCCATAATGTTGTCAACATGTGGACACATACTGACCACATGAATAACTACTAGTGGTCAACTCTAACATTATTCTAATGTGACTAAAGCACACATTATTATTCCTAACATCACCCCTTAATGTGTACTTTTCTAAATACAAAAGTAAGTCAACATCACATATGTCACCCATTAATGTTGATTCTCATTACAACATATATAGAGCATTTTTATAAACTTCAAAAATTTGTCAAGTCCAAGTGACTTGATGAAGATTGCTTTTGGCAGGATTTTTTTAATTTTTTTGATTGTGTATTTTGGGCAAGAAGCTAGCAGTTGTAATTTGAATTTTGAGTGGGTTTATTTATTTCTCTTTTTTATGTTGATGAATATAGATAGGTTAAGTGAGTCCTAAATATACTCAAGATTTATTTCTTTTAGGTTCTTGGCCATTGGATATTTATGTCTATTCGTGGGATCTTCACTTCTCCCTTTTAGGGATTATTTATATTTCTTGGTCTAGATTTTTTTCTTGTATTTTTGGTTTGTGGTTATCTTCTCTCAGTTTGGGGTAATTTTTACTCCTTTTTGTAAAAGGTTTGGGATCCCTTTCAAAATTCCTTCTTCCATATTATAAAAAAAATGACTTGGTGAAGACATCAACCATTTGATCTTGAATGGGTACATAATCCATGTGTACAATGTTGTATTGGAACATGTGTCTGATGAATTGATGATGGATTTCAATATGCTTTACCCGAGCATGGAAGACATGATTTTTTGGCCATTTTAATGGAACTTTGGTTGTCACAATATATGTGTGTTGGACCATCAATGGTTAGCCCAACATCTTGAAGTAGTTGCCTTAGCCAAATAGCTTCCTTAGTCATCTCAACCATTGCATTATACTTTGCTTCTGCTATAGATAAGGAAACAATGTTATATTTCTTAGTGCTCCATGAAATGGTACCTTGATCCAACTAAATATTGTTATTCTAAGTCGACAAAGCTAACAGGAATTTTGTACCAAGGATAGGGTCCAAGGCTAAAATGCTACTCTATAGAAATCACTAAAGAAATATCTCAAAAGTAAAAAAGAGGTAACAGGTCATATTTGGTTAAGTCCAATAGCTATCAAAAATATTGCACCTAGGACATAGGTATTTGGGTACAAAAGTTTTGTTAAGATAAAAGACCCGATACAGAGCCCCTCATCTGTTGGAAGATCCTCGACATTTGGCATGCAAGTAGAGATAAGCATAGTGCAAAGGTTAGTATATAGTAGTAGTTAAATTACATGAGGGTAATCACCATCATTAGCTCTAGCTGGATAAGATCATCGATCATAATATGAGCCACTACCCCACTACTAGTGGACTCGTGCAGATGCTAATGGTGACTCAAAAAAATATCAAAAGGATCAATGAATCAAATACAAATAAAGAGGGCAGAGCAAAGCAAAGGCACACTAAATTACATTATTGTCAGTAATTTCTTTATCATGTAAAGCATTGAGCATTACATCCAACATGTTAAATAGAAGGATACCGAGAGGAATATTATTTCAGCTTCTCCATCAATAGGTTTAGCCCAGGTTTGTTTGTTATAATAAGATAGGGCTATCTAGAATTTGTATGATATTCTCTTATTTTTTTCTTGTACATATTTTGAGCTCTGTGTAAAGGATCGGGGCCCTTCAACCCCTTTTTTTATCAATACCAAAAAAAAAATGTAAACAACAAAGACCACTACTTCTCTAGATGAAGCATATACCTACCATATTAGTAGGCTATAACCAATTATTTACAACAAGCATGCTACTGAGCACCTTGATATCTTCAAATTTAATGGGCAACTTGAAGATTATCGTATTATTTGCTCCAGGGCCAAAATGCTACTCTATGATGTATATTTATCTACAAAACTCTAGCTCAAAGATCCAGTTTGCAACATAGTAGGGCAAAAGATATGGGAACCATGGGAAACCGTATAACCTAATAATTATTCCCTCCTTGAGAAAATACCAGTCCCCTAGCTCCCACTTATGTCCCCACATTATATCTATAACTTATGGGTGATGCGAGGTCATGTTCCATAAATTTTAGCAATAGTAGGCCCTAGGAACTATTTATTGAACTCTAGATATGAAGAGCTTTCTCTCAGCACAAGGGTCCAGTCCACTACTGGACGTGCTAATCATTGTTCATCACACATGTCTAGCTTCATGTCATGCTAGTCCTTGTGCATGTAAAATAACATGAGCCAAACCAAATATTTTATGGATATGTAAATAGTTCATAGTAGCCCCTTTTTAAAATAATCAACTACTCGTGTATTCTTTGTACCAAAAATTTTGCCCAATCAAATATGATAGGGTGATATGTTGACTGCCCCCATAGTTTCAAATGTTAATGACAATATTAGATAGACCCAAATGATAGGGGTAAACTAAAGCATCCATAATTAATGCCAACACAATGACCAACATGGATAATATTAGTTGTGCATTAGATTTTAAGGCTTTCAACTTTCTTGGTTTATCCATATAATCATCTAGGAACTTGCTAAATAAACCAATGAGCCATATTTTTGTAGAATCTTTAGACAAGTAGCTTCTTTGATCTTCCAAGGTTTTTATTTTTAGCTTTTATTTTGGTGTCTCATGTACTACAAAATCCCCAATGACCATCTCCCTTGAGAGTACGAAAAACCTCCCCAATTTAGAATTGTGGACTACAATTGTGTTTAGGTTGTAGAATTTTGCAATGGCTTTTATAAAATCTAGGCATGGATGTACTAGTCTAGGCATGTACTTAGCCAACCATAAGCTCCATGTAACACTAGCTATGTGGTCATGTGAATATATTTTCCCTTATATTTTGACCCATATCGTAATATGCTATGTTTTGCCTTACCATTAACTACTGTATCACAAATTCCTTCCAGTTTATCTTGTAATTCATAAGATGATTTTTTGATTGTTGCACTTTTATTTCCTTTGGCCACCCTCATTAAATTTACTATTCACCTTCTACAACCTCTTTACTCAATTCATAAAGCACTTATCTCTCCTTACAACAAATATCATAATAGATTTATGTGGCTTGGGCTTGAGCGATATTTATAGCTTTTAATTGCAAGGTTAACATGCATGTGGTTGTCATTTTTTGCATGTCAAATATTGCACATTCCAAAGAAGATCTACTTGAGAATATGCAAGCCTACAAATAATTTAGATGCATGATCTTGGGTGACACATCATTATACAATGAATTTTTATCATGCTCATGATTTGAAGGGTCGTACCAACTTGGCTTATTATTGGAGGTACCTTTTGCCTAACTACTTTTGATTGCTATGTTTATTATTAGCACTTGTTTCTAACTTGCAAGTGTATGCTCACTTAGGAAAATCTTGTTGGGGATCATGTACCATTGTAGAATTAATGGTGCATGCATTATATCCACTATATTATTAGCTAATTAGGAGGGTTGTGTGTATCTACATCATGGCGATTATTATAGTAGTAGTGGCATATATTTACGATGAATTATTAGTTAATAGTATTTTAGAGATCTATACCTGGGATATTTTGAGCGATTTGCAACTCATCGCCTAAACATCCCTATAGATAGGTTTCATATCTAACCTACACCTTCATTAATTTTTAGATAAAATAATGACACACATGTATGCAGGTTGGCAGCCCACAATCACCAATACGTTTGTGATCTTGTGAGGCAATGGCTAAAGTTGTCTATGACTATTGGGCCTTTTTGCATGAGTAAAACAATATTTTTATGACATTCCAATAATGGAATTTCACCATGCATTTGTCTTCTAATCTGAGATAAATGTTTTGGTGACTAGTACTTCATATGAGGTGATGAAGATACTATACATGTTTAATGCCTTATAGAGTACCAGATATTTGGTGGTCATTGGACTTAATAGAATATACCTTTTTCTAGGTTATGGGTTTCTTGTACCATCCCACTTGCCTTCATGGTACTAAATTTCCAACATGGAATAAACTTAGCTATTTTCTTAGTCAAGATACTAGGTGGTGGATTTTTTATACCCATCCACTACCACATGGAGTATAAGATTTTTGATAGCTTCCTGACTTAGCCAAATCTTGTTCTTGCTTTAGCCTGACGATGAAGATCTGGTACTCACTAACTGCTCTTGGGGGTGCAAAATCTCCATCAGCTTCAACACTTGGACATTTTTCCTACTTTCCACTAGATGATGGGTTTTGTGTACCTATTCGTTGTTGGCTTGGATACGAGATTTTTGGCATCAACTTCCATTGCTTCTTGGTGATGGACACTAGGTACCCATCCATTGCTTAGGGGGTATAAAAAGTTTGACAAAATTTGAATTTAGCTATATTTTTGTTTCATTTCTCATGTCATGCAAGTGCTTAGAGGCCCATCAAGTAGAAACCTATAGGAATTTTTTTTTGTATTCTCCATACTTGCAAGTGGGTGAAGGTCCAAAATTACCCACCATTACCCTTATGTTAATTAGATATTTTAGTATAGATACATATATACATAAGGTTTATTTACATATGTTCAAATGTGAGCCTTTTTATCCTTAGATATTATGCTTCCAGTATTGGCCATTTCTTGAAATTGACAACACCTGGTCATCTAGATCTCATAATTCAAATGCATTTACATCTAATTTATGAGATATGGCCCATACCACATGGATTAAAATTTATCATGAGCTCCCTGCTTGGCTCGATTCACATCCCATTTTATCACTAAATCACCCTCATTGAATACTTTAGGTATAAATATCTTATCAAACCAATGTTTAACAATTGTTTGGTGATGACAGAGGTTGTTGTATGCTTGATCATGATTTTATTCCAATTGGATCAATTTTACCATATTCTTTTCCATTGGATGAAAATTTTCCAGATCCATTTCATTAATAAACCTAAGTGTCGAAAGCTCCATATTGATGGGTAGCAACACTTCCTTTCCATGTACCAAAGCATACAACAATATGTTTAATGACTTTTTGGTTGTAATTATGTCTACCCATAGTGCTTGATCAAGTAGTAGCTACTAGCTTTTGGGTTGCTTTCAAAACTGTGCTTGATAATCTTCAATAGATTCTTGTTGGTAGATTCCGCAAGACCATTCCCTTAGGGGTAATAATTGGAATATGCATTTCAAAATATGCCATAACTTCTTACAAAATTAATTGTCTTACCACTTATGAATGATTTGATGTTGTCTGAGACAATGGTAGATTGGATCCCAAATCTTGTAATAAGCCTTTCAAGGAACTAAATGACTACATCGTGATCAACATGTTTGGTGGCCTCTACTTCCATCCAGTTAGTGAAGTAATCCATCATTGCCAGAATATATTTATGTTTGGTTTATGAATTAGGATTGATCACCCTAATAAAATACAATCCCCATTGCTGGAAAAGTTCTTCCACAATGATTAGTTATAAGGGCATTATCGAGTGCTTGTTCTTACCAACAAACCTTTGGCATTTATCACATGCTTTGACCAGTTTGAATGCATCCAAGAATATTGTTAGCCAGTAATATTTTGCTCTCAAAATCTTAGCAACAGTGGTCTGTATGAAGAAATGTCCACTCGAGAAATTGTTATAAAATTCCTTGAGGACTTCCTCCATCTTATCTAGATGAAAACACCTTAACAATACCCCATCAAATTTTATTTGGTATAAGATATCATATATTAATGCATACTTCCTTGCCTGTAACCTATATTTGTATTTATGAGAAGAGATCAAAGCATTCAAACATCTATCAAAGTTAAAATGCATCAATTGTTCAATCCAAGTATTTGAGATTATGGTTTGTGATTTCGACTAAACCAGCTCTTCTTCTAGCAATAAATTGGCATTCTGCATAGTTGACTGCTAATTGCTAACATAGAGCTCTACCTCTTATCATCTTTTTTGGCCTAATTTTAACATTATACTCTCATATTTAGGTGACCCAACCGGTTCTCTTATCGTCAACCGGTTCTTTTTTTGGCTTTTTTGGTGCAATGCAAAGTCCATTCTGGTACAAGCAAAGTGGTAAAATAATTGGTTATAATATTTTATATTATAAGCCAAAGAGGTTGGTTAAAATGTGGAAGACGACCCAGGTGTTGTAGGTGAGTTGGAGAGGAGAGGGCAATCCTCCAAGGGAGGTCCCAGGTTTGAATCTCCACCCTACCAAAAAGTTGTATTGGGTACCCAAAATCCAATTGATAATGTTGGTGCGGGCAGGGTCGGGTGCGACTCTCGGGTGAATTTGACGGTATAGAACCCCCTGTTCATGGTCTCCCAGACCAAGGCGGCCCCTCAAGGGGTTTTTCGCTTAAAAAAAAAAATGTGGAAGACAAAAGGTTTTGCCCATGGTTTTAAAGAGAAAAGAGAAGATATTATAATATTTTAATATTATAATAATTAAGCCAAAAGGGCTTATTAAAAAGAGAAAAAAAAATTGACGAAGACCCCCATGCAAAAGTATTATTTAATACTAAAATTAAATAATATAATATTTAACCTAAAGTTAAATATTATATTAAATAAATAATTAAATTTGAATTTGGCAAAAGGTGCCAAAAATCAAATTTAAATGGAGGCACTTATATTTTCTGCCGACGTCATGCAAATTACCTTAGAAGCATATTAAAGGAGGAAGCAAACAATTTAAATTGGAATTCGAATGATCAAAGTGAATGCGCATGCGAGAGATTCGAACGAGGTAGATAAGCAAAACGTGTTGAAATTTCATTTGCCAAAGCGAGCGAAAGGGAATAAGAATAATGCGATGGACACCTTGGTTCAGCAAGGGTTGGTAGCCCAAGTGGTAGGTGGGTCCTGCATAAGTTTCTGGCAGAGGAAAGGTTCGAGGTTCGATTCCCCCTAGCATCGGTTGAAGAGTTTTGTTTTTGATTACGTCGGATGCAACAAGGTTAAAGTGTTGAGGCTAAAGGTTAAGTCTCAACCGCTTGGCTAGCACAAGCGGTCGAGCACTGCACTTGGAAGGCTGAGGTCGGAGGGTCGATTCCCATCCATGACAAAGCAAGATAAATTTTTTTGTATAAGGTATGCGCCATGATTAATTTGTAAGGTATGCACTATATTGTTGAATTGTTGGCTATAGTGATATTTGGTGGATGATATTTGACCTATAGTTTGAAACATAGGAGATATAAGGAGAAATATTTTTGCATTATATTTAAAGGTTTTAAATATCATTTATTTAATTTTCTAAGCTTGGAGTGATAAGCTTGTAAATGGTTTATCTATGAATGTAATTCTTTGTTCTTGGACATTAAAGTGGAGTGAAAATTTATTTTGAAAGAGTGGAGATAAAAGGTGTAATAGGTATTTTATTTGATTGTAATTCTTGCTTTATAAAAGGGAAATTGTTGAGAGAGTTTTTGTGAGCTTTAATGCATTGTCCTTGAGAACTAAAGAAGAGCCCTAGAATATTATTTTCAGAGTTCATTGAGCATCTTGTTGAGGGAAAATTCATGTGGATATTTTGAGATAGAATCTTGCTATCTAACCTTGAAGTGGCACAAAAGGAATTGGTTGTTGGTGAGATAGGTTTTGAAGACATATCTCCATCAAAGCAAAGAGGTATGGGCACATCATCCTTTGTTTGAAGTGTTTGTTGGAATGAATGTTGTGAAACATAAGGTGGAGTGAAAAGGATTGTTTGATAAGCATTGTTGGAAATATTTGAGTGAGTTTTATGTGCTTCATTGATTGAATAATTGTGTGAAGATTTTGAGTATTGGTTTGAGTATGTTTGTGAATGAGCAAGTCTTGAGAAGACTTGAGAGCAGATTTATGAACAGGTTTTGAGATAGATTTTGAGCAGGTTAGAGATAGATTTTGAGCAGGTTTTGAGATAGATTTTGAGCAAGTTTTGAGGTAGATTTTGAGCAAATTTTGAGATAGGTTAGAGGTAGATTTTGAGCAGGTTTTGAGATAGACTTGTGAGTAGTATTGATCAGTGTTGAGCAGAGTAGAGTGGATAGAGTTCTATGAACTAGAGTAAGGAGAAAGAGTTATCCTATGGAGTGAGATCCATGAACCAGTTGGGGAGATAGAGTTCTTCTATGGAGAGAGATCCATGAACCAGTTGAGGAGATAGAGTTCTCCTGGATCAAGTTCCATGAACTAGAGAAAAGGGGAAAGAGTTCTCCTATGGAGAGAGATCCACAAATCAGAGTATAGGGGATTGGTGTCTCCTTTGGATAGAGGTCCATAAACATTGTAATAGGGAATTGATTCCCAAAAGGATTTATTGAGAAAATTTATAAGGAATATTTTCTCCGTGGAGTAGCCCACATTGGGTGAACCATGTTAAATCATGTCTCTCATGTGTGTGATGATGTGTGCAATATTTACTACTTTGATATTGTTGATGTTATCATTTGGATTGAAAAGTAAAATTTTTTATCTTATACTATTCACCCCCTCTCAGTATAAGCTTATGTTCTTCAATTGGTATCAGAGTGGGTTCCTTCGTGAAAAGCCTAACAGCTTGGAGGAAGATCCCACAAGAACATACATGACCTCATAAAATGGAGAAGAGGCCATGATCGACATAAAAGAGGAATTTTTTGCTGCTCTTAGAAACTTGGAAAAGGTTAGAAGGAAGAACTCAAGTTTGAAGGATCAAATTCAAGAGGATGAGGAAGCAAAGATGGAACTTCTACAAAATCTCATAGAACTCAAGGTAAAAGTTGAAGAGGGAAAGAAAATTGAATAGGATATGACAGAACTATTAAAGGCAAGAGAGTTAGAATGTGAAATATTGGAATCAAAAATTGTCTCTCTAAGGAAGGAAGTTGAAAAGACTAAGGGTAAATTACAACAAGACATAAAGTTAGGAAAACAGAAAGAGGAGTCAAGCTCCCAAGGAACAAAGACATCAAACGAAGAAGAGCCCATGACTTATGCTAATGCATTAAAAGGAAAAGGCATCAAGAAGGAAGAAGGCAAAGAAGATCCATGGACAAAATTCAATTACAAGAACAACAAAAGAAGAAGCACACGACCATATTATTCAAGGTACTCCAATAGGTTACAAAATCTCTTCCATGGCTATTGTTTTTCATGTAACAAATATGGTCATAGAGTTGTACATTGCACTGGTTATGTGAAAGATAATGTTGATAGAAATTTCAATTCTTTTGCACCTCTTATGAATGACAATATCATATGTTACAAATGCAATAATTTTGGGCACAAGGCCAAATGGTGTAAAATGGTATTTCCTGAATTAAGCAAAAAGAATACAACTTCAACAATTAGGAGAGAGAGAAAAGAGCAAGAGAAAGTTAAGTCAATGTTAGTACAAACAACTCTTCATGTACAAGATAAGGGAAAATAATGGTTCCTTGATAGTGGTTGTTCTAGTCATATGATAGGAGACAAGAGTAAATTTCTTGTATTTAAAGAAATCAATGGAGGATCAGTAAAATTTGGTGACAATGGTTCAACAAAAATCTGTGGGAAAGGAACTTTGAGTTTAGATAATGGAAAAACAAAGATAGAGAATGTATTGTATGTCAAGGGATTGAGGCACAATTTACTAAGTGTAAGCCAACTTTGTGATCAGGGGCACACGGTTACTTTTCATCCAAATAGATGTGAGATCAGAAAATCTAAAATTGGAAAGCTCATTGCAGATGCAAATAGAACTACAAACAATCTCTACATGCTAAGTGAGATTAAGGGAGAAAAGTGTTTTCTATCACAAGAAGATGAGATTTGGTTGTGGCATAGAAGAATGGGTCATCTGAACTTTGACAACATAGTGAAAATAAGCAACAAGCAGGCAATCAAATATTTACCCAAGATAAAAAGGCCACAAAACACAATTTGTGCACAATGTCAGCATGGGAAGCAAACTAGAACAAGTTTCAAGTCAAAAGAATTTACATCATCTGAACCATTGAAACTAGTTCACACTGACCTATGTGGTCCTACAAGGACAAAGAGTCTACTAGGTGAAAGTTACTTCATGTTGTTTATAGATGATTACTCCAGAATGATTTGGGTAGCCTTCTTAAAAGAAAATTCAGAAGCCCTTGAGAAGTTCAAGGTATTTAAAGAATTAGTAGAGAATGAAACAGGTAGAAGGATTAAGTGTTTAAGATCAGATAGAGGAGGAGAATTTACTTCAAATGAATTCATAGACTTTTGTGAACAACATGGGATCAAAAGAGAATATTCAGCAGCAAGAACTCCTCAACAAAATGGAGTAGTTGAAAGGAAAAATAGGACTATTGAAAATATGGCCAGAGCTATGTTAAATGAGTCTAAGGTTTCAGATGGTTTTTGGAGAGATGCAGTTCATACAATAGTGTATATCATCAATAGAGCTCAAGTAAGAGTAAATCACCACAAAACCCCATATGAGCTCTAGAAAGGGAGACCAACCACTATAAAATATTTCAAAAATTTTGGAAGCAAATGCTACATAAGATGGGAAGAGAAAAATTTGGGTAAGTTTGATTCAAGATGTGATGAGGGTATTTTCCTTGGCTATTCCACTAAGAGCAAAGCCTATAGGTGCTATAACAAGAGGACACATACAATTATAGAAAGTATAAATGTGACAGTTGATGAGCAGATAGGGTCAAAAGAACCAGCTCAAGAAATTGTGTATCAAGAAGAAGAAAGTTATCAAGAAGAATTAGGTGAAGAATCAGAAGAAGAAGAAACACAAAGACCACTACCTAAGACTCCATCCAGGTATGTGCAAAAAAATCATCCAAGAGATCTAATCATTGGAAATCCAGATGAGAGACAGACAAGGAGGAAGATAATAGGAACAAGTGAGCATGCAAATTTTTCTTTGTTGTCTAAAATTGAGCCCAAGGATTTCAATGAGGCAAGAGAAGATAAGTTTTGGGTCAAGGCAATGGATGAGGAACTGGATCAAATAGAAAAAAGTGAGACTTGGGAACTTGTCCCATGACCAAAATATAAGAATGTAATTGGCACTAAATGGGTTTTCAGAAACAAGTTAAATGAAGATGGTCGGGTAGTCAGAAATAAAGCAAGATTAGTATGCAAAGGTTATGCACAGGTTGAAGGGATTGATTTTGATGAGACATTTGCTCCTGTTGCATGACTTGAGGCCATAAGGATATTTTTAGCTTTCTCAAGCTTCAAAAACTTCAAAGTATATCAAATGGATGTTAAATCAGCTTTTCTCAATGGTGTCTTGGAAGAAGAGGTTTACATTGAGCAACCTGAGGGATTCAGCCTAACTGATAAGCTAGATTATGTATGCAGATTAAAGAAGGCACTTTATGGACTAAAGCAAGCTCCTAGAGCTTGGTATTCAAGGTTGGATAAGTATCTTCAGGAATAGGGTTTCAGGAAAGGAATAGTGGATAGTAACTTATACATCAAAAATGAAGGAAATGACTTACTAATTGTGGTTGTTTATGTGGATGATATCATTTTTGGAGGCAACAATGATAAGATGTGTCAAAAATTTGCAAAGAGCATGCAGAATGAATTTGAAATGTCAATGCTTGGTGAGTTGTCCTTCTTTCTTGGACTACAGATTTCACAATCATAGAAGGGTGTATTTCTCTCACAAACCAAGTATATAAAAGAGATGTTGAAGAAATTCAAGTTAGAAGATTGCAAACTTGTAAGTACTCCCATGATTACAGGATGCAAGTTGAGTAAAGATGATGAATCTCCTGAGGTAAATCAGACATTGTATAGATCTATGATTGGCAGCTTACTATATGTCACAGCTACAAGACCAGATATAATGCAGGCAGTGGGACTAGTGGTAAGATTTCAAGCAACACCAAAGGAAACACATGTAATGGCAGTAAAGAGGATTCTCAGGTATTTAAAAGGGACTATGGATTTTGGACTCTGGTATCCCAAAAGTGATAATTTCACTCTCATAGCATATACAGATGCAGATTGGGCAGGCAGTATTGATGATAGAAAAAGCACAAGTGGAGGAGCATTCTTCCTTGGAGATTGTTTAGTCTCTTGGCTAAGCAAGAAATAGGCATCAATATCCTTATCCACAATAGAGGTAGAGTATATTGCAATAGTTGCTTGTTGTACACAGGTGTTATGGATGAAGTAAACTTTAAAGGACTTCAAGATAGAGCATGATCATCCTATCTCCATACTATGTGATAATACAAGTGCTATAAACATTTCAAAGAATCCAGTGATGCACTCCAGGACCAAGCACATTCCGATCAAATATCATTTTCTAAGAGAACAGGTGATAGATAAGCAAGTCAGATTGGAATATGTTACTACAAAGGAACAGATTGCGGATATTTTCACTAAGCCACTTCCAAAAGAGACTTTTGAGTATCTTAGAGGAAAATTGGGAGTAGTTTTACTCCCACCCCAAAATTAACCACCTCAAGGAGAGGAGGTGGGGAGGGGGCTGAGCTAAGAGTCTTATATTTAGCCCCAAAGGAGTCCCTTTGCCATTGATGTCAAAGGGGGAGAGATTTGAGTAAGGGAGAGAGCATTCAGTCAGGGGGAGCAGTTTCTCAAGGGGAGCAAAATTGGAAAAAGGAAAAGGGATGTTTAAAAAAAGGGGTTGCCATCAATGACAAAGGGGGAGATTGTTGGAAATTTTGAGTAATAATGTTGTCATTGATGTCAAGTGTTTGGTGCAAGGCAAAGTTCATTTTGGTACAAGCAAAGTGGTAAAAGAATTGGTTATAATATTTTATATTATAAGCCAAAGAGGTTGGTTAAAAGGTGGAAGACAAAAGGTTTCGCCCATGGTTTTAAAGAGAAAAGAGAAGATATTATAATATTTTAATATTATAATAATTAAGCCAAAAGGGCTTATTAAAAAGAGAAAAAAAGAATTGATGAAGACCCCCATGCAAAAGTATTATTTAATACTAAAATTAAATAATATAATATTTAACCTAAAGTTAAATATTATATTAAATAAATAATTAAATTTGAATTTGGCAAAAAGTGTCAAAATTAAAATTTAAATGGAGGCACTTATATTTTATGCTGACATCATGCAAATTACCTTGGAAGCATATAAAAGGGGGAAGCAAATAATTTAAATTAGAATTCGAATGATCAAAGTGAATGCACATGCGAGAGATTCGAACGAGGTAGATAAGCGAAACGTGTTGAAATTTCATTTGCCAAAGTGAGCGAAAGGGAATAAGAATAAGGTGGTAGATGCCTTGGTTCAGCAAGGGCTGGTAGCCCAAGTGGCAGGTGGGTCCTACGTAAGTTGTTGGTAGAGGAAAGGTTCGGGGTTCGATTCCCCCTAGCACTAGTTGAAGAGTTTTGTTTTTGATTGCATCGGATGCAGCAAGGTTAAAGTGTTGAGGCTAAAGGTTAAGTCTCAACCGCTTGGCTAGCGCAAGCGGTCGAGCACTATGCTTGGAAGGCTGAGGTCGGAGGGTCGATTCCCGTCCATGATAAAGCAAGATAATTTTTTTATATAAGGTATGCGCCATGATTAATTTGTGAGGTATGCGCTATATTGTTGAATTGTTGGCTATAGTGATATTTGGCGGATGATATTTGGCCTATAGTTTGAAACATAGGAGATATAAGGAGAAATATTTTTGCATTATATTTAAAGGTTTTAAATATCATTTATTTAATTTTCTAAGCTTGGAGTGATAAGTTTGTAAATGGTTTATTTATGAATGTAATTCTTTGTTCTTGGACATTAAAGTGGAGTGAAAAATTATTTTGAAAGAGTGGAGATAAAAGGTGTAAAAGGTATTTTATTTTATTGTAATTCTTGCTTTATAAAAGGGAAATTGTTGAGAGAGTTTTTGTGAGCTTTAATGCATTGTCCTTGAGAACTAAAGAAGAGTCCTAGAATATTATTTTCAGAATTCATTGAGCATCTTGTTGAGGGAATATTCATGTGGAGATTTTGAAATAGAATATTGCTATCTAACTTTGAAGTGGCACAAAAGGAATTGGTTGTTTGTGAGACAGGTTTTGAAATTAAAAGAAAGAGGTATGGGCACATATTTGTTTGAAGTGTTTGTTGGAATGAATGTTGTGAAATATAAGGTGGAGTGAAAAGGATTGTTTGATAAGCATTGTTGGAAATATTTGAGTGAGTTTTATATGTGCTTCATTGATTGAATAATTGTGTGAAGATTTTGAGTATTGGTTTGAGTATGTTTGTGAATGAGCAAGTCTTGAGAAGACTTGAGAGCATATTTATGAACAGGTTTTGAGACAGATTTTGAGCAAGTTAGAGATATATTTTGAGCAAGTTTTGAGCAAGTTTTGAGGCAGATTTTGAGATAGGTTAGAGGTAGATTTTGAGCAGGTTTTGAGATAGACTTGTGAGTAGTATTGATTAGTGTTGAGCAAAGAATAGTGGATAGAGTTCCACAAACCAGAGCAAGGAGAAAGAGGTCTCCTGTGGAGTGAGATCCATGAACCAACTAGGGAGATAGAGTTCTTCTGTGGAGAGAGATCCATGAACCAGTTGAGGAGATAGAGTTCTCTTGGATCAAGTTCCACGAACTAGAGAAAAGGGGAAAGAGTTCTCCTATGGAGAGAGATCCACAAATCAGAGTATAGGGGATTGGTGTCTCCTTTGGATAGAGGTCCATAAACATTGTAATAGGGAATTGATTCCCAAAAGGATTTATTGAGAAAATTTATAAGGAATATTTTCTCCATGGAGTAGCCCACATTGGGTGAACCACGTTAAATCATGTCTCTCATGTGTGTGATGATGTGTGCAATATTTACTACTTTGATATTGTTGATGTTATCATTTGGATTGAAAAGTAAAAATTTTATCTTATACTATTCACCCCCCTCTCAGTATAAGCTTATGTTCTTCAAAGAGATAAAATGCCTCAACATATTTAGAGACTCCATCAGTGCATAAACCTATATTTCTATGAAATTGTATTTCTCTTCATGATCATGCAACATCTAACTTAGGAAACCTATAGATCATTTCTCATTTACCTCCATTTTTGAGTAAGAACAACAATGTAACTTTCATTTGCTCCAAATGCATAAATGATAAGGTCCTTGGAATAATCTAAATTAATTAGCATAGGGGCTTGGGCTATTGTACTTTGATGTTATCAAAGGCAATTTTATAGATGTTCATCCACTCGAAATCCACTTTCTTTTTAAACATTTCAATCATTAGCTTGACTATTTGAGCAAAGTCTAAAATAAATTTCTAAACAAAGTTAATTTTCCCAAAGAATGATTGGAGCCTCTTATTATTTAGTGGTAGAGGAAGGGCTAGATGGATTTCACCTTGTATAGATCAATAGATAGCCCTATTTTAGATGCAACATTTCCTAACAATTTTTCTTCTTGGAAAACAAAAATAGATTTCTTTGGATTTAATGAAACCCCAAATTCCCTACACTTTTCAAATACCAAATAGAGGTGTTCTTGTTGATGAGAGAACATAGTCATGTCATCCAGATAGATGACTATAATTTTATTGACCAAATCCCCAAAGACTAGATCCATTATTCTTTGAAAAGTAGCACCATAATTGGATAAGTTGAAAGACATTCACTAATATGCAAAAGTACCCCACTTGGTGGTGAATACCATTTTATATTGGTCTTCATATCAAATTCATACATGGTTAAAACCAAATAATCCATCCAGTAAGAAAAATATTTCAGCTTCGGTTATAGTGTGAAATATTTGATCTATCTATGAAAGTGGATAATGATATTTTAATGATGTTTTATTCAAATTTTAATAATATACACACATATGGATGTCTTAATTTTATTTCTAATCGACATTAAGAAACCCAAGTAGAATTATTGATTGGATATATGATTTTAGCACTCAAAATATTTAGCAACTCTTGTTTCATTAGGAGTTCAATTTTTAAGTTGACCAACCATTGCTTTTGCCAAAAAGACTTAGTGTTTGGTATGAGCTCAATGGTATGTTGTATAGTCTCCTTGTTATATACCTTGATGTCATCAAAGGTCCATGCTATGATGTCATTGAATTCTTTACACATATCTAAAATTTGACTGATATCCTCTTCTAAACAATGCATTCCTACCTTGACACTCTTTCTAGGTTTAATCTACACATTTTTCTATCCTTGGCTATCAATATCCATTATATGAGTAGTTAGTCAATCACTACTATCAAACACAATTTTCAAATTAATAAATATTTTTGGGATGTGATTATTTTTTAGCTGGTTTACATCATTTTCCTCTTCATCCTCCAACAACTAGTCGCTTGTATAGTTCATTTATTTTATCAAGAAATCAACTATTTGCTCATCATTTCCAAAAACCTGCCAAAAGATATCCTTATCAAGCATAGATGGCTTGTAGATTAGCCTCACAATATTTTCTTTGTGTATCACGTTGGATACTAGACAGTAGTTAGCTCCCACAGATGCTAATACATCAACATGAGTATTTTGTTCTCTAGGGTAGCCTTAATAATCAACACCTCAAAAGATTATAACAAATTATAAACTATGTTTTTATAGGCCTTGAGGTAGTGCTGCTTTCTGTTGCACTTATCTGTGATTTTATTGACTATTAGTTCTAAGTCACCATATATATGGATGTTTAATCCCTAAATTTGGATCCTTTTTTAAACCTAGATACAATACTTCATATTCTATTGTGTTGTTTATGTAGCTCCATATCAGTTTGTAAGAGTAATACATTTTTTATTCTTTTAGTGAGATCAACACAATACCTATTCCAATACCATTTTTACATTTAAATCCATAAAAATAGAGCTTTCATATTTTATTTTGCTGAGAGTTTTGTTTTTATGGGGCTATAATTTTCCTACCTTTTGATTTTGTGATTGAATAGGTACCCATTCTTATCTCAATCATAGCATTAAAATATTTCAAATATTGATCCTCTATCTGTAGCTCCTCCAGTATTTCTTCCATCAGATCAACCTCCTCACTCATCATATTGATAGTGTTGGTCTATTGATTTCCTTCCCCAATCTTCTCTATATGAAAAGATGATGTTTTTTTACAGAATATTTTGGTTCTTATTTGTATGGTATTTCCATATGTGAGTAGTTAAGAGATAAATATCCTCCAAATTTGGCTATAAAGTCTCTTGATAGACACATACCGAAATATGGCTCTAAATCTACCACCACTACTTCTTGAATAACAATAATCTAGGGTATTCTATGCAGCACCATGGGTACATATTTGATCACCCCTACTGTTTTATAGGTGTGCCATCTAGTTGTAGTACACCCAGGCTACTTCTTGTATATTCCATACCCATTATGTCACATACTACCTTAGGCATTACTATGGTGGCAACTCCAAAATCTATCATACAATTATGCACCACCCAACCTTCCATTTGTAATGATAAGTAAAATGGTGATGGCCTATTTTTTCTTGCTATTGAGATAGGGTTGCCCCAAGCCAAATTGAGCTCTAGCTAGTGTTTCTCCCTGTTATTGATCAAATTTAGTGAAGCCTATAGCAAATAAATTTGCTCGAGGATGAGGAGGGCATCATAGATGCTGGAATTTGATGGTGTCTTCTTCAATTCTTTGATAATGTTGAATCTAGGTAGATCAAACTGCTTTCTTTGCTCTTTTATGGGATCATAAAACTTACTTCTATCCTCTTGGGTTTCCTCAAGTTTTTGACGCTTGTTAAAAGAATTATATCTCAACCTATATCTAGCCTTCTATTGGTTCTCACTCTCTTTTATTGTTGTTAACTGTTGTTGGGCTAGCTTTTGAGTTGTAGATGGATTTGGTTTATGAATAGCTTGAGAGGCTTCACATTTTTTTGGCTTATCTTTTTGCTGGTCCTTCTGGTCAGAAGGAATCTTGAGGTGGTCCATTGCCTTAGAATATACTTATAATGGATTCTTTCCTGATCTTTTTAGGACAAACACTTGCTCCACAAATATCATCATGAAGTTGTGGTCCATTTTCCTCAACATATTTACCTACCCTTTTTGAGATTTTTTTGCCTTTTCTGTTGTAATTTTCTATATGTAGTGTTGATGCATCATGCATGAACTATCATCATGGGTATAATTGCATGTTGAACACTAGAAATATGATTTAGAGGTAGTAGTTGATGGTTTAGGCTCCTGATTGCTATACGCAATATTAGGCTTTTCATTAGCCTTGCTAGTAGAAGTTACTTGATATTTTGTTACATGAGGGAGCCTTTTGGGATAAAAGCTCCTCTTAGCTTCTCTTCTCTTTATAGAAGTTATTTCATTTTCATTTCCCAAGTTTTCAACAATTGTGGCCATTTATTGCATAACAGTGGTTTGATAATCTGGGGTTAGTAAGGCAGGTATAACAGGGGGTGTTAGCAGCATTGGTGTTGTAGGGGGTGCCAATAATACTTGTGTTGTTGGTAGAGTAGGACATGTTAGGAAATTGATAGTAGGGGTGGTAGCCAGAAGGGATGTATTTGCAATAAATGATTGTGGTTGATATTGAGATAGACCTAGAAATATTGGCATTACTATCTTTTGAGGCAATTTGCCTATAACAACTAGATCATTTTCTACCTTTAATGCTTATTGGAAGATGGCCAGAAATATAAGTACTTGATATTGTCTAATGGCCATGCCTAGATATACATTGAAAGCTCTTAAATAATAGTACATTACCTATTCATGGGTAGGCCTAAGACCTTGAGGTACTGACTACCATGTCTAACTAAATCTAATGTTAATCAACTAGCTCCTCCTATGAATATTGTAGTATCATAGTAAAATGTATTAGCAAGAAGAAAGAGTCTGCTTGTTCATTAAATTCCTTCACTAGTTTTCTAGCCAATTGAGCTCATGAGATTATACTATGATCTGGTAGAGTTCTATACCAGTATAATATTTTTCCTTTTAATGATATAACCAATAGTCTTATCATGATATATTTGTCTTGAATGCTATGTACAACAACTATATATGCAACATCTTGATAGTGTTCATAAGTTGTATGTCTAATACCATCATATGTTGACAAGACTTTTAATGTGTCTAGAGGAATTGGATTATGAATGACCGGGTCTAGAGGTCCTATATGGTTCTAGTTGGGATAGTTTTGAATATTATGATTTTAATTTATATTGTGAGCCATTGATGCTTGTATATTCAGAGGGACTATAGGTGTAGGATTTGTTGTATTTGTATGATATTCAATGAGGACTAAAGATGGTTTTGATTTAGAGGATAAAATAGGATGTATTCTAAAGCTATCAAGATGTAGTTCCAAAAATTCTATGGGTTCCTTTGATCTTCTAGCTACTTGTCTTATGATCATGTAATTTAGGAATCTAACAAAACAACTAGGTGTTTATGGTTTTCTTTAAATGGATATGCAAATATTCTTGGGTTTCTATTCTAATAGAGTCACCAAGTGATTGATATGACCTATGAGAATAGAGCATCACCAAATATCTAATCTATTAGAATGGTGTGGGATTTATGTCCCACTAGGCATGCCAAAAATTATTGGTTTGAAAATCCACCTATGGTTATGTGCACCTAAAGACCTTGACCAAAATTGAAATACCTAGTAGCTGCGAGGCTTTAGAGGTTAATCTCTAGAGTAGACCAGTTCCTTCAAGTCATAACTATACTAATCCTAAAATATTTGGGGAAAAGGGTGCTAAAGAAGTAAATGGAGCTGAAGCTAGAACTTATGATGGTGTAGATTAAGCCACATACATGCAATGTGAAGAGTTTATGTAAACAAGAAATCTATCAAAATGCCTAATAGACCAACCAATTTTAATTGACTATAGAAAATTCATTCATACATTTTAAAGCTATCAAATTGCAAATTCTAGAACTAGGGAATGAACATACACGTAAATCCAAAAAATAGAATTAATACTATGATCATTCACTTAGCCAATATTAGAAATAAGCAACCATTCATACATACATATTCTATAATGAAGTTGAACTAGAGGCCAAACAATAATCCTTTTTGTATTTCTTGAAATGCAATATACTTTCATACATGCAGATTGTAACATCTTAAGAGCCAACAATTTGAACTTGTTACATTTAAGTATATAGCCTTCTACAATGAGTTACGTTATTAGTACATCGTTGCTCTAAGTGTGGATTACATTCTGTTAGAAGCCCTACTAGCATGAATAGGTGCTCAACAACATGCTTATTATAACCAACTGATTATAGCCTATTGATGTGGTAGGGATCTACTTCATCTGGAGAAGTAGTGACCTTTGTTGTTTGCATTTGGTTCAGTTATCCTTCTAACAATTTTTGTAACTACCATTATCATCTACAGGAACACACTAGTAGTGGGGTAGTGGCTCATATTCTATGATTGATGATATTATCCACTTGGATCTGATGATGGTGACTACCATCATGTAATTGAACTATTATCAAATACTAACCTCTGCACTATGCCTACCTCTGCTTGCATGCCAAATGATGGGGGTTTTTCGATGGAGGATAGACTCTTTACAAAATATTTTGTCTTGACAGAACTTTGGTACCCAAACACTTGTGTCCTAGGTGCAAGATTTTTGGTAGCCACTGGACTTGGCCAAATATGACATATTGCATCTTTTCCACTTAATAAATTTCTAGCATTCCTTTATTACATGGCCAGGTACATCATCTTTGACGGGTTCTACACTTGGGCTATTTTTAAACCCTACTTTCTACCTATCGATGGGTTTGATGTACCTATTTTTACCTTCATCAGGTACCATTTTTCGATGGCTTAGGTACTTGGTGAGATGAATCCTTTCATCCCTTGAGGATTGTTAGATGATGGATTATTTGGTACTTACCCTCACTTATCTTGGTGTAAAATTTTTGTGCCTCCATGAATTAGCCAATTTTTTTTGCTCATGCTAATGGAAGATTGGGTTTTTGTACCCTTGCTTTGTCACTATGGGGAAAAAATATCTGGTGCTCTTGGAACTTAGCCAAAATTTATCTTCCTTTGCTCACCTTTCCTTTGTTTACCTTGCTACCATAATTTTTGGGTACATCCTCTAAGTGGTTTGGTATGCAATCTTTTATGACTTCAACACTTGGTGAATTTTGATTCTGCTTTGCCTTCTTGTGTTGGGTGATAAAATTTTAGTACCTCATTGTTGCATGGTCTAGTACATAACATATGATGGGTTCCATACTTGGTGGATTTTGCACTTCATTCTCTGGTGATCGATGAGTTTTTGGTACCTATCAGCTCCTATCCTTGGTACAAAATTCTCATCAGCTTTTAGATAGCTAAAATTTATCTTTTCTTCAGCTAGGTAATGAAGATTTGGTACCATCCACTACTCATCTGGGTACATATTTTTCATCAGGTCCCAGAATTAGCTAGATTTTACTCATTGTAGTACTGCAAGCTATTGGCTGACATATTTTTGGTACCCATATATTTCTAGGTGGGGTGCAAATTTTTTGATGGTTCCCAGACTTAGTTAAGTTATCATTCCTTTTGTTCTCACAAGCCCTAGGTGATGAATATCTTGTACCCATCCATTACTTGATCTGGTACCAGTTGTATGACAACTTCTTGACTTAGTCAATTTTAGCTTTGTTTTTCATCATTTGATGCATTTTTTGCACCCATCCATTTCTACCAAGGGGGAAAAGCTTCTATTGTCATCTATACTTAGCCACATTTTGTTTCCTCCATATTCCATCCAGTGCTAGGATTTTGAGGATCTGTCCATACCATACCTAGGAAAACATATCTAGCTCCCTCCAGTTCTAATTGTTTGAGCCTCTAATGTCATTTTTTGCACTTTCCATCAAAGTGTGTGTGGGTAATGCTCAAAAGTATCCACAAGGGTTCCATCAACCCTTTCTTCATCATCATTATTAACTAATTTTAATCAACTTTCCATGGGAGTGAGGGAGGATTTATATTCCAACATGCAAAACCTATCCAATATAGAGTGAATAAATTTAGCTTGGGAGATGAATATTTTACCAAGTTTTTTCCATACTTCTATGCCTAAGTAATAGTGAAGTAGGCTCAAGTCAATCATTTCATTTTTTTTTTATATAAGTCCTCTTTGAGTAATCGTATTACATATGTGTCATCACATATAATAAGAAGATCATCCACATATAATATCACCAAGATGATGTGTGGGCCACAAAATTTCACATAGAGAGTTAATTCTATTGTAGATCTAGTGAAACCGAGATTGATGAAATAAGAGTCAATCTTGGCATACCAAGCCCATGGTGCCTCCTTCAAACAATATAAGATTTTATTTAATATAAGGAATTTTTCTTCTTGGCCTTTGAATATGTGCCCTAGTGGTTGATAAAAATACACATCTTCATGCAACTCACCATTGAGGAGGGCACTTTTTAGATCCATCTAAAACATAAGCCAATATTTTTGAGCATCTAAAGTAATAAAAATGCGGATTGTATTAATATTTTACATAGGGGTAAAGGTCTCCTCATTCTCAATTCCTTATTTTTGATTATGGCCTTTGGCTACTAAGCAAGCCTTATATCGATCTAATGAGGCATATGATTTATATTTTGCCTTATATCCATTTTGTGCCAATGGCTGATTTGCCTGGGAGTAAATCAACTAACTCCCATGTGTGATTATGTTCTATGAAATCCAATTCATGTCCATGGAATAAATCCATTTATCATAACAACATGCTTATTTAATAGTAGTAGGTTCTAGTTGGCTAAGTTAGTTATGGGAGCATAATTCACTTGGGGTTGTAGGGAAATAGGCCTTTTACCTTCATAAGTTGGCAAGTCCTTCTGGGTTGCATCAATGGTAGATTAAACCCACTTAGGTAAAGGATTTTATGAGGTGGAATTATCATTAGATGAAGGAGTATAAGGGCATGGATCATGAATGGGTAGGTCATAATGTTGAGGAAGGCTTTTGACATGTTAGGGAAGAGGAAGGATTAGATGAGGCACTGGGTGTCAAAGGAGCAATTTTTTTCGGATTTGGATGAAATAAAGGGGAAATAGGAGGAGGAATTGATGAGAGATACTCATTGAATGTAACATCCCTTGAGATAAAAATCCTTTTAGAAATAGGCTCATACAATTTATATGCTTTGGAACTTTCACTACAGCCAACAAAGATGCATTTTTGGCTCTTGTTTTCAAATTTTCTTCTTTTCTGATAAGGGATGTGAGCATAGACATCACATCCAAATACTTTGAAATTGCCCACATAGGGATTCCATACACTCCATAATTATTTTGGTGTAATATCATGCAATTCCTTAGTATAGGATCAATTGTTAAAATATGCAATAGTAAGAAGTGCTTCTCACAAAAATGTATATGGCAATGCAACAACAACTATCATAGAATTTGCCCTATTCTAGAGGGTCTGATTCATCATTTCAACCACTCCATTTTTTTGAGGGTATAAGGGGTTTTGAAATACCTCCTTATCCCATTAATCTTACAAAAGCTAAAAATTCTTTGAAAATATATTCTCCACCATTATCTATCCTCAAGGTGGAAATATGATAGCTACTTTCTTTTTCAACAAGGGCCTTAAACTCCTTGAATGTGTTTAGGCTTGCCATTTATACTAAATGAGATACACCCACATTTGTTTGCTATAGTCATCAATGAAGGTGATAAAATAATTAGCTCCAAAATAAGAGTGTAAAAACATTGGTCCACAAATATCTAAATGCATTTATTGTAATGAACTTTTGGCTCTCAAAGACTTTCTTGACTCCAAAGGTTGTTTATGGTGTTTTGCAATAACACATGCTTCAAAAAAATATTTAGAATCCTTTAATTGAGGAAGTCCATTAAATAATCCTGTTTGTTCCATCATTTGAAGATTATAAAATTTAACATGACCCATTCTCTCTTGCCACATATACTCCAAATATAAAGTAGTAGTTGCATGCAAAGATTGTTGAGCTATAAATTTGCTAAGAAGGTAATACCCAACATCATTTTTAACCCCATGGATTTGACATAACCATCTTGGTCTTGTATGTAACATTTTTTCTTGGTGAAAAATATTGTAGTATTTATCTATAAGCTATCCAATGGAAAGTAGACTCTTCTTTAGGCCAGGTACATACAATACATCCATGGTGTTGACATTGTTCTCATTGTGTAAAGCAAGTGGTTCTTCTCCTACACCTTCAATGGGAAGTGTATGTTTATCTCCAAAAGTAATACTTATTATGGGTAGGTTGTATCTTTGTGAACCAATCATGCCTGCCTATCATGTTTTTAGCTACCCCTGAGTCTATGTACCAACAATATTTATCTTCAATGTGGAATTGGTATTCTATAAATAATGTACCAATTTATGGATCTTGTTGACCCCTTTGATTCCTTTGGTTGTTTCTAATGTAACAATAAACTATGGAGTGATTCCATTTTCCAAAATAGTCACACCCTTGTGATATTTTTGGGTTATTTTATAGTTTTTGAGGCCTAAATTTTATACATAGGTCTTCTATTATTATTTGGATGACCCCCCTATGGAGGTCTTGGTTACCACCTAGGCTACTAATATGGCTGCTACTATTGACGGTGATGTTGTTGTGGTTGCTAGTGTTGTTAATGTGGTTGTTGTTGCTGACATGGCTGATATTTCTCTTGGAATATATTACATTATTAGGTACATGCTAATGTACTATATTTGGTATATGATTAAATTCAGAGTTGATCTTAGATTAAGATTTAAGCATTTTATTAATGTAATGTAATAAATGCACAAGTATTATTAGAATATGTAATGGTGTAAATGTGCATGTAGTCCACATGTACATGAGTCCTAAGAATAGAATGATGAAGTATCATAGGAATATGAAATTCCAAAAGGCATGTCTCACTATATATGCCTTCTAAGAGTAGAAGAAGATAGATATAGAGAAGGAAGTATGGAGCATTGAGAACTTCATATCTTGTAATAAATTTCCAATTTTTGTGAGATTTAATTAATGGCTAATGCATGATAATTTTAAGAAGTTTTTTTATCATATTACATTCTTATTATTAAGCCATTATCATAGTTATAACATTTCTTACTTATTTCATTACTTGTGGTTGCATTTCCTTATGTTTATAGCTTCAAAATCTAACTGTGGTATCAAAGCACATGGTAGATTAATAGGAAATAGAGAGATCCAAAAGAGAATATTTGGAGAAGAGGAGAACTCAAGGGAGAAGACTACAAGAAGGATTTGGGATAATTGTCACCATATGAAAACAAGCCCAAAATTAAGGAGATTGTTGATTTTTACAATAAAAATTGAAGGTAAGATTGAGTCAAGACTTGGAGGATTTTCCAAGAAGATTTTAGAGATTTTAGGACAGTTCAAGGGCAACATTAATAGTTTTAAATTTTTAGAGTTATAGAGAGCAACTTGGAGGAGAGTTTTTTTATTTTACATGGTGGAATGAATAGCCGCCATGAATTCAAGTAGGCTACCTAACTTTTTTATGGCTACCACAGTATTCTATTTTGTCTATCTCAAAATTCGCCACACAAATATCCGTGTAGTATATACCTATAACCACCATGCCATGATCATTTTAAAACGTTTACACCACTAAAAGTACCAGGAAAGGGACAAGCGTTTAGTTTGACGAGTCCTAATATTTGAAACTTGGAGGAGAGTTAAAGATAAAAAATAACATTATTGGACAACAAGATAAAGGAGGTATAAAGATACAAGTTGAAAGATTTTAGGAACTGATTTGAACAGCAAGAAGTGCTTCAAATTCATCAAATTCAAAGCAACAAGTAGGTGAACCAAATCACCAAAATGACTAGCCAAAAAAAGAGGTCAAAAGGTGTATAAAAGTGGTGCTATTTTAGAAGCGTTAAATATAGTTATTTTAAGGTCTCTTTAAAGCATCATAATAGATTAGTATAAGGAGAAAAAAAAAGTTTTATTTAAGTATATTTATACCAAGGAAGGAGACATAATTGTTGTTTAAAATCTAAAAAATAAAACAACAAAGTTAGAAGCTAAAACTTGCTTGATCAGGAGTGACAAGTCGAAAGAAGTATATATTTTTTTTCATAACTAAAGTACAACATTTTAAGCAAAAGTGAAAGATATCAAGATGTGTATCAAGTGCTCAAAATAATTTGGTGAAGGTAAGGTAATGAGGAACAATAAGGATATTAATACATACTCATTATTCAACCCACATAACAATGTTGAAGAAGGCAACCATTTACATCAAGGAAAGCATCCCCATTTGGCCCATGTAAGAATGTTGAAGACTATTATATCTTGCAAGGATAATCCAACAAGATTGCACCACAAAATAAAGGTGAAGATGCATCAAATTGTAGGGTTGAGTCATCAAATTACACCAATCTTGTAAGGGGAGTTTTACACTGCCAACATCCACCCTACAATTCATGACATATAGTTAGTTAGCACCTAAGAAAAGCATCAAAAAACAAGGGATATTTGCATCCTTATAATTCCATTAAGAAGCTAGAAGGATTACCACCAAATTGGTTGAAAATTTTAACATAGAAGGAGAATAAAATATTCACAAGCATTAAGGAGTTACAAGATGTGCAATGAGCATTGCGTAGCTTCGATGATAAGGCAGGAAGAATATTAGGGTGCGTGAAGAGAAGGCCAAGTGTTTGAAGAGCATTTACCATGTGGAGAATATACCACATACCATTGGAGAGCGTGTCATCATTGATAGTGAAGAGGCTACATTAATATTCTTGCACTCATATAATATAACACTCTCAGGAAGTGTTAGGCAAGGAGAGGTTGAAAGAACACCTAAGACAACATTAAAGAAATATGTTAAGATCTTAGTGCTACTTGACACAAGCATTGAGAAGAGAAAGACACTACATGAGATGTTACCAAGGAGTGGAAGGTCCTCAGTGCCACTTGGTACCAATTGCATCGCATGTTCATTACAACACATAGGGAGAAGCACTTCCAAAGGGTGCTTACATAGCGTATGCATTGAAAATAGACTATGATTATGAAGGAGGGCACATGAAGATCATTGTGTAGAGTTGATAGGATAGACAGAGTGCCTTGGAGAAGTTAAACCATTAAGGATAGTCAATAACCAAGAGACTACATTGATTGTAGGTAGATTGAAGTCTTGTTCAATCACAACATATAGAGTTATTACATGAAAATTTTGGCACATTAAGAAGGTAAGAATTATTCTCATAAACCTTTGCAAAGTACAAAGGAGAAATAAGGCATATATTAAAGTTGAAATCAATTAAGTTTTATAGGGTTATTTAAATAGTAGGAGTGATAAGGTGATAAAGAATACCCTAGAAAGTATATTGAATGCCTTAAGAAAGGAGTAGAAAAGAGAAGCATTTAAATCATTTTATTCAATTCATATTGTATTATATATTTACAACTTAATTAAACTAGGAGATATAAGGTTTTGCAAATTGAATTGAAATTATGATTGCAAATATATACATTTTTTTCTAAATTTCTAACTAGGGAGGTATAAGGAGTTCTACACAAAATTTAAACTATATAAATTTAGAAACTACATTCTAAGATAGAAAGAAGCAAAACTTAGAATTGCTTTAAAGTTAAATTTTTTGAAGGGACATAGAAAATCCTATCAAATTTGAAATTGCATTAAGATTTCAATTCCAAAGAAACTTAGAAGTCAAAGTAGAACATAAAAGCCATTTTATACATTTAAAAACTAGGGAGTCATAAGGTAGTCAACCTCTTATAGACTAGAAAATTGAATATGGATTACTAGTACATAGATTCAAGATAAAGCAAACATATGATAGGAAATAAACAATGGTTTGACTCTCTACAAGAAAAAAATGAGAAATCAGATGCTATTATAGATAGTAAAACTTATGTAGTAAGAGGAGTTGGAAATATTTCGATCAATCTAATGAATGGAAAAGGAATAATTACAATGTGTTATATGTTCCTGGATTAAATACCAATCTTCTTTTAGTTTCTCAACTTATGGATTAAAATATGATAGTAGAACTCAAAGTGTTTAATGGAAGAAAATAGTGTCATATTATCAAAAAATGGAAAAGGATTGCTTCACGTTCCTATAAAATTGGTCTATTTTTTCTAGATATCACTACACATTCAACAATTTCAATCATGACTTTAGATCTATGTTACAAATGCTTGGGATATACTAGTATATCATATTTAAATAAAATGTACAAATATCATATGGTTGATGGGATACCAAACCTATATTTGGAACCTACTATTTGTCTAGAATGATTTGTAGGAAAACAACATAGAATACCTTTTGAACTACGTCAACACATGACTCAACAACCACTAGAATTAGTATTTACAGATTTATGTGGTCCAATGAACATCACAATTATAGGAGGACATACGTATTTTCAACTATTTTTTTATGATCATACTAGGAATATGTGGGTGTATTTCATGAAATACAAACTAGAATCATTTAGTCATTTCAAACAATTTAAAATTCAAGTAGAGAAAGAATCAAGAAAGACTATCAAAAATCTTCATTTAGATAGAGTTGAATCTGTATAAAAATAATTTATATTATTCCTAGAAGAAAATAAAATTAAAAGAAAACTCACTACAACATATTCACCACAATAGAATGAAATTATAGAAAGAAGAAATAGATCTATAATGGAAATGGTGAGATGTATGTTAAAAGAAGCTAATATTGATCATCAATATTGGGCAAAAGTAGTCAAAACAATAGTATACATACAAAATAAACTGCCTACAAGAATACTCAAACATCTTACATTAGAAGAAGTATGGTCAAGACAAAAACAAAATATTGGAATACTAAAATTTTTTGGATGCAAAGCCTACATGCATATTCCAAAACAAAAGAGGACAAAATTAGATGACAAAACTATGACCAAAATATTTTTTGGATATGATGATGAATCTATAGGGTATAGAATAATGAATCCAAGTACAAAGAAGGTATATATAAGCAAAGATGTGTTTTTTGATGAAAAACTCAAGGTTGATACTGAAAAAAATAAAGTAATGATACAAAAGTCATACTAAATCTCTCAAAGGAAGACTTGGAAAATATAGATACAGAGTCAGAATTTCATGATGAAGAAAGTGAATATACATAATCATCCATAATCCCTCAAAAAAAGGAACCAATATGGCTTAGGGACACACTTAGGGAATCAAACTTGGAATAAATGCCAGATCTTACTACCGCAAGACCTCAAACTTACAGTCAAACTAGAATGAACAAAGGATTACTAAGTACCACAATAGAGCCAACATCAACACTTCAAGATCTAAATCACTCACATTGGAAAGCAACCATCGAATCTGAATATTCATATCTACAAAAGAACTAAACATAGAATTTAGTAGAAATACCTCTCGGAAAGAAATTTGTGGGTTGCAAATGGATTTTCAAAATTCAACATAAAGTAGATGGCACACTAGAAAAGTATAAATCTCGATTAGTAGAAAAAGGATATACTTAGATAGAGGGAATTGACTATGAAGAAACATTTGCACCAATAGCCAAAATAACCACTATCAGAATAGTATGTGCTTTAGTAGCTCATCAGGGTTGGAAAATTCATCAAATGGATGTAAAAAGTGTTTTTCTTAATGGTGACGTAGAAGAAGTCTACATGTCACAACTAGACACATTTTTTGTTAAATATCAAGAACATAAAGTCTGCAAATTGAATAAATCCTTATATGGTCTAAAACAAGCTCCTAGGGCATGGAACATAAAAATTAATAATCATCTATTACAACATAGTTTCAAATGAAGTACATCAGATCCAAGTCTATATACAAGGAAAATTGGAAATGATATACTAATTCTTATAGTGTATGTTGATGATATAGTGATTACTGGAAGTTCTAAAAAACTAATAAGTGAGATAAAAAAGGATCTTGAGAAAGCTTTTGAGATGATAGATTTAGGACTGATGAATTATTGTCTTGGTTTAGAAATTCATCAAAAAGGAGATAATATTACCATTACATAGTCAAAATATGCAAATGCCCTACTTGAGAAATATAAAATAAATAATTGTAAGCCCAAGGATACACCCATGGAACAAGGGTTTTAATTATCCAAGTATGATGGAACACCTTTGTTTTCAACTACAAGGTATTGCCAATTAATTGGAAGTCTTTTGTATTTAACAAATACTCGATTTGATATAGTATTTAGTGTAAATTTTCTTTCAAGATTCATGCAATAACAAAGAGAGAGTCATTGAAAAGCAACAAAAAATACTACAATATGTTAAGAGGACTACAAGTTATAGACTAACTTATATGAGGAATGTTAAATATTTTTGTTTGCAGGGTTACTATGACTTTGATTATGCATGCTCTATTAATGATAGAAAATCTACTACATGATACATTTTCTATCTTGGATCAGGACCAATATCCTGGCACAAAAAGAAACAACATACAATAACACAATCATCAACTGAAGCAGAATACAGTGCAACATGAGGTACAACTTGTGAAGCTTTGTAGTTACAATATATATTACCTGACATGGGAGTCAAACAAGCTCCAAATCTAATACATTATGATAATCAAGGAGTACTCAATATGATCAAAAATCCAATTGTACATGAACAAACCAAGCATATTGAAGTACAATATCATTTAATTAGAGACCATTTTCAGAATCGTCATATCAGTTTGAAGTATATTCTTATAAAAAAACAAGTAGATATATTTACAAAAGCTATAGGCATGAAAAAATTTCAAACATTCAGAGATCATCTATGTAGATCAAGATAAATTCATCCCAAATAATGTAATACAGGGGGTGTTGGAATATATTACATTATTTGGTACATGCTAATGTACCATCTTTGGTACATGATTAGATTAGAAGTTTATCTTAGATTAGGATTTAAGTATTTCCTTAATGCAATGTAATAAATACACAAGTATTATTAGAATGTGCAATGATGTAAATGTGCATGTAGTCTACATGTACATGAGTCCTAAGAATAAGATGATGAAGTTTCATAGGAACATGGAAGGCCAATAGTCATGTCTCACTCTATATATGCCTTCTTAGAGTAGAAGAAGATAGATATAGAGAAGGAATTATGGAGCATTGATAACTTCATATATTATAACAAATTCCAAATTTTGTGAGCTTTCATTAATGGCTATTGCATGAGTATTTTCAGAAATTTTCTTATCATATTTACATGCTTATTAGTTAGCCATTATCATAGTTATAACATTGCTTTCTTATTTCATTACTTGTGGTTGCATTTTCCTAAGTTTATAGCTTCAAAATCTAACAATTGCTATCTTCCTCTATGATTCTAGCACTGTTGATGTGAAACCCTTTGAGTATTGGGGGGTTTATACTACAAGGATGCTAGGGCAATTTTTTTTTCTAAAGTAAAATCAATCTCCTCATATTTTATTAAAGCCTACTCATGTTGCTTTAGGAGTAGAATTTCTTCAAATGGAGCAGTCAATGCATTACTAGTTATGTTCAACATGGTAGCAAGAGCATGGAATTTGGATGGTAGGCCATGCAACATGATAGGAATCAACTTATTATTACAAATAATATGACCAATAAGTAAGAAATCATTTCAAATTGACTTCACTTCTAAAATATAGTTGGTGACCCTTTCATGGATAGATTGTGCAACTTATTCTTCAAAAAACAAAATTTTATCTTGGATAGGACTATAAAATACCTCATGATTGTATCCCAAGATAATCTTGGTGTGGTAGCAGCCCTTACTATTTCTCTACATGAAATATCAATGGATAGCTTGATTAAACTCAAAGATATATTATAATTCTTCTCAAACAATGTGTCGGCTACAACATCTTCAGGAGGTGTCAAATGATCTTAATATTGCTTTCTATATTATACAGAATCTCACATGCCATTCAAGATTAATATAGATTCCATCTCAAATTTACAATTAGAAAATGATTCAACTCCCTCAAGCTTCTGTGTGAGTACATTTAGCAAATTTGTTGATGTCATGATGATGATGAAAATTACACAAGTAGTGAATTTTATACAATAAGTGAAACTCAAGGACCTAGATTTTTATGGATGAGCAATGTGGAGGGAGCTCATCTAAGGAGGTTACTAGGGATACAAGTTCCAAGAATGAGGCCCTCAAAAAGAGTCTAAGGTACACCTCTTAAGACCCACATTAGGTGTGGAGGGTTTTCCTAGCTCTTCTACTTTGAACCAATAGGTGGTTCCGACAATGGGAGAAAAGGAAAAGACTTGAGCACAAGTGATATAGGCCAACTTAGGAGAGTAATAAGTGGGGGGTAAATTATGTAATTATGTGATGATGTAATGCTATAAATGTGCTTGCTTGTTTGAATTAGAAAATAAGTTTATAATGCACCTTGCGAGGGCCATAACTTTTTCTTAGACTGTCCATTTTGCCCTGATATTTTTTTAGAACATGCAGAATTGTATGGAGAACTTAAAAAAATTGACCTTTGCATTTGTAAGCCAAAAATACCTCTAGGAGGTCTAAAATTAGCTTTTAATGTAATTTTTAGTTTTCACAACTAAAATTTTTTCATAACTATTCATGTAGAACTAGAGTGGGGTTGCTATCTTGGGGTAGTGGGTATTATTGAATAACGGGTACATGATTCCATTTCGGATGCCATTCGAGCTTTTTTTAGGGTTACTAAAAATAGCAAGTGAGTTTTTAAAAATAAAAAGTGACTAAAAATAGTAAGGGGGTAGCGTAGGCTAGGGTTTTTTTTTGGGGGAGTATAAGAAGTGAGAGACTCTATTGTAAGGGGGGGTGAATTCAGATAATGAAAGGAAGCATTTGCAAGTTTTTTTTTACTGGTGTATTTTGTATTATGTCTTAACTTACAATTTTACCCTTGGAGTCCATTTTTGGTCTCTTGCAGTGAATTTACATAAATTGGTATCAAAGTGGGTGAGATATCGCTAGTGGAAAGAAGATGAATAGGAGATGGAGGGTGAGGGATATATGTCCAAATGAATAAGCATATGGAGGATCTGCATGCAAAAAATAACATGGTTGATTGGTGTAATTAATTGCATGGCAGAGGTCCGCACTAATGTGGGCCTGAATCTAGGATCTGATAATGAGACCGTGGTTGAGGAAGGTGGATTTTAGTATCATGTGAAAGAAGAACCAGAACATTTTGAAAGTAGGCTAATTTGAGTCTTGGAAGGACTTAAAGGAAGTTGAGATGGAATCAAGATCGAGGTTTCTGAGTATGCTGGTGGGTTAAAACCAGAGGAGCTAATCAATTGGGTAAATATTATGGAGAAGTTTTTTGAATGGAATAATCTAGCTAAGGAAAAGAAGGTGAAACTTAAATGCACGAAGTTGAAAGGACATGATTTAATTTGGTGGGATCATTTGCAAACAAAATTATAGAGGAAAGGAAAAGCAAAGATCAAGGCTTGGGATAAGATGAAGAAGAAGTTGCAAGAAAATTTTATGCCTGGAGACTATTCCCAAACTTTATTTTGTAGATTTCAAAACCTTCGCTAGAAGGACCAAAGCATGGAGAACTACACCAATGAGTTCTACAAGCTATCTATTCATGTGGAGCATTATGGGATCGAAGAGAAAAGGGCTACAAGGTATGTAAATGGCCTAATTTATGCTATTCAAGATGCGTTGAGTATGCATCATACCCTTACTATAGAATATGCATATTAGATAACCTTGAGAATGAAAGAAAAGCATAAGAGGAGTAATTATAGAATAGGGAAGAAGATATTGGCATCTTATTCAAATTAGGGGCATGGTGGATCTAGCTCATCACAAGGAGAACCTTCAACTACAGAGAAACATTAAGAGATAGAGCGAGGTCGTGGTACCTACCAAAGAGGAAGATAAAATAGGAGAAGTTGAGGTAATGGGGGAGGTCAAACTGGAAATGGATCATGGAAGCCATATACCTATTTTAGATGTGGTGAGGAAGGTCATAAAGCATTTGAGTGCACCCACTATGATGCTTAAGAGAGGAATTAGGGAGGATAGGCTAGAGTCAACCTGGTTGAGGAAGAGGATAAAACTTACACAGAAGTTGTTGTAGACATGGACAAGAATTTCATGATAGAGAATGTTGATTTCTCCAAATAAGGTAAAAATACAAGAAGATGAGGGTGGTGAGTCATGGCTATGAAAAAATATATTTTGCATGAGATGCACATCGGGAGGAAAGGTATGTAAAGTAATCATTGATGGTGGTAGTTGTGAGAATTTGGTCTCTAATGTAACTTTAGATAAAATGAATCTAAAATGTGAGAAGCACCCACACCCCTATCGCATTTCATGGATCAAGAAAGGAAATGAGGTGACTATTGATAAGAGATGTTTAGTAAAATTCTCAATCAAGAATACTTATAAAGATGAAGTTTGGTGTGATGTGATTTCTATGGATGCCTATCACATACTGTTGAGGAGGCCTTAGCAGTATGATAGGAAGACCATCCATGATGGGGGTAGAAATACATACACCTTTGGGAAGGATGGTGCCAAGGTGGTATCGTTGCCTCTTCAAGAAGAAGGGCAGAGTGAGAGTAGCTTATCATAGAGGCACAAGAATATGGTTGGTACTATGCATTGATGATGAAGAATATAGAGGCAGAGGAGGTTCCTATACCACCAACAACATCTAGGTTATTGAAGGAGTATGTTGATGTTATACCAGATGAGTTACCTGATGGGTTACCATGAAAGAGGAATATTTAACATCACATTGATTTAATTCTTGGGTTAGTTCTTTCGAACGAGGTAGCCTATCAATTGAGCCCAACCCAGAATGCAGAGTTGAATAAGCAAGTGAAAAAATTAATATAGAAAGGATTAGTAAGGGAAAGCATGAGTCCTTATGCAAATCTTGCCCTATTAACTCCAAAGAAGGATGGCTCATGGTGGATGTGTGTAGATAGCAGGTCCATAAATAAAATTACTATTAGGTATAGGTTACCAATACCTAGAGTGGATGATATGATGGACGTCTTAGCAGGGGCTAACTACTTCAACAAGATTGATCTACGAAGTGGTTATTATCAAATTAGGATTAAATAGGGGATGAGTGGAAGACTGATTTCAAAACTTGAGATGGGTTGTACAAGTGGATGGTGATGCCATTCGAGTTATCAAATGCACCCTATACCTTTATGCGGTTGATGAACCGAGTGTTGTGAGAATACATTGGTAAGTTTATGGTTGTCTATTTTGATGATATATTTATTTTTAGTAAAAGTGAAGAAGAGCACTTGCACCATGTGAGGTTGGTGTTAGAGTTTTACAAAAAGAGAAATTGTATGCTAATTTGAAGTGTATATTTCTTCAAGAAATTTTAGTATTCTTGGGCTTTGTAATTTCCAAATATGGCCTAAATATGGATGAGGAAAAGGTGAAGGTAATTCTTGAATGGCCTATTGCAAGGAATGTAACATAGGTGAGAAGTTTCCATAGTTTGACAACTTTTTATAGGAAGTTCATTAGAAAATTTAGCAACATTCTTGCACCCATAACAGAGTGTATGTAGGGAAAAAAAATTGTATGGACAAAAGCAACAACTCAAAGTTTTGAACTCTTGAAGAAGAAGGTTTCAGAAGCAACCGTGCTGGTATTATCATATTTCAAAAAAATATTTAAAGTTGAATGTGATGCTTCACATGTGGGGATTTGAATTATGCTGAGCCAAAAGGGGTGACCAATAGCATTTTTTAGCAAAAATTTGAATGAGGAAAGAAATAATTACTCCACATATGATGTAGAATTTTATGCAATCGTGCAGGTGTTGAGGTATTGGTGACATTATTTGATATCCAAGGAGTTTGTGTTGTACACTAACCATGAAGCATTAAGGTATGTCAATTCTCAGAAGAAATTAAATAATAGACATGCCAAGTGGGTCTCCTTTTTGCAAGAATACTCATTTATGTTGAAGCATAAGTTTAGTAAGCAGAATAAGGTTGATGATGCATTAAGTAGGAGAGTACTATTGGTAACCACCATGGAGAATGTAGTGGTAGGCTTTGAGAGGATTAAGGATCTGTATGAATCCAATGTAGATTTTGGAAGTATTGTACAATAGTACAAAACTCCAATTGTGGATGAGATTAGTCAAATATTTGTTGAGTATGTTATGCAGGATGGTTATCTGTTTAAGGGGAAATAGTTATGCATACCTATTGGTTCCATGCAGGAGAATATCATCCATGAGTTGCATAGTGACAGTTTGGTAGGACACTTTGACATAGATAAAACAATTGCTCTTATGGAGAAAAAGTACTATTGGCCACAATTGAAGAGAGATGAAATTTAATTTTTGTCTAGATGTAGAGTGTGCCAGGTGGCTAAAGGCCATTTACAAAATACAGGGTTGTATACGCCCTTATTAGAGCATGGATTTTGTACTAGGGCTACCCCATACTCATCAAGGTAAATATTCCTTTTTTGTTGTGGTAGATAGGTTTTATAAGATGGCTCATTTTCTTGCTTGCCAAAAAACCAATGATGCAACCAAGATTATAGTACTTTTTTTTGATGAAGTGGTGTGACTGCATGGAGTTCTAAAGACCATCACTTAATATCAAGATGTTAAGTTCTTGAGTCATTTTTTGTGGAAATTATGGAAGAAACTGGACACAAAGCTATAGTTTAGTAGTGCTTATAATAAATAGACTGATGAACAAAATGAGGTTGTGAATCGGAGCTTGGGAAACCTTTTGAGGTGCATAGTTGGTGAGAAGCCACAACAATGGGATTTAGCCTTGTTGTAAGAAAAATTTACATATAACAACTCAGTGAACTGCTCAATAGGTAAATCACCATTTCAAATTGTTTATGGCTAGAACCCCAAGGATGTTTTTTATTTGGGTGAATTACCAGTCCATGAACATGTTAGTGATGATGCAGAAGAATTTTCTAAACATATACAACAATTGCAGGAAGAGATCAAAGATAAGTTGTTGAATAGTAATACTAAGTACAAACAGGTCATTGATGTGCACAGGCATGTCCAAGTATTTTAGTTTGGGGACATGGTGATGGTTCACCTTTGAAAGGAGTGATTTCCCAAGGGAACATATAATAAATTGAAAATGAAGAAAATTGGCCCTTGTAGGATTCTACAAAAAATGAATTATAATGCTTATAAGGTGGAATTACCAGTTGACCTCAATATTTCACCAGTTTCAATGTCTCTGGTTTGTATGAATTTCATGGCAATATTGCAGTTGTTGAAGAGGCAAACACCATATCTTGGGAGAAGCAAATCCCTAAGAAGAATAAGGAATGCATTGCGTAGGTCCTTGATAGGAAAGTGATCACCACACACAATGGTAACTATAGCAAATACTTGGTACAATGGGAAGGTTTGTCCCAGGCTGATAACACTTGGATTTTTGATGAGGAATTGAAAAGGCTTGACATTTACAAGCTCAAGGTATTTCGTTAGTAGAACTCGTAGGAGCTGAGTTCATTTTCAACTAGAGGAGAATAATGCACCTTGCTAGGGCCATAAATTTTGCTTTGAGTATCCATTTTACCCCATTATTTTTTTAGAACGTGTAGAATTACATGGAGAACTTAAAAAGAATTGCCCTTTGTGTTTGCAAGCCAAAAATACCTCTAGAAGGCCTAAAATTAGCTTTTAATATAATTTTTAGTTTTTGCAACTGAAAAGTTATCATAACTATTAGTGTAGAACTAGAGTGGGGTTGCTATCTTGGGGTAGTGGGTATTATTGAATAACAAATACATGATTCCATTTCATATGCCATTTGAGCTTTTTTTAGGGTTACTAAAAATAGAGAGTGAGTTGCTAAAATAGAAAGTTATTAAAAATAGTAAGGGGGTAGCATAGGCTAGGATTTTTCTTTTTGGGGAGTATAAGGAGGGAGAGACTCTATTGTAAGGGGGTATGAATTCAGATAATGAAAGGAAGCATTTGCATGTTTCTTTTAATGGTATATTTTATATGTTGTCTTGTATTACATTTTACCCTTGGAGTCCATTGTCGATCTCCTACAGTGAATTTACATCAGTTTACAATTTATTTGATAAATAGAAAGTCAAGTGCATAAGTGCAAATGGAGCTATACTTGATCACAATATGAAAGAAGAACAAGCATAAGCCTCAAATGGATGAAAAGAAAGCACAAGTAATGATATCCAAGCATAATGTGACTAAGTCAATGCCACAGTAAAAGACTCCACAAGCAAAGGATAAGAGGCCCTAAAATATCCCTTGTGAATATGATATTATTAAGGAAGTTGGTTAAAAAGTAACTCCAAGTAGTGTCTCTAAAGGATAATGTTGCTCAATAGGAATGCCTCGAATCCAAGTACAAAATCTCTAAGTACAATAATAATACCTTCAAATATAATATATTTAATAATAAGATCTACAAGCCAAATACAATGATTAAATTTGGCTTAATAATCTCCCAAAGACATAAAGTGAGCTTCTCTTTGCTTAAAAAAATGTGGAAAAAGTACCAAATACAAGCTCCAAAATTGACACAATAAATTCTCCAAGCATAATGAAAAAATAGCTTCAAGAAGCCTTACAATAATTTGCTCTTAAATTGATTAAATTTATTAAAAAACTCAAAATTTTCCATCCACTTCAAGCATTAGAAAAACACCTTCAATATGCAGCCAAATGGTGCCTTGTAGCTAGTGGTTTTGAAAGGTCTCTAAGTCAGCTCCGTAATGCAAGTTCCATTTCTCAATGCTTTACATGAAAGTTATGCTAAAAAATGTGCTAGTAGGTTTGAAAAAGTGAAATATGACGTGCTTTCTGAGAAAGTAGGAGCAAAAATACCCCTTTACAAGATTTGAATCATCCAAAAATAGGCATCATTTCTATGAAATGATCCACCAATGTTGTGTTTTATGCATGCATACCCTTGTAGAGTGCCGGTCAACTGTGCAACTCCATAAACATCATTGCAAGTGTTATGAAGAAAAGTGTTCCCAACACTCCATGTTTTTTTATATCTTCTTCATAGCATGTCTCCAAATGTGCAGGATAGATATGAGACCATTTCTTCATGTGAGAGGCTAATGAAATGGCTACCATGTTATTTGTATCTTGGAAAATAGGTAATTTTAGTGTGTGTGACCAATGACATAACAAGCTAACAAAATTAGATATATTTAGAATGTGGTACTAGAGGGCCACATGTTGACTTGGGAAAAGTGGTATTTTGAACAAATAGCTGATCATAAGTGTTGTGTAGTAGAATTTCATGGATTTACTACTGCTTCAATGGTGTCTAAGAGGTGAATCTCTTTGTGCCACATATCTAAAATTTTAAAATAATAACTACCACATGTGGTTGGGTTCATAGGCTGACAGTTACATAGGTGACTAATAGATATACCACATGAATGTTGTTGCGTGTCCCTTCTCAATGGATTCACCTGACACAAAACCCTTTGATCGCTATGAGGCAATCCAATGGTGACCATAATAGTGGTCATTTCAAGTGGGTATCTTTATGATATGGACAAATGGTGGAAAAACAAAAATAAATAGGTTCCAAATGAGAGGTGCTTTGAGGATAAAATTTCATGGATATATGGTGTTCATGGCACTCATCCTTGGAAAAGGTAGCTTTTGATTCCACGTCTTATTCAAAAGTTGTAAGTGTCTCAAGTGTTGTAGTAAAATATTTTGAGGGCTATGACACCAAATCAAGATTTATAGAATATCTTAACAATATGGTGTTGCTTGAAGATATCGAACAAATTTGGGCCACAAAAACTCTAGTGCAGCCTCATGAACATGTTAAGAGGAAATATTCATTGTAGTTGTCAAAATGGAATTAATAGTGATACAAAATATAATCTACTTCTTCTATATTAGAGGGGAAATACCATGATAATATTTATCAATAGATTGGGGGCACCAACTATGCCTAGCTCTTCCTTAACTGTAGAGGAGGGGTTTGCTTTAATCAAGTGCAAAGGATAAACTAGAATATTTGGTTGATGTCCATGAGCTTCGATATGGATATAGAATACTTTCTTTGAATAGAATTGGTAATGGAAGCTTGAATGACACATATATTAGAGCATACAACAAAAAGCATTTCCAAAAAATATCATCAAAAGATAAACAAAACAAGAAAATATGGGTCATTGAAATCATGGACACACTCATAGGAGCGCCCAAAAAAATAGGCAAAGGTAGTAAACTAATTTTTACTAAAAAAATAGGTGATTGATCTCGTGTACTTCAATATCTATCCCGATGTGCTATTAGGATCTAAAAATGGGCTTATGAGGGAAACTTATGCATGCACCAAAGTCTCCCTAATGGTTAGGTGTGGGTCAACCATGCCTATCTTATAGAAAATACAACCACTATAATACAAGTGTGGGTTGGAGGGGTTTTGCAGTAGCAGATGGCATGAAATGAGTGTAATACTTTTTTTGAAAGAGATAATACAACCAAAAAAAACATTTACTTGCTCATGCTCCAAGGGTAGAAAGAGAGATTTGACAATGCAGATGAACAACACAGAAATATTCTACCACATAGGGCACACATTTTTTTGAATGGAGACCTAAAAAAACTAGATGAAATTTTCATAAGAAAGACAAAATATAGTATGGTAACTAATATTGGATCATTATTTATCATTCACAGGATCAACAAATTGTTGCAAGTGAAGAGGATACTCTAGGAAGAGCTAAAAAAAGTATCTTGTTTTTTATACTAGAGAGTCTTGGTCTGATTTTTGATCACCAAGTATGGTGAGAGCATACTCTCTACAAGAACTCTAATACTAAGAGTAAACACTCGATAAGAATAGAGCTCTAGTACCAGATGTTGGGATCTACTAGGATAACAAAAATGACAACAACACAACTAAAAAAGAGGTAAACTCAAACATGAGGTAATAAACTACAATAAGACACAAGAACTCTAATGGAGGCTAATGGAAAATAGGCATAGCCCATCTAAAGAAACTTGGTACCTATATTTATGTATTACATGTGTATATATAATACAAATATGAAGATAATATGAAATAGGATGATGACACTTGTCAACATGAGGAAAGATCTCACACAAAAACCCTATCCATAATGTTCTCAACATGTGAACACATTCTAACCATGTGACTAACCACTAGTGGTCAAATCTAACATTATTATAATGTGACTAAAGTACACATTATTATTCCCAACAATATGCTCTATCATCAATTTTATTATACAAGTAACATGGAAGAAAAAACCCTATTTTCAAGCTTAAAGTTGCAAAGGATTTGAGAATCAATAGCTCATTAGAGTTTGGTGATGCAGAGCTAGTCATCAAGCTAGTGAAATGATTATTCTAATCCAAAAATGATCGTCTCAAGTGTTATAAAGAATTGATATTAAATGTGTTGGATGAATTCATTTTTTTAACTAGTAGATCATACCAAGGGAAAAAATAGGATGGAAGATGCACTTGTTGTTTTAAAATCAATTTTTGTTCCAAATTGAACACCACATATTTTTTTATATTCAATGGAGATAGAATATAGGCTACAAGTTATAGAAAATATGATTTTTTTGTAAGTGTTTGATGATAAAAAATACCTTGAGATTTTTTATGGCTTGGGAAAAGACCGTCATCTATGCTTTGAATGAGCCAACCCTCAATTTTTTGATGTATCCAAAGAGTAGAGGGATCCATTCTATAGTTGAAATACAATATAATTATAAAAGGGTTAAATTTTGTCAAAGAATTTTTTTTTACCATCATGAGCAATATTTATAGAAGAAATATTCAAATTACAATGCTATTTCAAAGGAATATGAGTGAGTTAATATGGGCACAAAATAGAACTTAAGATATCTATTGCTTGGGTAATATTTGAGAGGAAAGGTAAAAGTTCATACACTTATTTAGGTAATTTAAGGATGTATTTGGTTGGTCATATGATTATTTGAAGACGTATAAGTTGGATGAATTATGTTATATTATTCCTTTAAAGAAAGATGCAAATCCCATTGAACAAAAGCAACATAAGTTTAATCCTTCAATTGAAGATGTGATTAAAAAGAGAGACAAATTCCTCAAAACCAAGATTATATTTCTCATAAGAAACTCAATATGGGTTGCAAATATTATTTCTAAAAGAAAAAAATGGAAAGACTAGACTTTGCATATATTTCTAAAACCTATATTAGGCTTAGTAAACAATAACTAGTCTCTTGCAATCATGGATTAGCTACTTTAAGTTGTCAATATGGCCCAAATGATATCCATGTTTGACGGATTTTAGGCTATAAATAGATGAAAGTAACTATTAAATATAAACATAAAAATACATTTATAATGGAACTTAAAGAAGGTTTACAAATATGGGCTTCTAAGTGGACTTAAGGTTAGTAATAACATCGATAACATCATCCATAAACAATTTGTAGATGATACAACACTTTTTGTAAGGGCAAGAATAAATGAGTCCAGAGCTTTGAATAACTTTTTAAAAGAGTACAAAAGAGATTTAGGGCAAAAAATTAATAGGACTAAATCCAAAATTTACTTCCTTAACACTCCTGCTAATATCAAAGCAAGAATTTGTAGGTTGCTTCAAATGGAGGAGGCAAATTTTCCAACAACTTATCTAGGGATGCCTTTATTTGAGGGGAGAATGAGGATATATTTATGGAATCTAGTTACTAGGAAAGTTAAAAATAAACTTTCAGCTTGGAAAGGTAGATGGTTATCATTAGCAGGAAGAGTGAAGCTATTTAAGTCAGTCTTACAAGCCATTCCAACATATTATATGTCATTGTATTCTATGCCAAATAAGTTTAAAAAAGTTTAATATTTATTATGCTATCCTTTTATGTTCAGGTTTACATGATAAAAGGAAATTTCTTTTGGTAAAATGGAGAAATTTGTGTGATGATAAAACTAGGTGAGGTCTTTATTTAAGAGCTCTTACAGATGAAAACTTAGCTCTTAGGGGAAACTTTATCTGGAGATTGTACAAAGAGAGTCAAAGAAAATGGGCAAGAATTCTTCTAAGTATGTTGATCCCAATGACCCAAGTTTAATATTTATTGCATTCTCTCTTCCAAATTATTATGCTATTTGAAATGGTTTAAAAAAATCCATTGATCTTATGATTAAAGGTTTAATATGGGTGGTGGGAACTAGAGAAAAAATTTCTATTTGGAAGGATACTTGGTGTGATAAAAAACCACTCAATTTAGATCTAGTTTTGAAACCTTGGATGAGATTGATTCAAGACAAATACGATTATAGGGTTTCAAACATTTTGTACAAGGATCGAGAAGGAAGATAAAAATGGAAAGAATATTCTTTTACAAGTATACAAGACATTTATTCTAGGAGGCAATTGAGTAGAAAGATAACAACTATGATTATTTTGAGGGGTGCCAAGGATAAATTTATTTGGGAGTTGAATAGCTTAGGATAATACACAACAAGAAGTGGATATAATGTTCAACACCAACATAATAATAATATCACTAGAATATGGAGATATATTTGGGATAGCCCAAACATTCCTAAATTCAAAATGTTTGTTTGGCTAGTAGCTTATAGAATAATTTTATCCTAAGATAACCTTATGAAAAGGGATTTTCAGGGCCCCTCTCAATGTGTTTTCTGTAATAAGGAGGAGGAGAGTATTGACCATCTATTGGGACATTGCTCAATAGTCTATAATATATGGTACTGGATTCTTAATATATTTGGTAAATGCATGGTGATGAATAGAAGAATCAAAGATTAGTTAAAGCAATGACAGAGCACTTATAAAAGTGATGCTTTACAGACAATATGGGATATATCAAAAGATACAATACTTTGTACTATATGGTTAGAAAGGAATAGAAGAATATTTAAATGAAAGGAAAGCATTTTAGAGGTAATGAAAAAGATGATATGTTTAGCCATAGAGGAGTCTAAACCAACCCTATCAACTCACCCAATCCCTAATTTGGAAGCAGAGAGTCTTGATAGATGGAGTCAAGTCATTAAATGGAATTATGATCTTGGATACAGGAGAAGCAAAAATAAGGTAAATAATATAAAGTGGAAACCACAAAATGTGGAGTGGGTTAAATTGAATTTTTATGGAGCATCTAAGGGAAATCCAGGGCCAACAAGAGGAGGAATAATTAGAAATAACAAAGGAGAGATTTTATCTCATTATGCTTTCAATTGTGGATTTAAGATAGATAATCAAGTTGAAGCTTGAGCAGATTTAGAAGGGTTAAAAATATATAAAAAAACAAAATGGAATAGAGTATGGATGGAAGGTTATTCTCTCATAGTAATAAATGCAATTTTGAGGAAAGCAAAGGCTCCATGGAAAATACAAGAGATAATTGTGGAAATTCAAGATCTTGCTAAAGAGTTTGAAGAAATTAGGTTTACACATATATTATGGGAAGGAAACAAATGTGCAGATAAGCTAGCCAATGGAGGGGTTTTTATTGAGGATTATGAAGTTATCATCTCATTTCCATGGTTAGAGGAAGTAGAAAGTTTAGTTGAAGTTGACAAAAAATGTTGATTGCCTAAATCAATTAATGATTAAGATTTATTTTTATGTTTTCCATTGGTAATATCTATTTTATTTTGTAACAATAATGTGTGTTCATTTAAACTATTTATTATAATTTTTGTGGTTGCACTTGTGTTTCAGGAAGGAAACTAGCAATCCAGATTTGGTAAAGTGGACTATGATAGTGCGATGTTTTGGAAATATTACTCTACTAATATGTAAGGCATAGATCGTAAAGGTGAAGTTTTGGCATTGTGAAGGCTACTATAGGAAAATATCAAGAAAGATGCTAAATTATGGAGTAATTGTAGTCATACAGAGATTTGAAATGATCTAAAAAATGAAAACAAGAATTCAGACATTTTATGTAAAATGATGTAGGTTTCTAGCTATAGCATCTCAATTGAGTTGATAAGTGTATCTATTTGTAAAATATCAAGCTCTAAAGAAGAGATATGTAATTTGTTAAGGGTGGGGACCCGAGTACAACCCCTTATTATCAAGGAAAAAAATTACATTTATAATTCCTTAGGGTACATTTACTTATAAATAATGTTGTGTATGGGTTGCTGAACATAGGAGTGAAATTTCAGATAGCAATGGACTATGCTTCAAATATTTAAAGAATGGGTTTATTGTCATATACTTGGATGATCTAATACTATTCTCCAAAAGGAGGTAGGATAATATCATGCAATTGATAGAAGTGTTGGAAAAATTTAGGAAACATAAAATTTTCTTCAATCCCAAGAAGTTCATATATTTGAGCACTCAAGGGGAACTTCTAGGCCATATTATTTTGAAATGAGGGACTAAAATTAAAAAATTATTATTATTATTATAAGTGGGATGCATATTCTAAACAACTATTAATAAAAATAAAAGAGGTGATTGGGTCTACTCTTGTTTTGGTTTACCCAAGATATGATAATGATTTCATATTATTTTCATATAAATTTGAATGAACTTGAGTAGCCAAAGGGTCATGACTTTGAAACTCTAAATAGAGGTCCAGGGTTTGAATCATAAGGGGGTATGATTGTACACCATGCTCTAGTAACTAGAGTTTGGTTGGGGATAACCATATATTTGGTAAGCAATATATGTCTCATATAGCCTATAGCCTTATGGATATTAAAAACTATTTTACCCTTTTACCCTTTAAAATGTTGGTGCACCCTTTAGATTATTGGTGTGATTAAATAATGATGATATAGATTAACCTATACAACTTATCAATCATAGTTTGAAAAGAAATGAATTCAACTATAGTAAGTTAGAAAAAACATGTCTTTGCAATTGATAAGGCTTTAATTTTTTTTTGGTTTAATGTTTCCAAATTTAAGATTGTTGTGTTTGTTTTTGATGCTATAGTGAAGACCATATTGAAACATGGAAAAATAAAGGTTTTTGGATAGCCAATGTGTACGAATTATAATTAGAAATTAAGCCTACCAAGTTAGTTCATGGGAAAGAAATTTGTTAGTTAAAATCACTAGAATATGAACACATTCTAAGCAAGAAGGAGAATGCTTATTTAGTATTACGAATCAAGAGTTTCAATAGTTGGAATACATATTGGGTCAATTTAATAACATATGGAAACTATCCAAATAATTTGAATTTCTAGAAAAAGAGTAAATTGAGAAAGGATGCTGTCAATTTCACTTTGTTGGATGAAAAGCTATACTACAAGGGTTTTCATGGGGTTTTTATGAAATACCTAAATTTAGAGAAACTACATTCAATTATCACAAAATACCATAACCAAGCATGCAATGGCCATCTTATTCTTCAAAATATGGCTTATCATATGCATAGGATGAGTTATCATTGGTCAATCATATTGAAGAACCAAATTTCAAAAATATTCTAGAAATATTAAAAGAGAGAACAATGACCAACTTTACCCCTAAATGATAGTGTTTGATGCCCTATCCATACAATGGGCTATGGACTTCATAAGGCCAATAAACCCTCATTCCAATTAGAATACCAATTATATTCTTACTATAAACAATTAATTTACATGATGGATCAAAGATATCTCAACCAAATATTATTGAGACTTCTACCATTGTTGATTTCTTTGAGTGGCAACTAATGCTAAGATTTTAGATACCAGTAAAGGTGGAGTTTGATAATATCATGTATTTTCTTTATATAGAATTATTGGAATTTTATAGATCTTATAACATGATTAGAAGGACTTTATTAGAGTTTTATCCACAAGGTGATGGATTGGATGAGTCCTCAAATAAAATTATTTTATAGATCTTAAAAAATATGATTGATGATAATCTGAGAACTTGGGATAAGAATCTATATTTTGCATTATAAGAAGAGATGATCTTAATAAAAAATGCATTGGGAACTTATCCATAGTCATTGGTCTATCAAAAAGAAGCAAATACCATATCATTATTGATTTGTGTTCTACTAAACTATTATCAGACATCTACATGTTGGATAAAGATAATTATTTTAAATAAAATAACTCAAATTGATTAAATTGGAAGAGACCAGGGAGGATTCTCACTAGAAGTTAATAAAAATCAATTATAGGTAAAAGATGATTTTTCAACAAAGGGGTGAAATATTAAAAATCAAAGGAGATCTAGTTCTGCTACGGGATAGCAAAAATGAGAAGCCCAAAGTCAAATTTGATTTTTTGTGGCTTGGACCATTCGAATTTCATTACGTTATAGGTTAGAAATCCTTTTATATTTCATACCTTGATGGTATTTACCTTAGGTTTCCTTATAAAGAGCATCATTTGAAACTCTTTCATGAATAAAAGTTAACTTAAAGAATCCTTTATATATATTACATATTTATTCTATAAGAATATATATGATGATTAGGTTTTTTTAATAGTTATTAATAGAAAAAGTTTCATTCAACAAGTTAGGAAAGTTGGGATCTCTTGGTCTTCATAGAAGTGATTGTCCTTAGTCAAATCCAAATGATGGTATTGAAATTGGTCATATTTTAAAAAAATTAACATGACCAATTCTAAAACTATTTTCACTAACGGGAATATTTGTAAAGTAATTATCAATATCAAAAGGAATAACTTCATAGATTGATTTTGTTTTAGAAAAAATAATAAAAATAAATAAAGCTTTAACTAACTACCTCAAGGAATCTAGATGTTGACATGTACATGATATTTGATATTTTAAAGCAATATTATCATTGCATGTGTACACCCCATACCCTATAGATGCTTACATTCAAACCCTATAATATGGATGTTTTATCAAATCTACCTTTGTATATCAAAGCTTTAACCAACTACCTCAGGGATTCTAGATTTTGACATGTACATGATATTGGATATTTTAAAGCAATAAATTATCACTGCATGTGTGAGTCCCATACCCTATAGTTGGTTACATTCAACCCTTGTAATATGGATGTTTTTATCAAATCTACCTTTGTATATCAATTGTTCTTATCATAACTCCTATCAATGTAATACATGGAAATAGTCTACAAATTTAACCTTGTAGAAGCATATTTCCAAGTTGACACCAAAGTGTCCTTTTTTTGCAAAGGATACTCTACTTTCATCTATATACCTATGAGTCTAAATTTTTCCTCGATCATATGCAGGAAAATTCCTTGTATAATTATCTACATGAGGTTATTTTCACTTCTAGGTTAAAGCATTGCCAAGTATTTTATTGAATTCCATTCCCCCATAATTCTATTTAAACCCACCTTTAAAAGTTGTCTATGCATAATGCACGAAAATCATGTTTACATTGTAAAGATACCCCCTGATTGTTGTAAGGTGTTTTAAAATCACAATTTTTTCCTAGTCCTTCCCATATATATGACCTACATATTGAACTTGACTAAGTATTTACACAAAGAAAATCTCATGGAGTTACAAAAAAAGTGTGCATACAAAATTATCTTCTTCATTAGTTCCCTCCACATGGTATTTCCTATGCATCAAATCACTCAAGTTTTGATTGAGAAAGATGTACACACTTGTAAAAAATATGCATGTATTATTATCCCTAATTACAGTCTGTGTAACATATCTTCTCATTATGCAAACTCCCATCATGGACTTATCTTTGTACACTTACTCTCCATTTTAAGCATAATTCCTTTAAATCATTATGACCATGCACTCCTCACTCTACAAAAAAAAATAAGTCCCTTGGCTAAGTTGTGTTGTTTGATTTTTTTTTAAGGTGAATCAAATAACTTGACGAGTTCATTAGTCATCATTAATACCTCCTCATCCTCCAAAATGATGATTATTCAAATACATGCCTTGAAAAGGGATCAAGATGGTTTAAGATTAGCTTGAAGTAAAGAATATTGATATGGTCATGGGTGTTATGAGGCATTGTCCAAAGGCATCTCATTAAAAATAAAGTACAATAAATTAAAGAATTTAGACCTCACTAAAGCATCAATTTTTTATGAAACTTTAAGATCCATAAAATTTGTGTTATATTATGCAAAAAAATCAGAATTACTAATAAGAAATGTGATATCATCAAAATGAAGCGGGTTTTCTTCTATAAAACCATCAATTATTAGGGAAACACTTAAGCTCAAGGAAAAAATAAAATATGTCATAGTAAATACTAAAATAAAGTTAGCACTTGCATGATAATTTCCGCATGATCATGAAGGCATCCATAACTAACTTTAAAGAAGAAAATAGTGATTCAATTATTTTTCTTAATAGGATTGGTGGCTAACTAGAGTCTCTCCATTTTAAATCCTGTATGTTTCCTTTTCTAAAATAAATATTCAATGATGAGATATGATTTATAAAGCTCATGTAATCTACCAAGAACTAGTTCCTTAGCTTTCCTTTGTATTTATTATAAATTCATGTTATATGACCCCATATCTAGCTTACATTCTTATAATTTTCATTCTTAATGGGATCAATGTTGGATTGAAGAAGAAAATTGATCAAGGATTTTCTATAACTTAGTGTTATCCAAGATTAAATTTAAAGAATCTATGGAATAATGGGTCAATAATTCATAATCATTTCTTAAGACATATGCTTGAGATCATTTTAGGATAAAATTTTACTAGATTATCAAAACATGTGATGAAATCAATACACCCCTATATTGATTGGTATATACAAAATATAATGTGTTTTTACATATGAGTATTTGGAGGGGTACGTAATCCCATGATGCTTACCATAAGATCCATATATTATTTAGTCCTCGTGGAGTTCTATCAATATATTAAACATTTTTATCAAAAGGTAATTAGAATCACCTCAAGAGCTTAGTGGAATTTCCTTTCTCAATTTGTAGTTATCCTTGTAAGTCTTCGCGAGACATGAGTGATTTAGAGATAGAAATTTAACAATATATTTTTCCTATGGTCAATGAAAAGATGAATAATGAAAGATTTTGAACATATATTTGATGATAAAGTTTTTTGGGCAAATTGTGATAGAAGTCAAGGAGTTCAATATTGAGAGATAAAAAAATTTTGAATTCCTAGATGAATTAAAATGAAATATGATAAAGTAATTGAAAATCATAATTCAAATGAATCTATAAAAAATAAGGGAAGTAAAAAGACAAATAAAAGTTCTAATGAGTCCACCTCTAAAGAATCAACCTAAGCAATGTAGACTACCTCAGAAGTGAAGTTATCAATTCATGTAGAGGAATCCTATAAGTGAGAATGTTCTCCTAATGACAAGGAAGAATTATATTTTAATTTTGAAGTGATAAGAGTTGGTACAAATTTGGGATATTTTTTTCCCATTCACCAAATATTTAAAAAATATGTTCAAGGAGTTGAAGGATCTACTAAATCTCCCAAGCTGCAATATTCATCACATCAATCATCATCAAATGCACACTTGGTATTATTTCCTCCAAGAAAAGGTGAACCAAAATTTTGAATAGAGCAACTAAAGAGGTAGTGAAGATGATGGATTCCTGGAATCCTATTGAGATAGCTAAAGGAAAAACTTTCTACTTAGGAAAGAGTGCAAAAAATAAGAATTTGGTTTATTCAAAGAGATTTGTGGTAAATATAGAGACATAATTGGTTAGTACTATGAAGATCTAAAGGTATATGATAGGAATACCATATAACACATCATTAAACTAGAACCATGTACAAAGCCTTTTTGATAGAAACAATAGCCTATGAATCCCAAAATCAAGGTGGTTATAAATGTAACAACCCACAAAAACCAACCCAAGAGAGTTTGTTTCACAATTAGGGTTCACCAAGGGTCCCAATATTTTGTTTTTAGAATTCTTAAGGCTTCACCATATTTGAGTTCAATATTGATGTAGATGACACTCAAGTAAATAAGAGTGGCGAACATCCTATATTTTTGGGATTCACCTTACTAAACCTCACCATTTAAAAGGATGCCAAAGTGGTCCCCCCACATTTCCTACACCCTCACTGGTATAAGACAATTTGACCATAGTATATGAATTATACTTTAAGGTCCATAACACTTAAAAGGGGAAGTAGGTTATTCAAGTATAAAGCCTTGGTGTTTATATACCACACATCTATGAGCTAACTAAGGTTAATACCACTCACCTTGTAATGAGCATGGTTACCTAAATGTCATTATTCAAGGTACCACCACAACTATCTTGTAATTTATTCCATTAACTTTCCGTTATAGAACACTTGATCCTCACCATTCAAGGTGTCCCAATCATGAGTATCTTGTTATTGCATCACTACAACTCCTTCCATATTTGTGAGTACCTAGATATTGCATCACCACAACTTCTTCGAAAGCTCACGACTTCTTGTTATTGCATCACCACAAATCCTCCCAAGTTTGGGTTAACTCTTGTCTTAGGGTTCCTATCAAGGTTCTAGATCCATACCCAAGAACCCCACAAAATCTAATATTTGCATAAAATAAACAATCTAACATACATCTATAAAAAGAATTAAACTGCTATAATGGAAAAACATGTATAATTATAACACAATGCTAGATTCTTGGATTTAAATAGAACATTCATCCCATATTTCAACATAATACTAGTATTATAAGAACATCTCTCTCTTAACATAAATTATGATTGAATTAATCATAATGCTAACATATAAACAATAAGCTAGCATAAAACATCATTTAATTAAGGCTAATAAAGCAAGGTTATAATAGAACATAATGTTGATTATGAAAATCATATTCAAAAAATACCATATCTAACCCAAGATTTTCATTTTGTCAAAACCTAAAATATTCCATACATTTACATGGAGACTTCTAAGCCTTTTAATTTAGGAATGAAAATAACCAAGTTTTACATAAAAAAAATTTCCATTCACGTAACATATTTTCATCCAAAATATGCTAAAGCAATTCCATCCAAGTGGCCTCTACACCACCTTATTTTCATGATCTTATTCATGAAGGAATCTCTCATGGTATTTAGGAAAAATTAAGGATCATGACAACTCTTAATGCAATGCAACCTAACATGATCTATGTATAATTGCAAGCAAGCATGCAAATACATTTCATGAAATCAATGAGAGAATTCCATACTTATCTGTATAATAGTTTCTTTATCTACTCAAGTCTTGGGAAACCATTATATTTGTTTATCATACCAAATCTCTTTTTATTCTTTACAAGAAAAACTTCCATATCCCATTTATTAAAGCAAGCAACAAAATACAAGATCTATAACTTTCTTTATTAAAAGAACACTACCATTTATTTTTCTAAAAGAACAATACACCAACATAATAAAGTCCTATATATCATTTTTTGAAATTAAAAGGACATCAAAGCATAAGAAAGCTCTATCTTTTTCTAGGGACTAAAATAACATCATTACATTACATGGCTTCTCAAGAAACCTAATCCCCAATTTCTTTCCAACAAACTTTAAGAAATCAAAATGCTAAACTTTCAAAGACAATATTTTCTTTTACTTCAATACCAATCAATTGAAGCTTTTAGGAGCCAACACCACCATTAATTTTAGACCTGACTAAGCTTCCTTAAACCAACAATAGTCCTAAACACCTACATCTATGATAGAACAAGACATAAAGGGGACTCAACATAGAGCATCATAGAGAAAATAAAGCTAAGGACTTAGTGAACATTGATGTAGGTGGATATGAGCATATTTGATGCATCAAAGATCACCTCAAAATACATAATCCCAAACCTAGTGTCTAACTATAGGTCTTAATATGCCCTCAGAGCAATATGTAGAAGAACAAAAACTATTCTTATCTTGCAAGGTTTCTAACACTCAACAAGAAACCATACAAGACATTCACGAATTTGGACCAATACTAAAATTTAGAATTTAAAACAACAATATATTTAAAACCATATCCAAGTCCTGAGCAAGCAACTAAACAAGCAACAAACACCAAGAGGAGCTTAATGAAAAATAAACTAACACACCAACAATAAGCTAATACACAAAGTAAACGAAGGTGGCAAAAGATACTATAATTTCTCCAAATATTAGACATTCGATGGTGTGGAAACGCTCCTTTCCATTATCTTGGCTTCCACTTCCATTTCATTGCTAACCCCTACTGGCCTCCACTTATAGCATGGTTTTCTTCCCAAGGCGTAGGAGTTTTCTCAAGAATCCTTCCAACATTTTCCTCCCACGATGTTCTAGCTAGCACGTTCTACATTGATGTTTAGAGTATATTACATCATTTGGGTCATGTAAATGTACCACCTTTGGTACAAACTAGAGTAGGAGTTTACTTTAGAGTAAATTTAGTTAGTTACTTTAAGTATTATAATAAATACACAAGTGTCAATGTGCAAGTTATAAATGTGCATGTAGTCCACATGTACATAAGTCTTAGGTAGAGTAAGGGCCAAGGAATCTATCTTCCTATATAAAGGCATCATAGTGAGTGTTTTATAGGGAGCAAAAAATATAGAGAGTGTGTTATAGTTTAGTAGTATGATACAATGTAGTCCTTTTATATCTGTTCATGGAGTGTTCATGTCCTCCATTATATAGCATTGTACTATTTTTATCACTTTTATTAATGGTATATTTATGAGTTATTTGCAGATGTTCATATTATTATTTTTTTGCATATTATTGTGCCATTATTTTATAGTTATCTTAGATTAGTTATCTTACATCTTGTGGTTGTACTACCTCCCATCAAAAGCTAACATTTGTATAAAAAAATATGGTAGATCAAATAGGAAATAGGGAGAGCCATAAGTGAGATTGAGAGAAATCTAAAAATCTCATTTAAATAATTTTTGAGATTACATTTGGCTAAAGTATTTCCATAGGGTTATAGGAAAACTCGTGAAGACTAGGACTCAATGTGGATTCCAATAGATTAACAAATCAAATAGTAAAGATTTATCATCTCTAGATTTAGAGTTTCTTCCATTACAGTCCTAATATTTTGTTGCAGGAAAATAATATTCAAAGTGAGTTGGGAAGCTTCCTACCAAATATCTAGGAAGAATATCTTCTTCAGAATCAATCTAGCACCAGAAGCAACAAATGAAAGAATAGAGATTTGAAGGCCCAAAGAAAAGGTTTCATTACTAGATATTGCAGACCTATGGAGTGTAGAAGAAGAAAAGGCCATAGTAACATTACTTTTGATTCAAGAGACTCCAAAGAATATTTCATAATAATATTGGAGGTTGGTGATATCCATTAAAGACTGTAGACAAAAATTTGAAGAAATCAACCTGAAGAAGTTAAAGAGACCCTTAAAAGGTCCAATTACAAAACTCCAAATTTTGGAATATTGGAGGTTGGTGATCTCCATTAAAGCCTACAGATTGTAGAAGTGAATAATGACTAGCAAGGTACTATTATAGAATTCCAATAGCAATAGATTTCTGAGATTCGAGAGGAAGATCTCATTATCAATACTTCTAGAGTAGAAGGTTGAGGAAAGGTCTCATTTGGAAGACTGGAGAAGCTACGATATTGAAGACATTGGTGAGGTCTCAAGGAGAAGGGTTGGAGAGCCTTATTTTATAATTCAAAGAAGGCCATTAAAGGAGTTCCTAGGAGAACTCATTAGAGAAATTTACCACCAAATGAAGAACTTGGGATAATTTTTGCCATATGGCAATAAGACCAAGGGAGAAGTATTTGACAAGAAGTTTTCCAAATTATGGAGGAGATTGGTGAAGACCTCAAGACTTTCATATTATTGATAAGAAGACCTATATTGAAGTAAAAATTTGATAAGGATGTTGAAGGAGAAAGGAGCCTAACATTACTACTAAACCAAAAAGGTTTGAATATTTCCTTTAAATTCTAGAAGGCTCATTCAGAGATAGGGGTTTGCTAAATATTTAGTAGAATACTAAAGGGTTCTTGAAGAAAAACTCAACTACAATTTGGGAGAATTCCCTACCAAGTTTTTGAGTTTCAAGGACAACAGTTCAGTGCAGTAATTAACTATGAAAGGGTAGCAATTAGGACAACATTACTAGCTACATAACCTCAAATCTACAAAGAGTATCCTGAAGGAGAATCAAAATCACCATACGATAGTTTCAAGCAGCAAGTTAGAGGTTTTTTTTAGCTACAAAAAGGTGAGTTAGAGAGTTGTTTTAGACAAACAATAATAGCTACAAGTCCATCTAGTTAAATGGCACCAATTTGGTGAATCGAATCACCAAGAAATCCTTAATCTACAAAGATCATTAAGGTAAGAAACTTGGGTGTAAGTAGGTTCATTAATTGAAATTGAAATTAATTTATTATCAAGTTCCATTAAGAACCATATTAGAGTTTAAAAATTTGAAAAGAGAAGGTTGCATATTATAGTCTTAAAGAAAGTGTAGAAGGAAGGTTCTATTAAGGTTATTATATGCATATTAAAATAAGAGTTAGAAATATTTTGAAAGAAAGAAAATTATCATCTTCCTATTTATAGAAAAGAAGACTACATTAAGTTATAGATATTATAGTTCTCTACAAGGAGCAATTAATAAGTGCATATTTCAAGTTCATTTGAAGGAGCAATAAGGTGAGATTAATAGCAAAAATCTAAAATTTCATAGGACTGCCCAAACTATCAAACTTGTTTCGGCCATATTTCACTCATTCGAACTCAGATTGAGCTGAAATTTTGAGGGTAGATGCTTGAAAAACCCTAGAACATCTCTACCAATTTTTAGATCATTTGGAGCAACATAAATCCTAGAACATCCCTATGTGTAAACAAGATTTTTAGTAAGCAATTGTGCAAGGGTTTCATTTGGGTTGAGCAATAGCAGAGGGATCAGAGCAAGAGTATGGTATTTGTAACTTTAACTATGACTACGATGATAGGAAGGAAATAAAATAAGATGAATCAAGACAAAATTCTCACAATGATCATGGAAGATATAGTGTCTACTGACACTAAAGGTGCTAAGTCAAATCCTAATGATTTTAGGAATGCGAAGACCATAGGGGGCAAGGATCCTCCCAATAAGGGAAAAATATACAATGGAAACCTCTCTCAAGACCATGATTCCTCTCATCAGTATTATGCTAATAAATTAAAAGGGTCTACAAAACCTCCTTTGGGTAGTGGAACCCTCTTACTCCTATCGAGCAAAGACCTGGTAATTCCTGAAACCCTAATGGTAGATTACATTTATGTTGAATCCCATAATTTGGTGGGAATTTTGTCAGAGGCCATACAGATATGGAATATATTTAGTAGTGGGCCTATACCAAATGGAAAACCCTAGGCAATATGAAGTCGGTTGCCCTTTCAAAGGGGTTTTTCCTCATTTGACTCAACAATGAAGAAGATACCTCTCGGATCCTTACCAGGGGTCCTTGGTTATTCGACTGGAAGAGTCTCTTTCTTTGGAGGTGGGATGAAGAATTCAACCCCAAGATGTAGAGCATTAATTTTGTACCAATTTGGATTCATTTTCTAGATCAACCTACCTATTTTTGGCATGAAGATATTTTAAAGGGTATTGAAAAATATATAGGCAAGCTGGTTGCAATTGACCTGATGACCAGAGCATGCACTCGCATGTTACATGCTAGAATTTGTGTTAACACCGATATAGATTCCCATATTCCCACTCATATAAATTTGGTTTACAACTTCTATCACATATGCCAGGCCATAGAATATGAAAATAAGTCTACATTCTGCATTGAATGCAAGGTTCAGGTCCATCTCAAAACCTAATGCTTGTTGCTAAGAAACTCAAAGGAGATGAAATTACCCAATACCTATCGAAGTGGGGTGTAGATTGGGTGCCAACAAGGTATATCCCTACAAGTAAAGAAACAAAGCAACTACTTGAAGAAGTAACATATTTCGAAAAATCCAAAGGAAAATAGATTGAAATCCAAGATTTAGATAACGATCATCCAAAGATGAGTTCCATTTTTGCCTTCCAAAATCATTTTTATGTTTTAAAAGGAACTACTTTTCATGGGCCTAAATTTGGTGAGGATGAAACTACCTCAAATCCAACTGAAACCCTAGTTTTTGACCAAGAGGAGCCTCAATACCAATCCAGATCTGGGCCCTCCAATACTGTCTCAAAACCTCCATCCACCCTTGAGGGGGCATATAGAAATTGGTAGTCCCATCTTAGATAAAGTGGATAAAGAAGATAAATATGATTTCAGCCCCATCAACACTATAAGCCTCAAGAAAGCTTATTTTGATATCGATATTGAAAAGAAAAAGAAGGGAAGACCCTCTATAAATGATCAGAAGAAAAAGGAAATAGAAAATGATATTGCAAATGGTACCCAAAAAACCCTATTCCAAGATCTTCTCAGATAGGAGAAGGATGAATAAAAGAGACCCAAACCTCCCTTGCAAAAATCTAAGGGAGGTCGAAAACTTTCCAAAAATTCTAAATGAGGTTCCTCTCATGGAATGTGAGAGGCCTCAACAGTGTTGTCAAGAAAAAGCTTATTTGCACTTTGAGCAAAGAACATAGACCCACTATCATAATTCTACAAGAAATGAAGATTGACCAAAATAAAATTTAGAAAATTACTAACTCTATCTAGAAAATGGTGAGTTTGCTTTTTGCCCTGCTCAAGGTACGTTTGGGAGAATTATCTATATTTGGGACTCAAACAAGTTAGAAGGCAGAATAATTTCCTCTTCCAATAGAGTCCTCAATATTTTTTTTTTGTAAAAGGAGTAATTTATCTTGGGTTCTATCCAATTTCTATGCTCCTAAAATTACTCTCAACCGTAGGGGCCTATGGGATACTTTGAATCATATGAGAAGTGCTTTCTTAAACCTTCCATGGATTATTGCTAGATATTTCAACTCTCCCCTTTTTCCTTCTGACAAGCAGGGAGGGAACCTAATGTCCTCCAAGAGCATTGAGGATTTTCATAACTTTATCATTGATTGTGAGTTGATGGATGTTTAGACTAAAAGGGAAAAATACACCTAGAGAAACAGGAGAATTCAGGATCAACACATTCAAGTAAAACTTGAGAGGGTTTTTTTATCCCAAGAGGCCATACCAATTATGGGTGGTGGCACTCTTATATATATTTCCAGAGTTGTATTTGATCAATTTCCTTTACTGTTTGAAGTTGATAAAGGTCATTTTTTCAAAATCCCCTTTAGATTTGAAGCTATGTGGACTCATCACCCATATTTGTGGATACAAATTGTTGATTGATGGTCCTTTACTTTCAGGGTTTCTCAAAAAATTAAGTGTGTTAAATAAAATCTTCGAGTTTGGAACAAAGAAGTTTTTTATAACATCTATGAAAATAAGGAAAATATTTTGCAAAAGCTTAAAAGTATTGAAATCCAAATTCAGAATGGGAAGCTCAATGAACAACTCAGAAATGAAGAGAGATAGGTTCTTGCAGACTATCATAATGTACTAGCTAAAAAGAAGGCTTTAATTTCAAGCATTAAGGATGCATCCAATTTAAGAGCCCTGTCTCACTAGTAGTTCATTGATGATACCATTATTGCTACTCATGCTTCTGTGTGGGAATCAAGAACCATTAAGAGTATTCTTGATACTTACGAGGAGGCTGTAGGTCAGAAAAAAAATTAATATTAAAAGCAAAATCTATTTCATTAACACTCCCCAAGAGAGATAAGCAAATATTGCACACATTTTTCAATGTGTTATATCTCAGTTACCTACTAAATATATGGATCTCCTTCTTTTCATCAGTGCTCTGTAGGAATCCATGTGGAGTAATGTTATTGAGAGGATTAACAAAAAACTTACAGGTTGGAAATGAACCCTCCTCTCTCAAGCAACCAAATCCACCCCGATAATGGCTTATCTCCAAAGTGTTCCTATTTATTTCATGTTCATATTCAAAGTTCCTGTTGATATCTACATGAAAATTGAGCAAATCCAAAAAATATTTTTGTGGGTAGGTGTTGAGGATAGGAAAAGATTTTATCTGGTCAATTGGGACAAGGTGTGCTCCCAAAAAAATCAGGGGGGGATTGGGGCTCTGAAGAATTTGTAATATGAACATAGCCTTGTTATCCAAGCAAGCATGGAAGATTTTCACCAATAGTAACCTTGAATGGGTTTCAATTGTCAATAGAAAATATCTTCAAAATCATTGTTTCTTGAATGATGATATTCCCAGAGATGGGTCCACTTTTTGGAAATCAATTACCCAAACCAGATCTCTAATTTAGAATGGGATAAGGTGGCAACTAGGCACAAGGAGAAAAATTAATTTTTGGACTAACAAATGGATTTCTAATCAACCACTTTTAGAGAACAATAAAATTGTTGTCTTACAGCCTTTCTTGGACACATTAATTGGAAACAAGGTTACATATTTCATTGATATTTTTTCGGGTTCCAAGTGTTGGAAATATTTCCATATTCCATGTGCTAATGGTCAAATATCTCCTACCTTATAAGTTCTCAAAACCATCCTAAATACAACAATCATCCCCACTGGTAATTCCCCTAACTCTCATTTTTGGAAAGAAATTGATTCTAGATTGTTCACTATTAAATCTAATCATGATTTGAGTATTAATTATCAAGTTGTCCATATCCCTTATAATTGAGTGTGGATTAAATATCTCATACCAAAATTTGCTCATTTTAGTTGGTTGGCCATTAAAAATAAGATTCTAACGATTGATAACATTATGAAAAGGGGTATTTTTGTCCCCAATAGATGCTTTTTGTGCATGAATGTCTAAGAATCTGCCAATCACCTCCTTGTGGAGTGCCCTTTCTCCAAGACAAATTTGTATCACCTTATGTCCACTTTTCATATCTCTTGGGTCTCTCCTAATTCGTTGAGTCACCTTTTCACCCAATGGCCTGCTCCATTCAAAAATCTCAAATTATTTTATTTATCGAAAGTGAGTCTTCATCATATCTTATGGCAATTATGGCTTGAAAAAAACAACAGGGTTTTTCTTCCTCCTCCAAGGATCCCATATCCATTACCAACAAAGATATTGCCTTTGTTGTTGAGAATTCCCAGCTCTTCCCTTATCCCAAACCACCTGATTCTATATTGGATCTTATTCTATTATCTTCTTTAAATTTTCCCTACAACTCCAATTTGAGTTTACCAGCCCCCCATCCTAGAGTGGGTGCCCATTGGATCCCTCTACCAAGGGAGTAGCTAAAACTTAACTTTGATGGTGCCTCCAAAGGAAACCCAGGGGATGCTGGTGTAGGTGGCCTAGTCAAAAATATTAGTGGAAAAGTAATTATGGCTTATGCTAAGTATCTGGGATGCCAAACTAATCATTTTTTGAAGGTTGTGCGATGTGGAGAGGGCTAGATATTCTCAAGGATTATAAAGGCAACCTTTTTATTAAGGAAGATTCTTTGAACATTATAAATGCTCTTAAAAACAATAGGGTGTCCTCTTGGAATGTCAGAACTATTGTTCAGGAAGCTAAGAAGCTATCCCAAAATTTCAATGATATCTTTATAAACCATGTGTACCGTGAAGCTAACAAAATTGCAAAATTCTTGCCAATTGGGGAGTGATCCATGAAATATTTGTCCATTTGGAAATAAAAATTTACCCAAGAAGTTTTAAATGCTACTAATAATAATTTGGTTGAAAAATGTGGTCATAGATTTTGGTGAGTCAACTTCTCCAATGTTGAATCTACCCTTTTCAGCATGATGTGTTTCTCTGGTTCCAATTCTTATGGTGGAAATTTTTTGATTAGCATGACTCTCTATCTTGCTATCAGTGTTGGCCCATGGATAATATCAACAAGACTCTTAAGGTGCTACTCCCGAACCATCCTAGAGATGCTCCTACAAATGAAGATGTTACAAAGGTCTAGGTCTGGGTCTATTGAGTACTCTATTTTTTCTCATGTTGGATCTCTCTATTTTTGGTATTTTGATCCCCTGCATGGGATTTTAATTATAATATATAGTGCCCCTACATGGATCTTTTTGAGCACTGTGTTCATTTCTATACAGGTGTCTATTATAGTTTTTTTGGATCTTTTGCAAGCTTCCCCTATGCGGGTTTTTGTCATAGCTCCTTTATAGTTTTTTTCAAGTAGTTAATTCTCTTAAGAAACCCCTGCATAGGTATTGCTTGGATTGTATTTTTATTTATCTGATGTTAGCACTCCATCCAACCTTCTCTGTTGTTGTTTGGACATTTTTGTTTAGGTTGTTGTTGTCCAATATGCAGGCCTGTGTTATCTTATGCTATTGGGTTAGATACCAGTTTATGTACTTGGGGTTTGGGGCCCATTTAAACCCTACACTTAATCGATTTTACCTACCAAAAAAAAATAAGGTGTGATTAATATTGCACTATAATAGTTGTTATTTATATGCACTAAGTACTTTTAGATTGCAGTGAAAATTAGTGCATAGTTCAAGTAATTTTGAGGCTTCATTTATAGGAGCAATAAGGTGAGATTACTAATGCACTATTCCAGTTATTCTTAAGAGCACCAAGCTTGGAGATATTATTGGTGCATTAATACTAGTTACCCTTAAGTTTTTAAAGTGCACTGAGAGGTTATCATTGAAGGAAGTTACAATGCACAAAGTTGGATAAGAGTGAAGTGTTTAAATATACTATTGAGCATACAAATGTTGGCAATTTTGGGTACCTTGAGTACATTGCCTTTGCCTAAGTTTAGTTGTTGTCATTGATGTCAAGGAGCTATTGGTAGATGTTGTTTTTGATGTCAAGGAGTTCTTGGAGCAATTTGTTTTTATGTCTAAGGATGTGTTTTGATGAAGGTTTCAGCTGGTCTGTAAGTCTCCAAGAAAATCAGAGTAGCCCAGTTGCCAAAAATCCAAAAAAAGATAAGTTAGAAAAAGTTTGCAGGCTGCTAGAAAAACTATCACGATTTCGCGACATGTTTGAGGAGAGAGAAAGTTTGGCCAAAACTGTCATGATTTCGCGACATGTAGGAAGGCAGAAGCAAAGCAGGCAAAAGTGTCATGATTTCATGACATGCAGGAAGGCAGAGGCAAAGCGGGCAAAAGTGTCACGATTTCGCGACAGGAAGGCAGAAGCAAAGCAGGCAAAAGTGTCACGATTTCGTGACATGTTGAGTTGGCGGATGCTGAGCGGGCAGAAGTGTCACGATTTCATGACAAGTTTCGAAGAAGTTGTACGGATGCAGAAAGTGTCACGATTTCACGACAGGTTGAGTTGGCAGCTTGCAGTTGGCAAAAGCATCGCGATTTCGTGACATGTTCCAGTTTTGCGAGCAGTTGACAAGAAAGAGCTTAAGGCAGCGAAAGCGTCACGATTTCGTGACATGTTTCATTTTCGCTAGTGCAAACCAAGAAAAGGATGGAGGAGCAAGAGGTGTCACGATTTCACGACAGAGTTGCTGATGACGTTAGCTAAAGGCAAAGATGTCACGATTTCATGACAGTAGCGAAGAAGAAGGCTTTGAAGTCCAGAGCGTCACGATTTCGTGACAAGAATCATGATGACATCAGCAAGAGGCAAAGGTGTCACGATTTCATGACAGTAGCAGAGAAGAAGGCTTTGAAGTCCAGAGCGTCACGATTTCGCGACAAGAATCATGATGACGTCAGCAAGAGGCAAAGGTGTCACGATTTCATGACAGTAGCGAAGAAGAAGGCTTTGAAGTCCAGAGCGTCATGATTTCGTGACAAGAATCATGATGACGTCAGCAAGAGGCAAAGGTGTCACGATTTCGTGATAGTAGCGGAGAAGAAGGCTTTGAAGTCCAGAGCATCGTGATTTCATGACAAGAATCATGATGACGTCAGCAAGAGGCAAAGGTGTCACGATTTCATGACAGCAGTGAAGAAGAAGGCATTGAAGTCTAGAGCGTCACGATTTCGTGACAAGATTCATGATGACGTCAGCAAAGGCTGTAGTGTCATGATTTCGTGACAACAAACCAAAGAAGGTGTACGGCAGACAAAGGCGTAGCGATATCACGACATGTTTGAGTGTCGCGTGAGAAAAGCTATAGAATAGCAGAGGCGGTTGAAGTCGACGAAGTTAACCTTGGTCGACGAAGTATAAGGTTTTACAACCGACGTGTTAGAAGGTTGAACAACCGACTAAAGAACAAGATTTCATCTTGAGATTGTGAGTATTAAAGGAGGACTGTTTGAGCAATTTTGAGCATCGATCGATGTGTGCATTCGAAGTGTGGCGTTCATAGAGTTAGTGCGACAAGTGAGGTTCGATCATCGAAAAATAGAGAGAGTGAAGTTCGACTACAACATTAGAGTGCATTTCGTTGAATCTTCTAAGTGTCAAAGACTGTGGTGCTGTTTGCATGAAGAATGTGTTGTTGTTCATGAGAAGACTGTGCGAAGAGAATGAGTTGTTGTGGTTGCACATAGGCGCATAAGTTGTTGTGCATTCGAATGCTGCAGTGATTGCAAAGATTATGCAAAGGGTGGAATTTGATCTAAGGACAGTTGTGATTGCAACTATGTTCACGCAGTCTGTGTAAAAGAAAGCAAAGTGCATGAAGTAGATGCTGCTGTAATTGCGAACAATTGTGAAGGACGAACAGTGATATTGCTGTTGCAATTTTTGCAAAAATTGCACTACTGTGTTTGCGCAAAAGTTAAGAAGATAGTGCGGCTATAATTTAAGAAGACTGTGTTGTTGTAGTTGTGAAGATAGTGAAAAGTTGTTCTCCAACCAAGTGCAGAAAAGAACAGAGGAAGAGGACAGAATTGTGCCAGATCGAAGGACTGTGTTTTGGTGCAGAAAAGAGGACCAGCTTGTCGTGACAGAGTTGAGGACAGAGATCTCCAGCAGAGCAGGGAAGACAGGTGTCTTCCATGGAAAGAGTTCCACTTGCTAAGGGCAAAAGAGATAGAGGTCTTCTAGAGGATCACTAGCAAAGCAGATTTAGGGGAAGGTGTCTCCTTTGAGCTGAGGCTCATAAACATTGTAATCGGGAAGGATTCCCAGAGGTTTTGATATAACTTTTAGAGGAAAATTTTTATCCGTGGAGTAGCCCACCTTGGGTGAACCACGTAAATTGTTGTGTCTCATTGTGGATTGCTTCTTATGCACTGTTTTACTCGTCGTTATTATTGCTATTTTATTCTGTATGTTAATGGTTTGAAAGTCGTATTGATAGATAAAGTTAAAAGAGGTCTTATACTGTTCACCCCCCTCTCAGTATAAGCTTGTGTTCTTCAATTGGTATCAGAGCCGATGCCTTCGAAAAGTTTAACAACTTGAAGGAAAAGTTTACAAAGAACACAATGGACTACTCGAGTGGCAATGCAGCACCTATTCTTGACGGATCAGATTTTGGTCTGTGGAGTGCAAGAATGAAAGTCTATCTAATGGCACTCGGTAATGAGGTATGGGAAGTTGTTGAAGATGGGTATACCATTCCTGCAAATGGTCCTTACACTAAAGAAGACAGGCTTCTACATCACAACAATTCAAAAGCCATGAATGCAATCTTGAAGGGTTTACAAAAGGTAGATCTCACTAAAGTTATTCACTGCAAGACAACTAGTGAAATGTGGAAACAATTGCAGGTTGTTCATACAGGTGATGCAAATGTTCGAAAGGCCAAGTTGAGACATTTTAAAGGTATGTTTGAACAACTCAAGATGAATGATGATGAAAATATTAGTGACTACATGCTCCGGATGGATGAAGTTGTTAATTCTATGAAAGACTTAGGTCTTGAACTTGCTGAAAATGATGTGTGTGATAAGATTTTAAGATCCCTTCCTAATAGATTTAGTGAAAATATTTCTACTATTGAGGAAGCTAAAGATTTAGATAAATTGAAAAAGGATGAGCTCCATAGTATTCTTGCAGCATTTGAGCTGAGAACTCAAGTAAAAGTTGATGTAAAGAAAGAGGCAGCTTTCAAAGCTATCAAGAAATCGAAGGGCAAACAGATTCAAGAAAGTGATGAGTCTTCTAGTGAGGAAGAGGCATATTACAATAGGAAAGGCAAGTTTTCCAGAAAGCACAAAAGCAAGAAAAATATAAGATGTTTCAACTGTGGGAAATTTGGTCATTATGCTACTGACTGTACTATTTCTAAAGATGAAAGTGATGAAGATATACAAGATGTTAAAAGCAAGGATTCTGAAAAGCACAGGTATTTCGAAAGAGCAAAAATGAGTACAACAATCACCAGAAAAGCAAAGATGAGTACAACAATCATGGAAAGAGGCATTCTCACAAGAATAAGAAGAGCTTCTACTTAGACAAAGCAAGTAAGTGTTCTAGCAATGAAAGTGACAGTTCTTCTAGTGATGATGAAAATGAGATGCTGTTCATTTCAGAAAAAGAGGAAGAACCGAAACATAAATTCATTATCATGAAATGTTTTAGATGTGGAAATTTTGGGCACCTTGAGGATGATTGCAGAAATAATGATTTGGTTGCTAGTATGTATGAGGATGTTTCAGAAAACCCCAATGAAGATGCATGTATGGTTTTTGAAAAAGGTAGCACCTCTAGTGATAAGAAATCTGAAAAAGGCTGTGATGATTCAAAGTGCCATCAAATAGAGGATCTTGAATGCGAACTCAATAATGCTCTTAGTGTTTTGAAAAAGGAAAGAAAGAAGAATGATAGACTCAAGATTAAGTTAGATGAATGTTGTATGGAGATAGATGAACTTGTAGAAAATCTTGAAGTATCTATGGCTAAGTCACAAGAACTCAAGAATGAGTTAGATTCTAAAATTTTGGAGTATAGTGAGTTAGAACAGGAAATGGCTTCTTTGAAAGAAGAAAATAAAGAGTACAAGGATAAGCTCTACAGATTTCAGGATAGCTCCAAGAAGGTTAAATTTCTCATCGAAGGACAAAGAAAACCAACAGATAAAACAGGTCTCGATTTTGTTGAGCCGCACAAGGAACAGGTTGGGGAATCTAGCAAGAGATTTCAAAAGAAAGAGAGTCCTGTTGAAGAAAGTACTTCAGATCATGAGTCCGTAAGTGATGAATACGCAGAAATAGAAAATGATATTCAGACTGAGAAGAAGAAGTTTTCGGGACCCATGAAGTCGAATAAAATAAAATTTCATGGCAGATGTTATGCGTGTCACAGATTTGGTCACATGGTTGTACATTGCATGACTCAAATGAAGAGAGTAAATGACAGTTTCAGGAGACGTAATTTCTTTCAAGGGTATTGCTACTCTTGTCAACAATTCGGGCACAAGGCAATTTTTTGCAAGGCAAATAATAGGAACTAGGTTAGTCAGAACAGGCGAATTCAAAGAACAACCATGACTAATATTGTTACCTACTATAAATGCAACAATGAAGGTCACCTAGCTAGACAGTGTAGAGCTGATCTTCTGAGATACAGGAACAGAAACAACAGCATGAACAAGTCCAAGGATCAAGGCATGGATAAAAATAGGAATGATAACAAAAATAGGAAAAGTGATATGAATAGGTCCAAGAATCAAGGTATGGATAAGAACATAAAAGATAATAGAAATAGGAATAGTAGTATTAACGAGTCCGAGGATCAGAACAGTGATAGAACAAAAATACAAGAAAAGAATTCAAGAGAAGGCCCGACAAAGAAATCTTAGACACTAATGATGATGAGTGTTTAATGGGAGTGTCACTCCCAACCCTGTTTTAAATCACCTCATCAGGAGGTGGGGGAGGGACTAAGCTAAGAGGCTCATTCTTAGTCCCAAGCCCCAAAGGTGACCCTTTGCCATTGATGACAAATGGGGAGAGATTTAAGTAAGGGGGAGAGTTTTCAAGAGAAGAGGAAAGCTTCAAGTCAGGGGGAGCAAAACTTGAAGAGATTGATTTCAGTTTTGGCTCTTGAAAGATGTGTTTTAGTTAAGGGTTGCCATCAATGACAAAGGGGGAGATTGTTGGCAATTTTGGGTACCTTGAGTACATTGCCTTTGCCTAAGTTTAGTTGTTGTCATTGATGTCAAGGAGCTATTGGTAGATGTTGTTTTTGATGTCAAGGAGTTCTTGGAGCAATTTGTTTTTATGTCTAAGGATGTGTTTTGATGAAGGTTTCAGCTGGTCAGTAAGTCTCCAAGAAAATCAGAGTAGCCCAGTTGCCAAAAATCCAAAAAAAGATAAGTTAGAAAAAGTTTGTAGGCTGCTGGAAAAACTATCGCGATTTCGCGACATGTTTGAGGAGAGAGAAAGTTTGGCCAAAACTATCATGATTTCATGACATGTTTGAGGAGAGAGAAAGTTTGGCCAAAAGTGTCACGATTTCGCGACATGCAGGAAGGCAGAGGCAAAGCGGGCAAAAGTGTCACGATTTCACGACATGCGGGAAGGCGAGAGCAAGTGCAGTGCAAAAGTGTCATGATTTTGCGACATGTTGAAGGCAGAGGCAGAGTGGGCAAAAGTGTCACGATTTCACGACAAGTCTCGAAGAAGTTGTACGGATGCAGAAAGTGTCACGATTTCGCGACAGGTTGAGTTGGCAGCTTGTAGTTGGCAAAAGCGTCGCGATTTCGCGACATGTTCCAGTTTTACGAGCAGTTGACAAGAAAGAGCTTAAGGCAGCGAAAGCATCACGATTTCGTGACATGTTTCATTTTTGCTAGTGCAAACCAAGAAAAGGATGAAGGAGCAAGAGGTGTCACGATTTCGTGACAGAGTTGCTGATGACATCAGCTAAAGGCAAAGATGTCACGATTTTGCGACAGTAGCGGAGAAGAAGGCTTTGAAGTCTAGAGCATCATGATTTCGTGACAAGAATCATGATGACGTCAGCAAGAGGCAAAGGTGTCACGATTTCATGATAGTAGCGGAGAAGAAGGCTTTGAAGTCCAGAGCGTCATGATTTCGTGACAAGAATCATGATGACGTCAGCAAGAGGCAAAGGTGTCACGATTTCGTGACAGTAGCAGAGAAGAAGGCTTTGAAGTCTAGAGCATCGCGATTTCATGACAAGAATCATGATGACATCAGCAAGAGGCAAAGGTGTCATGATTTCATGATAGTAGCGGAGAAGAAGGCTTTGAAGTCCAGAGCATCATGATTTCACGACAAGAATCATGATGACGTCAGCAAGAGGCAAAGGTGTCATGATTTTGTGACAGCAACGGAGAAGAAGGCATTGAAGTCTAGAGCGTCGTGATTTCGCGACAAGATTCATGATGACGTCAGCAAAGGCTGTAGTGTCACGATTTCGTGACAACAAACCAAAGAAGGTGTACGGCAGACAAAGGCGTAGCGATATCGTGACATGTTTGAGTGTCACATGAGAAAAAGCTACAAAACAGCAGAGGCGGTTGAAGCCGATGAACTTGGCCGACGAAGTATAAGGTTTTACAGCCGACGTGTTAGAAGGTTGAACAACCGACTAAAGAACAAGATTTCATCTTGAGATTGTGAGTATTAAAGGAGGACTGTTTGAGCAATTTTGAGCATCGATCGAAGTGTGCATTCGAAGTGTGGCGTTCGCAGAGTTAGTGCGACAAGTGAGGTTCGATCATCGAAAAATAGAGAGAGTGAAGTTCATCTACAGCATTAGAGTGCATTTCGTTGAATCTTCTAAGTGTCAAAGATTGTGGTGCTATTTGCACGAAGAATGTGTTGCTGTTCATGAGAAGACTGTGCGAAGAGAATGAGCTGTTGTGGTTGCACATAGGCGCATAAGTTGCTGTGCGTTCGAATGCTGTAGTGATTGCGAAGATTATGCAAAGGGTGGAATTTGATCTAAGGACAACTGTGATTGCAACTGTGTTCATGCAGTCTGTGTAAAAGAAAGCAAAGTGCACGAAGTAGATGCTGCTATAATTGCAAACAGTTGTGAAGGACGAACGGTGATATTGCTGCTGCAATTTTTGCAAAAATTGCACTACTGTGTTTGCGCAGAAGTTAAGAAGATAGTGCAGCTATAATTTAAGAAGACTGTGCTGCTGTAGTTGTGCAGACAGTGAAAAGTTGTTCTCCAACCAAGTGCAAAAAAGAACAGAGGAAGAGGACAGAATTGTGCCAGACCGAAGGACTGTGTTTTGGTGCAGAAAAGAGGACCATCTTGCTATGACAAAGTTGAGGACAGAGATCTCCAGCAGAGCAGGGAAGACAGGTGTCTTCCGTGGAAAGAGTTCCACTTGCTAAGGGCAAAAGAGATAGAGGTCTTCTAGAGGATCACTAGCAAAGCAGATTTAGGGGAAGGTGTCTCCTTTGAGCCGAGGCTCATAAACATTGTAATCGGGAAGGATTCCCAGAGGTTTTGATATAACTTTTAGAGGAAAAGTTTTATCCGTGGAGTAGCCCACCTTGGGTGAACCACGTAAATTGTTGTGTCTCATTGTGGATTGCTTCTTATGCACTGTTTTACTGTTGTTATTACTGCTATCTTATTCTGCATGTTAATGGTTTGAAAGCTGTATTGATAGATAAAGTTAAAAGAGGTCTTATACTGTTCACCCCCCCCTCTCAGTATAAGCTTGTGTTCTTCAACAAAACGTGTTATAAATCTTGGTGAAAGTAAGTCACCAAAGAAGACAACATAATAGTAGTATTGCTCTCAAGAAACTGCCTCATCAAGAAGGTCAAAGGTTGTGAAAAATAAATATATTTGGCCTATTATCCTAGTGTAGGTTAAGGTAATAAAAATTAACTATAACATCAATATTTACATGCATAAGAAACACCATTTGTGTCCTTTCAAACTCAAATAAGAAGGACAAAGGATTTAGCATTACAACGACCAAGAAAGGATGATTACAAGGCAATCAGTTCTGCAAGATAAAGGGGTAGAGTTTGAGCATGAAGAACGAGCCATAAAGGGGCTCACATTGCTTAAGAATCAAGGTGTCTAAAGGCATTGTATCCACCATCAAATCAAGTGCCTATAGTAAGCATCAAACTTGCAACATCAATCCAATACAAGGAGGCCATTACCGACTATTATCTATGTAGAAGGAACGCTAAAGACAAGCACAAATAAGCAAGGTACAAGGAGCTTTATCCAAGGTAGAATTTGGAGGAACCACCAGCTGAAATAAAGCTCCCATAACCACCATTTTAGTGTCATATAACCTACATCAAAGCATTCCTCATCACCTTAGATGGATCCACCCACACAACATCTACATTGGCTTGGAAAGAAGGTGTTGGAGACAAGTTATCAAGAGCATTTGTTGGCAAATGATATACAAGGTATAATACATTGGAGGGAAGGTCTACATGTAGGAAATTTGAGTGCCACTTGTTATCTAAATCCAAGGTATCTTGTGCCACTTGGCATAACCATTATAGGTACCCTCACATTCCTCAATGTACATACAAGAGAAGAACTCTCAAGGGATAATCTAACATCTATCTTTGAGCGGTTACAAGCATCATTGGGAGGTTACTTGCCATAGTCATCATTGTAAGGAGGAATGAGCATTGAAAAATCCTAAGACTCAATGCCCATATTTAACATAACTCTTAAGTGCCACTTGTCCAAAGTCAAAAGGCATCCACGCTATTTAAAGTACCTGAACTTGAAGGGGTAGTGAAAGCATATCCATAATGAGTAGGAAATATTATCCATACATAGTGAAAGAGGAGTGTATATCATTAAAGTTTTGAATTCAAGGTTTCCAAGAGGGTCAAAGTAATATTAAATACTCACTACCATTTATATATGTCCACCATTGAAGGAGATCAACGCACAGTAAGACAATGCGCAACATTCATTTTTTAGGAGTTGGAGCATTATAAAGGTAATATTTTTATCTTAATTAAATTGCTTTCACTAAGGAGTTACAAGGAGTATAGTATAAGGTTGAAAATCTTGTATTATTTACTTTGGAAATAATAACTAAATCAACCATACATTTGAAAGAAAATTTAAAGGAGATTTATATACTTAAATAGTTTAATTTTTGCAACTAAATACCATAGGATATATAAGGGTTTCTACTTGGAAAATTAAAACTCCACTATTGCAAATATTATTATTTTTTAATATTCCAAATTAGGGAGTTATAAGGTATACTACACCAAACATAGTTTGTTGGAATTTAGAAATATTAAACTATTGGATATTAAGGGCTATAAAAGAAATTTTATTATTTACTAAAAGGAGTTGGAATTATTTAATTACACTTATCCCATACTATACAAAAGGGCCAAAAGAAATTCAACCATAGAGAACTTTAAATTAAGTGCATAGTTCATTTAGAGAGATAAGGTGAAATAGAAGTTGATTATTTTCATTTACAAAACATTACAAAATAAACTCAAAAGGTAAACTATTATTTACTAAGCACTTTATTAAGCTTATAGCATATTCTAAACCACTAGGGATACATAAGGAATCCTACAAAACCTAAGTTTAGAAAGGTTTTATTAAATTGGTTCATATACTTTAAACTGGGGATTCATAAGGTAAAGGACCTATCAAAAGTGTTCTTAAAACATAAAGAGCTAAAACTAAGAAAAATGTCTACCTCAAGGAATACAGTGAAAAATGATATGAACAACACTATTAGAAAGAAAAGAGCAAGTGTCATAAAAATTGGAATAAAGAATTTACTTACAAAGTATGAAGGGGACTTAGACCTTACTTCAAAAAGGATTTATAGCAAATATTTAAAAGATAAATTTGAAACCTTGGAATATTACCTACATGCTCGAATTACTAAAGCAATTGATAATGGAAAGAGTGATATTCAAATTCCTTTAGACTTTGGTAGTATATTATATATGGCATTACTTACATTCAAATGTTACAAGGATGAGAATGTAGAACAAAGAGGATTAATAGATTTACTTAAACTAAAAAAAAAATTGGATGAATCATATCGAGAGAATATATTTCAATCCTCATGCAATATTTATACTTCAAGTTCTATTAACACAAAATATTATCATGATATCATGATGCCTTAAGTGTGTGTTCAAAAGCTTCTATATAGAACTTGGAAAATTATAAAAAGGACAAAGGCAAAGAGAATATACTTTCACAAGAATAAGGTGATAGTACATCCACCTATGAAAGTAATGACTCCAAAGACAAGAATAAATAAGAAGAATAAGAAGAGGAACCAAATCAAGGAGGCATACAATGCAATGTGAATTAAAGATAATACAAAGGACTAGATCAAACTAAAGAACATTTGAAGATCAAGAATCCATATTGAAGACTAATATCTTCAATATCCAAATAATGTAATACAGGGGGTGTTAGAGTATATTACATCATTTGGATCATGTAAATATATCACCTTTGGTACATAACTAGAGTGTGAGTTTACTTTAGAGTAAAGTTAGTTTATTACTTCAAGTATTGTAATAAATGCACAAGTATCAATGTGCAAGTTGTAAATGTGCATGTAGTCCACATGTACATAAGTCTTAAGTAGAGTAAGGGCCAAGGAATCTATCTTCCTATATAAAGGCCTCATAGTGAGTGTTTTATAGGGATCAAAAAATATAGAGTGTGTGTTATAGCTTAGTAGTATGGTACAATGTAGTCCTTTCATATATGTTCATGGAGTGTTTATGTCCTCCATTATATAGAATTGTACTATTATCACTTTCATTAGTGGCATATTTCTAAGTTATTTGTACATGTTCATCTTATTATTTTCTTGCATATTATTGTTCCATTAGTTTATAGTTATCTCATATTAGTTTTCTTATATATTGTAGTTGTAATACCTCCCATCAAAAGCTAATAGTTGCATAAAAGCTAACAATTGAATGTTACCATGAGTCGAAGGCCAAAACCTCATAGCATGCTTTAGTTAGCATGCGCTCAAACTAAGGCTTAATTATTTAGAAATATTATTCCCTTAAACCATATCAAAACAATAATATTTCAATTTTAAAATAACTTGTTAATATTGACTATTAACATTAATCACTTTATAATATTGGGTATTAATGAAGCCAACCAACTTAGCAAAAATCCATGATCAACAAGCACAAATAGGGGTATTCCAAACAATAAATAAAACATACACCATTTCTTTATCCTTGATTAAGCAAAAATTTTTAAGATAACTACAATGTTATCACCTACCTACTAAGGATGAATTTTTTCAAAAAATAACTTCCTTTCCCAATGGTGTATTCACACATCAAACACAATTGCAATGCATATATATGATGGGTACTTTATTACCCTTGAGTTTTATATGAACAAATCATCCATCATTTCCCATATTTCTTTCAACTCTAGTGGTTGTCCTATATCAATCCACCTGTAAGAGTACCTAGTATTGCACCCATAAAATCCATCAATAGTATCATATTATCCATATAATATAAACAATGCATGAAATGCAAATACCAACTCATCTTGATAACATAGAAATAAGAACATGCATTAGATATCCACACATCAATACATAATTCAATATCAAGATCAAGTTCTACCAAGGAGGGTCATTACATACTCTCCCCTTGGACTAAACACAATCCTCTATGTTTTTTGAAAGTACAACATATAAATTTCATTCAAATAAATATGGAAATTGCTTTCTCATTTCTTCAACATCTTCCCATGTTGCACAATTTTCATAATATCAGTCCCACTAGACCTTACATTGATATAGGGTTTATTTCCTCAACATCTTGGAATGAAACCCTATAATATTTATTGGTCTCACCTCAATGGCTAAGGGATATTTCATCTACAATTTAGAAATATTTCAAATGTGAGTAGGATCAACAACATATTTCCTAAGAAAGGATATGTGGAAAGTATCATGGTTCTTTAATAGACTGGGCTACAAGGTAAGCCTAAAGGTTTTTGGACTAATCTTATCAATGATCTCAAAAAGCCCAACATAGTGATGATTCAACTTAGTTGACTTGATGGTACTTTTCATGGGTATTACCCTTAATAAGACTTTGTCTTCCATAAAAAATTATCTTGGTGATATTTTTAGATCAACATAGCTCTTCTTATGATAAATAGCTTCCTTGAGCCTTTGTCGAATCCCTCTGAGTTGCTCCATATCTCTAATACTGTCCAGTAAGATCACAATCCAATCGTCTAGATTATCCCATGATAGAGATGTTATGCAACTTATAGCATACAAGGCTTCAAACAGAGCCATTCCAAAGTATGCATGATATCCATTATTATATGCAAATCCCACTAGATCCAAGATGTTTTTCCACTTAGACTTTTTATCCATGTAGTACATGAGAAGCATGTCTTCTAAAACTTGGTTTACCCTCTCTATTTTTTCATATATTTTTGGATGATATGTAGATCTAATGTTTAGCTTTGTTTCCACTACACGATGAAGAGCTTGCCAAAATTCTAAAGTAAATCTAGAATCCTTGTTTGATATGATCAACTCAAGAAAACCATTTAACCTAAAAATTTATTTGACAAACTTATTTGCCACTACCAAGGCACCATCCTTGATGTTCCTCGGTATAAAATATGCAACCTTGATAAACTTATCAAACACCACCATAATTGCATCATGCTGGTACCTAGTCTTAGGTAAACCCACAATAATACCCATAGATATAACCTACCATGTTTTATTAGGTATATCATGTGGGTATAGTTTTCCTATTGGGTGTCGATATTTTGCCTTAACCTTTTGGTATTCTAAACATCTTGTAATAAAAATAATGATATATTATTTCATTCCTACCCAATAGGTGGTCTTTTTCATGTTTTCTCTCATTTCTAACCCTCTTATATGAGTAGAATATGGAGAACTATGCACCTATTACATAATAATTCTCCTTAATTCACCAGTTTTGGGTATGACAACACTATTATTGAAGCATAAAATTCCATATTTTATGTTAAGATCCTTATTTTCTTCATAATTTCCCTTAATTTTAGCTCATATTTAAATGTAGTATTGATCATATAGCTACATTTCTCTAAATTTTTCCATCAAGCCTATATGACTCTAGGTTAATGTTGTTATGTGCATTCTCCTACTCAAGGCATATACAACCTTATTTTATTTCCCTTTGATATAATCAATACCAAAGTTGTATTCTACTAAGAACTCTATCCATCTTCTTTGTCTTGCATTCAACATAGGTTGGGTAAAAATATACCTTAGACTTTGATGGTCTATCCTTAGTTCAAATGATGTACCCATCAAATAGTGCCTCCAAACCTTTAGTGCATGCATAGTTTCTACCAACTATAGGTTATGAGTAGCATAATTTAACTCATGCTTCTTGAGTTTCCTAGAATTATATGCTACTGTAGCCTCATTCTAGGATAACACCCCACCCAAACCTTCTAAGGAAGCATCTTACACACTATAAAATTCCCAAGAGGATCCAATATATTGAGAATTGGTGTTGTAGTTAGCTTATTCCCAAACCTTCTAAGGAAGCATCTTACACACTATAAAATTCCCAAGAGGATCCAGTATCTTGAGAATTGGTGTTGTAGTTAGCTTATTCTTTAGGGTTTCAAAGGTGGTCTCACATTTCTTCAACCATATGAAATTCTCTACTTTTCTCTAAAGGTTGGTGATAGAGTAGGTAATATTTGAATAATCCTTCATAAAATACCTATAATAACCAGTGATCCCCATGAAGCTTCTCACTTCAGACACATTTTTCAGTGTAAACCAACTTAATATAGCCTCAATTTTCTTAGGATATACAATAATTCCTTATTATACGATGATATGTCCCAAATTCTAGACTTGTGAGGTATAGAACTCACATTTAGATAATTTTCTATATAGTTAGTTTTTTCTTAGCACCTCTAACACTAACCTTAAATGTTGGTCATGTTCCTCTTTGGTGTGATAATATATCAAGATATCATCTAGAAATACCAAAATAAATTGATCTAAATATTTCTTGAATACACTATTCATCAAATTCACAAACATTGTTGGTGCATTCGTCAACCCAAATGGCAACACTATGAACTCATAGTATCTATATCTACTATTAAAAATTGTTTTGTGAGTATCCTTTTCTCGAATCCTCAACTGATGATATCATGATCTCAAGTCATTCTTTAAAAATATTATGGTATCCTTTATCTGATCAAATATGTCATTAATCCTTGGAAAAAAGTACCTATTATTAATGGTTAGTTTACTCAAAATCCTATAATAAATGCACAATCTCAAAGAACCATCCTTATTTTCATAAATAAAACTGAAGCACCCCAAGGTGACACACTAGGTTTAATTAGACCCTTTTCCAATAAATCTTGAAGTTGCACCTTTAACTCCTACAACTCAATAGGGGTCATTTTGTAAGGTGTCCTTGCAATGGGTTCTACCCTAGGCATTAGTTCAATGGTGAAATCAAATTCACGTCAAGGTGGTAGGCCTAGGAAATCTTCTAGAAATACATCCCTAAATTCATGCAAAATTAGATATTTTTTAAATATTTCGTCATCCCCTTTATTGTCCATATTGCCATTTATCTTGACTACATACAACATACCACCTCTTTTAATGGCTTTCTTTAGCTATATAGCTGAAAACATGGGGTCAAAAATACCCTTGCCTACTTTGAAATCTTACTCTCCTTTTATTCTTATTCATGTAATCCATCCACCTATCTTGGAAATTGATTAACCAATCCATCCCTAGGATAATATCAAAAGCATGGAGTGGTGCTACATATAAGTGCTATATTATGGATCCATTGGGTAAGGTTATCTCAGTCATAGGCATACATTGAACTACTGAGTAGGTTTACCCAGGCCCATACTCGAATTTCCACCCTTGTGTCAAAAATCTAGGTCTTCCCAGCATATCTTGATAATACTAGTGGAAATAAGACTATTTGTACCTTCACCATCTATTAAAAATTTAACATCCTTACCAATCAACTTATCATTTAGTAACATAGGTGTCACTTGTCCATCCAGGTTCTAACTCTTGATAGCAACATAAATTTGATCCATTTGTTCCTCTATTTTGTTACTCGACTCTAGTTGTTTGGGACACTTATTAGCATAATGAGGACCTCCATAGATGAAGCAACCTATATTGGTACCTTATGTAGCAACCTTCCTTTGCAAAAATTTTATGGATAATGAACTATGTATTAATGTGAATGTTTAATGGCATAGTTTCTTTAATGATGTGTATATGATGAAATGATTGTATTATTTTGAGCTTGGAATATGGTATTGCTGACATAATTATGGATCCAGGACTAGGTGCATTCTCTAGCTGGTGGAATCATAAGGGTGAACCACCTAAAAAGAGAGATATTTGAGGAAATGATGGTGATGACTCATTCATCGACAAATTAGGGTAATGAAGTACCCTTCATGTAGATGCATTGCATTTTACTTGTTTTGTATTCACACCATTGGGATAGGAATTTACTTGTGCAATGAGTCTCCTTAATTGGTTGGTGATAGAATCAGACTATATTAAAGGAAAAATACCTATTTAGGGATTAAACAATGGCGTGAAAACATTACTAGAAAGATTTTATGACTGTCCATAATGTGTAAATTTAATTTAGTCTTATGTTGGAATTAATTAGCTAAGTGGCTTTGAAAAGAGAATATTAATTAAGAGCTTAGTATATTAGTTAATCCAACCTTAGAAAAATGCTTTAATATTTATTTGCCTAATAAATTTGGCTTGATATTTAATTAATATTTTGGTTTAAAATAATAACCTCCTCATTGTTGCACATGGGGTGGCGCTTTATGATAGAATGCATTTGCATTAGTAGATAACGCTTTTTGGCAATGAACATTATCTTTGCCATAAAAGAACACTCAATATTTTGGTTTTTAAAAGGTAGATTTTGGGGGTGGTTGTTGGTTAATAGGTTTTTGGAGGAAGCAGTGAAGAAACCGAGGTGAGGAAGGGAGAGAATTATCCTAAGCAGTGACATCCATTTGAGACATAGGGAGAGCTTACATATCAGGTGCTTCCACCTTTATTTTTATGCAGTATGTTTTGGTTTAAATGATGATGATATATTTGAATTTGGTTGAGCTTTGCTCTCACTGCCTTAATTTTATTTTTGGATGTGCTTTGTCTTAAGCATTTGAGTGTTGCCTTCTTCCTTGATTTCTACCCTTTTCCTACGTAGATAATATTTCATTGGTTGGTTAATGTGGCATTCTTTCATGTTTAATACTTGGTTTTATTTAGTGAGATTCGAATCAATCATAATCACATTCCTTTTGTCATTATTTGTGTAAATACAAGCTATCTTCCAATATGTGTACTCCATATCTTTTTATCATGCCTATGCTTGATGTTTATAGTAGATTTGAAGCTTGTAACATGTAAGGTTGTCTTAATGAATTCAGCTTTGATGTATCTTAATTAATTGGAATTGTTTGACCATTGTGTGAGTCATATCCCTACACCTGTGTTTAGATATTTTATATTCACATTATGTACCTTTGCTTCACATGGCTGGTGGTTTAAATGCAATTAGGGCTTTTGTGTATTATTGAAATCAATAAATTCTCCTATTGTTAACATAGGATAACATTCTAGTTTATTATTATTTTCCTTTTTGTTTAAAGGTTAATTCTCTCTTAAATTATTTAGAGTCTTCCTTTATTTAAATTAAATGTTTCTTTATTTTAAATGAGGTCCTTTGATAAAGAGACATCTCATTGATTGTAGATCATTAAATAAAGAGTGGGTTTGGTTTTGGAAATGTATTCATTAATGCCTAGGTTTACTTTATTCTTGTAGAGTTATTTTAGAGAATAAATAAAAAAATATGTACGTTATTTATGTAGCATAGTTATCATGAAATGGATTGATGCATGGGTTTTGAAAATAAACTTTTATTATTGATTCTTGAGATTTATGATAGTTAAGGAATAATTTGAAGAGAAGTATGAGATTATCTTTGTTTTAAATGGATTTTTGCATGTGGGTTTTGAAATAGAAACTATTATAATGATTCTTGAGACATGATAGTTAAGGAATCATTTTAAGAGAAGTATGGGATTCTCTTTGTTTAAATGGATTTTTGCATGTAGATTTTGAAAGAGAAACTATTATAATGATTCCTGATATTTTTATGGGTTAAGGGATCATTATAAAGAGAAGTATGGGATTCTCTCCTTGTTAACTTGCATTATGTTTTTATGCATGGTTGCTTGCATAATAGAAAATGGTATGTTTTAAATTGCATTGCATCTAGAGTTGTCTTGATCCCTAAGTATTCCTCATGAATCATGGGTGGTTTTTCCATATCAAAGAGGCTTGCAAATGCTTAGATGACTTGAAGATCATTGGTGAATGGTTTCATAGGCTCTAGAAATGTTTAGCTGATGAAAAATAATCAAAGGCTATGTAAAGAAATACTATGTTCAAATAGTTTTGTAAACTTGATTATTGTACAAAATTAAAGATTATGTTGTTTTATTGATGCTATGGATTTTGTACTTTAAGGTGTGTTCAAAAATATTAGCCATGGATAGATAGAAATGGGTTTATTCAATTGCTAGAATGCATCATTATGATAATTGGATCTCTTATGTTAAAGTATGCATGTTAACAAAAAAAATATCCTTGGAGTTTTATGATAAGCATTTGTATTATGTGCAATTTGGTTTTGTTTCATGATGAATCTTTATTATCAATTATAGCATGTTGGATCATGTAGTTTTTATAAATGCTTTCATATAGTGTAATATGTAATGTTTTATTAGAGAATTATGTTTCAATGCAAGATTTATTACCTTGGGAAGGGGTGGTTAGGAATACTCTTGAAAATCAAAACATAATAAAATCTAATCCTAGGAGGAGTTGTGAGGATGCAATAACTAGGTAAATATGAGTCTTAGAAGGAGTTGTGAGGATGCAATAGCTAAGAACTCATAAACCTGGAAGGAGTTGTGTGGATACAATAGCCAAGTATCTTGTGAATATTTACACCTTGAATGAGTAGGATCGGGTGTATCCCAACTAGGAGTTGAGGAACCATTCACAAGTCAGTAATGGTGATCCCTCGATTGTGTAGGATCAGGTGATCATGTTAGTTGTCATCGAAGTGGCAATGACCTTAGTTATCCCACATAGGTGTGGTAACTAAGCACCAAGGCTCTACGCTTGATTAACCTACCTAGATGGACTTAGAGTCAAGTTAGGGAATAGGCATCCCCCTTTAAGTGTTATGGGCCTTAAAGGGTAATCCCTACATCATGGTCACATGGTCCTATACCGATGAGGGTATAGGAAATGTGGGGGGACCACTATTGGCATCCTTCTAAACATGTAGGTTTAGTAATGTGAACCCTAGAAAACATGAGAATTGGCCACTCCTATCCACTAAGTGTCATCTACAGCAACTTGAATCTCAAATATGGTGAAGCCTTGTATGCTGAGATAAATAAAATAAGGGTGTCTCCCTTGTGAGCTTATACTTATAATCATTATTTAAAAAAAAATGGGTTGGTAGTTTTGGGTTGTTACAGTTGGTATCAAAGCTCTAGGTTCGTAGGGCTAGAAGCTTCCATGGAGTGTGACTAGGTTGAGCCTTGACTTGATGTGCAACTTTGGGTTAGGCACCTTGTAAGTAGGCAAGTGTGATCCTAAATATTATTAATTGATTGATAATATTTATGTTAGCTCATGAGGAGAATGAAGCTAATGGATTATAAGTACAATTGAGGAAGAATTGTAACTTACCTAACTTCCTTTTTATGGATAGGGATGGCACCTATTCAAAAAGAAAGTTTTTCAAAGAAAACCAAAATGGTTACAAAAGAAGGTGGTGTAACACAAAATTTAGGATGAATTGAGGACTCTAGTAAGAAAATTGGGAGAACAATGACTCCTAGAAAGAGGTTTGAGATGATAGTAAATCTTGACAGGAATGTTTAGGAAACAATAAGATCTGATGAGAGAATGAAATATATCTCCTCTATAGTGAAGTTGCTTCAAGAGTGACTAGAGCAACAACAAAAATTGATAGAAACCCTAATCAATAAAGAAGCCAGTACTAGAAATATAGAGGGAAGGCAGGAAGAGAGTCCTACAAAAAAATTCCATGAAGGTAGAGCCCAAATAAGGGTGATTTAGAAAGAGATCTCAAGTATGTTAAAATAATTAAATTTAATGGGAAAGTAGGAGATGTAGCTGAGTCATGGCTAAAAGAGTTGGAAACTTTATTTTCCATTAAATGTTACTCATCTGAGACTAAGATTGTGTGGGATACCCTTCATCTCTTAGATGCATCCCTATAATTATGGGACACATTTAGTACAGGAAAAAAGATCCAAGTCACGAAGCTTAAGTGGATGATTTCATTGAGGATTTTAAGAAAATATTTCTTTCAGAGCAGTTTTATGTAGATAAATTTGAGGAATTTTTTACACTTCAACAAGGATCACTATCAATAGAGATGTATTTTCAAAGATATGTGAAACTTTTGAAGTATGTTCCAGAGTATGAGAACAATAAATATATTAAGGTGCACAAGTTCATTCTTGGGATAGACCTAAAAATAAGGATGGTGATTAATCTACTCAAACCTAAAACTTTGCAAGAGGCCTATGACTTGGCTAGACAAGAAGAAACTAATATTCAAACCAAAAAGTCTTTCTTCAATTATTCAGGATTGATAGAACAAGAGAGACTTGAACTCAAGAAAAGGAAGAGTGTAGGATTTGTGAAGTGGGATAAGGAGCAAAACAAAAGAAACAAGGGCAACCAAAATTTCAGTAATAGGAACAATAGAAATCAAGGGCAAAATAAGAAGAAATTTTAGAAGAGGGATAATTCCAATCCTCATCCCCCTAAGCAAATAGAATCAACACAAAAAGAAAAAATAGGAGAGAAAATACAAGAGAGGCACATGCACCTAGGATAGAATGCTATATATACGGAGGTCCTCACTATGCTAAGAAATATCCCCAAATATCAGAGTCAATTCACACAGAAGAAGAGCAGTCACATTGAATATATGCCACTATTAGGAGTCAGAATCTAGATGGACAAGCTACACTGATATTACTAAATGGTAAGCTATATGATAAAGATGTAAAAAATTTTAGGTAGTGGAGCTATTGATAGTTTTATTTCCACTAGTATTATTGGGGATATGTTGGAAAGACCTAGATTTTTGGTACAAGGGTGGAAATTTGAGTATGGTCTTGGTCAAAATTACTCAGTGGATCAATATTTTCCTATAGTCGAGATAAATCTATCTAATGGGTCCACTATATGGCACTTGTATGTGGCACTCCATATTTTGATATTATCCTAGGGATGGATTGGTTGAAGGCTCATGGAGCCTTAACCAACTTTAAATATAGGTGGATGGATTACATCGATAAGGATAAGAGGAGAGTGAGGGTACAAAGTGGGTAAGGTTCTTTTCAATCTCACTTGCTTTTAGCTATGTAGTTAAAGAAAGCCATTATAAAGAGGTGGTATGCTATATGTAGTAAAGATCAATGGGAAGACTAGAGAAAAGGGAGATGAAGAAATATTCAAGAAACATCCAATTCTTCATGAATTTTGAGATGTATTTCTTGAAGCTATTCTAGGTCTACCCCCTTGGTAGGAATTTGACTTCACTATTGAATTAATATTAGGGGCTGAACCCATTTCAAGGACACCTTACAGGATGACCCCAATTGAGTTGCAAGAGCTAAAGGTGCAACTGTAAGACTTGTTAGAAAAGGGTCTGATCAAACCTAGTGTGTCACCTTAGGGTGCTCTGATATTGTTTATGAAAAATAAGGATGGTTCTTTGAGGCTTTGCATAGATTATAGAATGTTGAATAAGGTAACCATTAAGAATAAGTATCCTTTACCACAAATTGATGATCTCTTTGATCAGCTAAAGGATGCTACCATATTCTCAAAGATAGATCTAAGATCAAGGTATCATTAGCTAAGGATTAAGGAAGAGGATACCTCTAAGAAAACATTTAAGACTAGATATGGGCACTACGAGTTCACAATGCTACCATTTGGGTTGAAAAATGCACCAATAACTTTTATGAATCTGATGAATAGTGTGTTAAAAAACTATCTAGATCAGTTTGTCTTGGTATTTTTGGATGATTTTATGATCTATTCTCATACTAAAGAGTAACATGATCACCATATTTGGTTAGTGCTGAAAGTTCTATGGAAGAAATAGTTATATAGAAAGTTATCCAAGTGTGGGTTTTATACCTCAAAGGCACATTATTTAGGGCACATCATATTAGTAGAAGGAATTTTTGTGGACAAAAAAAAATTGAGGCTATATTAAATTGGCCTTCACCAATAAATGTGATAGAATTTAGGAGTTTCATGGGACTCACTGATTATTATAGGCATTTTATGAGAGATTATTGTAAAGTTGCCTATTTAATCACTAATCTTCAGAGAAAGAAAAATGAGTTCAAATGGTTGGATAAGTGTGAGGCCGCATTTACTGTTCTGAAAAATAAGTTAACATGACATCGGTTCTCAAGATACTAAATCCTCTCTATATATGCATCGATGATTTCTTGGAAGGTTTGGGTGGGGTATTTTCATACCATGGTATATGAGTCCAAAAAACTTAAGAAGTATAAGGTAAACTATGCTACACATGATCTAGAATTGGAAATAGTGGTGCATGCCCTAAAGGTTTGGAGATATTATTTGTTGGGTAGACCATTTGAGCTAAGAATAGACCATCAAATTTTGAAGTATATCTTCACCCAACCTATGTTGAATGCAAGGCAAAGAAGATGGGTAGAATTCTTAGTTGAATATGACTTTGGTATTGAGTATATCAAAGGAAAGGAGAATAAGGTTGCAAATACCTTGAGTAGGAGAAGGCACATAGTAGCATTGACCTAAAGCCATATAGATTTGATGATCAAGAAAATTCAATTACAAGTCTTGTATTGCATAGAAATCTAGAATAAAACCAAGGAAAATTTTGAAGAGAATAAGGATTTTGACATAATTCTCCTTATTATGCTCATCTAAAAGGGTTAAAAATGAGGAAAAATAAGAAAAAGATCTTTTATGGGGTAGGAATGAAGCAAGATATCACTAGTTACATTCCAATATATTTAGAGTGCTAGAAGGTGAAGGTAGAACATTGACACCCAATAGGAAAATTGTACCCACATGATGTACCTATGCAGAAATGGTAGGTAATATCTATGGATTTCATTTTGGGTTTACCTAAAACTAGGTACCAACATGACACGATCTTGGTAGTGGTTGACAATTTGACCAAGGTTGCACACTTTATACCAGGGAACATCAAGGATGATACACCGGTGGTGGCAAATAATTTTACCAAAGAAATCATCAGGTTACATGGGTTTCTTAAAGTGATCATACTATATAGAGATTCTAGATTTACATCAGAGTTTGGAAGGCTCTACATCATGCAATAATAATTAAGCTAAATATTAGTTCTACATATAATCTTGAAATAGATGGTCAGACTAAGAGGGTCAAATAAATTTTGGAAGATATGTTACGCATGTACTCCATGGAATAAAAGTCTAAGTGGGAAGACTTTTTACATCTTGTTGTGTTTGCATATAATAATGGGTACCATGCATCACTAGGGATGTCCCCATTTGAAGCCTTATATGGTAGAAGATGCAGAACACATCTATCATGGGATAATTCAGATGATTGAGTGATGATTGGATTGGACACTATCCAAGAGATGGAGGAACAACTCAAAGCAATATGACTTAGGCTCAAGGAAGCGGTCGATCACCAAAAGAGCTATGTTGATATAAAAATATCACCAAGAGAATTCTCTATGGGAGATAATTTTTTCTTAAGGGTAAGACCCATGAAAAGTACCATTAAGTCAACCAAGTTGGATCCTCACTATGTTGGGCCCTTTGAGATCATTGATAAGATTAGCCCAGTAGCCTATAGGCTCGCATTACCATCCAATCTATCAAAGATCCATGATACTTTCCACATATCCCTACTTAGGAAATATGTTTCTAATCCTACTCATGCATGGAATGTTTCTAAATTACAGATGGTAGATCCCTCAACCATTGAGGTGAGACTAGTTGATATTCTAGGGTTTCATTCCAAGATGTTGAGAAAATGAACCCTAGTAAGGTCCAATGGGACCAATTTTTTGAGAATAGTGCTACATGGAAAAATGTTAAAGAAATGAGACAACAATTTCCATACTTATTTGAATGAAATTATTTGATGTACTCTTTTGTAGGGAAAACATAGAGGATTGTGTTTAGTCCAAGGGGGGAGTATGTAACAACCCTCCTTGGTAGAACTTTTATGGACAATGAACTATGTATTAGTGTGAATGTTTAATGGAATAATTTATTTAATGATGTCTATATGATGGAATGATTGCATTATTTTGAGCTTGGAATATGTCTACATTTGTGGATGCAAGGACAAGGTCTCTCATTGGTGGGATCATAAGGGTGAACCACCTACAAAGAGAGATATTTGGGGAAATGATGGTGATGACTCGCTCATCAATAGCTTAGGGTAATGAAGTACCCTTCATGTAGATGCATTGCATTTTTTTTTTTTTGTGTTCACACCATTGGGCCAAGAAGTTGCTTTTGCAATGAGTCTCCTTAATAGGTTGGTGATAGCATTAGACTATCTTAAAGGAAACCACCTATTTAGGGATAAAACAATGGTGTGAAAACATTGTTAGCAAGAGTTTATGTTTGTCCATAATGTGCAAATTTAATTTGGTGTTATGTTTGGCATTAATTAGCTAAGTGGCTTTGAAAAGAGAATATTAATTAAGAGCTTAGTAGATTGGTTAAGCCAACCTTAGAAAAATGCTTTAATATTTATTTGCCTAATTAAGTTGGCTTAAGATTTAATTAATATTTTGGTTTAAAAGAATAACCTCCTCATTGTTGTGCATGGGGTGGCACTTTATGATAGCATGCATTGACATTAGTAGATAACACTTCTTGGCAATTACCATTATATTTGCCATAACAAGAGTGCTCAAGCTTTTGGTTTTAAAAAGGTAGCTTTGGGTGTTGGTTGTTGGTTAATGGGTTTTTGGAGGAAGCAATGAAGGAACGAAGGCAAGTAAGGGAGAGAAATATCCCAAGAAGTGACATCCATTTGAGATGTAGGGAGAGCTTATAGATCAAGTGCTTCCATTTTTATTTTTATGTAGTATGATTTGGTATAAATGATGATGATCTCTTTGACTTTGGTTGAGCTTTTCTCTCATTACCTTAATTTTATTTTTGGCTATAATTTGACTTGAGTGTCTAAGTACCACCTTATTCCTAGATGTCTACCCTTTTTCTATATAGATAATATTTCATCGGTTGGTTAATATGGTATGCTTTCATGTTTAATGCTTGGTTTTCTTTAGTGAGATATAAATTGCTCATAATCACATTCCTTTTGCCCTTAGCTATGTAAAACTAAGCTATCTTCCAATATATGTAATTCATATCTTTTGATCATGGCTATACTTGATGTTTATAGCAAATTAGAAGCTTGTAACCTACAAGGTCATCTTAATGAATCTAGATTTGATGTATCTCAATTGATTGGAATTGTTTGGCCACTGTGTGAATCATCTCCCTATGCCTGTGTTTAGATATTGTATCTCTGCATGGCATACCTTTGCTTCATATGGTTGGTGGTTTAAATGCAATTAGGTCTTTTGTGTATTATTAAAATTTGGAAATTCTCCTTCTATTGTTAACATAGGAGAACATTCTACTTTATTACTGTTTTCCTTTTTGTTCAAAGTTTAATTCTCTCTTTAATTATTTAGTCTCCTTTTATTTAAATTTAATGTTGCTTTGAACTTCGTATTGTGTAAATACTTAACATTTTTGAATTTTATTGGTGAGGGAAGAAAGTAGAGAGGGAAGGGCTTTGGTCCCTCCCCTGCTCCCCCTCCCATGGCTCCTGGTTCCTGCCCAGTCCCTGGCTCAACCCAGGTCATCCCTCCCGGGGAGTGGTTGTTTGCAGATGATCTCCTGGGGGAGATCCTTCTCCACTATCTGCGCCCCTCCTAGCTGGATAGGGTTTCCTTGGTTGTTTTTTCGGACTGGTGCTTCCCAGGGATCCCTTTTTGGTTGGGGATCCCTTCCCTTTTTCCCTCAGGCTTCCCCCTGGGGTTTTTTGCAAGTTATTCGCGTGGATCTGGTCCCCTACGTTTCTCGGTGCGGTGGAGGTGACGGTTTAGGGTTTGGACAGCTTCCCCATTTTTTCTTGTGAATCTTCGGCAGACTTTGTGCTTGGACGGGATTCTTGGTCCCTGATGCTGGGATCCTCTTCTGTTTTCCCGAGGCGGGTTCCTTGTGGTGCAACTCTCTGGTCACTTCCTGATGGGTTGGATCCTCTCTGTGCTGGCTGTCGGCTTCCTGTAGGATGGCTCTCGTTGAACGGAATGTTTTCCCGATGGGCGACTGGTTTCTCCACAGGGCGGGATCCGCCAAATCCACCGGTTTTCCCGCAAGGCGGGATCCTTTCTTTTCTGCTGGTTTCCCGGATGGTGGGATTTCCCTGTTGCTTCCCGCTAGGCGGGACTGTTTGTGGTGGTTTTGACTGCTTCCCACGAGGTGGGATTTTATTGTAACAGTTTTTCTTTGCTTCTTGTTGGGCGGGATCTTCTCGATGGTGGTTTTTGGCTACTCCCCGCTGGGCGAGATCTCCAAAACTACTTTCTTTCTTATTTTTTTGTTTCCCGCTGAGAGGGATTTTTTCATGCTTACTGTTACCGCTAGGCGGGATTTCTGTTTTGGTGTTCAGTTTCAAGGGATTGATGCCCTAGGCCCATTGCTTATGTAATCAGGTTTTGGGATCCTTGTTAAAACCCGCTATAAATACAAACACTACTTACCAAAAAAAAATTTAATGTTGCTTTCTTTTCAATAGGTTCCTTTGATAAAGAAATATCTCATGGATTGTAGATCATTAAAGAAAGAGTGGGTTCGGTTTTGAAAATGTATTCATCAATTCCTAGGTTTACTTTATTCTTGTAGAGTTATTTTAGAGAATGAAGAAAAAAGGATATACATTCTTTATGTAGCATAGTTATAATGAAATGGATTGATGCATGGGTTTTGAAAAATGAAATTTTATTATTGATTCTTGATACTTATGATAGTTAAGGAATCATTTTAAGAGAAGTATGTGATTCTCTTTGTTTTAAATGGATTTTTGCATGTTAGTTTTGAAAGAGAAACTATTATTTATTCTTGAGACTTATGATAGTTAAGGAATCATTTTAAGAGAAGTATGGGATTCTCTTTGTTTAAATGGATTTTTACATGTTGGTTTTGAAAGAGAAACTAGTATAATGATTCTTGAGACTTTTGTGAGTTAAGGTATCATTATAAAGAGAAGTATGAGATTTTCTTCTTGTAGATTTCTTATTTTTTTATGCATGGTTGCTTGCATAATAGAAAATGACATGATTTAAATTGCATTGCATCTAGAGTTGTCTTGATTCCTAAGTATTCCTCATGAATCACAAGTGTTTATCCATATCAGAGGGGCTTGCAGATGCTTAAATGAATTGAAGATCATTGGCAAATGGTTTCATAGGATCTAGAAATGTGTAGCTGATGAAAAATAATCAAAGGCTATGTAAAGAAATACTATGTTCAAATAGTTTTGTAAAATTTAATTATTGTACAAAATTAAAGATTATGTTGTTTAATTGATGCTATGAATTTTTTACTTTAAGGTATGTTCAACAATATTAGCCTCGGATAGTTAGAAATTGGATATTTCAATTACTAGAAAAAATCATTATAATAGTTGGATCTCTTATGTTAAAGTATGCATGTTGAAAAAAAAAGGATCCTTGGAGTTTTATGATAAGCATTAATATTATGTGCAATTTGGTTTTGTTTCATGATGAATCTATATTATCAATTGCAACATGTTGGATCATGTAGTTTTTATAAATGCTTTCATATGGTGTAATATGTACTATTTTATTAGATATTTATGTTCAATGCAAGATTTATTACCTTGGTAAGGGGTGGTTAGGTTTTCTCTTGAAAACCAAAACATAATAAAATTTAATCTTGGGAGGAGTTGCGAGGTTGCAATAACTAGGTAAATATGAGTCTTAAGAGTTGCAAGGATGCAATAGCTAAGAACTTACAAATTGGAAAGGAGTTGTGTGGATGTAGTAGCAGTATCTTGTGAATCTTTGCACCTTGAATGAGTAGGATTGGGTGTATCCTAACTAGGAGTTGATGTTAGCTTTTGATGTTGTAATACTTAATATAAATTACCATAGTAAAATAATCACATGATCTAATATAATGAAGTTGCAATATAATGGACCCAATAATGATATTGTAATAGAGATAAATGAGACAACTAATATGTATTATCAAGGCTTAACAAGATGTCAAATAACATTCAATAATATGCTTAAATATGAATGTAAATCCTGAAATATACAATATAAAAACATTACAATACTAGTTTCTCAAATGTATGCAAACTTGTATGTATCCTTTCTATTACAAATATATCATAGAAACTCTCTCTATAGATAATGTAGACTATGATATGATATGATATATGATGAGGTAATATGATATCCTCTATGGAGTAATATATAGCCTTTCTAGGATGACTCTTTGGTTACCATGACTCTTCCTTTCCATATGCTAAGCCTTATGACTCTTGGCTTCTCTACTTGAAACTTGCATACACATGACACTATATTGTATGCACCCTTGGAATTGACGCTTCACATAGCTCTTCCTAATATAAGGATACATGTGCACACTTACATATTAGACAGTTGTGCACATTTATACTCATTACACTTTCACACATGTTTACATGACACTTGTGCGTTTCCTGCACATTATTACATTACATAAAATATTTACTCACATACTAATATAATATTTACAATAATGTTCCAAGGTGGTACATTGGAATGTACCAAACAATGTAATATTATCTAACACCCCCTATATTACATTATTTGTTTATTGAAGATTTTAGTCTTCAATATGATCTTTGTTCTTCATGTGACTTTGCAATGTATTTCATATTTTTCTTCTTTAATTTTTAGATGGCTTTGTAGTGCAACTTGTTGTAGTCCCATAATATTTTTCATCATTTTGAATCTTGCATTTGCCTACCATATTTGATGGTAAAATGACTCTTGGTTCTCATTTCCTATAATCCATCTCTTAGAATATTCAATAGTGTTATTTTAAACTAAAACAAGATCTTGAGAGAATCCAATTGAGTCTAAAGCATATATTCCATTTTTAATTGATCTTGTAGCTTCTATATCATTTTCATTCTTGATAAGACATTTATTTACTTCATTTATATGCTTGAACTCAATCAATCTTCTACTTTCAACTAGTTTAGTCACTGAAATGAGATTTGTGGTCAATATTAGAACATACATGACATCATGTAACACAAAGTCTAAGAATGGTGTACTAGGTGTTACACATCCACTTCCATGAATAAGATAGCTCTTACCATCTGCAAGTTTCAAGCTAAAATTATCTTAGACCTCTAAGTAATCAACCCATTATAAATTGCCCATCATATCATGACTAGCACCAAAATCTATGTACCAAAGACCTCCTTCATTTTGAACTATATGATTATCTCTATCATAACCCAAAATTCTCGTTTATAACCTCCTAATTTTGTTTTACAAAACATATTTATACACATATCCTTCATTTCATCCATCCCTACTCAAGCATGAATCCTTTCGTGCAAGAGTACTAGGTGTCACATCCCATGTTGAACTATCAACCTCATTGGCCATATGAGTTAGTTTCAACCATATTTTCTATCGGTCAAAATGGAACAAGCTAATCTCTACTCTCACACATTTAATTTTGAGTAAGAGCTCTTAGCATAGGAGGTGATGACTATCCTTCGAAGAAATAGTCTTAATAATCCTGAGCTCATTTTTAGCTCTTAATAATATCTAACTATTGTGTCTTAATAATCTACCATTAAGTATTAATAACCATATACAAAGGTATAAGTTTCTATAGCAACACCAATCCATAGGCATAAATCAAAAGATCTCCCTTACTCTACCATAATACACTACCATACATTCGATTGGATTAAACCATAAGCACAGTGTATTAAATATGACACTGCCCCACCAAAAGGTGCCAAGCCTTAATTAAAAAACACAACCAATTCAATTAGACTCACTCTTACGTTAAATGAATGCATGGAATAAAATAAGATAAAAGTAACCCATAATGTTGAAGTTCTAGTCAACTCAACCATTAAAACTAATGACAAAAAACAATATCTCAAACTCCACTTGGAATCATATTAGTTGGTTACAATTTAGGATTCATCATTCAGTGTGGAATGCATCCCAAATTAGGTAACAAGATACAAATACAATTCACTTTAAATCCAACATCACATTCATCATTACGGTACCATGACAACATCTCCTCAAAGCTATCATGCTATTCAAGATGACGAATAACTTGGGTTACATTAAAAAAATATCCCAAATTGTTCATATTTTAGCCTTTAATTATAGCCAATTCATTCTCCATCACTTGTGACCCAGTCCAATGGATCCACATGCATGGGTAAACCTTGGATGTACTCTGGCTGCATATGCTACACGATCAACGAATTATTTTATAGTGCCACTGCACTGCATCGTTCCAAATCTATTGAAATATATCTTTCCATATTTCATAGCAAAATCATTAACCATAGAGAAGGGTGCCTTTCATCGAGGATCAAAGACAACTCCAAAATCAACCATAGAAAAACATCTTTTACCCAGTGGTATAAATTAAACCATCTCTTTCACAACATTCCTTCCTGTATAAGACCTTAACACGTGCATTGCATCAATCATCATTCATTCACTTCCAGAGAACAGACCAAGCATAGATAGAAATTCATAAAGAATAAAATCTTCTATCTATTCAACAACAATCACTCAGATACACAATTCTATTTGCTACAGAAGTAATTGTTGATACGTCTACACAATATTCAATACTAATAAACCAAGACATACAACATCCTCCATACTATATTCGGTAACAATATGAAAGTCATTAATTATAAAAATAAATTAGAATTCAAACTAACCGATAAGACAGAATAGCAAGTGTTAAATCCTTTTACTACATTTGGAATCAACCAACACACTGCAACACAAGAAACTCATACAATAAATTACACATAGGTTTCATTTCCAAATCAGGTGAAGGTCAATATTTCCTAACTTAACTATTTGAAATACCGAGTTTCTCACCCTTCAAAATAAAATTATATATTCCATCCTTCAAGCATGAGTCTTAAGTTTAGAAAGATAAAATTTTTGTTCAACTAGATACGTCTTTACACAATAAGCATCATCTAATTTCAAGATTAATCCAACAACACCTAGAAATATCTATCATTCACGTTGGATTATGTCTTCTTTCTCAACAAAGAGTACAACAATTTTAGCTAAATTATTTCATTGTTGAACATTCATTCCCTATTCAACATCTAATATTTTCAAAAATTTAATGAAATATTATCATTACAATTCAATTAGTATCACCCAAAAACCATCGTTCATTCCCTATAAACAAAATCTAAGGTTTTCAAAAAATGATACTTTATTGTTTGATTTGTAATGAAACTAAGAGAGCACTTTGTGTAAAACTGAAAATGTCACATACACCAACATATATAGTATCAATGAAGACAACAAACATTCCAACCTGGTTTTCCTTTTTGCAGTCTCCCAATTCTATTTTCTCTCGATCCTTTCTCTATGTATTTTGTTCTCCGTGATCTCAATTCTCCCTCCCTTGTTCGCTCTCCTTTATTTATTTATTTTTTTTGTCCTCATTTCCTCACTAATCCTCTATTTTTCCTCCACTCATCTCACTCATTAATGAGCCACTCTTCACCAGTCGTAATCAACCAAATGAACACTCTTAAAACTCAAACAACCAAAAATTAAGAACAATTGTTCACACGTTCTCCACAATGGTTTTGTTTTTTGACAAGCAAAAAGCTTCCAACATAGGATTATCTTTTCTTTGAATTATAACTTTGAGTTATAAAAATCATGTTATTTCTTCTAATATGTAGAATGGTGACCGTAATTTATTTCTTCTACTCTTTATTCTTTTAAATAAGTCAAAACCTCTTTCTTAATGTTCAAAACCATTTATCAACAAGAATACAAAATTTCTTGAAAAGGAAAATATATAAAGAAATTAGGCATTAATTTTCTTTTGCAGCAAGGAGCAATTCATGCAAAACTTCTACTCAAAGATAAATTATGATGCAATATGAGATTCAATTAAAACTGGATTATGCAAATTTATGATATGCATCTCCATAAAAAAAGGACATTCTTCCATGTTGCCTTCTTAACTTATTCAAAAAATAACCCATCACATCATTTCCCCTAGGCAATTCTTTTCTCGATGGTTAATTCTTTCTGCCACTATACAAAACCTGTTCCTATAAAAGTGCACATTTCATTAGAATAATCATATTCTAACATAAAATACTTGTTTCTCATAACAAAAAATGGAATTATCCTACATCCCACAATAAGATTCACACCTTTCTTTAAATAAGAAACAAGTATTTTACATAATAAAATTGAAATAGTCAACCATTTCATCCATGAGCCATACCAAAACATAAACCATCAAAGTGAAAATTCTGCCAAGGAGTGGGTCATGACATCATCCCCCTTAGTCTTAACATAGTCCTCTATGTTTTTAAAAGAAAAAATACTACAAACATAAAAAGTAGTCTTTACACGACATTTTCAAATAGAAATGGAAAGTGTTTTTGCATATGCACTACTTTTCCCAAGTAGCATTCCTTTCAGAGTAATGGAACCACTGCACTTTGAACTACTCCAAAGTTCCTTTCCTCATCGATTTAGATCAGAACTCAAGGATTCTTACTAGTTGAACCTCTATAGACTTTGGGTTCACCATTTGCAAGTTAGAAAAATGCCACACATGTTGTGGATTAGCAACATACTTTTAAAGCAAAGAAATATGAAAAGTGTTATGAATCTTGGATATATTGGGTGGCAAGGCAAGTCGATGTGCCATAGGATTAATATTTTCTATGATTTTGAAGGATCCTACAAAGTGAGGATCAAGATTTATGGATATAATTACATTCTTTCTTGGTTTTACCCTCAAAAACATCCTATCACCCATAAAAAACTCTTTTGATAATCTCTTAAGATTAGTATAGCTTTTATTTTGGTCTACAACTTCATTTAGCCTTTCTCTGATCACTCTCAAATGTTGCTTCATTTATTTGACCATGTCTTGTCCAAGAACAATCTAGTATTTTGGATTATCACAAGATAATGGTGTCTTACAATTTCTGTCATACAAAACTTCAACCGGAGCCATGCCTATGGTTGAATGGTGATATTGATTGTAGGTAAATTCTACCAAATGCAAAAAATCCTCCCAACCAGTTTTTGATCCATGCAGTACATGCAAAGCATATCGTCTAACACCTTATTCACTCTTTCATTTTGACCATAAGTCTTTGGATGGTAAGTAGAACTAATATTAAATCTAGTAATAATGGTGTGATGCAAGGATTACCAAAACTCATATGTGAATTTTGGATCCTTTTCTGATATGATTATCTCCAAAAAACCATGAAGCCATAGTCACAACATCATCCTTAGTGTTACCAAAACTCAGATGTAAATTTTAGATATTTGGAAAATCTGTTAGCCATAGTCACAACATCATCCTTAGTGTTCCCAGGTATAAAGTACATAACCTTGATCAGTATTTCAACCACTACTAGAATTACGTTGTGCTAAAACCTGTTCTTAGGTAATCCTATGATGAAATCCATTGAAATCACCTATCGTTTTTGCATAGGTACATCATGTGGATAAAACAATCTAGTGGGATGCCTATGTTCTATTTTTACCTTTTGGAACTCAAGGTATTATACAATAAATATAGTTATTTCTCTCTTCATTCCTGGCTAGAAGAATGTATTTTCATGTTATCTCTCATCTTTGCTCCTCCTGGATGAATAGAATATGGAGATCAGTGTGCTTCGTTCATAATAATCCTTCTCAAATTTCTAGTTTCAGGAATTACTATCCTATTCTTAAAACACAAGAAACCATCCTTAATTTCAAAGTCCTTGGTTTCATCAAGTTTCTCTTCCATCATTTTTTGAATTTGGTTGTAGTATGTATCTTAATTTTGCATTTTCTTGACTTGTTACATCAAGTCGACATGGATGTGAGACAAAACTGCTATATATCTCCTACTCAACACATCAACTTTATTCTTTTTTCCCTTTATATACTCGATATCAAAATCGTATTTAGCAAGGAATTCCATCCATCTCCTCTGCCTAAAATTGAACAAAGATTGAGTAAATATGTATTGTAAACTTTGATGCTCTATCCTTAACTCAAAGGGTCTACCAACTAGATAATATCGCCAACTCTTGAAAGAAAACACTACAACTACCAACTCCAAATCATGGGTTGCATAATTAACCTCATGTCTTTTTAGTTTCCTAGATCCATAGGCTACCACTGCTTTTTCTTGTGAGAGCACTCCTCTCAAACCTTATAATTATTCATATGTACAAACAGAGAATCTTCCCTGAGGATCAGGTATCTTTAGTATGGGTGGTGCGGTAAGCTTTCACTTTAGCAAACCAAAGCCTTCCCCACATTTCTCTGTCTACTTAAATTTTTTCTTTTCTCTGAAGTTTCATTATTGGTGAGGTAATCTTAGCATAGTCATTTACATATCGCCTATAGTATCCTGTTAAGCTCATGAAACTTCAAACTTCTATCACATTTGAAGGTGGTAGCCAATTCAAAATGGCTTCTATTTTCTTAGGATCCACAACAACCCCTTCATATTAAATGATGTATCCTAAGTATTGCACTTCTAAAACATAATTTTCACACTTGGATAGATTTCCATACAGATAATTTTTCCTTAACAACTCTAGCACAATCCTTAGGAGCTCATCATGCTCTGTCTTGTTTCTAGAATAAATCAAAATATCATCTAGAAATACCAAAACAAATCTATCCAAGTATTTCTTGAAGATGTTATTCATTAAATTCATAAATATTGTTGGAGAATTTGTTAAACCAAAAGGTAATACAACAAACTCATAATGTCCATAACAATTTTTAAAAATTGTCTTGCGAGTATCCTCCTCACGAATTCTCAATTGGTGATATCCTGATTTTAAATCAATATTTGAAAAGATTGTCATATCTTTTAGTTGATTGAAGAGATCTTCGATTCTCTATAGAGAATATATTTTCTTGATTGTTTCCATGTTTAACATTCTAAAATCTATGCCTAGTCTCAAGGAACCATCCTTATTTTCAAACAATACTAGTACACCCCAAGGTGATACACTTGATTTGATCAATCATTTATCTAGTAACCCTTGTAATTGCACCTTCAACTCTTGAATTTCTATGGGATTAATTCTATAATGAGCTCTATGTATGGGTTCTATCTCAGATTAAATCTCGATAGTAAAGTCAAATTCTCGTTTAGGGGATAATCCAAGAAAATCCTCTAGAAAAATATCTCTAAATTCTTGAAGAATTGGATGTTTCTCAAACACCTCTTCCTTCTTCTTTTTATCCATTTCATTTATCTTAACTATACAGACCATCCCTACTTTCTTTATGGTCTTATTGTGTTGTATTTCTAAAAATATTTGAGGTTGGAAAGGCCCCTGAAGACTATATATCTTATGCACAACACCCCTATCATCTGTATACTCTATCCATCTATCTTGAAAGTTAAAAACTACCTTGTACACTTGCAATAAATCCATTCCTAGGATTATGTCAAAAGTATGTAGAGGCACTATGTACAAACATCCTATAGTTATACCACTAGGTAAGGCTATTTATGCCATAGGATGACGTTGATTAACAAAGTAGGTTTATCTTGAACCATACTTGACCTTCAACCCATGAGCCAATATTCCTAGTCTTTTTGAAAAATATTTAACTAAACTAGTGGAAATAAAACTATTTGTAGCTCCACTATCAATCAAGATTTTAACATTCCTACCAAATATCTTACCTCTGATCATTACTAGCATGGCTTTATAATCAAGATTCTAGTTTCTTGTAGCTGCATAAATCTTATATGTGGGCTCCTTAGGTGAAATCTCTTTGTAAATTGGTTATTTTCCTTTAGAACACATTTATGTTCTTTGTGGACAATTTGAAGCATAATGTGGTCCTCTACAAAGATAATGTCCTTATTTCAACCCTGGATATTATTTCCACTTTTGTCTCTCTTTTGCTCTTTCTGTAGATGGAGAACCATCCTGTCCCTATAAATTTATGTTGCTACCCTTGTTGTTGTTTTGATTATTTCACTGAAACCTTTTTATAAACCTCCCTTTCTTCCTATCATTTCCTTGGTTCTGATGAGAGAAGTTCTTGCTTTCTTGTTTCTCTTCCCACTTTATAAAACTTGCATTGTTTCTCTTTCTTAGTGCCTCTTTACCCTCTTCATCTAATCTTTCATAATCAAAGAAGGGTTTGAGATATGTTTCCACTTTCCTATCTTAGTCATAATCCTTAAGTAGAGTTCTAGGTTCCCGTATATCCACTTCCTATCCTATTCTAGGATCTGATCCTAGAATAAAATTATGTATCTTCATTTTATCATTATAGATAAGGACATACTTCATCATTTTAATAAATATTTGATAATACTTTTCAATTGTCCTAGTTCCTTGGTGAAGTCTAGTGAATTCCTCAATTTTTTTGAAATAAAAGTGTTCCATGAGGAATTTATCTTTGAAGGCCTTTACAAACTCTACCCATTGTAGGTCAACTTCTACCTCAAGATTTAGTTCATCACTATATGCTTCCCACCAAGCTAAACCATCACCTTGTAGATGCAGTGTGGCATAGGATATTTGAGTGCCTGAGAAGAATTTCTTTATGTTACAATATGTTTTAATTTATTTCAACCAAGCTTCAACCTTGTCTTCATCTTCCTCTCCATAAAATTTGGAAGATTTAAAATATTTCATTTCCTTGCCCAACTCGACCTCTAATATAACCCTAGCTTGTCATGCCTCAGTAAGAGGTTCATTTGGTTGAATCACTCTAGAGTTACCTTCCTATGTTTCTTGACTCAACATGACATCCAAAAATTGTTTTTAGGTTTCTATCTATTCCCAAAGTAGAGCCACTATCTTAGTAAGATTCTCATTACTAAGATTTTTCCTTTCCTCACTAGGGTTCCCTGAACCCACTTTTGGATTCCTATCCTCCATATTATTTTATCGTGTCTGCCTTGTCGATGGGGCAACACTTCCTCTTTTTCTCTTTGGTGGCATTGTACTTGGCCACACACAAAAGAGGTAGTAAAAATTCATTAGCAATTAGTCCTTAAAATTGCTCCTCTTCCTAAATATTTACCCAATCATCTCAAATTTCAAGCATATTTTAATTCTAATGGGTATTCTATTGGCAAGGTCAAATTCTTTTTTTAAGTATATTTTATATTAAATATAAACCTAATTTTTACATAGTGAACCTATCCCACTACGAACAATGCTTTGATACCAAATATCATAACCCAAACTTCTTGATTCTAACCTCCTATTTTTTTTACGAAACATATTTATACACATATCCTTCATTTCACCTATCCCTACTCTTACATGAATCCTTCCATGCAAGAGTACTAGGTTTCACATTCCATGTTGAACTATTAACCTCATTGGCCAGATAAGTTAGTTTCAACAATATTTTCTATTGGTCGAAAAGAAATAAGCTAATCTCTACTCTCACACATTTTCTTTTGAATGAGAGCTCTTAGAATAGGAGGTGATGACTTTATCTCTCATCCTTTGGAGAAATAGTCTTAATATTTTTGAGCTCATTTTTAGCTCTTAATAATATCTAACTCTTGTGTCTTAATAATCTACCATTAAGAATTAATAACCATCTACAAAAGTATAAGTTTCTATAGCAATGCTAGTCCATAGGCATACATCTAAAGAGCTCCCTTTCTCTACCATAATACACTACCATAGGTTCAGGTGGTAAATATTTATAGAGGAGTGATTTGTACATCCACATGAATCATACTAATCAGAAATCCATATGAGTTAGTTTCAACCATATTTTCTATCAGTCAAAAAGAAATAAGCTAATCTCTAATCTTACACATTTACTTTTGAGTGAGAGCTCTTAGCATAGGAGGTGATGACTTTATCTCTCATCATTTGGAGAAATAATCTTAATATTCTTGAGCTCATTTTTAGGAGTGATTTGTACATCCACATGAATCATATAAATCATACGTTTAGGTGTTGGAAACTACATCCTTGTGATTCATGTGTTTTTACTACCATCAACATAGTGTGGCCTGAGTGGTCTAGCTATCATCTAGGTGTCTGATAAATGTGTCAAGTCTAGTGGCCAACCTACCACATGTTATCAAGTATGCATCCAATTCAAGTGCATGTGTATATCAATTCTGTCATCCATGTGTCCATTCAAGTCGATAGATTTGTCTAACACATCAGCATTGGTAGTCGTAGGATCCATCTACCACATATCTACTTGGGAATCTATGTTGTCAGGTATCTCAATCCACATGTAGAGGGTCTAGTTGATCTCATCGGTGTCAGGTATCGATGCTGAGATATGTAGGGTATCAAAATCCGTAGTTCATGGGATTTGATTTATCACATCGGTAAGCTAATCCAAAAAATTTTCCAAGGTCTAGGGATCTAGATTGGTAGATGAGGTCATTGTACAATCTATGTCCAATCAGTAGTGATCTATCAGATCATGGTCAAGAGGTCCTCTACCTAGTCTTAGTGTTAGATCCTTAGATCTAGGGTTTGCTCATAAAATCTGCTATGGTCATTGAGATAATTGTTCACAAATATTGCTATTATATCAATGTTAGCCCTTGATCTCAAAACTAGAGGGTTTGGTTTCACCAATGTATCAGCACTAGATGTCAGGTCTATCTCTAGGATCTATGTTAGAGTCCATTGGTCCTATCAATCTATCATATCTGAATTTTAGGTTTGTCTTTGATATTTTTGTTAGATTCTAGTGGTCCCATCAATTTATCAGCACTAAATATTAGTTCTATCTTTGGGATATGTGTCAAATGTTGTCCATCTCAAAAATCATGTCAAGTCAAATCTGTAAGGTATATTTTTGTTGCATCAAACCTTGATATCACACCCCACTAGGATTGATCACAATAAACATAACCAAATAGTTTTAAATGAAACCCAGATGGATCGATTCAATCAAAGCAAGGTCAACGCTTGCCTGCTCTGATACAAATATAATCAAATAATAATCAATGCGTGCCTGCTTTGATACCAATGTAATCAAATAATAATCAAAATTAGAATTGCATTATACATTAGATATAATATAAAAAATGATAGACTAATATTAGACATCAACAATTCCCACTAATAGGTAGGTTGTTACAAAAATGTAACAACCCACTACGTAGGTTGTAGAATATTATAGTAATCACCCAAGATAGGAATCTAGATATTACCCATGTAATAGGATACTTACTCTAACAACACTACCATACATTCAGGTGGATTAAACCATAAGTAAAATGTATTAAAGATGATGTTGGCCCCCCAAAATGTATCAAGCCTTAGTTAAATTAAACAAATAATTCAATTAGGCTCATTCCTACGTTAAACGAATGAATGGAGTGAAAGAAGATAAAAGTAACCCATAATGCTGAAGTTCTAGTCAACTCAACCATTAAAAATAATGACAAGAAAATGATATTTCAAACTCCACTTAGATTTAGATTAGGTGGTTACAATTTAGGATTCATAATTTGGATTGGAACAACTTAGGTAACAATATACACATCCAATTCACTTTAAAGTGAATATCACATTCATCATTATGATTCCTTGACAACATCTCCTTAAAGATATCACACTAGTAAAGATGACGAACAACTTGGGTTACATTAAAAACATATCCCTGAATGTTCATATTTCAGCCTTTATTCTAGCTGATTCATTTTCCATCACTTGTGACCCATTCTAGCTGATCCACATGCATGGTAAACCTTAGACTTACTCTGGCCATATCTACTGCATGATCAAGAGCTTATTTTTTTATGCCACTACATTGCATTATTCCTAGTCTATCGAAATATATCTTTCCATGTTCTATAGAAAAATCATTAGCCACCAAGAAGGAAGCCTTTGATCGAGGATCAAAGACAGCTCCAAAATCAACCATAGCAAAACATATTTTACCCAGTGGTATAAATTCAACCACCTCTTTCATAACATTCCTTCCTAGATAAGGTCTCAATAGGTGCATTACATCAATCATCATTCATTCACTTCTAGATAATAGACTAAACATAGATAGCAATTCATAAAGAATATAATCTTCTATCTATTCAATAACAATCACTCAGATACACAATTCTTGCTACAAAAGTAATCATTGATACATCTACACAATTTTCAATTTTAATCAACCAAGACATACAACATCCTCCATACCATACTTGGTAACAATATGAAAGTCATTCATTATAAAAATAAACCAAAATTTAAACTAACTAATAAGACAAAACAACACCTGTTAAATCCTTTTACTTCGTTTGGAAACAACCAACACACTATAACACAAGAAACTCATACAATCTATTACACACAGGTTTCATTTCCCAATCATGTGAAGGTCAGTATTTCCTAACTTAGTTATTGGAAATACCGAGTTTCTCACTCTTCAAAATAAAATGATACATTCCATCCTTCAAGCATGAGTCTTAAGTTTAGAAAGCTAAGACTTGTGTTCAACTGGAGACATCTTTACACAACAAGCATCATCTAATTTCAAGCTTAATCCAACAATACCTGGAAAACGTTGGATTATATCTTCTTTTTCAATAAAGAGTATAATAATTTCAGCTAAATTATTTCATTATCGAACGTTCATTCCCTATTCAACATCTAAGATTTTCAGTAACTAATGGAATATTATCATTACAATTCAAATAGTATCACCCACAAACCATCGTTCATTCCCTAGAAACAAAATTTAAGGTTCCCAAAAAATGATACTCTATTATTTTATTTGTAATGAAACTCAGAGAGCAATTTGTGTAAAACTGAAAATGTCACATACACCAACATATATAGTATCAATGAAAACAACAAACATTCCAACCTGGTTTTCCTTTTTGTAGTCTCCCAATTCCATTTTCTCCTAGTCCTTTCTCTCTGGCTTTCGTTCTCCATGATCTCAATTCCCCCTCCCTTTTTTTCTCTCATTCATTTTTATTTTCTTTGGTCCTCATTTCCTCACTAATCCTCTCTTCTCCACTTGTCTCACTCATTAATGAGCCACTCTTCACCAATCGTGATCACATGATCAACCAAACGAACACTCTCAAAACTCAAACAACCAAAAATTAAGAACAATAGTTCACACGTTCTCCACTATGGCTTTGTTTTTTGATGAGCAACAAGCTTCCTACATAGGATTCTCTTTTCTTTTAATTATAACTTTGAGTTATAAAAATCATGCTATTTCCTCTACTAAGTAGAATGGTGACCGAAATTTGTTTCTTCTACTCTTTTTTCTTTTAAATAATTCAACTTAATGTTCAAAACCATTTATCAACAAGAATAACATATTTCTTGAAAAGGAAAATACATAAAGAACTTAGGCATTCATTTTTTTTTGCAGCAAGGAACAATTCAAGTAAAACTTCTACTCAAAGAGAAATTATGATGCAAGATGAGCTTCAATTAAAACTTGATTATGCAAATTTATGATATGCATATCCATGAAAAGGACATTCTTCCATGTTGCCTCGTTGACTTATCCGATGAATAACCAATCACATCATTTTCCCTAGGCAAGCCTTTTCTCGATGGTTAATTATTTTTGCCACCATAGGAAAACTATTCTTGCAAAAGTACACCTTTCATTAGTAGCATCATATTCTAACATAACATATATGTTTCTCAAAACCGAGCATGGAATTATCCTACATCCCACAATAAGATTCACACTAATAAAACTGAAATTGTCAAACAATTCATCCATAAGCCATACCAAAACATAGACCATCAAAGTGAAAAGTCTGCCAAGGAGTGGGTCATGACATCAACCCCCTAGGATTAACACATTCCTTTGTGTTTTTAAAATAAAAAATACTACAAACCTAAAAAGTAGTCTTTACATGAAATTTTCAAATAGAAATAGAAAGTGTTTTTGCATATCCACTAGTTTTTTCCAAGTAGCATTCCTTTTGGAGTAACGGTCCCACTACACTTTGCACTACTCTAAAGTTTCTTTCCTCAATTATTTAGGTTAGAACTCAAGGATTCTTACTAGTTGAATCTCTATAGCCTTTGGGTTCACCATTTGTAAGTTAAAAAAATCCCACACATGTGGATTAGCAACATACTTTTAAAGTAAATAAATATGAAAAGTGTTGTAAATCTTGGACATATTGGGTGGTAAGGCAAGTTGATATGCCACAGGACTAATATTTTCTATGATTTTGAAGGGTCCTACAAAGCAAGGATCTAGATTTATAGATTTAATTGCACTCTTTATTGAATTTACCCTAAAAATATCCTATCACCCACAACAAACTCTTTTGGTGATCTCTTAAGATTGACATAGTTTTTTTGTCAGTCTACAGCTTCCTTTAGCCTTTCTTTGATCACTCTCAACTATTGATCCATTTCTTTGACCATGTCTGGTCCAAGAACAATCCAGTATTTTGTATTATCCCAAGATAATCCATAGGACTAATCTTTTCTATCAGTCAAAAAGGAACAAGCTAATCTCTACTCTCACACATTTCCTTTTGAGTGAGAGCTCTTAGCATAGGAGGTGATGACTTTCTCTCTCATACTTTGGAGAAATAGTCTTAATATTCTTGAGATCATTTTTAGCTCTTAATAATATCTAACCCTTGTATCTTAATAATCTACCATTAAGAATTAATAACCATCTACAAAATGATAAGTTTCTATAGCAACACCAATCCATAGGCATACATCTAAAGAGATCCTTTTCTCTACCATAATACACTACCATATGTTTAGGTGGATTAAACCATAAGCACATTGTATTAAAGATGATGTTGGCCCACCAAAATGTGTCAAGACTTAGTTAAATAACATAACCAATTCAATTAGGTTCACTCGTACGTTAAACGAATGCATGGACTAAAATAAGATAAAAGTAACCCATAACATTGAAGTTCTAGTCAACTCAACCATTAAAAATAATGACAAGAAAACAATATTTTAAACTCCACTTAGATTCATATTAGTCGGCTATAATTTAGGATTCATCATTCGTATAGGAACACATTCCAACTTGGGAACAAGATACAAATTCAATTCACTTTAAAGTGAATATCACATTCATCATTACAATTCCACATCATCTCCTTAAAGATATCATGCTATTCGAGATGACAAACAACTTGGGTTACATTAAAAACATATCCCAAACTGTTCATATTTCAGCCTTCCATTCTATCTGATTCATTCTCCATCACTTGTGACCCAGTCCAATGGATCCACATGCATGGGTAAACCTCAGATGTACTCTGGTCGTATCTATTGCACGATCAAGAGCTTATTTTCTAGTGCCACTGCACTGCATCATTCCCAGTCTACCAAAATATATATTTCTATGTTCCATAGCAAATTAATTAACCACCAATATGGAAGCCTTTCATCGGGGATCAGAGACAACTCCAAAATCAACCATAGCAAAACATCTTTTACCCAGTGGTATAAATTCAACCATCTCTTTCATAAAATTCCTTCATGGATAAGGTCTCAACAAGTGCATTGCATCAATCATCATTCATTCACTTCTAGAGAATAGACCAAGCATAGATAGCACATAAAGAATATAATATTCTATCTATTCAGCAACAATCACTCAGATACACAATTCTATTTTCTATGAAAGTAATTGTTGATACATCTACACAATCTTCAATCTTAATCAACCAAGACATACAACATCCTCCATACCATATTCTGTAACAATATGAATGTCATTAATTATAAAAAGAAACCTGAATTCAAACTAACCGATAAGACATAACGGGTGTTAAATCATTTTACTACGTTTGGAAACAACCAACACACTGCAACACAAGACACTCATAAAATCTATTACACAGGTTTCATTTCCTAATCAGGTGAAGGTCAGTATTTTCTAACTTAACTATTTGAAATATCAAGTTTCTCACCCTTCAAAATAAAATTATACATTCCATCCTTCAAGCATGAGTCTTAAGTTTATAAAGCTAAAATTTTTGTTCAACTAGAGACGTCTTTACAAAATAAGCATCATCCAATTTCAAGCTTAATTCAACAACACTTGGAAATTTCTATCATTCACTTGGATTATGTCTTTTTTCTCAAAAAAGAGTACAAAAATTTTAGCTAAATTATTTTATTGCTGAACATTCATTCCCTATTTAGCATCCAAGCTTTTCAAAAACTAATGGAATATTATCATTACAATTCAAATAGTATCACCCACAAACCATCATTCATTCCCTGGAAACAAAATCTAAGGTTCTAAAAAATGATACTCTATTATTTGATTTGTAATGAAACTAAGAGAGCACTCTATGTAAAATTGAAAATGCCATGTACACCAATATATACAGTATCAATGAAGACAACAAACATTCCAACCTGGTTTTTATTTTTGTAGTCTCCCAATTCCGTTTTCTTTCGGTCCTTTCTCTTTGGATTTTGTTCTCCATGATCTCAATTCCCCCTCCCTTGTTCACTCTCCTTCATTTTTATTTATTTTTATCCTCATTTCCTCATTAATCCTCTCTTTTTCCTCCACTCATCTCACTCATTAATGAGCCAATATTCGCTAGCCATGATCACGTGACAAACCAAACAAACACTCTCAAAACTTAAACAACCAGAAATTAAGAACAACAGTTCACGCATTCTCCACTATGGTTTTGTTTTTAGACAAGAAACAAGCTTCCTACATAGGATTCTCTTTTATTTTAGTTATAAGTTTGAGTTATAAAAAACATGCTATTTCCTCTACTTAGTAGAATGGTGACCAAAATTCATTTCTTCTACTCTTTATTCTTTTAAATAAGTCAAAACCTATTTCTTAATGTTCAAAACCATTTATCAACAAGAATAGCATATTTCTTGAAAAGGAAAATACATAAATAACTTAGGCATTCATTTTATTTTGTAGCAAGGAACAATTCAAGTAAAACTTCTACTCAAAGAGAAATTATGATGCAATATGAGCTTCAATTAAAACTTGATTATGCAAATTTATGATATGCATCTCCATGAAAAAGGGACATTATTCCATGTTGCCTCCTTGACTTATCCGACAAATAACCCATCACATCATTTCCCCTGGGTAAGCCTTTTTTCGATGGTCAATTCTTTCTACCACCATAGGAAACATGTTCTTGCAAAAGTACACCTTTCATTAGCAGCATCATATTCTAACATAACATACATGTTTCTCAAAACTGAGCATGGAATTATCCTACATCCCACAATAAGATTCACACCTTTATTTAAATAAGAAATAAATATTTTACATAATAAAACTAAAATAGTCAATCATTTCATCCATGAGATATACCAAAATATAGAGCATCAAAGTGAAATGTCTGCCAAGGAGTGGGTCATGACAATCTCTATTTGAAGATATTTTGCATTATTGATAATAGTTATGAAGGATACTAAATAAAATTTTCCTCTTGAAAATTTATCCATTGATTTCCTTTGGTGTGGTATTTCTTATGTCTCCCTACATTTTGAATAATTGTTTTTCAAGTTTCTAAAATTTTCAAAAATATTTGATGTTTAATTCCTTATGACTCCCTAGTTAAATAGTAACTAGAAAATAAGATTTTTTGTAAAATTAGTGTTCCTAAGTTTGAAGTAGACTTCCTTATCTCTCCAAAATAATTTTGCAAATATTCTATTAACTTTAACTTTAAAAAATATAAAAATAAATCTTTCAAATATTAAATAACTTTGAAAAACTTAAATAAATACACTCTATTTCTACTTATCACTCCAAAAACTTAAAGAAGCAATTAAGATAACTTCTACTTATTACTTCAAAATTTTAAATAAGTATCTAAGGTATTAATACTTTATTAATATCCTTATATCTCCTTTTAAACTCATCAAACCTTAGAAAAATTATTAGTTAAACTTACTAAATTTTATTTCTTATTAACTTTAGAAAAAAATTACTATTGGAAAAATATTCGTCAAAATATAAGATGTCACATTTCTCTATTCATGGCTACTCGAAATGAATTAGGTACTGCACATTCACTAGGGTTATTTAGGAATTATACTATCTCCTCTTAGCTAGGATGGCTTGCATGTGAGTGGGCAATCATGCATGAATTTATACTATCAAGAAAATATTTCAAGTCTATCATGTTATCTTGTGTGGTGCACGTTAGCTTGTATGGATGCTTGACTTAGGTCTTTGATGCTCCTTTGAAATATGTTTCATTGTCGCATTGCTTGAGTGCTCCTTTTTAATGCTTGAATCGATGCATAATTCTCAAATAATGAGCTTGGATATTCAATATCTCCTTGCTAGCTACTCAACCTTTAAAATAATTTAAGGGCAACTCTCTTATTCTACCAAAAATTTTTAAGCCTTATATTTTTAATATTTATTTTGTTTTCCTATCTAAACCTTATTGCTTACTTTCTCCTAAATGTTGTCCTACCTTACACTGTTCTTCAATGTTGTCATGTCTTGTGTAGTTCTTCAAAGACTTTTTATCCTTTAAATTTGATAAGGATCTAAAACATTTTATATTTATTTTCCTAAATTTAGATCTAATAAAATATATTTAGATTTTATTAAAAATTCGGCATGCATTATTGGTAGTGTTTAATGTTGGCAAGGTATAGTTATTGACAATTATCTTTTGTATTTAAAGATTGTAAATTAATAAAAATCTAATCAGGATTTTTATTTCTTGATCATTGGTATCAAAGCCTTCTTGGCTCCTAACCTGTGAGGGGGGATTTCCTTCAAGAAATCCCTTCCTCTTTTCCTTTTGCCTTCTTTGGTTTAGTTCTTTGTGTTGAGATATTTCAATGCGTATGAGCCTTGTTGGAGACACATCACAATGAGAGATGCACACCTTGGATATAGAGAGGCCATATCATATTCATCCATTTTCTAGAGTGCTATCACTTCCACATGACCATTTTGAGGGCATTGACTTTTGTTACCTAGTAGTACTGATGACAAATATATGTCATCTCTTAACGTGCATCATAGTTTGGTAGGATATCCTATTTTCTCTTGACAAGAAATTTTGACAAGCGATTTGGATCAGATTGTATCACCACAGTACTACTCACATTCATTGAGCACCATCACCACCCCTCAGACCCTATAGGGCTTCACCATGTTGCTCTACAAAAAAAAATATTTTGATCCCTTGTGCACAAATTATCCAATCGAGCGATGCCAATTGTCGATATCAACTGATGTAGAGTCCAACACCATCATGTTGCATTTAACCACCTTTGTGGTAGAGTCCACAAGGGGATTTTCTAGGGAGTAGCCAGTCAGTGATCTAGTTGCTAGACACGATTTTCATTATAGTTTTGCAATTATCCCTGATCTCAATCTCACTACTACCATGTGTGGCCCTACCTTGCTCTCCTCAATTATAACTTTTATGCCTTCATGCCCATCAAGGTGATGGACTTGGTGTAGTTGTCGATGGATGTGTGACCTCTGTAATCTTTAGATGCCTTGCTATGCTCAACTTGGCCATATACCAAGTTGATTCAGCTATGATTAACACACATGTCTATGTAGGATCTAACATAAAAATGCATTGGAGTAGCATCTCATGGGAACCATTATCATAGTGAGGTTGTAGATTTAATCCCATATTTCCCATGGGATGGAGTCTCTAGTGCCTTAAAAAGGAAAGACTCTACTATTTAATCGACCAGCTGTGCTGGTCAACAAGCCTACTGCATTATTTCTAGTTGTAGGCAGTGCAAGTACTACCATGATGAGGATTGATGTTTGATCACTCATATGAACCCTCTAGTAGTTCCTAGCTAGGTTTGCATAGTTTATTTCTTGCAAATTAATATTGTAAGTGAGTCTCCTTGTCACATGCACTTGTGGTCACTAGTTATCTTCTAGTTGTCATTTAGAGTGTTAGTTAGTAAGTGTGAACTCAAAGTAGGAAGTGTGTACTTCAAGATAGCTAAAATGGATCTTATAGTTAGCATTATTCCTTTCCTCTTAACTTAGAAGTTACATGCATTCTCCTTTGCACTTTTGTAGCTTATGGTTAAGCATATTGGATCAAATCCATGATTTGATGGGTTTGGTTATGTATTTTGGGCCATTAGAGCCTATATAATGAGTTTGTAAATATTATAAAGTTAGTTGGATTTTCAATCCTTTTCATTGGTATCAGAGCCTAGTTCAAGTTTGCACTAGGGCTTGTGAGGTGAGAAGGTAGGAGATAGATTATTTTTTTTATGAGAAATTCTTTCTCATTGAGGACTCGGTTCAAGCTCAAGGGGAGCTTGAAAACCATTCGTAGGAGGAATTTCCTTAGGCGTCAAAATCCTTGTTCCAACTTTCTTCGTATGCTCAAGAAGTATAGGAGAAGTTTACCTCGATTTCTGTCTTACAAAAATCCCTTGGAAGGTTTGGATTTCTCCTACGGTGAAATGTGAATTAGGGAGCCTTTTGTTCCTGATGTTTCTGCCATTAAGGAGTTTTAAATACTGAGGAGCATCTATACCAGGTCGTGTGTCGACTTGGGTCTAGTTGCCTTTCAAACGCTGGTCGTGTGTCAACTGGATCTTGAAAGGAGAGCTACTGAAGGGGGTCTTGGTGTTATGCAAGAAAATTAGCAAATTGTTAAGAAAATTTGAAGGTAATTTACCTTCAAAAATTGCTAATATTTGTAACAGTTTAAGTTTTCCATGTTTTTAAATTAACCCTCCTGGTTAATTTTAAAATTTCATTGTTTTATTTTAGAAAACTTAATTTTAATTAATATATTATTTTTCTTAATATATTAATTAAAATATTATTGTGTAAAAAAAAAAAAACTATAATATTTTTTTTTTCGAGGTCTGTCGGTTCCTTCTCGGCAGCCTCCGGTGTTTCACCGCCGCAGCATGCTGGCTACAATGCAGCGGACGCTGCATGGTCTGCATCTTGTAGGTGCTACAGGCTACACGTGCAGCGACAACTGCACGATCTGCAGCCTGCAGGTGTTGTAGACTTCATGTGCAACGGAAGCTGCATGATCTATAGCCAACAGGTGTTGCAGGCTACACATGCAGTGACATCTACATGATTTGCAATCTGCAGGTGTTGTAGGCTTCTTGTGTAGCGGAAGCTACACGATTTGCAATCGACAGGAGCTGTAGGCTACACGTGCAGTGAAAGCTGCACGCCCTACAGCCTGCACGAGCTGCAGGTTTTGCAGTTGCTGCATGTGCTACCGGCTTGTAGGCCTTGCATGTGCTGTAGGAACTACTGCCGCTGTAGACTTGTCGACGCTGCGGCCTGCCAGTGCAGCAAGCCCTACATGCTTGACAGGCCTGTCGCAGCCTTGCAATCTGCAGGCTTGGCAAGACCTGTCGTTGCTTAGCATGTAGCAGGATTGGCCACCCTGTAGGTATTTTATTTATTTTTTGCATGGAGAAGCACCGCCTAGGAAAATTTGTTGCTATTAAACATTGAACTAGCATCGCCTCGAGAAACGTGCAATAGCAGTTGCAGAATTTCATGCAACAGAGGGTGGAGTGCAGTTTTGGCAAGACCGAGGGTAATAATTGTAATTTTTTTTTTAATTTTACTATTCTAAGGTTTTGCATGTAATTTTTATTTTTTATTAATTTAATTTTTAATAACTTAATTAAATTAATTAATCTTTGATTAATTAAAATTTAATTTTTAATTAAGTTATTTTTAAATTAATAAAATATAAATTGTAAACCTTAGGTTAGTTTAAATTTTTAAAATTTTGAGCCTTAGGAGTAATTTTCAATTCAGGGCACAACATTGTAACAAGGAAACTCCAAATTTTTACCTTGATTTTTAGTGCTTTTCCATTTTACTCCTGGCTTATACCCGGTCTCACATGGCTTTTGACTTGGCTGTCCAAGTGGCAGAACTAGCACATGTTGTAAATGCTTTAGCAGATAAAGCTAATGATACTACCATGGCAGAAGCTCTTGGTAATCTTGCCATGAAGGTAAATGACATTTCTCTCCACAATGCTTCAACTTCTGCTCAAGATTCTCGCCTGAGAGTTCGTTGTGAAGTACCACTTTATGATGGATCCCGAAACCCTAAAGTCTTGAATAGTTGGATTCTTGACATGAGTTCATGGTTTTCTTATACTCAGCTTTCAGATGAGGATATGGTTCCATATGCTAAGCTCAAACTTTCTAGTTTAGCTAAAGTACTTGTTGAAAGAAAAAGAAGTCATGATGAACTCACCTCATGGGATGAGCTTGTAGATTGTCTTAAGACCACTTTTTATCCTTCCAATTATTCTAAGGAATTGGTCATTAAGTGGTTTCGATTTTGACAAAGTACTAATATGACTGTGCAGGAATATATCTTTCAATTCAATATGTACCATATCCTTTTCAATGTGGAGGAAGTTATTAAAGATTTGATTCTCAAATTTCAAAGTGGTTTGTTGGAACATTTGTACAGGAAAATTATGTTTGTTTCTATGGAAACATTGGATTCAGTTTTCAACCAGGCGCAACTTGCGGAGGACAAGTTTAAGGCGCATTCGTAGGCATTCCGTGCACCTGCTACTCAAGTGGTTGCAAACTCATCAAAAGGGAATAGTTCTTTCTCACCAAAAAAGAACTTTGCTCAAAAGAAGAATTCTTCTTCTCCTTCCCCTTCTGCTTCTACTCCTTCTTCTTCTTATTATTCCAAACCCTCTTCTTCTTCTAAAAAGTTTTGTAACTATTGTAAGAAGAAAGGTCATGAAAAACCTGATTGTTTTAAGCTTAAGAAGAAAAGTTTAGTCATCACTACTCAAGAACAAGATGCTTCCAACGGTCCCCTTGAGTCAGTAGGAGAAAGTAGAGTATACACGGAATTACGAGGTAATATCAATGAGGTTACCTTGGTAAATGTAAGTTCATCAGGGGGCACTCGTGATGCTTTGTTCATCACTCGAGCTCATTTGCTCCATAATTTTGCAACAGATTGTATAGTGGATAATGGCTCGCAGAAAAATCTAATTGCGAGGTCCATTGTCAAGCGATTGAAGTTACCTATGGAGCCCCATCCTCAACCTTATTCTTTGGGTTGGAAGGATAGTGGAAGGGGCTCAGAAATCACTCACACTTGCACATTAAAATTTGCACTTGGACCACATTTCATAGATCAAGTCACTTGTGATGTGACTCCTATGGATTGTTGTGGGATTTTGCTTGGAAAACCTTTTCAGTATGATAGGAGAGCTGTTTATGATGCTTTCAAAAGAACCTACACACTTCAAAAATATGGTCAAGTCTTTCTCATTAAAATCACCAACACTCCTAACATCATTCTAAATTCCAAGCAAACAAAAAGAGTAATTAAAAAAGGTGGTGACGTTGCTCTAATTTTCATTCGCTCTCAAAACATTCCTACATCGACATCCATTCCAAAGCAACACTCTTAAATGGATAAAATATTGCAAAGTTACTCACACATCTTTCAGGAGCCAAAGTCTCTTCCTCCAATTCGCACAATTAATCATAGCATTGAAATCATTCATGGTTCTTCACTACCTAATGCTCCCATGTATAGACAATCTATTTTGCAGAATGAAGAAATAAAAATGCAAATAGAAGATTTGTTGTCTAAGGTTTTCATTAAGAAAAGTACTTTTGCTTGTGCCTCACCTATTTTGTTGGTTCTTAAAAAAGATGGCACTTGGAGATTGTGCATTGATTTTCGTGCTTTGAACAGAATTTCTATAAAGAATAGATATCCACTACCACGCATTGATGATTTATTAGATCAGCTCCAAGGAGCTAAGTTATTTTCAAAAATAGATCTCAAAAGTGGATATCATCAAGTGCGTATCCAAGCTGAGGATACATGGAAGACAACTTTTAAAACGAATATGGGCCTATTTGAATGGTTGGTCATGCCCTTCGGTCTTACTAATGCTCCTGTAACCTTCATGAGGTTGATGAATGATGTATTTCGTGATGTACTTGACAAATTTGTAATAATATATCTTGATGATATATTGATATTCTCAAAAACTTGGGAGGAACACCTTAGGCATATCCATCATACACTTGATCTTCTTAAGAAGAATCAATTATATGCCAATTCTTCCAAGTGTTCTTTTGGCAATACTTCAGTTTCTTACCTTGGTTATGTGATTAGTGAAAGTGGAATTCAAGTAGATCCCACCAAAGTTGATGTTTTACTTAAATGGTCCCCTCCTTCAACCCTCACTGAGTTAAGGATTTTCCTAGGACTTGCGAACTTTTATCGCAAGTTCATTCCTCAATATTCCACTCTTGCAGCTCCATTGCATTATCTCACTAAGTCTAAAGTTCCCTTTCATTGGGAGAAAAAATCCAAGAGATTGCCTTTGAGAAACTCAAAAAGAAACTTTGTAAAGCACCTGTGTTAACTTTACCTGACCTCTCTCAACCTTTTGAGATTGAAACAAATGCCTCTAAAGTTGCCTTAGGAGCTGTGCTCAAACATAATGGTCATCCAGTTGCTTATCATTTAGAAACTTTTTCTGCTGCTAAGTTGAACTATTTTATATATGATAAGGAGTTGTATGCATTACTTCAAGATATCAAGTATTGGAGACATTATATTTTGGGAAAAGATATAGTAGTACACACTGATCATATGCCTCTCAAGTTTTTACAATCTCAAAGTAAAATTGAAGGGTCAAGACATATGAAGTGGGCCTCTTACCTCCAACAATTTCACTTAGTGATCAAGTACAAAAAGGGGAAGAGTAATATTGTTGCTGATTGTTTGAGTAGGCCTCCTATCGCTCTTGCCTTAACAGTTATGTCCACTTCACACTTGGGATTTCAGACTTGGCCTAATCAGTATTCACAGGATCCTGATTTTGGAAAAATATTTGAGCAAGTGAGTAAACCTTCTTCTTCCAATTTGCATCCTTTCCAAGATTTCTACATCAAAGAAGGACTTATTTAAAAATTGGACAAGGTTTGTGTTCCTTGTGAGCCTAGTGTATCACTTCTTAAGGAAGCTCATTATACACTTTATGGTGGTCACTTTGGGAAGCCTAAAATGCAGAGGGATGTGTTGTGATTTCTCAAACAGTGTGCAGTTTGTTGTCGCTCAAAACCAGCTAACAGGAAGTTTAGCTTAGGCATGCCTTTGCCCATTCCTTCCCATCCTTGGGAAAGCATTTCCATGGATTTGGTTAGTGGTTTTCCCATGATAGTGCGACAGCATGATTGTGTGTTTGTGGTGGTTGATAGATACAGTAAGATGGCTAAGTTTATTCCATGCTGCAAGACAAGTTCTACAGCAGACTTAGCCCAATTGTTCTTTGACAGCATTTGGCGTTCCTTTGGTCTACCTACCAGCATTATATCAGATCATGATTCATGCTTTATGGGTAAATTTTGGCATTCTTTGTGGAAAATTTTGGGAGTTTCCCTTAACTTTTCCATCGCCTATCATCCACAGTCTAATGGGCATATTGAAGTGGTAAACCGTACCCTTGTGCAAAGTTTACAAATCTATCATCACGCTTCACCAGCAAAGTGGGACTTGAGTCTCACTCATTCTGAACATGCCTACAATAGGGCCGTACATTCTTCTACAGGTCACTCACCTTTTGAGGTTTGTATGGGATTTCAGCCCTTGGCACCTTATGAGTTACCTTTGTCTTTGCATTCTCCTGTCACTTCCCATATTCAGAAGAAGCAAGACAAGGCACACTCATTTATTCAGCACTTGCACAATATTCAATCAAAGGTGATTGAGATTTTGCAAAAGACACAGTAGCAATAGAAAAAGGCCATGGATCGACATCACATTCCTCATCCATTTCAGGTTGGTGACAAAGTTTGGTTGCATCTTGACAAGTGACATTTTACTGATAAGACTCATAGTAAAATCAAACTAATTCGCTATGGGCCTTATACTATTCTTCAATAGGTGTCCGAGAATGCTTTCCACCTTGATCTTCCCGCACACTTGGGAATTCATGACGTCGTCAATGTAGATCTTTTGAAGTTGTACTTTGACTCTACATTGGAGACTGCACCAGCTATCAGTCATCCTGTGGACGTGGTTCCTAATTCTCAGTTACCATTGGATTCTGATCAAATATATGACACAAAGACTCGACAGAATCACAAAGGGTCTACCACCTCATATCTTGTGGCTCGATGAGGACATCTGCCGCATCAAGCTCATTGGATTTCTTTTCATCAGATGTCCCGTGACTTTCCTACTCTTCTGAAAGCATTGGAGGCCAATGCTTCTATTGTGGGGAGGCATGATGAGGATTGATTTTTGATCACTCACATGACCCCTCTAGTAGTTCCTAGCTAGGTTTGCATAGTTTATTTCTTGCAAATTAATATTGTAAGTGAGTCTCCTTCTCACATGCACTTGTGGGCACTAGTTATATTCTAGTTGTCATTTAGAGTGTTAGTTAGTAAGTGTGAACTCAAATTAGGAAGTGTGTACTTCAAGATAGCTAAAATGGATCTTATAGTTAGCATTATTCCTTTCCTCTTAACTTATAAGTTACGTTGCATTCTCCTTTGCACTTTTGTAGCTTATGGTTAATCATATTGGATCAAATCCATGATTTGATGGGTTTGGTTATGCATTTTGGGCCATTAGAGCCTATATAATGAGTTTGTAAATAATATGAAGTTAGTTGGATTTTCAATCCTTTTCATACCACCATGTGTTGAATACTTGATGCCTTTGATCATTTTTTTTCCATTGAACATTGACTTTAATGGACCTTCTAGTGCATCGTTGATTTTTTCAAACTATCATTGATTTTTCAAACCACTACTCACCAACTCACAGCAATAAGGATCACCTATTTGATAGAATATTCCTTGATAATATACATATTTCAAATTTATAAAATAGATAATTAAATCATCTCTTTTGCTCCTTGAGAGCCTACCTCTTTTTATTACTCTTCGAGGCACTCTTATTTTACAAGTATAGCCTTGCATAGTCATTGGAAAGCTCTTTATGAGCTAGTTTGAATAGGATTATTATTTTAATTTTTTGTAATGGTCTTTCTTGACCTATGGTGCTCCAAAATTTAGGGTTTCTAAACCTTATTTCAAACACATATTGTTATTATATGGAGTGCACTTTCAGTTGAACTTGACACTCCTTAAATCCACCATCATTTTTAGAGACTTTTTAGAAGCAACCTTCCTTCATAAGACCAATGGACATTTCTATGTGATCATGGATATCACATGGGTACTCCACATATTGGAGTTGTCTTTACCCCTAGTGGCTTGTCTCTTAGTGGATTTTTTAGCGACACCACATTAGCACAACTTTCGCATCAACTTTCACGTTCGCTTCTTAGCTATTTTATATTTTGAAGCCTTCTTGCTATGAATTCGAAGACTACAGATATTTCAATACTTTGAACCACAACCACTTATAGATACTAGATATTCTAACACTTCAAAAGCTTCTTCTCAATTTTGTGCTTCTATGATAAAGAGTGCAGTTTGGTGGTACTCGACACTCTATTCTATGCTTGTCTTGGATTGCAATAATTTGTGCGTATTTCCTCTATTTTATTGACACTCTTCCTCCATTGACTACAGTTCAATATGGTCTTTGAGCTTTTGATCAGTCGTACTACCTAGTTTAGATCATGCTCAGTTTGGAATATGACTAAAGATTTTGAGGAACATATAACTTTTTAAGGAGAAGATTGAACGAAATTTTTACAATGTCCTTTTTAAGCATAGTAGTGCTCATTCCTACATGCTAGGCATAGTAGTGCTCATTACTACATGCTAGGCATAGTAGTGCTCATTCCTACATGCTAGGCATAGTAGTGCTCATTCCTACATGCTAGAGGTCGACCCTAGATGCAATAAACCTTGAGATCACATTGGGTATTCCTATTTGGACCCTTTTTGAGCATGTGTTTTTCTCTTTGATACTCCCTTTGGTGGAGTTTTGGTTATCTCTTTTGAGGCTCTTGTATACCGTCTATCTCTCTTCTTTTCTAAACCACTTTGGAGGATTTCATCTTTGTGTACTTTTACTTGTACTATCTTCTCTTCCACTTCCTTGTAAAAGCATTAGAGTCCAATGCTTATATGGTGGAGAGGGATGATAAGGATCTAAAACAATATTTTAGATTTATTTTCCTAAAGTTAGTTTTAATAAAATATATTTAGATTTTATTAAAAATTTGGCATGCATTATCGACAATGTGTAATGTTGGGAAGGTATAGTTGTTGACAATTATCTTCCGTATTTAAATATTGTAAATTAATAAAAATCTAATTAGGATTTTTGGTTCCTGGTCAAACTTGGACTATGCTCAAGACTTCTTGTTGTCTTGAAGTTTTTTGCCTTCAAGTCTTCTTTGTTACCTTTAAAAAAATGTTCCCCATGTGGTCTTTATGATGCTTTGCATCAATTTTCAATTTTGTGCTAAAAAACTCACAATCTTGCTACCTTCTTATCTTTCTTGCTTGAAGTCTTCTTTCTACCTTCAAGTCTGCTTATTTGTTTTCTATTTCTATAAAGTAAGCTTTAACAATGGTCTCTTTTCTTGCCCAGGACCAATATATCTCATATCATGGACCTCTTTCTTTGGTTTTCTTCAATTTTTCTTTGATGGGACCTTTTTAATTAGTCTCCTTTGTCTACTTCTAATGGGACCTTTTCCCTTGGGTCTCTTTTATCTACTGATATTAAGATCTATCTCCAAGACCTAAATCTATATCATAGACTACCTTCTATTCCTAATAGGTTCCTTAGAATAGGTAAACTCAATATATCTTATCAAGGTCTATTTCTTAATGACCTAAATTTTTTAAAAATATCTATATCTGAGAATTAACTGCAACTCAAATCAATCCCTGCATGAGGAAAGCTCATGACCTTCAAGCAATCAAAGATGAAAGTCTTCTCTATCTATTGTAGGAAGCTTCTCAACTTCTAAAGATTAATTTTCACTACAACAAAATCTTAGATAGATTTTTCTAGCATTACCTAAGAATCCAATACATTCAAATTATTTGAAGTAGAATGACAATGACCAAATTTTCTTCTAAGTTGGTTCTCTTCTTAAAATATGAAACTTATTCTTCACTAGTTATCCTTCAACTCAATGGAAATAATCTTAGCTTCACTAGTTTTTCTTCAACCTAGTGGAAATACTTATCTTCATTGGTTTTTCCTACCCAATGGTAATATCCTTAACTTCATTGGTTTTTCTTCAACTTAGTGGAAATACTTATCTTCACTAGATTTTCTTACCCAGTGGTAATATTCTTAACTTTTGCAACTTTCAAATTTTGTGCAAGCAACCTTGTTGTGGCTCTGATACCATTGTTACCTGTTGATGTTATAATACTTAATATAAATCACCATAAGAAAATAATCATAGGATCTAATGTAATGAAGTTATAATATAATAGACCCAATAATGATATTGTAATAGAGATAAATGAGACAACTAATATGTATTATCAATGTTTAACAAGATGTCAAATAACATTCAATAATATGTTTAAATATGAATGTAAAGCATAAAATATACACTATATTAACACTTACAATACTTGTTGCTCAAATGTATGTGAACTTGTATTACTTCTCTTTATGTTACAAATATCTCATAGAAACTCTCTATAGATAATGTAGACTATGATATGATATGATATGATATATGATGAGATAAGATGATGTCATCTATAGAGTAATATATAGCCTTTCTAGGATGACTCTTTGGTTACCATGACTCTTCCTTTCCATATGCCAAGCCTTATGACTCTTGGTTTCTCTACTTGATACTTGCATACACATAACATTGTCTTGTATGCACACTTGGACTTGAATCTTCACATAACTCTTCCTAATCTAAGGACACATATACACACTTCCATATTGGACGTTTGTGTATATTTACACTCATTACACTTGCACACATGTTTTCATGACACTTGTGCATTTCCTGCACATTATTATATTACATAAAATATATACTCACACACTAATCCAGAACATAACCCTAATCTAATATTTACAATAATGTACCAAGGTGGTACATTGGAATGTACCAAATAATGTAATATTCTCTAATAGTTGTGGAACCATTCACATTTCAGTAGTGGTAATCCCTAAATCGTGTAGGATTAGGTGATCATGTTAGTTGTTTTTAAAGTGGTAATGACCTTAGTTAGCCCACAAAGGTGTGGTAACTAAGCACCAAGGCTCTATACTTGATTAACTTGCCTAGATGGACTTAGAGTTAGGTTAGGGAATATGCATCCCCCTTTAAGTGTTATGGGCCTTAAATGGTAATCCTATGTCGTGGTCACATGATCCTATGTCGATGAGGATATAGGAAAGTTGGAGGGACCACTATCGATGTCCATATAAATTAGTAGGTTTAGAAAGGTGAACCCTAGAAAATATAGGAATTGATCACTCTTATCCATTGAGTGTCATCTGTAGTGACTTGGAACTCAAATATGGTGAAGCCTCGTATGCTAAGATAAATAAAATAAGGGTTTCTCCCTTTTGAGCTTATACTTATAATAATTCTTTTAAAAAACATTGGGTTGGTATTTTGGGTGGGTTGTTACACTTGAGACCTTTCTTGACTTTTCTTCCCTATTCTCTCTTTCTGTGCTGAATCATTTTGCTTCTAAGATTGAGGGTTGGAACTATTTTTTTTTTGAATTTTTTTATTATATTGCCATTGGTTCCCATTGTTCTTATTATTGAACTTTGTGTTCCATTTACTCTTATTTTTTTTCTCCTTACCCCATTTCGTAAACCCTGCACTCTTTATTTTCTTGAGCTCCTATCTCTCTACCTCTATCAACCCTAAATAGTTGAAGAAGAAATGTTTGGTTTGAATATTGGTCTCTTCTTGTCTGGCCAAATCATAAGCCTTTTACAAATTTTTGGGTTTGAGCAAGTTGATTATTGTTCTACTATTAGGTTCCAACACCTAAGATGAACTTATGCACCTTTAGTTGTTTATTGTTCTCATACTCTAAAACATACTTTAAAAGTTTAACATATCTTTAAAAGTATACCTCTACGGTTAGTGAAGCCTATTGAGGTGTAGAGAATTCCTCAAACTTCTCTACATAAAATTGATCAAAAAGAAATATTTTCTTAAATACCCTAACAAAATTATCCCATTTAAGATTCGTAGCTTGGATATTTTTGCTTGTCTTGAATGTGTTCCACCATTCTAAGGCTACATCCTAAATATGAAGGGTAGCCCACATAGTCTAAATTGTATAAGTATAACTCTTTATGAAAAAGAAGGTTTCCAACTCATTCAATCATGAATGATGCATCACCCCTTCCTTTATATTAAATTTAGCTACTTTAACATTCTTAAGGTCTTTAGCTAGCTCAGTCTCTATCTAGGATTTGCCCTCATGTATTCTTCTAATAATATTCTCTTCCTGTCTACCCTCTAAATACCTAGTACCAATTTTCTTATTGATTCAGGGTTTCTAAAAAAATTATTTTTTGTTAAGATCTTCCACCCTCTCACTATAACCTATTGTTCCTCTGGTTTTCTTGCTAGGGTCTGTTGCCCTTATAGAATTCCTACAAGGATCCGTTATTTTTCTAGTTCTCTTATTGGATTTCATTGTTTATCCAAACTTCTTTTGGGGATGCACTACATTTTCCTCTTGTGTATCCAACCCCACTTTCTTGGATGATCCTCCTCTTAAAATAGGTGTCATCTCCTATCCACATAATGAAGCTAGGTAGGTGATAATTTCCCTCAATTCTACTTATAATTAGTTTTATTTCCCCCATTAACTAACTTAGACCATTATCACTCTTCTTATAATGATCATGGTCACACTTACCTCATTATAAGGTGCCATCCCCAATAAAAAACTATAATGTAGGATTTTTACTCCTTGGTCTAATTGGTCTAGTTAGCGTGCAATATCCAACTTATCCCATATCACGTTAAGGTCCCTAGTAGAGTAAGTCTCCCCATAGTAGCACATAAAGTCAAGGCTTATCCTAGGTGCGCTCCATGGAATATTTTAGTCCTATGATCTAGAGATCTAATACCAACCGTAACAACTCACCAAAACCAACACAAGAGAGATACATTTTTTTTACAAGTAGGGTTCACCAAGAGTCCCAATATATTTTTTAGAATTCTCAAGGCTTCACCATATTTGAGTTCAATGTCACTATAGATGACACTCAAGTGGATAGGAGTGGAAAACATCCCGTATTTATGGGGTTACTAAACCTCACTGTTTAGAAGGATATAAAAGCGATCACCACACTTTTCCTACACCCTCACCAATAGAGGACAATTTGACTATAGAGTAGGGATTATCCTTTAAGGCCAATAACACTTAAAGAGGAATGATTATTCCCTAATATTTCCATAATTTTATCTATGTAGTTTATTTAGACCTAAAGCCTTGGTGCTTAGTTACCACACCTCCATGGGCTAACTAAGGTCATTACCACTCACTTGTTAATGAACATGGTTACCTAAAACTCACTATTTAAGGTACCACCACAACTGTCTTATATTTTATTCCATTAACTTCTCATTATGGAACACTCAATCCTCATTCTTCAAGATGTTTTAATGATGAGTATCTAGCTATTGCATCATCGTAACTCCTAGATTCGTGAGTACCTAGCTATTTCATCACTACAACTCCTTCAAAGGCTCACGACTACCTGGTTATTGCATCACCATAACTTCTCCTGGGATTGGGTTAACTCTTGTCTCAAGTTTTCTATCAAGGTTCTAGATCCATACCCAAGAACCCCACCAAATTCAAGATTATCATGATTGATAGCTTTGAAACTTTGCAGAGAAATTAAAATCTCAGTTCTCTTTTCTGCATTCGATTTCCAAAAGTACAACATCAAAGCTATAAAGAAGGTTGTAGATTTGAAATATTGCAGCGCCAAACAATAGCTTGTAGACCTATTTACCAAAGGTATCAATAAAGAATAATTTTTATATTGAGAGGTAAACTTATCTCACCACTCAGCATCAAGAGGGAGTATGTTAGAGATTATGCTAATGAAGAAAAAGACAAAGCCAAAAGTTCTTCCATGAATTTTAAGAAGACCAAAATTTTCTATAGGCCTTGAAGAGTCATTGTGATTGTTGGACTTCCAGAATGTGAAATGAAGGGTTGTAACATCATTTTATCTCTTGTAAATATACAATATTGTAAAATAGTTATAGAAGAACATGGAAAGCATTGTAATACTTTTGAGTTTGTTTGGAATAAAAAATAATATTCTATTCCATTCATTTTGTGAAATACATGCTTGTTGTGCCTAATTTCCTAAAACTTACAGTCAACTTGCAGAGCTTATAACTTTTGTTTTATAGCTCTGTTGTGTATATGCCATACACCATTGGAAATTTTATTTTGTGTAGAACCTACTCACAAAATTTTATTGAATTCTAGGTAATTCTGGTCACTCAAATTTTGACTGTCCCACTGCTACAATTTTTGTTTTAATTTTTGCTAAAAATTTTGTTGCTACATTTTTGTTTCACTTTTTTGCTTCTCGGTTTTGGATCAAATACTTCAGTGATGACTATTCGTATCATAATCAATTCCTTGGCTAGATAATTGTTATTTGATCTTGTGAAATCCTAGAAGATGAGAGTGGTATTCTAAGATCCATGTGTTAGAGTTAAAGACACTTAGGTAGCAAATCTAGCATTTTTAGAGCAGTCATTGTAGGACAAGTGGCTAGTATAACCTTTATGAAATAAGCCATATTTGACAATGTGGTGACCACCTAGGTAAGGATAAACCATATATTCAAAATAGTTTTGACTACTCTAGGGCTAGCTTCCTTTGCTCTAGTCACCATGTCACCAATCTTAGTAGCACAAGCCCTTCAAACACAATTTTTTGCACCCATGCTCTTAGCGACATCATTTACCCTAAGGAGTATGATGCCTACAATTTTTGTACCAACAACATCACCAATATTTTTAAGGGATCCTATTGGTTTTGAACGAGTAAGCTCACCACATTCTAATATCAATAACACTAGTATCAAGTACACCATCTAAAATGCAAACAACATTGGCCTTGGACTCAACAACGTAAACCACTTTTAGTTGCAACAACAATGATGATATTAATGGTTCCAATTGCCATCTAGTCCATGTTAATGCCCAACTTAGTGTATAATGTCAACGAACAGTTTGCTTCAAGATTAGAGCACCATATAGAAACAATAACAGAGGCATCTTCTGCCGACCATTTAAATAAACAATGACATTGAATGCAACATTCTTCATCCCTATAGCTCAGCTTAGTGTATAACAACAATTACTATATAAGTAATTAATAAACTGAAAAGTGGGACTACTCGCCCACTAATGTGGTTATGGTAATTATTTATTGTTGATCCATGCACCGGTGATAACAATTCATTACAAGTAACTTTCACGAAGACGGGCATCGTGGGATCTCGTAACTTGGTTATTAAAGCGTTTGAAAGCATCGAATTTACACTAGAAATGGATGGACGAAGTGATGCATCTGCCTGAGTACACAGAAGCCCAACATGAATGCATCTCAAAGCTTCATCTTTCGAGCAACTTTCAACTATTGCTCTATCAATTATTTCCACAATGTTTCCTCTGCTGTACGATGTCCATACCTGCATTATAATCATCACCAATTCTAATGTTTGTAAAATGTCGATTGTTTTTAGAAAACATAGTACTAAGAATTCAGTTTTAGATTTATGTTGGATTACCGTGGGAAATGGCCATCATTGACAGCGAGCGAACTTTATAATTATAAACTTAAAAAAGGCGCGAGAAAAATTAAAAACAATATCTTACCAATTCTAAAAGGCTTTGAAACTCTGTAGAGAAATTAAAATCTGTGTTCTTTCTTCCGCATACAATTTCCAAAAGCACAACACCAAAGCTATAAACGTCAGCTTTAACAGATAATTGTCCCTGCATAGCATACTCTGGTGCCATATAACCGCTGCAAAATGAGAGTTACTAAATTTAAATACTTAAACAGTATAGAAATAGTATTGCTCAACGAGGAAACCACATAAAAACATATTAACCTTTAAATTTGAAGGCAACAAGAATACTTATTGTGTTTCTAGATTCTTACTAGGTTCCTGCAACTCGAGTGTTAACATGAGTTTCATCTTCAGGAAATAATCTTGCTAAGCCGAAATCTGCTATCTTGGGATTCATGGGTTTCATCTTCAGGAAATAATCTTGCTAAGCCTAAATCTGCTAGCTTGGATTTCGTCTTCACAAGATGCCTATGTTGAATTTTAGCAGTAAGCTTAACTTCGTTTAGAAACTCTTTTTTTCCTTGCGTAGATTTTAGCGATAACTTCTTCACTGCTATTTCTCTTCCATCTGGCATAGTACCCTAAGGCAGAGAAAACACTAAACAATAAGCCTATGTATACTACAAAATGAGTTGTGTGTATATGCTTCAATTTTGTGATGGCTATGAAATATTTTAAACAAATTTTAAGAACTAAATTAGATATTAGGACAAAGAGGAAGCAAAATAATAAAAATTGCAGTCAAAGTTCATTTTACTTTGTATACAGTGCCAAATCCTCCCTTTCCAAGCTCGCTATCATCGTGAAAATTTCTCGTTGCAGCTATCAGTGTTTCGATATTAAACAATATACGCTGATCTTGAATGATTAATGAGTCTTCGTCGATGTATTGATTTCCTGTATTGTAGAATCTGAGAAACCTATGAGAAAATAATTACATGGAAAAAGAATGTAAATAATTTAATTTTAAGCATGCCAAATTAGTATGATCTATCACATTAATGTAGTTTACTTGTAAGGATCCTATGGATAATCTGACCATAGTAAATGTGTATAAAAAAAATTAAAAAAAAAATTAGTATGATCTGTTTTGGAGCCCTTTTGGTTTTCTTTCACTCTAATATCTCTTCCTATGATGGAATTTCGTGGTTTCACTGATGCTAGAGAAAATTTAACGCGGTGCAAGATCATATTAATGTTTATAGAAAATTAAAGGACCAAATTTAAAGGGCTCATTTCAGCGTTTGAAAATACCTTTGTGTAGGTCTCTTGGCAGAACTGGCTTCCCAAATAGTGCAGACTTGAACTTTCTTCGCGTTGCAAACAGGCCTAGGCCTAGTAAGTATTTAAATTTAGCAACTCTCGTTTTGCAGCGGTTATATGGCACCAGAGTATGCTATGTGGGGACAATTATCTGTTAAAGCTGACGTTTATAGCTTTGGTGTTGTGCTTTTGGAAATTGTATGCGGAAGAAAGAACACAGATTTCAATTTCCCTGCAGAGTTCCAAAGCCTTTTAGAATTGGTAAGATATTGTTTCTAATTCATCTCTAGCCTTTTTAAAGTTTATCAATACAAAAGTTCGCTCGCTTTCAATCATGGTAATCCAACATAAATCTAAAACTGAAATCTTAATACTATGTTTTCTAAAAACAATCGAAATTTTAAGAACATTAGAATTGGTGATGATTATAATGGAGGTATGGAGATCTTACAGAGGAGGAAACATTGTGGAAATAATTGATAGAGCAATAGTTGAAAGTTGCTCGAAAGATGAAACTTTGAGATGCATTCATGTTGGGCTTCTGTGTACTCAGGCAGATGCATCACTTCGTCCATCCATGTCTACTGTAAATTCGATGCTTTCAAACCCTTCAATAACCAAGTTATGAAACCGCATGATGCCCCATCTTCGTGAAAGTTACTCGTAATGAATTGCTATAACTTGTACATGGATCAACAATAAATAATTCAACCATAACCTGTACATGGATCAACAATAAATAATTACCATAACCACATTAGTGGGCGAGTAGTCCCACTTTTCAGTTTATTATTTACTTATATAGTAATTGTTGTTATACACTAAGGTGAGCTATATGGATGAAGAATGTCGCATTCGATGTCATTGTTTATTTAAATGGTTTTCAGAAGATGCCTCTGTTATTGTTTTTATATGGTGCTCTAAACTTGAAGCATTAAGTGTTCGTTGATATTATACACTAAGTTGACCTATAGGGATGAAGATTGCCGCTTTCGATGCAATTGTTTATTTGTATGGCCGGCATAAGATGCCTCTATTATTGTTTTAATATGGTGCTCTAATCTTGAAGCAAACTGTTCGTTCGTTGACATTATACAATAAGCTGAGCCATAGAGATAAAGAATGTAGCATTCGATGATGCCATCGTTCATTTTCATGGCCGGCGGAAGATGCCAATGTTGTTTTTATATGGTGCTCTAATCTGGAAGCGAGCTCTTCGTTTACGTTCTCTACAATGGTATTTCGGTTCGGAAGATGCCAATGTTGTTTTTATATGGTGCTCTAATCTGGAAGCGAGCTCTTCGTTTACGTTCTCTACAATGGTATTTCGGTTAAAAAATCAAACACATCTATCTTATAAAATCATATAACTATTTTTTTTATTTTTTATTTTTTTTTATTTTTTATTTTTTATTTTATTTTATTTTATTTTATTTTTTTTTGATGAAAAAGCCATTATATTAATAAAATAATGTTTAATCATACAAAAAAGGGTGGGTGGGATTAGCACACCCCGTAAACCAATACATTAACCATTGTGGTTAAGAGTATACAAGAGTGTCATAAACAACCCACAAACTGCCAATAACAACTGCCAAAACAGTATTAAATATGCATTCGAAAAGAAAGAAGCCGAGAAATTACTGCCACCTGGAAGGGGAAGGAAGATGCACATGACTCATAATGCAGGTGCATTCCCCCAATGATCCATGAGGGTACGCAAGTACTGCAGCTCCACCTGTACTTTTTTAACCTGTACTTGAATCTGTAACCAACAATCAAAGAATATATCATATTTATCAGCAACAGAGAAGACATGTCCGACATCTTGCTGAGAAAAACAGCTCTATTCCGGGACTTCCATAGATAAAACAAGGTACCAATTCTAAAAATATTCCAAACAACATCCAAGTTGAAGGAAAAAGCAATAGGGTCACCCAAAATAGCATGCACCCAAGTAAAATCCTCCTGCATAAAAGGTCTGAAAATTTCAAGAAGCCACTCCCAAGCTGACTGAGCCCGATCACAAGACCAAAAAACATGCAATAAATCTTCCGCTTGTCCACAAACCGGGAAAATGAGATTATGAACACCCGCATGCTTGAGCCTACTGCCAACAGGTAACCCTTGATGTAAGAGACTCCAAGCAAAAAAACTCTGTTTAGGTTCAATATAAGTAGCCCAAGCAATCCGAAACCTCTTATTCCATTGGGAGGGAAGAGAGACTAAATTCCATCTCGGAGTGAGCTTATCAACCATTGGAACTTGTGGGGTGAGCCATTTGTAACCAAGATGAGCTTTATATTACAAAACAGGAAGCTCCCCGTGCCAACACCAATCTGACCACCAGGGTTTTTGAAAATGCTTATGTAGTTTGCTCCAAATAGAAAATGGAATACTATCAATAACCACCTCATAAGTGTCTCTATCACCAGGATTTAAATTGTGAATTTGACGAAAAACTTTCCCAGGGTATCCAACACCTGGCATGTCGGGAGAAGAAATAAAAAATGGAAGCAATACCACGCTTATAGAACCTCTGCGCTCTGACCCACTGCACCGAAGCTAAGGGAGAACCTTGCCAAGTGATAACAGGAGACCACCAAATATTCATGGAAGACAAAGAGGCACCTGCTTTGCGAAAACTCCCTTTCCAACTAAGCCAGGGTTTGAAGGCCTCCCAAGCTTTCCAAATACTCTGAATGACAAAAGAACCTTTAACTTTAATAGGGACAGGGGTAGTAAGAATGGATTGCAATCCCACCCCTTTCCAAATTTTCTTCCCCTGAAGCAAACCAGAAGAAATGCAATGCCTGACCAACACTTTCCAAGATTCATCCCCAATTAAAGATCGGGTGATCCATTTAGCACAAAGGGCAAGACCTTGTCGGTGACAATCAAACAAACCCATGCCTCCACAATCCTTGGGCAAACAACAAATTTCCCAGGCTACCCGATGAAAACCTTGCTTGACAGAGTCTTTGGCCCACAAGAAGTCTCTCATAAGCTTATCCAGTTTTTTATAACAAGATTTGGATGGAACCCAACAAGATGAATAATAGACATGGGTAGTGGCTAAAACCTTAGAACAAATCTGAAATTTTCCTGCCAGAGAAAGTTTCTTACTAGTCCAATAAGAAAGCTTCTTTTCCACTTTATCAATAACATACTGCCACAATTGAGCAGAGGAACCATGAAATGCAAAAGGAATTTCAAGAAATTTAAACACCTCACCCGGATGAATCCAAGTCCATTGGAATTGATGTAACCAGTGTGGCAGTTGAGATTGAGATTGCCGAAAACAAGATGTTTTTTTCCATTGTATAGAAGAACCAGAGGCTAAACATAACACCTCTAAGCAACTAATAGCCGAGGAAAGGGATTGCTCATCTTCTTGAAGCGTTAAGAAGGAATCATCTGCAAAATGACCATTGACCAACCGACGGTCAGAATTAGGGAGAGCAATACCCTTGATTAATCCTTGATCCATCTTATGGGCCAACAAATAGCCAAAAGCCTCTGTAGCAAGAATGAAAAGAGATGGAGCAAGAGGGCACCCCTGTCTCACAGAGCGACCAAGAGAAATTGATTGAGATTGACTATTATTCAAGGTAAGAACAACTGAAGCATCTTGAAATAACATAAGAATGGTGCTCACAAATACTGGCCCAAAACCTAGAGCCTGAAGCATGGCAGTTATGAAGTACCACTCCATCTTATCATAGGCTTTCTCAAAGTCTATCTTAATGAATAAAGCATCTTGTTCAGAATTTCTTGCCCACTCCATACCTTCCCAAACAACAAGAACATTATCAAGAATGTATCTTCCCTTAACAAAGCCAGTTTGTTCAGGTCTGACAATCAAAGGCAGAATAGATTTAAGCTTAAGCGCAAGGGCTTTAGCAATAATCTTGTAGCTCACATTAAGCAGGGTGATCGGCCTCCAATTGGTGATGAGCTCAGGATCTCCAGACTTAGGAATAAATTTAACATTGCCTTTGTTAATAATGGAACCCAGTGAACCACATTGCAGGGCTTCAAGATAAACTTTGTGGAGATCAGAACCAAGCATATCCCAAAATTCTTTATAGAATTCACATGGGAAGCCATCAAGCCTAGGTGCCTTATCATTGGCCATAAGTGACAAGGCAGTTTTTAGATCTTCCAGAGAAAGAGGAGTGTCACAAAATAACATTTGCTCAGGAGAAAGCTTGTTGGGGACAACAATGGTACAATCAACAAGAGCTTGCCTTCTAGCATCATCAAGGGGTTGAGAAGCAAAAACACCTTGATAATGTGAAACAAATACTTTGACAATGTCTGAAAGATCTGTAAATCTCTCGCCCATCAACTTGAATGGCTTGAAACCGAGAATGTTGAGCAAGAGGTCCGAGGCGCTCGAAAAAATTCTTTGGTCACTCGTCCCCCACTTTGAGCCAATGCATTCGAGCACGTAATTGAGCCCCCTTGGCTTCATACAAATCAACCTTTTTTAGCTCATGCCGAATGGAAGAAACTTGGGATTGAGCAACAGAGTTGAAAGGAGAGGCTTCAAGCCTGAGACATGCTTTGGATAGCTCACTTTGCAAGGCATACTTAGCCTGTTTTCGTTGTTTTGCAACTTCAACACCCAGAGTTCGCAACACCTTAGTGGTTCGTTGAATGGCAACATTCCACCATTCAATCCTTCCAAAAATACCATCAGGTCTAGGAATCAAATTCCAAATGCGGCATATATGAGCTTTCATGCTAAAGCTATGCAAAAAAGAAACATTTAGGTAAAACTATGAAGAATGCACTCTAGGTTGAAAGTTTAACATTGCCATCGAGAATAAAATAGGTGAATGATCAAATAGTGTAGTACCAGGCAAAGTCAACACATACGATGAAGAAGGCAAAATATGGGAGAACTGAAAGTTGTCACACTCAAAAATCATGGCTCTGTCCAATCTTACCAAAACCCTAGAAGAAGTAGCCTGAAAATTGGACCAGGTGTACCAAAGAGCCTACGGGAAGTCAGAAGGCGAGAAGCAGGAATTAGGGTCATAAAGGTGAAGCTTGTTTTTCATAAAAAACCAAGCTTCTCTTTCACCTAAACACCACCACATCGGGACATGACTGACCTTATCAGAAGATTTCTCCACCATATAACTACTTTAAAATGGTATTAATTTTCTTTTTAGATATTGGTAAAGTCTAAGTGTTGTTTTTAGATATAGTTGTTTTAATAGAAGGCAAAACTTGAACTTAATTTTTCCCTTTTAAAATGAAATATAATTATGTTTGGAAAGTTCTTGTTATATTATATATATATTTTTTCGAACCAGTAATTATATTCAATAAAAATAAGAGAGATCACAATAAAATAAGAAGGAAGCTAAAAAAATTATAGCTCAGGGTGCAAGACCATCTTAACACCATAAAGACAAGGTTTGAGGCCAAAAACAAAATCAGCCCCTAAAAGGGCGAATAAACAACATAACTAGGCAAAGGGAACTGCTCCTAGAGGAGATCGAGTTCTGCTATAGACACTAGCATAATGGTTTGAGGCTAGATTATGACACCCCCTCGACCTACTATATTAAGGCCTCAAAGAAGCAAAGGGACCTTGAGGTGGAGGGAGGTTAGACGAAACTCTGGTAATAGTGCATAGAGCCTCGTGCTAGTACTTGATAAGATTTATCAAATGTGCCAACTCATAAGTCAACTTGGAAGCCTGCGAATGTTTTTGAACATTAATTGCAAAAAACATCGTAATCTTTTCATGCATAGAAAATTGACTAGACAACAACATTCCTAGCTTTCCAAAGTTGAAACAAAATAATAGCATGAAAGAAATTCCACATATTAGCAATATAAGCAAGCCAACAACTATTATCTCCAAAAAATATCATCTGCCATCTAAAGAATTCAGGATGAAAGGGCTTGAACAATGAGTGAATCCAAGACCAGGTAGATTGAGCACGAGGGCAGAACCAAAATAGATGTTTAAAAGTCTCAAAACAACCACAAGCCAAACACTTAGGATTAGGAAGACCAACCCTACTAAGTCTCTCTCCCATAGGAAGCCCTTGATAAATAAGAGACCAGAGAAAAAAAGTAATAATGGATTAAAGGTTAGACTGCCATATATGGTTCAGATGAGCAATCCAAGTATAGGAGGTAGAGTAAGTCTGCAATCTCTCATTAAGCTTGTCAACACCAAGAGAAACATGACTAAGAAGTTGATAAAGCAAGGAAGAAGAGTAGTTCTTGAAAGGAGTATCCACATTCCAATGTCAATCCCTCCTCCATTCGTCATTTAAAGCCAATACTATTACTTATTTAGTAAGGTACATAAGTGAAAGGTACCGCAATAGATTACCTCTCTAATTAGAGTTATCTGGAAATAGGTTAATAGTATTTATGCTCATCACTTTAAGTAGCTTAGTATACTAAAGTTGGAAATATTTGAGTAGAGATCATGTTTAACCTTATCCATATATTATCATATTGTAGGTCATCCATAGGTGTAATGTTATATGACTTCTTAGATGATATCATAAGAATTTTGAAGAGACTAAGGAAAGGCATTGACTCTCTCAGGACCTCCACTTTCTTATTTCCTCTTTCTAATGAAGGGGAAACATCATAGGAGTGAAACCTATATAAGAGTGAAGCCATTGACTGCCATGTCTCCTTCCTTAAGCCATTACAAGTGATAATTGAAATAGGTAATGCCACCGCCAAAGACAATTGAAGATGATTCAGATTGTCAATCATATCCCATCCCATTTTGAAGATCCTATTCAAATGATATTCAAAAGAGATAATAATACCATAAGTTGGACTAAGAAATTATTGATTTTATTAGTCTTACTCCCTTTGTTAGCATCTCATATGGTCCATGAGATAGTTCCCATGATGGTGGAATCCCAAATCATCTTAAAGAGTAAAAATTACTACTAATTAAAAATATATAAAGCTAGTAAGTTATGACTAGAAATTCTAAGAATACATCTCCTTGCCTTGTTATGGATCCCCTTGACTAACAATGTATTATATATCTGCTTCTCAATATCATAGAGCAAAAAAACCATTTGTGATGGAAACACTACCCAAGGAGTTTTTTTTTTTGTTACATAGGGGAGTTGGTTACATCCACTATTTTTAGTAATTGGCAAGCACAGGGTTCAAACAACAGGGATTGCTCCCAATATCCTATTCATCTAATTATTATTGACCATGCATGAGATGGAGACCACCAGTCACTCGAGGTTAATATCATCGTCAGTCTAGCGCGCACTCAAAGGATTCAACATGAACTACTTCCTTTGCTAAAGTTGGTAGCATGCCCCCAAGGTTTGAACTTAGGTCTCTTCTTGGCAAGTACTTGGCCAGTCAAACCTTTGCCAATCCACCTAGCCCTTGGGGGCTACCCAAAGAGTTATGCCATAACTCAATGACACCTCTTTACAAGTCAAATAACTAATTAAAAGTATTTCTTATGGCTAAACAATAGCTTATACATGCATTCCCTATAGTATAGATATTTTAAAAAACATTACTAGTATTTTTGAAAGTTCCACAATTTTATTTTGTGAAAATATTGACAGTAAATTTGGTTAGCTCCTTGGGATCCCAAGCTCACAACATGACACTGTCATAATTTCCACCCCATTAAATAAACCTACAAAATTGTCATGACCCATTTTGGAAAAATAATGGTCATGTATGTAAATATTATAAATAATATTATTATTACTATAGTGTGGAGAGAAATAAAATATTTTTATTTTATTTCTTATTATTATAAGTGTGCAAAATATAAATAATTATTATTATTTATATTATTGGGGTATTTTAATAAAATACTTAAGCAAATAATAGCTTAAGTAATGGGCTCCACATAATGAGAAAATATAACAGGGAAATATAAAAATGTGGAACGCCCTTCATTCTAAGCATGCTAGGTTATGTGATGAAGACTTATCTCTTCTCTGCCTTCGAGAGCTGCTCAAGGTTAAGTGAGGAATTCCAATTCTGTAGAGTGAGAGGTGCTCATCTATTGAGTTGGGGAGTAAATCCAATCAGGGTTTACCTGTGCAATTAAAGGGCTTCCAGTGTTTTCCAAATCTATTCTTCTTCCGGATTGAATGAGAATTCTCTCCGAGGGTTTGGTGGCATTGTGGAGGTTTTGTGAAGAATTATCAAATTGTGGTTTGAAGTTGTATGTGTGTGAGGAGTATTATTGCATCTAGTGAAGTTTTCAGTGTTTGTGTGCATCCATAACCCCAACGTCCAGCATTGAGGAGATTGTAGACATTTTTGAAGTGTTTTTATCAGCTTTGGGGAGCTGCGTCCCATTTCTGAGGGATTATATCTGCACATTCAGATTATTATTGGCATTCTTGTGTGTTTTGGGGGCTAATTCTGAGAAAGGAGGGCAGCGTCACATCTTGGGGAGCAAATATCAGGGTTTTGATCATTGTTTGAGCATTATCATTCACCATCCAGCCACACGTTCCCCCTTTTGGGAGATTATTCTGCAGTATTTGGGGTTGTTGAAGACAGATTTGCATTCCATGAGCCTGGCGTCCCATTCTTTGGAGGATTGCTGCCATATTTCAGTGTTGTAGTGATCAGGTGCAACGTCCCATCTGTCTTGTGTTGATAGCATATATTGTAGCTCATATTGCTCCTTTATGAGATATTACCTCTTGTCAATGTCTACAGATTGAGAATCTATATGTGCATGTGTAAATTGTGCTATTGTTGTTGTAATTTGATTTGTGGGTGTTAAGAAAAATAATAAAAATACAAAAATATTTTTTTTATCTGTTCCATTACTTTGCAAAATCTTGTATTTCTGGAATTTTGGCTCATTACAATGGTATCAGAGCTCAGATCTTGCCACCTGTGAGGGTCTTTTATGAATCCAACACATCATTATTACACAAGAAGAAATAAACAAAACCCTAGTGTGGACCCTCAGCCAGAGCCAACAGATATAGACACACCAGAAGGGGAGGAACCACCAGAAATGGCTGACAGAGATGAAAACCCAGTTGATGAGCGAGAGCAGAGATTTATGACCCTGGTTGATACCTTGCAAAGATTAGTGAACAGGTTAGAACAACAACCTAATGAACCCCAGAATCAGGAAAGACATGGGGAGACTTCTTCCAGATCTAATACACAAGGGTCCATAAAATCTTCTCACTCACCATTACCTAGATCTTCAAAACCCCTATTCATCAGTTCAGCAGAACCTGATCCCGGCCAGCAGGATGCAGAAATGGAAGAATTGACGGTACGGTATATGGGGATGTCAGAAGCCTTCAGAAATAATGTTACATTTGATGGTTATTTGAACATTCTGGGAAAAAATATTAACAGAAAAAATAAAAATGATGAAAAGAAACTCCTCCAGCAGAAAATGCAGATACCTATGTTTGATGGGAGTGACAAAATCTCAGTGAGGGCATGGCTGCAAAAACTGATCACATATTTTGAAGTTTGTCCTACAGAAGAGGAGGATGCAGTAAAATTAGCTACAGTGCATTTGGAAGGGAGTGCCTATGATTGGTGGCACCACGGTATGACTACACAGGGACACAACAACATTAAATCTTTTGATGAATTCAGTGTTAGACTATTGGACAGGTTTGAGAGGAAATATGAGGAAGAGTATTTCAGAGAATTGACAACTTTACAGCAGAAAACAACAGTTGAAGCATATGTGGAAGAATTTGAAAATTTAGCAGTAATGGTTCCAAATATGTCTGAAAAGAGGATAGTATTTTTGTTCATAGAAGGCTTGACAGAACCTTTAAAAGGTTGGGTGAGAGCATTTGAACCCACAACATTACAGGATGCAATTAAGAGGGCCATTTCTATGTCTGCTTCAGCCATACCTGCAAAACAGAAATTTTCATCAACTTTTCCTTCCAAATTCAGCCCCATAGGAACATCCCAGAAAAGAAGTGGATTTCAGCCATCAGCATCAAGTTCTGGACATCAAAATACTTCCCAAAAGCCAACGTCCACCTCTCAGAGTCTTCCAGCAGCAGCCACTACGAAAAATAGAAAAGATGATGAACGTGATGAACTAAGAAGGAAAGGGCTATGCTTTTACTGCAAAAAGCCATTTGAAAGAGGACACAGATGCCAAGGAAAAGGGCAAATCAGATTGATTCAGGTAATATCAGATGATGAGGATTCAGAGGGAGACTATGCATCAACAGAGGAATTGGAAGCAGAAGAAAATCAGCATGCAGAATCAGGAGGTCCAAGTGCTCCAAGCTTAGGGAGTTTAGCCTCTCTAGATTTATCTAGGGCTTACATCACCATTAAAGTACCTGGGGGAGTAGAAGGAGAAAGAGTTGTGGTGCTTATTGATCCTGGAGCAACCCACAACTTTGTACATGAAGATTTGGTAAGAAAGAAAAAGTTAAAAACTGAGTCTTTTTCTGGTTTTGATGTAGTGGTTGGGAATGGAAATGTAGAGCATTGTCATCTTTATGTCCCACACATGAAACTGCAGTTTACAGATTATGACATGGTGGATGATTTCATTGTTTTTCCATTGGGAAAGAGTGCTCCACAGGTAATACTAGGAGTGCAGTGGTTATTTTCTCTGGGTGACTACACTATAAATAATCAGACATTAAAATTCAAATTTATGGTGGGAGAAAAGGAAGTAGTCTTGCAGGGAATTAAAGACAGGGTGTTACAACAAGTTTCTATCAAAAGCATGGAAAAGATTTTGAAGAAAAAGGAATTTGTATGGGCAGCCAGCATTTTTACTCTTAAAGGTAAATCCACTCCAACCTTTGAGTTACAACATGATATTCGGTTTATTTTGGATAAGCATAAAAAGGTTTTTGATGAAATACCAGAAGGTTTACCCCCACCCAGAAACTTTCAGCATGCAATTGAACTAGAACCTGGAACTAAACCAATCATGATCAAACCATACAGACATCCCAAATATTATAAAGATGAGATAGAAAAAACAATAAAAGAGTTGTTGGCAATGGGACACATTCGTCCTAGTACAAGCCCATTTGCATCTTCAGTGGTTCTAGTGAAAAAGAAGGATGGTAGTCTACGCATGTGTATTGATTACAGGGCCCTGAATAAGAGAACAGTAAAAAATAGGTATCCTATTCCCCGTGTGGATGAACTTATTGATGAATTACATGGGGCTATGTTCTTTTCCAAAATTGATTTAAGATCTGGGTACCATCAGATTAGGATGAAGGAAGAGGATATACATAAAACAACATTCAGATGTCATTTTGGGCACTTTGAATTTCTGGTTATGCCATTTGGGTTAACAAATGCTCCTGCCACTTTTCAAGCTGCAATGAATCAGATTTTCAGGGAGTATTTGAGACATTTTGTTTTGGTATTTTTTGATGACATCTTAATTTACAGCAAGACATGGGATGAACATTTAAAACACTTAGATATTGTTCTGGGTATTTTGGAAGAACAGGAATTTTATGCGAAACAATCTAAGTGTGAGTTTGGCATGACAAAGATTCTTTATTTAGGGCATATAATCAGCCATGAAGGGGTAAAAGTAGATCAAGAAAAAATTTCAGCCATGCAGAATTGGCCTATTCCAGTTAATTTAACTCAGTTGAGGGGATTTCTAGGCCTATGCAGCTATTACAGGAGATTCATCAAAGGATTTTCAGCTTTAGCAGCACCCTTGACTGAATTGACCAAGAAAGGTGAATTTGTGTGGAATGAGGAAGCCCAGAGAGCCTTTGAGAAATTAAAGGAGGTAATGACCACGTGTCCAGTGCTAACTATTCCTGATTTCTCTCTTCCTTTTACTATTAATTGTGATGCATCAGGAGTGGGCATTGGAGCTATTCTCATGCAGAAAGGACGCCCTATTGTTTATGAAAGTAGAAAACTAAAACCACATGAGAGAAGTTACAATGTTTATGATAAAGAAATGCTAGCTATCATGCATGCATTATCTAGGTTCAAACAATATCTCATTTGTGGTAAGTTTGTGGTCAAAACTGATCACAATAGTTTAAAATATTTTCTGGGGCAGCAAAATGAATTAAATGAGAGACAACAAAAGTGGGTTACTAAGCTGCAGGCATTTGATTTCGATATTGAATTTGTTAAAGGGAAGAAGAACAGAGCAGCTGATGTATTGTCCAGAAATCCTGCTTTTCATTCACTTTCAGTAATTACTAATGATTTAAAGGTTTCTCTTATGGCTGAATATGCAAAGAATGCATTATCCATTAGCATATTGGATGGTACCCTGAATGATGACAGGTACTCAGTTAAGGAAGGGCTGATCTATTATAAAGGGAGAATCTTTTTAGTTTCAAATTCCAAGCTGAAAGGAAAAATTATTTCTGCTATGCATGACTCACCCATGGCTGGTCACCCAGGATTCTTCAAAACATACAGACAGGTTCGTGAAAGATTCTCATGGAAGGGGTTGAAGAATGATGTACTTGCTCATGTCCTGGAATGCACTACTTGTCAGGTTAATAAAGATGAACATAATTTATCAGCTGGATTACTTCAACCACTACCAATTCCAAATCAGAAGTGGGAAAGTATATCAATGGATTTTATTACTGGACTTCCAAAGGTGCATGGTAAGGATTGCATTTTTACTATTGTGGATAGAATGACTAAGTATGCACATTTTTATGCCATATCCATAACATATACAGCTGTTCAGGTGGCTGATTTATTTTTTAGGGAGGTCTTTAAACTGCATGGCTTGCCAAAGTATATTGTTAGTGACAGAGACAGTAAATTTATGAGCAACTTTTGGCAAGAGCTATTCAGATTATGTGGCACATCCTTAACTCCCAGTACAAGTTACCATCCGCAAACAGATGGCCAGTCAGAAATAGTAAACAAATGGGTGGAAGGATACTTAAGAAACTATGTTTCTGGGTATCAGAATGCTTGGATTAGATGGCTGCACCTAGGAGAATATTGTTATAATGCCACTTATCACATGTCAATTAAGATGACTCCTTTTATGGCTCTGTATGGTTATGATGCTCCCACTATTTCAGATTTATTAATTGTGGACAGCAGGGTGCCCAAGGCAAGGGAATTTATACAGGAACATCAGGACATAATTAAGGCTCTAAAAGAAAACATCCAGGTAGCACAGAACAGGTATAAGAAATTTGCTGATCAGCAGCGTATAGAGCGTTCATTTGAAGTTGGTGACATGGTTTATTTAAGATTGCAGCCATACAAGCAATCTACCTTGAAAAAGAGTGGTGCAGAGAAGCTTAAGCCACGATTTTATGGTCCATATAAAGTGCTACGCAGGGTTGGAGAGGTAGCATATGAGCTTGAGCTTCCACAGGATAGTAGGTTGCATAATACCTTTCATGTTTCCTGCCTTAAGAAAGCTGTTGGACAAAATATTAATCCCTCCATTGAGCTGCCTCCTTTAGATGATGAAGGAAAATTAGTTTTGGAACCAGAAATAATCCTTGAGACTAGAGAGAGAAAACTCAGAAGCAGAGTCATTAAGGAATATCTGATTAAATGGAAGGGTTTGCCAGAAGAAGATGCCACATGGGAAGGAGCTGAGATCCTCTCACATTCAGGACTGCATTGCTTGAGGACAAGCAATGTGAGAGGGGGAGACTTGTCATGACCCATTTTGGAAAAATAATGGTCATGTATGTAAATATTATAAATAATATTATTATTACTATAGTGTGGAGAGAAATAAAATATTTTTTATTTTATTTCTTATTATTATAAGTGTGCAAAATATAAATAATTATTATTATTTATATTATTGGGGTATTTTAATAAAATACTTAAGCAAATAATAGCTTAAGTAATGGGCTCCACATAATGAGAAAATATAACAGGGAAATATAAAAAGGTGGAACGCCCTTCATTCTAAGCATGCTAGGTTATGTGATGAAGACTTATCTCTTCTCTGCCTTCGAGAGCTGCTCAAGGTTAAGTGAGGAATTCCAATTCTGTAGAGTGAGAGGTGCTCATCTATTGAGTTGGGGAGTAAATCCAATCAGGGTTTACCTGTGCAATTAAAGGGCTTCCAGTGTTTTCCAAATCTATTCTTCTTCCGGATTGAATGAGAATTCTCTCCGAGGGTTTGGTGGCATTGTGGAGGTTTTGTGAAGAATTATCAAATTGTGGTTTGAAGTTGTATGTGTGTGAGGAGTATTATTGCATCTAGTGAAGTTTTCAGTGTTTGTGTGCATCCATAACCCCAACGTCCAGCATTGAGGAGATTGTAGACATTTTTGAAGTGTTTTTATCAGCTTTGGGGAGCTGCGTCCCATTTCTGAGGGATTATATCTGCACATTCAGATTATTATTGGCATTCTTGTGTGTTTTGGGGGCTAATTCTGAGAAAGGAGGGCAGCGTCACATCTTGGGGAGCAAATATCAGGGTTTTGATCATTGTTTGAGCATTATCATTCACCATCCAGCCACACGTTCCCCCTTTTGGGAGATTATTCTGCAGTATTTGGGGTTGTTGAAGACAGATTTGCATTCCATGAGCCTGGCGTCCCATTCTTTGGAGGATTGCTGCCATATTTCAGTGTTGTAGTGATCAGGTGCAACGTCCCATCTGTCTTGTGTTGATAGCATATATTGTAGCTCATATTGCTCCTTTATGAGATATTACCTCTTGTCAATGTCTACAGATTGAGAATCTATATGTGCATGTGTAAATTGTGCTATTGTTGTTGTAATTTGATTTGTGGGTGTTAAGAAAAATAATAAAAATACAAAAATATTTTTTTAATCTGTTCCATTACTTTGCAAAATCTTGTATTTCTGGAATTTTGGCTCATTACAAAAATGAATAAAATAAGATAGTATAGAAGGCACTAGATTTGATTAGTTATAAAAACAATATTTTCATTAAAATAAATGATATACAAATTAAAGACTAGGTCTATTGCTGACGAAAAAAATCCATAAAATAAATTAAGCACTCAAGAAGCTTCATCAAGTCTTTTGTGTTGATGTATTATCCTTGGACTTCATTACATATTATGGGGATAGTAAATTTGGCTAGCCCTTTGGGCTCCCAAACTCACAACATAACATTGTCATAAATTCCACCCCATTCAAAATAAACCTACAAAATTAAAAAACTAAGATCATAGAAAGCTCTAAACTTGATCAATTTAAAAAATGGTATTTTGATTAAAATAATTGATAGAGGAAAAAAGATATCGGGTCTAATGTTCAATGAAATAAAACCTATATAATAAAGTACTGAGCATGCAACTTGATCGAGTCTTTTGTGTTGATGCATTTTCCTTAGACTTGAGTAGCTATGTTGGGGAGGTAAAATCTCTATGGAGATCTCTCGCTTCTTCCCATTACCATTCATAACCTTCTTATACAATCCCTTTTTATGGATTCCTCCAACTTAATTGCTTTCACACTTGCACAAATGAGGGATCAATGAGAAGGCAAGATCATTTGAATTATCATCATTAAGAAATTATAATATTGTCAAGGCTCTCCATCCTAAGATTGAAATTGTTTTGATAATATGATGGAGAATAATCCTAGTTTTGGATGTAAAGCATGGCCATTTAATTTTTTTTTGGTATAACCTAGTGTGAAGATTAAATTTAATTATGTTTTAGATGATTTAGAACTAATACATACCTCATTTATGTCTTTCTTCTATGTGACTAGATGGCATAATCTAATGGTTTAAGTTATGGGTTAGTAAATGTTATTCATGTTAAGTCCTTTTCTTATTATTCTTAAAAGTAGAAAACTATAAAGTTGGATTTACATTACAAATAAATATAGGATGAGGTATTATATGTTATGTTGCTCACAATCTAGTTAATGTGTCTTAAGTTTTGTATTTCATGTGATGATATTTAGTTAAGAGAACAAATTCTTCTTAGTATTGAAAAGGGGTGGATTTGTATTATATAGCACAATAAAAATTAAAAGGGAAAAACCACATTTATCATTTAATTTTAATTTTATGTTTTTTCAAGTGGTGACTGATAAAATAGAAAATCATTTTGACAAGAATTTTTATGTGGCAAAAAAATCAATATAGACTATAACTAATAATTGTAAGGTTTAAATTGATCGTATTTTGCATAAAAATATAAATTTAGTGAATTATTATTTATTCTATATTTGTGAAAAGTAATTATGCATAGATTTTTCTTCTTAATTTTAAAAGTTTTTAATTTCTTAAGCATAGGATTGTTAGTAGTTAATGCACTGTCTCGATAAAATTTTAGATGTATATATTGTAATTCTTTATAATAGATTAGATGGATCTAAAATAGAGTGCATTATCCTCTCATGTAGATGAGTTGGAGAGCAAGTGAGTAGTTAGAACTCTCCAGTTATTTAGAGGCCTAGGTTCAAATCTCTCCCCTCACATGTTGAGGATATGTTATATATAAAAAGTTCCTCATAACAAAAAAAAAAAAATAGAGTGCATTGATAATGAGGTGCCAAAAGCATATTTAATGCCTATGAACCCTTAGGATCTAACTCTATGAATGCTTAAGGAGTTGGTTGAAGGATATATTTGCAATCATTTGTCACCATAATAAGGTCAAGATATAGAACCTTGATTGTATTGATCTAAGAGATTTGATAAGAGGATTGATAGGAGTGATTAATACATGAAAGCACTCTAACCTCACCTAGGAGTTCTTGTTGCTTTTTAATCCAACATTATTTTAATAGGGTTTCTATGCTATGTCAAAAAGGTTAAGCCTCCCAAGTTCTTTGGGACCATGGATGGTGTAAGAGAAGAGGCTTGGTTGGTCCATATATGGTTGTTGGTCAAATATCTGCCTAATTAACAAAACTACGTTTGTGCACCCTAGACATGGCCAACATTGAAAGATCGAAGGAAAGGAATGTCCTCCGTGCCAATCTCCAGAGAGGGTTGGCTCCCTAGCTAAATCCTACACGGGTTTAAGACTAGAGTTGCAGGAAAGAAATTAGAAATTGTAGAAAGAGATGGGAAATATGGCCACAGGCCGAAGGTGTAGGATTTGGGGTAGACTAACAACAAGAAATTCACCCAAGCATGAAATAACATGTAATAAAAGAGAAGCAACAGAATTCACTTATAACCTTGCAAAGACAACCTCCAGAATAACACTCCAGCACTCACTCCCTCACCAACAATATTCAAATTCAGATGCAAAATTTAAATTTAACAACAAATAATGAACATGAGCATAAAATAGAAATGCATGAATACAAAAGGAAATCACACACAAGATCACTTGCAAATTCAGAAGCCTTGTATCTTCTATTGATGCAGAGAACTTGAGAAGTTTTCTCGCAAAATGTCTAACCTCCTTTTACAATGAACATTGAGTAGTATTTATAGAGGATTTCACCTCTTTCATTAAATGCACATGGAGACAGGATGTTTACAGATCAGAGACCACTATGAGAAAATTCTTCCTTGGAAATATTGAAAATACATCCTCTTGAAACAGTGATCCAGCTTCTAAGGAAATTCTTCCATGAAATCTGCATTTCTGGATTTGGTGCACAAAAAATTATAAGGCTTGGCTATTGACTGGAGACGTTCGCCATCTTGAAAATATGCTCTTGCTTTGGAAATCATGAAAATAATATTACATTTTTAATACGATTGCCTTCCTTGCTCGAGATCCACAATTTGAGTTACTCCTCGCCTCCATTATTTAATATCTTTTATTGACCTACCCTGGGCACCTTTAAACTCATGAAGAATGTGATGCAATTTAACGCATTAGTGGAGAATACGCCTTTATAAATTCAATGGATCACATTCTTCCTTTGGCCATGACAACAATTCTTCCTTTTATTCCAGGCGTAAAACTTAAATAGCTACACATTCTTTTCCTTTTGAAATCGCGTTCGCCCCCAAAAGGGGTGACAAAGGCCATCGCCTTCCTTTTGGGGCGAACGCGATGTTGACTTTTCAACGTCGCTTCGCCTTAGTGCATTCACCCAATTCAATGCGTTCGTCGCACTTATTTTTAGAGGACGTTCACCCATGGGAGAGGTGAATGGAGCGTTCACCCATCAACCAGGGTGAACATGATGTTGAATTGAATTTATGTCACTTTAATGATGTTCGCTCCAAAGTGGGGTGAATGGAGCTTTCACCCCAACTTTGGGGTGAATGCACTCCTTTTTCGAACCTGTTTTCTTTGTAATGATTGGGTGCATTATTTTAATTTTAAAAGATGTTCACCCCAAAGTGGGGTGAATGAAGCCTTCGCCCCAAATTTGGGGTGAATGTGATTCTCCAAGTTTTATCTTTGGGCGCTTTCATATCTTTTAATGTTTCACCATTTAATTTTTCTCTTTCTTTTTCAGTGTACAGGGCCTTTGCTCAGGGTGAACACATCTTCATTTGCAAGAAGTTTTCTCCATACTTATTTTATGCACCTTTCAAGTTTTATAGATGAGTGAACTCAAGTCTCCAATATATTTTCTAACCTTTTTCTTAAACATTCATTATTTCCAAGCCAAAAGGGATATAAAACAAAGAAAGAAAAATAAAATAACTGTAATATATCAATTTGGCCAAAATATTATATTATGATTAACATATTTTGTCGTATTACAATAAAAAATGCTTCTATAAAATTATATCAAAACCCCAATGTGGCAAAGTGTAAAACTACCAATATTTTTGGTGGCTCATGGGGTATCCAGCTCGCATGGATGCAAGCGATCCTAAGCCTTTATCCATTGGGCTTCTATGGAGTCTTTTTTTGGCTGCCTTTGCTGGCACTTTTGATGTGGATGCTTTTCTTGTGCCTCCTTCTTCGACTTTCTCCTTGGCTTCAGCTTTTGCTACAACCTTGAGTACTTTGGCTCACTCTACTTCTTCTATCCTTTCTCTACGTTGCCTGCTTCTGCTCTCTTTCCTCCTGCTCTTTGAGGCTTTTAGAGGTAACCTCATAGACTGTGATTACCTCCTCCCAAGCATGAGTGGTGAATAAGTAGGGAGTACTCAATGACTCATAAATGAATCGAATATTTTGGATATCTTCCAAGTTGAGGCGCTTTGCTCGTTGAGCTAGCTCAAACAATGAAAGCTCCATGTGGGTATATTTTTGCATTAGAGGTAATACCTGTGCTTCTATGATGGGCTCCTCCCATGCATCAATCTTTGAGGTATCCTCTATGAACTTCTTCCAAGCCACTTCCAATTGTTCTTTCGGCAGAGGTTCACCCCATTCATCAATAAAGTCCAGGAATCCCAAACTAGCAAGAGTGTCAAAATGAGTCATGGAAATAGTATGCTCTCGCTCGATGGTATTAAGGATTTTTTGGCCTTCTCTCACCAGGTCCATCTTCTAGAAATAACTATGCAAGGTGACCTTTGTAGTTGACCAAGCATGATCCATTTCGCTCAAGGGGTGAATATGTATGTTGGAATTAGCCAAAGCTTGAATTTTTATAGCCATCTCCATGTATGGCTCTAGCATCTCCTCAGTGGTATCTATCAATTGTTGCCCCATATGAATCTGTATTCTAGCTACCCATAAATAATGCAATACTTGAACTACTTGTGTAGCCAATTTCTCATAGTTTTGGGCTGAGCGAAGGTGCGCCTCCTTAATGCTTTTTGGAGAAAATCCTATAGCTTGTGTGACCTTCTCTACCAATTGATTTTGTATGGCCTCTAGCTGCGTTTGGAGTGAATGCATTTCTATCCTTGTTGCATCTCTTTCCTTCAAATGCACTCCTACCTGTCGGTGCAAGTGTTCATTTTCTGTGGTTGTCTTCTCCTCTTGCGCTCTACTTTTGGCCAAGGCATTTTCGAGTTCGATAATTTTATTTTCATTCTCAAAATATTTCTCCTTGTAATACTCACCATGCAAGTATACCGAACTCATATCAACCTGTATGTTGCCCATTTTCTCCATGGGATCAATCTTGGTGAGGTCCTCTGTTATAGTCTCACAAACATAATCACTCGACAATATTTCTCCTTGTGGCTTTTGAACCAAGGGAGTGATTTTAGTCGTGTGAGCTTCCATGGCGACTGGATCAAAGGCAACCTTCTTGAGTGGTCGAGCTGGAGCCATAGCTTCTTTTCACCTCTTGCTTTTCAACCATTGTGATGAACTCAGGTGCGCTCGATTGATTTTCTCCATGTCAGGCTATTTTGGTGCCACCTGAACATCGGGTAATGCTTGTAGCTCCAAAAATGGTGTGAATGGTATCAAAACTTCTGAGTGGTTAGGCTCAAAGGAAGTAGATGAGATGGTTAGAAGAGAGGGAACTAAAATGGTGGAATGGATGGAGGAACCAGGTTTGGTTATAGTTATGCTCACTCTGGGAGGAGCTTGCGTACTTACAGCCTTAGTGGAAGTGGTGGCGGGAATGGAAGGGGAAGGGCACAAAAATGGGTTCGGCCTTGATGCATATGAACTGAAAGAAAGGGAGGTCAAAGAAAGGGGAAGAGAAGAAGGAGCAATAGTGACTTTGGGAAGGGAATAAGAGGGAAGCGAAATAGATATAGAGGGTATACCAAAAGGTGGAGAGATAGAGATAAAAATTGATGGGAGTGAATCGGTAGTCACTACATGCTCCAAAGAAAGAAGAAGGAAAAGAAGATGTACCTTCGGGCATGGGTGCCGTGTGATGCGGTGATGGGAGCGGCTATGAAATAACTTCTTCTTGTTACTCTTCCTCTCTCCTCAATATTCATGTTCTCTTCGATGTCCATGACCTCCACCTGAGAGCTCTTCGATTGTTGGTCCTCCCCTTGTTCTTGAATCATTGGAAATATTTGTGCAACCATCATCGGAGCCTCTATCACTAGTGGAGGATTAACAATCGTTATCAAAATAACTAGAATTATGGGAACTATAGCCACTAAAACTTTAGTAGTAGAGGAGGAAATGGTGCCAGTCCTTGGTCTCTTTGCAGCTTTGGGAAATGGGGGTGCATTTCGAACATTCTGCTTCTCTGATGTAGGTGCCTCCTCAATTTTTTGCTTTGTTCACTGTGATCTTCATCTAAACACATATTGTTGTTCTTCCTCCTTTGGGATATCTTCTTCAACTGATGGGTGTTCTCCTTTGTCCCCACTTTCGCCACTATCAAAATGTTGGAAGCTTTAAGGTAAAATCTTGGTGAAAGTGATAGGTTGATAAGAATCAACAAACTCATCATAGGTGTCTGAAAATGCCTCATCCATCTTCAACCCATAAGGAGTCGTGGTCTTTCCTCGGTGGACCCGCATTATCCACCAATTTGTAATTTTCTCTTCGGTCCATGAGGGCTCACTTTATTTTACCTGACTAAATAATCTGGGTGGAGGAATCTGATTTTTATACTTCACTGGATTATATTCAGCCTCCTGTTCATAGTAGTCATGCCATGGTGGAAGCATCGTCATATCTTCAATATGCCAATCCATGTCGGGCCCATCAAAATTATTTTACCTTTTCTCAATGTCGGGCCATGGACAATAGTGAAATGACTTGGCTTTTATAATTTCTAAAAACTTCCCCAATGGGTCATACCTCCAATGTTACGGTAATTCTATCAGCCCCAAATCTTGTAGCGTTATTGTGAGCAACCGATTCTGCCCTACTTGGCTCACTTCTATACTACCAAACTTAAATGACATATTGCAAGTTGTCTTCTTGCCATACCCTACTCCATATACATCATTTACATAGTCCGATTGGTGCACCACCTCCATAGCAAAAATATGTTCGATGGCAAAATATGGTAACAAAAATGGCTTACCTGTAAAGCCAAAAATTCTCACGACCACGCCTTGAGTAAGCAGAAAAATATCTCCTTTCTCTCCGTTAACTACTACTTCTCTCAACTCTCATGGCACTCTTTCACATGTACCACAAAGTAATTCTATTGCAGGTCCCAAAAATAAACTGTTAAAACTGTAAAATGACTCCCTATTTGACAAAGTGGAAGTCCACATATACACTGGTAGAAGTTCATCCCTCTCATCCATTTGTTTCACTGTGATGAAAGGGAAGTGTTGTTGTAAGTGGAAAAAGAAATACCATACCAGAAAAGAGGTATGTCTGAATGACGTCTCTTCCCCGGTTTGCAACTTCTCCAACTGAAAATTCAATCTTCGAGAAATAAAATCGGCCCAATCGAAGAAAATCGGATTGGTGCCTTGCCTCATAGTTGACGGAGAGTAAAATTCAACTCGAAAAATACACTATGCTAGGGCCACCTACCATTTATGAATAGTAGAATCTATAGGTAAACCCACAATCCATGCCAACATGGAGTAAATATCTAAGCTCTTAAATTTTGTGAGCGGCTTCGGCAAGTTTGAAAGCTGCCCCATCTATGGCTCCTTAATCAACTGCGTCTCCATGAATTGATGCATCGTTACTGTGGAGACATATCTATCCTCCTGCTCATTGGTATGTAACTTCTTGGTAATCACATAAGAAGGAGGCTTCAAACCACAAGTGAATGCTTCCCGCACTTCCTTCGGGGTGATGGTAAAAAGTATTTCTCTCTTTGCATTCCTCATCGTCCTTGTAAATGGATCATAAAATTGAGCAATAAGCTGCACCAGCTCCGGACAAGGGTGTACGAGTGGACACAGGTACCAAAATAACTATGAGTGATATGGCACTATCAACAAGCTTTCTGATGTCAACCCCTGATTTACTATAAACTCCACATCCTATCGCAATTTCTCCACTCCCTTGTGGGTAATTACATAGTCTCCAATTTCTGCCATTGTGTCGGCATATGGGTCTAAATCAACATTTTCATTCCTTCGGGCCTTCTTGGATTTAGACCCTCCTCTTTTCCTTGACTTCTTAGGCTCTGCAGCCTCTGTAGTCTCTTTGCTTCACTTTCCCATTATTTCTTCTTGATGAGTGCTCTAAATGTTCTCTGAAAACTTCTGCAATGATAGTTTGAAAACACAGTGGTAGTAAAAATTTGAAAAATAAACTGTGGAGCTTTTACCTGGTCCTTTATATAGAGTGCTCTCCCAACTACTTCCAATGCTTTAACGGTATCACCTTTTATTCATTACCAAATCATCCTTGGAAAGTGTGCCCTCCTTTGTCATGTAAGTTTATTGTAAAATGTGCCCTGATATTGAAGCTTTCTTGGAAAAAATAAATCGGCCGCCTGAAACCAATGATATGTATTTTTGCTCCTCGGGAAAATAAAATCTTCTCCTGTGCAAATTCGGGTGCACGTTTGAATTAAATGATTTCAAAACATTCCTTGACCTGCATGCACGCTTTCCAATATCTACCACGATATCAAGGGAAAACTTCTTTTAAGCGTGTTTCCAAAAGAAATGGGGCAAAAGAATTTTAAAGCACTTGTCTTCCTTCTCGACTTTTCTCTTTCACTCGAAATGTCTTTGACTTGTCTGGTAAGATTTCATGAGGAATGACCTTCTCTTAAAGCCTTCTTTTTTTTTTTCATCTATATTTAGAAAACCTTTTTTTTTAAAAAACACAACTTTTAGGGATTTTCTTTGTTTTTAGATTTTTCTTTTCTTTTAAAGGTGCCTTGCATTAATATTCGAAATATTTCGCCAGAAAAACCAAGGTGCTATGTTTTTATTTTAAATTTTATCGTCCCCAAGCAAAAGTTTTAATTCCTTGATTTTTTTAACAATATTTTAAACAATGTGTTCACCCAAATTAGGGTGAATAACCATTTTGCCCCTTTTTAGGGGAAATGTGATTTTGATAGCGTTGACTATGCTTTTCTTTCTTTCTTCCTCAAAGGGAACTTAAGGCCTTGCACTCCTCCCTTGGGTGAAATCTCAAAAGCCTTTCATTTAATAATATTTGGGAGAGGGGAAAATATTTACTTATTTTTCAAAGCTCTCCTTCTAGGAGCTTTATAACATTGTTTCTTTAGCCAAAGTATTTTAACATATAAATTTGAGTGAAACTAATTTTAAAAGAACACTTTTTTTTTTTTTTTTTATATATATTACCATATAAAGTAAATAAAATACTAACAAGAAAATATGTACATATTTACAAGATGGTACCTCTTAAAATCCAATCATTGAATATAGGCCTTCAAATGAAGGCCATTTACTAGAATAGGAAGATCCCAACCCTCCATGTCACGAAGATGATATGCATTTACTGAATTCACTGTAGAAATCTGAAAAGGGCCTTCCCAGATTGCATCAAACTTGTGGTGTTTCCCTGGCTTGGCCTTGTTCTCATTCCATTTGAGAACTAAATCTCCCACCTGAAACCTGTGCTCAGTTGTCTTCTTTCCAAACCACTTCTGCATTACTTTAGTGTGATCAATGAATGCTTGATAAGCCTTTTCTCTGTCTTCCTCCAACTGCAATAGTTGTGCCAACCTCGCACTCATCGGATCATATTCTTCATCTTCATCTTTAAATAACTGCAATGTTTGGAGCACTGGAAGCTCAATGTGAGTAGGCAAGATTGCTTCTTTCCCATACACCAAAGCATACGGAGAAGTTTTAATAGATTTTTTCATGGATATGCGGTCTGCCCAAAGAGCCTGGTTCAACAACAAGTGCCAACTCCTTTTATTATTTTCCAGTGTCCTTTTTAAGATCCATAACAAGTTTTTATTTGTAGATTCAGCCAAGCCATTCCCTTGTGGGTAGTAATTGGATGACGTCTTAAGATAAATCCCATACTTGCTAGTGAATTCGGTAATCTTGGCCCCAATGAATGGAGTTCCATTATCTATCACAATAGAGTCTGGGACACCAAAATGTGTGATGAGTCCTTCTAGGAAAGAGATGATAGTCGCTTGATCTACCTTTTTGGTAGGAATAGCCTCTGCCCACCTAGTGAAATAATCAGTCATCGTTAAAATGTATTTATGTTCTATGGAGGAATGTGGATCAATGACTCCAATGAAGTCAAGGCCCCACTGTTGAAAGGGTGCTTCCACTTGAATTGGGTGCAAGGGCAGTGCTCCTTTCCTGGTTCTGCCAACATACCGTTGATAGTTATCATAGTGTTGACTTACTTTATGAGCATCGATGAATAGAGTAGGCCAAAAGTAACCAGCTCGGATGATTTTCAAGGCCATGGGCCTTCCTGCATAATGGCCACTAGATAGACTAGAATGAAATTCTTCCAATATTTTCTCCTTTTCTGACTCCTTCACACATCTGAGGAGAACTCCATCAATATTCTTATGAAATAGCCCATTAGGCAACAAAACATATTTGAGTGCTTGCAACCTGAACCTCCGATGTTGTGAAGCATCAAGGTGTGGTGGACACTTCCCAGAAGTAAAGAAGTCAATAAGCTCCTCTGTCCAATCATGATCGCTCATAGTATGATTTGCACAAATACTTTCACTAATCTCTTCTTCTTGCATTATAGCCAATGATTCTGATGTTGCACTTTTGGCCAATTCTTGATAGAGAGCTCATCCATGAACTAGCTTTGTTGATCGGATCTCCACATCATATTCTTGAATTTTTGAGACCCAACCTACTCTTTTGTCACCTAGTTCTCCCTGGAGAATGAAGTTTTGGACATCAGGGTGTATAACATAAATGACCGTTTTACTCTGTGAGATGAAGTGTCGGAACTTCTTCAAAGATTTCATCATCGCGTACACCTATTTTTCAATAAAATTATACTTCTCCTGGTGAGGCGCAATGACTTGGCTCAGAAAGGCAATGGGCTTTTCATCTCCATCTTCTTGCTTCTGCATCAAAACTGTAGCATAACTCTCTTGCTCACCCACTGCATAGAGAATGAAGTCCTTTGAATAATCAGGATTGATCAACACTGGAGCTTGGGTGATTCTTTCCTTGATCTCTTAAAAAGATCATCTTCTTGCCTCTATCCATTTAAATTTGATATTCTTTTTTAAGAGCTCAGTCATGGGTTTCACCACCTAAGCAAAGTCAGCAATAAATTTTTGAATGAAATTTATTTGACCAAAGAAATATTGTAGGTCCTTTTTGTTGGTTGGCAATGGTAGCTTTAGGAGTGCCTCAGCTCTTGTAGGATCAATAGCTAATCCTTGTTGTGAGATCACATGACCCAACAATTTCCCTTCTTTGATAACAAATATTGACTTCTTTAGATTAATAGAAATCTTGAACTCATGATATTTTTTGAACACCTACCTCAAATGAGAAATGTGGTCTTCTCTACGATGTGAAAACATAGTCATATCATCAAGATAGATTACAATAATCCTATTCAATAACTCATCGAAAGCGATGTCCATGGCCCTCTGAAAGGTAGCACCAACATTTGAGAGACCAAATGACATCCTTTGATAGGCGAACGTGCCCCACTTGGTAGTGAATGTCATTTTATGTTGGTCTTCATCTTTCACCCATATCTGGTTATAACTAGAGAAACCATCTAATAATGAAAATATTTGTGCTCCGGCAACCACATGAAGGATTTGATCAATCTGCGGTAGAGGGTAATGATATTTTAGTGATGCCTGGTTCAGGTTCTAAAAATCGATGCATAATCGAATATCTCCATTCTTCTTTCATATTGGCACTAGGTTCGCCACCCATGTTGAGTGCTTAATTGGGTATATTATCTTTGCTTCCAACATCTTTAATAGTTTCGCCTTCATGAGCACTTCGATCTTGGGATTGATGGGTCGCTGTTTCTATCGAAAAGGTTTTACCCCCTCCTATAGCTCAATGGTATGTTGAATTACATTCTTGTCATATCCCTTTAAATCTTGATAGCTCCATGCAACAATGTTAGGGTATTCATAACACAAGTTCTTGATATCTTCTAATTCTTTCGGCATGCAATCAGTTCTAATTTTGATGATCTTCTCAGGTTCTAGCTGCAACTCCTTATACTCCTTCACATCTACCTTGATTTTATGCTTCTCAGCCCTATCATTTTGATCAAATAAGCTTTCCAATGAAATCAGTCCCCTAGGAATGTGATTATTCTTCAGTTGAATCATCCCCTCCATCTCCTCTTCAACAAGTACTCTATCATCTGCGCTTGTAGCTTCCTTAATAAAAAAATTGACTATTTTCTCATCATTATCGAACACTTGCCAATAGAGGTTCTTATCAAGGACTGAGGGTCTATAGATCACCCTGACAGTCTTGGGTTTTCTGACTACTTGCTCCATAGGAGAATAATTTGCACCAAGAGAAGCTAAAATATCTGCATGTTTGTTCTGCTCTCAGGAAATCACTTGAATGTTCAAGGTTGTAAAGGACTCAAACAAATCCCATACTTTGTTGCGATAGGCTTTCAGGTAATGTTGCTTTGACACACACTTTTTTGTGGTCTGATTGACAATAAGCTCAGAGTCACCAAAAATTTGCAATTGTTTAATGCCCAACTTTTTAGCCTTTTTCAATCCAAGACACAATGCTTCATATTCAACTGCATTATTCGTGCAACTCCAAGTTAGTCTATAAGAATAGGTCTTCTGTAATCCTATAGGAGAAATCAAAATAATACCAGCCCCTACACCATTCTTACACCTAGCACCATCAAAGTACAACTTCCATAATTGATCTTCAATAGGGTCTAGGGAATCAGGGACTTTTTCTTCAATCTGCTCAGGCTTGGTTATCGTATAACAACCAATGTCTATTTCAACCATTGCATTGAAATCCATGAGTGAGAATTCATCCTCAAGATGAAGTTCACCAAGCACTTCTTCCATCAAGTCAACTTCTTCTAATTCTTCAGTCATCATGTTGACTATGCCTGGAGATTTTTCTTCTTCTTCCAACTTTTCAATATGAAAAGTCGATGGCTTTTCATTATAAATATGGATTCTCTTTCCTTTGAATAGAATCTCCAAATGCGAATAGTCTAAGGAAAGGTAACCTCCCAACTTTGTTGTGAACTCCCTTGAGAGACACATGCTAAAGTATGGCTCCAAGTCAACCACCACTACTTCTTGGATGATAGTGATTTATGGCATACTATGTAGAACGATGGGGATATCCTTGATTACTCCCACTATTTTGACTGGAGTCCCATCCAACTACAATACTCCTGGGCTACTTCTTGTGTACTCCATCCCCATGACTTCACATACTACCTTTGGCATGATAGTAGTTGCAACACCGAAATCGATCATACAATTATGTACAATCCACCCCTCCATTCTGAGTGACAAATAGAATGGGGGTGGCCTATTCTTTCTAGTGGCTAAAGTTGGGAGTGTCTGTGCCAACACTATTTGAGAATGACTTTTCTTTTGGTCTTTTGTAGTCTTAAGAGACTCTTGCAGCAAGTCAACTTGTCCAGGTAACTGTAATGCATCGTATAAGCTCACTTTTGTAGGTATCTTCTTCATTTCTTCCACAATGTTATAATTTGAAATAGTCAGAGCCTTTTCTTCTACAACCCGCTCATATTTATCTTGGTATTTTTGAGTAGCTTCCACCCTTTGTCTCTTAGTCAATGATGGATATTTGAGGTGTTCCTTGGCTTGTTCTTTCGCCTCATTTTGCATTTGAGCAACTACTAAGGTTGTGAAGTTGATGCCTTTATCGGTTGCTTCTCTTGAGCTTGCTTAGGTAGTAGATCCTTCAATAAGATAGGATCTTGTTGCTTCGCCATCGTACTAGGTGCTTTCACTGGTGGTTGCACTTTTTTATTTTGCACCTTTGGTTTCATAGGCACCTTCAAAGGCTCCAACTCAGCTAGATCTACAGTTACTGGCTTCTTTCTAGATCTCGTGAGAACTAAAACTTGCTCCAAAGATGGTACCATAAAATTATGATCAACCTCCATTATCATATTGACTTGGCCATTGATAAAACTTTTCTAGCATCTGTACATAGTTCAAATGCACCATACATGTGTCTTCTCCATGAGGATCATTGCATGTTGAGCACCAATACACCTTTTTAGATGTGCTAGCTTCTTCATTTTCTAACACTGTTGTGTTCCTCTTAGGGCCCTTGCTAGTAGATGCTTGCTCTCGAGTAATTGGTGGTGTTTGAAATCTCCTTGACCAAAATTTAGCCTCAGCTTGCTTCTTCCTTATTGTTGTAAGTTCATTTGATATTGTCCTTATAGCTGAGTTATTAGATTTCACCTCTTGTAATAGCATCATGTATGGATCAGGATTGGAGGGTGTAGGAGGTGTCGATAAAGGTAGAGGTGCTGGTGGGATAGGTAATGGTAGTGGAACTGGTGGCACTAGCAATGTTGGAAAAGGAATGGGTGCTGGCAATTGTGGCATTGTTGAGCGGGTAACTATGGAAAGCTTGGAGCAGGAAGTTGTGGGATAGGAATCGGAGCGATTTGAGGTGGACCCAAGCTCCATGAGGGAACTGGGTACATAGAAGGCATGGGTTACAAAAATGTACTTGAATACAAATGTTGTGGAAGGTCAGGAAGGATAGGCATGGTCATTTTTGGGGGAAGCTTGCCTATAGCGATTAAATCTGATTCAGCCTTTTGCGCCTGCGTGTATAGTTCTGGGAATGTATTCACATTGGTTTGTCGAATAACCATGCCAATATCAGTGTTGAAAGCTTTGAGGTAGTAGAATGTAGCTTGTTCATGTGTAGGCTAAAGACCATCAGGAACCCTTTGCCAACTTTGGGTGAACCTGATATTGAAATCAACTATCTCCTCTTGTGGATGTCTTTGAATCATTGTAAACTGATGCAACAAGGAGAATGGGTCAGCTTGTTCATGAAAATTCTTGATCAATAGTTCCACCAATTGATCCCATGTGGTGATAGTATCGGGTTGCAATGATCGGTACCAATACAACAATTTTCCTCTTAATGATAACACTAGCAATCTTACCATAATATCTTCATCTGCTATGCCATGGATCGTAGCCAAAGAAGCCACATCTTGAATATGCTCATAAGCAGTTTTACCAGTACCATCATAGGTAGGCAAAGCCTTCAAAGTTGCTTGAGGCATTAGATTTTGTGCTTGTAAATTCAATGCTCTTGAGCTATTCCATGTTGGGAATTACCTTGGAGGTTGTTGCTGTTGTGGTGGTGGGTTCTGAGCCATGTGGACTGGTGTGTGTGGTTGAGCTTGAGGAATGCTAGTAGTAGTACTAACTAGACTTGTAGGAGCAAAAAATACACCAACTAATCATGAGGATGATAGATGATGTATGAGATGTATGAGGTAATGATGATGTACGATGTAAAGTGACTAGTTGAGGATGTTCTCCTAGCCTTTGGGTATCAAGTTCGTAGAACTCAATAGGATTTTTAAAATTTTTGGCCTTCGATCTCGTAATCATGAAGCACAACTTTTGCTGCCTTCACGTTTGGAGGTTTTTGGGTATAATCGAGTCACCAAATGTTCTAATTATACAACATGAAGGTGAACATCAAACCTTGATACTATTGAAAGTGGAACTTTCGGGGTCCCACCAGGTGTGCCAAAAATTGTTGGTCAAATATCTGCCTAATTAACAAAACTATGTTTGTGCACCCTAGACATGGCCAACATTGAAAGGTCGAAGGAAAGGAATGTCCTCCATGCCAATCTCCAGAGAGGGTTGGCTCCCTAGCTAAATCCTACACTGGTTTAAGACTAGAGTTGCAGGAAAGAAATTAGAAATTATAGAAAGAAATGGGAAATATGGCCACAGGCCGAAGGTGTAGGATTTGGGGTAGACTAACAGTAGGAAATTCACCCAAGCATGAAATAACATGTAATAAAAGAGAAGCAATAGAATTCACTTATAACCTTGCAAAGACAACCTCCAGAATAACACTCCAGCACTCACTCCCTCACCAACAATATTTAAATTCAGATGCAAAATTTAAATTCAACAATAGATAATGAACATGAGCATAAAATAGAAATGCATGAATATAGAAGGAAATCACACACAAGATCACTTGCAAATTTAGAAGCCTTGTATCTTCTATTGATGCAGAGAACTTGAAAAGTTTTCTCGCAAAATGTCTAACCTCCTTTTACAATGAAAATTGAGTAGTATTTATAGAGGATTTCACCTCTTTCATTAAATGCACATGGAGACAAGATGTTTACAAATCAGAGACCAATATGAGAAAATTCTTCCTTGGAAATATTGAAAATACATCCTCTTGAAATAGTGATCCGACTTCTAAGGAAATTCCTTCATGAAATCTGCATTTCTGGATTTGGTGCACAGAAAATTATAAGGCTTGGTTGTTGACTGGAGACGTTCACCATCTTGAAAATGTGCTCTTACTTTGGAAATCATGAAAATTGTATTACATATTTAATATGGTTGCCTTCCCTACTCGAGATCTACAATTTGAGTTACTCCTTGCCTCCATTATTTAATGCTTTTTATTGACCTGCTCTGGGTACCTCTAAACTCATGATGATGTTGATAGCATATTTCCCGATTTGGATAGTGAGTGAATGCACATTTACATTAGTGGAGAATACACCTTTATAAATTTAATGGATCATATCTTCCTTTAGCCATGACAACATTTATTCCTTTTATTCCAGGTAAAAACTTAAATAGCTACGCATTGTTTTCCTTTTGAAATCATGTTCACCCCCAAAAGGGGTGACAGAGGTCATCGCCTTCCTTTTGGGGTGAACGCGATGTTGACTTTTCAACATCGCTTCGACCCTTAGCGCATTCACCCAATTTGAATTCTATTTTGCAATGCATTCGTGTGACTTTATTTTTAGAGGACGTTCACCCCTGGGAGAGGTGAATGGAGCGTTCGCCCCTCAACCTAGGCGAACGCGATGTTGACCCATCTATGTTGTGCATGCCTTTGAATTTTTTCATGCCTTCAATGACGTTCACCCCAAAGTGGGGCGAATGGAGCTTTCACCCCAACTTTGGGGTGAACGCACTCCTTCGAAATGGTTTTTCTTTGAAAAAATTGGGTGCATCATTTTAATTTTAAAAGGATGTTCACCCCAAAGTGGGGCGAATGAAGCCTTCGCCCCAACTTTGGGGTGAACGCGATTCTCCCAAGTTTTATCTTCGGGCGCTTTCATATCTTTTAACGTTTCACCATTTTAATGTTTCCTTCTCTTTCCTTTTGTAGTGTGCAGGGCCTTTTGCTCAGGGCGAACGCGTCTTCATGTTGCAGTGAAATTTTTGTCTCCATACTTAGTCTTTATGCACCATTTCTCAGTGAATTTATAGATAACGCAAACCCAAGTCTCCAATACAATTTTCCAGCCTTTTTCCTTAAACACCCATTACTTCCAAGCCAAAAGAAAGTATATACAAACAAAGAAAGAAAAATAAAACAACTGCAATATATAAATTCGGCCAAAATATTATATTCTCAGATTAACATATTTTGTCGTATTACAATCAAAAATGCTTTTGCAAAATAATATCAAAATCCCAATGTGGCAAAGTGCAAAACTGCCAACAATGGTATTGTCTCACTTGGAAATGAATTCACACTAAAGATAAGGCTTCTCTTGCAACATATTTTTTGGAGGCAACCTCATGGGGGAATTAGAACAAGTCCTTGAGTTTAACCATGGAAATACTTGAGGAACAATTCAAATCGATATATTTTAAATTTATTTTTGAGAGAGAACGTATGTAATGATAATATAAGGATATTATATAATATAAATATATTATAAGAGACTTAAAAAGAAAGTGGTTAGGTTCATTACTCGTTAGTCTCACAATGACACTGAGAGGGGGGTGAATCAGTGTAGCTCTTTTAAAACTTAAATCTTCAACTCTTAAAGCTGAAACAATGAAAACTTAAAACCAAATAAAGCAAGTATAACAAGAGAACATCACACAACACAATATGTACCGAGGTTCACCGATTTGGCTACTCCTCAAAATGATTGTTTGGACTCCCATCCAAATCCAGCCTTTACAAAGCACCAACTTTACAATCAATTTACCAGCACCCACTGGAAGGAGCATCAACCCCTGATTTACCAAGCACCAACTGGAAGGAGCACCAACCCCTGATGCCAAGCACCAACTTGGACTTCAACTTTGAAACTAGAATATTGACATAAAAATACCTTCACTTTTACAAGACCCTGACTGGTCTATTGCTTACCCAATGTCTACCACAATTCACAAAACACACTCTCTTCTCGCCCACAAAAAATTCTCCAAGCAACACTCCTTTTATAACAATATTTTCTCTTTGTAACTCCTTCTTTTGTAACTTCCATATTCTCACATGCCACCTATCAATTGTAACTCCTTCTTTTGTAACTTCCATATTCTCATATGCCACCTATCAATTGTAACTCCTTCTTTCATATTCTCATATGCCACTTGTCAATTGTAACTCCTTCTTTATGTAACTCCTTTTGTATATATTGAGAAGGCATTTCGTCAAACACGTCACATGCAAAGAATTGACACCTTACTCATTCTCATACTTCGGAGCCACGTGACAACTCAAACCAAAAACAAAAGATGATCTATTTGATGCCTTGAAGGTGTAACAACACTGAAACTAAAACTCTGGCGAATCTTCAAGGTCGAAACGGCCAACTAAAGGATTTTTCACACGTGGCACAAATTGACATAAAAGAGACCTATAACGTTTTTGCAAAAATCATAACTCTCACCTCGTAACTCTGTTTTCTCTAAAATTTGAAACGTAGAATCTTTGCAACACTGACTATGTCCAAACCAAAACTCACTGCCTAACTCCTTACGGTTTTCCTGTACCACTTCCACAAAAACTGCTACTGACACACTTTTTCCAAAAAGGCTTTTCGTTTCTATTTTGTTGCCCTTCGTTTCCTTTTCTCCACATGGGCATGCGTCCGCTTCTTTCCATGTGTACGACCATATTAGATGATTTCAAATCATTAAAGATTCCTTATAGGTCCATGTCACTATGCAGTCTTCAGTTTCACTATGTTGGTGTTCATCACTAATATCAGACGCACTGTCAACTACTCTGTTCCTTTGGAAAAAATGCAACATGTCGCGATATCGCGACACTTTTGTTTCTCTTCCTGCCTGCCCTTTTTGAGTTGTGAAAATGCGACATGTTGCGATATCGTGACACTTTTGTTTCTCTGCCTGCCTTCCCTTTTTGAGTCGCGAAAATGCGACATGTCGCGATATCGCGACACTTTTCCTTCTTGCTCTTTCTCTTTGCTTTGGCCCGCGAAAATGCAACATGTCGCGATATCGTGACACTTTTTTCTTTGCTCTTTCTCTTTGCTTTGGTCCGCGAAAATGCTACATGTTGCGATATCGCGACACTTTTTCCTTCTTGCTCTTTCTCTTTGCTTTGGACCACGAAAATGCAACATGTCGCGATATCGCAACATTTTTTTCTCCTTGCTTTTTCTCTTCTCTTTTGGCCGCGAAAATGCAACATGTCGCGATATCACGACACTTTTTTCTCCTTGCTTTTTCGCTTCTCTTTTGGCCGTGAAAATGCAACATGTCGCGATATCGCGACACTTTTTTCTCCTTGCTTTTTCGCTTCTCTTTTGGCCGCGAAAATGCAACATGTCGCGATATCGCGACACTTTTTTCTCCTTGATTTTTCGCTTCTCTTTTGGCCACGAAAATGCAACATGTCACGATATTGCGACACTTTTTTCTCCTTGCTTTTTCGCTTCTCTTTTGGCCACGAAAATGCAACATGTCGCGATATCGCGACACTTTTTTCTCCTTGCTTTTTCACTTCTCTTTTGGCCACGAAAATGCAACATGTCGCGATATCGTGACACTTTTTTCTCTTTGCGGTGTTTTACTTTTTCTTTGATCTTTAGCATATGGGCCACTTTGGTCTTCTTGGAAAATATGCATTTAACATGACGATTTTTTCAACTTTGCACAAACAACCTGTAACAACTTCACCCAAACATCAAAAACATCCTCATAAGCATTTAACATCACTGTACATACTCTGAATAACCTCTAAAATATTGTCCATTACATCAACTGATCTATCTGACTGTGTTGAAAACAATGATAATACTGTCGTTGCACCTTGCTCAACAATCTCCCCCTTTGGAATTGTTGGCAACACACGTGCAATTTCCTGTAACTCTTCTCCCCCTTTGACAATAATACCAAAAGGCTGTTGCAAACTCCCCCTGAGTCCATGCACAACATTCTCAGACAAAAATTATTACACCTAGCAAAAATCATAAACATGAGCAAAAATATAAACAAATACACAAATGCTCCCCCTGAGAATGTGGTCCTGATAGCTAGTCAATTCTTAGGAAGCGTGACCACTCCCAATTTATTGTGAAGATACTCAAAGACTTCCTTCAACAACAGTTTTGTGAAGATATCCGCTACTTGCTCTATTGTTGGAACAAAATCCAACTTAACCTCACCTTCCGCAACTTTCTCCTTCAAAAAGTGATACCAGATAGCAATATGTTTTGTGTGAGAATGCATAACAGGATTCTTTGAGATGTTAATGGCACTGGTGTTATCACACTTAATTGAAATTGGCTCCCTAAAGTTAATACCAAGATCTTTCAGGGTTTGTTTCATCCATAATACATGCGTACAACATGTTGTCACTGCAATATATTCTACCTCTGTTTTGGATAAGGAGACTGACTCTTGTTTCTTACTGTGCCACGCGACCAACCTATCTCTAAGATAGAATGCACCTCCATTGGTACTATTTCTGTCATCTACACATCTTGCCCAATCTGCATCTGAATACGCAATAATGCTTGGGGTGCCTGTTTTAAGCCATATAATGCTTTCTTCAACTTGCAAACCAAGTTGGGATCATCACCAAGTTGGAAACCATCTGGCTGCTCAATATAAACCTCTTCTTCAAGTTTCCCATTTAAAAATGTTGATTTCACATCCATTTGATAAACTTTGAAATTCTTGTAAATTGCTAAAGCTAGAAACATTCTAATTGCCTCTAGTCTAGCCACAGGTGAAAAGGTTTCCTCAAAGTCAATACCTTCAACTTGTGCATAGCCTTTACATACCAATCTTGCTTTATTCCTGACTACCTGTCTATCTTCATTCAATTTGTTTCGAAAGACCCATTTAGTACCGATTATATTTTTATTTGCAGGTCTTGGTACTAACTCCCAAGTTTTGTTTTTCTTGATCTGATCTAATTCTTCATTTATTGCCTTCATCCAACTTTCATCTTTGCTTGCGTCAGCAATATTTTTGGGCTCAATGTTGGATAATAGAGAGTAGTTACTTACTACTCTTCTTCTTGTCTAAACACCAACTGTGGGGTCTCCAATTATTTTCTCTCTAGAATAATCTTTTTGCCAGCTTCCTGTTTTGAATTTCTTATTTTCTTCCACTTCGAAATCACTGTTTGAATCATCTGAGTCAATTTTTTGTTTCTTTTCCATTTCCTTTTCCTCATCTCCTTCAATAACCTCTTCATAAATTGGGTAGTTCTCTTCATAGCTAATTACTTGTTCCCTACCTTCATCAACTTTAACATTGGCACTTGTTGGTTACGAATCTTCCATGAGGAAAGGATTTGTTGTTATTGCGCCCAGATTTTCCCACCAGATTGAAAGACCGAAAGGAAGGAATGCCTTCCATGCCAATCTCCGAAGAAGGCCAGCTTCCTGTGGGGTTTTTAGTGTAAGATAAGAGTGCAGGGAAAGAGATAAAAGTGCAGAAAGAGAATCCAAATGAGATTGGAGTTGGTGGGGGGAATAAGCAGCACGACAACGAATCAATCACCACTACTAACAACATTCATCTACAAACATACATTGAAACTACAACTATCATTCATCCTATGTATCCTCTATCTATGCATTCCAAGAATACTTGATCACCAAATTCCAGAGTCCAGAGTTCAGTACAACAGTAAGCAATGACACAAGAAACATGAAAGCAGAGCCAAATATATGCTTGTATTAGAGGCAAATGCATAGCTACAATTGTTCCCTAGCAATATATTCCCCTTCCACACTTTACAATGAAGACGAGTGGGCTATTTATAGCCCAAGTTTCCCCTGATTACATTCATGGGTACAAAATCCTAGACAAGATAATAGCTGACACGAGCAGCTGAGGAGCTGCTGATGCTGACTTTTTTCGGGCAGGATTGTACTCATGGCATGGTCTCCTTGAAGGCTATACAGCTACGTGGTATGTTAGCTCAAACCTTTGGTCAGTAGGAATGCGGGTAGGTGCGACAGATGGCACTTTACATCAACTTAAATGGTGGCAGTTAGCACAGATAGTGCAGCCCATGCTTTGTCCTTATCTTGGTCATGTCTAGGCTCAATTCTTGAAGTTGGACACTTGTCGGATGCTGATGAATGACATGTGTCTGCCTTGAAAGGCAGTTTATCCAACTTTGCCCAGGATCTGAGCACTATCGAGTTGCACAGGTAGAAAACAGTGCAGTAGGGAGGGTCATCTTGTCTTAGGCATTTTCTAGTCTTGCTTTCCCAACTATGCACCGATCAGAGGGTGCACCCCAACTTTGCTACGAATTCAGGTTGTGCACCGGCACTTGCTATCTTCTTTGTTATTTGGACTACGCACTAAGATGCGGGTGCATCCTGACTTCACTGCAAAGTCGGGTTGTGCCCCAACACTTAGTCATTTTTCTGCTGCACTGCTTCCCTAGTGCACCCAGGAAGAAGGGTGCATCCCGAATTCGCTGTGAAGTCGGGTTGCGCCCCAGAACTTAGTCATTTTTCACTCTTGTTCCTGTTTTGTCACACTTCGCACTGTCCCTACTGCGCCCCGTCTGGAGGGCGCACTCCGACTTCGCTGCGAAGTCGGGGTGCGCCCTGACACTTAACCATTTTTAGGGAACACTTCTGGAAACTTTGCTGGGGGGAAGTTTTAAGGGGAAGAGGGAGGAATAAGACTGCAAGGAAGAGGGAGAGATGAAGAAAGGGAAAGAGAGGAAGAAAGGAAAAGAGCAGGTTACTTACAAAAACTGAAAACATGGCACCCCGTGCCAAATGTGGCAACATTTCTAGTGGCTCGCGGGGTGTCGAGCTCACCTCGATGCAAAGAACCATGCCTTCATCCATTGGGTGTAGAGGAACTTCCTTCCCCTACCTTCTACTACTCTGACCGCTTCATTCCGGGCAACTGCTCTTCTTCAGGATCACTTCCAGCAGTTGCTTCCTCAGTCTCTTCTTCTGAACCTGAATGTTCTCCACTGTCATCCTCCCACTCGCTGATGTGTTGGTATGCAGCCTTGGCTTGGTCCCAGACTGCTGTTTGGAAAGGTGCGAGGTCACTGATCTCTCTTAGTGCTGTGTGGAATGCAGCAACCGCATGCAGGTCGATGGTGTTATATATTTTTCCCAACTCCTTTAGGGAGGAATTGATTTTATAGTATTTCAACACCATCTGGGTGACCTGAGGTTCTTGAATTGGCTCTGTCTAGCTATCGATTTTTGTTGTATCTATCTCGAAGGTCAGCCAATTCTGCTTAACTTGTTCAAGGGTCAGAAACTCACCATCTTTGACGTAGCTCGGGCACCCGTGTTTGGATAGAGTGTGAAAGGGGGCCAGGAGAATGTTCCTTTCATGTTCTAGGGCGTCCAGCGCCTTCTTGGCAGTTCTAATATTCTCTGTCCTATCAAAATAAATATGCAAGGTTACCCTTGCATCTGCCCACTCTGAGGAAAGTTGGGACATAGGGGCAATTTGGAAGCCTTTGCGCTCAAACTCCTCAAGTTTTATAGCCAGGTCCAGCCATTGCCTCGCCTGGTGTTCGACTTTCTCTACCACAGGCTTTCCCTGGGCAGATACTTCTTCAATCCTAGATGCAAAGTCCAGAACTGACAAGGACTTGACAAGGTTGGTCTTGCAACCTTGTAGCAGACTAGCCCGCATTTCCTTGGTCTTGCTGTTTGAAAAGGCCGCAGCTTGGAGAGACTGATGGAGAAAGAGCCGTCCTTGTACCTGGACAGGCGATTAACTGGTGGTGGCAAAGTCTGGCCAACTACGTGCCTCTTCATTCAAGATTTTATTTTTTGGTCCTTCTACAGTGCTTCGCTCTCATGAGCGCTTGACCCTGGTGATTCTTCAGCTTCGCATCGTCCTTCAATAGATTGCGCCTGTTCGGGCACTTTACCCTTGTCCATCCTTTTCGAAATAGTAGAGGCAGGAATTACGGATTTTGAGTTTGTCAGCTTTATTCCTTACAGTCAGGGAGTCATCTTGACAATTTGAATTTTTTGGTTGTATCAGGGCCCTTTTTGTAGACAATGACTACAATCATTAATGGCGCGAGGGAGGGCGTTAGGGCGGTTAACTTGGAGTTGGTGGAGGCGTTATGATTCTCGGCGGCCGGGTATGGGTTTATTTTCGAAAAGCGTACCCCATTGGCCGTTGGTCCAGGCGCACCTTGCCCTTTTAATGCATCATTCTTGAAAGGTGCGCAATCATTAAAGCCTCCTTGGACGTTGTGCCATTGCTGACATCATCGCCGTCGTTTGGGCACACTTTACAAGGGGAATGTTTGGCCCATGACCCAACTTCGCTCCATGCCATCCTGCGCTCTGGGCCCACACTTTGGATTTTCAACGTTTTCCACGGTGGGTTATTCGAGCAGCGCCCAAAATTCGGGGCGCACTCGGACTTCGCCCGAAAAACGGGCGCACTACGACTTCGCCCGAAAAACGGGCGCATTCGGACTTCGCCCCGGACAATGGGCGCAATCTATTTTTTTTTACTTGGACATTTCCAGCTCCTCGCGCCGGATCATCCAGGATGCGCCCGAGAATGGGGGCGCACTCCGACTTCGCCCGAAAAACGGGCGCACTCGGACTTCGCCCCGGTTTGTGTGCGGAGTCTAAGACTTGGCATTTTCTTGTCGTTTCTTACCCAACTGCGCCTTTTGGAGGGGGCGCAGCCCGACTTCGCTCCGAAGTCGGGTTGCGCACCCATACTTAGTCATTTTAGCCCCTCTCTTCAGCTGCCTCTTTCCGAACTTCGCACCGTTCAAGGAGCGCCACCCGACTTCGCTGCGAAGTCGGGTTTTTGCCTCGGTTTTGCTAGGGCTCTTCAAAAAATTGAAAAAAAACTGAAACTGAATGCTGAAATATGTACATTCCGAAAACTAAAATTGCAGAAGGGAAATTTGTACAAGGACCCATCTGGGCGCCTTCAGTGATGGTAAATTTTCAAGTGGAACCCATTGACGGGAATGGGGAGAAGTTGTCCCTCCATATCTCGGAGCATGAATGCATTAAATTGATTTACCCTGGCAATCTGATAGGGGCCCTCCTAGAGGGCATCAAATTTGTCGTGGTTGCCCAACTTCGCCTTTAGCGAGTCCCACTTTAGCACTAGGTCTTTGACTTTGAAAATTTGGGTAGTGGTACCTTTTGCAAACCAGCCTTGTGTCGCTTCAGCATGTTAGGTGAAGGCTTGGTACGCTTTTTCTCTGTCTTCCTCTAACTGCAATAGTTGGCAAAGTCTGTCATCCACCGGATCCTAGCTGCCTCTCTTTTCATCAAGCATCCAGAGAGTGGGAATTTCTATGTGCATTGGTAGAACTGCTTCTTTGTCGTATACGAGTGCATAGGGGGACGTCTTGATTGACTTTTTGAAAGATATCCTGTCCGCCCACAGCGCCCGATCCAGGAGAAGGTGCCAAGTCCTCTTGTTTTTCTCTACCGTCCTTCTGATGATTTTCAGCAGATTTTTGTTGGTGGACTCGGCGAGACCGTTCCCCTGCGGGTAGTAATTGGAAGACATTTTGTGATAAATGCAGTATTTGTTGGTGTACTCCGTGAGTACAGCGCCTACGAACCCCGGACCATTGTTCGTTACTATTGACTCAGGGACCCCAAAAAGAGTAATGAGGCTCTCAAGGAACCTGATGACCGTCTCCTGGTCCGCGTTCTTGGTAGGGATCGCCTCTGCCCACCGTGTGAAGTAATCGGTGGCGGTAAGGATGAACTTGTGCCCGGCTGCAGAGTTCGGCGTAATCACCCCAATAAAGTCTAGACCCCATTGCTGGAACGGAGTCTCGGCTTGGATCGGTTGAAGGGGCAGGGGTGCTTTTCTGTTCTTGCCAGCGAAATCTTTGGCATTGATCACATTTTGTACAGACCGCATGCATGTATGTAAATAGAGTGGTCCAATAGTACCCAACTCTAGTTATTTTCAAGGTCGTAGGCCTTGCTGAATGGTGACCCCTAGGCATCCCAGAGTGAAATTCTCCGAGGATCCTAGGTTGATCTATTTTTTTTATGCACCGCAACAGGATGTCGTCAATGTTCTTAAAGTACAGCCCCTCGGGGTGAAGAGTGTATTTTAGTGCACCAAGCCGAAACCTCCTTCTTTGTGAGGCATTCAGGTGGTCTGGACATCTTTCAGTGCAGAAATATTTCACCAGGTCATTTGTCCAGTCGCACTCCTCGGGTAAGGAGTTAGCTAGGTTGGTGTTTGTTGCTGGATCCTCCCACTTGCAGGAGTATATCTAGGTTGCTGCACTTTGGGCCAGCTCCTGGCATAAGGCTCAACCTCTGATAAGCTTGGTTGGTCATACTTCGATGTTGAATTCCTGGATTTTAGCAATCCATCTTGCTCTTTTGTGGCCCGGCTCTCCTTGTATGATGAAGCTTCGGACGTCCAGGTGTATCACAAAGACAGTAGTTCTGTTGTGGCAAACAAAGTGCTTGAACTTCCAAAGAGATTTCATGACTGTGTGAACCTATCGCTCTATAAAGTTATACTTTTCTTCATGCGGTTGAATCACTTGGCTCAGAAACACTATGGGGTGCTCCACCACGTATAGGATGAATTCTTTGGAGTAGTCTGGGTTTATCAACACCGGATCTTATGCAATTCGAACCTTGATTTCCTCGAAGGCCTGCCCCCTCTCATTAGTCCATAAGAATTCTGCATCCTTTTTCAACAGTTCGACCATGGGCTTGATTACCTGCGCAAAGTTCGGTATGAACTTCCGCACGAAGTTTATTTGGCCGAAGAAGGACTGCAACCCCTTCTTGTCAATTGGAGCTGGCAAACGGAGGAGGGCCTCTACTCTATCAGGGTCCATGGCTAGGCCTTTCTCAGAGATGACATGCCCTAGCAGCTTACCTTATTTTACCGTGAAGACAGATTTTTTCGGGTTTATGGAGATGTCGAATTCACAACACCCTTTGAATATTTGTTGTAGGTGGGAGACATGATCCTCTCTCCTGTGAGATAATACAGTCATGTCATCCAAGTAGATGAAAATAACTTTTTTGAGTAGCTCTCGGAAGGCCAGGTCCATGGCTCTCTGGAATGTGGCGCCAACATTGGATAAGCCGAAAGGCATGCGCTGATAGGCGAACGTTCCCCATTTGGTGGTGAATGTCGTCTTATGCTGGTCCTCATCCTTGACCCATATCTAGTTATAGCCAAAAAATCCATCTAAGAGGGAAAATATCTGGGCTCCAACAACTATATGTAGGATCTGATCGATCTGGGGAAGCAGCTAATGGTCCTTGAGGGAGGCCTGATTCAGATTTTTGAAGTCCACATAGAGACGAATGTCTCTGTTCTTCTTCCTCACGGGAACCAAGTTTGCAACCCAAGATGAATTCTTGATGGGGTAGATGATCTTGGCTTCCAAAATCTTCAGGAGCTCAGCTTTCATCATGGCCTCGATCTTTGGATTTACAGCCCTCTGTTTCTATCAAAATGTCTTGGCGCCATCTTCTAGCTCAATGGTATGCTAGATAATATTTTTGTCATACCCCTTCAAGTCCTAGTAGCACCAGGCTACTATGTCAGGTAACTCTCAACACAATTTTTTGATCTTCTCGAGTTCCTTTGTGGTATAGTATGTCCTAACCTTAATTATTTTTCCAGGTTTGAGCTCCAGGTCGGCGTACTGCTTCAGGTCTACTTTGATCCGGTGTGATATTGCTCTGTCATTTTGATCAAATAGACTCTCAAGTGTAATTAGTCCTTTTGGGACATGATTATTTTTCACTTGTATCAACCCCTCATATTGCTCATCATCAGGGTCTCTACCTTCGATTGAACACACTTCGTTAACCAAAAATGTGATGATCTCCTCGTCACAGTCAAACACCTTCCAGTGGGTGTCTTTATCAGGCACAGAAGGCCTGTAAATGGTACAAACCGACTTTGACTTTTGGATAGTGTCATCAGCCAGAACGTACCTGGCTCCAACAGACGCTATAATGTCAGCATGCTTATTTTTCTCATGCGGTATAGCCTCGACATTCAATGAGTCAAACGACTCCATCAGATCCCAGACCTGATTACGGTATGCCTTGAGATAGTGATTCTTAGAGGTGCACTTGTTCATAATCTGGTGGCACACCAGCTTTGAATCATCGAAGATCTGTAGATGCTTAATCCCCAGCCTTTCTACCTTTCGCAAACCCAAGCACAGGGCTTCATACTCCGCTGTGTTGTTGGTATAGCTCCAAGCCAGCCTGTAGGTGTAGTCCTTCTAGATTTTGATTGGGGAAACCAAAAGTACTCCAGCACCGGCACCATTTTTGCATTGTATATCGTCAAAGAAAAGCTTCCACAGCTTTTTAGGTGCAGGTCCCACTTCTCTTTTGGCCGACTTGTCAAGCCTCTCAGGCTAAACAACAGTGTAATAGCCTTGCTCAGTTTCAATCATGGCATTGAAGTCTTGTAAGGAGAATTCATCTTCTACTCGGAGCAGCTCAAGAGCTTGCTCTGTCATGTCCACCACCACCAGTTCTTCCTCCGTCAGCTGAACCATGCAGTCCTGCAACTCTTCTCCGGGTATCTTCTCTACTAGGAAAGTGGAAGGCTTCTCGTTGTAAATCTTCAGTCTCCTTCCCTTGAAGGGCACTTCCATGTGTGAGTAGTCTAGAGATAGATACCCTCCCAACTTCGTAGTGAACTCCCTAGAGAGACACATGCCGAAGTAGGGTTCTAAGTCAACAACCACAACTTCTTGGATGACCACGATGTCAATAGCTTTATGCAATCGAATAGGGATGTCTTTAATGACACCGACTATCTTGACAGGGGTGTCGTCTAGTTGCAGCACGCCTTGGCTGCTCCTTGTGTACTCCATCCTAATCTCATCGTAGACGGCCCTCAGCATTACAGTCATGGAAGCACCAAAATCCACCATACAATTGTGCATTATGTACCCTTGCATCTGTAATGATAGATAAAAGGGAGGTGGTCTATTCTTCCCAGTGGCTGAGACCGTCAGAGGTTGCACAAGAACGACCGGCTGTATCTGCTTGCCATTCTTCATGATCTTCAAAGATTCCTGTAGCAGATCAACCTAGCCTGGGAGCTGAAGAGCATCATACATGCTAATTCTTGCGGGGGTCCTCTTCAGTTCATCTACTATGCTGTAGCCCGAGGTGCTAGATCCTTCTTGTTCTTTTGGCGGCTCATACTTTGTCCGGTACTATTGAGTTGCCTCAACTCTTTGCCTCTTGGTTAGAGACGGATATCTTAGCTTCTCCTGAGCTTGTTCTTTGGTTTCAGCTGGAGGCTGAGCAGCGGGAGCTTTAGATGCGAGAGATTTTTCTACAAGAGGCTTGGCTGCAGGAGTCCTTGCCGGAGGAGTCTTATCTTTGGCTGTGTAGGGCCACAGCCTCTTGTCGGGTGGTAGCCCAGCAGGTTGTGCCTTCTCTCTTCGGGCGTATACTTTCAAGGGCTTTGCAGCGGCTTCGGCAGATCTTCTGTCTTCCTTGGCAGGCGACGACAACGGATCTTGCTTTGGGATGGCAAAGTTACTTTCATCACCCAAGATCATGTAGAGTTCTTCGTCCTCTATGGCACTGTCGGCAAAGGTCTAGAGGTAGTGTTGGTGTAGTGTACAGTCATCCTCCGCATGCGGGTCATTGCACGTGGTGCACCAGTTGACCTGGTCAGAAGTACCAGGTTGGTCTTCAATGGCAGCATTCCTCGGAGGAGGCCGCCTTTGCAGTTGTTGCTCAGGGGTCCTGTCTTTTGTCAATGCCGGGGGAGGATATGGCCTCCTTGGAGCAAGGTCCATCTGGGCCTGTTTCTTCTTCAGGATGGTCATGTCGTTGGACATGGTGTGATATCCAGAGGCCAAAGCCCGTACCTCCTGGAGGATTTTATTTTGAATATCATTGTCAAGAGGCGACAGCAACTAAGCTGGGGGAGGCAATGTAGCAAATGGAGGAGGTGTTGAATATTGTGCATACTGTGGGGAGTAGGGAGTGCTGGAAAATGCGGAGGAGGAGGAGGTGGATAATGGATTTGTGGTGGGCCGTAAGGATTCATGACTGACATCGGATTCCATTGCTGTTGGGGTTGCTATCCTGAAGTGGATGACACTGAATCGAAAGCTGATGGATACTGAGATTGGGGGAAATCAGGGTAAATAGGTGGTTGTACTTTGTGTGGAATTCTACCGATGGAAATGATATCCATTTCAGCTTGTTGGGCAGCCTCGTACAGGGCAGGAAATGTGTCGATTCTGGCTACTTTCAGCAGCAGGCAAATTTCTGAGTTGAAGGACCTCAGGTAGTAGTAAGCGGTCTGACCTATTGAAGGTCAGAGTTCATGAGGTACTCATTTCCAAGACCTCGCAAACCTAATGTTGAAGTCTGACACCTCCTCTTGGGGGTGTCGGTGTATGTTTTGGAATTGATGCAGTAAAGAAGAGGGATCAGCAGACTCATTGCATCATTTAACGAGCCTACCGACTAACTATCGCCACCCTGTGATAGATCCCTTTGGTAGTGATATCCACCAGTAGAGAAGATTTCCCCTTAGGGAAAGGTCCAGCAGACGGGTCTTCACACTCTCGTCAGTGATGGAATGTAGCGCAGCTAGGGCCAGAATGTCCTAGATGTGTTCATACGCCATCTTGTCGTAGTCGTCATATGTAGGGATAGATTTTAATGCAGCAGGGGGCACAGCTTGCTGTCCAACCAGGACCAAGGGCCCCGTAGAGTCCACTGCTAGGAAGAGGTCATCATCGTTCTGTTGAGCAACCATATCTTCCTCTGACCCGGTAGTGCACTCGATGTCGAAATTGTCCGAAGATGTAGATTCTTCTTCGGCCTTGTCTTCTTTGATTTCACCTTCGGCCTCTTGAATTTTAGCCTCAGCTTCTTCTTCTACATGAGCTTGGTAATCAGCCAACCTGACGCGCTCGCCTGAAGCGTCAATGTCAATTTCATAAAAGTCAGGCGGGTTTCCTGGATTCCTTGCTCGCCACCTTCTCGTTTGCATGGAGGCATTAGGACCGGTCTTTATGGACTCATAGAGTATTCAGGTACGTGCAGATTCGCTAGGTTCTCTAATTTTTAACAGCAATGAAGTGAGAACTCGTGCTTCAATTCTGTTTGGGGGTGGTAAACTACCATGTCCCACTGGGCATTCCAAAGAAACTATTGGTTACGAATCTGCCATGAGGAAAGGATTTGTTGTTATTGCGCCCAGATTCGCCCACCAGATTGAAAGACCAGAAGGAAGGAATTCCTTTCGTACCAATCTCTAGAGAAGGCCGGCTTCCTGTGGGGTTTTTAGTGTAAGATAAGAGTGCAAGGAAAGAGATAAAAGTGCAGAAAGAGAATCCAAATGAGATTGGAGTTGGTGGGGGGAATAAGCAGCACGACAACGAATCAATCACCACTACTAACAGCATTCATCTACAAACATACATTGAAACTACAACTATCATTCATCTTATGTATCCTCTATCTATGCATTCCAGGAATACTTGATCACCAAATGCCAGAGTCCAGAGTTCAGTACAATAGCAAGCAATGAAACAAGAAACATGAGGCACAAATGACAAGGAGAGGCAGCATACAAGATGAAAGACAGTAAGCAAAGCCAAGTATATGCTTGTATTAGAGGCAAATGCATAGCTACAATTGTTCCCTAGCAATATATTCCCCTTCCAAACTTTACAATGAAGACGAGTGGGCTATTTATAGCCCAAGTTCCCCCCGATTACATTCATGGGTACAAAATCCCAGACAAGACAATAGCTGACACGAGCGGCTGAGGAGCTACTGATGCTGACTTCTGTTGGGCAGGACTATACTCGTGGCATGGTCTCCCTAAATGCTGTACAGCTACATGGCGGTATGTCAGCTCAAACCTTTAGTCAGTAGAAATGCGGGTAGGTGCGGCAGATGGCACTTTACATCAACTTAAATGGTGGTAGTTGGCACAGATAGTGCAGCCCATGCTTTGTCCTTATCCTGGTCATGTCTAGGCTCAATTCCCAAAGTTGGACACTTGTCGGATGTTGATGAATGACATGTGTCTGCCTTGAAAGGCAGTTTATCCAACTTTGCCCAGGATCTGAGCACTATCAGGTTGCATAGGTAGAAAACAACGCAGTAGGGAGGGTCATCTTGCCTTAGGCATTTTCTAGTCTTGCTTCCCCAACTACACACCGGTTAGAGGGCGCATCCCGACTTCGCTGTGAAGTCGGGTTGCGCATCGGCACTTGTTGTCTTCTTTTTTGTTTAGACTACGCACTAAGAGGTGGGCACACCCCGAATTCGCTGCGAAGTCGGGTTGCGCCCCAACACTTAGTCATTTTTCTGCTGCACTGCTTCCCTAGTGCGCCCAAGAAGAAGGGCGCACCCCGAATTCGCTACGAAGTCGGGTTGCACCCTAGCACTTAGTCATTTTTTGCTCCTGTTCTTGTTTTGTCACACTTCACAATGTCCCTACTACGCCCCGTCTGGAGGGCGCACTCTGAATTCACTACGAAGTCAGGGTGCGTCCTGACACTTAACCATTTTTAGGGAACACTTCTGGAAAATTTTCTAGGGGGAATTTTTAAGGGGAAGAGGGAGGAATAATACTGCAAGGAAGAGGGAGAAATGGAGATATGAAGAAAGGGAAAGAGAGGAAGAAAGAAAAAGAGCATGTTACTTACAAAAACTTAAAACATGGCACCCTGTGCCAAATGTGGCAACAACACTATTCAAAATTTTCCTTAGCCTCTTGTTGTAGCATTTGTAAGATTTTCTTTTTGATGAATAGCCAAGAAAAATACCTTCATCCGCTCTATATTCAAACTTACCAAGGTTTTCTTTAGTTCTTTTGATGTAACACTTGCTGCCAAAAACTTTAAAGTATCTTATTGTTGCCTTTTTACCGAACCACAACTCATAAGGAGTTTTGCTTTCATGCGTCCTCAACATGCCTCTATTTTGGATGTATACCGCAGTATGGACTGCCTCTTTCCAAAATCTGTCTACTACTTTGCTCTTAGTCAACATAGTTTGTGCCATTTCCTGCACTGTCCTGTTCTTTCTTTCTACCACACCATTCTGCTGAGGTGTCTTGGCTGTTGAAAATTGTCTCCTAATACCATATTTTTCACAGTACTCTGTAAAATCCTTTGAAATGAACTCTCCTCCTCTATCTGATCTTAAAATTTTACTCTTTTTTCCTGTTTTATTCTCAACTTGGTTTTTGAAAACCTTGAACATCTCAAAAGCTTCTGATTTATGCTTCAAAAATAGTACCCATGTCATATTGGAATAGTCATCTATACACAACATAAAATACTTGTCACCATTTATGCTTTGCATTCTCATGGGTCCACATAAATCAGTATGTATTAGTTCCAAAGGTTTGCTTGTGTAGTACTCTTTTGTTTTAAATGAGACTCTATTTTGCTTCCCCTTTTTGCATGAAGCACAAATGCTATTTGATGGTTTTCCAATGATGGGAATATCTCTCACTGCATTTTTGAGATGATTTTTACTATATTGTCAAAATTGATATGACCGAGCCTCTTGTGCCACAACAAATTTTCTTCTTCCTGTCCAATCAAGCAAGCTCCTTCGAAGTCTCCGAGACGAGTGTACGAGGTTGCCGGGATGTCCTCAATCCAGTTGCTATCAACTTTCCACTGTTTGCTTTTTTGACTTCACAACCCTGCTTCTTAAAAATCACTTCATGACCTCTATCACAAATCTGACTTACGCTCAACAAGTTATGCTTCAGACCAACCACAAACAAAAATTCTTTTGACTTGATTTTTCCGTCACTAATCTTAACTGAACCTTTGCCAACTATCTTAGCTCCATCATTATTTCCAAATTTTATTGAACCACCTTCATATTGTTGTAACTTCTCAAATTTTTGTGTGTCACCTGTCATATGACTGGAGCATCCACTATCAAGTATCCATGGTGCAGATTTATTCTATGCTTTAAATGCCATTTGTAGGATCAGGGATTCCTTTTCTTCCTTAGATCACTCTTTTTCTTTCCACTCTGGTTTGATTACAGTTTTGGGCTCTTGTTTTGACTTTTCTTTTTCAGTAGCTTGTGCATGTTTTTCGAGAAATTTTCTATTTTGTCTCATTCCATTTGGTTGAAATTTTCTTCCCCGAAATTGATTTGATGCAAATGTACTTCGACAATTTCTTGCAATGTGCCCAAAATTATGATAGTTATAACATTCTATTGCATAATCCATCAAAGGTGAAAAAACATTTCTACTGGTAAAATTCCTTGGTCCTACATTATACTTGCAATCTGAAATCTTATGTCAATAACCATTGCATTTAAAATAGTAACCAAAAAAGAGATGATTGAACCTGGGTGATGGTCTTTGCCATGTTGTCGTAGGAGTCATAAATCTTCTTCTTCTTTGATGTGTGACATTGGTGAATCCATCATTGTCAATTCTCCTTTCGTGCCTTGCATTATTGCTTTCTTTTGCATGAGTCAATTTTTCTTGATCAACCTATTTCTTATCTTCATTCTTTGATCCATTTGATGATTCTCCTTCTTCAAAACCCAAACCAAATTTTATGTCTATAGTCCTTTGGTTATTTATGATCTTATCCAGCTTCATAGAACTTTCTTCACGTTTGTGATAACAACTAATTTTACGATTCATCTCTTCTATCTGCATCCTTAAACCAATAGTCTCTTCTTCTAGCTTGCTGCAATAATCTATTTTCATGGTTATTTGCACTTCGAGATCTTCAGATATTTTCTTGGATTCTTCTATCTGTACTTTCAAACTGGTTATGATTTCATTTGCATCCTCAAGCTTTCTTAAAATTTTCTTATTCTTTTTCCTTTCTATCTTCAATTCATCCAGAGCTGCAATTAGTTCCTCTTCCAAATTTACTTCTGCATCAATTTCTTATTCATCACATTCCTGTTCTTTTTTTGTTTTTCTTCTTTGAGTGCCATGAAAAGAGCTTCACCTATTTCCTTTTCAGAATCCTCACCGCAGTTGTCTTCTAATGAATTGACATTCTTGGAGATGAAACTTTTCTTCTTGAAGTTGCCTTTTCTGAAATTTGTTTTTTTCTTCCAGTCACTTCTTTCTTGGTGCGATCCTTCATCACTTTTGTTCTTCTCATTAAGTGGACATTTAGCTGCAAAATGCCCAACGCCTCCACAATTGAAACATTTAAACGGTAAATTTCCTCTGTATTTTCCTTTTCCCCTTTTTAGTTTTCGAACAAAGTTTGCTTCCATTTCATCTGATGTCTCTTCTTCCTCGGATTCTTGTTTTGCTTTTGTATTTTTATGGGCTTTAAAAGCAGCTTCTCTATCTGTGGGTTTAGATTTTTCTATTCTCATCTCATATGCAGTCAAAGAACCATGCATCTCATCCATACTAAAATAATTTAGATATTTAGCTTCTTCTATAGCTGAAACTTTAGAATCAAATCTTTGGGGAAGAGATCTTAATACCTTTTTCACGATGACAGAATCTTTGATTTCCTCGTCGAGTCCTCTAATCGCATTAATGACTTCATTAACTCTTTAGCATATATACCTCTATGTTCTCATCGTCATTCATCTTTAATACTTCAAACTGAGCTCGATGTGTTTGTAACTTGGCCTCCTTGATCTTAACGTCTCCTTCATGAATGCTTCTTAGTTTGTCCCATATTTCTTTTGTCATTTTACAACTCATAATATTTACCAGTTCATTGTCCACTAATCCGCACATGATAGCATTCTTTGCTTTTGAGTTATTCTCAAACAGTTTCTTACCGGAATCATCGGTTGGAGAAGTGGTGGGTATTGTGTATCCACTATCTACTGAATCCCAAATGTCGTATCCCAAAGCACAAAGATATGTCTACATCCTGAGTCTCCAAAATGCGTAATTAGTTCCATCAAACAATGGTGCTTTGTTTGATGAGAAGCCTTCACCACCTGCCATTATGTCACTTCCAAGATCACCCTAGCCGGTTAAGCTTGTTCAGGAACTTGGCTCTGATACCAATTGTTAGTCTCACAATGACACTGAGAGGGGGGGTGAATCAGTGTAGCTCTTTTAAAACTTAAATCTTCAACTCTTAAAGTCAAAACAATGAAAACTTAAAACCAAATAAAGCAAGTATAACAAGAGAACATCACACAACACAAGATGTACTAAGGTTCACCGATTTGGCTACTCCTCAAAATGACTGTTTGGACTCCCATCCAAATCTAGCCTTTGTAAAGCACCAACTTTACAATCAATTTACTAGCACCCACTGGAAGGAGCATCAACCCCTGATTTACCAGCACCAACTGGAAGGAGCACCAACCCCTGATGCCAAGCACCAACTTGGACTTCAATTTTGAAACTAGAATATTGATATAAAAATGCTTTCACTTTTACAAGACCCTGACTGGTCTATTACTTACCCAACATCTACCACAATTCACAAAACACATCCTCTTCTCGCCCACAAAAAATTATCTAAGCAACACTCCTTTTATAACAATATTTTCTCTTTGTAACTCCTTTTGTAACTTCCATATTCTCACATGCCACCTATCAATTGTAACTCCTTATTTTGTAACTTTCATATTCTCATATGCCACCTATCAATTGTAACTCCTTTCATATTCTCATATGCCACTTGTCAATTGTAACTCCTTCTTTCATATTCTCATATGCCACTTGTCAATTGTAACTCCTTTATGTAACTCCTTTTGTATATATTGAGAAGGCATTTCATCAAACACGTCACATGCAAATAATTGACACCTTACTCGTTCTCATACTTCGAAGCCACATGACAACTCAAACCAAAAACAAAAGATGATCTATTTGATTCCTTGAAGGTGTAACAACACTGAAACTGAAACTCTGGTGACTCTTCAAGGTTGAAACGACCAACTAAAGGATTTTGCACACGTGGCACAAATTGACATAAAAGAGACCTGTAATGTTTTTGAAAAAATCATAACTCTCACCTCGTAACTCTATTTTCTCTGAAATTTGAAATGTAGAATCTTTGCAACACTGACTATGTCCAAACCAAAACTCACTGCCTAACTCCTTACGGTTCACCTGTACCACTTCCACAAAAATTGCTACTGACACACTTTTTCCAAAAAGGCTTTTCGTTTCTATTTTGTGGCCCTTCGTTTCCTTTTCTCCACATGGGCATGCGTCCGCTTCTTTCCATGTGTAACGACCATCTTAGATGATTTCAAATCATTAAATATTCCTTATAGGTCCACGTCACTATGCAGTCTTCAGTTTCACTATCCTGGTGTTCATCACTAATATCAGACACACTGTCAACTACTCTATTCCTTTGGCGAAAATGCAACATGTCACGATATCGCGACACTTTTGTTTCTCTACCTTCCTACCCTTTTGAGTCGCGAAAATGTGACATGTCGTGATATCGCGATACTTTTGTTTCTCTGCCTGCCTGCCATTTTTGAGTTGCAAAAATGCGACATGTCGCGATATCGTGACACTTTTTCCTTCTTGCTCTTTCTCTTTGCTTTGGCCCGCAAAAATGCAACATGTTGCGATATCGTGACACTTTTTTTTCTTTGCTCTTTCTCTTTGCTTTGGCCCGCGAAAATGCTACATGTCGCAATATCGCGACACTTTTTCCTTCTTGCTCTTTCTCTTTGCTTTGGACCGCGAAAATGCAACATGTCACGATATCATGACATTTTTTTCTCCTTGCTTTTTCTCTTCTCTTTTGGCCGTGAAAATGCAACATGTGATATCGCGACACTTTTTTCTCCTTGCTTTTTCGCTTCTCTTTTGGCCGCGAAAATGCAACATGTCGCGATATCGCGACATTTTTTTCTCCTTGCTTTTTCGCTTCTCTTTTGGCCGTGAAAATGCAACATGTCGCGATATCACGAAACTTTTTTCTCCTTGCTTTTTCGCTTCTCTTTTGGTCACGAAAATGCAACATGTCACGATATCGTGACACTTTTTTCTCCTTGCTTTTTCGCTTCTCTTTTGGCCGCGAAAATGCAACATGTCGCGATATCGCGACACTTTTTTCTCTTTGCTTTTTTGCTTCTCTTTTGGCCACGAAAATGCAACATGTCGTGATATCGCAACACTTTTTTCTCTTTGCGGTGTTTTGCTTTTTCTTTGATCTTTAGCATATGGGCCACTTCGGTCTTCTTGGAAAATATGCATTTAACATGACGATTTTTTCAACTTTGCACAAACAACCTGTAACAACTTCACCCAAACATCAAAAACATCCTCATAAGCATTTAACATCACTGTACATACTCTGAATAACCTCTGAACTCCTGTCCACTACATCAATCGATCTATCTGACTATGTTGACAACAATGACAATACTGTCGCTGCACCTTGTTACATGTCATCCCTTCTTGAAAAAGCTTCAGCTTTGAAGTGTCATCAAAATTTTCAAATAGCAATGGACATCTTATTTTCTTAAGTTCACTCTTATGTTTACCTCAAGGTATTACCAAAAATAGATTGGTTTTTTTTTAATTATGAGAAGATATCTATTGATATGAATGTTCACATAATGATAATACTATCTCATGTAATTGGGACTAATCCATCCTATATCGAACTTGAGAGGGATTGAATTTGAGTTTCCTTTGACCTAGAATCCATGAGTGTCTTAAACAGTTGGAATTTATGATCTATTTTAATATGACCCAAAACATGTTTGTTTATCAAGGTGATGTGGATGTTGATAAAATGAGTATTGACATTGAAAATATTCAATATGAGTATGGCAAGGCTTATTATTTGGATCTTTGAGTGGATAATCACTAATTGTAGATTGAACAATATTGGTTTGTATCATTGGATCCTTAGTTTGAATTGATTTCCCCATAAGATGAATAGTAGGTTGAACTTCAAAGGCTACTGGTTGTTTACATAGAACTAGAAGATTCATCAAAAAATTAGTTGACGACAAGAGGCATTCCTAAATTTTTTAGTCTTTTGTTATAACTTGAGATGCTTAACTTTGGTGAGAAGAATGTGATTATGTTTACAACAACGAGTGATTTTTAATGCTTTATATATATATGCATTTTAAAATTTGTTAACTCATTTTAAACATTCTTTTGTGTCATTTTGGTAGTCCACTTCCCTTGAAAAATTCTTTCAAGTTTATCCTAATTGAGATTTAACTTGAGTTTAGATTTAATATGAGATCATTATGTCGTTGCTTCACCATCTAAATGTGAGTAAATTGAATTAGGGACTATAATCAAAATTTTAAAATTTCCAAACCAATTTTTAGATCTATATTGTCTATGATTTTTGAAATTTGTCCATCTACACTTCCTAGAATTTTTGAAGCTATTGGATTAAAACTTAAATTAGTGTCAAAGATTTTTTTCAATTTGTTATTTGGGATTGAAACTTTCTCCACTTGTGTTACATAATCAGTACATAGTGGCATTACATCAACTTGGTTATAATGTAGGTATTACTTGATAATATTTAAGCCTAATTCTCCTCCTTGACAGTTTAAGAAGTCTAACTAACAAGGCCAATGCCATTTGATAACTTATTGTCAAAGTTAAGACTAAAGTCTCTTTTTTTTTGCTTGTAATTTTTAACAAGCGAATAATTTTTAATTAGTTCAAAGTGATGTTTATAACTTATCTTAATGTTTAACAATTTTCTATCTAGGACATTGAAGGGCATGATAAGTGATATCCATCTTCTTATTTATCTCTTTTATCTACAACAATGTGTATTAAATCCTTTACGGATTTCACAGAGTAGACATATTGGTCCATTACAAGTTATTTACTGATTTAATACCACTTATAATAATAATATTAGGATATCATATAATATAAACATATTATAAGAATTACATGATAAAAGGATATTTACTTTGGTGAAATGGAGCAAGGTGTGCGATGATAAAACTAGGGGAGGTCTTGGATTAAGAGTTCTTACATATGAAAACCTAGCTCTTAGGGTAAAAGTAATTTGGAAATTGTACAAAGAGATTCAAAGACAATGGGAAAGAATTCCTCTAAATAAGTATATTGAGCCCAATGACCCAAGTTTAATATTTACTGCATTCTCTCTACCAAATGGTTTTGCTCTTTGGAATGGTTTAAAAAAATCATTTGATCTAATGATTAAAAGTTTAAGATAGGTGGTGGGAACTAGAGAAAAAAAATTATTTGGATGGATACTTGGTCTGATAAAAAACCACTCAATTTAGATCTAATTTTGAAACCTTCGATGAGATTACTTCAAGATAAATATGGTGATAGGTTTTCAAACAACAATTGCTTCAAGATAAATATGGTGAGAGAATACACAACAAGAAGTTGATATAATGTAAAGCACCAACAAAATAGTAATATCACTAGAATATGGAGAGATATTTGGGATAGCCCAAGAATTCCTAAAGTTAAAATATTTGTTTGGCTCATAGGTCATAGAAGAATTTTATCCTAGGATAACCTTATGAAAAGGGGTTTTCATGGCCCCTCTCAATGTGTTCTTTGTAAAAATGAGGAGAATATAGACCATCTCTTGGGACATTGCTTAATAGTTTGGAAACTATGGCAATGGATTCTTAATATGTTTGGTAAATGCATGTTGATGAATAACAGAATTGAATATTGGTTAAAGCAATGGTAGAGCACTAATAAAAGTGGTGATTTACAAACAATATGGGATATATCAAAAGATACAATACTTTGGATTGTATGGCTAGAAAGGAATAGAAGAATTTTTAAAGGAAAGGAAAGCAATTTAGATGTAATGAAAATAAATATATGTTTAGCCATAGAGAAGTCTAAACCAACCCTATCAACTCACCCCATACCTAATCTGGAAGCAAAGAACCTTGATAGATGAAGTCAAGTCATTAAATGGAATTATGATGTTGGGTACAAGATAAGCAAAAAAAAAGCAAAGAATATAAATTTGAAACCACTAGATGTGGAGTGGGTTAAATTCAATTTTAATGGAGCATCTAAAGGAAATCCAGGACTAGGAGGAGGAGGAATAATTAGAAATAGTAAAGGAGAGATTTTGTCTCATTATGCTTTCAATAGTGGATTTAAGATAAATAATGAAGTTGAAGCCTGGGCGATTTTAGAAGGGTTTAAATATACAAACAAATGAAATGGAATAGAGTATGGATGGAATGTGATTCTCTCATAGTAATAAATGTAATTTTGAGAAAAGCAAAGGCTCCATAGAACACACAAGAGATAATTCTGGAAATTCAAGATATTGCTAAAGAGTTTGAAGAAATCAGGTTTACACATAAACTAAGGGAAGGAAACAAATGTGTAGATAAGTTAGACAATAGAAGGGTTTTGATTGAGGATCATGAAGTTAAACTCTCATTTTTGTGGTTAGAGGAAGTAGTAAGTTTAGCTAAAGCTGACAAGAAAATATTGGTTGTTTGAATCAAATAATGATTAAGATTTGCTTTAATATTTTCCATTGGTAATATATATTTTATTTTTTAACAATAATGTGTTTTCCTATAAACAATTATTTTTAATTTTTGTGGTTGCACTTGTTTTTCAAAAATGAAACTAGCAATCCATATTTAGTAAAGTGGACTATGATAGTGCAATGTTTTGGAAATATTACTCTACTAAGATACAATGCATAGATAGTAGAGGTAAAGTTTTGGTATTGTGAAGGCTACTAGAGAAAATTATCAAGAAGGATCTTGAATTCTGGAATATTTATATTCATACAGAAAATGATAAGATCCAAAAAATAAAAATCAAGAATTCGGACATTTTATGTAAAATGATGTAGGTTTCTAGCTATAGCATATCAATTGAGACGATAAGTGTATCTATTTATAAAATATCAATCTTGAAAGAAGAAATTTATAATTTTTCAAGGGTGGTAGACCTAAGTACAACCCCTTATTATCCAACTAAAAAAATAAACATATTATACGAGATATAATAAGGTATTGGTAATGTTTACTATAATATTTATAAGTTTTATGTTGTTAGGGTGGTATGACCATTTATGAGTATTAGGCTAAGTTCTTGGAGATTATTAAGGAGGTTAGCCACATTCGAGATGATTGAATCAAGGCAAACCAATTTAGTAAAGACCTTTGACTATATATCTAGTGATAAGTGATTTTTAGGAGGCTAATAAACTGGAAAGAGACAATAAACATAACTAGGAATACAAAGTGATTATACTTAAGTGGGCATGAGGTGAGAGACCATTTAACCAACTGTTGCAGTAATTTAAATATGCTTTAAAATCCTATTCTCATGAAGTATCCCTTTGAGCTTCTCCACCATAGCCTTAATAGTCATGATCATTGAAGTTTTATTTGTAGTAGCATGGTGGATATAAGGAAAATTCTAAAGGATGTAAACAAAGATCATGGTTTAAATAATTTTCTAATAGGGACCCTATCTAGAGTTACCATGAGAGACCAACTTCAAATTAGGGTTCTATAAATAATGTAATGATAGTGTGTACCTACAAATATAGCCTTAAGTATGGATGTTTTATTTGTGAGGAATCCCATTTTATTTGTGAATATTATTGAAGTGATCTAGGATCAATGGATTAGAAAATGTAATATTTGACATATTCAATGGGTATCATGGGACAAGATCACCATATTTATACTATAGTGGATCACACCCAAGCCTAATATTAGGTCTAGTTTTCAAGATCCTAGTAAATTTTATAATTTTATTATTTCTATTTTAGTTAAAATTGGATCTATATATTTTGTTTTTATTTTATCTCTCTTGTGAGAAAGTGTGAGATAGTGGTAGTTAGGTGCGTTGGGTCTTAGAGAGTTGAGACACCCATAGAGGCCAAGAAATTAGTTTAGGCCTCTTTTATAGCTTATTTATGTTATTTGAGAGATTTTATTTTTGACATGAAACTCTAGGTGCTTCCTTTGACATCCTACGATATTAATTTCGGATTGGATTGGATTAGTTCCTATCAATCTAAGATAAAATATTTTTACAAAATAGTTGAGGGTGTGGATGATGAGTGATTTCCTTTTTTATTGAGTGGGAATCAAAAAATACATTTCTATATGCTTTTTTTTTACCATACAAATAAAAAAATATTTCAATAAGGGATGCTAACTCTATGATATCATGATGATAGATAGAGTGAGAGGGAGAGAAAAATAATTCTACCTTAAATACCTACCAAATTCCACCCCAACTCTTAAAGATATTGGGGATGTATTTTTTGAGTTTTTAAGTTTACCTCCCCAAAGAAACATAGACTTTATTATTAAGATTTTTCAACTAATAATATAATATCTAGGGCATCTTATTGGATAACCAATGCTTGAGTAGCATGATATGAGATTATAATTGTTGTAGATTTTTTACCAATTTTCGATCCATCCAAGTGCTTCACCATGAGTTACTCTAGTAATATGTGTGAAAAAGAATGATTCTGCAAGGTTATGCATTGATTATAGAAAGTAGATAATTTGGTATCAAGAACTATTATCCTTTCCTTATGATTAGTGAATTATTTTATTAGATGAGCGAAGGCAAAGTATTCTATAAGACATATATGAGGTAATAAGAGAGGAGGAAATTCTAAGGACCATTATTAGGACCAAATAATGTCTTCATGGTCATTTTAAGCCTCATTTTGAGTAGTTACCAAGTGATTAGTATTATCATTGGATGCAATGAATGATTGAATTTAGTTGGAGATAATAGTAATAGGATCATAGGGTATAATTTTGAGAGAACTTATTTTCTTTGCTTTCATAATTCAAGTTATGTTTCCAATGGAGAAGTGTAATAGTTGGTCCTAGATAAAGGGTATTGGGCTCCCTATTTATCTCATATTAGAATAAATAGGACACATGTTGAGTTGATGTAGTTGTACTTTTTTCTTGGTATGAGGTATTATTTGCAAAGTATGCCTATAATAGCTTAGAATATCAAAAAGTGAAGAGATATCAATAACATCTATTAGGGTTTCTATATACACATAACATTCCTATGCAAAAATGAAACATGGTATCCACTGATTTCATAATAAAGTCATAGACATCATTTCATCATCGTGACACTATTATGGTTTATATCAAGACATTAACTAAAGTAGATTTATTTTTTTCCTATTTGACCACTTATGATGACTTCATCACATTGAAACTACATGTTAGTGAGATCATGATATTGTATGGAGTGTTAAGGTCCATCATATTACTCAAGGACCTTCTATTTACCTAAAGATTTTGGACCTCCTTTCAGTAAGTTAGAAATCGAAATTAATCTCAATATAATTTATCACCCACAAATATATGGGCATAATGAGAGGTTAAAATTGGTATTGAAGGATATGTTAAGGATATATGGATGGGTTGTCAAACCCATTAGGAGGATTACATTTATTTGGTAGAATTTACCTACAAGAACAATTATCATAGATTCATTACTATGATACCTTATGAGGATCAATATAGGAATTCAAGTTAGACTCCTTTAGGTTAAGATAGGCTAAAAGATAAAGTGATGATTAGGCAAAAAATATTGAGATAGATAGAGGAGTAGATATCCTTGAAGGGATATCATCTTCAAATGGCATAAGATTGACAAAATAACATGGCTAATACCAAATGTATGGATTATATATATAGTGGGAGACAAGAGCTTCCTTAGAGTGAGATCCAATATTATCCCTATTCAATATGATAAGGGTTTGAGTTTAGAACCTCAATGTTTTAACCCTTTGAGATCCTCAAGAGAATCAAATTAGTGGCCTATAGATTAGCGTTGCTACATGAATTTTCACAATTGCATAATGTCTTTTTATGTTTTAGCATTCAATATATATATATATATATATATATATATATATATATATATATATATATATATATATATTTATTTATTTATTTATTTATTTATATATCATATCCATATCATGTCCTACATTGTACAAATTGATGTATGTGGATCCCATGAGTGATGAACCACCACATTAGGCAATTGAGAGGGTAGATAGTGAATTAGGTTAGAGTCTTTTTCAATATAATGAAGATTGTACTACATAGGATGATATAGCATTGATCAAAGAGAGGTATCCCAACCTTTTTGGCTAAGATTTTAAAAGAAATTTTCCTAAGTGGGAGATACTTTCTTATCCCATTTTGTCATCCTATATGATGGTGTATTAACTACTTAAGGATAGATATGGATATTCATAGCATCTAGATTTGACTTATTATTCATGATGTTTTATATTTATACTTTCTATTTTAGTGGGAAAATATATTAATGGACATTGATGTTATTTTGGCTTTTGTTTTATTTTTATAGGTTATATATTATAGCTTGGACTTGATTAGAAATATATGAAAATTATTATTATCTATTTGTATGTTTCATCTTAGCATGGTGATAATTTGATAAAAATTGAAATTTATTTTAGTTATAAAGTATTTTATGTTTTAAAATTTCATAATGTCCATTAATTAGATTAAATTTAAATGGTTAGTTTATAAGTTCAAACTATGTTTAACACTTCATTAAAATATATATATTAGTTAAAATGTTTTAATTCCATGATACGGTTATTGAGGATAGTCTTTAAAATTTAAAAGCTATTCATATTTTCCTATTTATTTTAATTTGATGTGATAAGTTAAATCGTAATAATGTTACTTATATAATTAAAATATTTACTTAAAAAGAAAAACAAATACTAAAATTCATATTTGGTTATTCACTTAAATACTAGGATTGTGTATGCATTATTTTCCTTTAAAAAAGGGTCATAAAGGAACACATTTCATGTCCCTATTAAACGAATCTCTTAATAAAGGGCCACATTAATAAAGTTATTTGATGTTCAAGGACACCATCCCAAGTCTATTGTGTTCTTTTCTTTTTGTTTATTTATGATATCTCTTTGTTCTTGTCCAAAAGTTAGGTAATGTATTGATTCAAGTTGTTCTTTTTCCTATTATAAAATTATATAATAACATTGCTACATCCATTCCCCAAAAATAAAACTCTTGACTCATTGTCTATAAGTCCCTTATATCTTTGAATTCTAGTCACTCATCTATGACTCCACTGCCAAAATGCATTGATCATGTTGAAAGAGATGTTGATCACTCTCTATAATATATTGGTTGTGGTTTGCAATCCAATGTCATCTTCTAACTATAATTCTTGATTTTATATGGAGTTATCTTGGTAAAAATTACATTGATTTTTCCCATGCTACCTATACTTTTTTTTGGATGACTTGTAATCTCACTCAAAAAAAAATTCATAGGCCCTTAAATAGTCACCTCTTTCATTGGTTTCTATTTCTAAATTTATATATTATTATACCTTTTTACATTGGCTTAATGCACCTTTTGGAAAATGTAATAGAATATCTCTTTATATGGTATTGTGGAATCTCTTCTCCTAGATGGCATTGGTCATGCATTAATAAGTTTTGCATTTAAAATAAGGTACATCTCTTTTTGTTTACTTGTGATCTCATCACAACGATGGTGTGATTTGTAACATTTTTTAATGTCAATTACTTTGGAATTGGACCTTTTGTTATATTATGGAATAGTATCTTCATAATTCCTTATATTTTACCATTTGCATGTTACTTTTATATTATGACTACAATATTCATGCATTCCTGAGTAAAGTGGTACCATTGCTAACACTTATGATATTGCAAAATTAATTTGATGTTAAGATTATATTATATACAACCACTACCATAACTAGCTCCTTGTTTTACTTTTAAAATTCTTTGGACTTTTTAGTAGTTATTTCTATATCCTCTACTCATGGCATCCCCTTTCTTTAGACATAGAGCATCAATATGTCTCTCAAGTTTACAATACATGCACCATTCTTCTTTATTATTTTTCTTAGTTTCTTAAAATTCTAGAATATCCTCATTCTATCCTTTCAAAGAAAATTTATTGATGTTTCATCACTATCCCTCTTATTATTGCAGTTGTTTTAAATTGATCTAGTTTGCCTCCCAAAACATTGTACTTGCTCTCTAAGTTTATTTTCTTGTCAAATTCTTTTTATATGAATTTTGAGGCATAATAATCATCTTCGTGTTTAAATTTCAAAGAACTCCTTCAATAAATGACTACTTTTTATTCCATCAATCAATTCCTTCTCTAAATTCTTAACCTTCTCTTTTAAACATCTTGAAAAATCAATCATCCCTAGTATTATCCTACTTGGTGTTATCAATTTTTATGGCAATTTAATTATCATCATGAAAGAGTTTAAAATATTCAATAGCTTCCAAAAAAAATCTCCATGTTGTAAATGAATTGAATAATTTTACATACCAATTTACCACAACTCTATATAGTGTCGTTAGAAACATTATCATCTAACAAATTTGATTGACCTCACCATTCACTTTCTAGATCACTATGCAAATTCTATCATGGTTACTTGCATCTTCATTTTCATCACCATATAAATTTGAAAACTTTTTTTAATTTTATCTATAGTATCCATGGTCCTCTATGTCTTATTTGTATTTTATATTTGGTTCATGCCTGTTTGAAATTTAATTGATGATATCCTTATATTATTTTAATGGATGGTCACCCCCATGTTGTTCTCATCTTCATCGTGGATTTTTTATTGGGATCATGTTTATCACCTCCTCAAAATCACCAATCCTATATGTTATTGTAAATTAAGCATAAATATATTATGCAAAAGCATTCAATGAAGAGTAACATAATTATAAATAATTTAATATAGTAAATAATTATTAATATGCAATGAAATTATCCACTATGTAGTGAAGACAACAAGAAATATCACTATCAACTAGGTATGCAACATAGTGAATAGAGATTATGTATCACCATTTTCAATGATTTACAATATATTTTAAAGATAACAAAGTGAAGCATATAACACACACCATGATATGATAATGCACAAGACTAAGATAGGGTGTACATAAGGAAGTAAATAATCAAGTTGATGAACAACAATTTTTTTATCCTCCCAACTACCCAACTAACCATATACACAAAATATTGAAAATATTCCTAACACCATATACATCACATGCTATCATCAGATGTTACTCATAAATATTGAACATGATCACAAGACACATATAGTTATTCATGATGGAAATGTAGACCAATTTATTCATCTACACTAGATGGACCGTTAGGATCATTTATTAGCTTGCCAAATGAGTCAAACCCATACATATTCAACATGAAAGACATTAAAATTACTAAGTTTATACTTTATGAAAGTATATATTGATTTAGAATTACGATCGTCATTTGGAAAATAATAGAAGAAACCTCCTTCAACCATCTCAAAGTTCAAGCATCACTAGCATATACATTTGATCCCAATTATATGAGTTTACAAGATGATTATAAGGATGTTGACTGGGACAAACTAATATTTGATCATGTGTGACTTCAATGCCATTTATCATTTTAATTTGTCATCCCATGATTACACATAAAGACTCATGGAATTTCCTTGTGATGAAGAGTTTGTTAGATGAATTACAAAACTTGAGCAATGGATTAAAAAGGATGAATTCATTCCAGTAGAACAATGCTTACAAAAAATACCATCAAAGGCATATCAAAAATATAGTTGATGCATCCAATATCAAGATCAATTACAAGATAATTATCTTCAACAAGAATTTGGATTGAAAAGGAAAACTCAGAAACAAGTGATTTATCCCCTTTGTTATCATTGACAACTTATAAAAATTTCCCTACCACCTTCCCACCTTTGAAGGTGATCACTTAGAGAATCTTATTAATAGGATTCATATAAAGACCTATTAGAGAAGGTATAAATTGAGCTTTTATATGAATGGTGATGTGAGCAATTTTTAATTTTAATACCACTCCTTTTAATATTTCAATGATGCTTGATGTTTGACAAAATCATTTACATTTAATGATGATTGTATAATGTTGGGGGTTGTGGTTTTACCACCTTCACCATTTAATATATACAATTGGATATTTTAGCCAAACTATAATACTACCTTGTCAAATCATTTTCTTTATAGCCATCATCATGACCAATACATCCTTTGTGATTCTTGACTATAGGGACATGACCTGAAAAATATGTGTGCATAAACAATATTGTAAATTGTTATGTATTTTTCTACTATTCTACACATACACTTATCTTATAAAATATCAAATTCCCATCATCCATATGAACATTTTGTGTCAATGGACCTCATTCCATGATATCCTTGTATGGTTACACACATCTTACCATTCTCACATCTTGGTCTCTTCTCTCTTGATTGCACTAGCATGATGAAGTGGATTGGATTAGTGAAATCTTTACATTTTTATTTAGGGTTTATAAAATATCCAATCATCATCTTTGGCATGTTGAGATCATGTTACCACTAAAATTTTGCATCCTTACTTTTTTGTGATGATCAAAATTAGATGCATCCCTTTCATATGGTTTTGTGTAATACAATATTCACAATTTGATCTACTTTTTTTATTCGCATTAAACATATAATATCATAATAGTATATCATAGACGTTAGATTCACCGTGTACTTAAAAAAAATATTGACAAAAGAGTTAATGCCAAAACTTCATGTAAAATACAAATCAACATTTTTAGGGAGAGAAATGAACAAATGTCTTGACTAATCAACATTCTTACATATTTTCTATTATTCTCATCAAAACTCTAATTTTTGGTGCATACATCCATTTTGAGACTTGTATCAACATTCATGATGGAAAACATGTAGGCATAATATTCTCGTCACTTTATCATGGATAGGAATAATCTATAGGATCATACATTTATGATTTACACTCACGTTGTTTTATTTTAAAAATCATATTCATGGTTCTTAATCATTGATAATGTGCACATATGGGTGTGCATCATATATGAGTCATAATTCCAACATTATAGCCTATACTTTTTTCTCATCATAGATAAATTACATAAATCATCAAAAGATATGTATATTAATTTTTTTGGTTTAACACTAAAAACCATTCTTCTAAATACCAAAACAATCTATCTATGCTATCTTCTCTCTATACTACTCTTTTTATGCTAGTGTTCTCATTTTACAAGTATGGGGTATTGATGATATCTTGAAACTTTGTTCCATCTCACGATGTGACCTAAGATCCAATCCTCTAATATATCTCTTGAATTTTGGTATTTACTAACTCCTTTGCTCTAATTATGAATATGTATCCTAGTTCCACAAGTATGTGCACATAGATCATGTATAAATATACCCTTTCCCACTCTCTAAATGGTATGATCTTGGATGCATCACCCCTATTCATACTTCGCATGTATTCTATTTCACTTAACCTTCAACATAGCTCTAAATTTATTGAAAGTCTATAATAACTAAGATAGGAGTGAAAGCAATCTCATAATTTGTCAAAATCCTTGAAAATTTTACCTCTACAACATCCATACTTGGCCATGATACAATTGCTACATGGAATTATCTAATTAAATGTGTCATTGTATCATCATATAACTTGATATTTGTGGAACTCTTATCCTACTCCACCTCAATGACCTAGAGATGTCATTTGAAAAATGTTTTATCTCTCTAGCTAGTTGTAAACTAGGATCCACTTCCATATTATTAGAGCTTAGTGTACCAAAGCTTTCCAAACCACAAATACAATATCATATTTAGATCTTACATGACCCCCATCATGAAAATTTACCTCATCTATAGTATATCTATCCTCACATCTATCTCTTAACTAGGTTATCGTATGTTATAATCAAATATTTCATTATTGCACTTAACTGTGCATCTTATAAGGGATTCATCTTTATCATGTGATCTAAAAATTAAAATTGTATATTCTCTACACATTCTTGATGCTCAAATAAACCTCCCTCATTGTTTTTTACTTTGAGACATGATAATAAAGGTTCATGTGCTCTACTAGCCAATCAACCAATCTCTACTAGAATCATAGAATTGGTCAAACCTATTCTCATTTTTATCCTATTATGTTGTTATCATTGTAAGTGTCAACTTTCTAATCTCTTAACATACACACTTAACCATACACTCTTATGTGCTCACATATGACAACCCCTCTCCTTTCTCCTTCAATGTTAGCTTTGGTGGTGGGTCTCTCAATCCTCCACATCACTAGTCATGACATACAATTTGACTCATCTTTTTATTTTTTAGGATTTTTTTAATTCTTAGGTTTAAATGAAATATATGGACCTCCCCATGTCCTACCAATGTTATAGTCGCTAAAATTTAATAGGTTTTCATCCTTTGTTTCTTTTGTAAGTTTTCAAATGTCGGGTCCTTTTCACTCTAACATATCCTTCTAAGTTTTTGAGCCTACTTACATACACTCATGAAATTATACATTTATCACAAGAATTTGTAGCTATGAATGTTTTAACAATTTGAATCTACTTGTACAGGTTATTCATATTATACTTCCCCTTCAAACAATTTTTGCAATAAGGTCATTTTTAGGTCTTGACAATTTATATACAAACCTCAATTTTAATTCCTTTTTAGCCCACTTGCCTCTTTTGTGGTGTGCTTAGAACCTGTCTAATCCTTGGGTGTTTCTTATTACCACACTATCATCTCAATTTCATCACACAACCAATCTATTTTACTTCTTTAGTCCACACTTCTTGTGCCTTCTTCCACTACCCAAGGAATAACCAAATCATATTGGTGCATCTTATGACTATATTTAGTACTCACGCCTACTTAAGATTGTGCTAGATCCCATAGCCTATTTAAGATACTATTTTTGTCCTCAAAATTTGTTGCTTAGTGGTCATTCATATGGATAAGGATACTAATAACACATGACTATAATGTAGACAAACAATAATGCTTGATATGATAAACTCTAGATAGTTGACTTCAAAAATTCTCACAATTTAAACATCATAGTCAAGTATTGAGCCATCATCAATGCACTAGTAAATATCTTCACACTTAAAGCTTCACATATACAGGTTTACTTAAAATATTCTTGACAATCCTAAAGCTCCATAAATGTTTGGGATCTCCAAAACTTTAATGCACTTCTTATCAAGGAGGAAAGATTCCTAATTGCACAATTTGTAACTTTCTATATCACACACTCAATATCCAAACAACAAGATGAATACCTTAGTCAATGAAATATTGGACATTTTGCTCTCTAATTCCATTAACATTGCATTTTATCTATCTATATTAATGAGGATGGATCATCATCAACAATAGTCATCTACTAAATATTATAATCACAACAATGACACAAATAAGTTAAAATATCATCATAGGCGTTTCATCTGACAAATGTTTCATCTAGATTTGAAATATGTTTCATCTGACAATTTGTGTTCTTTCTTCATCATAGACATTTGTGCCAATGATAAAATAATGCATGAGAGTATCATCCTACATTTTAATGAATACATACCTTATGATCAGTCTGGACTTGTAATAATCACACAACATATATAGAGCAAGGCTTGACCTATTTTGTAATAACATAGCCAAGATTTTAATGTATCTACTCATATTTTATGCCTATCACATGTTTTTTCTTTTTCAAAACCTTCTAAACTGCATCTATTGGGTCAATCATCCTATCAATTGCCTCTCATTTAAGTGTTATGACTAGTGTTCTTGGACTCTCATCTTTCAACTGTTCTATCTACAAAGTGTTGAGTTCTTGTTTTGGTAATACTCTGTACTTTGCATAGGATATCACTATGTCTACCTTTTGTTTCTATTATTGAAATTCCTATCATGTATCATGTAATAAAAAACTACTTGTACTACTTAAGGATCATATACAATAGGACTACAAGGCATCCAATATATTCACATTTCAACTCATGACTTTCATAGGTGGTCTAAGCCTCATAAAAAACTTAAATAGACCTCTACTGTAAATTGATAAAAAAAATAGAGATCCTTAAAATCTTACTCTGTTTTATTTTATACTCATTACGTATAGGGATCTTAGTTCAAAAAATATGAGCATATAATTTACCCTCAAGATTTGTTTATTCTTGGAATCATTGTATATCATTCCACATATGGAATAAATTGAAAGTTATTTTCTAATTATATCTCATTATTTAAAGTTGTTTCTTTTAAGGTTGGGGGGGGGGGGAACATTAGCAATGCACAATATTACATCTCAATAGCCAAGTTTTGTCTTATGATGTTTTGTTCTTGCACTTACATTTTGCATGCTCTGTTATATTCTACTTTACTTTTATGTATAATAAAACACTAGAAGCCTTGCCCACAATCAAACCCTAACTCTTTTGTCCTCTTTACCTATTCTTTTGGGTAACCTTTGACTATTTTAGGCCTAGTTTAATTTGTACCACACATTTTTTATCGACTAGCACGTTTTTTTGTATTGTTATGTTGGAAGGAAGGGGTTTTGAAAGGTTCCCCAAACCTTTTACAACCTTTTCAAGATTTTGCCATTAAGCTCTGCAACTGAAACAAAAGCAAGACAAACAAGATTTGAACCTACTAGAAAGATAGAAAGAGCTCACAAATGGAAGGAACTAACAACAAGAACAACCATTACATGACACAAAAATCCAACAGATAGAAGGAAAAAATACACAATAATCACCCATTAAATATATTTATAATCCTAGCATCCTCCCTCTAGGTATACAATGTTTCTTCATTAATAAAAACTTTATGAGCCCCACAAACCAGCTAACCCCTGTTCTCATTGTGATCTTCATAGATACAGGCTTCCACCTTCACTAGCTCCTAGACCTGACCAGGAAAATTCCTTTCCCACCTCTGATATCCATCCAAGAACACTCCTAGGTTCACCAAACAATCAATTGTCCCATTTGCTTCCCTATATACATGGTTGAATTGAACATTCTCCAAGGGGATAGTTTTACATTTAGCCTTTAAGATCATATCTACAATATTCTAGCTAGGAGGTTGATTACCTTTCAAAATATTGATAATATTTTGTGAATCCCCTTCAACAATCAGATTTTTGACATTAAGCCTCTCAATGAGAAATAGTCCCAAAAAAATCACCTTGGTTTCAACAAAATGGCTTGTTTGCTCCCCTAAGGGTTCAACATATGCCAAGATTACCATGCCCTTATGGTCATGAAAGATCCCACCTACCCGAGAGAAGGTGACTTCCATCTTGATTGAGCCCTTGAAGGATTTGGGGGTGGCACTAGACTATGAGCTCTAAACTCCAAGCCCCAACCACACACTATCTCTTTCTCTCGATCAAACTCCTAGGCATCTTTAAACTTAATTATTTTGAGATTTTCCACCACAACATTGGTAGATCTGATCTCAACTGAGGGACAATCTCTTTTCCTATCCTTGAAGATCTGATGGTTACATTCTTTCTAGATTCCCCATAGAGCATGGGGAAGGCTTAACTTCCACAATATTTTTAGTCTCTTACTACTAAAGGGGTATTCCCATTGGATACGAAGGTCTAGGAGTGACTTGGGGAGAACCCATGCAACCTAAAACTTGCTAAGGACTTTGTTTAGGAGATCAATAGTGAAGGGACACTCTAAAAAAGGTGATTTGTATCCTCCTTATTCTTTTCACACAACACACATCTATTTGGAAGTATCATCCCCCTTTTGCGGAGATTATCCATAGTTAAGATCTTGTTTTGGATTGAGAGCTAGTAAAAGTATGCAATCTTAGGAATTAAATCCTTGATCCATACTCTTGAGGTTGGCATCCATCCTAGGCCCTCCCCTTCCAACAAGTAGTAGCCCAATTTAACTGAATACACACCTTCTTTTTGGTTCTTCTAGATGAGGGAATCAGAATATCTTGTGCTATTAAGAAAGTAGACCTGTAGAAGCCTATTAAGCTTCCTCAATCTCTGTTGGTTCCTTAAATCTAGCCCATCCACCTGGAGGTGTCTCCAACATTTTCCAAACTCATCAAAAATTATGTAGTCTTGCACCAAGTTTCCATATTGAGTAGACACAACTTGTTCTAACCCAACAAACTTTGGATCCTCACAAAGAGGAGTGTTTTTCAGCCATTTATCAGTCCAGAAGTGGACTTGGGAGCCATTACCAATTTGCTAGCATTTACCTTGTCTAAGCAATGGTCTGATAAGTTGAAGGTTATTCCAAAAGTTTGACCCTCTCAGATGGTCCTCTTCCCCAATAAAGTTGGAGGTATGCCTAAGGTATTTGGCCTTTAGTATATGGACCCAGTTGAGGTTTTCATTAGTTACAAGTTTCCATCCTAATTTGCCCATCAGGGCTTTGTTCATTCTCCTCAACTTCCTGAAGCCAAGACCTCCCACTTCCTTTCTTGTACAAACCTTATCCCATGCAACCAACACCATTATTTTTTTATTCTCCGCCCTAGACCATAGAAAATTTCTCTAAATCTGCTCTATTTTATCATAGATCTTAGCCGACATTTTGAATAAAGATAAAATAGATTGGAATGTTTTGCAATGAGGACTTTACTAGTTGGGCTTTGCCAACCTGGCTAAGCAAAGAGCCTCTCCATCCCAAAAGCTTTCTTGTTAATCGCTCAACCACTAGATTCCATAGCGCTTCAGTCATCCTTCCCTTAAAAAGGGGCATCCCAAGATAGGTAGTCAGAAGGTCCCCAATACTACAACCGAAGAGTCTTGCTATTCTTACCTATCTGGGACCAGGAGTGTTCAGAAAATAAACCTTACTTTTATCAAAATTCACCTTTTGGTCAATCTGCTCATATCTTTCCAAGATCAACTTCAGTTCCCTAGCCTATGGAATGGAGGATTTTGTGGTTATGATCGTGTCATCCACAAATTGCTGGTGGGAGACAAGAAACATAACAGAAGCAAGTTTAATACCTTCAATCTTCCCATTTGTTGTAGTGGCTGAAATCGCTCTTCCTAAGGCTTCAACAAGGATAATGAAGAGGTAGGGAGACAAGGGGTCTCCTTGATGAAGTCCTTTCCTATTTTGAAAATACCCTATTGTAGAACCATTTACTAAGATTGAGAACATGGTTGAAGAGATACAAGCCCTGATAAGATTGATCCACTCTTGATGGAAACCAAAATTGGACATAGTTCAAATTAAAAAATCCTAGGATACCCTATCATAAGCCTTGTTCATGTCAAGTTTTAACAACATCCTCGCATCTCCACTCCTATCAATGGAATGAATTACCTCATGGATAGTAATAATTCCATATAGGATCTGGTGGCCCTTTACAAAGCCCCCTTGTTGGGGATCAATTATAAAGGGAAGAATAATTTTAATTCTATTGGCTAAAACCTTGGACACAATCTTGTATAAGGTATTGCAAAGGCTTATAGGTCAAAAATCTGAAAAAGACCTCGCACCTACCACCTTTGGGATTAGAGCCAAGAAGGTCGAATTAACATCCTAGGGTATATGTTGAGTTCTTTGAAACTCCATAACAACCTGAGTAACTTTTGCCCCAACTATATGCTAAAATATTTGAAAGAATACAACTAGGAAACCATCTGGACCCAGAGCTTTATCCCCATGCATGTCAAAAACTGCTTTCCTAATTTCCTCCTCTTTGAAGGGGTTGAGAAGGTAGTCATTAAGTTGATTTGTTACCAGGCATGGAATGTTCTACAACATGGCAATAGTTGAAGCATTATCAGTAGGAGCCTTTGATCCTATTAGATTGAGAAAGAAATTGACTACCTCCTCTCTGATTTGAATGGGATCTTCAATGATCGAACCATCCATCTTGACAACTTCTTTAATCTAATTATAACTTCTATGCCTTAAAGTAGAAACATGAAAAAATTTGGTGTTTCGATCACCTTCCTTTAACCAAGTTACTCTAGATTTTTGGCACCAAAAAATCTCTTCATAGGCTAGGGTGTTATGATACTTAGCCAACATATTCTTTTCTTTGTCTCAGATTTCATTGGTCAGGTTCACAGATTGCAAGGCTAGTTCAATGTTTGATAACTACTGCTTCAGGTCTGATTTCTTCTTAAGGAGGTGACCAAAAACATCTATGTTCCAAGTTTTAAGGTTCTTCTTAATGTATCTTAGTTTCTTAGCAACTTGGGTTAATTTGCTACCTGTAAAAACCTATTTCCACCATTCAGAGATTTTGCTTTCTAATCCCTCATGAAGCAACCACATTTTCTCAAAATGAAAGGGGCTTTTGAAGATTCTCCTTTGTTCCTCCATCTCCCACACCAAGGGGTTATGATCAGATCCTATTTTTGGGTGGGCTGTAAGGGTTGTGTCCCCAAAAATTAGAAGACTCTCCTTAGATAGAAAAACTGGTCCAACCAGATTTGAATTAATTGATCCCCCAACTACCTATTGCTCCAGGTATACTTGGCCCTTCTCAGTTCGACATCCATAAGTTCATTGTCATTCACAAACTGGGCAAAGTCCATCATTCCTTCCAAAATAGAAGAAATGCCACCCTTCTTGTCTGATGGGTATAGGGGGAATTGAAGTCACCCGCTAGTACCCAGGGTAAGCTAGAAAAGGCATTTCTAAGTTGGCTTAAATCCCTCCAAAGGTGTTTCCTACCCATCACTATGTTAGGAGCATAAACATTAGTGACTATCCACTGTTGATTCACCTCCTTTACATAAAAATGGATAGCTATGAATCTTTCATTTGATACAATCAATTTTCCTTCAATCTTGTTTTGATCCCAAATACATAGAAGGCCTCTAAAGGCCCCTACTATAGGGCATGCTATAAAATCAACACCTCTCCATATTCTTTGCTTAATGCTTTCAAAATGTGGTTCATCAAGCTTTGTTTCTTGTAACAGGATAACCTATGGGTTGACCTCTTTCCTCAATGCTTGTATTACTCTATGCTTAGAGGGGGCATTGAGACCCCTCACATTCCAAGAGATAACCTTCATTTTTTGGGTTTATATTTTTGCTTCTTCCCCCCACCTAGATCTAGAGTTGATTGGGTGCCATTAGCAATCTCTACAACTACTTCTCTCAATCTGATCTCTTGATTAGAGGGTCTCCCATGTTTGGATTCATATCCTACATCTATCGACCCCTTTTTTTTATTCCTAGTAACTCTGCTAGGAGTAGCATATTCTTTGCCCTTCTTATTTCCAACATCAAACAAGGTTATCTCCTTATCCCCACCCAAGGGGGGATTTTAGGGCCATTTTTTGGATTTAAATCATAATGGATCTCTGAAGCAACTAGGTCTTTATCTGATTCAGTCACCTCTTTATGGATTTTGACACATACATCAATAGGATCATCTAACTCATCCCCTAGACATGCAAAGGAATTTGCTTGAGGAATATCATTTTGAGGATTAAAAGGGTTTGAAGCGAGAAGACTTACCTGAGCGATGTTTTCCAAGATTTCTCCCTCCTCTATTGTTTGAGGCTCTGAAACTTCAAGTGGGACTTCTTGGGTTTTAATCTGGCTCAAAATCTTCTCCTTCGAAGAGTCAGGCTCTTCCATTTGATTATTTTTTGGGTCGAAGGACTCCTTTCATTGCCACACTCAACATGGATTACTTTCCTTCTTTTTGTTAGGGCAGTACTTTGTTGAGTGCCCTAGTTTTTTGCATAGATTACAAAAGGGAGGCCTATTCTCGTATTCAATCTCCTATGTCCAGTTCCCCAAATCTGAGATAAGTTCAATAGAACTAGGAAGCTCCGACTCCAAATCAACATTCACGCACATCCTTGCATGGATCAACCTTGACTTGGCTCTCGTTGTTGGGTCGATGGTAACTAAGTCCCCTATCTCTTTTGCAATACCCAGAAGAACCTCCTCATGCCAAAACTAAAAAGGTAAGCCTGGAAGTCTTACCCATATCGAAGCCTTATGGATGCTCTGAGTATTTGGATTAAAATTTGGTCCCCATTTTCGCAAAAAGAGGCCTCATCACCCAAAAAACCATGGACCCCCTAGAGGATACGATCAACGTCTTCTTTGTAGTTAAGTTTTATCATGAAAAACCCTCGAGGTAATGCAACTATCTCCATGTGCCCCTACGAGCGCCACTTCAAGAACACCCATTTTTGAATGGCATCCAAATCGGGGCGAGCACCTATAAACTTCCCAACCAGATTCCAGGCACCATGAGCCATCGTCAAGGCCATGAGTTCGGATGAGATGCAGAGTTTTCCTTGTTCAGGGCAAAGATTGAAACGAAAATCCACACCCTTCATATTTCCTTTCACAATATTCGACCATGACCATGCTCCCAAGTCAAAAGGCTTCTGCAAAACCTCTGTGACCTGTTGTCCACCTAGCACCATCGAAAGACCCACCCCATGGTCTTGTCCTAGGCCCTACAAACCCTGGTTCCCAATACCGATTGTCATGACCCTCCCTAGCGGGATTTTTGGCACAAAGAAACAATGTATTAATTAATGATGCTTTAATACCTAGTTTGAGCAATTGAACCAACTAATGTGATGTTTAGTTGATTTGTAAGAGCATGGTGTTGCTGACATATTACCAATTTGCAAGATCAAGTACACTCGTAGGTGGAAGAAGTAGAATCATCCACCAAAAATGGGGTACTTGAGGTTGGGGAAGTGATGATTAAGGCAACTTGGGGGTAACATTGGTGGATACCTTCATATATGCATGCATTCGGTTAGGGATGATCATCAATAGCCAACCACATTGAGCCTCATTTGATAGCCTAGTAACTATCATAAATTTTCAAACTAAGACAGGTGACCGGGTTAATGAAAATACTCCCTCTTTGTCTGTTGCATATGTTTGATTGTCTTTTACTTCATCACTATCAGCATTGGTGGTTTGAAAAATAAAAGCATGCATAATTCGATTTCCTTTGAGAGCTCCTTGTTTTTCTTAAATCCGCTTACTCTACTTTTTTTTTAATAATAGAAGTTTTATTTTAAAATGATAAAGGTTTCATTATAACAGTAGAAGTTTTATTTTAAACTTATAATAGAGTTTTTTTTAAAGACGTTGTTTATTAATGATAATAGAACTTCATTTATAAATAATAGTGGTTTATTTTAAATGATGGCAGTATTTCATTTGAAACCTTTATTTTAATGATATTTGAATTTCATTGAAATAAAATAATAATAAGCTATGAAAGAATGTGTTAAGTGATTTTAGATTTTCTTTAATCATTAGAAACCATTTAAAAAAAAATAAGCCAGAACCCTGTCGGCCTTGAGGTGCGAAGGGTCAAAAACTTCATTTATGACAAAGTTTTGAAGGGAGAATTTTTTTTTTTAATAAATATCTTGCTCTAACGGATAGGAAGATACAAGGGAATTGATGGCGAGCAGGTGATGAGGGAATGGGAGTTAATGAAGCGTGGAAAAATATGAGGCTTCTCGCCCTATGTGGGGGATTCGAGAGAAGGAAGACAGAGGTGAAGGAAGGGGAAGAAAAAAAGAAAGAAAGAGAGAAATTGAAAAAAACGTGAAAAGGAGGATTGAAAGTGGATCTGAGAGTCTAGGATAAAATAGCTCGAGGGGACAGTAATTCTTGGATGCCAGAAGAGTAAAATCAGCAGTGGACCAAGACTTCAAATGATGAGCATGGGGCTATCATGCAATATGGAGAAGAGTTGTTAGGCCTCTACAACATCGTAACCTCTACAGTTCCAACTTACCATCGTAATATGTTCCTGGGTAAGCCATACTCCCTATTTTTTTTGGGTTTGTTTAGATGTGATGTATGCCTTTCCATTTCTTAAATATGCTCATTTCCCTTCATTCCTTGTTGCCCTCACCTTTTCCCATTCCTTATTTATTTCTTCCTGTTGTAAAAATGTTAGGTCATCATCTAAATAGAATTGTGACCCTCTCAGCATGCCCCTATTTTTTAGTAACCTTGTTTTATCCTCGTAGCTCATCAATGTGACCCGAATATGCCTATCTCTGCCTCCTATCAGCGTGCCAATTTTGCTTGCTTTTTTATTTGACCTTTCCACTGTAATCGATCTGATAAGAAGTCCCTAGTTAAACGATTTGTGTCTTCTCTATCCCCATAATCTTTCAACCCTTTGATGATTATATTTGATAACTTCTCATGTCTTTCTTTCTCTTCTGTTATTTGAATTTTTACTTGCTTCTCTATCAACTCTTCTCTATCAACTCTTTTTGTTGATTGACTGATTCTTTTACTACTTGAGACAATGTCTTTGCCTTTGCTAATTCATTTTGGAGCTTATTTTCTCTTGTTTCCATGTTTTGGAGTGTTTCTCGTACCTCTTTTATTTGATTTGCATTTGTTTTTTCCACCTCTATTACATCATTGATTGGGGGGTGGATGGCTTGTTTGAGGACATGCCATTCCCGCTGACCCATGTTTGCAAGGTTTTGTAGCTTTGACACTTGCTCCTTGAGTTGGTTGTTTTCCTTTTCCAGCCTCCGAATGGTGTTTATAACCTCATTTAATTTAGTATCTCTTAATTTCTTCCTCCTTTCCATGCTTTCAAGTTTCTCTTTCATCTTCATTAGCTCTTGCACATAAAGTCTTGGTGCCCATATGAGTGGTGTAGTTGTGGGACTGTAAGTTTCTTCCTCGTCTGAAAAATCATTTTGGTGACCTTCATTTTCTATGTTGAATGCTTTCTTGCAGTTATTTCTGATTTTTTTCTCCTCGCTTGTTTTTCCTTATGCATTCTCTTGTGTTGTCATTTTTCCTTCGTTTCTTTTATCTTCTCTCTTTTGTTCCCTCTGTTGGGCTAATTGATCTCTTCATCTAATGATGGTTAGTGCCTTTGATTGTTCCTTATTCTCCACCTGTTTATGTGGTAGAATATTTTTAATTTTTATTTTTTGATGTCCTCTTCATTGTTGTTTCCCTTGCTCTATAGCCCACTATTAAGGGATATTTCTTCGATTGATAAGCGCCCCTATCCCTACTCCTTGATGAATGATTTTCCCACTACAAGGCACATCCCTCCCTAGCTCTATAGATATGGTTCTATTTAAAGGCTAGGCGCCACTATCCCCTTGATTTATGATTCTCTTACTACAAGGCTCCTACATTAGCCCAGGGATATTTATTCCACTGATAAGCGCCACCACTCGAGCTTGTCGACGCCTTAATATCCTCCAGTACAGTTTCTCATTGACATAAATCGGTTCTTGCAATTGTTGCTTCCCTTCTTCCATTGTTGAACCCTTTATACTATTGATCCGATGAAATAGATGTGTAATAAAACCCTCCGTTGCAAACCCTCCGTTGCAAACCCTCCTCCGCTGCAAACCCTTGTCGAACCCCCTATACTATTGATCCAATGAAAAATATATATAATAAAACCCTCCGCCGTAAATCCTCCTTTGCTTTACAAATCCTCCTTCACTGCAAACCCGTTGAACAAATCTGTATATATATATCTGTGCAAACCCTCCTCTGTTGTAACCCTCCTCCACTACAAACCCGTTGAAACAAACTCGACCCTCACTGTTTTGTGATAGGAAAATATTTGTCGTATGTTTTGTGTTGTTGTTTGTCGTATGTTTTTCTCATGGTGATTAAAACCCTTTTCAAATTTATGTTCTAGCTAAAAGCTATTGGAGCTCACAACTGGGGTACTGAATGAAGGAACTATATGTCCACGTATTTCTTCTATCTACTTAAATTGTTTTATAAATCGAAAGAGGACGAAAAATTTGCTTACATGATGAAATAGATGTGTAATATAACACTCCGCCGCAAACCCTTCTTATTCTATAAACCCTCCTTCCTCTGCAAAAACCCTTCGTAGCAAACCCTTTAATTTTTTTGTGCTGAGATTTCTTATCTGTTTCAGTCTACAGTTCGAATCTTCTCCGTTCTATCGACTCTGCTTTAGTATCCCTTTTTATTGTGTTGAGATTTCTCGTCTGGTTCAATGTACAGTTCGAATCTTCTCCGTTCTATCGGCTCTGCTTCAGTATCCCCGCACTCAACTATGCTTTAGTGACGGCTCTGCTTCAGTATCCTCGCACTCGGCTCTGCTTCAGTCAATGCATTGTTACTCTTTATGACTTGGAAAACAAGATCGATCTCGATGCTTGAGTAAGCCACTTCCAGAAGATAGCAGGTTGGTTTATTATCTATTGCCTTCTCTTACCTTGTTTTATTCAAGTTCGATTTTGTATCTAGTGTCTCGGGTTAGTAGCTGGTTAAGCTAGGCAACTAGTAGTGCTTAGGCTCATTATCGATCTCCCTCGTTCAAGTTTGGTTGCTCAACTTCGTTCTAGTTGTATAGACATCGTCGCACGACGACATTTTTTCCCTACACCGTCTGCGTTGTGTTAGGCGTCTTGGTTGTGTGAGCCACTAACCGACTCCATCCTGAAGCCTTCACGTCTATGATGGTTGAACTGCATCCTTTATCCATATCTACCGTGGTCAGGATTTAAACCCTGTTGGCTTGGGCTCGGGTAGGTGTTGCTAGATCGTTGGTGGTTCCTCCTATAGATAGCTTGTTAAAGTGTTTTCTGCGACTAGCTACGCATTCAAACTTCCTTCTTTCTTCCTAGCGGTCGTTGCCCCCTACCACGTAGGCGCTGGAATCGCATAAGTCCTCTTCAACGACATCCTACGTGGTTGGAATGAGTTTTTAACTAGTAGACAATGAGGTGGTAGACGCGCCCTATAATACTCTATCTCTGCAATGATGTCCTTGTTAGGTTTCTTAGTCACCGTCGTGTGTAAATGCATCCTTAGCAATCTCCTCTTAGACCAATCACTCTCCAACATTCTTGGGTATGCCTCTGGCGGTTTGTTTAGGGGTTTTGTTGATGGGATGTCGGCACCATCTTGTATGAGGGTCCTTTTATGGGCATAGCTTTCTTTCACGTCAGTTACCAACCCCTTGGCTTTTAGCAAAGTTTTGATTATTGCTTACATAGTCTTGTGTGAAGATATGAAAGGAGTTGTATATTAATATAATTCAAGGTGCAAACCTGAGTGACTTTAGTAATATTAATGGATGTGAAAGGGAATATGATTTATTTTTGTTAATTAAAGATATGGGGTTTTAATTAGTGAAAGTAAAAGGATTATGATTTATTTTTGTTAATTAAAGATATGGGGCTTTAATTAGTGAAAGTAAAAGGATTATGATTTATTTTTTTTAATTAAATATATGGGGCTTTAATTAGTGAAAGTAAAGGGATTATGATTTATTTTTGTTTTTTTGTTTTTATTTTACATGGTGGAATCGGTAGCCACCACGAATCCAGGCAGGTTGTCCGGATTTTTATGGACGCCACAGTATTCTGCGTTGTCTGCCTTGGAATCCACACAGATCTCCGCGTAGTCCGCCCCTATAACCACCATGCCACAATCATTTTAAACCTTTTATGTCGCTGAAAGCACCAGAAAAGGGACAAGCGTTCAGTCCGAAGAGGCCCGAGATTTTGATTTATTTTTGTTAATTAAATATATGGGGCTTTAATTAGTGAAAGTAAAAGGATTATGATTTATTTTTGTTAATTAAATATATGGAGCTTTAATTAGTGAAAGTAAAAGGATTATGATTTATTTTTGTTAATTAAAGATATGGGGCTTTAATTAGTGAAATTAAAAGGATTATGATTTATTTTTGTTAATTAAAGATATGGGGCTTTAATTAGTGAAAGTAAAAGGATTATGATTTATTTTTATTAATTAGAGGTATGAGACTTTAATTAATGAAAGTAAAGGAGTCATGGTTGTTTTTATTTGATTAAAGATACGAGACTTTAATTGATGAAAATAAAAAGGAACATGGTTTGTTTTACTGATTAAAATGTGAGACTTTAATTGGTAAAAGAGTAGGACTTATGGTTACTTTATTTGATCAAAGAAATGAGAGTTTGATTAGTAGAACTATCTTATTAAACATTGTATAGTTGCAATTTGGGAAAGAAATTGGTAAATGCATTTAGAAGCATGTCTATCATGGAACCATGAGTGCCCTGATCCCCTACTATCCTCAAATGATCGATGGAAAGCAAGGGAGGACCAAGGAGGCAGTTGGGACCAATGCAGTAGTTTGATTCTACTTATGATGATTTACTTATGCTCAAATAGACTAGAGTTGTGGGGAGATTTCCCTGATGAAATTGATGTAATATGTTATTCTTTAAGGGTATGGAGGATTTACCATACTATGATGTATGTAATAATTGTGGAATGATGAGAACTATGTCTTTTATTTGCTAGTAAGAATTGTCTTTGAATTATGTTAGTTTCTTTTCATTTAATGCTTATTTTCCTTTAAACGTTGCTTTCTTCTCAATATCCTTGCATGCTTCATGAATTATGTTTTTTTGTTAGATTTAGTATTTGATCTATCCTTGTTTTCCTTGCTAAACAATAGAAACTTAAATAATGAGTTCTAGGGTGAACTTAGAGGGTGACCTAAGGGATTGAGACCCCCTTAAAGTGAACATAGGTGACCCATGGGATTAAGACCCCTTAGGGATAATGATAACTGGGTTTAGGGAAAGACTACATCTGAATAGCTCGTCGTTGAGATGAGATGGATAGCTTAACTCGCAATATGCGTAGCATACCTACACAAATTGACTTGTGCATGATATGAAGATCGGTATATACCTTCAATTGACTAAAGGTGATAAGTTTAGCTCATCAAGGATGATGAGAGGGATAAACTTATTTGCGGTAACACATAATACGCTTACATAGATGGACTTGTGTTAGGGTATCTAGTGAAATGTAGCTCTTCGGAAAACTTAGGGGATGTTAAACATTAGTTATCTAAAATTCGGTTAGGGGTTTATGAATCCCTCTCCTTAGTAAAAAAAAAATATATATATATTTTCTTTTTTATGTGTTTTCTTGTAGCTTAATTTTGGGTCATTACACTAGTCTCCTTATCGCCTTCCTCCATCCCCCTTTTTTTTTTCAGCTTGCCCACTAACATGTTAATCATGCGTATAGAGTTAATTTTGATGATTTCTTATTGTCCCATCCTTGATTGCTTGGTATTTTCAACTCTACACTACAATTTTTTTCTTTTATCTTTTTTGTTATTTTTTGAAAAACTTTACTTCAATGAGTCTCGTTGCTTATTTGGTTGAAACATTCTTTGATAGCCCTGCATACATTGATGAGAAAGGAGTTTCTGTCCTTGATTAAATGATCGCTGACCTTATCAAATTCCCAAGACAATTTCCAATACATCAAGAAAATCTACATTGTGTTCCAACTAATCAACAAGGCTGCAGGAAATTGCATACCTATACCTACATTACCTTCGAACCCGCATTGTTGTGACTTTGTACAACCAACTCAAATTATTTGTATCATCTAATCAATCATATTATAACTTTGAAATCCTTAATGCACTTAGACCTGGTCTCAAAATGCTATTTTACTTCTTGATGACATCTTATAGCATACAAGACTTGCAGCAAGAAATTATAAGAGTGCATATCATATGTAACAACTAGATAGTAATTGAAAAATTTGAGAGAAATTCTGTATATAATTTTACACTGTTCTTTTGAGAGGAATTCCGTATATAATTTTACACTCTTCTGTTGGCTCTTCAAGATTTTAAAGAGTCCATCATACTTCAATTTTTATATTTAGTTTCTATCTACAAGTATGAATTTCTTTGAACATTGCCTTATTTTGTTCAACTCACTTTGAGAGTTAAAAATTGCAGTTCTTGTTCTTTCAAGCAAATGTTCCATATCACAATAGGCCTTGCACTAATTTCCTTAATAATGTGCCAGGAGTATTCAAATTAGAATTTTACCCATATTTACTATTTTTCTTTTTAATGGGTTATATGGGATTGAAACGTGCCCCACCCACATCGTCACCACATAGTGGTATTACAACAAAGCTTGGATATTATACATGTATCGTTTGGCAAGATTTGAACCTGGGTCTCCTCTTTGAAATGTTGAGGAATCTAACCAATTAAGCTAATACCACTTGTTACCCATATTTACTATCTTGGTTTCAATAAAAACAAATATATTTTTAACCGATACTATTTTCTTTACACAAATTGTTTGCCTATGAAAGGTAGGGAATCAAACATTACTTTCACATTTGCCAGTAAGTAGTACATACCAAACTTTATATATATACACAGCCCAGGCAATTCTATAACGTAAGTGTTCTTTGGTAATACCAGAATTAGAAACAGCATTGCAACCAAAACATTTCCATAAATTCATATGTTTTACGACAACAAAAGTGATACATCAGAATTAATACATAAAATAGTTTTAAAGAAAGACCATAGAGCCTCCACTGAAAATATTACAGCTGATCATGTTATCTCCAAATGAACATATATATACTCCATAATATCTCCTGATATTGAAGCAGCATCTAACAGAAAATCATTACTCAATTTGTAATTTAGGCATTGATTTTCTGCCTCACTTCAAATATTTATCAAACCATTCCAACATTTTAGCATGGGCTGCTTCAGCATTCTTAACAGCTGTTTCATCATTCTCATCATATCTTACAGTCCAGCCATGGGAAACTCCAGGGTAAATGTTCACAAAGCTATCTACCTGCAATGAGAAGAGGTTGCAAAGAGTTACCTACAGATGTCCATCTGTTAACAACTAAGGCCATTGCCTTAACTAAACAGAAAAGCAAAAACATTGCACATAATATATAAAAAAGATCTCTTTTAAGACACCAAGTCCCCTTTGGATATCAGGTACCCTAATGCAACTGTGAAACAAATTATGTGGTATGAGTCATATTGTTCTTCCTTTAAGCCAATACATTCACAAATTCTCATTCAAGGACTCCCCATCATACGTGAAATTCAATGTGAGCTAAGGATGATGCACAATTATGAAGAAGTCAAAAATTCATTATGTAAGCTTTTGTTTTCGAAATATGTAAAAAATTCACAAGCGACTTTAATACAATTAATAGAGTAAGCTTTATCAAGTGGTATTAGCTCAATCAGTTAAATTCCTCAACATTTCAAGGAGGAGACCCAGGTTTGAATCTTGCCAAATGATACATGGATAATATCCAAGCTTTGTTGTAATACCACTATGTGATGATGATGTAATACGGGTGGGACCAGTTTCAATCCCATATAACCCATTGAAAAAAAATTAATAGAGTAAGTTTTCCCACAAATATCACTGGCTTAATAAAGCCAATACAACTCAATGTTTCCCACCATTGGCCAGGCAGGTAATTAGGTGTCGGTTTCCATTGCCTCTCTAATAATAGCTGGAAATTTATGCTCCTATTTGTACACCTAAAAAGCCTGAAAGATTTCCATTAATGGTAAACTTATTGAAGTTAATGTACATATAACTAGTACTTTGGGTTTTAATCATGGACCATCATTTCCTAGGAACCTTGATATGAACTCAGTTTAAAAGTAACCTATCTACTTGGGTGCACATATAGTTGATCTCCAACTTTGTGGAAGAATGAGTCAAAAGTCCACAAGTTTTCCAAATATTTCCTTTCCAGTTCTGCTATGTCACCAAGCATCTTTTCCTCCAACCACTAAATCACAAATCCATGGTACAGTTTTTCTTATCACATGGTTTTTCAAGGTGCAGTGAAGAACACTTTTGAACATAGGTTTTCTTCCAAAGAGATTGGTAATTTTGTCAGCATGGCATTATGAGAAATCAGGTAATGGTGTTATAGAGGCAGGGCATTTTGACAACACAGACTAGATAGAAGGCAGTGGTTGGTAGCAGTTTTTAAAACCTAATTACAGTTAACATACATGTTACCAAGTGAAGACAACCTTTCTTTTACCGAGGATTTTGTGAAGAGACTGACAAAGAAAATATCAACAGATCTTTTCAAATGATTGGTCATTATATCACACTAGCATTGTGAGCATTTCAAGCAAGGCATGCCTCACATACAGAATATCAAGGTGGTCTTCATGAGAGAAACCCCACAAAGTCAAAAGTCAAAGAAGTCGGGAAAAGCACCATGTAATAATGCACATGTCAAGAATTTGAGTGAGACAAGAGTCATTGAAGATGCCTAGCAGAACATAATGAGCTTCTTACAAGGTATTCCTCAACCTCATGCTCCTTAAGTAGCTCACCCTCACAATTATGTCATGCAAATTGATTTTAATTATTTTTTTTTATTAATGGTGAAAATAGGGGTTTTTGGAAGGGCCCCAACCCTTTTACATAGGCCAATGAAACTTCCAGCAGGGACAAAAGCCCAAGGCCAAAAATGAACAGCCGGCAAAAAAGATCAAATCAAAGAACAACATGAAAAACCAACACAAGAGGCCAGCAATAAAAGACTGCAAACAGAACAAGAGATCAGAATGGCTAACTAAGATTTGGAGAGGCTGACATCGACCTCCAAGTCTTCCTTCTTCTTAATCTACACCTGGACCTTCAGCATCTCCCAGGAGTCCTTCAACACCTGAGTATCCTGAAGAGGATGATTCTTATGGCAGAGGGTATACTGAAACAAGAGGTCCTCCTCAACATGGGCCCCCCTATCTGTTACAATGTACAAATTCTGGGTATCCCTCTCCGGATAATTGGCTCCCATCTAGGTATTGACAATCTTCTTCCTGCCAATAGGTTGGCTGCCCCCCAGAGAGTCATCCACAGTAAGACCTTCCACAGTAAATTCGAATAAACTGATACAGCTGAAATTTAGCCTTGGTCACAAAAGCAACGGGAATATGCAAGCACTTCCCAAATCTCAGATCTTGCTCCTGAAGCTCCACTCCTTTTCCCCCTCCTTTTCCTATGTGTTCTCTTCTTCTTTTTTTTATAGGCAAATATGTGCACACCAAACCATGTGCACAAAACCACATGCACAAGGCTGCTCCGTTAATTGGCTCCCATCTGGGTATTGACAATCTTCTTCCGGGCCACAGGCTGGCTTCCCCCCAAGAATCATCCATAGTAAGACCTACCTTTCGCAGCAAATTCAAGTAAACTGATATAGCTGAAATTTAGCCTTGGTCACAAAATCATCGGGACTGTTCCATTTCCATACCCCATAATTAGCACTAAGAACACTGCTTAGGGAAATAGAAATAGTCCTCGGAGGAAACATATCCATGACAAAGCACAACCTACAAAATTTCCACATTACCAGAGCTGGAATGACCATCAAGACCTAAAGAGGAGATCACGTGAGGAAACGAGTCCATCCAAAGATTGTTTGAGCTACTACTAACTCCCTGGTTGGCCATGAAGTCAGCAACTTTGTTTCCTTCTCTTAATGTGTGCATGATTTTCACCTCTTGGAAGGATTGTAGCAAGGACTTGCTATCCTTTAAGATTTCTTCCACCGTCCAACTTGGTTCTCCCTTCCTAATTAAGTAGTTAATGATGTTTTAGGAGTCCCCTTCCACTACAATCTTCGGAGAATTAAGCAAGGACAGGGGCTTTATTCCAAAAAGAAGAGCCCTCGCTTCTGCCACATGGCTGGTTTGTATACCATAATGCTCTAAGTAGGCACCAATCAAAACCCCTTTTGAAGTTCTAACTACACCTCCACCCCCAAAATTTCCTCGGTTGCCTTTCCAAGCCCCGTCAAAATTAAGTTTCACCCAGCCTTCCTCAGGAGCCTTCCATTTGGTGTTCTTTCTAATATCCTCCTTCAAGATGAGGTTAACACCAACATGAGCTTCCTAGTTCCAACATTTAGCTATCTCCTTTTTTACCCCCTTCTCAACCCCATCCCAGTGTTGTAATTGAGATATTCTCACAAGCATCAAGCTTTATTCTAAGGAAAGCCCCCTTTTCTTCTCTACTGATGTCTCTAAAGATCCTCTAATTGCATTCCAGCCATATACCCTAGAAGAAATGAGCAAGGGAAAAATCCCATAAACATGTGAGTCTCACTTTTAAGGGGGACTACCTTTGCTCCACAAAACCAAGGATCGAATGAGGCACCACCCATGAATAGCCAAAGGCTTGAAGCAATAATTAGAGAACTTTTCTTGAGAAAGGACAAAGAATAAATAGGTGCAAGACTGATTCCTCATCTGCCTTGCACAACGAACACCTATTTGGGATACAAAATCCTCTTTCTTCTTGAGATTGTCTATCGTTAAGATTATGTCTTAAAGGGAAATCCAGAGGAAGATAGCGACTTTTGGAGATATGTCTTTCAGCCACACTCTACTAACAAGAAACCCAGGAATAGACTCATCCTTAGATACCATATAGCTCGATCTAGCCGAGTAGGCTCCAGCAGAAGAAGGGGCGCAAATGAGAGAGTTTTGAGAGGGGCTTAAGGGAATGTAATAAGAGAGGAGTAAAAATTTCACAAATGATACCTAATGTTGGGCCTCCTCAGTCAAGGCAAAAAGAGAGATATATAAAGGCGAAATGAACATTAGTCTGTATTCATAATGTTGGAAAATATATATAGTACATCATGGTAGTTCGGGCAGTTGAGAATGGAATGGAATGGAATGAACCAACTTCCCTAACTATAAGATGCCCTAAGTGAAGCACTTGAAAATGCGCTAAACTATATGACTATATAATGTAATAAAATATATGACTATAGTCTATGCTAACATCCCCCCTTATTACATTATTTGGAAATACAAAGAGCATTGCGAAACAATTCAAATTTGACACGTGCAAGTGCCTTAGTGAAAATATCTGCAACTTGCTCATCAGTGGGAATGTACTGGAGTTGTATGTGGTGCTTTGGAACTTCATCTCGAATGAAATGACATTGAGTGTCAATGTGTTTGGTACGCTCATGAAAGACTGGATTCTTGACAAGATTCAAAACACCTTGATTGTCGCAAAACAAGTGAAGTGGAAGATTCTTTGGAAGACCCATGTTTGTAAGAATGCGACTTAACCATATCATCTCGCAGACTGCTCCACGTGCTGCGTGATATTCTGCCTCTGTAGAAGATAAAGCAACCACCTGCTGCTTCTTACTGTGCCAAGAGACAGGTCCAGATCCAAGATGGAAAATGTATCCAGAAGTTGATTTTCGATCATCAATGGATCCGGCATAGTCTGAGTCCGTGTATCCTTGTAAGAAGAAATTGTCATTCTTCTTGTACTCCAGGCCATATTCTGTACTACCATGGACATAATGAAGAACTCTTTTTGTTGCTTTCCAATGACTCACCTTAGGTTCCTGCATGAACCTTGAAAGACAACCCACAACAAAACTAAGATCTGGCCTGGTGTTTGTCAGATATATGAGACTCCCAATCAGCTGGCGATAGAGAGTACCATCTACCTATGGAGATTTATCATATCATGATAACTTAAGCCCTGGTTCCATTGGAGTCGCTTTAGGCTTGCAATCAGTCATGCGATATTTTTCAATCAATGTCTTGGCATACTTCTTTTGTGTTACTCTGATATGATTCTTTTTCTGAGCCACTTCTAAACCAAGACAATAGTGAAGAAGTCCTAGATCTGTCATCTCAAATGATTGTTTCAAATCATCTTTCACTGCATCTATCATGTTCTCTGAACTGCTAGTGATGATCAGATCATCCACATAGAGTACCAAAATCACTATGTCAGAACCATTGTTCTTGATATAGAGATTAGCATCTGAAGGACTTCTTTTGAATCCATGCTGCAATAGGTGACTGTCTATTTTGATGTACCAAGCTCGTGGAGCTTGTTTTAACCCATACAAGGATTTGACCAACTTGCAAACTTTCTGTTCTTGCCCTTCAACCACAAATCCTTCTGGTTGGGTCATGTACACTTCTTCTTGCAGGTCACCATTCAAGAAGGCACTTTTGACATCCATCTGATGTAACTTCCACCCGAACTGAGCTGCCATAGCACAAAGTACTCGAATGGTAGTCATTTTTGCAGTGGGTGCAAAAGTCTCTTCATAATCTATGCCTTCTTTCTGAGCATAGCCCTTTGCAACAAGATGGGCCTTATGCTTATCAATAGTTCCATCTGCCTTATACTTCACTTTGAACACCCATTTGCAGCCAATGGGCTTCTTTCCTGAAGGCAGATTAACTAGCTTCCATGTGTTATTTTTCATGAGAGATGTATGTTCAGCATCCATAGCAGCCTTCCACTGAGGCTCACTAAGTGCATCTTGAACTGTTGTGGGTTCATTCTCATCCAATGCAGACATATAAACCCTTTCATCATCCATATCTGCTTCTCTGTCTTCCTCTGCATCTACAGATAGTTCATCAAACTGTTGGTAAAGCTCATCAACCTCTGAAGTTGATGCCTCTGCTCTCATCTGCTGAGTCATGCTGCGAGTACAAGGTCGATCTAGAGTTAGATCTGGAAGTGAAGTCAACTTTGAATCTCTCAATGTGCTAGTATACCATTTTGGAACCTTGTTCTGTGGGGGTGGAGTCTCTTTCTTAGGCTCCTCTTCATCCAGGTATACAATTGTAGATGTGTTATCTGATGTGAAAGCTTCATCAAATACCACGTCTCTATTGGTGTGTGTTTTCTTGGTCTTAGGATCTATCAACCGATATCCCTTTGAATGCTCATCATAACCAAGAAAAATACATTGCAAGGTTTTCTCATCTAACTTCTTCCTCTTCTGTTTTGGAATGTGCATGAATGCCTTACATCCAAAAACCCTTAGATGAGAAATGGAGGGTTTCCTACCACTCCATGCTTCTTGTGGAGTCATGCCCTGTAGAGCTTTTGTGGGTGCTCTATTCAGGAGGTACGTTGTTGTATTCACTACTTCTGCCCAATACTCCTGCTCAAGATGTGCCCCCTTAAGCATACAATGAACCATTTCCATGATGGAATGGTTCCTCCTCTCAGCAACTCCATTTTGTTGTGGAGTATAGGTTGTTGTCAGTTGTCTCTTAATCCCATGTGAATTCAAAAATGATGAAAATTCTTTGGAGGTATATTCCCCCTCGATCTGAGCGGAGGGTCTTTATGGAACATCTTGACTCCTTCTCAACACTCTTCTTGAACTGTTGAAAGTACAAAAATGCCTCTGATTTCAATTGTAAAAAGAAAACCCACATCTTTCGTGAGTAATCATCAACAAACAATTGAAAATACCTCTTTCCACCATAATTGTTTGGCATAGGACCGCACAGATCGGTGTGTACCAACTCCAAAGGTTTCTTAGCTCGTGAAGAGCTCACCTCAAATGGTACTCGGTGTTGCTTCCCTGCTAAGCAATCCGAGCAAACTGGCAATGTGGATGAAAGGTTGGGAAGACCTTTCACCATCTCATATTTGCTCAACTCGAGCAAATATCCTGAACTCAGATGCCCATATCTCTTGTGCCAAAGAGAAGTGGCCTCCTTTGTGTTTGTCGCCATGGCAACATGAGGCGTAGAAATGACATCTAAGATAAACAAGCCATGCTTGTATGAACTTGTTGCTACATGCTTTCCCTTTCTGGTGATGAAGCATCTCTTTCTGCCATCCTCAACACTGAAAACAACATCCATGTTTCTATCCAAGATCTGAGGGACGGACAACAAATTGTTTGCCAATCCAGGAACATAGAGAACCTTCTCAATCTGACATTTTCCATCTGGAAGAGTGATGGAAACATCTCCTTCACCCTGGACTCGGTAGGTCTTATCATCAACGATTATCACTGGCTTGCCTTCCTTTGCCTCAAATGTCTCAAACCACGATCTATCACCAGTCATGTGTTTGCTGGCACCGGAATCAATATACCACACTGGATCCTTCTGTTGAGAAGATGTGTGGGTCATGAGCACCTTGTGTGCTCTCTCAGAGTCTGAGTCTGATTCCTCATAAGCAACATGTCCCTTGGGTTGCTTATTCTTCTTCTGTGGTTTGTATTTCCCTTTTCCCTTTTTCTTGTGATCTTGGTCATTGGGTTGTTTATTCTTAAACCAACACCTGTTGGTGTCATGGTTATCCATATCACAGATTTTGCAATATTTCTTTTCTTTCTGTTGAGGTTGTTTCCCTTTTCCTTTGGATGAAGATCCTCCCTTCTGAAAGTTACCTTGCTTCTTTCCCCCTTGTTTTGAGTAAAGTGCATTATCTTGCACTTCATCTCTTTGAAGCTGATTTGCCTCCTCAGTTTGAAGCAAATTTACCAATTCCACAAAAGTAACTTGTCTACCAGACACTTGTAGAGATGTGATCAACACCTTGTAGGATTCTGGCAAAGCTCTCAAAATGATAGAAGTCAAGAGAGTATCTGCCACTGTCTCTCCCATAGCATTCAATTTGGCTTTCAATTCTGCCACTCTGCATAGGAACAGTTCAACTGTCTCACCAGATTTCATACTGAGTGTATGTAGTTGAGATTGAAGGTTAAGAATAGTGGATTGATTCTTCCCTTCATAAATGGTAATCAAAGCATCCCAAGCTTCTTTACCAGTTTTTGCATCACAAATATGAGGTTGTACCTCATCTGTAGTAGCAAGCAGAATAAACATGAGACACCTTCTATCCTTCTTATCAAATGCCTCTTGATCTGGCCCTGTTGTTGTAGGACGTTTTGTAGTGCCAGTCACTACATCCCACAAATCTTCAACTTGAAGGATAGCTCTCATCTTTGTCTTCCATGGTGCAAAATTAGAACCTTTGAGCAATTGTGAATCTGACAGATATTTGTGAATAGTGGCCATTGTGAAGGTTCCTTATAACACCAAATGGTCCCCCTTTCTTTATACTTACAAAGAGTATGTGAAAGGGAATTCAATCAAATTGATGGCACCTACCTCAAAACCCTTCCGAAAAAGGATGATGAGTTGGAGGAGTTTAAGCCAAACAATCAGAAAGAATTAGGGTATAAAATGGAGTGAATATCAAAACTGGCTTTCCTTATTTCTCCCCGATGATTTATAGAGAACAATAGCTCAGACGTCGTTGTTGCAGCTATGTTAGGCGTTAGATATAGTAGCCCAAAGCACGACAACATTACTTGTAAGTGTGGGCTAGAGGTATCATATATACTGAACACTGCGGTGCAATAAATTGCACAAATAGGTGTAAAATTTGGGGTCTTTTCTTTGCTTTGTATATTTAAATGCAAGTAAACAATCACAAGTGCCCACAAATTTTAACTATAGGTGTCGGTTTCCACCGAAAATGCACCTATTTCAATGCCAGTTTTGTTTTCAAGATGTCGGTTTCCATCGAAAATGCATCTTTGTTACAATGATTTTTGCAAAATATTTGAGGTTTTGGTTTGCAAAAATGATATTCAAATCCACAATTTTCTTCCCCCTTGTCTTAGAATTTTGCAAGAGAAAAAAAATGCTTTTGTTATCCCCCCTTTTTGTTGCAAAATAAACAAGGATGAAAAAATTGTGATATACCCTTTCAATTTTCAAAAGAAACTAAGTGCAAATATTTACTTATCCCTCCATGGAAAAATATGCACTAAAGTTTTTGTTCTTTGTTTTAGTGGCAACAAAACAAAATGTGTTCTTTGAAAAGAAAAACAAATGCAAGTTGCTTATCCCTCCAAAAAAAATAAATCACTTTGTTTTGAAAATGCTGCCACCTTTCTTGCTTTGGTTTGGTAGGTTTATAATTGCAAAAAAAAATTGAAATTTTGCAATGTAGAAAATAAATCTAAGGTAATTTTTTTAAAAAATACCTTGTAAAAAATATTGTGCAAAACGTTTGTCCTTTGCACTTTGCACAATTTGAACCCACGCCTCTTCCTCAAGCGCTCTAGCAACTGGCGGATGACCAACTCCGCCACACTGGCGGATGAGACTTTGATGGCACGATGTGCCCTTTATGCATTAGGGCCAACCAAATATTACAAAGAAATGTTTGACGGTATCTTGACGCCTTATACCTCCCGCCTTATACCTCAAGCATGGGGTCGTTCATATTACAAATCAATAAAGTTTTAATTAAAAATTTTGATTTTAAAACTTTAGAAAATAATGGTGCAGCAAACCTTCAATGCACGGTCTGTGATCGTGCTGGTTATTTGAAAGGTCTGTAACAATCTTCGGGTGTTGTCAGAGTGTTCTCCACTGCGATCTCCCATCCACGATTTCTCCACATCAGACCTCAAAAGCCGTCGCCACGTTGTTTGGTAGGACTCTGCAAACGTCTTGTCAGAAGATTTGCAGGCACAAAAGAAATTTAGTGCACTAAATCGTCTGGTCTGCAGTGTGCATTTCGTCAAACCTTCAGCAAATGCCGCGCGTTCTCGCTGTGATCTGTTGAATCCGCTGCTCGAATGCTGTGAGCACCACCAGCAAAACTGTCAGTCTCCTTTGCTGCTCCGTCTACACGTTTGGGCGACAAAACGACTGTTAAAGTTTTGCTCTCCGTTGTCACACGTTACAGTCTACCATAATGGGGTCAAGTCAACTGTGTAGCCATATCAATGTGCGGGTCTCATTAGGAGTGCGATCTTCTGCGGTCTTGGAGTGATGCCTGTGTGATGTTACAGGGTTTGTCAGTATCTGGAGTGGTAGATTAAACCACATTACCCAAAAATCTAATCACATTGCCCAAAGAACCGTGGAAGCTCTGATACCATAAAGGCGAAATGAACATTAGTCTGTATTCATAATGTTGGAAAATATATATAGTACATCATGGTAGTTCGGGCAGTTGAGAATGGAATGGAATGGAATGAACCAACTTCCCTAACTATAAGATGCCCTAAGTGAAGCACTTGAAAATGTGCTAAACTATATGACTATATAATGTAATAGACTATATGACTATAGTCTAAGCTAACAATATCCTTCCATCTTCTCAGGGGTCCTTCACCTTCAAGATAATCGCAAACCCTACTGCCAAATTTGTCCTTCAGAGAAACCCAAATCTGACTCCATTCTCTCAAAGCACAGAGAGGTTTGTTTGTAATCCAAGTGTCTTCCCAAAACATAATGGAGTTACCATCCCCAATCTTCCATTTTAAGCCTTTTATTAGCAGAGATCTCGAATTAACAAGCCCATTCCAGAAAGCAGAACCCCTGGGAGGGTTCTCACATTTGCAGAAGGGTATGGAAGAATCTAAGTACTTGGCCCTAACGACTTTGACTGAAGGAGTTTCACCTCCTTTGATTATTCTCCAACCAAGCTTAGACAATAGAGCTTCATTAAATTGTTGAATTCGCTTAATGCCCAGCCCTCCTCTCTTAGGTCTGCACACTTTATCCCAAGCCACAAGAGGGAGCCTCTGGCTGTCCTCAGCCCGTGACCACAAAAAATGTCTCTAGATTTTCTCCAATAACAAAGCCACTTTTACAAGGATTTTTAGCATCGAAAGAAAATAAACTGGTAAATATTGAAGAGTAGATTGCAAGAGTTGCACTTTACCTGCCTGGGACAGCAAAACCCCCTTCCACCCCGCTAACTTACATTGAAATATTTTTATCACAGTATTCCAAAGCACATCTTTAACTCTTCCTTTAAACAAGGGTAAGCCCAGATAGGTTGAGGGGAAATCAGCAATATCACAATAAAATATTCTAGAGATTCTAACCTGTCTAAGGGCCGGAGTGTTAACAAAGAACAGCTTGGTTTTGTTAAAATTAATGCATTGACCTGAAGCTTGTTCATACTCCTGTAGCACCTTCTTTATATCCGTAGCTTCTCTAACAGAAGCCTCCCCAATAACAATAGTATCGTCCACAAACTGATGATGGGTAATCAGTTCAACTGAAGTAGTTGGTCTTATCCCCTGAATTTGACCTTCCCTTCTAGCTGAATCCATCGCCCTACCAAGCGCCTCAGCCATTAAAATGAATAGGTAAGGGGATAGAGGGTCTCCCTGTCTTAATCCTCTCTAGCTGGGAAAGAATCCCGACGCATGGCCATTTACTAACAATGAGAACATAGGGGAAGATATACACCGAGAGACCTAGATTCTCCAAACTGAACTGAAACCAAAGCTTTCCAAAACCTTGTCCAAAAAAGTCCAAGACAATTGATTTTAATTATTATGATCTGACACGTTCTCCTTTATTCTTGTTTTATTCCTACCTTTATTCTTGTTTCTTTTCCTACAATATGATCCGTCCCTAAGGATTCTACTTGGATGACTACTGACAATGGCATTCATGTATCATATTTGTTCCTGGGCATCCTTTGTCATGAACCTCTGAATATCTGAAACTAAAACTTGCACAAGCTAATTTAATCAAAAAATATATATATTAAAAAATAAAAATAAAACAATCTGAAATCTGAATTCTAGATCGAATCTTATATTCCTTCTACAGAATTTTTTTCTTATAAATGCTGGGATTAAACATACAATAAAACAGATCTGAAAATAAACTCCTACTAGGAAAAGCAAAAGAAATCTATTCTGCTTACAACCAATAAACAGAACAGCCCAAGCTTGTAGGTGAGCCACTCCAGATTCAAAAAGACTACCAATCTTCTTTCCTCTCTTGTGCAAATACCAATTGTTGTTTTTGCAAAAGATCCGTTATTTATGAAATGCCTCATACTTACAGATGCAGAAGTGCTTTATTCTATTCTTGCTTTCATTCCCCAGCTGTACTTGCTTTATCCTTCTGGCAGCACTTTCTATATTTTCCAGCTGCACGTTTTATATTTTTCCCCACTGCATTTGCTTTATCGTCTTATATAAAGCTGCTATATTTTCCAACTTTGCTTGCTTTATCCTCTTCTATAAAGCTGCTATATTTTCAAACTTTACTTGCTTTATTCTCCAATTTAACTTACTATATTCTCATAGCTTGCTTACCTTATCCTGTCTTAACTGTACTTTCTTAATTCTCTTCCTAAAAACTATTCTTATTCCCCTATGCATTATTTGAATTCATTACATCCTTAAGACTGATTTAATCAGTGAGACAATCTAGTTGAAGAGCTTAGAGATGTGACCAGTGTTCAGCCTGAAACCCACCATAAACACACACACTTTCCCAATAATCCATTACACACTTGCACACTGTGGAAGACCAGGTTCTGTTGTCATTGCCAGAACAAACTAATGTATCCATAGTAATGGGACTTTGCTCAAGGGAAAGAGCATGACACAGCATAGGAGGTTGGTTATTCTCCATTTAAGGACAAGGAGGAGTCTAGTTCAGAGATGGACATAGAGGGGGAGTATATAGGAACACTTCTTATGTCACAAGACATAAATTTGAGGCCTAGAGAAATTCAGATTTTGTTCTCAGATGATGTCATGGTGGATATATTTTCTACTTTGGTGCAAGAGGAAGGATATGCAGGGTTGCCACATTTTGACTTGGGAGGAACAAGTAGCAATGTTGATTAAGAATATAATGCTGGGCACCAATGCAAGTAGCATTCTAAATGGTATACAAGCGTATAGTGTAATCCTAAACTTGATAGAGGAGCATATACAGCCATGGATATCTTCTGAATAATTCTATCCACCTACTCTCAATCATATAAATCTTTTGGCTCTAGGAAGTCGACACTGGCTACACCTTAGCTTTTGGTCGAACAGAGAGAATAACTTTCAAAGGATAAACAAGAGCTGTTCACACAGCATGAGAATAAGTCATAAAAAGAATTTGTGGAAGATGATTTCAACACTAAAGGAGAAGAATCAGGAGGCACATAACTTAATCCAACATGTGGCTGATGAAAAATGAGCTTATATTCAGATGATGATGGTCTTGGAGAGAAATAGCTAGTTGCAAAAACTGTGACAAAAGGAAAACTTTGTGTGAACTGGAAGAAAGACATGAAAGGCCTCAAAAGAATTGAAGATACTCGTTTGCAAAGCTATTGATGAGAACAACTACTTTGGTCAATGACACCGTTCACTGCATCACCTGTGTGTTGTTTCAACAGTCCTATACCTTTCTAGCAATAGGCAGCATGCAGGTTCAGAAACACCTTCCATTTCAGCTGCCTCTCTTACCACTCCAGTAATACTACTCATCTCGTAGCTAAAACTTGACAATTGTTAGAAAGGATGCCAACCATTTTTATGGAGAGAACACGTGGGGAACAGATTTGCAATACATATTTGTTTGCTCTAGATTATAACGAATAACCTTGTACTTGGGGATGTGGGTACCTAACCTAAATTAAAGAGATAAATTAACAGTATTACTACTAGAGTTTGCCAATAAGGTAATGAGACTTTTAACTTTGACAACCATAAGTGTGTAGGTCCAAATGCAGTAACTGTTCCGACAAACATGCTTCCTCCCACATATGTTTTTAATTCTGAAATGCAAATGAGCTCTCTCGTTTCTCCTACAAACCTACTATCAATTTTATTAGAAAACGTACCTGATAGTCAATAAAATCTGTGCCCAGTTTCTATCTCATGAGTGTATGCAATCCTGTGCTTGTGTCTATTGTGGTTTTCTGTCAAGGTTTCTAGTGCTTAAGAACTAAAATTCCTTTTATTCTATTCCACCATACAACAAATCATTGCCAAATAGCACTGACTCTTCAAAACTCTAGATGACTGCCCACACACTACCAATGATATCCAAATCTCCAACTAATCATGAACTTTCCAATTGTTATGGTATTAATAGTATACCAATCTTCCTCTATTTAAATTTAAAAGGATCTTATATCTTTTTAAATAAATATATTGATTATATCATTGTTTTCTTATCTTCCAAATTTTCTCTGTTAATCCCCTTGGGACCCTTGCTGATCATATCATTCACAATTTCAGTAACATTGCTCAATACCAATTGTTGACTCCAAAAACAAACATGCTTAGCAACAAAATCCTCACTCATGCTGACTACCATGTTAGATAACAGCTGAAGCCAATAAATGACTGCCCACTTACTACCCATCGATGCCTTAAAAAAAAACATGCAGTATAATGAAGATCCCCATTCACCACACTCAATTTCTCATAGCCTACAGCCTCTAATATTATAATGAGATTCATATGTAAGAAAGAAATCCCACTCCACACAAGAGACCACTATGGTCCACTTCATTACTTCATGCTCACAACCTATGTCATGACCCTTTATTTATACAACTTAATTCTATTATTTGATCACATGCAGGGGCCAACAGCAAGGCAACAATCCTAGCCACTTAGTGCTAAGCAATTTATATCACAACATACTTCACTAGCTCTAACGGACCAGGTGACACCAGACGGAAATGTCACACATCATCCAGTTTGGACGGAAGCAGGGTCACTAGACAACACACCCACAGTTTGTCAGGGTTCAGAACTAGCATTGGTCAGAGACATATCATGGACTTCTTCAACTCCAGTACTTCGGCCTTGACTGTTAGGAGAGATTAGTTTTTCGGGGTTTTTGGAGCTTGCCCCTCCTGGGCTGCTCCCTCTCCCCTCCTCTCTCTTCATTCTTCTTGGCGTGCACTCCTCTCTTCTGGACTGCAGCCCTCCCCCCCTCTGCTCTCCCTTTTCTTTTCCCTTTCTCTTTGGCCCGGTTGTCGGGTTTCGTCTTGTATTTATCTTAGTTCTTTTCTTTGTGGGCTTTTTAGCCTGCTAGCAATCATTATTGAGTAACCTTATAAGTAGTTTTCCTGTTGGCAATCATTATTGTCCTTCTTATAGTCCCTTGGGTCTTAATTTGGCCCACCGCGGACATTAAAAATATTTAATTTCTACCTTTTTAACATAAAACTTGGTTGACTAAAATTAAATTTATTTTGTTCACAAGGGCCCTAGAATTCAAGCTTATGGATCACTTGAGCAATAGACAAGCACTTAGTATTAGTTGTCTGTTTTGAGTAACCTTATAAGTAGTTTTCAAACAAACTTCCAAACCTTTTGGTCAACTAAACATCAACATTTTCCAGAACTTGTTCAACCATGTAACTAAAAAGAATCAGATAAACATGTTCCAAGCCGTTGTCTCACCATTGTTTTGAGACAAATTCTGCTTTTAAAGAGAGCTTTATTTTGTCCACAAGCTGTCTAAAATTCATGCCTATAAGCTGCTTGAGCAATGGAAGAAAACATATATCTTTTTATTCAGACTTGCAAATAATTTTTAAACAAGCTTTGAGTACCTTTTTATCAACTAAACATTCATGAACTTGTGCAGTGATGGGATTCCATACATAGAAGCAGGCAATTTCATATAAATTGCACTAAAAATGCACAACACATCAAAACAAACTTTTTACTCACCATAACTTATTTTATTTTATTTTCTAATTTTAAATGGGCAACCATGGATTTTGTTTATAGTGAGGCCAGGACAACTCACATGGGTTCAAGCACCCACCACACACACACAAGGCATCTATACCTGTCCAAACTTGAACCTAAGCCTTCTCCGTGGAATAAGACTCGTCTCAACCACTAGACCTCAGCTTGGCAAAGAAATGTTAAGATTCACGCATGGGATTGGAACCTTGGCTTGCAATGTGAAAATCCTTGTTCCTTAGCACTTGCCCCAAATCCAATGGGCTAAAATGTTAAGGTTCATTGAACCTTGGCTTACAATGTGAAACTCATTGCTTCTCACCGCTTGCCCCAAACTCATTCGGCTGCTCACCATATGCATTACTAGCCTGTGGGTGAAGTTTTGCGCCTTTTCACCCACTCTTCTTCGTAAAGGAAGATGCCCAAAGTTTGGCCAAATGTTGAAGCAATAATGGTCCGACGAATAATAAAGGTAGTAACGTCGATGGGTGGTAGCAAATACGCAGATGGGCGGAAGATGCAGGGTGGCCAACTAGGTGATGTTCCATAAGTCCACCACAAATATTGAAGATTACTCAAAGGGCGGAGTGGAAAATAGGTCGGGCGGATACTTAGGCTCTAGCTCAGGGCGGAGTGGAAAATAGGTCGCGCGAATACTTAGGCTCTAGCTCAGGGCGGAGTGGAAAATAGGTCGCCCGAATACTTAGGCTCTAGCTCAGGGCGGAGATATCCTAAAACCCCGCTCTACGGTTGGGCGACAACTTGCGCCAATGAAAAAGGCAGAACTATTGCAGATCCCCGCCCACAAATAGAAAGGAAACTCCCGCCCATCGGTGGGCGGAACTTTGGGAGGCCTTCAGGGTGGACTTACTGTAGCGCCCTGCCCATCAGGAAGGCGAAGCTCTGGGGCAGCGGGATGGGCAAAACTTTGAGAAGCCAGCAAGGCGGACCTTTCCCAGAAACCCCACCCAATCATAATGCCAAGATCCAGGAGTTCGACATCAAGGTACGGCCAACAAAGCTGATCAAAGGTCGAGCCTTGTGCCAGGAGCTGGCCCGAAGCGCTGCAGCCAAGATATCCGCCTGTAAGTGGGAAGGTCCGACAGCAACCACCAACCTAGCCAACTCCTTATCAGAGGAGAGTGACTGGACAGATGACCTAGTGCAGTATTTCTGCACCAGGAGATGTCCAGATCACCTGAATGCCTCACAAAGAAGGAGGTTTTGGCTAAATGCCTTGAGATACACTCTTTGCCCCGAGGGGCTTTACTTCAAGAACATTGACGACATCCTGTTGCGGTGCATCAAGAAAACCGACCAACCCAGGGTCCTTGGAGAATTTCACTCCGGGATGCCTGGGGGACACCATTCTGGAAGGCCTACGGCCTTGAAAATCATCAGAGTTGGGTACTACTGGCCCACTCTATTCACAGACGCACATGCGGTCTGTGTAAAATGTGATAAATGCCAGAGATTTGCTAGCAGAAACAGAAAAGCACCCCTGCCCCTTCAACCAATCCAGGCCGAGACTCCGTTTCAGCAATGGGGTCTGGACTTCATCGGGGTCATTACGCCTAACTCTGCAGCGGGGCATAAGTTTATTCTTACCGCCACCGATTACTTCACCCGGTGGGCAGAGGCGATCCCCACAAAGAATGCGGACCAGGAGACGGTCATTAGGTTCCTCGAGAGCCTTATCACCCGTTTCGGGGTCCCAGAGTCAATTGTGACAGACAATGGTCCGGGGTTCGCAGGCGCTGTACTCACGGAGTACACCAGCAAGTACGGCATTTATCACAAAATGTCTTCTAACTACTACCCGCAAGGGAACGGCCTGGCCGAGTCCACTAACAAGAATCTACTGAAAATCATCAGGACAGTAGAGAAGAACAAGACTTGGCACCTACTCTTGGATCGGGCGTTGTGGGCGGACAGAATATCATTCAAGAAGTCCATTAAGACATCCCCCTATGCGCTTGTATACGGCAAGGAGGCAGTCCTGCCAACCCACATAGAAATTCCCGCCCTCTGGATGCTTGATGAAGAGAGAGGCGACGGGGACCCAGTGGATGACAGACTGTGCCAGCTGCTGCAGTTAGAGAAAGACAGAGAGAAAGCATACCAGGCCTTCACCAAACACGCTGAAGCGACCCAAGGCTGGTTTGCAAAAGGCACCACCGCCCGAGTTTTCAAAATCGGGGACCTGGTGCTGAAGTGGGACTCACTGAAGGCAAAGCCGGGCAATCACGGCAAATTTGATGCCCTCTGGGAGGGTCCCTATCAGATTGCCCGGGTGAACCAGTTCAACGCATTCGTGCTCCGGGACATGGAGGGACAGCTTCTCCCCATTCCCGTCAACGGGTTCCACCTCAAAATTTATCACCGCTGAAGGCACCCAACGGGTCCTTCCTTGTACAGTTTTCTTTTCCGCATTTTTAAGTTTTCAGAATGTACATATTCAGCTTTCAGTTTTTTAGTTTTCAAGAGCCCAAGTAGGACTTAAAGCAAACCCCGACTTCGCAGCGAAGTCGGGTATCGCTCCTTGGATCGGGCGAAGTTTGAGAGAAAGCGGCTGACAAGAGGGGCAAAAATAACTAAGTCTGGGTGCGCAACCCGACTTCGCAGTGAAGTCGGGCTGCGCACCATCTTGGGAGCGCAGTCGGGGACCATGAAGCAAAAATGGCTATCAAATCAGACTGCGCAACTTTTTGGGGCGAAGTCTGACTGCGCAGTCAAACATGGGCGAAGTCGGAGTGCGCTCATTTTCTGGGCGAAGTCCAAGTGCGCCCTCAGTTTTGGGCGCACCTTGAACGACCTATCATGGAAAACATGAAAAATTCTAAGTGTGGGCCCAGAGCGCAGTACGACCCAAAAATTCTCCCTTGAAAGGTGTGCCCAGACGGCGGCTATGACTTCATCAAAAGCACGAGGTCCAAAGAATGTTTAATGATTGCGCGACTTTCAAGAACGACGTCATTAAGAAAGCAAGGCGCATTTGGACCAACTGCAACTTGGGTGCGCTTTTCAAGATTAAACCCATGCACGGCCACCAAAATATTATAACGCTTCCACCAACTTCGAGTTAACCACCTTAACTTCCTCCCTAGCGCCATTAATGCTGCAACCCTTGCCTAGAAAAAGGACCCTGGCATACTCAGAAAATTCAGATTGTCAAGCTAACTCCGAGACTGCAAAGCACAGAACTGAGAAGCCAAAAGCCGTAATTCTCTGTCGCTGCCAATTCTAACAGAGAAAATGGACAAGGGGAAAGCGCCCGTACAGGCGCAATCCAGTGACGAAGGGCGCGAAGCTGAGGAACAAACTGAATCAAGCGCTCATGAGAGCGAAGTGCCGCAGGAGCAGAGAAAGAAAACCCGGACAAAGCGAAGTCGAGGGCAAACTCCGCCGCCGCCGCCCGTAAATCACCTGGCCGGGTACAAAGACAGCGAATTTTCTATTAGCCTCACCAAGCTGCGGCCGAATATTGCGAAGTGGGCTGACAAGGTTTCGCCCTCACACCACCTCGGGGCTGCGTATAAATCGAACCTGTACTGGTTCTTATGCCCTCCTGTCCACCAATGCCCGGAGCTGATTGAATCAATTGTCGCATATTACAAACCAACTTCCCGGCAAGTCTGTGATAACAAGGGGAGAGTGTTGTTCACACTCTTCCGGGAGAGCGTCCAGCCAGCGTTCGCCCCAGAGCTTCGGTATGACCCCGGCGCGATTGTTAGAAGGATAAATCTGGATGAACAAACCGGCAGATTTACGCAGACAAAGAGGATGAGAGAATTCCTCGACTCGGAGCTGAAGACTCCACTGGCAACCGGACAGTGGTCGACAGGCCCCATACCACTGGACAAATTTGAGAACAAGTACATTTACGTCATCCTGGCGTGGGTCCTCGGCTGCGATTCTGACAGAATAGTACGCCCGTACCAGCTGGCGCTGGTAGAATGTATTCTACACAGGGAGTTTTACGACTCCACGACACAAAAGAGTGGGAAGCGCCCTATTTTCTTTGACTAGGTGGATTGGCTGGCATACGCGATTCATTCAAGCCTGGTCAGACTGCAGCAAAAGGACAACGGAATTCCGGTTTTGCTCCTTCCTCACATGGCTGTGCCTGTACCATTTGCACTATCGAATGAAAGTTCCTGACTTGAAGAAGGTAAACGAAAAAGGAGAACCACTGCCCGTCTACGAATGGACAAAGATCCTGTACAGAAAAGGGTCTTTCTATGAATTTAATTTTAAATTTTTGTGCATGGTCCTGGGGCTATTCAACCGTAAGGCGTCCCGCCCGCCAGAGGCCATGACGAATCATCTGAGGAATCACAAACTCGGGGACACAGGGAATCGTGGTCAGAATTTACGGATTCAAGGGGAAGTCGTTCCTGCTGCCCTACTTCTGCACTGACCACCAGTACGGGATGGAGATTGCGCGTCAGATGGACTATGTCGAAGAAGAGTTCGGCCAGGGCAAGAAAAGGGGCCATATTTTTCAATATCCGATTTGCTGGGCGAACATCCGAGTGCAAGAGATAGGACAACACGTCTACCTCGAGCAAGAGCTCATCGACATAGGTTTGATAATGCTGCCGCAGCGCTGGAAGTATGACCCAATAGGGGTCAGGGGTAAATTCACGCATATCTGCCCCCGAGCAGAGATTATGCAGGAAAGGTGTAACAAGACAGGTGCAGACCTCGACTGGCGCATTGATCTGATGAAATCATGGCCTCCATGGCATGATTTTTACTGCGAAGAGGTGACATATGATCCTGAGCGAAACCCGGATCACCGGTTAGATTTTGCGGGCTTCAAAAAATTCCTCGCCAAGGTGGTGCCCCTCAACTGGCAAAAGGACAAAATCGTCGAATGCTGGAAGATGAGATGCCGCACGCAGCACGACAAATCCAACCGAAAAACGCTGGCCGTCGATGATGAGTTTTCGGCCCTATATGATCAGTACGCTGCCACCTGGCGGCCTTTCGCATTTCGAGATTGCGTTCCCCGAGGCGCCAGGAAAAGGTATACAAGGAGGTCCCCTTCCCAGCAATTGCCTACTTCCGCAACTTCCAGCGCAACGCCGACAAGCAGTCAAGTGGGCCCAATGCAGCCTCCAGCTCCTGAAGCATTACCCGAAAGGGCGCAAGGGTCAGAGAGGTCAACTCCTGAGGTGGCCCCCCAAGCAGAAAAAGCGCCCGCGCTACCAGCTAGCAGACCGGTCGCGGCAGGCATCCTTCCAGCTAGACCTAGGTACAAGTTTACCGTGGGGACATCACTGCCTGCCGCCCCAACCTCATCTCCTTCCTTCGAACCAGCCATAGCGCCAGAAGAAAAGAAGAGGAAGAGAGGTGAAAGGGGCAAGCGGCCTAAGGAACCTGTACAGCAACCAGCCGCAGCGCAGATGGAGACAGCTGCGCCAGAAATTGTCTCGTTGGACAGCCCTGAAGCAGAAGCAGAAACTCGAGCTGCAAGTGTCCCTCGAACAACGGCTCAGGCGGAGCCCGCAGGTACGTCTACTTCCCCGCTCCCCAGAGTCCCAGTCGGCCCTCCCATAACATCGTTCCCCATTTCATCAGGGCAAGTCGTAGCTGCGTCTCCCTCTTCCTAGACTGTCCAACCATCCAACAGCCCCCATTCTTTCGACCAGTTTGCCCAAGACCCTAACGCCTTCCAATCTCTCAGCCAAACCCTGGAACCCTCGTTCGCGGCCAGTGTCGAAGCAGCACATACATCGCCGTGCCGCTCACCTCATCTGTTTAAAACCCCGCCAACGCCATCCAATCAGCCGCTCGCTTCCCCTAGGACCCGGTCGCCGTCAAAAGCGGCCACTCCTAGAATACCTCCTGCTTCGTTGTTTGCAGGAAGAATGCCGCAACAGAACAAGATGCTAGAAGACCTCGACTTCATGCAAATCGCAGATGACCAGCCTCTGGCAGCAAGAGGCGCAGGGGGTTCCGCCTCTTTCCTTCAGGGCGTCAGGCGCAGAAGGGCCGAGGAAATAGCCGCCCCAGTGAAGCGCACCAAGTACGACTTGGAAAGGAGAGTGCTTACAACTGAGAAATTGATCCCAAAAGTAAAGAAGCCTCTTCGGGAGATGACCGACGAGGACTATGAGCACCAAGTCAAGGAGAAGAGCTTCGATGACATAAATGAGGAGCAAGAAATCAACGGCATCCGTCGCAAAACCAATAATCTCCTTGTCAAGAGGCTTGAGACCCAGGAGGCACTGTTTCAGCTGCAGAATAACGCAAGACAGCTAGAAGAAGATCTGGCTAGGGCCACTGCGCAGCTGGGGTCTGCACAGCACGAGATAGACGAACTGAAAGCCCAGCTGGCCGCCTCTCAGCAGGAGGCCGCAGCGCAGAAACAGACAACCGAGCAACTGTCAGAGGAGAAAAGGGCAGTGCTGGAGCAGGTTTCTCAGCTCTAGGATTCGTTGAAACAGGCTCAGTCACAGCTTAAAGAGAAAACATCACAGACAACGGCCTTTTCAAAGAACAAAGTTAAGGAGATGCGGGCTGGTCTGCTGCAAGGATGCAAGCCCAACATTGTTAAATCTGTATCGGTCCTGGATTTTGCGTCCAGGATCGAAAGTATCTGCCCAGGGAAAGCCTGTGGTAGAGGAGGCCAAACACCAAGCGAGGCAATGGCTAGACCTGGCTATGAAACTTGAGGAGTATGAGCGCAAAGGCCTTCGATTTCCCCGGATGTCCCAACTTGCCTTAGAGTGGGCAGATGCAAGGGTAACCTTGCATGTTTATTTTGATAAGACAAAAAAGATAAGGACTTCCAGGAATATGCTGGACGCATTAGAACATGAAATGAGCATTTGCCTGGCCCCCTTTCACACTCTGTCCGAACACGGGTGCCCGAGCTTCGTCAAGGATGGCGAGTTTCTGACCCTTGAGCAGGTAAAACAAAATTGGCTATCTTTCGAGGCAGACACAGCAGAAATTGATAGCTGGGCAGAGCCAGTCCAGGAAGCTCAGGTCACCCAGATGGTGTCAAAATACTGCAAAATCAACTCCTCCCTTAAGGAGTTGGGAAAAAGATACAACACCATCGACCTGCACGCAGTTACTGCATTCCACACAGCACTAAGAGAGGTCAGCGACCTAGGGCCCTTCCAAGCAACAGTCTGGGACCAAGCCAACGCTGCATATGAACGCATCCGCAAGCGGGAGGCCAATAGTGAAGAACATTCAGGTTCAGGAGGAGAAACAAAAGAGGCAACTGCCGGAAGTGATCCTGAAGAAGAACGGTTGCCCGGGGAGAAGCCGTCAGAGCAGCGGAAAGAAGGGGAAGAAAGTTCCTCTGCACCCAATGGATGAAGGCCTGGTTCTTTGCGTCGAGGCGAGCTCGACACCCCGCAACCCGCCAGGAATGTTGCCACATTTTGCACGGGGTGCCATGTTTTCAAAATCTGTAAGTGTGCTGCTCTTCCTTCCCTCCTCCTCCTTTTCCTTTTCTCCATTTTTCCCTCTCTCCCTTTCCTGTAGTTTCATTCCTCCCTTTTTCCCTGTTACTTCCCCCAGTCAAGTTCCCAAAACTGAGCAAGTGTTCCCTAAAAAATTCTAAGTGTTAGGGCAAAACCCGACTTCGCAGCGAAGTCGGGGTGCGCCCTCAAGTTGTAGCACACTAGGGAATGCGAAGTGCGAAAGCAGACAGGAGATGATCAGAATTTGGCTAAGTGACAGAGCGCAACCCGACTTCGCAGCGAAGTCGGGGTGCGCTCTTCTTCCTGTGCTCACTTAGGAAAGTAGTGTGCAGAAAATCAGCTAAGAGTTGGAGCGCAACCCAACTTCGCAGTGAAGTCGGGGTGCGCCCTTTGACCGGTGCGCAGTTGGGCAAGATTCATCAAGCAAGCCAGAAATTGGCTAAGGCATGGAGGCCTCCCCAACTGCGTTGTTTCCCACCTGCGCTACCCGACAGCGCTCTGATCCCGGGCGAAGTTGGACAAACTGCCTTTCAAGGCAGACATGTGTCACTCATCAGAATTCGACAAGTGTCCAGCCTCGGGATTCGAGCCGAGACGTGACGGGATAAAGGACAAGCATGGACCGCACTGCCTACGCCAACTACCTCCATTTAAGCTGATGTAAAGTTCCATCTACCGCAGCTACCCGCATTCCTGCTGACTAGAAGTTTGACCCAACGCGCTGCCACGTAGCTGTACAGCTTTCAAGGAGACCTTGCTGCAGGTACAGTCCTCGCCGACAGGAGTCAGCATCAGCAGCTCTTCTGCCGCTTTTGTCAGCTATTGTCTGGTCTGGGACTTTGTGCCCGTAATTGTAATCGGGGGGACTTAGGCTATAAATAGCCATACAATTTCTTTGTAATGGGTGGAAGGGGAATATACTGCTAGGGAACCATTGTAGTTATACGTTTGCTTCTGAATGCAAGACACATACTTGGCTCTGCTTACTGTCATCATCTTGTATGCTGCCTCTCCTTGTCATTTCTGCCTCATGTTTCTTATTTCATTGCTTACTGTTGTACTGAACTCTGGACTCCAGTATTTGGTGATTAAGTATTCCTGGAATGCATAGATAGAGGATACATAGGATGCATGATAGCTGTAGTTTCATTATGTGTTCTATATAGGATTGTTGTTAGTAGTGGTGATTGATCGTTGTCGTGCTGCTTATTCCTCCCACCCAACTCCAATCACATTCGGATTCTCTTTTCGCAATTTATCTCTTTCCCGCACTCTTGTCTTAAACACTAAAAACCCACAGGAAGCCGACCTTCTCCAGAGATTGGCACGGAAGGCATTCCTTCCTTCCGGCCTTTCAATTTGGTGGGCGAATCTAGGGTGCACTATACCAAATCCTTTCCTCATGGCAGATTCGTAACCAACAGTTTCTATTGGTCACAAATCCGCCTTTCGCATGTCTAAGCACCCTAGACCTGGACCAACATTGAAAGGTTGGAGGGAAGAGATGCCCTCCGTGCCAATCTCCGGAGAAGGCCGACTCCTATACTAAACTACTGGGGTTTCAAGATAAGAGTGCTGGAAAGAGATAACCGTACTATAGCAGCTGTGATCATCAATGCTCATGGTGGGAGATCCCGATGTTCCTTCTCGACAGAAACAATCCTGACATGGAGGAAATGAGCGGTACATGATGAAGTTTCGGACATCTGGGTGTATCACAAAGACAGTTGTCCGGCTCTGGGAGACGAAGTGCCTGAACTTTCGAAGAGACTTCATGACTGCATGAACCTGCCGCTCAATAAAATTGTACTTCTCATCGTGCGGCTGAATCACCTGGCTTAAGAACGCTATGGGGCGCTCTTCGCCATCGTCTCCCTTCTGTGTCAGGACTGCAGCGTAACTCTCGGGTTCTCCCACCGCGTACAGGATGAAGTCCTTGGAATAATCCGGGTTTATCAACACCGGAGCTTGTGCAATTCTGGCCTTGATATCCTCGAAGGCCTACCTCCTCTCGTCAGTCCACAGGAATTCGACATTCTTTTTCAGGAGTTTGGCCATGGGTTTGATCACCTGTGCGAAGTCCGGTATGAACTTCCTTACGAAGTTGATCTGGCCGAAGAAGGACTGTAGCCCCTTCTTGTCGACTGGGGCGGGCAAGCGGAGGAGAGCTTCAACTCTGTCAGCATCCACTGCAAGGCCTTTCTCGGAGATGACATGTCCCAGCAGCTTACCTTCTCTTGCTGCGAAGACTGATTTCTTCGGGTTAATGGAAATGCCGAATTCACGACATCTCTCAAATATCTGCCGCAGGTGGGAAGCATGGTCCTCTCGCCTGTGAGAGAATACAGTCATGTCATCCAAGTAGATGACAATGATCTTGTTAAGCAGCTCTCGAAAGGCCAAGTCCATGGCTCGCTGGAATGTGGCGCCAGCATTGGACAAGCCAAAGGGCATGCGTTGATAGGCGAACGTTCCCCATTTGGTGGTGAACGCTGTCTTATGCTGGTCCTCATCTTTGACCCAGATCTGGTTGTACCCAGAAAATCCGTCTAAGAGGGAGAATCCCTGCGCTCCAGCAACTATGTGGAGGATCAAATCGATTTGGGGAAGCGGATAATGGTCCTTTAGTGAGGCCTGATTTAGATTTCTGCAATCTACACAGAGACGAATGTCTCCGTTTTTCTTCCTCACGGGGACCAAGTTCGCAACCCAGGATGAATGCTTGATGGGGTAGATTATCTTGGCTTCCAGGATTTTCAGGAGCTCGGCTTTCATCATGGCTTCAATCTTCGGGTTCTGACCCTCTCGCTTCTGCCGGAATGGTTTCTCACCATCTTCTAGCTCAATGGTATCTTTGGATTATCTGTCTGTCATACCCCTTCAAGTCCTGGTAGCACCAGGCTACTATATCGGGGAACTCTCCGCACAATGATCTGATCTGTTCGAGTTCCTCTTTGGTGCAGTCCGTTCCGACCTTGATTGTCTTTCCAGGTTCAAGCTCCAGGTCGACATACTACTTGGGGTCTACTTTGATCCTATGTGATATCGCTCTGTCATTCTGATCAAAGAGACTCTCTAAGGTAATCAGTCCTTTCGGGACATGATTATTCTTTAACTGTATCAACCCCTCATATTGCTCGTCATCAGGGTCTCTACCTTCAATTGTACATGCTTCGGTAACCAAAAATGTGACGATCTCCTCGTCACACTCAAACACCTACCAGTGGGTGTCTTTATCAGGCACAAAAGGCCTGTAGATGGTACGAACGGCTCGGCTTACGGACGGTGTCATCGGCCGGAACGTGCACGGCTCCAACAGACGCCAGAATGTTAGCGTGCTTGTTTTTCTCACGTGATATGGCTTTGACATTCGATGAGTCGAATGACTCCATCAGGTCCCAGACCCGGTTACGGTACGCCTTGAGGTAGTGCTTCTTGGAGGCGCACTTGTTCGTAATCTGGTTGCACACCAGCTCTGAGCGCCAAAGATCTGCAGATGCTTTATCCCTAGTCTCTCCGCTTTTCTCAAACCCAAGCACAGGGCTTCGTACTCCGCCACGTTGTTGATACAGCTCCAAGCCATCCTGTAGGTGTAGTCCTTCTGGATCCCGGTCGGGGAAACCAAGAGCACGCCTGCACCGGCACCATTTTTGCATCGGGCGCCATCAAATAAAAGCTTCCATAGCTTTTCTGGTGCAGGTCCTACTTCTTTCTTGGTTGACTGATTAAGCCTCTCAGGCTGAATGACGGTGTAGCAGCCTTGCTCAGTCTCGATCATGGCGTTGAAATCGAGTAAGGAGAACTCATCCTCCGTTTGCAACAGCCCACGAGCTTGCTCTGTCATGTCCACCACCACCAGTTCTTCCGTTGTCAACTGAACCATGCAGTCCTACGACTCTTCTCCGGGTATCTTCTCCACTAGAAATGTGGAAGGCTTCTCGTTGTAGATCTTCAGTATCCTTCCTTTGAAGGGCACTTCCATATGCGAGTAATCCAGAGACAGATACCCACCCAGCTTCGCAGTGAACTCCCTGGAGAGACACATGCCGAAGTAGGGTTCCAAGTCGACAACCACGACTTCTTGAATGACCGCTATGTCAAGAGCTTTGTGCAACCGGATCGGGATATCTTTAATGACACCGATTGTCTTGACAGGGGTGTCGTCAAGTTGCAGCACACCTTGGCTGCTCCTTGTATATTCCATCCCGATTTCGTCGTAGACGGCTCTTGGCATAACAGTTGTGGAGGCACCAAAATCCACCATACAGTTGTGTACAATATACCCTTGCATCCGTAATGATAGATAGAAGAAGGGAGGTGGTCTGTTCTTCCCAGTGGCTGAGACTGTCAGAGGTTGAACCAGAACAACAGGTTGTATCTGCTTGCCATGCTTCATGCTCTTCAGAGATTCTTGCAGCAGATCAACCTGTCCTGGGAGCAGAAGAGCATCATACATGCTTATCCTTGCGGGGGTCCTCTTCAGCTCATCCACTATGCTATAGCCTGAAGTGCTAGCTCCCTCTGTTTCCTTCGCAGGCTCATACTTGGTGCGGTATTGCTGCGTGGCCTCAACTCTCTGTCTCTTTGTCAGAGACGGGTATCTCAGCTTCTCCTGAGCTTGTTCTTTTGTTTCAGCTGGAGGCTGAGCAGCGGGAGCTTTGGCTGGAGAAGGAGCTGCTTTTGCTGCAGGAGGCTTGACTGCGGGAGCTTTTTCCTTGGCTGTGTAAGGCCACAACCTCTTGTCAGGTGGCAGCCCAGCAGGCTGCGCCTTTTCTCTCCTGGCGTATACTTTCAAGGGCTTGGCAGCAGCTCCAGTAGGCCTTTTGTCTTCTTTGGCAAGGGGCAACGCCAGATCTTCCTCTAGGACGGCGAAGTTGCCTTCGTCATCCAGGATCATGTAAATTTCTTCATCCTCTATGGCGCTGCCCGCCAGAGTCTGGAGGTAATGCTGGTGCAGTGTGCAATCTTCTTCTGAATGCGGATCATTGCACGTGGTGCACCAGTTATCCTGGTCAGAAGTGCCAGGTTGGTCCTCGATGGCAGCATTTCTTACAGGAAGGCGCCTCTGATCTCGTCGTTCTGCGGCTTGATATTTCGTCAGTGTCGGAGGAGGATATGGCCTCCTTGGAACAAGGTCCATCTGGGCCTGTTTCTTCTTCAGTATAGTCATGTCGTTGGACATGGTGTGATATCCAGAGGCCAGAGCCCGTACTTCTTGAAGGATTTTGCTCTGAATATCATTATCTGGAGGCGGCAACTGAGCTGGCGGAGGTAATGCAGCCAATGGAGGAGGTGCAGAATACTGCGCCTACTGGGGGAGAGCTGGGAGTGCTGGATAATGCGGAGGAGGCGGCGGGTTAGGATAATGTATTTGTGGCGGGCCGTATGGATTTACGACAGGCGTCGGATTCCATTGCTGCTGGGGATGCTGTCCTGAAGTTGACGGCATCATACCGGAAGCTGATGGGTACTGGGATTGGGGAAAGTCAGGGTAAATGGGTGGTTGTACCCTATGCGGGAGCCTGCCTATGGAGATGATATCCATTTCAACTTGCTGGGCAGCCTCGTACAGGGCAGGGAATGAGTCGATTCGGGCTATCTTCAGCAGTAGGCAGATGTCCGAGTTGAAAGACCTCGGATAGTAATGCGCGGCTGACCCCCGAAGGTCGCGATTCGCGAGGTACTCGTTTCCAAGACCTCGCAAACCGTATGTTGAAGTCCGACACCTCCTCTTGGGGGTGTCGTTGGATGCTTTGGAACTGATGTAACAAAGAAGAGGGATCAGCAAACTCGTTGCATCCTTTCACGAGCCTGCCAGCCAACTGTCGCCACCCCGTGATAGATCCCTCTCGAGAGATCTCCACCGATGAGAAGCTTTCCCCTTAGGGAAAGGGCCAGCAGACGGGTCTTCACACCTTCGTCTGTAATGGAATGTAGCGCAGCCAAGGCCAAAATGTCCTGGATGTGTTCGTACGCCGTCTTGCCGTAGCCATCGTATGTAGGGATGGATTTTAAGGCAGCGGGGGGCACAGCTTGCTGTCCGACTAGGGCCAAGGGCCCTGTGGAGTCCACCGCCGGGAAGAGATCATCATCATTCTGCTGGGCAGCCATGTCTTCTTCTCCTCCGGTAGTGTACTCGGTATCGGTACCGTCCGAAGATGTAGATTCTTCTTCGGCCTCGGCCTCTTCGATTTCAGTTTCAGGCTCTTCTTCGCGAGCTTGGTGATCAGCCAGCCTGACGCGCTCTCCTGGAGCGGCAATGTCGATTTCGTAAAGGTCAAGTTGGTTTCCCGGATTCCTTGCTCGCCACCTTCTTGTTTGCATGAAGGCGTTCGGACCAGTCTTCACGGACTCAGAGAATATTCGGGTACTTGCAAAGTCGCCAGGTGTTCAGATTCTAACAGCAATGAAGCGAACACCAGTGCTTTGATTCTGTTTTGGGGTGGGAAACTTCCATGTCCCACCGAGCGTGCCAGAGAAAGCTGTTGGTTACAAATCTGCCATGAGGAAAGGATTTGGTATAGTGCGCCTTAGATTCGCCCACCAGATTGAAAGGCCGGAAGAAAGGAATGCCTTCCGTGCCAATCTCCGGAGAAGGCCGGCTTCCTGTGGGTTTTTAGTGTTTAAGCTAAGAGTGCGGGAAAGAGATAAATTGCGAAAAGAGAACCCAAATGTGATTGGAGTTGGGTGGGGGGAATAAGCAGCACGGCAACGATCAATCACCACTACTAACAGCAGTCCTATACAGAACACATAATGAAACTACAACTATCATGCATCCTATGTATCCTCTATCTATGCATTCCACGAATACTTAATCACCAAATACTGGAGTCCAGAGTTCAGTACAACAGTAAGCAATGAAATAAGAAACATGAGGCAAAAATGACGAGAGGCAGCATACAAGATGATGACAGTAAGCAGAGCCAAGTATGTGTCTTGCATTCAGAAGCAAACGTATAGCTACAATGGTTCCCTAGCAGTATATTCCCATTCCACCCATTACAAAGAAATTGTATGACTATTTATAGCCCAAGTCCCCCCGATTACAATTACGGGCACAAAGTCCCAGACCAGACAATAGCTGACAAAAGCGGCAGAAGAGCTGCTGATGCTGACTCCTATCGGCGAGGAGCGTGCACTGCGGCAAGGTCTCCCGAAAGGCTGTACGGCTACGTGGCGGCGCGTTGGGTCAAACTTCTGGTCAGCAAGAATGCGGGTAGCTGCGGTAGATGGAACTTTACATCAGCTTAAATGGAGGTAGTTGGCGTAGGCAGTGCGGTCCATGCTTGTCCTTTATCCCATCACGTCTTGGCTCGAATCCCGAGGCTGGACACTTGTCGAATTCTGATGAGTGACACATGTCTGCCTTGAAAGGCAGTTTGTCCAACTTTGCTCGGGATCAGAGCGCTGTCGGGTAGCGCAGGTGGGAAACAGCGCAGTTGGGGAGGCCTCCGTGCCTTAGCCAATTTTTGGCTTGCTTGATGAATCTTGCCCAACTGCGCACCGGTCAAAGGGCGCACCCCAAATTCGCTGCAAAGTCGGGTTGCGCACCGACACTTAAGCTATTTTTTCCGCTGTTCGGACTGCGCATAGAAAGAGGAGCGCACCCCGACTTCGCTGCGAAGTCGGGTTGCGCTCCAACACTTAGCTGATTTTCTGCACACTGCTTTCCCAAGTGCGCACAGGAAGAAGAGCGCACCCCGACTTCGCTGCGAAGTCGGGTTGCGCTCTGACACTTAGCCAAATTCTAATCATCTCCTGTCTGCTTTCGCACTTCGCATTCCCTAGTGCGCTCCAACTTGAGGGCGCACCCCGACTTCGCTGCGAAGTCGGGTTGTGCCCTAACACTTAGAATTTTTCAGGGAACACTTGCTCAGTTTTGGGAACTTGACTGGGGGAAGTAAAAGGGAAAAAGGGAGGAATGAAACTGTAGGAAAGGGAGAAAGGGAAAAAGGGAGGAATGAAACTGTAGGAAAGGGAGAAAGGAAAAAGGAGGAGGACGGAAGGAAGAGCAGCACACTTACAGATTTTGAAAACATGGCACCTCGTGCAAAATGTGGCAACAGAAACTTTCAAAATTCCAAAAATATGGACACAATAATCCAAGCTCCAAGGAAAGGGTGTTTCTTAGTGAATATTATAATATTTTGAGTAAGGAAGAGAGAAATTTTGGAGATTAAAAGACTTGGTTACAAGGAGATAAAAACACAAGGTTTTTTCATAGGATGGCAATAGTTCAGATACCATAATCTAGAATTAGTATAATTAAATCAGTAGAAGGGGTTTGGATTGAAGACCAAAGCAAAATCAGAAAGGACGAAAATTATTTTTAACATAATATTCTAAAATTGGAGAAGATTGAAGTTCTTAATGATAAGATATTGCAAGAAGTACCTTCGGTTATAACAGATGAAGACAATAGCAAACTGATGTAGCCTATTACTTTGAAAGTTCATTCATCTCTTTTTTCTTTTAATAAGAATAAATCCTCAAGTCCAAATGGACTCTCTATAGCATTCTATCAGCATAACTGGGAAATAGTGAAGGATTCTTTATTCATGGCAGTGGAACAATCTAGGATAAAACAATACATACCTTACAAAATAAATGCAACATATCTTACCCTAATTCCAAAAACGAAGGATGCAGAATTGTTTGATTCATTCAAGCCCATAAGCCTATGTAATATGGCATATAAGATAATCTCCAAAGTGATGGCAAATCTGTTAAGACCACTATTAGAAGAAATTATTTCAAAAGAGAAAGGAGGATTTGTGAAAAGGAGACAAATTCTGGATGGGATAATATTAGCTCATAAAGTATTGCATTCAACAGCTTCTAGATAAGAGAAACTAATGGTCTTAAAAATCGATATGAATAAAGTCTATGATAGGGTTAAATGAGATTTTCTTTTTATAGTATTAGAAAAGTTTGAATTTGGGAAGAAATAGGTCAGATGGATTAAAGCTTGTGTCTCTATAGTATCATATTCAGTGTTGGTCAATGGGCTAGTAACAAAATCATTTAAAGCCAAGAGAGGTCTTAGATAGGGAGATCCTTTGTCACCATATCTGTTCATAATTATGGCAGAGGTATTGAGAAGGAACTTGAAAAAGGAATACAAAGATGGGCTGATAAGCAGAGTTAAGGCTAGTAATAACATCGACAACATCACCCATCAATAGTTTGTAGATGATACAGCCCTTTTTGGGAGGGCAGGGAAAAACGAGTCCAGAGCTTTGAATAACTTATTAAAGGAATATGAAAGAGTGTTTGGGCAGAAAGTTAATAGGACAAAATCCAAAATTTACTTCCTAAACACTCCAGCTAGAATTAAAGCAGGATATGCAGGTTACTTCAAATAAAGGAGGCAAATTTGTCAACAACATATCTAGGGATGCCCTTATTTTAGGGGAGAATGAAGTTAAAATTGTGGAATCCAGTTACAAGTAAAGTCCAGAATAAACTACCAACATGGAAAGGTAGATGGTTATCGTTAGCAGGAAGAGTGCAGCTAATTAAATCAATCTTACAAGCCATTCCAACATATTATATGTCCTTGTATATTATGCCAAAATCGGTAGAAAACAGTTTAATATATATGCAGTCATTTTTGTGATTAGGATTACATGATAAAAAGAAATTTCCTTTGGTGAAATGAAGCAAGGTGTGTGATGATTAAACTAGGGGAGGTCTCGGTTTAAGCGTTCTTACAGATGCAAACTTAGCTCTGAGGGGAAAAGCAATTTGGAGATTGCACAAAGAGAGACAAAGACAATGGGCAAGAATTTTTCTAAGTATGTTGATCCCAATGACCCAAGCTTAATCATTACTGCATTCTCACTATCAGATGGTTCTGCACTATGGAATTGTTTAAAAAAATCAATTGATCTAGTGATTAAAGGTCTAAGATGGGTGGTGGGAATTGGAGAAAATTTTTCTATTTGGATGGATACTCGGTATGATAAAGGACCACTCAATCTAGATCTAATTTTGAAACCATAGATGAGATTACTTCAAGAAAAATATGGTGATAGGATTTCAAACATTATATATAAGGTTCAGGAAGGAAGATACAAATAGAAAGAAATTTTTTTGACAAGTATACCGAACATTGTTATTAGGAGGCGGTTGAGCAGAAAGATAACAACAGTGATTATTCCGAGGGAAGCCAAGGATAAGCTAATTTAGGAGTTCAATAGCCTAGGAGAATACACAACAAGAAGCGGATATAATGTACAGCACCAACAAAATAGGAATACTACAAGAATATGGAGAGATATTGGTATAGCCCAAGCATTCCAAAAGCCAAAATGTTTGTATGGCTAGTAGGTCATAGGAAAATTTTATCCTAGGATAACCTAATGAAAAGGGGTTTTCATGGCCCCTCACAACGTGTTCTATGTAAAAAGAAGGAGAGTATAGACCATCTCTTGGGACACTGCTCAATAGTCTAGGAACTATGGCAATGGATTCTTAATATGTTTGGATTCTTAAGAGAGACAAAGACAATGGGCAAGAATTGTTCTAAGTACGTACGTTGAGCCCAATGACCCAAAGCTTAATCATTATTACATTCTCACTACCAAATGGTTCTACACTATGGAACGGTTTAAAAACATCAATTGATCTAATGATTAATGGTCTAAGATGGGTGGTGGGAATTGGAGAGAAATTTTCTATTTGGATGGATACTTGGTATGATAAAAGACCACTCAATCTAGATCTAATTTTGAAACCATGGATGAGTTACTTCAAGAAAATAACGGTGATAGGATTTCAAACATTATGTACAAGGATCAGGAAGGAAGATACAGATGGAAAGAAGATTTTTTTTACAAGTATACTGGACATTGTTGTTAGGAGCCGAGGACAAGCTGATTTAGGAGTTTAACATCCCAAGAGAATATATAGCAACAAGCGGATATAATGTCAAGCACCAACAAAATAGGAATACCACAAGAACATGGAGAAATATTTGGTATAGCCTGAGCATTTTAGAAGAATGTTTGTATGGTTAGTAGGTCACAGGAAAATTTTATCTTGGGATAACCTAATGAAAAAGGGGTTTTCATGGCCCCTCACAATGTGTTCTATGTAAAAAGGAGGAGTATAGACCATCTCTTGGGACACTGTTCAATAGTCTAGGAACTATGGCAATAGATTCTTAATATTTTTGGTAAATGCATGGTGATGAATGGCAGAATTAAAGAATGGTTAAAGCAATGGCAGAACACTTTTAAAAGTGAGGTGTTACAGACAATCTAGGATACATCAAAAGATACAATACTTTGGAGTTTGGACTGTATGGCTAGAAAGGAACAGAAGAATTTTTAAAGGAAAGGAAAGCAGTTTAGAATTAATGAAAAGGAATATTTGTTTATCAATGGAGGAGTCTAAATCAGACCTAGTAACTCACCCAATCCCTAATCTTGAAGCAGAGAGCCTTTATAGATGGAGTCAAGTCATCAATTGGAAGTATGATGGTGGATAGAGGATTAAGAAAAAGAAGGCAAAAAATATAAAATGGAAATCACCGAAAGCAAAGTTGGTCAAATTGAATTTTGATGGAGCTTCTAAAGGAAATCCAGGACCAGCAAGAGGAGGAATAATAAAAAATAATAGGAGTGATATTTTTGTCACATTACGCTTTCAGTAGTGGATTTAAGACAAATAATGAAGCTAAAGCTTGGGCGGTTTTGGAAGGATTAAAAATATGCAGGCAAATGAAATGGAACAAAGTATGGATGGAAGGCAATTCACTAATAATAATAAATGCAATTTTGAGGAAAGCAAAGGCTCCATGGAACATACAAGAGATCATTGTGGAAATACAAGACCTTGCTACAAAATTTGAAGAAATCAGGTTTACACATACATTAAGGGAAGGGAACAAATGTGCAAATAGGCTAGCCAATAGAGGGATTTTAATAGAGGATTGTGAAGTTAAATTTTATTTTTCATGGTTAGAGGAAGTAGTAAGTTTAACTAAAGTTGACAAGAAAAATTTGAAAGGAGCAAATTCAAAATAATGTTCCAAAGGATTACAAAATGTTTCAAGGGATCCATTTATAGATCAATGCATTGAAGGAAACTAACAGTCCGGATTTGGTAAAGCGGACTATGATTTCATAAAGCGAAAAAAAGTTTTGTATATTGAAGCAGAAGAAGATGATATCATATGGACTTCATGGCTAAATGGATTATTTGAGTTGTTGGTTGTTGGTTGGATTATGGGACAGAGTATGGATTGGAACTTTCAACTTTTTGAGACTGCTAAACTATTTATTAAAATAATACCATTATGATTTGTTAAAATGTCATTATAATATGAATGAGATTCATTTCATAACTCGTTAAAATGATAAAATGTTTTTAAAATTGGTTATTTGGGATTAAAATGAATTCCACTTGTATTATATAATGACCCATAGTTTAGTTATTATGCATATATACCTTGATAAAATTTAATCATGAACTTTCGACATTTTGAGACAGTTAAACTGCTTATTACAGTTCTTGTGGTTGAACTCATGCTTCAAGAAGAAAATTAAGAGTCTAGAGCTAGTAAAGCAGACTATGATAAGACAAAGATTTGGAAATATTACTCTACTAAGTTGTAGTGCGTAAGCAGTAGAGGTGGAGTTTTGGTATTGTGAAGGCTGCTGCAAGAAAATGTCAAGAAGAAGGATGCTGAATTCTGGAATATTTGTACTTACAAAGAAAATTAAAGAAGATCCAGAAAATGAAAATCAAGAATTCAGCTTAAGCTGACAAGAAAATGTTGACTGCCTGAATCAAATAATGATTTAGATTTACTTTAATATTTTCCATTGGCAATATCTGCTTTATTTTATAAAAATAATGTGTTTTCATATTAACTAATTATTATAATTTTAGAGGTTGCACTTGTGTTTTAGGAAGGAAACTAGCAATCCAAATTTGGTAAAGTGGACTATGATAGTGCGATGTTTTGGAAATATTACTCTACTAAGATGCAATGCATAAATAGTAGAGGTGAAGTTTTGGTACTGTGAAGGCTGCTATAGAAAAATGTCAAGAAGGATGTTGAATTCTAGAATATTTGTATTCATACAGAAAATTGAAAATATCCAGAAAACAAAAATGAAGAATTCAAACAATTTATGTAAAATGATGTAGGTTTCTAGATATAGGATCTCAATTGAGATGAGATGAGAAGTGTATCTATTTGTAAACTCTCAAGCTCTAAAGAAGAGAGTTGTAATTTGTTAAGGGTGGGGGACCCGAGTACAACCCCTTATTATCCAGCCAAAAAAGAGAAAATCAAGAATGCAGACTTTTTATGAAAAAAATGTAGGTATCTATCTATAGCAACTCAATTGAGATCAAAACTGAATCTGTTTGTAAAATCTCAAACTCTAAAGGAGAGAGTTGTGATTTGTCAAGGGTGGGGGGCCCAAGTACAACCCATTTTTCTCAAGCAAATAAATTTACTAGAAACAAAAGATTGCAATAATGAGAATCAAAAAATGCCCCATGGACTAGACTAAGAATTTATCCAATCTCTATACCTCTGCCTTTTCTGACAAAATTGCTTCAAACTGTTTTAAGAGTTCAGGTGGCGAAGTCCTGTCAATTTCAGCTCCCAGAATTGCAATTGGTACTTTAACCACTGTAACAGATCAGAAAACACATTACTAATTGTGTGTCCCATGAGAACAAAAAGTAACTGCAAAAGTGAACAATATTTTATGTGAAATTTGGGAGAACACCGATAACAGATTAGAAAGTTCATGCTCATGTAGCTGATACTCCCAAAACTTAGAGCACTGATTTACTTTAATTTTGAAATGAGATCCATATTCACCTTTAATGTCATCAATAGTAACCAATGATGGATGCAATAACACTCCAGCTTTTATTACGTCTCCTTTTGCTAGCTCTACTACCACCTTGGCTGCAACACACAACCCAATAGAGATTCAAGCTCTTCAGTAAAGCAACTACACTCATGCTAAGATCTCTAACTTTTTGAAAGTTTTTATAATTCATGTTACATGTGAAATTACTTGGGATCCAAGTACAAATAGAATACACCATGAAAGATCACATGTTAAGAAGAAACTAATTCTCACCTCCCCAGCAAAAGCCACTTTAGTAAAGCATCTACACTCATGCTAAGATATGTAACTTTTTGAATGCATTTTTATAGTTCATGTTACATATGAAATTTCTTGGGATCCGAGTACAAATAGAATAGAGTCAATAGAACATGAAAGATCAAATGTTATGAAGAAACTAACTCTCACCTCCTCAACAAAGACACTTCAGTAAAGCAACTACACTCATGCTAAGATCTGTAACTTTTTTAATGCATTTTAATAATTCATGTTACATATGAAATTTTTTGGGATCAGAGTACAAATATAATACACCATGAAAGATCACATGTTAAGAAGAAACTAATTCTCACCTCCCCAACAAAAGCCACCAGCCCCAATAGTAGTTATGCCTCTGCTCTTCAAAGCATCTATAACTTTTGCAGAGTCCTCAACTCCTTTGGCCTAAACCAGTGTATAAGACGCTTATCAATATGTATTCCAATCCTTTTATAGAAAGCAACAGAAAAATCTTTTTTGGAATTCAAGGAACCAACGCAGACCAATAAACCTCTAACTGATATATTTGTAATAGTGCAGGCATGCATTTTTAATGATAAATTCTAAATTCAAAAATAAAAAATGTCCATTAAGAAGCATTACTGTCGGATGAGCCTTGAGCCACTCTTGAATATTACTACTGTCTGGGATATATGCATCCCCATTTAAGTAGTCAGGAACAACCACAAGGTATCCAGCTGCTGCTACTTTGTCAGCGAGCTTCCTATAGCCAAATATAAATGTTGTTCAGAATATCTGAAACACTCAAGGGTCTTAGCTTATTCCACTAAAGTAAAAACATCACCAATGTACAGTGCTTATACAAATAATGGGTTGCACTACCCACTATTTTCTAGAAAGAGAGATTATAACTTAATCTAAAACCTAAGTTCAATTACAAAAAACAATTGAGAGAAAATTTCTTTATAACGTAGACCTGGACTCTGATTAATTTTAACTATAATGTAGAACCAGACTTTGGTTATTATTTAAAAGAATCAGTATAAAATGACATCCTTTTTCACACATCTCATATGAGGGCTTTACAAATCTAACCTATGAATATCTGGAGACTGTTGGTTACGAATCTGCCATGAGGAAAGGATTTTGTGTTAATGCGCCAAGATTCGCCCACCAGATTGAAAGGCCGGAAGGAAGGAATGCCTTCCATGCCAATCTCCGGAGAAGGCCGGCTTCCTGTAGGAGTTTTATGGTTTAGGATGAGAGTGCAGGAAAGAGATAAAAATGCAGAAAGAATTTACAAATGTGATTGGAGTTGGGTGGGGGGGAACTAACAGTACGGCAACGTATCAATCACCACTATTTACTGCAACATAAATACAAAGCATAACCAGAAACTGCCAAATCTAAGTATACTTTTTATATAAAGAAGTGTACGCATAGCTACAATGGTCCCCTAGCAGACATTCTCCCTACAAGGAGAACTAACAGCACGGCAATGCATCAATCACCACTACGGACAGCAACATAAATACAAAACGTAACCAGGAAATGTCAGATCCAAGTATATGTGTTATGCAAGGAAGTGTACGCACAGCTACAATGGTCCCCTAGCAGACATTCTCCCTACAAGGAGAACTAACAGCACGGCAATGCATCAATCACCACTACGGATAGCAACATAAACATAACACACAACTGCAAGAACTGCTACCTAAATTATCCTATGTATTCTCTGATCTATGAAGTCCGGGAGTACTTGGCCATCAAATGCTTGGAGTTCGAGTTCAGCACAACAACGAGCAATGACACAAGAAATATGACAAAGAGAGGCAACATACAAAATAAAAGTAGTAAAACAGAGCCAGGTATATACTTTATATTAAGAAGCAGAAACACAGCTACCATGGTTCCCTAACAGACATTCCCCTTCCACCCCCTTACAACGAAAAAGTGGTGGGTATTTATAGCCCAAAATCCCTCCCGTTACAATTTATGGGCACAAAGTCCCAAACAAACATTAGCTGACAAGAGCGGCCATGGAGCTGCTGGTGCTGACCTTTGTCGAGCAGGACTGTACTCGCAGCATGGTCTCCCTGAAGGCTGTACAGATACGTGGCAGCGTGTTAGGTAGAACTTCTCATCGGCAGGAAGGCGGGTAGCTGAAGCAGGTAGAACCTCCAATCAGCTTTAAAGGCGGTAGCTAGCATAAGTAGTGCATCCCATGCTTGTCCTTGTGCTTGGCACATCTCGGCTCGGATCCCAAAGTTGGACACTTGTCGGATGATGCTGCTTGACACGTGTTTGCCTTGAAAGGCAGTTTATCCAACTTCGCCCAGGATCAAAGCGTCGTCGGGTTGCGCAGGTGAAAAACAGCGTAGTTGGGGAGGCCTTTCATGCCTTAGTCAACTTCTGAGTTTGTCTCCCTACTGCGCACCGGTCAAAGGGCGCACTCCGACTTCGCTGCGAAGTCGGGTTGCGCACCGGTGGAAGCTGATTTACACTGCTGTTCGGACTTCGCCCTGGAAAGGGGGCGCACTCTGACTTCGCTGCGAAGTCGGGTTGCGCCCCAGCACTTAATCATTTTCCTGCCAACCTGCTACCAAGTGCGCCCAGAAAGCAGGGCGCAGTCCGACTTCGCTACGAAGTCGGGTTGCGCCAGAACACTTGCTCTTTCCTGTTTGTCTGTCGCACTGCGCACTTTGCATTCCTGTTGCGCTCCAAGCGGAAGGCGCACTCCGACTTCATTGCGAATTCGGGTGGCGCCCTGAACACTTAGAATTTTTTCAGGGCAACTGCTGTCATATTGGAAAACTGACTGAGGGATTCAAGAGGAAGGGGGAGGAATGAAAATGCAGGGAAAAGAGAGAAAGGGAAAGAGAGGAAGGTGGAAAGAGAAGAGCAGCCCTATTACAAAAAATGAAAACATTGCACCCCGTGCAAAATGTGGCAACAGAGACCAAACGAATATGACTTCTCCCTGGTGAAAACAGACTTGATTACAACCAAAACATTGGACCAAGAAGAAAACTAAATTCCTAGCTTCGACTTAACATAAATATAGAGTGTTGCCTTAAAATTGCAAATATCATAGAAATCATATTGAAAACTGGAAATCAAGCATACAAAGAACATTCGTATTATATAAAACAATCATTATTTATGATCCATGACAAGCCAAAGCAATTTCAAAATGAAAAGCTAAGAATAAATGAAACTTTTCGAATAAAGTTATAGAAAAAAGGGCATCGTAAAAAAGTGTCCTTGTACACTTCAACACTGCAAAAGCACACATCCACAGCATTGTGGAGCAATGGTAAATAAAATGCAATCGTACGTGTGCAACCCAAGTTCAACTCACAGCATTGTGATGGACATTAATGGCATGAAAATTGTTTTTACTCATAGTTCATTGGTCAAAGAGGCAGTTAATGGAATATTTCCAAAATAAATTCTGCCCCATCTCTCTCTCTCACACACACACACACAATTGATGAATATAAAGTTTTTTATGCATATGTAGACAGCAGTTCTAAACAGAAATAAAACATAGAACTAGCTGATAAAGAATGTCCTTCAATTTTGATTATACATAGCAATTTTGGAATGTAATTTTGTTATGCTTAAAAATGATGTAAAATCAGCCAATCGATGAATATGGCTTGATTACGTAGAAACTGCACTAGAAGACAAAAGTAGCCGTGAAATTGTTAAGGAGATAATTAGTTAGACGTCTAGTTAGTTAGACGTCCAACAGGTTGCATTAAGACGTCTAAAGCAAGTAGTTAGGGTAAAAACGTTGAGACAGTTGACGCAAATAGTTGCAATAACCACTTTGCGCACCTATAAGTATCCCCTATTCATTTTATAAATATGTATCTACTTGATGATAATGAAGAACTTTTGTGTGAAGCCATTGTTCCGGAATGCGTGTTGGTAATTGTGGATTGTAGACATGTTGCAGAATTGTGTTGCAAGTTGCGTTCATCACTTGGAGGACGAGATACATCACTTTGTGGTTGCAGGTATTGAAGACTGAAGATCTGAACCCTACTGGACGTCTAGCCTTGCCGCATGATGGAGCCATCAACCGCCCAGCCTACCCGTCTAGCTTGGACAGTTTACCTGCCTATACGTCTAAGTCCCTAGACGTCCACCCCTGTGACCTAGACGTCCACCCCTGTGACCTAGACGTCTAACCACCAGACCCAGACGTCTGACTGTTGACTAAGTCGTCTGATAGGACTTGCTCACCCTAGACGTCTATTCGTAACAATCTAGACATCTACCCATAGACGTCTACTCCTAGACATGTAACCCAGTCGTCCTAGACGTCTAAACCTATAGACGTCTACCAGTGCACCTAGATGTCTAATCTCTGTGACGTCTAAAACAATGCTAGGATGAATCCAATAAACATCCCTTCCTAATTGTTGTCATTCCCTCGTCTCGGGAACACCATCACCCTTGTCTACATTTGGCACCATTGCCTAAACCGAACTTTGAGTCAAGAGGCACAAGTGATAAGGCTAAAAGGTGAATGACTGATTCTAGGTTGCAAGGAAGGAGTCAAATACCATTAAGAAGAAGTGCACGACTGGCGAACCTAAGAACACAAGAGTCAACAGAAGTCTCTCACCCGAAAGTAGAGAGAGTATGGAATCCTGAAGAAGAAGAAAATCCAAGTATTGAAACATTGTTGGTGACTGCAAAAAACGACGAGCAAATAGCTGAGGAAGATCCCATAATTGAAGAGTGGACGGTGACACCAAAACCAGCAGGAAGGAGTTGGCCAGATGATACGGAAGGGGGAAGCCCTGTATCATGACAACCACGCGTATGTTCGTGGGGAGGAAGACCGGAACCACATCTTGTTTATACGCGAAGGAGGTCGTGAAGTAGAGATCAGTTGGAATTGGGAAGAAGGCTATTTGGATTTAATTTTGCACCATCAACAGCAGAAAGGCAACCAATTCAAACTCCGCAAACACCACGAAGCCCACCTAACAGAACAACCACAATGGCAAATACTGCTAATAAAGCAGGTAAACAAAAATGTCCACCTTTCACAGGAGAAGGAAAGGAGGATCTATCACGACATGTGGGAACTTGTATAACCATCTGGGGAGCAAATGGGGTCACACAAGACACAGAATGGTTACAATTGTTCCCAGCCACATTGCGAGGAATGGCCATAGACTGGTACTTGAAACGACAAAATACACAGGCATTTACACAATGGACTGATTTGAAGAATTCATTCATAGAAGAATTCCGACCACTAAGAGATGATACTAAAATCATCACCGAAATCTGCGTGACTAAACAAAGACCAGACGAGGATGTCAAGAACTATAACAAAATATTAAAGCAATTGACAGATAAGATGGAGATGACACCTGCCGATGGCATGGTAAAGCATTGGTTTTTGGACGGATTACTACCGAAATATAAGAAAAAGATGAAGGTAGTACCATCCTCCACATATGCAGAGGCTCTCAAGAAGGCAAAGAACTTCGAAAGCGAAAGCAAGCAAACAACTGCAAGTATTGGAGGATACCTGAAGCATAATGAGGACTCAAACAACAATACGGAAGATAAAGTCCAGAGCACAATTCACTCATTTAAAAAGGAAGTTGATAAAATTATAAAGGAAGTGAAAGGAGATACTCGTAAAGACCAAAAAGACATTTGGTGCTCAGACTGCAAGATGGAAGGACATTCAAATGTCAATTTCCCAAAGAATGCATACTGTAACATATGTAATATAGCAGGACATTCCGTAGTTGACTGTCCATTCAATCTAAAGAGCAAAAGGCATCAGACTTTTACCATACAACAGGAGGAGGAGCCAAATACAGCAAGGAATGGACAAGGAGCCACAAGCGGAGGATATAGGAATAATAGCCGAGGAGGAAGGCAAGGAGGATAGAGTCGCCTGCAGTACAACCTTGATGGTCGATCGATTATTCAATGTCGGAATTGTCAGGAATGGAGCCATTTTGCGAAGAACTGTTCCAAGCCCCAAAACACAGGTAACAATAGTGGTAACAATGCCACTCAAATGTGCAGATGGTGTGATCCAGGAAACCACAAAGAAGACAATTGCCCGAACAAGGCAAGCTCGAGCGGAACTCAGAATGTCAACTTGATTGGCATTGGAGAAGTGAGTTCAGTGACGGAAGTAGAGAATGAAGTCTTAGCTGTGACGAGCACAGACTAAGAAGATAGAACAATACCCAAATCCTGCCAAAGAGAAAGAGCGATGGCAGGAAGCCCAAGAATTAATCAAAACAGAACTAGCAAAAGAAAAGCAGGACCGACTAGTTCTAGAGAAAGTATCAAAAAGGCTGGAGATCAGTAAAAAGGCATCGGTAGAAGGCTTGGTAACACAAGTACTAAATACGACACTGGAAGTAAAAGTCGCAAACCTGTTTAATATAGTACCTGAGTTGTATGCTACAATCGGAGAGGTCATTAAGAAGAAAGATGACACTCGACAGGTAGCAACTATCAAGCAAGGGCAATTCATTGATCTTACAATCCTGATGATTGAAGTTGGAAGGAGGCCAGCTATGTTTCATATGAAGATTGTGGACCACAGATTGAATTAGATGATTGTGGATGGTGGATCAAGTGTAAACGTAATGCCAAAGAAGACATGGCGGATTATGGGGCAACCCGCCTTAAGATCTCCAAGTTTCAAATTTTATGGCGCTGATCAATATGGCATTGAAACAATAGGCGTCTTAATGAGTCAAAAAGTACGCATAGCAGAACAGGATTTCATCCTGGATTTTGTTGTCATTGCTATGCAGAAACCCGCATATGATGCATTGCTGGGACGTGGATGGTCGAGAACTGCAAAAGCCAACCATAATTGGGAGAAAGAACGCTTAACTTTTAAGCAGGGGCAGCACAAATACATAATCAATCTGAAAAATCAAACAGTGAGTCAGGATATAGCAACTTCAGATGATTTTGAATTTTCTTCATCAGATGGCGAAACAGGATATGCACCAGATGAGGAAGGTGTGTTGCACCTAGAAGACTGCACGGAAGATGAGTATGACCAAGACAAAGGTCTATTTCATTGGCAGTTGGAGGACTGTGAGATATTTTCTCCCTGATGTTTTTGCATTGATGCGAAAAATGAGATTCAAAGACCCTTTCACAGAAAAGGAGGTAATTCTTCCTTGTCTACAGCATATTTATAATTTATTTTGTGTCTAGATATTTAAATTTTAAACTAATAGAAAGAAACCAATTCTCTCAATGGCAGCAACTTAAGCATGCATATGCAAGTTAACATTTGACTGAAGCACACGTGTTAACACTTCAACTCAAATCATCAATCCTTGGATTTGGAGATAATGTGAACTTCCAGGCTCAGATTACATATGGTAAAAGGCCACACAGATGCATGACAGGCATGCATGAAATTCTCCTAAAAATCAACTAGCTCCTCAATCTGGAACTAAATTAAATTTTAAAAAAACCTCTTTATAGATATTTTGACAAATGCCAAAGAAGAATATGATATGCACAAAAGATTCATTACCAGTTATGCCATTCCGGAGTTCCAATTAACTTCACAAAAACAAGAATTATAGCAACAGAACCTAACAGTGAATATGCAATTAAGGGAGTACGACAAGAAAGGGGGCATCAAATCTGCATTAAAGAATACAACAGAAAGAAACTTTCTGTTATGGAACTAATTCATATATCTCTGTTTCCAAATCTGTAACATATATACAAAACCATGCTCAACCAAATTGTCAGTACACACAGAGCAGAAAACAGAGGAAGGAGTTGCTGGTGCTGCAAGGGACAACAGGCCCGTGTTTGGAAAATGACAGGGAATGGCTGCATCTTAAAAGTTTTATGGGGTGGGGGTGGCTTATCTATGTTCTTTACAGTTTCCAGTGTAGGGTGGCAGAAAACGAGGAGGCAGGGAGGGTGCCAACCCCAGCAAGTGGGTTTGAAATTTGACAGATAAATGGCATTGGCACCTCTATCTGTCAAATTACAACCAATTTTTTTAATCTCCCATCATCAGAAATGGACACTTATTATATAATAAATTTACATAGCAGTTTTACGTTTGAAATTTTAATATGCCCCTTATGTGGGTAGATATATATGCTTCTAGTTTCTTTGAATACTACTGTTTCTACCTAACAGGTTGCATACTTCCCCCCTATATTTGAAAATAACAGAACTAGAGTTTGAAGGTAAAATTAGATGCTGAAAGCTACCAATTCTCTTCCTCCCTCAGATGCATTTTCTGTAATTTTTTTCTTTTAAACTTCAATCAGTATAAAATGTCATTATTTTTTCTTCAGGCTTACTCGCCACAAAGCAAGACATCGTATATTTCTTCAGCATCAAATTATATTATGTTTAAAAGGTTAGCCATCCGTTAGAGACATATTTTTTTTCTTTTAAAGTCATAATATTGTTTTGCCTACTTTGAGATTTTAAATCATTCACATGATATGTTATATTCCTGTTGATCATTTATCCTTTTGAACAGTTGTTAAAGCAGTTGATTTTAAAAGGATTCACTATCGGGTTTGAATGTTTATGCCACAGTAAGCCTTCTTAACCAGATAATTTCATCATCATTTAAAAATTGTTTCTAATGGATAACATTCTTTTTGAAACATCAGTGCAAGGGTACCTTTAATTTTTACATATAAGATACATTTTCATTTACAGGAAATATAGAACATCAAATTTCAAGCTTACCAGCAAGCATCCCAGTGTAACCTTGTTATAAGATGATGTCTCAAATAGTTTCCATAGTTAAAACTAGCAATGTTTACAACCAAGTAACCAAGGATGGGATCACAGTAAGCATCCCAGTGTAACCTTGATATAAAATGATCTCTCAAAGAGACTTTCCATGGTTAGAGCTAGCAACATTTAGAAACAATGTAGCCACAAGGATGGATGCGCCAAACCGAAGCTAGGTGCTGGTAGTTCCAACTTTGCCTGCATAAAGTTTATTGAATACAAATTTCTCAAATAGAACTAAGCATGCCTGTTCTGGAATATTATATTTACAACTTGGAATGCATCAATCTGACTTCTTGGACTTCAGGTTTTATTAAATCTTCCATCTAATTTTTTGTCACAATAACTGCTATGATGTCCTCCTTTTATTACGTTCTTATCACAGAAAATACCATCACATGGGTCATGAAAGGAAATTGTCATTCTCCTGCTTACAAAATACCCCTGTAAAGTTTAGAGCTGTCATAGTCTGCACAAGGTACTTTCCCCAAAGTACATACCATTCACATCTTTCATTCGCTTTCCTTTTCAAATAGGAACAAAAGCTTAACAGCTATCAATAACATTACACATTACAACATATCAGGAGTATAAATACTATGAAGACCACTACTTACCATGTTGGCCTTCCAATGCACTGGGCTTTTAGCATGCTTAGGTTAGGCGGTGGTTCCAAACTTAAAATTTCACTTTGGCTCTCACATCTTAAACTCCTGCCCAGAATGAGATACCACACTTAATAAAATTTCAAAGTTTTAGAGGTTGTTTTCTCTTTGGGATTCTAGATTCAAATTTTAAATCCATGACCTTGGTGAAATCTCCTCCTTAACAGTTATCCTTAAAGGCTTGATTTTTCTTATTGAATCAGCTCTGATTTTTTCTTTTATTCACTTTGTACCTCTCTTTCTGCAAATTTTATCCGAGATTTTACATGCACTTTACTCTTTGTACTGCTCTGCTTCTATTGTTTTCTTGTAAAATTCATGCAATTCTATTTGTTGCCATAAACGCATAGTTGGTTGACTTTATGCAGTCTATAATAAATTATTAATAGATCATAATGAGCTGTTACTTCTCTTCCATGCTATTTGTGGCTCCATACATAACTTACGAATTAGTCATATGAATTATGACTTGGCCTCTTGATGATAGTTCTAACAGTTCTTGCGCATAGCTGTTTTCTGACCGTATGAGTTTCTCTTGGGGATATATCCCTCAAATAAGAGGGTGAAATAAGTAGGCATCACAGCTTCTTCCCACAACTACTATTAGAAGTTCTATAATGTTATGAATGGATCCAAACACTTTCCGATTGTCTGTTAAAACAAATTAATTAATGACTTTATTGGCAAAGAACCTGAGAGGTCAATGCATCTCCATGATGATTCTCTTCTCATGTCTTCAGTATATTTTCTTAAGGAAAAGGACACAAGTAATAAGCAAGAAAAGTTAAAAACACAAACCATTTAATCATTTCACTCTCCAATTGTCTGTTAAAACAAATTAATTAATGACTTTATTGGCAAAGAACCTGAGAGGTCAATGCATCTCCATGATGATTCTCTTCTCATGTCTTCAGTATCTTTTCTTAAGAAAAAGGACACAAGTAATAAGCAAGAAAAGTTAAAAACACAAACCATTTAATCATTTCACACAACTCTTGACTGAAATCTTAGTATGCTTTCATATTATTTCAACTGAGCAATGGCTACGATGTACAATAGGTTTTAAATAAATTCCAATAAATTTATTGATCAGAAATAAAAAGAAATGTGTTGCTTCAAATCACAATGAAGGTGGTCAGATTGTACCTCAAATTTGGAGCCTCGTATCCTGCAACAGAAGATAGCCAAGCAAAATTAATGACTGTTAGTTTAGGGAGTAATGGAGCTTTGAAACTGAACACTGAATATAACTTCCATTGCATTTCCCTACCGTTTATACTGTGGTCTTAAGGAGACACATAATCACAGATAAATATCCCAATACTCAAGTACAACATGAAGTACAGGGAAAACAAAAAAACACCTAGAAGATAAGAAACAAAATATGGAAGTACAGAGAAAGCAAAGAACCACGTAAGGTCTTTGATTAGTATGGGGGCATGTAATCATTGAAATATATAACCATTTTAACAAGCTATAAAAATGTTATCTGATACTCTTGATCCAACCAAGCAAACTCCATGCATTTTAATTTGAAGATACTAAGTCAAATTTCTTATTTCACACCTATTTTAACTAATAGAGTTTCAAATATTGTATGTAAATTTATGATTAGATTCTGTATATAAGATAGGGTTGGATAGAAAGCAAATAGCTAGTTCTGTTCTACAGCATAACAAGTAAATTCCAATTAAAAGTGACAATAATGATAGGTATATGTGTGTATCGTAGTATGGAAAGCATCCTACAATCTGTTTGTCACATCCGTCTATCTATCTATAACTGTCTACATGAAAAACTAAACGTAAAAGTGAAACCACAAGGTTTGAACCTTTAAACTCATCACAAAAACTTCAACTTTTAAACAAGTAAAATCATGTAGTTTGTTAGTTTTGTGATTGTTAGGACCCCATCCTAACATTATTATGTAATTCTCATATTATTATGTAATGACCCCTTTCCAACGTGGGGACCCCATTCTAATGATATTTTGTAATATTTTGTAATGGTATGTGGCATTTGAGGCGCCTAGACAAGTGGGGCCATTTCATGTAACCGTTATAAAGAATGTAATTGTTTGTTTGGTAGAAGATTCTAGCTTGGGTGGCACTTTGCATGTAAGCCAACTCTTGAGCGTTAGGTTAGGGTTGCATGAAATGTATCTTTAAAAGACAAGGGGGCATAAACGAATGTATCTTTTTGCATATTGAATCAAAGTATTGAAGGAGGTTGCCCCCTCGAAGAGGCCAATGATTTTGTATTGTGATTTTGTGAGATTAATATAGATTTCTGCATTTCCATTTCGTATTGCAATATTTTGTTCTTCATGAATTATTGTTTTATTGCAATATTTATGTGGATGTGCTTATTTTAATTAGAAGGTTCCTAACAAGTGGTATCAGAGCACTTTCTAGGGTCGTGTTCTATTGCAACTGCAATAGTTCTTGCCCTACCATTTCGATTGTTAGGTATAAATTTTTCATGTTTTCATTTTTTTCTTGTTATCCTATTAAAAAAATAAAAAAAAATCAAGCCCTTTTTTTTTATTTTAGTTTAATAAGTTAGAAACCTTGTGTCGAGGGTTTTAAAATATCATGGAGGAGTTTTCGTTATTGGCTAAGCTAGATTGCCCGTAAAGCGTCTAGTGAAGTGAGGGGCGATCAGGCTCCAATACCTAAGCCTCAAACAACACCCATATATGGAATTGAGCTCCCACGTATCTTCGGGTATATCAAGAGACCCCCTTAGGATTAGGAGAAACCTTTAGCCCTAGGAAGCTTTTCGATCATGTATCTATCCATAGTGCACCAAGCACAACACTCGGGAAGATCACCCTCTCGTACTATCAGAGAGGCGGGTAGTGTGCTCAAGGGTATGCATGGAATCCTCCTTGAGTAGTGGCTTGAAATATTGGTCCGAGCACTATCGTTCGTCGTTACGGTATAATAGAGGGCTATGGACAATACATACTCCTTGGCCTAGAGTACCCTATTTTCGTGAATGTTTTTCTTGCATGCCAAAAACCCTATCATAGAAATTGAGCATACTAAAGAGACTACACTATCACAGAATTGACTAAACTAAAATAGATGAAAGAATGTGGTGAAAGTAACAGTCCAGATAAGGTTTGCTAGTAATAGTCAGGTATCATTTCAGTTGGGCAGTAGTATAGTCAAGACAGTTGTTCTGAGTTGTAGTGTAATAGTTAAGATAGAGTTTGACGTGAGTTGTATTATAGTTGGGAATCATAAAAGTTGGGGTATTTGTCAAAAAGAGTTTGCCAAGATAGTTGTCAGAAATAGTGAGTTATAGAGTCAGATAGAACAGTTGTCAGTAATGGACATTGTAGAGCCTATTAAGGGGTTGTTGGACAAAAGTCAATTTTTGTGGGATATAGCTCATTGCGATCGTCTCGTCGAGCTGATCATTTTGGTATATAGCCTCCATGCACTTTTTCTAGGGTGCCGAAAAATGTCATTGTGAGACCTAGCCCATTGCATTCGTCTTTTCGAGCTGATCATTTTGATATATAGCACCCAAACACTTTTTCTGGCCCATTACTAAAAATAGTAACTCTTAGAACAACACTTCTATTTTTAGTAAGTCAGTTTGGGTGGTCCAAATCATACATATATGGCTGGAGGGACTAGAGGATCAATGAAGGAGTTAGAACAAAGAGAATATATGGAGCAATTAAATCACTCACTTAGTAACCTACAAAGCCAAATGTCCCACATTGGACAAGAAGTTACAAAGATGAAAGATCACATGCAAGTTATCAGAACTAACCAGATTAAATCCAAATCTGAAATTGAAGAAAAATTCCTAGAGGTTGAAGAGCAATTAAAGGAAGCCCCAAAGGTATTCGAGCATCTTAACACTAAAGGACCGGGTGGCAGTTCAGTCAATAAAGAGAAAGGAGTCCATCATGCTCTTTTTGACATAGATACCCCATTTAAGATGCCTAAATTAGACTTTCCCAAGTTTAATGGAAAGGACGTTGATGGTTGGTTGTGTCGAGCAGATCAGTTCTTCAAACTCCATAATGTACCTCGATATTTGTGGGTCACCATGGCATCTTTTAACTTTGAATCTGAGGCCCTACAATGGTATCAATGGTTACAAAACACGACTCCTGACCCTTCTTGGGAAGACTTTGAGTCCCAATTACTCACTCGTTTTGGCCCTAGTGAGTATGAGGACTTTACAAGAGCCTTAACCAAATTGAAACAAACCTCTACTGTCCTGGGAATATCAGACTCAATTTGAGAAATTGGCTAATAGGACAAAGGGGTTGAGTGAAGGATTTTTTCAAAGTTGTTTTATCAGTGGGTTGAAAGATGATATCAAGGCAGAAGTAAAAATGTTCAAACCCTAGTCTATGATGCAAGCCATAGGATTGGCAAGATTAGCAAAAGAAAAATTTCTGCTCAAAGGAGGTCATCCAAATTTCCACAAGCCAAACCTACATTTCCATCCAAGTTTACATCAAATACTAGCAATAAATCTCCACCAATCAAGTGATTGACTAGGGAGGAAATGGATGCTCGTAGAGCATAGGGCCTATGTTATAATTGTGATGAAAAATATTCACCAGGGCATAAATGTGTGCAACAAAAGTTGTTTTTGTTGGATGTGGATGAGGCAATAACCATCGAATCTTCTGAGGAGGAAGAGGATCATCATGATGAGGAACATATAGAACAACCTGATGTTCAAGGAGAATCCCAACCAGAAATTTCGGTGCATGCCTTAGCAGGAATATCAACTCCCCAAACCATGAAGGTGATAGGACACTTCAAAGGGCAATGGGTCATAATTCTCATTGACTCTGGGAGCACCCATAACTTCATTGACCCAAGGGTGGCCAAATAAGGAAATTGCTATATTAATACTTGTAACTCCTTTGAAGTCATGATTGCCAATGGAGGAACTTTGCCTTGTAAGGGAAAGTGTAGAAATGTTAAAATACAAATAGGGGAATATAATCTTAAGGTAGACATGTTTGCCCTACCCCTAGGTGGGTGTGATGTTGTTTTGGGGGCTTAGTGGTTGAGACTGTTGGGTCCAGTATTATGGGATTTCTCTGAATTATGGATGAAATTCAGCCAATAAGGGACAGAGTACACATTACGGGGCTTGAAGGCTGGGACTACTCAAATTGTGACATCTCATAGGATGGAAAAACTATTGAAAAAGTCAACCCATGGAGTTGTGGCCCAACTATTTGCTATACAAGACTTAGATAGCGGAGACAAAGACCAACCTGAGGAATTATAATTGTTATTGCAAAAACATGCCACAGTTTTTGGGGAACCCAACGGACTACCCCCTCGTCGTACTCATGATCATGCAATTCAGCTTATTCCTGGTAGTCTTCCTCCAAATGTCCGCCCTTACAGGTATGCATATGCCCAAAAATCAGAAATCGAGAAAATGGTGCAAGAACTTCTTGCTGCAGGGGTTATTCATCCTAGCGTCAGTCCCTATTCTTCCCTAGTGTTGTTGGTATATAAAAAAGATGGGTCTTGGTATTTGTGTGTGGATTTCAGAGAACTAAATAAAATAATGGTTAAAGATAAATTTCCCATTCCAGTAATTGATGAGTTATTGGATGAATTGCATGGAGCCCAATATTTCTCAAAGTTGGATTTGCGATCAGGATACCATCAGATCAGAATCAAGGAAGATGACATTCCTAAAACTGCTTTTAGGACTCATGAAGGGCACTATGAATTCTTGGTTATGCCATTTGGTTTGACCAATGCACCCTCCACTTTTTAGAGTTTGATGAATTCCATTTTTTGGCCCTTCCTTCGCAAATTTATTCTAGTCTTCTTTGATGACATTCTAATTTATAGTCGCTCTTGGGAGGAGCACTTACAACATTTGGATCAGACTTTGCAGCTTTTGTCTGAAAATCAGCTTTATGCCAAGAGGTCTAAGTGTTCTTTCGGGTTGCAAGAAGTAGAGTATTTGGGTCACATTGTCACCAAAGGAGTTAAAGTCGACCCTACAAAGATTCAGGTTGTTCAAGCATGGCCGAAGCCTCACACCCTCAAGGGACTTCGAGGATTTTTGGGCCTCATGGGGTATTACCATAAATTTGTACAGAACTATGGAAAGATAGTGGCTCCTTTAACAGCCATGTTGAAGAAGAATTCCTTTATTTGGTCAAATCCAACAGAGAACACTTTCAAGGAATTAAAGCAGGCTATGACAACCACCCCGGTGTTAGCAATGCCTGATTTTTCTAAACCTTTTGTAATTGAAAGTGATGCTTTGGGCAATGGAATCGGGGCAGTTTTGATGCAAGAAGGACGACCATTGGCCTTCACCAGTAGAGCCCTTTCAGGCCAAAATTTGGGCAAATCTACTTATGAAAAGGAGATGTTAGCCATTTTACATGTTGTTAATCATTGGAGGCCGTATCTCATTGGGCATCATTTTTCAATCAAAACCGACCATCAAAGTCTCAAGTATTTCTTGGAACAGAGGGTAGCCACACCTGAACAACAAAAGTGGGTCTCCAAATTGATGGGCTATGATTATGAAATCACATATAAAAAAGGAAAGGAGAATATAGTGGTCGATGCACTGTCTCGACAGTTTGAAGATCAAAGTATGCTAAATGCTATATCTTCACCAATCCCTCAATGGATTAATAATCTCAGAGAAGAAATGGCCAAGGATTCTAGCTTGCAAACTTTGATCAACAAACTTCAAGCAGAGCCCAACTCATGCCCTGGATACACTTGGGATGGTCAAGACTTGAGATATCATGACTGACTGGTTATTCCCCAAAACTCCCAAATGCGAGATTTCATTTTGTAGGAAATGCATGCCTCACCAACAACGGGACATTTTGGGTTTCTAAAAACTTATGAAAGGACTAAGCGTACTTTCTTTTGGAAGGGAATGAAAAGGGATATTCAAAATTTTGTGGCCGAATGTGATAGGTGCCAAAGAATGAAAGGAGAAATGGTGTGTTCCCCTAGAACCCTTCAACCCTTACCAATTCTAGAACAAGTATGGGTAGATATTTCTATGGATTTTATTGAAGGGTTACCCAAATCAAGAGGAAAATCAGTTATTCTGGTGGTAGTGGATCATCTCACAAAGTATGCTCATTTTTGTTCCTTGCCCCATCCCTACACAACCTCCATAGTTGCCCAAATCTTTTTAGACTCCATCTTTCACCTTCATGGAATGCCCAAATCCATTGTGTCAGATAGGGACCCTACTTTTACTAGTCATTTTTGGCAAGAACTGTTTAAGTTGTAGGGCACTCAACTCAAAATGAGTTCGGCCTATCATCCTCAGATTGATGGCCAAACAAAAATTGTTAACAAGTGCTTGGAAACTTATCTTCGTTGCTTTGTATCCGAACATCCTGCACAATGGGCTAAATGGCTTCCTTTGGCTGAGTGGTGGTATAATACTTCATATCACACCGTGACCAAGGTTACACCCTTTGAAGTCGTCTATGGTCTTCCTCCACCAACACCCTCTTCATACATTCTAGGGAGCTCCAAGGTTCATGTTGTTGACACCACTCTCAACCAACATGTCGTCGTCCTCCGACAACTTAAGATGAATCTTGAATTGGCCTAGAATCGTATGCGTCAGCAAGCTGATCAACACCGTTCTGAGTGTAGCTTTGAAGTGGGGGATATGGTTTTTCTCTACCTGCAACCCTACAAACAATCATCACTCCAGCTCCATCGATGCCAAAAACTAGCTACCAAGTACTATGGACCTTACCAGGTATTACAACGGATTGGTGCAACAACCTACAAATTGGCCCTTCCAGCCACGTCCAAGATCCATCCAGTCTTTCATGTCTCTTCTCTCAAGAAGGTAGTGGGCAATAAGGTATAGGTTCAATCCACTTTACTAGAACTGGATGAAGAAGGTTCCATCATGCTCGAGCCTGAACAAATTTTGGACCGAAGATCGCACACCCTTCGCAACCATGTCATCACTGAGGTTCTTGTTCAATGGCGCGGATTACAACCTGAAGATGCCACCTGGGAGTCTCTCCAACAGCTACAACAACAGTTTCCTCATCTCCAGCTTTGAGGACAAAGCTTTTTGAAGGGGAAGGGCATGTTAGGACCCCATCCTAACATTATTATGTAATTCTCATATTATTATGTAATGACCCCTTTCCAACGTGGGGACCCCATTCTAATGATATTTTGTAATATTTTGTAATGGTATGTGGCATTTGAGGCGCCTAGACAAGTGGGGCCATTTCATGTAACCGTTATAAAGAATGTAACTGTTTGTTTGGTAGAAGATTCTAGCTCGGGTGGCACTTTGCATGTAAGCCAACTCTTGAGCGTTAGGTTAGGGTTGCATGAAATGTATCTTTAAAAGACAAGGGGGCATAAACGAATGTATCTTTTTGCATATTGAATCAAAGTATTGAAGGAGGTTGCCCCCTCGAAGAGGCCAGCGATTTTGTATTGTGATTTTGTGAGATTAATATAGATTTCTGCATTTCCATTTCGTATTGCAATATTTTGTTCTTCATGAATTACTGTTTTATTGCAATATTTATGTGGATGTGCTTATTTTAATTAGAAGGTTCCTAACAATCAGTTGTTAGTGCAAGACGTATGTTTGTAACTCTCTACCATGGAAGTCATTACTGTTTTATGGCAATATTTGTGTGGATGTGCTTATTTTTATTAGAAGGCTCCTAATAGTGAGTTGTTAGTGCAAGACGTATGTTTGTAAATCTCTATTATGGAAGTCATGCCAGCTCAAAAGCTGAGTAAGGGTTGGAGAAGAAGAGGGTGGGGACTTGCCATGTGTGTCTATATATGCATAGAGAGATAATTTTAACTAAGACAAAAATTATAGAACAGAAATTATCCTACAATTTGTTTCTTCCATCAAAAACATGAATTGGATAATAGCCTCCACACAATTGCCTGCAGAATCAACGAGATTTGAAGCTAAGTTTATTTAGTGATCCTCACCAAAGGGGCTCTAAGTTTAATCTTACTGGAAGGTAAATAATAGATATACAAAAAATGAAAAAGATGTAGTACCTCACAACTAAGAAGTGAGAAAATTCCCATCATAAACATAAGCTCTGCTAGTAGAAGATAGCAGTTACAGACATGAATCAAGAAGAATAGAAAGTATGATTATTCCTTGTAACATTGACTAAAATCCATCTCAGTTGTACTGAGAAACAGATTCGAGTGTACAGCTAGTAGCATATATGTATGGAACATCATCTGTTGTCTCAACTGTTTCCATGAATAATCTGTGAATAAGGAATCACAATGTACAACTTCTGCCAGACAAATTCCAAAGCTTATTATTTTTATACTGACAAGGATGGGTATTAGAAATTTGTATTAATTGAAATCATAATTATAAATCTTAGACTTGACAAGAGCCACTTGTCAGCCCAACTCTGACTTATGAAAAACTCTGGCAAATTAAAACATTATTAAATATAGGACATTTCACAATAAATATTTTTCTTTTCAATTTACAAACAATTAACCTAACAAAGACTCAAATATGATCAAATTCATAATTCAATTTAAGATTCATTATACCAGTATAAAATGAAAGTAATGTATACTAAACGTCTATCTTTTCTCATCATATTTTGTTAAATACAATTTATTAAATAAGGCAGTTTCCTCAGGTTTATCTCCTTTATTTTTAATACCTCTTTTTTATTCTTTTTTGGAGTTAGACAAATAGAAGGTTCAAGACTCTTGTGTCTCAATGAGCCACAAAGAAGAAAACCATGTGAAATTACTTTTGCACTCATTCAAGACTCGGACTTTAAATTCTTGCAGATGGCACCAAATCTCTCACGTTAATATGATCAAGAAAGTCATACATCCCTTGGCCCAATCAACTTCGAGCAGTGAAATCGTTTAAACTCTTTTGAACCAATCAAGCCTCAGACTCAAGAGTCTTATATGTGATGCAAGGAGCACACTATAGTCTAACATCTCTTCAATAATTGCAGCAACTATAAAGAAGGTTGGGTTTAACCTTAAACTCTTACAAGTTCCAAATACGCATTAAAAATTAGCAACGAAGAAATGTATAATAAAATGAATATTTGTGATTCTTTGAAAATATTACGCTGTAAACAAGTAATTATCACTATGCAAAGGCCCATGGGTTTAGAGCAATTGGTCGGGAGTTAAGAGTTTCACATCTTAAACCAAATTTTAAATCTCATGGGTAAACTTTAACATTTATCAAATGGCATGAGTTCAATCGGTTAAATATATTCAAGTTCAAGGAACTTTAACATTTATCAAATGGCATGAGTTCAATCGGTTAAATATATTCAAGTTCGAATCTTGCCTAGCACTACATGCATAATTGCCTGGCTGTTATAATACCACTATGTGGTCATGATGTAATACGGGTGGGGCTCATTTCAGTCCCATACAACCAATTTCAAAATTAATAAAATAAATAAATTATCAGTAGGCAAAGGAAAGGTGAATAGCAATTGAATTTTGATGGAACATGTAGTTCTCTTCAAGAAATTAGATTAAAAAAGAAAAGTGGCATGCCATTAGTGATTACACAATTCAACAACCTTCACGCTTGTTCTGCATTGTTCAAAATCCATTAAAAGGAAAACAAATCTAGAGGACCTACTATTAGTTTTTTTAGAATTGTAAATGCATCTCAACATCCTTCCCAACTACAAGTATGACATATTCTAGGGTAACATTTTCCTTTTTCAAAAGCCTTAATTGCTCTCCCCCATTTAACAAAGAAAACCAAACTCCCTAGAGAAAGAGAGAGAGCTGATATTCATGGTATGACTTCTGAAACGATTGTGTTCTCAAAGGCTAAAGTTCAGTCATTTGATAAGAAATCCACATTAACCCCCTTGATAAAGGAAACCTTGTATCAAGACGTGCTACTTTTCACTACCATCTTCCTATTGTATTAAGGATATCAGTGGGCAGGTTGTTTACATGGGCCTTAGACATATATTATTTCCTAGAACTATAGGAAGTAATTTTCTTAGGTTACTTTGAACAAGCTCGAACATGCTAAATTTTGTCTAGCACAATACTAGCATAACTTTCACTTATATGGATCAAAGATGTACATGATAAATGAGAAATAAAACTCGAACATGCTAAATTTTATGTCACCCAACTTTCATTTATATGGATCTAAGATCCACATGATAAATGTGAAATAAAACTCAAATGAACTGATGAATTGAGGACCAATAAAACGCAGAAATTTGTAGAATTAGTCTCAACAATATTTTTCCATTGCTAGTATAGGGCATATTTAGATAAATGGGAGGAATTAAGAACTTGTTACAAATAAATGAAATCACTTAATACAAAATCAATATCAAAGACAGGACTCCATCAGTTTCTCCCCTCTCTAGAAGAATCTACCCTCCAAAAGCCTTCATCAATGGGAAAAGTGGGAGGAGAACATTGTTTAAATTAACTAACTTCTTTCTATGAAGATGGAAGAGAGCTAATTGTATACACTCAAGATTACAGGACATATTGCAAAATTATTTGCCTAATGATGAGCTTCATTCCACCTTTGCCATTGTACATTTTATGCAGTACTTTGGAAAAGTTTATTCTAATCTATGTCACATCACAGTCTTTGAAAGACCTTGTTAGATCCAATGAAACTTTGATTAGGGATTTCCATACATATAATACCGAATGATGACAAAGCTGGCCTGCATAATGGCTTTAAAGTTGACACCCCATATGACATGTTTGAAAACCTATTCCACTTGGTCACTGTTGGAGAAATTACATTATTTGGTAAATGTTAAAGTACCTTGGTGTACGAATTGTAATTCCATTTAAAGATTAAATAGGATGAGGAAAAACTACTCTGCTAGGGTTTGATGAACAAAAACTGCTCTGCAGTGATGGCAGCAACTTCCGGAGGAGGTCTGAAAAATTGGAGGAATGTCGTGATGGCATCGGGTCCGGCACAGAGAGTGCATGCTCGTGATATTTTTTCATCTGAAAATGACTGGAAGGAACAGGATTTTCCAATGCATGTCGGGAACCGCTTGTTAAAGAACAATGGATGTTTGGAACGATGTGAAGCTAGGCCAGTTCTAGTGGTTCAACCAGACTCGGTGGCGGAAGATGTGGAGTATCTAACCAAACATGCCCTTATTGGCAAATTTTTGGGCATCCAAATTTCTCTCCCCTTTGTGGAGGCTTGGGTCAGGAAGACTTGGAATCCTGAAGGCGATGTGGAGGTGATGTTGAGTGTGAACAGCTATTTTATGGTGGTTTTCTCTTGTATTGCAGATCGTAACAAAGCATTTGAAGGGGGTCCTTATTTCTATAACCAAGTGGGACTCTTTCTTAAACCCTGACATGTGGGTTTCAACCCATCAGAGGAGCGGTCGTCGCGGGTTCCAATATGGGTGCGGCTTCCATGGCTCCCGTTGGAATTCTGGAGAACTGATATCTTGCATAAGATTGCCCTTCTGCTTGGGAAGCCGGTTGGACCGTCACAACAAACAATGGATAAAAAGGTAATCTCTGTTGCTCGTATTTGTGTTGAAATTGACTTAAATAATCCTATTCCAGATTCTATTGAAATACAATTTGGATCAACTACATGGGTTCAAAAACTTGACTATGAAGCTCTTCCATTTCATTGTCGGATTTGCCGTGAATATGGCCACCTGCAAAGAAAATGCCCTAAGTTTGTCTCGCTTGTGGCTTCAAATCCTGGGCCCTCTCGGTCTGGACAAAGTTTGGATAAAGGAAAAGCCCCGATAAAGGAAGGGGAACGGGATAAGGAAGGTTTTGTTCCGATAAAATCCCGAAACAGAGGACGAAGGGCAAACAAAGACCTTAAGGATAGCCAACCAGATGCTCTACTTAACCGTTTTGAAATATTAGACGATCTTGATCAGTGCATGGAGATACCTGAAACGTCGCTAACTGATGCAAATATAACAAGGTCGAATCAGATGTCTCTTCTTGAGGGGGAACTTAAGGAATCAGATCTAGGGGGTTTAAATGAAGAACAAAGGGCTTTGGATCTGAGTATAGGGGACATGGTTGGGTCAAGCCCTATAAGGGAAACTATTTTGGAAAGTGGTACAGATTTAGTTATGCCCTCTCCTACTCAGGCACTGATGCAGTCATCCTTGGACTGCAAAACTCCTACGGTGTTGGGATTGCAGCAAAAAATAATTAAAAAAAGTTTTTCGGATAAGAATATGAAGGTGGGTCGGAAGAAGGACCAGGATAAAATTAAGTTAATGGGGGAGACTTTGGTGGAGTCAGGCTTGGTGAGAACATTGGACTCCCATTTTTATAACCCCCAAAAATGATTATCCTCTCATGGAATGTAAGGAGGTTGAATAGCATCCCCAGCCAAAAATTTGTTCGTGATTTGGTTCGTGTGCATTCTCTCGGATGTGGTGTTTATTCGGGAGACTAAATTGGCTATTGATAGTATGTTCAATATTGCTCCCAAGTTGTGGAGAAGGGGGCAATGCCGGTGTATTGGTGCATGTGGATATGTTGGTGGCATCGCTTGTTTATGGGATCCGGTTAAGATATCCCCTCTTACTTGGATTTCCAGCAGATGGTCTATTTCAATGGTCGGGCATGATAATGAATCTGGTGAAATCATCCTACTTACAAATGTGTATGCTCCTGTTGATTACAATGGTAAAGTGAATTTGTGGAAGCACATTTGCTTTGTGAGAAGTTTGGTTCCCCTGTACCCATGGATTTTGGTTGGAGACTTCAACTCTATCACTTGTCTAGAGGAGAAACGTGGTGGGGTGGACCGTCTCGAGCCTTTTCTTCTGTCTTCAGTGCTCATATCCAAGCCCTAAACTTGGTTGACATCAAGCCAGATAATGGGATCTTTACTTGGCACACTAGAAGGTGTGGGGAAGCTTCCATCTCAGAGAGAGCTGGATAGGTTTTTGATATCCGAGTTATTGGATGGGTAATAACAGAGGTGCTAGTTCTGTGATTCTGGAGGGTAGGGGATCTGATCATTTGCCTATCGATCTCTCTGCTTTGGAGTTAGGGCTAAAAAAGAATCCCTCCTTTAAGTTTCAACTTATGTGGCTTCGTGATCCTAAGCTTCATGATTTAATGCGAGGTTGGTGGACCACTGGCAAACCTCCTCATGGCACCGCTATGTATTCCTTTATGAAGCGACTACAATTTGTAAAACATAAATTGAAGAGATGGAATAGACTGAATTTTGGGAACCTTTCCTTGGCTAAGTTGGCAGCTCTTAGGAGGATGGAAGAAGCTTCAAGGAAGATTAGAGATCAAGGATTCACGAAGGAGCTTCTTGTTGAGGAATCTAAGGCTGCGAAAGACCTTGCTGAATGGGAGCCGAGGGAAGGAATTTTTTGGAAACAAAAAGCTCGAGTAGATTGGCTTCAGGAAGGGGAGAGGAACACAACCTTCTTTTATAACTCAGTTAAGGCTCGCCGTAATGGTAACCTGATTACCTCTCTTGTGAATTCTCGGGGTGCCTTGCTCTCTTCTTTCAGGGATATTTCAGAAGAGACTAAGAGGTATTTTTCCTCTCTCTTCAAGGACGACTCCCTATCAGATGATGAGAATGAAAAGCTTATTCTAAACTGTATTCCAGCGATTGTTTCTAGAGAGATGAATGAGCACTTGATGGGTCCAATTTCCCTTGAGGAGTTGGAAAATGTTGTATTCAAAATGAAAAAAGGAAAAGCCCCAGGCCCAGATGGATTCTCAATTGAGTTTTATCAGGAGTTTTGGGATTTAATCAAATTTGATCTTTTGGAGGTGGTCCATGAGTCCCAAAAGAACAAACAGATGCTAAGGGCCCTAAATGCTACCTTTGTGGTGCTTATACCCAAAAAAGAAGGAGCAAATTCCTTGGATATGTTCAGGCCTATTGCTCTCTGCAATGTTGTGTATAAGATCATCACAAAAATTATTCCTGAGAGGTTGAAGATATGGTTGAGCAAAATCATCTCTGAGGAGCAAGGGGGGTTTGTTGCTGGCCGACAAATCTTGGATGGGGTTGTTATTGCTACAGAAGCTATTCACTCGATGGAAACTTCTAAGGAGAAAACTATGTTTCATTAAGTTGGACATGGCCAAAGCCTATGATCGGGTCATATGGTCCTTTCTTCAGAAAGTTCTTGCTGCTTTTGGATTTGAGGAGGAATGGATTAGATGCGTGATGAGTTGTGTTTCTTCTTCCTCATTATTTGTTCTTGTTAATAATGAGCCATCAGAGCTGTTTGAGGCCTCAAGGGGATTGAGACAAGGAGATCCTTTATCTCCTTATTTGTTTATCATTATGGCGGAAGGGTTGGAAAGATTTCTCAAGTCTCAAGTCATGCAGGGTCTCATTCGGGGGTGGAAGTGGGATAGTAGTTTGCCACCTCTTTCCCACCTTCAATTTGTTGATGATACTGCTATCAAGGAAGCTGGAAATATTAGACAGTCTCTTGACATATATCTTGGTGCTTCCGGATAGTTGATTAATGAGGACAAGTCTTCTATTTTCTTCTTCAATACCCCTCCTCTTATTCAAGCCAGGATTGCTCGCATTCTAAGATTCCAGGTTGGGACTCCCCCCTTCATTTATCTTGGTATTCCAATTTCATATCACCCTCTACCTAGATCTTCTTGGCAGTCTATGCTTGATAAGTTTAGAAGGAAGGTGAATCACTTGGACTTTCGGATGGCTATCCACTGCAGGTAGAGTGTTGCTTTTAAAATCTGTTGTTCAAGCTTTACCCATTTATAGATGTTTTGTACAAATAGCTCCCTCTCACTTCATCAAGGACATGGATGCTTTGTCAAAACAGTTTTTATGGTTAGGAAAACTTGATCAATCTAAATAGAGTTTGGTTAGGTGGGATTCTATGTGTAGTCCGGTGCAAGAGGGAGGCCTTGAGTTGCGACGGACAACTCTTTTTGGGCAGGCTTTGGCTGCAAAACTTTATTGGAGATGGTGTACCTCTCAAGATCAGATTTGGGCTAAAATATTATCTTGTAAATACTTGCGAGGTATTTACGAGGCTGAAATCCCTAGAGTCAGCTTGGTTGGGAAAGGTTCAATTATTTGGGACACTTTGAAAAGAGGAGCTAATTTAATCAAGCAGGGTTTGTTCTAGATTTGCAATCAGGGATCAAATGCTCTTTTTTGGGAGGATTCTTGGGATGGCCACCCTCCTATCTTGAATCAATATCCTAGGTTACGTTCCCTAAGCATTTTTTTCTTGGAAGCAGGCTGGTCTTGTGCGGAGGACTTTAAAAAAATCCAGTCTTTTGGAAATATGGAGATGTACAGGTGGAAAGATCCGCAAGAATGGCCCCAGGGGGGACTGGCCAAGGACAGAGAGGTGCTTGCTCTTATTCTTACAAGGAGGCCTTGTTCTTCATTGAGGGGTAAAGATATTCTGGCTTGGAACCCTGATCCTAAGGGAACCTACTCGGTAGCCTATGGTTATCGGGTTCTTGATAAGCAAAAGTATGGGAGTCTTCCTGTCACTTGGTGGAAAAAGGTGTGGAACAAATTTTCCTGGCCAAAATGTAACTTCTTTCTCTGGTTGGTAGCTCGTAATTGTTGCCACATTTTGCACGGGGTGCCATGTCTTCGGTTTTTTTTGTGTAAGGATGCTGCTTTCCCTTCTCTCTTCCTTCTCTCCCTTTCTCCACTATCCCCTATCTTCCTTGCCATCAATTTCATTCTCTTCATTCTCCCCCCCTCTTCTGACTGTTTCTCCAAGAGGGCAAAAGGCCCAAAATTTTCTAAGTGTTAGTGTTGCCGCAACCCGACTTCGCAGCGAAGTCGGGCTTAGCCCTTAATTCTAAGCGCACTTGGAGAGCTAATGTGTAGAGAGCTGAGCCCAAAATTTGACTAAGGATTGAGCGAACCCCGACTTTGCAGCGAAGTCGGGTTGCGCTCTCAGTTTTGTGCGCACCTGGGCATTGTCAGTGAAGGACATTACAAAAAAGTCCAAGTGTTGGGCGCGCAACCCGACTTCGCAGCAAAGTCGGGCTGCGCCCTCAAATTCGTGCGCAGTTGGGCGACTCACTTGAAGAAACGGCTAAGTGTTGGGATTGCCCGACTTCGCAACGAAATCGGGCTTCGCCCTGGAAGAAGAGTGCAGTTGAGCAGCCCATCATGGTACCTCCAACAAATAATAAGTGAGCGAACCCCGACTTCGCAACGAAATCGGGCTTCGCCCTGGAAGAAGAGTGCAGTTGAGCAGCCCATCATGGTACCTCCAACAAATAATAAGTGTTGAGCAACCCGACTTCGCAGCGAAGTCGGGGTTCGCTCACTTACCTGCACGCACTCGGGCAAAGAATGTCGAAGCCTGCCCAAAAATTTTCTAAGGCACGGAGGCCTCCCCAACTGCGCTACTTCCCCCTTGCGCTGCCTGGTTGCGCTCCAATTTTGGGCGAAGTCGGGCAAGAAAGAAAATATGAGCTCCTAAGGCAGATTTTTCCCCTTATCAGATTTCAACAGTTGTCCAGCCTCGAGATTTGAGTCAGAGATGTGATGGGAGGTGTGCGAGCGTGAACTGACTTATTGTACTGTTGCCACATTTTGCACGGGGTGCCATGTTTTCATTTATATTGTAAGTATGCTACTCTCCCTTCCCTCCTCGTCCTTTCCCTCTCTCCACTATCCCCTTTCTCCCCTTCTGTCAGTTTCATTCCCGTCATTTCCCCTTTTTCCTCTTGTACTTTCTTCGGTCAATTTCCTAAAACAGAGCAAAAGGTCCCTGAAAATTTCTAAGTCTAAGAGCACAACCTAACTTCGCAGCGAAGTCGGGGTGCACCCTTAAGTTCGAGCGCACTCGGGAATGCGAAGTGCGGAAAAGGACCAAAAAGGACCGAAATTTGGCTAAGTACAAGAGCGCAACCCGACTTCGCTGAGAAGTCGGGGTGCGCTCTCGTTCCTGTGCGCACTTGGGAAACAGCGGATCCCGAAAATTGGCTAAGTGTCAGAGCGCAACCCGACTTCGCAGAGAAGTCGGGCTGCGCCCTCATTTCTGTGCGCAATCTGAACAGCAAGCAAAACTGGCTAAGTGCCAAAGCGCAACCCGACTTCAAGCAAAACTGGCTAAGTGCCAAAGCGCAACCCGACTTCGCAACGAAGTCGGGCTGCGCTCTCTAACTTGTGCGCACTTGGGCAGGATGTTTCAAGCAGCCCAAAAACTGTCTAAGGCACAGAGGCCTCCCCAACTGCGCTGTTCCCCCCTTTGCGTTGTTTAATTGCACTCTGATTCCGGGCAAATTCGGACATGAAAGAGAGACTGCCTTTCAAGGCAGATTCGTCCCTTATCAGATTTTGACAAGTGTCCAGCCTCGAGATTTGGGCCAGAGATGTGACAGAAAGGACAAGCGTAGGCCAAATTATTATACCGCAGCTACCCTCATTTAAGCTGACTCAAAGTTTCATCTACCGCAGCTACCCGCATTCAAGTTGACTCAAAGTTTCATCAACCGCATTGCCACGTAGCTGCCAAGTTTTTAGGTGGACCTTGCTGCAAGTACAGTCCCTGTCTGCAGAAGTCAACATCAGCAGCTCTTTTGCCGCTTTTGTCAGCTATTGTCGGGTCTGGGATCCTGTGCCCAGAGTTGTAATCTGGGGGAAATCACGCTATAAATAGCTGCGCCATATCATTGTAAAGGGGTGAAAGGGGGATATACTGCTAGGGAACCATTGTAGCTGTACGCCTGCTTCTGAATGCAAGATACACTTGGCTCTATTTACTGTTATTGTTCTTTATGCTACCTTTACTTAGCATTTCTGCCTCATGTTGCTTATGTTATTGCTTATTGTTATTCTGCTATCTGGATATCGGTATTTGATGATTAAGTATTCCTGGAATGCATAGTTAGAGGATTCATAGAGTGAATGACATTGGTAGTTTCTGTAATGTATTCTGTATTTAATTTCTGTTAGTAGTGGTGATTGATAGTTGTTGTGCTGCTTATCCTCCCCACCCAACGCAAATCACATTTATATTTCTTTCCACATTTCTAATTTCTTTCCTGCACTCTGAGCTTAAAACCATCTGAGAAAACATATAGGAAGCCGGCCTTCTCCGGAGATTGGCACGGAAGGCATTCCTTCCTTTCGGCCTTTCAATCTGTTGGGCGAATCTAGGGCGCATTTCACTAAATCCTATCCTATCCTAGGGACCCGAAAGTTTCCCACCCAAAACAAAATCGAAGCATCGATGTTCGCTTCATTGCTGTTAAAATTAGAACACCTGGCGACTCTACAAGTACCTGAATATTCTCTGAGTCCGTGAGACCGGTCCAAGCGCCTTCATGCATACAAGAAGGTGGAGAGCAAGGAATCCGGGAAACCAGCCTGATCTCTACGAAATTGACATCAACGCCCCGGGAGAGCGTGTAAGGCTGGCCGACTACCGAGCTCGCATAGACGAACCGAAACCGAAATCGAAGAGACCGAAGTTGAAGAGCAACCTACGTCTTCGGACGGCACCGATACCGAGTACACGACCGGAGGGGAAGAAGACATGGCTGCTCAGCAAAATGATGACGACCTCTTCCCAGCGGTCGACTCCACGGGGCCCTTGGCCCTAATCGGACAAGAGTCTGTACCCCCCGCTGCCTTGAAGGCCATCCCTACTTATGATGGCTACGGCAAAACGGCGTATGAACACATCCAGGACATTCTGGCCTTGGCTGCGCTACACTCTATTACAGATGAGAGTGTCAAGACCCGTCTACTGGCTCTTTCCCTAAGGGGGAAGCTTCTCTATTGGTGGAGATCTTTGCCAGAAGGATCTATCACGGGGTGGCCTCAGTCTGCCGATCCCTCTTCGCTGTTGCATCAGTTCCAAAGTATCCAACGTCACCCACAAGAGGAGGTATCAGACTTCAACATAAGGTTTGCGAGGTCTTGGAAAAGAGTGCCTCGCGAGCTGCGACCTTCGACAGGTCAAGTTGCACACTACTACTTGAGGTCTTTCAACTCGGATATCTGCCTACTTCTGAAGATAGCCCGAGTCGATTCCTTCCCTGCCCTATACAAAGCTGCCCAACAAGCAGAATTAGACATAATCTCTATAGGCAGACTCCCGCATAGAGTGCAGCCCCCCATTTATCTTGATTTTCCTCAGTCCCAGTATCCATCGGCCTCTGGTGTGATGCCATCATCCTCAAGTCAGCACCCCCAGCAGCCATGGAATCCAACACCAGTTATAAACCCCTACGGCCCGCCTCAGATTCATTATCCTAACCCACCACCTTCGCCTCCGCAGTATCCCTCACTCCCAACTCCCCCTCATTACGCGGCGTATTCTGCACCCCCGCCATTGGCTGCAATACCTCCGCCGGCCCGGTTGGCGCCTGCAGATAATGATATTCAGAATAAAATCCTCTAAGAGGTACGGGCTCTGGCCTCTAGGTATCATACTATGTCCAACGATATGACAATAATGAAGAAGAAACAAGCCCAGATGGAGTTCCTTCCAAGAAGACCATATCCTCCTCCAGCGCTAACGAAAGATCAAGCCGCACAAGCTCAAAGACACCCCCCGGCAAGAAATGCTGCAAATGAGGATCAACCTGGCACTTCTGACCAGGTTAACTGGTGCTCTACGTGCAACGATCCACACTCAGAAGAAGGGTGCACGCTGCATCAGCATTATCTCCAGACCCTGGCGGGCAGCGCCATAGAGGATGAATTATACATGATCCTGGACGATGAAGGCAACTTTGCCATCCCAGAAGAAGATCCTGCGTTGCTCCTAACCAAGGAAGGCAGAAAGCCCGTTGAGGCTGCCACAGCCCAAGCAAAGCCGTTGAAGGTATACGCCAGAAGAGAAAAGGCGCAACCTGCTGGGCTACCAGCCGACAAGTCACTATGGCCTCCTGCTACCAAAGAAAGATTTCCTGCGCTCAAGGCTCCCGCGGTGAAAGCCCCCGCAGCTCAGCCTCCAGCCGAAACAAAGGAACAAGCTCAAGAGAAGCTAAGATATCCGTCGTTGACGAAGAGACAGAGAGTCGAAGCCACGCAGCAATACCGGACTAAGTATGAGCCTGCGAAAGAAATAGAGGGAGCCAACACTTCAACCTACAACATAGTTGACAAGCTAAAGAGAACCCCCGCAAAGATAAGTATGTACGAGGCTCTTCTGCTCCCAGGGCAAGTTGATCTGCTGCAGGAATCTTTGAAAAACATAAAAGACGGGAAGCCGACGCAGCCTACTGTGTTAGCTCAACCCCTGACAGTCTCCGCCACCGGAAAAAACAGGCCACCTCCTTTCTATCTGTCATTACGGATGGAAGGCTATGTACACAATTGTATGGTGGATTCTGGTGCTTCCACGACTGTCATGCCGAGAGCCGTCTGCGAAGAGATCGGTATGGAATATATAAGGAGCACCCAAGGTGTGCTACAGCTAGACGGCACCCCTGTCAAGACAGTTGGTGTCATCAAGGATATCCCAATCCGACTGCATAAAGCTCTCGACATAGTGGTCATACAGGAAGTCGTTGTGGTCGACTTAGAACCCTACTTCGGCATGTACCTCTCCAGGGAGTTCATTGCAAAGATGGGTGGGTATCTGTCTCTGGATTACTCACATATGGAAGTGCCCTTCACAGGAAGGAGACTAAAGATCTATAATGAAAAGCCTTCCACATTTCTAGTAGAGAAAATACCCGGAGAAGAGCCACAAAACGGCATGGTTCAGCTGACAACTAAAGAACTGGTAGTGGTGGACATGACAGAAGAAGCCCTTGAGCTGTTACAAGTGGAGGATGAGTTCTCCTTGCTGGACTTCAATGCCATGATTGAGACTGAGCAAGGTCGTTACTCCGTCACCCGACTCGAAAGACTTGACCAGTCAGCAAGGAAAGAGGTAGGACCCGCACCAAAAAAGCTATGGAAGTTGTTCTTTGATGGCGCCCGATGTAAAAATGGCGCCGATGCAGGTGTACTCTTGGTTTCCCCGTCCAGGATCCAGAAGGACTACACTTACAGGCTGGCTTGGAGCTGTACTAATAACGCGGCGGAGTATGAAGCTCTGTGCTTGGGTTTGAGAAAAGCAGAGAGACTAGGGGTGAAACATTTGCAGATCTTTGGCGACTCAAAGTTGGTGTGCAACCAAATTACGAATAAGTGCGCCTCCAAGAAGCATTACCTCAAGGCGTATCGTAACCGTGTCTGGGACCTAATGGAGTCATTCGACTCATTAAATGTCAAAGCCATATCACGTGAGAAGAATAAACACGCTGACATTCTGGCGTCTGTTGGAGCCAGGTATGTTCCGGCTGATGACACTGTCCAGAAGCCGAAGCCAGTTCGTACCATCTACAGGCCTTCTGTGCCTGATAAAGACACCCACTAGCAGGTGTTTGACTGTGACGAGTACATCGTCACTTTTTTGATTAATGAAGCAAGTACTATAGAAGGTACAGACCTTGATGACGAGCAATACGAGGGGTTGATACAGTTAAAGAACAATCATGTCCCGAAAGGACTAATTACCCTAGAGAGTCTCTTTGATCAGAACGATAGGGCAATATCCCACAGAATCAAAGTAGACCCCAAGCAGTACGTAGACCTGGAACTGGAACCTGGAAAAACAATCAAGGTCGGGACGGACTGCACTAAAGAGGAACTAGAGCAGATCAGATCATTATGCGGAGAGTTCCCTGATATCGTGGCCTGGTGCTACCAGGACTTGAAGGGGTATGACAGAGAGATGATCCAGCATACCATAGAGCTGGAAGACAATGCAAAACCTTTCCGGCAGAAGCAAAGGGCAGTAAACCCGAAAATAGAAGCAATGATGAAAGCAGAGCTCTTGAAGATGCTGGAGGCCAAAATCATCTACCCCATCAAGCACTCATCTTGGGTCGCGAATTTGGTTCTTGTGAGGAAAAAGAATGGAGACATCCGTCTCTGCGTGGATTTTAGAAACCTTAATCAAGCCTCGCTGAAGGACCATTATCCGCTTCCCCAAATTGATCAGATCCTCCACATCATTGCTAGAGCACAGAGGTTCTCTCTCTTGGATGGATTCTCTGGATACAACCAGATATGGGTAAAGGACGAAGATCAGCACAAGACAGCGTTCACCACCAAATGGGGAACGTTTGCATATCAGCGCATGCCCTTCGGCCTGTCTAATGTCGGCGCTACGTTTCAAAGAGCCATGGACTTGGCGTTCCGGGAGCTGCTCAACAAGGTCATTGTCATCTACTTGGATGATATGACTGTATTTTCTCACAGGAGAGAGGACCATGCTTCCCACTTGCGGCAAATATTTGAGAGATGTTGTGAATTCGGCATTTCCATCAACCCGAAGAAGTCAGTCTTCGCGGTAAAGGAAGGTAAGCTGCTAGGACATGTCATTTCCGAGAAAGGCCTCGCAGTGGATCCTGACAGAGCAGAAGCCCTTCTCCGCTTACCCATCCCAGTCGACAAGAAGGGGTTACAGTCATTCTTCGGCCAAATCAACTTCGTGAGGAAGTTCATACCGGACTTCGCACAAGTAATTGCCGAACTCCTAAAAAAGAATGTCGAATTCTTGTGGACTGACGAAAGAAAGCAGACCTTTGAAGAAATCAAGGCCAGAATCGCACAAGCTCCGATGTTGATAAATCCAGATTATTCCAAGGATTTCATCCTGTACGCGGTGGGAGAACCCGAGAGTTACACCGCAGTCCTGACTCAGAAGGGAGATGATGGTGAAGAACGCCCCATAGCGTTTTTAAGCCAGGTGATCCAGCCGCATGAAGAAAAGTACAATTTTATTGAGCGGCAGGTTCACGTAGTCATGAAATCCCTCAGGAAGTTCAGGCACTTCGTCTCCCAGAGCCGGATAACTGTCTTCGTGATACATCCGGACGTCAGGAATTTCATCGTACAAGGGGAGCCAGGTCACAAGAGGGCAAGATGGATAGCCAAAATCCAAGAATTTGACATCGAGGTACGGCCAACGAAGCTGATCAGAGGCCGAGCCTTGTGCCAAGAGCTGGCCCGAAGCGCTGCAGCTGAAATCTCTGTCTGCAAGTGGGAAGATCCGATAGCAGAAACTAACCTTTCCAACTCCTTATCAGAGGAAAGTGATTGGACAAATGACCTGGCGCGGTATTTTAGCACAAAGAGATGTCCAGATCATCTCAATGCCTCACAAAGAAGGAGGTTTAGGCTAAACGCCTTGAGATATGTACTGTGCCCCAAGGGGCTGTATTTTAAAAACATTGACAGCATATTGTTGCGATGCGTCAGAGAAACAGATAAAACGAGGGTCCTCGGAGAATTCCACTCTGGGATGCCTGGGGGACATCATTCTGGGAGGACTATGGCCTTATAAATTATCAGAGCTGGGTATTATTGGCCCACTCTCTTCACAGACACACATGCGGTCTGTATTAAATGTGAAAAATGCCAGAGATTCGCTGGCAGGAACAGAAAGGCACCCTTGCCCCTCCAGCCAATTCAAGCCGAGACTCCGTTTCAGTAGTGAGGTCTAAACTTCATCGGGGCCATCACGCCTAACTCTGCAGCGGGACACAAGTTTATCCTTACAGCCACCGATTATTTCACTCGGTGGGCAGAGATGATCCCCACTAAGCACACGGACCAAGAAACGGTCATTGGGTTCCTCGAGAGCCTCATCACCCGTTTCGGGGTCCCGGAGGCAATAGTTACAGACAATGGTCCGGGGTTCGCAGGTGCTGTACTCACGGAGTTCACCAGAAAATACGGCATCTATCACAAGATGTACTCGAACTACTACCCCCAGGGGAATGGCCTGGCCGAGTCCAACAAGAATCTACTAAAGATTGTTAAAAAAACAGTAGAGAGAAACAAGAGGACATGGCACCTACTCCTGAATCGGGCGTTGTGGGCGGATCGCATATCGTTCAAGAAGTCTATCAAGACATCCCCTTACGCGCTCGTGTACGGCAAGGAGGCAGTTCTGCCTACCCACATAGAGATACCCGCACTCTGGATGCTAGATGAAGAAAAAGGCGACGGGGATCCAGTGGACGCCAGACTTTGCCAACTATTGCGGTTAGAAGAAGAAAGGGAAAAGGCATACCAGGCCTTTACTAAACATGTCGAGGCAACCCAGGGTTGGTTTGCGAAAGGCACCACCACCCGAGTTTTCAAAATCGAGGACCTAGTGTTAAAGTGGGACTCACTTAAAGCAAAGTCGGGCAACCATGACAAATTTGATGCCCTCTAGGAAGGTCCCTATCAGATTGCTCGGGTAAACCAATTCAATTCATTCGTGCTTCGGGACATGGCAGGACAACTTCTCCCCATTCCTGTCAACGGTTTCCACCTGAAACTTTACCATCACTGAAGACACCCAAGGGGTCCTTCTTTGTACATATTCCTTTTTTGCATTTTAGTTTATGACAGAATGTATATATTTATTTCAGTATTCAGCTTTTAGTTTTCAGAGCCTAAGTGAAGCATAGAGCAAACCCCGACTTCGCAGCGAAGTCGGGCATCGCTCCTTGAATAGTGCGACATCGGGAGTTTGAGAGAAGGCAGCTGACAAAAAGCCTAAAAAATGACTAAGTGCTGGGTGCGCAACCCGACTTCGCAGTGAAGTCGGACTGTGCAACGTCTTGGGAGCGCAGTCGGGCAGCGCAGAGCGAAAATTGGCTAAGTGTTGAAGTCGGACTGCGCAACAAATTCTGGGCGAAGTCGGAGTGCACACGTTTTCTGGGCGAAGCCTGAGTGCGCCCTCAATTTCGGTCGCACCTTGAATGACTTGTCACGAGAAACGAGGGACATAATGGCAAAAAATTTCTAAGTATGGGCCCAGTCTGCCCAGTGAGGCATAACGCGAAGTTGGGCTGCGTCCCTCGTTAAAACCCTGGGCCAAAAATCTCCCTCAAAGTGTGTGCCCAGGCGGCGGCTGTGACGTCATTGGAAGCACAAGGTCCAAAAAATTTTAACAATAATGATTGCGCGTCTTTCAAAGCAGATGTCATTAAAAAAGCAGGCGCATTAGGACCAACCGCAACCAAGATACGCTTTACAAAGAAAAACCCACGCACGGCCGCCAAAGAATAATAGCATTTCCACCTACTTCGGGCAAATCACCTTAACCCCCTCCCTTGCGCCATTAATGTTGTTTTTTTTCCTAGAAAAAGGGCCCTGGCATGGCCCTGGCATACTCAGAACATCCGAATTATCAAGCCAACTCTGAGCTGCAAGGCGCAGAATTGAAGAATTAGTAACCAGAGTCCCCGTCTCTGCCACCTCGAGCAGAAAACAGAAAATGGACAAGGGAAAAGCGCCAATGCAGACGCAGTCCAGCAATACAAAGCGCGAGGCAGAAGAGCACACAGAATCCAGCGCTCATGAGAGCGAAGCGCCACGAGAGCGAACAAGGAGATCTAGGTCGAAGAGAAGCCAAGGGCAAGATCCACCGCCGCCCATCAACCGCCTGGCCGGGTATAGGGATGACGAGTACTCCATTAGCCTCACCAAGCTGCGGCCGAATATAGCGAAGTGGGCTGGCAAAGTTTCACCCTCGCACCATGTCGAGGCTGCCTACAAGTCGAACCTGTACTGGTTCTTGTGCCCTCCCGTCCACCATTGCCCGGAGCTGGTTGAGTCTATTGTGACATATTACAAACCAGCTACCCGACAAGTCTGTGACAACCAAGGAAGAGTGTTGTTCACCCTCTTCAAGGAGAGCGTCCAGCCAACCTTCGCCCCGGGGCTCCAGTACGACCCCAACGCCATTATCAGAAGAATTAACCTGGATGAGCAGGCGGGCAGATTCGCCCAGAACAGAAGGATGAGAGAGTTTCTAGACTCAGAGCTGAAAACCCCGCTACCAGCCGGACAGTGGCCGACAGGCCCTATACCCCTGGACAGGTTCGAGAATAAATACATATATATTATCCTGGCATGGGTACTCGGCTGCGACACGGATAGAATGGTGCGCCCGTACCAGCTGGCGCTCGCAGAATGCATCTTGCATGGGGAGTTTTATGACTCCACTACGCAAAGGAGCGGAAGGCGCCCTATTTTCTTTGACTGGGTAGATTGGGTGGCGTACGCCATACATTCGAACCTGGTCAGGTTGCAGCAAAAGCAGACAACAGAGTTCCAACTCTGCTCGTTCCTCACATGGTTGTGCCTGTACCACACGCAATACCGGATTAAAGTGCCTGACCTAAAAAAGGTAAATGAGAAGGGAGAACCGCTGCCTGTGTACGAGTGGACAAAAGCCCTGTACAGGAGAGGGTCGTACTACAATTTCAACTTCAAATTTCTAGGTATGACCTTGGCGCTGTTCAACGGCAAGGCATCTCGCCCACCACTGGCCATGACGAACTATCTGAGGAAGTACAAGTGCGATGATACCTTCTGGTTGACTCAGGGCATTGTGATCAGAATCTACGGATTCAAGGGGAAGCCGTTCCTGCTGCCCCATTTTTGCACTGAGCATCAGTTCAGTATGGAGATATCGCGCCAGATGGACTATGTCGAGGAGGACTTCGGCCAGGGAAAGAAGAGAGGCAATATTTTCAAGTATCCTATTACCGCGCTGTTCAACGGCAAGGCATCTCGCCCACCACTGGCCATGACGAACTATCTGAGGAAGTACAAGTGCGATGATACCTTCCGGTTGACTCAGGGCATTGTGATCAGAATCTACGGATTCAAGGGGAAGCCGTTCCTGCTGCCCTATTTTTGCACTGAGCATCAGTTCGGTATGGAGATATCGCGCCAGATGGACTATGTCGAAGAGGGGAAAGAAGAGAGGCAATATTTTCAAGTATCCTATTACCTGGGCGAACATTCAAGTGCACGAGATTCGGCAGCATGTCTACCTCGAACAAGACCTCTTTAGCATGGGCCTGATACAGCTACCTCAGCGCTGGAAATATGACCCAATCGAGGTCAGGGGAAAGTTTGTACATATCTACCCCCGAGCGGAGATCATGGAGGAAAGGTGCAATAACACAGGTGCAGACCTGGAATGGCACATTGAGCGGATGCAATCATGGCCGCCATGGCATGATTTTTACTGTGAAGAAGTGGAGTATGATCCGGAGCGCAATCCAGACCACCGGTTAGACTCAGCAGGCTTCAAGAAATTCCTCTCAAAGGTGGCACCCCTCAGCTGGCAAAAGGACAAAATTATTGAATGCTGGAAAATGAGGTGTCACACGCAACACGATAAGTCTAACCGGAAGACATTGGCCGTAGATGATGAATTTTCGGCCTTATATGATAAATACGCCGACAAATGGGAGTCGTTCGCGTTTCGAGATTGCGTTCCCCTAGGCGCCAAAAAGAGATAAAAGGAAGCCCCCATCCCAGCAATTGCCTACTCAAGGGACTTCCAGCACAACACCAATAAGCAGTCAGGTGGGCCCGATGTTGCCTCCAGCTCCTGAAGCGTTACCTCAAAAGGTACAAGATCTAGAAAAGTCAACTAGTGAGGCGACACCCCAAAAGGAAAAGGCGCTAGAAGAGTCAACCGGTGGAACGGCCGCAGCAAGCATTCTTTCGTCAAAACCTAGGTACAAGTTTACCGTGGGAACACCGCTGCCAGCCGCCCCAACCTCCTCCGCCTCCTTTGAGCCAGCTGCAGCTCCAAAAGAAAAGAAGAGGAAGAGGAGCGAAAAGGCCAAGCGGCCTAAGGAGTCTGCGTAGCAAACGGCCGCAACACGAACAGTAACGACCGCGCTAGAAATCATCTCTTTGGATAGCCCAGGGAAAGAAGCAAAAGTTTGGGCAACATCTGGAAGAAGATCTGGCTAAGGCCACCACGCGGCTGGAGTCTGCCCAGCAGGAGATCAAGGACCTAAAAGCACAGCTCGTCGCCTCTCAGCAGGAGGCTACAGCACAAAGGACGGCCGAACAACTGTCAAAAGAGAAGAAGGCAGCATTGGAGCATGTCTCTCAGTTGTAGGATTCGTTAAGACAGGCCCAATCTCAGCTGAAGGAGAAGACGTCCCAGACGGCGACCTTTTCGAAAAACAAGGTCAAAGAGATGAGGGCTGGTTTGCTGCAGGGATGCAGAGCTAATGTTGTTAGATCCCTATCCGGCCTGGATTTTGCATCCAGGATCCAAGAAGTATCTGCCCAGGGAAAGCCTGTGGTAGAGGAGGCCGAACACCAAGCGAAGCAGTGGTTGGACTTGGCAATGAAAATTGAAGAGTTCGTGCGCAAAGGCCTCCGATTTCCCCCAATGTCCCGAATTGCCCTAGATTGGGCAGATGCAAGGGTAACCTTGCACAATTACTTTGAAAAAACGAAAAAGACAAGGGCCGCCAGGAAAATGCTGGACGCATTGAACCACGAAATGAATATTTGCCTGGCCCCCTTCAACACTCTTTCTGAGCTCGGATGCCCAAGCTTCGTCAAGGATGGGGAGTTTCTGCCCCTTGAACGGGTGAAGCTGAATTGGTTGTCTTTCGAGGCAGATACGTCGAAAATTGAAAGTTGGGCCGAGCCAGTCCAAGAAGCACAGGTCACTCAGATGTGCAAGATCAACACCTCCCTTCAGGAGTTGGGAGAGAGATATAACACCATCGACGTACACACGATTGCAGCATTCAAAGCAGCGCTGAAGGATGTCAGCGATTTAGGGCCCTTTCAGGCGACAGCCTGGGACCAGGCCAAGGCTGCGTACAATCATGTCTGTGAACGAGAGCAGCCGGCCGAGCAAGAAGGTGACAGTGATGATAATTCAGATTCAGAAAAGGGGGGAGAATCAGAAGAAGAAACTGCTGAAAGCGAATCCGAAGAGGAGCAGTTACCCAAAAAGGGGGCGCGAGAGCAGCGGGATGCAGGGGAAGGGAGTTCCTCTGCGCCCAAATGATAAAGGCCTGGTTCTTTGCGTCGAGGCGAGGTCGACACCCCGCAAGCCGCCAGGAATGTTGCCACATTTTGCACGGGGTGCCATGTTTTCATTTTTATTGTAAGTATGCTACTCTCCCTTCCCTCCTCCTTTACCTCTCTCCACTATCCCCTTTCTCCCCTTCTGTCAGTTTCATTCCCGTCATTTCCCCTTTTTCCTCGTGTACTTTCTTCGGTCAATTTCCTAAAACAGAGCAAAAGGTCCCTGAAAATTTCTAAGTCTAAGAGTGCAACCCGGCTTCGCAGCGAAGTCGGGGTGCGCCCTTAGACTTAGAGCGCACTCGGGAATGCGAAGTGCGGAAAAGGACCGAAATTTGGCTAAGTACAAGAGCGCAACCCGACTTCGTTGTGAAGTCGGGGTGCGCTCTCGTTCCTGTGCGCACTTGGGAAGCAGCGGATCCCGAAAATTGGCTAAGTGCCAGAGCGCAACCCGACTTCGCAGCGAAGTCAGGCTGCGCCCTCATTTCTGTGCGCAATATGAACAGCAAGCAAAACAGGCTAAGTGCCAGAGCGCAACCCGAATTTGCAGCGAAGTCGGACTGCGCCCTCTAACTTGTGCGCACTTGGGCAGGATGTTTCAAGCAGCCCAAAAACTGTCTAAGGCACAGAGGCCTCCCCAACTACGCTATTCCCCCCTTTGCGCTGTTTAATTGCGCTCTGATTCCGGGCAAATTAGAACATAAAAGAGAGACTGCCTTTCAAGATAGATTCGTCCCTTATCAGATTTTGACAAGTGTCCAGCCTCGAGATTCGAGGCGGAGATGTGACAGGGAAAGGACAGGCGTAGGCCAAATTATTATACCGCAGCTACCCTCATTTAAGCTGACTCAAAGTTTCATCTACCGCAGCTACCCGCATTCAAGCTGACTCAAAGTTTCATCAACCGCACTGCCACGTAGCTGCCAAGTTTTTAGGTGGACCTTGCTGCAAGTACAGTCCCTGTCTGCAAAAGTCAACATCAGCAGCTCTTTTGCCGCTTTTGTCAGCTTTGTCAGCTATTGTCGGGTCTGGGATCCTGTGCCCAGAGTTGTAATCGGGGGGAAATCACGCTATAAATAGCTGCGCCATATCATTGTAAAGGGGTGGAAGGGGGATATACTGCTAGGGAACCATTGTAGCTGTACGTCTACTTCTGAATGAAAGATACACTTGGCTCTATTTACTGTTATTGTTCTTTATGCTGCCTTTACTTAGCATTTCTGCCTCATGTTGCTTATGTTATTGCTTACTGTTATTCTGCTATCTGGATATCGGTATTTGATGATTAAGTATTCCTGGAATGCATAGTTAGAGGATACATACAATGAATGACATTGGTAGTTTCGTAATGTATTACGTATTTAATTGCTGTTAGTAGTGGTGATTGATAGTTGTTGTGCTGCTTATCCTCCCCACCCATCGCAAATCACATTTATATTTCTTTCCGCATTTCTAATTTCTTTCCTGCACTTTGAGCTTAAAACCATCTGAAAAAACATATAGGAAGCAGGCCTTCTCCGGAGATTGGCACGGAAGGCATTCCTTCCTTCCGACCTTTCAATCTGCTGGGCGAATCTAGGGCTCATTTCACTAAATCCTATCCTGGTGGCAGATTCATAACCAACATGTACCTCAGCTGCCCTCAGTCAAGCTGACTCGGAGCATCATCCACCGCACTGCCACGTAGCTGCTGATTTTTCAGGTGGACCTTGCTGCAAGTACGTTCCATGCCGCCAGAGGTCAACATCAGCCGCTTTTTGCCACTTTTGTCAGCTTTTTCAGCTATTGTCAGGTCTGGGATCCTGTGCCCAAAGATGTAATGGGGGGAAATTTACACTATAAATAGCTTGGCAATATCATTGTAAAGAGTGGAAGGGGGATATATTGCTAGGGAACCGTTGTAGTTGTGCGTTTGCTTCTAAATACAAAATATACTTGGCTCTATTGACTGTCTTTATCTTGTATGTTGCCTTTACTGAACATTTCTGCCTCATGTTGCTTATGTTATTGCTTACTGTTATTCTGCTTTCTGGATATCGGTATTTAATAGTTAAGTATTCCTGGAATGCAAAAGTAGAGGATACATAGGATGAATGACGTTGGTAGTTTCTGCAACATATCTTGTGTTTAATTGTTGTTAGTAGTGCTGATTGGTTGTTGTCGTGCTTCTTATCCTCCCCACCCAGGACAATCACATTTATATTTCTTTCTACATTTCTGATTTTTTTCCTGCACTATGAGCTTAAACCCAATTGAGAAAACATAGGAAGCCGGCCTCCTCCGGAGATTGGCACGAAAGGCATTCCTTCCTTCCGACCTTTCAATCTGTTGGGCAAATATAGGGCGCATTACACTAAATCCTATCCTAGTGGCAGATTCGTAACCAACAGTTTCTCTAGCACGCCCGGTGGGACATGGGAGTTTCCCACCCCAAAACAGAATCTAAGCATTGGTGTTCGCTTCATTGCTGTCAAATCAGAACACCTGGCGACTCTACAAGTACCCGAATATTCTCTGAGTCCGTGAGACCGGTCCAACCTCAAAAGCGCCTTCATGCATACAAGAAGGTGGAGAGCAAGGAACCCAGGACAGCAGCCTGATCTCTACGAAATCGACATCAACGCTCCCGGGGAGCGCGTAAGGCTGGCTGACTACCAAGCTCACCAAAACAAACTCGAAGCTGAAGCTGAGATTGAAGAAGTCGAGATCGAAGAATCTGAAGTCAGAGAGGCCGAAATTGAAGAACAGCCTACAACTTCGAACAACACTGATACCGATTATACGACCAAAGAGGAAGAAGACATGGCTGCCCAACAAAATGATGACGACCTCTTCCCAGCAGTTGATTCCACAGGGCCCTTGGCTCTAATTGGACAAGAGGTTGTGCCCCCGCTGCCTTGAAATCCATTCCTACTTACAATGGCTCTGGGAAAACAGCATACGAGCACATCCAAGACATTCTGGCCTTGGCTGCGCTGCACTCTATCACGAGTGAGTGTTAAGCCCGTCTATTAGCCCTTTCTCTGAGAGGGAAGCTTCTCTATCGGTGGAGATCTTTGCCAGAAGGAGCTATCACGGGATGGCCCCAGTTAGCAGGCAGGCTAGTGAAGGGATGCAACGAGTTCGCTGATCCCTCTTCATTGTTGCATCAGTTTCAAAGTATTCAACGCCATCCACAAGAGGAGATATCGGACTTCAACGTGAGGTTTGCGAGGTCCTGGAAGAGAGTACCTCGCGAGCTGCGACCTCCGGCGGGACAAGCTGCGAACTATTACCTGAGGTCTTTCAATTCAGATATTTGCCTACTTCTCAAGATAGCATGGGTCGACACTTTCTCTACCCTATATGAAACTGCCCAACAAGCAGAATTAGACATAATTTCTATATGCAGACTTCCTCATAGAATGCAGCCTCCCATTTACCCTGATTTTCCTCAGTCACAATACCCATTTGCGTCTGGTGTAATGCCATCCTCGTCAAATCAGTACCCCCAGCAGCCATGGAATCCAACTCCAGTTATAAACCCCTATGGTCTGCCCCAGATCCATTATCCTAATCCGCCACCTCCACCTCCGCAATATCCTACACTCCCTGCTCCCCTCATTACGCGGCATATTCTGCACCTCCACCATTAGCTGCAATACCTCCTCCAGCCCGGCCGACGCCTACTGATAATGATATTCAGAATAAGATCCTTCATGAGGTACGGGATCTGGCCTCTGGTTACCATACTATTGCCAATGATATGACGATCATGAAGAAGCAAGCCCAGATGGAGTTTCTTCCAAGGAGACCATATCCTCCCCCTGCGCTAACAAAAGATCAAGTTGCGCAAGCGCAGAGGCCCCCGGCGAGGAATGTTGCCAATGATGTCCAACCAGGCACTTCTGATCAGGTTAACTGGTGCTCCACATGCAACGATCCACATGGAGAGGAGGGTTGCATGCTGCATCGGCATTATATTCAGACCCTTGCGGGCAGCGCCATGGAGGACGAAGCATACATGATCCTTGACGATGAAGGTAACTTTGCAGTCCCAGAAGATCCTGTGTCACTCTTGACCAAGGAAGGCAAAAGGCCCATTGAGGCCCGCACGGCCCAGACGAAGCCGTTGAAAGTATACACCAGAAGGGAGAGGGCGTAGCCTGTTGTGCTACCACCTGACAAGTCACCTTTACCTCCTACAGCCAAAGAGAGGTTCCCGACGCTCAAGGCTCCCGCGATAAAGGCTCCCGTAACCCAACCTCTACCCGAAACAAAGGAACAAGCTCAAGAGAAGCTGAGGTATCCATCGCTGACAAAGAGACAGAGTCGAAGCCACGCAGCACTACCGAAGCAGGTATGAGCCAGCGAAAGAGATAGAGGGAGCCGGCACTTCAACCTACAATTTCTACTATTCATTGGCCAAAATGACCATTTCAATTACATGGTCTGCAACTTGTAGAACACTAGATCTCCAATTTATACCTATCATTATTCTTGCCTGATTTACACAGACATTTCTCTATGTTTTCTCCTATCCACTCTTCGCACTGTGCATACCGACCTTTCCTCTTTTTCTTGTTGACTCTTCCTCTTCCACTTCTCTTCCTTTCTCCTTTCTTCTTCTCTTCTTCTTCCTCACGCCGTTCTCTCTTCTCTTTCCAAGCCTCATTTCATCTTCCCCCTCTCTTTTCCTTTCCTCTTCTTCCTTTTCCTCTCGCTTCTTCCTCCTATGGCAATGGAAATTGCAAAACGTGTCACAATTACCCAACCTGTAACCATTCAAATGCTCCTGCATCATACTCACCGAGTAAGAGGAAATGTTTCATGTGCTCCAGCTCATGAATATGAATTGTTCTTCCAGTCTATTACCATTTTAGCTTAGTTGTCTTTACAAGGCCACCTTTGTTGTCTTGCACTTGCCTTCATCGAAGAGCAAAACCTCCTCTTATAGAATGCACTTAACATTTGTTTCACCTTGACCCACTCCATCGCATCCATCCAACTGCAATCCACACGTATTTTGTTGACTACTTTCTCTTGGTGCCAACATCTTTTATTGGAGTGGTTATATCCTCTACATATCTCAAAAGGATGTAGGTTCCAACACCTAGTTGCTACATGTCCAGATCTTCCACAATGACTGCAACAACCCATCCTCGAACTTTTATTCCCTGTACTACTCTCTTTTCTCACAAATTTGGTCTTATCGCTTCCTTCTTGACCTGTATATCCAAGGCCTTCATTCTTTGGCATTATGGGCATTTGCACACCTTGCCCATACCTTCCCAATCCCTTACCATTGTACCCCATTCTTCTCATTCACTTGGAGCCAATACCTTTGGTGTGCCTTTCAAAGCACCCAAATTCTCCATCACCACTCTGATCTCTATCACCATTTTTAGATACCACATGTTATCACAAGGTTCTTCACCACACTCTAAAGTACCATTGTTACTATCAACTCTGGCAATATGGCCTTTTGTCCTGGCCAACACAACAATCAATGATATCATGACGTTCATCTTCTCCTATCTCTTTGTTCTTCTTTTTCTATTTCTCTTTATCTATAGCAGGAATCACCGCACCATCATCATCATCGTCACTACTATTGGTGACCTGGGTCAACTGCCTCTTCCCTATGCTTATTATTTTGCTTGTTTCTGCCTTTACCTCTATTGTCATTTCTCCCTTCATCTTTGTCTCATAACCCTTCAAGAATTGTTTTTTTGTATTCAAGCACACTATAGGATTGTTGTTCATCTTTTTTCCTTTATCCTTCAATGGACTTAATGTATACTCCTTCCCATTTTTTTTCAATAGTGTAGGTGTTCATCCTACCATCATGTACTACTTTTTTATCAAACTGCCATGGCCTTCCCAACAAGACATGACAAGCATCTATAGGCATAACATCACATAGTATCTCATCCTCATAAGAACCAATTTGAAAGTTCACCATACATTGTTCAGTTACCAAAATTTGATGCCCCTTTTGCAACCATGAGACTCTATACGGATTTGGGTGTTCAATTCTCTTCAACCCAAGCTTTTCTACCATCTCCGTAGACACTAAATTATTTGTACTTCTGTTGTCTGCAATCATTTTGCAAAATTTACCTCCTAACTTACAAATGGTCCTAAAAAAACTCCTCCTTTGCACAAGTTCATGCACCTCCTTTGCAGGTTTTAACAATACCTTCTTCATCATAAGTGACTCTCCTTGTTCTAGTTCCTCCATGTGCTTCGGTGAAGCAATACTTTCTTCATCCGCTTGTGCAATCTGGTTATGGGCTTCCTTTCCATGTCCACTAGTCTATTGTGCTTGAGGGCACTCATATGCTCTATGCCCTTCTTCCAAGCACCTATAACACTTTCCAGTGAAACCACGTCCTCCTCCACCAAACCCAACTTGTCCTCTTGACGATTCACACTTTTCACGGCTACTTTATTTGAAATCACTTTGAGAAGTACTAGTTTCTCCTTCTTGCATATGTTGTCCCCTACCACAATTTGATTGTTCTCTTCCTCTACAGAATTGTCCTCTTCCTCTGGAATAATTTTTTTGCTTACGGACCAACTTTTCTTCCACCTTGAGTGCATATTGATATGCCTCCTCAACCGTTCTAATTCGAAGCATATTAATTTCATCTTGTATGGACAACCTTAGTCCATTTATATATCTTGCCACCTTTTCCTCATCATCTTCAATATGACCTACTCTTATGATCAAATTATAGAATTCTTCCGTACACTCTTTCACTCCCAACTCCTTTTGCTTGAGGTTTTGGAGTCTTCTAAACAATCCAATCTGGTATTCCGCAAGTAAAAACATAGATTTCAACTTGGACACAAACTTTTTCCAAGTTTGAATTTTATCTTTCCCCTTTTGTTGTCTCTCGGTTTGGACATGGTCACACCAAATCAAAGCATGCCCCTTCAACCTCATACACGCAAATTTGACCCGTTTTGGATCCTCCATAGATTCGTAATTGAAGAATCCCTCCATGTTTGTTATCCAATCCACCAATTCTTCAAGATTTAAACTTCCATTGAAATTGAGAGTATCCATCTTTGGCTTACGTCCCATGTTTGAGATTGTCTGAATTAACCATTGCTCCACTTCTCCTTGCTCTTCCTGTCGAGCTTCCGCATGACTAGTTTCCTCCTCTTCACTGTCACTAATCTCCTCAAGATGAACGCCTCTCCTTTGGGCAATCTCAATCGCATCTAACTTGGCGGTAATTCCTCTTAGCATTTATGCTATATCCGATGATCGAGGTCCCAAACCATGCAATATTCCTCTTCCTCATTGTGCCATCTTCCTTCGAACTCCTACTCTAATACCAAATGATGCAGACAAGAGAAGGGAATACACCTAAAGACAACCTTCTCAAGCAGCAAATTTCCAACTTAATTTATGAGCGTTAGATGCATGGTACTCACACGTGTGATCAAGGTCTCAAGACAACAAGCAAACTCTTAAGATAACACTGTCGCAATCTTTGTACAACAGCGTTCAATTGTACAGCAGATTTGATTGTACAACAATTTCAATCGTACGGTTGATTCACTGGTACGGTAGTCTAATTGTATGACAATTTCCTTCAATTGTACAACTCAGTCCTATGACGGCACAACTCCTATGATGGCAACTCAACAGTAAGGTTTAAGACGGAATTTTTAAGATGGCAATGTCTCATGACTGACGACGACACTCACATTGCTTGTACAGCATAATCAATTGTTCCTATGACGACCCACTTCATGAGACAACATATTTTAAGCAGAAGATAACACAATATGATGGTATACTTCCTATGCTTGTACGACGAGTGATTGGACGACAATGTCACTTTCTTTTGAATGGTACTCACACTATCAATTGAACGATGCTTCCACCTAAATGAAGCTCACGACCTTTTGGTTGAACAGTAGTCGGCTTGAATGTTTTCCAGTCGAACAATGCCTTTTTTTCACTTGGACAGTAATCACACGTCCAATTCATTCTCGACTTGTTGAACAACAATCAACTAGCCAATAATGAGTTTGAACGGTATCCACTTGAACGGCAGACATCTAAACGGCTCCTTGTTGGAACGGCACCTTGGTCCTGGTGCTTGCTCAAACGATAGTTTGGCTCATTGGTTTATCAATCTTGGTTGATTGGCACACTATTGTCTATTGTACAACAAGTGCATGTATGGTAATCACACATACAACACATCCTCGAACTGCAATGACTCATTGACCCAAACAGAGTCTCCTTTGGACAGTAACACCACTCCCGTCTTGCATTTCCAGCACAACCAAGCTTATATCACATGCAATTCAAGCATGATGTATTCACAATTTACACAAGATAGCTCAGAAGGATGTATTTCTAGGCCAAAATGACTATTTCAATTACATGGTCTACAACTTGCAAAACACTATCTCTATTTTATACCTATTGTTGTTCTTGCCTGACTTACACAAACATTTCTCTATGTTTTCTCCTATCCTGTCTCCCCATTGTGCATGTCGACCTTTCCTCTTTTTCTTGTTGACTCTTCCTCTTCCACTTCTCTTCCTTTCTCCTTGCTTCTTCTCGTCTTCCTCACGTCGTTCTCTCTTCTCTATCCAGGCATCATTCCATCTTCCCCCTCTCTCTTTTCGTTTCCTCTTCTTCCTTTTCCTCTCCTGCTTCTTCCTCCTTCGGCAACGGTAGTTACAAAATGTGTCACAATTACCTTGCCTATAACCATTTAGATGCTTCACATCAAGTCCCAAGGTTGATCAAGCATTGCTCCTCTGCTTGCCTTTCCCAAACTTCCAACAACCATTCAAGCTTGTGGCTGATGCTTGTCAATATGCCATAAGAGTAGTTCTTAAGCAAGGACATCCACTATCCTATCATTTTGAGGCTTTATCATAGGCCAAGCTAAATTTTAACACTAATGTCAAGGAATTTTATGTCTTAGTCCAAGCACTCACACAATAGCACCATTAATTTCTTGGCAAGGAGATCATCAACCCCTTTAGTTTTTGAACTCTCAATCAAAAATTCAAGAAAATTGACATTTGAATTGGGCATATTACATGCAACAGTTCTATTTGGTGATCAAATACAAGAAAGGCATCGCCAACACCATGGAAGATTTTCTTAGTTGTCCTCCTTGTGTGCGTAGCATCTTGGAGGTTGAATATGCAACTTATGATGAGTGGAAAAATCTCTACTATGTGGATCCTCACTTGGGTCTAATTGTTGTTGTTTTGCAGGAGTTGAAAATAGTAAATCAAATACCTTTCCTTGACTACAACTTGAAATATGGATTATTGTACACATTGACTAAGCTTTGTGTTCCAATTGGCCCCACTCATCAACTTTTATTCCAGGTGGCTCATTCCTCTTGTTATGATGGATATTTTGGCTTGCAGAAGACGTTGCACTATATTCAATGCTATTTTTATTGGCCTTCTATGTGGAAGGAAGTTGAAATTTTTATTCATCAGTGCTCTCTTTGTAGTCTGTCTATCGCCTCCAATTGGAAGTTTGGATTGTATCAGCCTTTAGCCTTTAACAGATCCTTCTCGACTATGGTAATCTATTTCCATGTATTTCATTAGTGGTTTGCCTAACACTCAACAACAGCATAATTTTATTTCGGTTGTGGTGTGTCAATTTTCCAAAATGACAATTTTATGCTCTGCATTAAGTCTACTAATGCATCCCAGGCAATTGACCTGTTTTTCAAATATGTTCGGAGTAATTTGGCTACTACGTAGTATTATTTCTGATCATCACTCCCATTTCTTGAGTCACTTTTGGAAATCATTGGCACATCTCCACTTCATCTCATCCGCAAATTAATGGCTGGACTGAGGTTGTTACTTGCACTTTAGTACATGCTTTGTGCATCTATCATCAACAGACAAGCAATGGGGCAATTATCTGCCCATTCTTCAACATAACTATAATCGGGCATGCTCCTTTTGAAGTCTATTATGGCTTCCAACCATTGGCACCTTATGAGATTCAGGTTTCTCTTCCAATTCCACATATGTGCCATGAACATAAGGAGGAAGGCAAAACTTCTTGCTCTATACAGCATTTGACTAAGATCCATGCCAAATCAACACAACACAAGCAAAATTCAAGGTACTCCATGACCAAAATCAAGTCCCTCACTCTTTCCAAGTTGGTGACTGTGTTTGGCTTCACTTAGACAGGCTTCAATTAGACAAGCAAGGGTTTCACAATCAACATCATCACAAGTCGAATCTCATTCAACATGGACCTTATACAATCCTCCAAGCAATGGGACCCAATGCTTTTTGCCTAGATCTTCATGCTCAACTTGGCATCCATGATGTTGTCAATATCTGCCAGATAAAGCAATATGCGCTATGTCACTTACAAGAGGATGTTCCTATCACTAATCATAAGAGATTTGCTTCAGAATTCCAGCAACCCTTCATGGATGATACTTTGCTTGATGTTGGAAATTGCACCAACCGCAAGAAGCAAACCACTACTCGGTTGGCCACAAAGGCACTTTGCTGACGCAGGCCAAGGGGTTCTCAAAGTCAGCCCTTGCAACAAAGTTCCCTCATTCATTGTAGAAGTTTGGGAAATTTTCCACAAAGCAGGGAGGAAACAATGACATTTTATAGTTATATGCTGGAATGTTTCCTGCTTTGTAGCATTCTTTTTTATCAAGTAAATTAACATAGTTATAGTTCACCTTTCTCTCTTTCTAATTAAAACTTTCCAGTTAATATATGTTCCATGTTTTTTGTTGCTTTATCCAGGAAGCACGCTTTTATCCTTGTACATATATTTAATACATTTTAATATAGACTGCAAATCATCATTTTTTAATATATATCTTCTCTCATTTGCTCTTCATTCTGTGTTTTCATGGTCTTTGCATTCTAATCAGTGCACGCTGCTGTTATAATTTCACTGCAGGTACCTATCACCTAGACTATTGTCCCACTTAATCAGCTAGAGAACAATATTGCTTGAGAGCCCTATTCATTTTGCAAAAGTCTTAATTTTCACTTAACACTGTCATTCCTGAATCGAACGATTCATATTGCACCCACTCAACATGGCAAGTACCTTTATGGAGTTTGGAAAATAATTTATTTCCTAGCGTTGAATCGCCTTCACTGATTTACACAACTTACACCTATTTTTTATATGTTCAGATTTTACGCTGAACAAGCTAATTTTGCAGTATATCTACTACAAGAGAATTGACTAAACACGGAATAAACGTCACCTATAAAATAGGTTTCTGGGCAGGCATTAAAACCAGATAAAATTTGAAAATTTCAGTTGTAATATTCTAAATTATAAGTGTCGGCAATGTTTGATTTATAATTTTTATCGTCTTTTCTTATTTAAACAGATTTTTTTTTAAATACACTCACACACCCAACACCTACTACAGTTTGGTTTGAACTTGGGACTTCCAGATGAGAGCCCAAAAATTAAAACCATTACAATTAAAAAATTTTGAATTCTCGTTAAAATGAAAACTTGCCTACTACAAGCCTACTTGTAATGAAATGAAAGATTTTAATTAGTCCGTGAGACCCAAAACATGATCTATGAGACCTTTAAATATGAAAACACAGTTATTCAAATCATATGATCATTAATATCTTTGAGAAGGCTGTTCCTTCTCCTACTAATTTTGGTTAGCAACTCCCTAACTTTTTTTATTTTACTGTCTTCAAATAACTCTATCATAGACTCTTTTCCAAGTGTTTCTTTGTATTTGCCGAGGATGTCCGAAAACTCGGGCATTCATAGATGAAATGTTCCTGTCTCTATTGCCCCTATGCTGCATAGAGTACATATCCTTTCTTCCCATTGTTCCTTGGACATTGTCGGTCTCCTTGTTTCACATCTAAACCTATGAGAACTAATTCTTATCTGAGCAATAGTTTTCCCCGCTTCCAGCGTCTATATGCTTTTTCGTTGTGATCATACGTTGGATTTTTTCTTGGTAACAGAATTCTTAATGTATCCCGTCCCAGCAAGATGTAGTTATAACAACACTTATTTGTGTATGTCCTTTTCTAAATCATCCAATCAGGAAGAGGTCAAGGGTTCTGACAATGTCCTTCTGAAGTATGAACATGTTTAGCATCACCAAAATAAATAAATAATCATCCAATCAGTTTCCAACTATTCCACGCGACTTAACGGGTTTTCCTTTCACAAGGATGAAACGATCCTAAACACATCAAAATTTAGCCAATTCTGTCATTCCGAGGTTTATCAATCTCGTCCCAGTGGACACTCAACCTCCTAGCAAAATAAACCCTAAAACACTCCGGCTTCCATGTCTAGATTCTCGAGAGCCAACTATCAGACAATTTAGAAACCGATTTCGTAAATTCATCAACTTCATTAGTTTAAAATTTTAAATAAACAAATCCTCTTATGTTCTTAGATATTAAAAAATAAATAAAACCAAAAATAGTTTTTATACAGGGAAATCGACAAAATCTCAAAATCGACTTCTATCAGCTTTACTAAAGCTTAAAACAGTGGGAAGACAATCGGATCATGAACCCGCCAAAAAAGGGAAGGACGGCACATACCGAAAGCGTCGGAGATAAGAATGACTGCGGCCTTCACGTCGGGGGAGCCCGTGACATACACCTTCAAATCATGAAAAGTCTCCACCCGTCCAACCCCCACAGGAGGATGGTCTGTGGGAGGAGCAGACTCACAGCACTGAGGTCCTGCCATTTTCCTATCTTAGATGTTATAGATGAGCTATCTTTTGTTTCCTAACAAACTGACTCGTCAAATTATATATAGACACACACATCGAGTACACCAGATGCCCATTAACGACGACAGATCTAGCAAAGTAGGTTGGCGGGTGTCTCTAGAGAATTTAGGATTTAGGACCTCATCATTTTTTTAAGATTATAACGATTGTGTCGTTTAGTTGCTTTCTCCGGCCGCCATGTAGTATTCAATTGTCTGAAATTGTTTTTTAGTAATGGAAGATCGATGGTTGTGATTTTCTCTCAATCGTTCGTTTATGTCATCCGTGACGTTCCGTAATGGAAGATCGATGGTTGTGATTTTCTCTCAACCGTTCGTTTATGTCATCCGTGACGTTCCGTATTAACCGACTGAAGTAATAGTGGTTGACATAATAGTAAATTGGTAACATTATTTGATAAATAGTTGAGGGTTAGTGGATTGGTAAATGATTGTTTGGTCAAGCATTTATCAAGAAGACATCAATGTTTCAAATTTCAGGTGTATGCGAGATCGATGATGATGGTTATGAGTTTCGAGTTTCAAATCATGGGTGTACGCCAGACTCATGATGATGTTTACGAGGAGTCTCGAACCATTGATGATCCTCTTCGACTTCACATTGAATCAACAATAACGAGGTGGAATAGGTTTGGTGGAAGCAACCTTGTGATTCGAATCGTTATGGTGGTCAGTTGTGACCAACTCTCTTATATAACAAAAAAAAACACATTATTAAATAAAACAAAATCAAGATTACCTCAACCAAAAAATTATATTTAATATATTTAAAAGTATTAAATACTTATAAAAAATAAAAAAAAGTTATGATATGTTTGTCCTATTTAATCTCATATTTTATGTTATCCTCTTAGATACACTCTTTATAGTTAAATCCCAATAAGTTATTATATTTTATGCTATCCTCTTATATAAATTTTTATAGTTAAGATTCTAAAAAAGCATTTTATCAATTAAATTTTTATTAAACTTTTTTAAAGTATTGTTTTATGATTTGTACGAGGGATTTTAGTTTTGCTTAGCGGACTTTTGGTTAGCTTTGAGATTTGTCAAGGAGGACTTTAGTTAGCTTTGAGATTTGTTAAAGGAGACTTTAGTTAGCTTTGAGATTTTTCCAAGGAACTCTAATTAGCTTTGCCTAGAGGACTTCTAGTGCATAACTATGATACAAATGTATATACAAATATGCAAAATAATGATTTATCTTTAAACAAATGTATAAGAGACTATAGGACTATTGATTTGCCTCTAAACAAGTGCTTAAAGGACATTTGTTTTGCCTATAGGACTTTTGATTTAGCTTCACCTATAGGGCTTTTGATTTTCCTTTAGACAAATGTCTAGAGAACTTTTGCTTTGTCTATAGGATTTTTGATTTAGCTTAGAAAATTGCCTTTGCAAAAATACCTAAAGGACTTCTAATTTGCCCATAAATATTTTAGATTTTCCTTTACATAGTTACATAGAGGACTTTTTCTTCACCCATTGGACTTTTGTTTGGAGATTTACCTTTAGATAAACATCTAAAGGCCTTATGCTTTGCCTTTAAACAAATGCTTAAAGGACTTCTACTCAGATTGATTTACCTCATAGAGAAGTGTCATAGAAGACTTATGATTAATTAGTGTTGAAACAAATGATGCTCCCAACTAGGAGGAAGGATTCATTATTGATCTATTGCCCCTATGCATGGCAGTGCATGGGAGACAAGAGATGATATGATTAATTTTTCTATTAGCATCTACAAACTTCATAGTATTCATCATGTAGCAAGCAGTTGGTGGTTTGGAAGAAGATATAGAGATAATATTTGAGACAAATTGGATTAAGATAAATAGATATAAATTGATTTTTATAATCTAATTAGCACATTATTTGTGCCTCCTTGTTCACAGCTAGGGAGATGACTATAGGGTATCATTCCTAAACTTGTGTATAGAAAGACAAGAGCAATGGGCTTAGATAAAAGATAAGTATAGAATATTTCTTGGTGAAAGAGAGATATTTGATATGCATAAATTATAATAGGTTTTTAATTTACATGTCAAAGGAAATATAATTGATTTTGAGGTGGGATGAGGGAAGATATGCCCACATCAGTCACCTAGGAAATCAAAATTTACCTATTCTAACTCAAGATGCAATAGGCAGTCTAAGTAGAGATAAGCACATGCATATATGCAAATATGAAATCAGACAAATGCAAGCAAGCAACAATAGGTAGCTAAAGAAAATAGGTAGCCAATGTAAACTTAAATGTAATACATTTTAAGATGCATTATGTTTATTGTTTATTTGATATATTTTCCATCAAGCATGGCAAGACACTAAGCATCTGAACTATACTTATTAGTTATGATGTATGAACCTAGCCACTTGGGCTCAAATTTGCCTTTGAGATTCATTTTAGAATTGGTGTTCTTTTGATTCTATTTAAGGATAAGATCATCAACTTCAAAAGAATCGGATTATACCTTCTTTCTAGAGGTATATTTAAGCCTTTATTAGTAGACATGTAGGTTCTTTAAGGTGTGGATCCACTTTTCATCAATGAGTTCCAATTGTCTTAGATGGGCAAGACAATATCATCTGCAATACAGGAGTCCTTCGATAGGATACACAATGAATGCACCTCTAGCTCAAAAGGAAATATTAATTTAGTTCCATAAATCAATGAATAGGGCATTGCACTAATGGGAGTTTTAACACTAATACAATAGGCCCAAAAGGTGGTCTACAACTAGAGATACTAGTGTTAGTTGGTTTTACTAACAAGCTTCTTAAGAATCTTGACAAAATTCTTGGTAGATGCTTCAACTTGGCTATTGCCTTAAGGATAGTAAGATAGACCATTTGTGTTGATTCTTGTATTTAGCACAAATTTTCTAGACATTCTTGTTCTTGAAGGGTGTTCAATTGTCAATGATTAATGTTGAAGGTATGCCATAATAACTAAGGATCTAGTTGAGGATAAACTTGAAGACTTGGACTCTAGTGGTTGAGGTTAAAGGTATGGTTTTGACCCATTTAGTAAAATACTTAGTAGTTGTGATGATGAAAATTTTCCCATAAAATAACACTAGATTGATCTTCCCAACGATGTCTAATCCCAAAATGGAAAAAGGTCGAGAGGTCAACGATTGGAGAACTTGAAAAGGAGAGTGAGTAAGTTTATCATGCTTATAACACTTATCACACCTCTTGACCTAGTCACAAGAGTCCTTTCCTATATAGGGCAAGTAATAACCCATTCATAGGAGTTTCTTGGCGATGGCAATAGTGCTGAAGTGACCAATGACAATCCATCATGGCTTCTTCTATGGCAAGGACTCCTAGACTCTAATATTGAAGGCTCCCTAAGTTGATGAATTATGATCTTAGCTTATTCATCATCTATATCTAAGGGAATAGGGAATGCAACTAAGGACATTATCATCACAGTAACTAGACCTAGGGATAGCTTCAATGGTAATTTTGTCAAAAGCAACCATTAGTTTTATCAATGATGTCTTTGTATGGCTTAAGTTCTTCATCTTTAGTTTGATAAGCACAATCGAATTGGTTGACTGCAAGTTAGAAATATCCAAATATAGAGAGGGTTATAACCTTAAAGGGCTAATGTTATGCATAGCCCTAGGATAAGGGATTCATACTAAACGATATTGTTGGTATAGGAAAAATTAAGCGTAAAGGACAAAGGGACCAACTTCTATAGAGAAGTGAACAAGATGACTCCTACTCCTACTCCTTTGAAACATCTAGCACCATTGAAGTATAGGGACAAAGAGTTACGTTGATTTGCTTCAAGGCTAAACATTGACTCGTTTAGAAAGTCTACACCTAAGGGTTGACTATCTTCTAAGGGTGCAACTACTAGTTGGTCAACAATGACCTAACCTTTCGAGATAATTTTTAATGATAAACTCAAGATCAAATTTGTTAAGCATGATGACCCACTTAGCAATTCATTCTGAGAGGTGAGTCTTGGACATAAGATATCACATAAGATTGACCTTCATGATGATAAAAGTTTTGTGGCTAAGTGTGTAGTGTATAAGCTTTTGTAAAGTAACTATATAAAGCTTCTCTAAAGGGTATAGCAAACTAAATATTTAACCAAAGTCCTATTGATATATAAAATGAATCACTCTCTATTTTGGTCATCATATTGCACCAACATATCTCCTAGGGTATGGTTTGTTGTTGTTATGTATAACAATAATGGTCTAGAGAAATCGGGTGGGACAAGGATAGGGGGAGACAAAAGGTAGGAATTGAGAGCATCAAAGGTTGCTTGATATTCAATGTCCCATTCAACAACCATATCCTTCCTCAAAATATTTTTGAAATATTGACACTCATCAAATATCTAGGAGATGGATCTCCAAATGGTTTGAATATTACCCTAGATACTTCTAATATGGGTTAGAGTTTGAGGGGGTGGTATATTAACAATAGTCAATATCTTGTTAGGATCAGTGTCAATTCCATGTTGGGATACAATGATCCTAATAGTTTTCCTAATGTAATCCAAAAGATGCAATTTGTAGGCTTTAGGTATACCTTGTATTGTTGTAGCCACTCAAATATGTGTCTTAGATCTCAAACATGATCATTTAAATTTAAAGACTAACCAGGAAGTTCATCAACATAGTCATACATGGTGTCATCCATCATGTCATAAAATATATATGTCATGACTATCAAGCCAGTAGCTCCTATGTTCTTCAATCCAAAAGGTATTACTTGATAGTAGAAGGTTCCTTATGGGGTGGTGAAATTTTACTTGATAGTAGAAGGTTCCTTATGGGGTGGTGAAATTTATTTTGTCTTGATCCTTAGAAATGATATGATCTAATTATAGCTTGAGAATCTATCCATCAAAGACAAAGTTCCATGTCCTACAATGACATTGATAATCATGTCAATGTTGGACAAAGTGAAGTCATCCTTGGGACATGCTTTAATGATGCCTTAAAATTCAATGCATACTCTAAAACAATATATTTTCTTGGTAATATGGATAACATTAGAGATCCAATAAAAATAGTAAATGACTTTGATGAATCTAACATTGAGAATTTTTTGGAGATCCTCTTTGAATAACAAAGTAATATGCAAATACATTTTCCATGATTTTTGGTGTATAAGTTTTGCACCATGAGTGATGACTAGGTGGTGGATAACAATGGAAGGATCGAGGTTTGACATGTTAAGGTAGGTCCAAGAACATATCTTTGAACTACATCAAAAGCTTAGTGTACTTCTCACGCTTGATTAGGATCAATACCTTGTCTATATTAAGGATCTTGGGATATTTAGGAGTCCCAATATCAATGTCTATGGTTTCCTCAATCATAAGACTTGTCTTCCAAATGAGGGGGGTGGAAACACTTCCAAGCTCCCAAGATCTATAGGATCTAAAGATGTCTAATTGTTGTTGATTGGTTATTTGTAACTTGGAAAAAATATCCACCAAAATAGAAGTCATTCTAGCCTAGATAATTAAAGGGATATCCTTTGTCTATTAATTGTCTCTATCAATAATCAAATCGGGATAATCAAGGGTTAAGATATTCACTGAGATATTGTGTAAATCAAGAGAGGCTAGGATCAATGAGGAGTGATGACCCATCATCATTATCCTTATCCCAAACCAACCAATTTAACAAAATGGTGTTATCATAGGATGCCCTATGAGGAAATTTGGCTTTATCTTCATCATTAAAAGAAGAATAAAAGGGAAAAGGTTGCTATGGTTGGGGATATAACCTTTCCCATAGTGTCCCAACCAAGCTTTGGTCTATAGGGGCTCTTTAATGCCCCATGTATATAAACATCACTACACCAAAAAAGAGCTTTAACAACAACTAAATTAAGGCAATTTTTTACGATAGTAAAAAACCGTCCTAATAAATCCCAAGAGGGTAGTTTATAACTGCCCTCTTAGGGTCACCCTAAGAGGGCGACTATAAACCGCCCTCATAATACTAAGATGACAGTTATAAACCACCGTCTTAGGGATCAAACTAAGACAACGGTTATAAACTCCCGTCTTAGGGTGATATAAGAGGGCGGTTTATAACCACCCTCTTAGGGATAAGAGGGTGATTTATATCTTCCATCTTAGAGAAACCTAATTTTTTTTGGGTGCCCCTATGAGGGTGATTATAAATTGCCTTTTTATCCTTAAGAGGACGGTTATAAACCGTCTTCTTAGAGGTAATTTAGTTTTTTTAATACATGGGCTTAAACCCTGCACGATGACCTCATTTTTATTTGAAGCTTTAGACAGTTTGCTACACCTTAGCTACTAAAACAGTCCATTGTGCCTTAGCAACCTTCACTCTATGTCTTAGCTACTCTAACCTCCACATCTTGCCTTAGCTACTACAACTGCTGCACCTTAGCTATTGCAACCGTCGTGCCTTAGCTACTACAATTATCGCACCTTAGCTACTGCAACCGATGCGCCTTAGCTACTGCAACCTCCACGTCATGCCTTAGCTACTGTAACATCTATACCACACCTTAGCTACTATAATATCCACACTACACACTCAACCTAGGGCTCCCAAGCTTTGATTGATGTTATTCATTTTTTGGCTAGGATTTGTCCTGAAACTTCTAGGGCTCTCGAGCTTCGATTCGTGCTGTTCATTTTTTGGTTGGGGTTTACCCTAAAATTTCTTTGAAACTTTTTCTAATTACCCAAAATGGCGAGAGATGAGGGTCGAAGTCGAAGGCACAGAATGGGGCATGAAGACGAAGATGAGGTTAGTTAGGTTCAATGAATTTTGCATTATTTCAGGTATTTTTGTGATTAGGGTTTGGAATTTTTTAGTTTGTAATGTTGTGTTTACGCATGAGATTTGTAAAATTTAAACCCTAGATTAAAATTTAAACCCTAATGTTGTGTTTATGCATGAGGTCTCTTCGAAAGTTCATCACTCAATGTTTTTTTGGGATTGATAAAACATGGAGCTATCCACTAGGGCGTACCCCTAATAAATTCAAAGGATATTACATTCAGATTTTTTCCAAAATTTGCCATGATGGCATACTACTATGAAGGTATATATCTTGCTCATTATACTATTCCAAGCCCAAAACTTTTGAAATGAATCCCATGGGGTTGGGGGGAAACACCATCATGGAAAACCAGCTATATCCGATCTTGGTTGGCCAGTCAGAGGAAGGACCGATACTCGACATTTTAATAGGTAGGGAGGTTTTTTGCGATGCAGAGAATGATCTGAACTGAACCTTTATATCTCAAGAGGCCGCCAAGGGAACACTACTGCCCAACCAAAATAAAACACTCCCATACAGGAACACAACCACCCCCACTCTTTGCAGATTTACAATACCCTTGATCAAAAGCCTGTAATTATACATCCTCAACATATGGGGATAACCTTCCATCAGATTATACATATTGTAATATATAGTAAACACACTAACATTTTACATGCAGGATCCACATACTATTTTCAAAACCACTACTCTTGTCACTGCATCCAACCCTCCTAGGACTTGTGATATGAGAAAGACTTGAAGAAACTTCTAACATACTGATAGAGAAAATAAAGAGTGAGACATGACCTTACTCTATTTTATCATTTGCATTTTGGTGCGACTGAATCTATTAGATTCCAGACCAGTAGATTCCTCTCCCTGCATTGACACTTCCCCTCATATTTTGATGGATATTTTTTGTGGCGTTCAAGCTCACATTTCTCTTTCCATGCTAAAATCCTCACTGAACTCAAACCATCCTAATAGACTCTCAGGTGCCTTCATCAACAAAATGACAATAGGGGAATTATTAGCACTCATGGTTTTCACTAGAGAACTTCCAAAAAAGTAGTAATATGTGCTAGACACAACCCTTACATTTTCACCTACACAATAAAATATTTTACTGCTTCCAATCCCTACACAAGAGCAATACAATATGCTTTGTTGTTGGTAGTGGTATATTATTTAAGTTGTCCATTGTATATGACCTCTCTTCTTGTAGCATTATAAGGCAAAGACCACAACAGTTGGAAATCAATTTTCTTTGCTTGTTACAATTTACAAAGGCCATGCATGAATCATTTTATAGTTGGTTATGTTATCAAAAATTATTCTTTAACTAGGACCTTTAAAACATCACAAACTTCAGTTTTTGAGAAAGAAGCCATAGTTCTTTTATATTATAATCTCATGCTAAAAGGTTAAACTCAACACAAGTGAATAAGATCAAGATAAGTGCCAAAATTATTTAGGTTTCTAAATCTGCCTTAGAAGCAAGGATTTTGTGGCAAGTAAAAAAGAGAAAATATTCATAGGTATCCATAGAGGGAAAATTCATAGAAATAATAGTTGACATTTATCAGTCATACTATTGTCTCCAGATGCTCTATAGATCTGCAATACACATTTGTGATAGTGATGTGTGACACTCAAAACATCAATATTTTTGTATAGGGCTATGTAGCATATTTGACCTTTAGAAGGCCTCTAAAATTATTGCTTGCTTAAATAAATTGCACTTCTAGTAGATTGATAGATACAATTGTAATAATATAGCTGCATTGTATACCTAATCCTCAACCAATATGACTCCAGTGCTATGAGAAAATATCTCCATTCACCATCTATTGGTTGAAGTTATTTTTTAGATCAACAAGCTCTTGGAGTGCCTGTGTTGTCCTCATATTTCCCACTACTCAATTCACTTTTCCAGTTGAAGGATTTCTCCCAAACTGGATTATCATTGGCTTTCCTTTTAACACATATCGATGTGCCATTTTTAATGCATGGTCTGCAAGTTCTGTAGATGGAAAAGTTACAAATGCTTGGCCCCTCATTCGACCCTCCTGCATTAACTTTATGCCAAGTCCAGATTTGGCTTCCTCCACGCTTTCAAAAAGGGACCCAAATATGAAGTGTAAGTCATCCACAATTACATATTTTGCCAAGTTCTTAATATATAAAATAGGAGCTGGAATTCCAGGAGTATAATTCTTAAACATTGGAAGGGCTAGAATCTCAGTAGGAGGCAACTTGCCAACTTCTATATAGACACCTGATATTTGAATATGATCAAGGTTGGGTATACACCATTTTTGGAAATGACTTTTTAATAATAAGGTACCAATTTATTTTTTTGAGGCTTATGCATGTTTGGTAATCCTCTTTGGATATACAAGTAATATATACAATTTATACAAGTAATATATCAACTACAAAAAATAAATCTTATTTATGACAATAAGCTATAAATAATATTTCTTTAAGTATAGCATGTTATGGAGTCTTGAAAAACAAACTATAAGACTTTGCATGATTTTGTACATTGTAATATGTTTTTAGGATGTTTAAAAGATTTATTATCAGTTTTGATGAGCTGTGATGAAGGGGCAACAACTTGTTAGTTTAAGTTCTAGGTCTACCAATATAACACTTATATCTCAATTGTCTACAAAATTTATTTTGTTAGTTTAAGTTCTAGGTCTACAATTTATGTAGATTTAGAACAATTACGAGATATTTTACATACCCTTACATCTAGTTGTCGTCTGGTAGTACATGGATCAAGATGCCTTGTAGAATTACTTTCCAATAGAACCATTTTCATCTCTTGAGAATTAAATTATTTCCACATATTTGATTTGTCATTTATTTTTTCAGAGCATTCTTTACCCTAGATGGGGCTTATGTATATGATGGTGCCTAGTGAATTTTTTAAGGCTACCTAGTTAATGAAAATATCCTATTAAAAACGTATACGTTTGTAAATATTTTTGTGTCATATATTTTTTTCTTTTCATATATTAAACATATATGCTTTTTCTAATGTTGTATCTAGTCGTATCCATATTAGATCTAGAAAATTTATCGTATCCATATCTGATTTCATACCAGTATCAGATATCGTATCCATTTCCATCCAATCTTGTTTCTTTACAAAACAAACTCAAAAATAAACTAATTATTGTAGGGCAAAAAAACACACATTCTTCTTTGTGGTTTAAGTGTAAATAGAAATCACCTACTTACTGTCTCCATACAAGAAATGTCTCGCATATCATTATAGATTTGGGATTATAGTCTCCTGGTCTACTGTGGTCAATGACACAGGACTAAGTAATTAGCAAGTTCTTTTGCTATTTTATCCATTATTTCATATGGTAAGCACCGATTTTCTATGTTCTATTTGTTTGATGATAAATAAGAAGGGTGCTATATACACAAATTCAAACAATAACAATATATTTTATTGCTTCCAATCCCTACACAAGAGCAATACAATATGCTTTGTTGTTGGTAGTGGTATATTATTTAAGTTGTCCATTGTATATGACCTCTCTTCTTGTAGCATTATAAGGCAAAGACCACAACAGTTGGAAATCAATTTTCTTTGCTTGCTACAATTTACAAAGGCCATGCATGAATCATTTTATAGTTGGTTATGTTATCAAAAATTATTCTTTAACTAGGACCTTTAAAACATCACAAAATTTAGTTTTTGAGAAAGAAGCCATAGTTCTTTTATATTATAATCTCATGCTAAAAGGTTAACCTCAACACAAGTGAATAAGATCAAGATAAGTGCCAGAATTATTTAGGTTTCTAAATCTGCCTTAGAAGCAAGGATTTTGTGGCAAGTAAAAAAGAGAAAATATTCATAGGTATCCATAGAGGGAAAATTCATAGAAATAATAGTTGACATTTATCAGTCATACTATTGTCTCTAGATGCTCTACAGATCTGCAATACACATTTGTGAGAGTGATGTGTGATAGTGATGTTCTACGTTAAACAAGCTAATCCTGTAGTATATCTACTACAAGAGAATTGACTAAACACGGAGTAATTGTCACCTATAAAATAGGTTTTTGGGTAAACATTAAAACCAGATAAAATTTGAAAATTTCAATTGTAATATTCTAAATTATAAGTATCGGCAATGTTTAATTTAACATTTTTATTGTCTTTTCTTATCTAAACAAATTAAAATTATTATTTGAATCGGTTTTTTTTTTCAAATACACACCCACCACCCATCCACCATGGTTTGAACTTGGAACTTCTAGATGAGAACCCAAAAATTTAAACAGTCACAATTCTCGTTAAAATGAAAACTTGCCTAGTTAACTACTCCCTACTACAAGCCTACTTGTAATAGAAGTCTTAATGCATCTGGTCCCAGCAAGATGTAATTATAACAACAATTATTTGTGTATGTCCTTTTCTAAATCATCCAATCAGGAAGAGGTCAAGGGTTCTGACAATGTCCTTCAACATGTTAGCATCACCAAAATAAATAAATAATCATCCAATCATTTACCACCTATTACACGCGACTTAACGGGTTTTCCTTTCACAAGGATGAAAGGATCCTAAACACATCAAAATTTAGCCAATTCTATCACTCCGAGGTTTATCAATCTCGTCCCAGTGGGCACTCAAAACTCCTAGCAAAATAAACCCTAAAACACTCCAGCTTCCATGTCTAGACTCTCGAGAGCCAATTATCAGACAATTTAGAAACCGATTTCGTAAATTCATCAACTTCATTAGTTTAAAATTTTAAAATTTAAACTTTTGAATAATCAAATCCTCTTATGTTCTTAGATATTAAAAAAATAAATAAAAGCAAAAATCAGTTTGTTTATAGAGGGAAATCGGCCAAATCTCGATAAATCGACTTCATCAGCTTTACTAAAGCTTAAAACAGTGGGAAGACAATCGGATCATGAACCCGCCAAAAAAGGGAAGGACGGCACATACCGAAAACGTCGGAGATAAGAATGACTGCGGCCTTCACGTCGGGGGAGCCCGTGATATACACCTTCAAATCATGAAAAGTCTCCACCCGTCCAACCCCCACAGGAGGATGGTCTGTGGGAGGAGCAGACTCACAGCACTGAGGTCCTGCCATTTTCCTATATTAGATTTTATAGATGAGCTATCTTTGTTTCCTAACAAACTGACTCGTCAAATTATATATAGACACACACACATCGAGTACACCAGATGCCCATTAACGACGACAGATCTAGAAAAGTAGGTTGGCGTGTGTCTCTAGAGGATTTAGGACTTCATCATTTTTTTAAGATTATAACAATTGTGTCGTTTAGTTGCTTTCTCCGGCCGCCATGCAGTACTCAATTGTCTGAAATTGTTTTTCAGTAATGGAAGATTGATGGTTGTGATTTTCTCTCAATCGTTCGTTTATGTCAGCCGTGACGTTTCGTATTAACCGACTGAATTAATAGTGGTTGAGATAATAGTAAATTGGTAATATTATTGGATAAATAGTTTCTAAGGGTTGGTGGATTGGTAAATGATTGTTTGAAAAGATACTCAGTTTTAAACCTCATGCTCGCGTCAAACCGGCCAAACCGATGATGATGGTATGAGTCTGAACCATCCGTGGTCCCCTTCACATTGAATCAACAATAACGAGGCGAAATAGGTTTGACGAGAGCAACTTTGTGATTTGAATTATATAACAAAAAAAAAAACATAATTAAATAAATATTAACTTATTTAATAAAACAAAATCCATATTCCACAACCAAAAAATTATATTTAATATATTTAAAAGCATTAAATATTTATAAAAAATGTTTGTCCTATTTAATCTCATTAAATTATTATATTTTATGCTATCCTCTTATATACACTTTTTATGGTTATTTTAAAAAAGCATTTTAACAATTAAATTTTTTGATTATTTTTATTTTAAGTATTTTTTAATGATTTGTATGAAGGATTTTAGTTTTGCCTAGCAGATTTTTGGTTAGTTTTAAGATTTGTCAAGAGGACTTTAGTTAGCTTTGAGATTTGTTAAGGGGGACTTTAGGTAGTTTTGAGATTTTTCCAAGGAACGCTAGTTAGCTTTGCCTAGAGGACTTCTGGTTAACTACTACGATACAAATGTATATACAAACACACAAAATAATGATTTATCTTTAAAAAAATGTATAAGAGACTATAGGACTATTGATTTGCCTCTAAATAAGTGTTTAAAGGACATTTGCTTTGCCTATATAACTTTTGATTTAGCTTCACCTATAGGGCTTTTGATTTTCCTTTAAACAATTGCCTAAAAGTCTTTTGCTTTGTCTATAGGATTTTTTATTTAGTTTAGAAATTTGCCTTTACAAAAATACGTAAAGTTCTTAATTTGCCCATAAATCTTATAGATTTGTCTTTACATAGTTACATAGAGGACTTTATAGAGGACTTTTTCTTTGCTCATTGGACTTTTGATTGGAGATTTGCCTTTAGACAAACATCTAAAGGCCTTATACTTTGCCTTTAAACAAATGCTTAAAGGACTTCTACTTAGATTGATTTACCTCATAGAGAAGCATCATAAAAGACTTATGATTAATTAGAGTTGAAACAAATGATGCTCCCAACTAGGAGGAAGGATTCATTATTGACCTATTGCCCCCATGCATGGCAGTGCATGGGAGACAAGAGATGATATGATTGATTTTTCCATCAACACCTGCAAACCTCATAGTATTCATCATGTAGCTAGTGGTTGGTGGTTTGTACGAAGTTATAGAGATAATATTTGAGATAAATTGGATTAAGACAAATAGATATAAATTGATGTTTATAATCTAATTAGCACATGAATAGCAGTGACCGAGTTTTTAGGGAACATGAGTCGAAATTGATTAGACGTTTTTCGCAAGATTGCCCAAACTGCCGAACTCATTTTGGCCATATCTCACTCATCCGAAATCGGATTGAGCTAAAATTTTGAGGGTAGATGCCTGAAAAACCCTAGAACGTCTCCACCAATTTTCATATCATTTTGAGTAACACAGATCCTAGTGCATCCCTATGTGTGAAAAATATATTTGGCAAGCGGCTATGCGAGGGTTTCATCTGGGTTGAGTGCAAGCAGCTCTAGAGGTTGGTTTTTAGGGCCTTCGGGCCCTAGCGGCCAATATTTTTGTGGTTTATGCTCAATATTTTAGAAGGAAATGTTGCAGGGGATACAAGATGGGTTAGAATTTTGTCTTTCAATAGATCATACTGTGAACTTGAGTGACAACGACTTCCAATTTGCTGCACAAAAGAAAAGTGAAAACCATACCTTTCCACGGTGTCTAGGGCAAGGATTAAAGAGATCACGAAACAAGTTTCAAGCAGTTGATCAAAAAATGGCTCATATCTCAAGTGAATATGGTGCTAAGGTGCACCCACAAAATAATTCTACTGTGAAAACCCCTGTCAAGGGTAAGAATTTTGAAGACTCAGTCCCAAAAATGAATTTTAGGGATGCCCTTCGTGGTGTACAGCCTCAACCCAATGCTAATATCAATATTAGGGCTTCCCATAAACCTCTAAGAATGCCTAAGATTGATCCCAGGAAAACAGACTCAGGATGTCTTAAAGCAACTAATGGAACTCCTATTGTTAAGCTTGATATGGGTAACATTCAGACTTGTATTGAAGATTTGGAAAAAAGAGGACTAATTTGTTGGTTCGTGGGTTTTCGTCCGAGTCTATCTGCTTTCAAAGTCTGGGCTGCAAAAAGCTGAAAAACTAAAGGTGAGTTACAAATCTCTATTTATCCAAATGGTTATTTTCTTGTTTTATTTGCTAATAATGAAGATAGAGAGAAAACTTTTCAAGGGGGTCCTTGGTTTTTTGGAAGGGTAGGGCTTTTCATGAAGCCCTGGCATACTAAATTTAAAGTCGAAGAAGAGATGCCTTCTATAGCTCCCGTGTGGGTTAGACTCTTTGGCCTCCCTATTGAATTTTGGAATCCTACTGTTTTTTCTTCAATTGGAAACTCTTTAGGAAATTTTATGATGATTGCTGATTGTACTCAAAATTTTGAACATATTATTTATGCTCGAATTTGTGTTTTAATGGATTTTGACAAACCCCTACCTAAAAATATCACATTACAATTTGGGGAAGACACTTGGGAGCAAGTAGTGGACTATGAAAACATTCCTTTTCGTTGTAGAATTTGCCATGAATATGGTCATTTGGCCAGTGCTTTCCCAAATAAAATTCTTGATCAAAAGAAAGAAGATATAAACTTAGCAGGTTTCCAAATACCTAAGAAGAAGAACACTAAAAAAAAACCAGTTATGAAGGATCAATCAAATACATCTGCTAATATGTTTGAAATTCTTTCCACAAATGATGTCCCAAGTGAGGAAGAGGAAATAATGGAAAATGAAACCTTAGAAACATAATTTAAATATGAAGGGAAGAACTCAGAGACAAACCAACAAATCAAAGGTTTTCAAAAGAAAAAAAAAGGAGAAAATTTACACAAGAAAAACAATATTTCAAATGTCAAAACTTCAAATAATGCAGGTCCCAATATAGACTCCGTTGAACCATCTAGTAAAATTTTGGCTGTGTACGAGCATTCTTCAAGGTTAGAAGCCATCTCAGATTCAATTGGAATAAGTCAAGAAACAGGGAAAAAAAATTGAAGATGGATTCTAATCAAAAAGTAGGTCGCAAGACCAATCAATATCATATGGTAAAAGAAGGTGAAAATTTTGTAGAGGAAGGTAAGATTAATGCCCTTCCCAAATTTTTTAGCCCTAGTATTAATGAAGATCATCACTTGGAATATTAGAGGACTCAAAGGGAGTCTTTCAAAACAAAATGAAATTAGAAGAATGATTCAGATAAATCATCCACATCTTGTTTTCCTTCAAGAAACAAATATGTCAATGGAGGATATGGACTTAATTGCCAGTAAAATTTGGCCAGTTGGAAAAGTGGTTTCCCTTAGTTCCCAAGGGACTTCGGGTTGCATTTCTTGTCTTTGGGACCCAAAAGAGGTAGTTATTCACCATATGGTTGGCAGTTGGGGTTTGTTGGCTATAGCTATTCAAAGTAGACATTCCAACCAGATTATGCTCTGCATTACTATTTATGCTCCGACTTCTTTGGAGGAAAAAAGAAGACAGTGGAAGGATATTACTCATATTATCTCTCATTTTCCTAAATCTTGGATCTTGATCGAAGGAGATTTCAATACCATCCTCTCTCTAGATGAGAAAAGGGGGGAAATAGAAATTTGGATAAAAGCACTGATCTCATGAGCGAATATATTGTAAACCTCCATCTTGTGGATATCCAACTAGATAATGGCCTTATGACTTGGTCTAACAGAAGGCAAGGCTTAGCTTGTATAATGGAGATATTGGATAGGTTTTTGCTCTCTGAAAATTTCTTAATCCATGGTCACATTCCTAAAGTGAAGACTCTTAATAATGGTGGTTCGGATCATTGGCCATTCATGGTGGAAATGTGGAAAACCAATGTGAGTTTCTCTCATTTTCATTTTCAATTAATGTGGCTTAGAGACATTTCCTTCAGACCTCATGTGCAACAATGGTGGAAGGAAGGTAAACCTAGGCATGGGACTAAGATGTTATGTTTTGCCAAAAGACTGCAATACATTAAATCCAAAATCAAGACTTGGAACTGGAAAGAGTTTGGGGATGTTCATAAAAAAAAACATGAAGTTATTGCTCATCTTGAAAATTTGAATAAGAAAATCCGTTTAGATGGCCTCATAGAGAAGAGAAGTGCATATGAAATTAAACTCACAACTCAGTTAGAGGAATGGGAAAAAAGAGAAGAAATCTTATGGAAGCAAAAATCTAGAATTCAATGGCTCAAATAAGGAGATCGAAACACAAATTTCTTCCACAAATCTCTTCTAGATCAAAGATCTCACAACTTTATTTCTTCCTTAAAATTAGATTCTAGAGATGTTGTTTATACTTGGGATGGCATGAAATCTATTGTTGTTGATTACTTTTCCAATATTTTTGCTACTACTCCTCTTGACTCAGCTTCTCAACATAATGTTCTTCAAGCAATCCCTTATCTTATCACTTCTAAGGAGAACTCTATTTTTACTGCTCCTGTTACTATCAATGAGCTTCAACAAGTAGTTTTTAAAATGAAAAAAGGGAAAACCCCAGGTCCTGATGGTTTTCCTATTGAGTTCTACCAAGAGTCATGGGATATCCTTCATGTTGATTTATTAGAGGTGGTGGAAGAAGCCAGGAAAGCCAAAGAAATTTTGAAGGTTATCAATAAAACTTATATTACTCTTGTTCCAAAAGCTCAAGAGGTTGATCATATCTCAGCTTTTAGACATATTGCTTTATGTAATGTTCTTCTCAAAATCATTACTAAAATCATGGCAGAAAGGTTGAAGCCTCTTTTGCATAAGATTATTTCCCGCAGTAAGGGGGTTATGTGGAAGGACGTCAAATAGTAGATGAGATAGTTCTTGCTTAGGAAGCCATCCATTCCATGGATATGCAAAATTCTCCTTCCATGTTCATTTGGTTAGACTTATCCAAAGCTTATGACAAAGTGGATTGGCACTTCCTTATCAAAGTTTTGAGGCAATTTGGTTTCTCTAAGGATTGGATGGATTGTATTATGGGATGTATCTCTTCAGTTTCCTACTTAGTTCTTATCAATGGTAGGCCTTCTCAGTATTTCCCAGCTTCCAGAGGTATTAGGCAAGGTGACCCGCTATCCCCTTATTTATTCATCATTCTTGTTGAATGCTTGGGTAGGACTATAACCAAAAAGAGGGAAATCAAAACCCTTGAGGGAGTTACCATTGCTCATGGAGCTAGACCTATCTCTCATCTTCAATTTGTGGATGACTCTACTCTTTTAGGTAAAGCTATAGTTAAGGAAGCTTCTAATATTAAGCAAATCATTAGTTGTTTTTCTAAGGCTACTAGGTAGTTGATCAATGAAGATAAATCTAAAGTTATTTTCTTTCACTGCTCTGCTAGACAGGAATCCATGGTCTTGGATAAATTAAGATATAAGAAGACCTCTCTTCCAATCACTTATTTAGGTATTCCCATAAATATTCAAAGGCAAAAAAATAAATATTGGAATTGGTTGTTGGACAAAGTCAAGAAGAAAATTGGAAAGTGGACCAACAAGTGGCTTTCTTCTGGGGGTAGAATCACCTTGGTAAATTCAGTCCTTCAAGCTATTCCTATTTATGTTTCTTCCATTTTGAATATCCCAAAGGTTGTTCTTCGAGAATTGGATCAAATCAGTCATCGTTTCCTTTGGAGTGGTACTAAGGAGAAAAGAAAATGGGCCTTGGTGAAATGGGAAAATTTTATGTCTTCCTAAGAGTGAAGGGGGTTAGGATTCCAGTATTCAATTAATAACAACAAAGCTTTAGCTGCTAAATTATATTGGAGGATGTTGCATAACCCCAATGCTCTTTGGGCCAATAATCTCCGTGCTAAATATGCTTGAGAAAAAAAGTCCTGAAGACCTTGTTCGCTATCAACTTCCTACCAAAGGTTCTCCCATTTTAGTAGTTCTTAATATTGGTGAGGATTTGATAAAGAAAAAATTATTTTGGATCATTTATAATGGTCAACATGCAAATTTTTGGACAGATTCTTGGGATGGTCACAAGCCTTTGATAACTCAGTTTCTCGATTGGAGGCCTTGGATGGAGGAGCTTCACCGAGCTAATTGGATAAAGGTGGCTAATTATTGTCGGTACCATACTGGTAATTCAAAGGTTGGTAGATATTGGATCCCTATTGAGGACTAGCCTATTCAAATCCCAGAAAGGCAAAGACAATATATCCAAGGCATCCTTCATATGAGATCCCTCTCTTGGTCCCATGAAAAAGATTGTTTTGGATGGAACAACACTACTAAGGGTGAGTATTTAGTTGCTCAAGGTTATTTGACCTTATGCCATAATAATCCCAACCATTCTTCTGACATATTTTCTCGATTGTGGGCTCAAAAGCTCTAGCCTAAGGTGAGGTTCTTTAATTGTCTTTTATTGCACCGTAGGGTGCTTACTGGTGAGCAACGTATGAAGCGTGGTTTTCATGGCCCTTTTAGATGTGAAATGTGTGAAGAGAATGTAGAAAATATCAACCATATTTTTATTGAGTGTACTTTAGCCTTTGATCTATGGAGGAGAATGGCCACTTTACTTGGCTTACAGTGGTCCATATTTTAACTTTTGAATAGCTTTGGAGGGATTAGCCTAATCAAGAGGGCGTTGATCATTTTATTAGGCAGTTAGTTTGGATGGGTTCTACCATTCTTCTTTGGAATATTTTGAATGAAAGGAACAACCAAATTTTTAATCAAGATAGGAAGGATATTCACTATATTTGGCAAAATACCATAGCCAACTTAGTTGAATCATTCCATCAACTCCTTAATCACCCCCAAAAATCCCACCAAATATGGGATCAAGTGATGCAAATATTGAAGATTAAACCTTCTAAGGGCAACCAACTTAAAGGGAATGTGAGTATTAGTAAGATGGATAGGACTAGAAATTGGCAACCTCCTCCTAAGAATTTTGGAAAAGTCAATACTGATGGAGCCTCTAGAGGGAACCCTGGAAAATCTAGTGTGGGAGGAATTGGTAGGGTTTCAGATGGCTCCCTGGTTTTTACTTTTTCTAAGAATTTGGGTATTCTTTCCATTAACCTTTCTGAGGGGTATGGTATCCTCAGAGGTCTTCAGGAGGCTACTAAGGTTGGATGGGAAAAGGTGTTAGTTGAGTCTGACTATCAACTTATGATTAATCTCTTGAAGACTCCTTCTAAGAATCATAAGGTGGATTGGAGAATAAAAAGAATTATTGAGAAGATTCAGTTAATCCAGATGGGATTTTTGAAAGTTTATTACAATCATGTGGTTAGAGATCAAAACAAGAGTGTTGATGCTTTAGCTAATTGGGCTTTGGACAAAGGTGATCTTACTCATTATGGCCACCCTCCTATATGGTGGGCTTCTCAAATTAGGGAAGCTCTTCTTTCTATCATTTCTTTGGATGGCTCCAGTTCATAGTCTTCTGGTCTAGATAGGTCATTGTTTTATTCATTTTTTTTTCTTTTTCCTTTTTTGTTTTTTTTTGTTTAGTTTTTTAAGGTGGGTGGGTTGTTTTGTTTTGTTTTGTTTTTGTGTTCTTTGTGTTTTCTTTTATTGTTCTGGTGTTTTTGTTGTTTTTTTTTTTTAATGTTTTTTAGTTATTGTTCTTGTGTTTTTTTGTTCTTGTTCTTGGGTTTCTCTTTGTTTGTGTTATTTTGTGTTTTTATGTGTGAGTTTTTTCTATGTATTTTGTTTTTGTTTATTGTCTGTTGTTGGTTGTTTTTTATTTTTATTTTTTTTATTTTTTTTAGGTTTTGGTTGTGTTTATTTTTCATGTTTCTTTGGGTTATGTCTTTGTAGTGTTCTGTTGTTTTTGTCTTGTTTGTGTTTTGTTATGTGGTTCTTGTGTTTTTCTATGTGGTTTGTGTTGTGGTTTCTTTTTCTTATTGTGTGTGTTTGGTTGTGCTTTTGTTTTTTACACACTCAAGGAGCATGTTTTTATTTTATTTTATTATTTTTGTTGTTATTTACTTATTTTTAAATTGGTTTTGTGTGTTTGTTTGCTCCTTGAGTATGTCAAAGGTGGTAGGCTAGGTTTGGGTCCTGGGCACTTTTGGCGGAATGGATACCCCTGCCTCCTTGGGTCTTACCCGAAAGTGGCATCCCTTTTGGGATGTTTTCCACAAATAAAAAAAAATCTAATTAGCACATTATTTGTGCCTCCTTGTTCACGGATAGGGGGATGACTATAGGGTATCATTCTTATACTTGTGTATCGAAAGACAAGAGCAATGGGCTTAGATAAAAGATAAGTCTAGAATATTTATTCGTGAAAGAGAGATATTTGATATGCATAAATTATAATCGGTTTTTAATTTACATGTCAAAGGAAATATAATTAATTTTGAGGTGGGATGAGGGAAGATATGCCCACATTAGTCACCTAGGGAATATAAATTTACCTATTCTAACTCAAGATGCAATAGGCAGTCTAAGTAGAGATAAGCACATGCATATATGCAAATATGAAATCAGACAAATGCAAGCAAGCAACAATAGGTAGCTAAAGGAAATAGGTAGCCAATGTAAACTTAAATGTAATACATTTTTTTTTTTTGATAATTATGTGTTTGTATTTATAACGGGTTTTAACAAGGATCCCAAAACCTGATTACATAAGCAATGGGCCTAGGGCATCAATCCCTTGAAACTGAACACCAAAACAGAAATCCTGCCAGCGATAACAGTAAGCATGAAACAATCCCTCTCAGCGGGAAACAAACAAATAAGAAAAAAAGTAGTTTTGGAGATCTCGCTCAGCGGGGAGTAGCCAAAAACCACCATCGAGAAGATCCCGCCCAGCAGGAAGCAAATAAAAACCGTTACAATAAAATCCTGCCTCACGGGAAGCAGTCAAAACCACCACAAACAGTCCCGCCTAGCGGGAAGCAACAGGGAAATCCCGCCATCCGAGAAACCAGCGAAAAGAAAGGATCCCGCCTCGCGGGAAAACCGGCGGATTTGGTGGATCCCGCCCTATGGAGAAACCATCCCGCCCACCGAGAAAACATTCAGTTCAGCGAGAGCCATTCTGTAGGAAGCCGACAGCCAGCACAGAGAGGATCTAGTCCATCAGGAAGTGACCAGAGAGTTGCACCACAAGGAACCCGCCCCGGGAAAACAGAAGAGGATCCCAGAAGCAGGGACCAAGAATCCCGTCCAAGCACAGAGCCCGTCGAGGATTCACAAGAAAAAGGGGGAAGCTGTCCAAACCCTAAATCGTCACCTCCACCGCACCGAGAAACGCAGGGGACCAGATCCACGCGAATCACTCGCAAAAACCCCGTGGGGAAGCCTGAGGGAAAAAGGGAAGGGATCCCCAACCAAACAGGGATCCCTGGGAAGCACCAGTCCGAAAAAACAACCAAGGAAACCCTAGCCGGCCGGGAGGGGCGCAGATAGTGGAGAAGGATCTCCCCCTAGGAGATCATCTGCAAACAACCACTCCCCGGGAGGGATGACCTGGGTTGAGCCAGGGACTGGGCAGAAACCAGGAGCCATGGGAGGGGGAGCAGGGGAGGGACCAGAGCCCTCCCCTCTCCGTGGGCTTAGCTCCACTTGGTAACACTTGTGATAAAAGTTTTTGATTTCCCAAATGTAATACATTTTAATATGCATTATATTTATTGTTTCTTTGAGATATTTTCCATCAATCATGGCAAGACACTAACCATCTGAAATATACTTATTAGTTATAATGTATGGACCTAGCCAATTTGGCTCAAATTTGCCTTTGAGCTTCATTTTGGAATTGGTGTTCTTTTGATTCTATTTAATGATAAGATCATTGACTTCAAAGGAATCGGATTATACCTTCTTGCTAGAGGCACATTTAAGCCTTTAGTAGTAGACATGTAGGTTCTTTAAGGTGTGGATCCACTTTTCATCAATGAGTTCCAATTGGCTTAGATGGGCAATATAGTATCATCTCCAATATAAGAGTCCTTCAATATGATACAAAATGAATGCACCTCTAGCTTAAAAGGAAATATTATTTCAGTTCCATAAATCAATGAATAGGGCATTGCACTAATGGGAGTTTTAACACTAATACAATAGGCCCAAAAAGTGGTCTACAACTAGAGATACTAGTGTCAACTGGTTTTACTAATAAACTTTTTAAGAATCTTGACAAAAGTCTTGGTAGAGGCTTCAAATTGGCTATTGCCTTAAGGATAGTAAGATAGACCATTTGTGTTGAATCTTGTATTTAGCACAAATTTTCTAGACATCCTTGTTCTTGAAGGGTTTTCAATTGTCAATGATTAACACTGAAGGAAGGCCATAATAACTAAGGATCTAGTTGAGGATAAACTTGAAGACTTGGACTCTAGTGGTTGAGGTTATGGTTTTGACCCATTTAGTAAAATACTTAGTAGTTGTGATGATGAAATTTTTCCCATAAAATAACACTAGATTGATCTTCCCAATAATGTCTAATCCCAAAATGAAAAAAGGTCAAGAGTTCAACGATTGGAGAACTTTAAAAGGAGAGTGAATAAGACTATCATGCTTCTAAAACTTATCACACCTATTAACCTAGTCACAAGAGTCCTTTCCTATAGAGGGCAAGTAATAACCCATTCATAGGAGTTTCTTGGTGATGGCAACACTGTTGAAGTGACCAATGACAATCCATCATGTCTTCTTCTATGGAAAGGACTCCCAAAGGAGGCTATCTAGACTCTATGGTTGAAGCCTCCCTAATTTTATGAATGATGATCCTAGCTTATTCATCATCTAGATCTAAGGGAATAGGGAATGCAACTAAGGACACTAGCATCACAGTAGCTAGACCTAGGGATAACTTCAATGGTAATTTTATCAAAAGCAACCATTAGTTTTATTGATGATGTCTTTGTATGGCTTAAGTTCTTCATCTTTAGTTTTATAAGAACCATTGAATTGGTTGACTACAAGTTAGAAATATCCAAATTTAGAGAGGATTATAACCTTAAAAGGCTAATGTTATGCATAGCCCTAGGATAAGGGATTTATACTAAATGATATTGTTGGTATAGGAAAAGTTAATCTTAAAGGACAAAGGGACCAACTTCTATAGAGAAGTGACCAAGATGACTCCTACTCCTACTCCTTTAAAACATCTAGCACCGTTGAAGTATAGGGACAAAGAGTTATGTTTATTTGCTTCAATACTAAATATTGACTCGTTTAGAAAGTCTACACCTAAGGGTTGGTTATCTTCTAAGGGTGCAACTACTAGTTGGTCAAAAAAGACCTAACCTTTCATAGAATTTTGAATGATAAACTGAAGATCAATTTTGTTAAGCATGATGATCCACTTAGCAATTCATCCTGAGAGGTGAGGCTTGGACATAAGATATCACATAAGATTGACCTTCATGATGATACAAGTTTTGTGGCTAAGTGTGTAGTGTATAATATTTTGGAAAGTAACTATAAAGCTTCTCGAAGGGGGTATAACAAACTTCATGTTTAACCAAAGTCCTATTGATATATAAAATGGATCACTCTCCATCTTGGTCATCATATTGCACCAACATATCTCCTAGGGTATGGTTTTTTGTTGTTATGTATATCAATAATGGTCTAGATAAATTAGGTGGGACAAGGATAGGGGGAGACATAAGGTAGGAATTGAGAGCATCAAAGGTTGCTTGATAGTCAATGTCCCATTCAACAACCATATCCTTCCTCAAAATATTTTTGAAAGATTGACACTCATCAAATAGCTAGGAGATGAATCTCCAAATGGTTTGAATCTTACCCAAGAGGCTTGTAAGATGGGTTAGAGTTTGAGGGGGTGGCATATTAACAATAGTCAATATCTTGTTAGGATCAATCTCAATTCCATGTTGGGATACAGTGAGTCCTAATAGTTTTCCTAATGTAACCCAAAAGATGCAATTTTTAGGCTTTAGGTATACCTTGTATTGTTGTAGCCACTCAAAGATGTGCCTTAGATCTCAAACATGATTATTTCAATTTAAATACTAACCAGGAAGTTCAACAACATAGTCATCCATGGTGTCATCCATCATGTCATAAAAGATATATGTCATGACTCTCAAGTATGTAGCTCCTATGTTTTTCAATCCAAAAGGTATGACTTGATAGTAGAAGGTTCCTTGTGGGGTGGTGAGGTTTATTTTAGCTTGGTCGTTAGCAATAATATGATCTAATTATAGCTTGAGAATCTATCCATCAAAGACAACATTCCATATCCTACAATGACATTGATAATCATGTCAATGTTGGACAGAGTGAAGTCATCCTTGGGACATGCTTTAATGATGCCCTAATTCAATGCATACTCTAAAACTATATATTTTCTTGGAAATATGGATAACATTAGAGATCCAATAAAAATAGTAAATGATTTTTATGAATCTAACATCGAGATTTTTTTGAAGATCCTCTTTGAATAGCAAAGTGACATGCAAATACATTTTCCATGATTTTTCGTGTATAGGTTTTGCACCAGGAGTGGCAACTAGGTGGTGGATAATAAGGGAAGGATCAAGGTTTGACATGTTAATGTAGGACCAAGAAAATATATCTTTGAACTACATAAAAATCTTAGTGTACTCCTCATGCTTGATTAGGATCAAGACCTTGTCTATATTAAGGATCTTGGGATATGTAGGAATCCCAATATAAATATCTATGGTTTCCTCAATCATAAGACTTGTCTTCCAAATGAGGGGGTGGAAACACTTCCAAGATCCCAAGATCTATAGGATCTAAAGATGTCCAATTTTTTTTTATTGGTTATTTGTAACTTGGAAAAAATATCCACCAAAATAGAAGTCATTATAGCTTAGATAATTAAAGGGACATCCTTTGTCTATTAATTGTATTTATCAATAATCAACTTGGGATAAGCAAGGGTTAAGATATTCAATGAGAGATTTTGTAAATCAAGAGAGGCTAGGATCAATGAGGAGTGATGACCCATCATCATTATCCTTATCCCAAACCAACCAATTTAATAAAATGGTGCTATCATAGGATGCCTTGTCAAGAAAGTTGGCTTTATCTTCACCATTAAAAGAAGAAGGAAATGGAAAAGTTTGCTATGGCTGGGGATATAAAATTTCCTATAGTATCCCAACCAAGATTTTTTCTATAGGGGCTCTTTGATTCCCTACACGTACAGACATCACTACACCAAAAAAGGGCTTTAACAACGGCTAAATTAAGGCGATTTTTTATGATAGTAAAAAACCATCCTAATAGATCCTAAGAGGGCAGTTTATAACCACCCTCTTAGGGTCACCCTAAGAGGGCAGCTATAAACCACCCTTGTAGGACTAAGACGATGGTTATAAACCACCGTCTTAGGGGTCAAACTAAGATGACGGTTATAAACCGCCATCTTAGGGTGATCTAAGAGGGCCATTTATATCCGCCATCTTAGGGAAACCCAAATTTTTTTGGGTGCCCCTATGAGGGTGGTTATAAACCACCCTCTTATCCTTAAGAGGGTGGTTATAAACCACCTTCTTAGAGGCAGTTTAGATTTTTTTTAATACGCGGGCTTAAACCCTGTACGGTGACCTCATTTTTCTTCAAAGCTTTATATAGTTCGCTGCACCTTAGCTACTATAATACTCCACTACGTCTTAGCAACCTCCACTCTGTGCCTTAGCTACTCTAACCTCCATGCCTTACATTAGCTACTACAACTACCGCACCTTAGCTACTACAACCACCACACCTTAGCTACAACAACCACCATGCCTTAGCTACTACAATCGATGTGCCTTAGCTACTACAACCTCCATGTCATGCCTTAGCTATTGTAACCTCCACACTGCACCTTATCTATTGCAATCTCCACATCATGTGCTAAACCTAGGGCTCCCGAGCTACGATTCATGTTCATTTTTTGGCTGGGATTTACCCTGAAACTTTTAGGGCTCTCGAGCTTCGATTCGTGCTATTCATTTTTTGGTTGGGGTTTACCCTAAAATTTCTCTAAAACTTCTGCTAATTACCCAAAATGGTGAGAGATGAGGGTCAAAGTCGAAGGCACAAAATGGGGCATGAAGACGAAGATGAGGTTAGTTAGGTTCAGTGAATTTTGCATTATTTTAGGTATTTTTGTGATTAGGGTTTGGAATTTTTTAGTTTGTAATGTTGTGTTTACGCATGAGATTTATAAAATTTAAATATATAGATTAAAATTTAAACCCTAATGTTGTGTTTACACATGAGGTCTCTTCGAAAGTTCATCACTCAATGTTTTTTTTGGGATTGATAAAACATGGAGCTATCCACTAGGGCGTACCCCTAATAAATTCAAAGGATATTACATTCATATTTTTTTCAAAAATTTGCCATGATGGCATACTACTATGAAGGTATATATCTTTCTCATTATACTATTCCAAGCCCAGAACTTTTGAAACGAATCCCGTGGGGTTGGGGGGGAAACACCATCGTGAAAAATCAGCTATATTCGATCTTGGTTGGCCAGTCAGAGGAAGGACCGATACTCGACCTTTTAATAGGTAGGGAGGTTTTTTGTGATGTAAAGAATGATCCAAACTGAACCTTTATATCTCAAGAGGCCGCCAGGGGAACACTATTACCCAACCAAAACAAAACACTCCCATACAGGAACACAACCACCCCCACTCTTTGTAGATTTACAATACCCTTGATCAAAAGCCTGCAATTATACATCCTCAGCATATGGGGATAACCTTCCATCAGATTATACATACTGTAATATATAGTAAACACACTGATATTTTACATGCAGGATCCACATACTATTTTCAAAACCACTACTCTTGTCACTGCATCCAACCCTCCTAGGACTTGTGATATGAGAAAGACTTGAAGAAACTTCTAACATACTGACAAAGAAAATAAAGAGTGAGACATGACCTTACTCTATTTTATCATTTGCATTTTGGTGTGACTAAATCTATCAGATTCCAGACCAACAGATTCCTCTCCCTGCATTGACACTTCCCCTCATCTTTTGATGGATATTTTTTGTGGCATTCAGGCTCACATTTCTCTTTCCATGCTAAAATCCTCACTGAACTCAAACCATCCTAACAGACTCTCAGGTGCCTTCATCAACAAAATGACAATAGGGGAATTATTAGCACTCATGGTTTTCACTAGAGAACTTCCAAAAAAAGTAGTAATATGTGCTAGACACAACCCTTACATTTTCACCTACACAATAAAATATTTTACTGCTTCCAATCCCTACACAAGAGCAATACAATATGCTTTGTTGTTGGTAGTGGTATATTATTTAAGTTGTCCATTGTATATGACCTCTCTTCTTGTAGCATTATAAGGCAAAGACCACAATAGTTGGAAATCAATTTTCTTTGCTTGTTACAATTTACAAAGGCCATGCATGAATCATTTTATAGTTGGTTATGTTATCAAAAATTATTCTTTAACTAGGACCTTTAAAACATCACAAACTTCAATTTTTGAGAAAGAAGCCATAGTTCTTTTATATTATAATCTCATGCTAAAAGGTTAAACTCAACACAAGTGAATAAGATCAAGATAAGTGCCAGAATTATTTAGGTTTCTAAATTTCTAAATCTACCTTAGAAGCAAGGATTTTGTGGCAAGTAAAAAAGAGAAAATATTCATAGGTATCCATAGAGGGAAAATTCATAGAAATAATAGTTGACATTTATCAGTCATACTATTGTCTCTAGATGCTCTACAGATCTGCAATACACATTTGTGATAGTGATGTGTGACACTCAAAACATCAATATTTTTGTATAGGGCCTATGTAGCATATTTGACCTTTAGAAGGCCTCTAAAATTATTGCTTGCTTAAATAAATTGCACTTCCAGTAGATTGACAGATACAATTGTAATAATATAGCTACATTGTATACCTAATCCTCATCCAATATGACTCCAGTGCTATGAGAAAATATCTCCATTCACCATCTATTGGTTGAAGTTATTTTTTCAGATCAACAAGCTCTTGGAGTGCCTGTGTTGTCCTCAGATTTCCCACTACTCAATTCACTTTGCCGGTTGAAGGATTTCTCCCAAACTAGATTATCATTGGCTTTCCTTTTAACACATACCGATGTGCCATTTTCAATGCATGGTCTGCAAGTTCTGTAGATGGGAAAGTTACAAATGCTTGGCCCCTCATCCGACCCTCCTGCATTAAATTTATGCCAAGTCCAAATTTGGCTTCCTCCACGCTTTCAAAAAGGGACCCAAATACGAAGTGTAAGTCATCCACAATTACATCTTTTGCCAAGTTCTTAATATATAAAATAGGAGATGGAATTCCAGGAGTATAATTCTTAAACATTGGAAGGGCTAGAATCTCAGTAGGAGGCAACTTGCCAGCTTCTATATAGACACCTGATATTTGAATATGATCAAGGTTGGGTATACACCATTTTTGGAAATGACTTTTTAATAATAAGGTACCAATTTATTTTTTTGAGGCTTATGCATGTTTGGTAATCCTCTTTGGATATACAAGTAATATATACAATTTATACAAGTAATATATCAAGTACAAAAAAGAAATCTTATTTATGACAATAAGCTATAAATAATATTTCTTTAAGTATAGCATGTTATGGAGTCTTGAAAAATAAACTATAAGACTTTGCATGATTTTGTACATTGTAATATGTTTTTAGGATGTTTAAAAGATTTATTATCAGTTTTGATGATCTGCGATGAAGGGGCAACAACTTGTTAGTTTAAGTTCTAGGTCTACCAATATAACACTTATATCTCAATTGTCTCCAAAATTTATTTTGTTAGTTTAAGTTCTAGGTCTACAATTTATGTAGATTTAGAACAATTACGAGATATTTTACATACCCTTACATCTAATTGTCGTCTAGTAGTACATGGATCAAGATGCCTTGCAAAATTACTTTCCAACAAAACCATTTTCATCTCTTGAGAATTAAATTATTTCCACAGATTTGATTTGTCATTTATTTTTTCAGAGCATTCTTTACCCTAGATGGGGCTTATGTATATGATGGTGCTTGGTGAATTTTTTAAGGCTACCTAGTTAATGAAAATATCCTATTAAAAACGTATACATTTGTAAATATTTTTGTGTCATATATTTTTCTTTTCATATATTAAACATATATGCTTTTTCTAATGTTGTATCTAGTCGTATCCATATTAGATCTGGAAAATTTATCGTATCCATATCCGATTTCGTACCAGTATCAGATATCGTATCCATTTCCATCCAATCTTGTTTCTTTACAAAACAAACTCATAAATAAACTAATTATTGTAGGGCAAAAAAACACACATTCTTCTTTGTGGTTTAAGTGTAAACAAAAATCACCTACTTATTGTCTCCATACAAGAAATACCCGCATATCATTATAGATTTGGGATTATAGTCTCCTAGTCTACTGTGGTCAATGACACAGGACTAAGTAATTAGCAAGTTCTTTTGCTATTTTATCCATTGTTTCATATGGTAAGCACCAATTTTCTATGTTCTATTTGTTTGAAGGATAAATAAGAAGGGTGCTATATACACAAATTCAAACAATAACAATATATTTTATTGCTTCCAATCCCTACACAAGAGCAATACAATATGCTTTGTTGTTGGTAGTGGTATATTATTTAATTTATCCATTGTATATGACCTCTCTTCTTGTAGCATTATAAGGCAAAGACCACAATAGTTGGAAATCAATTTTCTTTGCTTGCTACAATTTACAAAGGCCATGCATGAATCATTTTATAGTTGGTTATGTTATCAAAAATTATTCTTTAACTAGGACCTTTAAAACATCACAAACTTCAATTTTTGAGAAAGAAGCCATAGTTATTTTATATTATAATCTCATGCTAAAAGGTTAACCTCAGCACAAGTGAATAAGATCAAGATAAGTGCCAGAATTATTTAGGTTTCTAAATCTACCTTAGAAGCAAGGATTTTGTGGCAAGTAAAAAAGAGAAAATATTCATAGGTATCCATAGAGGGAAAATTCATAGAAATAATAGTTGACATTTATCAGTCATACTATTGTCTCCAGATGCTCTACAAATCTGCAATACACATTTGTGATAGTGATGTGTGACACTCAAAACAATAATATTTTTGTATAGGGCCTGTGTAGCATATTTGACCTTCAAAATATGATCAAGGTTGGGTATACACCATTTTTGAAAATGACTTTTTAATAATAAGGTACCAATTTATTTTTTTGAGGCTTATGCATGTTTGGTAATCCTCTTTGGATATACAAGTAATATATAAATTTATACAAGTAATATATATAATTTATACAAGTAATATATCAACTACAAAAAATAAATCTTATTTATGATAATAAGCTATAAATAATATTTCTTTAAGTAATATATCATTTTCCTGCATTTGCTATTTAGCATTAGCAGAGTAACATGTACACCACCTTCAATACAATTATACCATTATTTTCTTTAATCTTACAATTACATGTGTTTTGAGACTCATTGGATGCTTGAGTGCTTCAGTTGTGGTTGGCCTCTTGTTTGGATCCCATGCACAAAGTGACTACAAAATTATTTGAATCTTGCTCCTTTAAATCATATTAAATATTTCTATTACATCATCAGCTTTAGTAAATGTGGAAAGCTTTCCTTGGAGTGTATTATGTAGTAATAAGTTACACAAGAAACTCCACTTACCTTGTGCAGGTTGTGCTTGGGCAGCAGGATTATTGTCTTTACTTTTAACAACTTGATCATCCTCAAGACTAAAAGCACCAACTCTAGTCAGGTCAATTGGATCAATATTTTATGTCCATCAAGTATCATGGACAAATCTTGGCTAGGATCATCCAAGTATGTCAACTATGTTATCTCCATTAACGAAGAAAATTTGTGCTTTCGATGTGATCTACTTGTATAACTATACTTTCTTATTTATTTTTTATTTTTTGGGGGGGTTGTTTGTAGAAATAGCGAGGACTATTATCGTGGGGTTCACCAATTCCTAGATTTCACAAGAAAGAATTCAATGGACCTTGAAAGAACTAGATGTCCATGTCGAAAGTGCTCAAATATGGAAACTCTTGGTTTTTGAAGGTTCATGACCACCTGATTTGTCATGGGATTGACAAGATATATACCGAGTTTGTCTTGCATGGAGAAGAACCCTCTAGTTTTGACAAATATGCATCGTCCTCTAGATCTACCACTGATGAGGGTCCAATTATCAAAGATATTTTGGGCATAAATTTAACTAAAGAATGGAACATGTGGGGCTATCATTGTTTCACGCAAATTTGTGGCATGGAAATTTATTTATTGCGATTGTTTCATTATGGCATGGAAATTTATTTATTGTTATATACAAGGTGATGGAATGATGAGAAGCAAGAAGAATTTAATTTTACAAAGAATTTTAAAATTTTAAGGTATTTGATTTTAGGCTTGAAGAACTTTGACATGTTTTGGAATTTGCATAAGAAGAATTTATCATGTTCTATGTTAGATTGATTGAACAAACCTTGTAAGTGTGTATTTTTTATCTTTTATGTTTTTGATAAACTTGCCTGTGGACTTGTTATTATGTTCTCATTTGTGGTATAATTATAAATTACATTACTGTTTGGCCTAACTTCTAGTCCCTCCAACATGGATAGTCTCCTTTATATTTTTTTCAATTGCAGGTATGTGTTGTTTTGCTATATGTTGGTTAATATACTTTGAGGCAACATGAAAAACAATTGCTTACTGCTTATTTAGGATTGCTTGCAGGATCTGGTACTATTATTGTGGCTCATAGTTATAAAAGACTTGAGAAACTGATGTTCATCAGGCTGCTTTCGTCCTGGAACAAGATAGTATGTTGCATATGTTGTCTTTTTATTTTTTGAAGAACTAATGTTTATGTTCCATTTACAGAGAGACCTTTTTGGGTAAGAGACTACCTACTTATGATGGTCGAAAGAGTTTGTACACTAATGGGGATCTACCTTTTGCATAAAAGGATTTTATGATAACGTTAATTGATGTAGAGGAATCAAACAACGGTCCAAGGTACATCATAAAAATATCCTAAGTTATTGAACATTGTCTGGAATTGTCATGATTTTGTTAATTTCTTATCTTTGGTTGTTAGCCAATTATGTGGGAATTATGTCAGCTATTTTATTAATTGAAAAATAGAATAAACTATTAAGTTCTTCTATATTATAAATTTTCTACACGTAAAATATTGAAGTTTGAAGTTTGAATACAACCAGGTGGAGGTGGCAAGAATAGAACCAATGAGTCTTTATTCAACTTTGCAATAGACAATCATTTTTTTGCTAGCACAAGTTATAAATACAAAATCATCACAACACTGGCATCAATTTCAATTCTTAGCAACTTTTGGACATAGTAATCTTCTCCACTCTTTTGCTAAAGTCCCATGTAGTCAAACTGGACTGCAAAGTCCTTGCATCATGTAAAATTGTGTTTGTTCAATGTAGGTTCTTGTTCCACATGACTAGTTCACATTCCCTTCATAATAGTCTTTATGTTTTTAGATTTTACAAGTATATGTCCATAAGCAAGTCCTATAAACTTATGGTTACAATCTTGAAGTTGTTGAGGTAGCACTCATTAGATGTGTAATGGAATTTCACCTCACACTCTAGTTTGTACTTCATGTATGAGTTTACAAACCTAAAAAGGATAAGTGGTTGAAGAAGGAGCATTCAGCAATAGAGAGGAAGGGTGGGCCCAACATGAGATACAGTACCATCTGAGGACGAGAATGCTCCTTATAGGCAAGCTATTCATACTTTTCATTCCCACAATGGTCTTCCCCAACATTTTCTTTATATACATATATATGAACTTCATGAATATTTTTATTGAATGATATTTTTTCTTTTAGTTACTTAAATGTAAAAGTTAATGCCAATGGGGCTATTCTTTTTTTGCACTGTTACCGTTAGTTAAGAAATCAAACATCTCTTTATACATCCATAGGATCTTCGAATCATGGAAATGTCAACTTTTTACCACATATACATGACTGTATTAGTTGGACAACCAGTTGAATATGGGGGGATGCTTGTCACATTTTGAACTTGGGTGATTGTTATGGTAAGTGTCTCACCTTCCTACACCACCACATCGTGATGGACCTTAATTCAATAATCCTATTGCAAAGTTGTTCTATGAAAATTTCTTGAAGTTGGGGCAGCATGAACACTAAGTTGTTTCGTACTACTAGGAAAAATATATATACTTAAAATCTTAGGACAAGTGATTGAGGTGATTAACATGGAAATGAATGGTAAGTGGTTTTGATGATATGTGGGTAATAGGCTACTAACTCATAGGGGTGTTCATATACGTTTGAATATGGTGTGCATAGGATCTGTAAAGTTTGAATTTTTTCAATATACGTTTTTTTTAAAGATAAAAGGAGTGACATTTAATTTAAAAATATACATTCATCACTATCATTATCATTTACTCTTAGTCCATCTTAGTTGATTTATTGCAATAATAAAATACCATTAAATAAAGAAGATAATGTGTTGACAGTACATGCAAAATATAATTGATAATCATGTTATAGTATCTGCTTGGTAGCTTATGAGATTTGATCAAGAGGATGAGTTCATATCAATATATTGATGTCATAGGCATCATGGGTGGCGTTTTGCAAGCTGAGACCATAAAGAGATTTTTTTTCTATTGTATATAATTTGATTGATTCTCAAATAACTAGTAGTATGTGCGAGATGTTAATTATCAAGTAGCTTTGTAAAGTTTGAATTTTCTCAATATACATTTTTTAAAAGATACAAGGAGTGACATTTAATTTAAAAAGCTACGTTCATCACTATCATTATGATTTACTCTCAGTCCATCTTAGTTGATTGATTGTGATAATAAAATACCATTGGATAAGGAAGATAAGGTGTTGACAGTACATGCAAAATATAATTGATAATCATGTTATAGTATCTGCTTGGTAGCTTATGAGCTTTGATCAAGAGGATGAGTTCATATCAATACATTGATGTCATAGGCACCATGGGTGGTGTTTTGCAAGCCGAGACCACAAAGAGAATTGTTTTCTATTGTTGAGTATAAATTGATTGATTCTCAAAGAACTGGCAGTATGTGTGAGATCTTGTTTATTATCAAGTAGCTTTGTAAAGTTTGAATTTTCTCAATATACATTTTTTTAAAAGATACAAGGAGTGACATTTAATTTAAAAAGCTACGTTCATCACTATCATTATGATTTAATCTCAATCCATCTTAGTTGATTGATTGTGATAATAAAATACCATTGGATAAGGAAGACAAGGTGCTGACAGTACATGCAAGATCTCATTGATAATCATGTTATAGTGTTTGCTTGGCAACTTTTGAGCTTTGATCAGGAGGATGAGTTCATATCAATACATTGATGTCATAGGCACCATGGGTGGTTTTTTGCAAGCTGAGACCACAAAGAGAATTGTTTTCTATTACTGAGTATAATTTGATTGATTCTCAAAGAACTGGCAGTATGTGTGAGATATTGTTTATTATCAAGTAGCTTTGTAAAGTTTGTAAACTCTTGGGATGTGATTATGGACTTAAAACATGCACTAACAAAATTGTTTCTGCTAAAAGAGTGTTGAATAAGTCATAGGCTCTATTCGATGGCATAACTTATCTGATGGCATAGTCCCTCCAACATGGATCGTCTCCTTTATATTTTTTTAGGGTGGGACCATAAGAGGGTGGTTTATAACTGCCCTCTTAGGCCTATGAGGCTTAACCCTAAGAGTGTTGTTAATAACAACCCTCTTAGTCCTAATATGGTGGTTCAAAATACCCTCGTAGTTCTAAGAGGGTGGTTTTTAGCTGTTGTCGTATGTCATAGACTTTTTATGATGCCCTCATAGACGACAATTTGAAAACTATCTTTAAAGGTCTTTAAGGGCAGTTTATAAGCAACATTAAAGGCCTTTTTTGGTGTAGTGTATAGTCCTTTACTTCAATATCACATATTATAAAGTATATACTTAGAAAAGGAATATGAGTTCACGAAGGAGCTTAAAGCATACTATTGTTCAACTAGGAAATGGTTACTTCTATGGATTTTTCATTGTTGGTGATATTAGCACAAATGAAGTAGCAACTTCCTATTTGCATTATTTTACCCTTACTACTAGAAGGTAAGCGTAAGTTTGAGGAGATGAGGGAAGCTTGGCTAGGTCCAAGACAAGATGATTGTTATTTGAATTATTATTAATGTTGGTTGGATTAGAGATTTGACCTTTAGGTTCATTATTAGGTGAATAGTTTAAGGTGAGATACCTTAATGCATCAGTGATTAGAAGATAAGAAAAATATTAATATGATTGAAGAGATGAATTAAGATAAGTGTAAAGATGAGCTTTAGGATACTCGACTACAATTACCTGGTAATAGGTGAAGGGTTTGGGGCTAGCTGGAATATGGTAAGTTTTACCCCTATATTCATATTTAAGGCACTAATGGAGGGTTGAAAGGATGCCCTGTATCTCATGGATCCATGGTCTCCTAAGAAGAATATTGTATGCTAAGTCATAAGTCATGATATGGAAATAAGTGTTATGAATGCGAGGTTTGACTCCAAGGGATAACACTGTAATACCGTTAGCCTCACATTCCCCATTGTTAAAATCCCTAATAATAATATTATATTTATTAAAATATTATGTGGTTGACTGATGAGTATTAGGCTACAAACATTGAGACCATAACCATTATTGACTAGGATTTGCTTGATGAATTTATCATTAATATGGCTTGTGATATATAATGAGAGATATTTGATCATAAAGGATTGAGGGATATCATCCTTATGTTTGGAAACATATAGTTGTATGGTTAAATCTAATGGATCCCACCATAGAAGTAAGATCATTTGGGTTGGGATCTTAAAAAACAAATTTTCACTCACAATATTAAGATATCCTTATGGGCCAAAAAAGTCTTGAGAAGCTCAAGAAAGGAGATTTTGCCAGGTACTTTCAAGTTGATGAAGCAGATCAAAAGTGCCCTTAGTCTTAGCTCCTAATTGAATGATTAATGGAGGTTCTTAGGGGATTTATTTTCACATGAAGGACCAAAGGAGGTCTAGAAGGTCGATCAAATGAAGGATTCATGTGTTGTTATCTAGTTATAACATAAATGTGAGAGATGTGATTATATGAATGGAGTGCCTTGATCATCCCTTGGTTTGGAGATGGGGTATTCCTATAGTGAATGTGTATTTTCTATAGTTTAATTATGATTAGACAATAGATTTTGGAAGATTCCAAGATCTTGATTATAAGAAGATTGAGAATTGGAACTATTGAGAACAACTTGATCTTTATCAATTAGGGCTTAGATTAGGTTTTTAAATCTCATGAATTTATCATTCACATGACCATTAATGTAGTGGAAGGCACATTGCTCATTAGGATGAAACCAAGAGTATTTTTTCTTTTGGGTTATAAAGTCTTGGCAAGTGGAAGCTCTACCATTTTGGATTTCAAGAGTTGGCATAGGATGGATGAAAGATGTTTATCTAGTTAGTAGTACTTCCTCTTAGGTTTCTATTGTTGTGGTTTCCTTAAATAAGTTTTTAAAGTTTTGTCGTAGTATTAATGTTGTTGGATTAGCACAAGTATGTAACTCCATTGCATACAATGTATTTATTGTTAGATTATCCCTTTGTATTAGAAGAAGACTTATCTTCCTCCTTATGGGACTTAGTTTTCAATTGCCCTCTTATGGTAAGGGAAGTCTCTACTATCTTGGCCATATCATCGCATATTCAAAAAAGATACATCGATCATCTCTAAATAAAAGGCCAAGTGTTCATTAAAGTTGACTATGAATATGTCTAATAGGTGTCTAAGTGTAGGTACATACTAATATCTCTCCACTAGGGGTCACCATCTTGCTAAGAAGTTGGTAAAATTGTCATCTTAGACTTCTTGAGTTGGTATAGGTCACTAATCATAATCTTCTCCTTAATTTAGGTAGAATATTCCTTGACAAACATATCAAAAAGGTCCCTAAAGATCTTAAGAAAATACCTTTGTATTTGGTAGTACCATTTCAAGGCAGGTCCAATAAGGCTCTTAGGTAAGATCTTAAATAGCAATGTCTAGTCATAAAAAATATTGTTAGAGATGGTTCTAAACAACCTAAGGTGGTTGTCAAGGTCTTTCTTCCCTTGCATATTTGAAACTTAGGAGTTAAAAGTTGGAAGAAAAAGGGGAACTAGCTACAAAAGGTTTTAAGGGTTGGTTACACAAGTCATCATAAGAGTACATGTGATTGGAAGAAGACCCTTGGATTATAATCATTTATTATTTCAATAGTTCTAGCTAAGAAGTTAAAGTTTAAAGCTTGGAAGAAATAATATTTGATGGCACAAAAGGTATGTGCTCAGAGATAGGAGGAATTTGATAATTGATATATGAAGGTGGTTGATATACTTAGGCATAAAATATTGAGGTTGGCATCATATGATTTGTTCCTAAGGTATTTGAGATGAAAGGATTATAGGATGAAGGATGAGATATTACAGGATTAACATTTTGAGTGAAACCTGTACTTGTGCTTATTAGATTATAATGAAGGTTCTTAACATGAGTACTATAGTTAAATTCCTATTCCTTAGGTAAATTTAAGGTGGTAAACTTCACTTTTGTTGTTAATGGTCCTAGAGAATGGTTTAACATTGCCAACTCTTTTGACTATGCAATCATTTCCTAGGCTTGGGAGATAATCCACAGAGATTTGCATTTCTAAACTTTAGCTCTTTATGATGTGGTTGATAAAGTTATTTGGTTGGATGATCTTGAAGGTAATTTTTCTGTCAAGTCGGCCTATGATTTAAAGAACCTGACTTAGTTGCACAACTTCTGAATTTTAGATTTTGGTTCAAAAAACTCACACCAAAGATCAACCTCTTCTTTTGGCTGACCATTCAAAATAAAATCCTAACGATCAAGAACTTACGGAGGAGGGGTATGGTAATAATAAGAAAATATTATATGTGCAAGGCTGAGATAGAGACAACTCACCACCTATTTTTGGAATGCCCAACCTTCCTGGAAGTTTTGAATTCCATCCTTTAAAAATTGGGGATTTGCTAGGTCTTTCCAAATTCCATGGAAGATCTTATTCTTCAGTGGAGATTTCCCTTCTCTTATCCTAGGCTCAAATGTGCTTGGAAGTTCTTGCTTCCGCACCTACTTTGGGGAGTTTTGAAAGAGAGAAACACAAGAGCATTCAAAAATTGCAAAAAAGATCTAAATCTGGTTAGTCTTAAAATTTTGTGGTTTACAATTGATAATGTCTCCCATGTGTTCTTAGAGTTGAATTTGAGCAGACCTAACATTACACTATAGGAGCTTGATTTAGAAGAGATTTTGGTCCCACCATGTCTTCTGATGGGCCCTCCTACCCCAAATCCAAGAGTCTCTCCCTCCAAGAGGATGACTTAGACTAAATTTTGATAGGGCTTCGAAAGGAAATCCCGGCACAACTGGCACGGGTGGAGTAATAATAAATGACAAAGGTGATATAATTATGGATTTTGCAAAATAAATATTGATTTATTCTTTCCACTTCGCTGAGGCAAGAGCCATGTATCAAGGACTCAAATTGTTGATTGGCTTAGGAGCAAAAAATATTGTGGTCGAAGGAGATTCATTAAATATAATCAAAATTTTGAAATCTTCCACAAATTCGAGCTGGACCTTTCATAATATTATGGGTGAGTCGATAAGATACCTAAGGCTGATGGATCAGTTCCAGGTGGTGCACATTTATCGAGAGGGTAATGTTATGATGGATTGCCTTACAAATATGGGGACCACCCAACCTGGATTCTCGATTTAGTGTGACTCCTTTCCACTAGAGCTTTCAATCCTTCTAAATGCCAAGGCAAATTAATAAATGTCAGATGTTTATTCTCAGTTGGTGTGGGATGATCCATATTTTTATTAGCATGTTGGGCATGAGCAATATTTATTGTACTAGGTTGAATTTAAATTTTAGTATTTAGGAGAACATTGGCTCTAGACGCAAAGTTCTCAATATCATTTCAATGTCTTTCCAAAAGATGATTATCTATTGTGGTGATTGAGGTGGTTTGAATGGAAATGATATTTGGTGTGGGACTTCCATGTTAGATTTGGGTAAGGCTAGAACTTGTGGATTCCAAGAAAGGGATTTAATTAATGTCATTCCTAAAAAATATTTTCTCTTCTAACGTACCTTGTTGGATACTCTTGACAGTTGTGCCTCCTATTCGTGTGGGTAGGTTTTTCCAAGTTTGTGAATCTTCTAGGGAGTGTAATCAATATCTCTTTTTCATGTTCAGATCTAGTCCGTTGGTCTTCCTGAGGCTGGCTTGTTAGTGTTTCAAAATACTAAAGCTTCTTCCATGTTTTTCAAAAACTTCATTCGATGGAGGATAAACAACAATTCATTATGGGATCTTTGAAAATTGTTGTTGGCATTTTGGAGGATGTATTTCGCCTTGTCGAGGAATTCATATCAGATATCAAGGGTGGTTTTCCCATGATTTATTTTTTTTGGCCTACCACCTTGGTCTTTCCCTATTGTGTCATTATTTTTGTCTTTTGAGGTTGGTCGTTATTGTGTTCTTGGGTTGTTGATTAGTTTTTTCCAGTGTGCTTCTAATGTATTTTTCTCCTTTTGGAGATGATGTAAAAGGTTGAGGGAATCCTTTAAAAAAATTATTTTATAATATAATAAAAAAAACGTAAGTATTATAGTTTGGTAAACTTGATGGTACACCCTAATTAGGGGTGTAACTCATGCCCACTTGTTGAAATATAGGACAACTTACATTACCTTATAACAATTTTTTAAGAGTAGGCAAAGATGAGTTATGCCCCCAAGAATATGGGAGGGTTTTCCTCCTAGCATATAGGAAGTAGTGATGATAGAAGGATTAGAATTAATGAAATTATAATTTATGCATTAAGGTTTGCATTTAAATACCCAAGGATGGATCTAATTGATTTAGAGGCAAAGGGTTTGAGTTGGGTTGTTGGGGATGGTCCATTAGTGAACCTTCTAATATAGAGATACCAAAGGTATCATGACCTTACCTAAGAAAGGATTCCACAACATATTTATGCTCGTACAAAAAGTAATCCTTATGAGATGTGGACTGGAAGACTATCCTTCCTTGATTATCATGGATAGGGATTAAAGAGCCCAAATTTGAGGAAACCTCCTCTTCTTAGTTGAATGTTAGGTCCTCAAAGTTGGGTTGGTCATTATGAAATTCAATTAGAGTATTAGGGTTAAATGAGTACAACTACAGGCTAGATAACATTTCTTGGCCATTGGTTTGGAAGAAAATGATTATATTAATTAATTTTTAAAAGTTTATAGAGTTGATTAGAGAAGAAAGAAAAAAATGTTTTGCCAATATTATATACCTTTCCTTAAATATATCGAATCCAACCTATATATCTCAAGGTCCTCCTATATAGCAAGGTCCCAATATGCTTGAATCTCTTCATATACCAATTAATATGTGAAAGAAAATCCATATATCGATTGCCAACAATACGTGGAAGTGACCAATGGGATAAATGACTAAGATGATACGTGAGTGGTAATAATATGCTTCCTGATGACTATGAATAGCCCATTGCAATATATTCCTTACTAGGTATAAGTATGCACGAGATCCTATGTGGGTGGTTGGGAGCGTAGGCTTGCTACATACCCAATATAGCCTAGTAGCTTATATGATAACTACTCAAAGGATCGTAAAGACCCTTAGTAGGACTAGCATGTTAGATTTTAAGGATATATGTAGTGGAATATATCTAACATGGGTCCTAATAAGATGCAATAAATATGAAAGCAAGTGAGTCTACAATATGACTAAATAATACTATAAATAGAAATGATGAAAAATACAATGCAATATGGAGGAAATGGTCACTCCGTTAATATGAGATAAATAGCTACATTGTACTCCATACAAGAGCACTACTACTATATACTACAATGCACTTGATAAGAACTTGATATTGACTTGATATATGCTCTACCACTATGAGGCCATTTATATAGGAAGATAGATTTCTTGGCCAACACTCTACCTAGTTGTACAAGGGGACACCTTGCACATTACAACTTGCATATTGCCACTTGTGCATTTATTACATTGCTTGAAGTAACTAGCTAACTTCCCCCTAAAGTAATCTCCTACTCTAATTATGTACCTAAGGTGGTACATTTACATAACCCAAATAATGTAATATACTCTAACTCTAACACCCCCATGTATTACATTATTTGGGTATTGAATATTTCAATCTTCAATATGGATCTTCTTCTTTGTCTTGGATGCTCTTTGACTTGATCTGGTTCTTTCAATTCTCATTGCATTGTATGCTTCCTTGAGCTGGTTCTTCTTCTTCTTCTTGGAGTAAAAAATGGAACTTGTATTCTCCTTCATTGCTTATTGTAATATGATCAAGCAAGTAGTTAGTGTCTTCATATGATGCAAAGAGAGTTGTAGCTGAGGGTTCTTTAGTATTTATGATTTATTTGCTATTCATGTCTTATTTTCTAAGATCTCTTTTAGCATATATTTTCTTCCTTTTCCTCCTTCTTCTCATACAATTCTACATTGATACTAGTGGAATTTCTGCTTCATGAGGAGTTAGTCTATCATCACAATAATATTGATTTGTATTTCTAGCTTGCTTCATGTGTTGAGTGAGTACAAACATAATTAATGATAGGTAAATTATTAAACATTCCTTGGATGTAAATATAACTATTTTTTGTGAATTCCACCATGCCTTGAAGAGGTTTGCTTGAAGATAACCAATTAATGCTTCAAATTTTCCTTCTTTGACTTCCTTAAGAAATAAGGAGAATCTCTCCTTTTTCACTAACTGATAGATTCTCATATCCTTCAAGGGTATCTATCAAGTTTTGAGAATATAATTCCATTTCATGAAATAATTCTTTGTTAATAAAGGTATTTTTTATTATTTCATCCATATTCCTTCTTGATAGATTTGAGATAGTGTTACTCGCTATTCCTTAGGATTGTAAGAATGGGTTTGATAGAACCTTTGTAGTAGTCTACCTTATAACTCCTTACTTTAGAGGGTATGAGCTTGATTTGATAAAACCTTTTTAGATCTTAGGTTTTTGTAGGCTTCCTTATATCTCCCTAGTTAAGAGATCTGATTTAATAAAATCTCTGTAAGATTTGTAGACACCTTATGATTCCCAAATAGATTGAGTACTTGATAAATTTTGAATGAATGCTATTATTATAAAGTTTTGTAAAATACCTTATGTCTCCCTAGTAATTTTGGATATGCTAAATGATAGATAAAGTGCTTTTGAGAATAGTAGTTCAATTTTGGATTGATTTTGTAAAGTTTTGTGAATAGCAAAAATCAACTTCTTTTACATCTTATTTCTCCTATTGAACTTAAGAACTTTCTAATTTTTATGAGGTTCTATTTGTTGGATTTATTTTATCCCTTTAATGTAGTTTTGAGACAAGTATATCAATTAGTTTTCAACTCTTGATTTTCCTTAATAAACCTCCTTTTATAGCCTTTAATAATTTGATATTTAATGTTTCTAAATTCCAATTACCTACTTTGGTGTAGTATTCCTTATAACTCCCTAATATGAAATATTAGAAAATAATGATATTTGAAATAATAGAAGTTTAATCTATCCAGGTAGAAATCCTTATTTCTCCTATGTTTTAGATTGCAAATATTAGGCTATTTAATATATATTTTCCTTTTTAATATTGCTTTCAAATATGGTTGATTTCCCTTAATGTTTCAACCTTATATTATACCTTATATCTCCCTATTAAAGAAATAAAATTGGAATAAGGTAAAGTCTTACCTTTGTAATACCCCAAACCTCTATGTATTCGATGCTAATTTTTAGACGTAGGTAACAATACTCTTTAGTGCTCTTTTGATCGTTATATCCAACTTATGGGCGTAGGATTTAGTGCTTCTCTTGAATTCATATGGCGATTGGTTTCTTGATACCTTTGATGGTGATACTTAGACAATTGATGCCTCATGTCTTATCAATTTGACTAGGAGCTTTAAATTATCTCTTTCTATTGTTGCTATGAACATGGATGTTGCTATGTAAATATACCATAAACTTAGGTTTTAGTGTTGCTACGAATTCTACCTTAAATGCTATTGTTCCTTGGTCTTTGGAACCTCAAATAAGAGTTGAATATTGAAGTGAGTGACAAGTGTCACGACGGTTATCTTTGAGAACTTGAGGGATGATAAAATACTTTGCCATATGTAAATTTTTGCTAGGTAAAGGATGAGCATTACAGTCTTCGATGAGCGCTCACACCAACCTTATTCCCTACAATGTTTTCTTCGTCAAGCTTGCAACGGATGGATGCTCATGTGGGAAACGTTAGGGTTTCCTTCTAGGTGATAAGTGTCACCTTATCTTTGTGCATGAGATTTCTACGTAATGTCTCTTCAACGTATCTTTGCAATACCCTTATTAACAATACAACATGGCTAGCTCCACCTTTGTTGTATGCATTCGATGGCATTTGGAGGGATTTGTTTCTAGCTGGAATGGTGAGCAATGCCTTGGGAACTTAGAGCAAAAATTTTAAAGGCTTCAAGAAATGATATGGTGGAGTTTGAAATACTCCAATGATGCTCCTTGGATGTACATCTAGTATAATATTTTGTACCTTATTTTTCAACCTGTGATAAAAATCCCTTTTGTAGATAATATTCCCCTATAATGCTTCTCCTTTATTTGTATTGTTTTCTTTCAGGTTCGACTATCCAAATAATAGAATATATGAGACTTTTGGAATACCCTTTTACCTTTCTTGAATAATGCTTTTACATGGTTTCCTTGGACTATTTTTCTCCTTGTGAAGAGTGTACCCTTTTGGCATCGAAAACCTATCCTTCTTTTTGGGGTTATATTTTAATTTTGAAACCTTTTTTACAATCTTTGTTTAGTTTTATTGCAACTTTTGAAGTAGGCAATGGCTGATTTGATGTTGTCTCTTTTGCTAGACAACTCTCTCCTTTTCTTGGTTACTTTTTTAATAAACCCAAACTAATAACCACTAAGATAGAAGTTATTTTTTTTAGATTTTTGCACTATTTTTCCTGTAAATATATTTTAGTGCACTTTGAATTTAAGACTCACCAAGTCTTGATTTGAAGCTTCTATTGTTGATTTTGATGGTGGCTTTCTTTTCCACTCCTTGGAGGTTTTGATTTGATTTTTGTGGCTCTTTGGGCCACGAAATGTTGTAGGTTCTATGTACCAAATAGTATATCTAGACACTTTGATAATCCGCTTTTGTTTGTGTCCTTGATCTTTAACAATCAACAAACACAAACTAACCCTTTTTGAGAGTAATTGGTTAGAGATCAACTAGTATAGTGTCAATGGGTTAAAAATTAACTTTTAATGGTAACAATAATCTCACCTTATTGCTCCTGTAAATGAACTCTCAAAATAATTTAAAATGCACTTAATAATCTTTGCAACTTTTAAGAGTAATATGTAATTTAACCTTAATGAATATTCTACAATTTTTTTCACTACAATCAATATTGTAGGATATAGTCTTCTTGCTTTCTAGATAGCAAATAAGTAGATGATAATTTTATTTCTTTCAAAAATATCCAACTCCTATTTAATGTGCAAATAATCCTTAAAATAATTTTTCCCTTTTTGAACTTGAAGACTATAATGTAATCTATCCTTCTACAAATTTTAATCTAAATATGACGCCTTGACGAAGTTTGATAATAATACAATTTGAGGTTTAATAAATGAACCTAATTGCACCCAAGTTACTTACCTCTTTGATGGCTTCTAAAGTAGATGTAGATCTTGGTGTTTTTGATTCACCAAGTTGTTGCCTTGTAATGGTTGAATTCACAACTTCTTGTTGGCTATCCAGAATAGCTTCCTACTTCACCAAATTATAGCCTTGAACTTTTTGTCTTGAGCCTTGGATTTGGTGGCTTGATCCTTCCAGTGATATTTAATTTTATATTGTAGATTCAAAGAACTCATTTCTCTGAACTGTACCTTCTTGCTATGAGAGGTAATCTCCAAATCTCCTAGATTTGGTAGGCTTCTTATGTCTGAATCTTTCTTCAAACTTCTTGTTGAATTTTAACTTCAAACAAGATCTTCTTCTTCTCAAGATTTTGAATTTCTTGAGGTCTTCACTAGATTATTATTATAGGATTTAGCACTCATTGCTAAATTCTTCTTCTCTTGGGCTTGTTGTTGGGTGGTGACAATTGTCCCAAGTCCACTATCAGGTGCTTTCTCCTTGGTAGTAAATTTCTCCAATGAGTTATCCTAGGAACCTTTTTGATGATGCTTCTACGAGCTCTGTAACAAGGCTATACAATCCTTCTTATCTCCTTTTTTCTTGAGACCTCTCCAAGGTCTTCTATCTAGTAGCTTGTAAGGTATTCCAATTGAGACCTTTTCTTCAACCTTCTACTTTTGGAAGTGTTGGTGATGATATTTTCTTCTTGGATTTTTGATTCTACTACTTAAGGATCTGTACAAGACTCTCATAGTCCTTCTCTTTCTTCTAAGAATATGATTTCTTCAATGAGATCTTCTCTTGATCTCTTCAGCTCCTTAAAGGAAATATTTAATTAGTAAAGAAGATCACCAATCTCCTATTTCTTAGACTCTTCTCTGGAGTCTTCTATAGGAACTCCTTTATGGAGTTTTCTTCTAAATAAAGAATTTATCTTTTGAATCAAGAAATATTCTCTGAAGTATTTTTCAAAAACTCTTCTTTGGAGTATTCTTCTGAATCAGGAATTTATCTTCTGAATCAAGAATTCTTTTTTGAAGTATTCTTCAAAAACTCTTCTTTGGAGTATTCTTCTGAATCAAGAATTTATCTTTTGAATTAGTAATAATTTTCTAAAGTCTTCTTTAGAATCAAGGCTTCTACAACATTCTTTATTAAGGCTTCTATGGCCTTTTTTGCTTTTGCACTTTGCAAGTATTGATCTTGAATGGAGATCATCGATATTTTATCTCCTCATTTGATCCAAATTCTAGAGTCTCTTCTTCCTTGAGTTTGCTATAAGGCTACTGTGGTCTTTTCTTCACTTCTGCACTTTGCAAGATTGCAGCTCTTGTAATGGAACCTTTCTTGAGGTCTTTGAAATCTTTAGTCTTCTTCCTTGTTGTTGCAAGTGCTGGAATGATTCTAAGAAGATATTCTTCCTAACTCTCTTGTAGGAAGCTTTCCAACCTTTTGCTAAATTTGCTTTTCCTACAAAAAGTTGTTACAAACTAGAATTGAATAATTTATAATATTGGAGATAATACTATTCACTATTTGTCAATTTAGTGACTTGAATGTTGAGTCCTAGTCTTCACGAGTTGTTTTGCAACTTTGTGGAAAGACTCTAGCCAAATATAATCTTAGAATTTTTGTAACTGAGATTTATTTAAATTCTCACTTGTGACTCTCCCTATTCCTCTTGACCTACTAGATTTCTCTTGTGATGACTTTTGTAAGTGGAAGTGCACACTAGAAAATCTAGTTTACAAAAGTGTAGAGGAACTATCATGGATGTAGGTCCTCCTATCTCGATTTACCATGGCTCTGATACCATTATTAGCTTTTGAGGATATATACAGTGGAAGAGATCTAACACAGGTCCTACTTAGTTGTAATAAATATGAAATCAAGTGAGTCTACAATATGACTAAAATATATTATAAATATAAATGATAAAAATACAATGCAGTATGGAGGAAATGGTCACTCCATTAATATGAGCTAAAGAGCTACATTATACTCCATACAAGAGCACTACTACTATCTACTACAATGCACTTGATAAAAACTTTATATTGACATGATATATGATCTACCACTATGAGGCCCTTTATATAGGAATATGGATTCCTTGGCCAAAAATCTACCTAGTTGTACAAGGGGACACCTCACACATTACAACTTGCACATTAACACTTGTGCATTTATTACATTGCTTAAAGTAACTAGCTAACTTCCCCCTAAAGTAATCTCCTACTCTAACTATGTACCTAAGGCAATATATTTACGTGATCCAAATTATATAATATACTCTAACTCTAACATAGCAATTGGTTATATTCTTGTTATCTAGATTTAGTGTGATCTAATTTAAATAAATAATATGAAAAGGTCTTGATTAAAGTTTAACAATTTTTATCTTAATTAAGTTTTAGCTTAGTCAAAGAATATCTTGGGACCCATAATGGTGTTCATGTCGGGTTCACCAAAATATGAGAAGGGGAAAGAGATTATGAAGAGCCTCTTAGGGTATCCACTATGTCTTTTCTCTTTCCTCACCTTGAGGATAGAGATAGTTTGTTAGCTTAGATCTTAGAATTTGATGGATTTGTTGAAGAACACCTACATTTCTCCTAAGATACTTCTTTGACTAAGCTTAACCCTAATATATCCCTAATGCAACATTCAAATGCAATAACAAGGACTAAAACTAAAATGAAATTTAATTTTTGAGAATGAAGTAAATGCATATTTATCTTTTGAAGGCAAGGGTGTAAGAGAATGCAACAAACAAGTTCTAAATGTGGCTATATGCAATTTTGATTTAATGTTAAATCTTGAAGATTTAGTTGGTCCCCTAAGTGATTAAGACTAAACTAGTTCCTTCTTTCCTTTTTCTTATTTTACCAAATAAATAGAAATAGAAACTAATATAATTAGAAAATAAATATAATTAAATCCTAGATGTTTTAATGAAAGGAAATTTGAAATAGAAAAACTTATTTCTACCATAGAAATAGAAGCATCAACAGTCCACAAAAGTGTCACTAGTGCTTTTGCCTACTGATGGCACTTTTGATTTCCTATAAAAGAGAAAAAAATATTAGATAAGAAATAGAGGGGCTTGTTTGAGCTAGCAAAGAATGTTGGAGTCCATTGGATATCAATTAGACCTCTATTTAAATAGACAAGAAAAATGATAGAAATGATGAATGCACAAAATAAATTATTGGTGGAAAAGGTGCCATAGGGTTATAAATAGTATCTAAGCACTTTCACTAGTAGCTGGCACTTTCACCCTATGTAAACTAGAGAGGGATAGTGCCGTCAGACCTATAATTCGATGATAATTTCAATTAGAACAATAAATTAAGATTAGATGTAATATAAGCTACTATTGGTCACGAATCTACCACAGGAAAGGATTTTATGCGAAATGCGCCCTAGACCCGGCCAACATTGAAAGGCCGGGAGAAAGAAATGTCTCCCGGACCAATCTCCAGAGAGGGTTGGTTCCCTTACTAAATCTAAGCTTGATTTCAGACTAAAGTTACAGGAAAGGAATTGGAAATATGCATAAAGAAATGGGAAATTACGAAAAGAGATGGGAAATATGGCCACAGGCCGAATTTATATGATCGGGGAAAGATTATCAGCAAGAATTTAACCTCAAGCGTATGAACAAAATATAATAATAGAATGCAGCATAATCCACTTACGACCTTGCGCAAAAAACCTCCAGGATTGCATTCCAGAACTCACTTCCTCATTAGCAATATTCACACTCAGATGCAGAATTTAAATCTAACAAGTAGATTAGAAAGACGAGCATAATCGAGAAATGCATGAAATAGAAGAAAATCACACAGAAAGACGCTTGCAAAATTAGAGGCCAAATATCTCTTATTTACGTAGAGAACTTGAATGTTTTCATGCAACATGTCTCTCAAACTCCCCAATAGTTGTTCTTGAGATATACATTGATATTTATATAGGTCTTGCCTCTTTGCAGCATTTAAAACATGAAACGGACTTCCTCGAGATTCATAAAATATACAACAGAAATAAGGAAATGATCCCCTTAAACTAGCCTCGAAAAAATCAAAAATTGAATGGAAACAAGGAACCGGTCGTCTTCATTAAATGGTCATTCTCGGAGAATGCTTGAACCGTTAGAAAATCACGAACAAAATCTTTGAATAATGGAGGCGTCTTCAATTCTGGTGACTTCGAAAGCTACAGGCTTGAGCACGTTCTTCTATCTTGCACACATTGGAAAGCAGCAAAACATTAAATTCTAGAGAGCTTTTAATCCTTGGAAATTGTAATACTTCATCGGGCCGTTGAACTGCTTTCTAGCGCAAAACCGTGATGGGTCGCGAAAACGTGACATGTTCCAAAATCATGACATTTTCCCTCTCCGTACGCTTTTGCCACTTTGGGTCGCGAAAACCAAACATGTCGCGAAATCGCGACGTATTTGGCTCTTTGTTCTCCTTCGTCACCTTAGGTCACAAAAATGCGACGCATCGCGAAATCGTGACAATTTCTTGCTCTTTGTCTTCTTCTTCATGTCCTACGAAAACGCAACAAGATGCGAAACTATGACATGTCGCGAAATCGTGACAGTTTTCTCTTATCATCTTCATTATCACCTCCAAGTCACAAAAACTTCACCATGTTGTGATTTTACGACGTTCCGTACTATTCTACTCCTTCCTTGCTTTGCCCCCGTGAAACTATGACGTATCGTAATTTTGCGACGCTCTTTCTCCATGTTGTCCTTTCATTGTTTTGAACCGCGAAAACGTGACAAGTCACGATTTCGCTACATCTTTCTCTCACTTGGCTTTCTCACTACTTCTCATCCGCAAAAACAAGACAGGTCGCGCTTTCGCGACATGTCACAAAATCACGACAATTTTTCATGCCTTGTAAGTTTCATGTCTACCTTTGCGAAAACACAACAGGTCACGATTGCACGACATTCTTCCATCGGCACCTTCGTTATTATCTCCAGGTCGTGAAAATGAAACAAGTCACGAAATCGCGACGATTTCTCCCAGTTGCTCAATCCTCTTTTCCCTGTTGCGAAAATCCAACATGTCACGATATCGTGACAATTTTCATTTGCCTTGTACGGACCAGCTCTCAACCTGTGAAAACGTGACATTTTTCCATTTGGTCCTTTCATCTTCAGCACGTCGCAAAATCATGATAGGTTTCATGTTCTCCTTATTTCCGCCTTTCGCCTCGCAAAAATGTGACATGTCACGAAATCGTGACAATTCTCCGCACTTTGTCCTTCCTGCCCAATATGTCACGAAATTACGATATTTTCTTGCTTTCTATATTGTTCCCACTTTCTGTCACGATATCGCGACAAGTTTCTCTTGTTGGACTTCATCTCCAAAAATGTCATGAAATCGCGACGTCTTTCATGCCTTAAACATTTCTTTCAACCTTGCCACGACAACGCAACACGTCGCGATATCGCGACGTTTCTACATTTTGCTCCTTGTTCACTTTTCTATCGCGATATCGTGACGAGGTTCATTGGCATTGCCCTTTGCTCAATTATGTCACGATATCACAACATTTTCTATCACTCTGCTCCATGGCCATCGCAAGTCGCGAAAACGCGACATGTTGCGATATCATGACAGTTTTACTACTTTGCTTTTGTTGACCACTTTGATCGCGATTTTGGAACACGTCGCAAAATCATGACAGTTTTGAGCCCGTGCTCTCCATTCTACTTTTGGTCGCGATATTGCGACAGTTTTTGGACTTAGCTGTTTTGGCACCAAAACTCGTGAAAAAACACAGAGGAGTGAGTACTCAACAATTTATGCATGAATCAACAACAATCAAAACAATGTGGCAAAAATGCCAACATTCTTGGCGGCTCACGGGGTATATAGTTCTGCTATATGCATGAACTCCAGGCCTGAATCCATTGGGTGACAGAGTCAAGGAAAACTGAAGGAACATAATGCTGACTGATGGGAGGCATCTCTGCGGACTGCTGCAACGACCTTTTGCTGACTTTTGGGAAACTCAAATAGATATGTATTTGGCCTAGCTTGAGTGAGCTTAACCATCAGGTACTATAATGGGATCTCCATGATAATGATGAAACCACCGTGGTTGCAAAACAAAAATGAACGGAATGATGACCCACAAACATGCCGGCCTTGGAATGGGAATGTAATGGTGAAATGATGGAAAATGAAGGAATAACAATGGCAGATACAACAACTAAAGAGGGGGCTACTGAGCTACCAACTACGGGAACAAAAAAAATGGATAATGAAATGGACGTAGATGAGATGGAGGAAGGGGTGGGAACTACAGATGAATGCTGAAAAGAAAACAAAGGATTAGAAGAAAGGGGAAATGAAGAAATGGGAATATCAGAGGGGGAAATAGAAACAACAGTAGTGACTTAATTACAGACGATAGAAGAAGAAATGAGTGAAGAAGGGAATGAAAATAAGGAAGGGGAAGGAAGAAATTAACAAAAGCCACTATCTGTTGGGAAGGAAGAAGAAAAAAGAAAGAAATAAACGTACCTGTGGGCTCGCATACAAAAAGAGCCGAAGTTGACGATTTACATACACAGAGGAAATCCACAATACTTTTTTTTTTTTTGCTATATACAAAATTTTACGACATGATTGGCATGCCGCCACCACAAACCCAATTTTAGGTGATTATCCGGTGAATCTGCAGTGTCCAGACCAGATCTGATCATACTTGAGTCGGTCCTTGAAGTTGGGATGACCTCCCAAAGTTTTCCATGTTGCAAATAGGGGTAAGTTATCCTGCATGCCAGTACCCACACAGTCGACGAATAATGTAGCAAAGAGATTTGCCACATGGAGGGCTCCTGTGGGTACCAGTTGCAGTAATGGCTAAAGCCAATACCACCATCTTGAAGAGTCCCCTAGTTGTGGGCTGAGTACAGGTTCCTCCAACCCCTTGATGCGATAACAAGAATTGTTCGACGATAGTATTTTCTCCGAAATCTCTTCAAGTTCAGCCTGTTGATGAGGCGTACTTAATGGGCTCTGGTTGAACACTTGCGTAGGGTAGACAGGAGTGGTGACTACCGGATAAGGTGATGGGGTTTCTCCCCACTACCACTTTCCTGATAGGAGCAAAAGTTGCTCCGCTCGCACTGCTTCCTCAAAGATTTGAGGGAACCTTCGTTCACCTGATTACAGCAAGAGGAGGCCCATGTCTGGGTGAAAACTACGAACATAGAAGAAGTGGGCTTGGGTGGCTGTTGGTCGGATCATCTCTGGAATTTTCTTCCAACTTCTGTAGAATCGGACATTGAAGTCTGTGATGCTCTCTAGAGGTGCTCTCGTGATGTACATTAAAAGCTGAAAGGGATCCTGAGATCCGTTAAAGGGATCCTCGTCGAATATTCTGATTAGTACTCCCGCTAAGTCATCCCATGAGCTGATGCTTTTACGACCGAGCAGTCTGTACCACTGTAACGCCCTTCCTTCCAAAGACAGAACCAGAAGTCTGATCATGACATCTTCATGGTTTATGCCATGGATGATTGACAAAGTGGCAACATCTTCAATATGCTCTAGAGCCATGCCCGTAGTGCCATCATACTTCGTCAATGTCTTCAAAGCATCCTTGGGAATTTCATGAAAACTTTGAAGATTCAGGGGGCCAGGATCATTCCAGCTAGGACAACTTACTCTTGCCATTATAACAGCAGTCTGCAGAGATCACGATTATCGCCACTAAGTCGGAGTCACCAGGTGCACATTATTTTCTCTACTTGTGAGATCAAGGCTGCTCACCAAACCTTGATTCCTCCGAGGTGTCTTCTTTTAGCTTCAAAAGGCGTCTACGATCAAGAAATTTGGATCTTCAGCTTAGCAGAGTCGCCAGATGAACTTACAATCACCGCTTTTGAGGTCAAGACAGTTCATCAAAAATCTTGATACCTCCGGGTATTAAACAATGAAACAATCAGTCTCACCGATTATGGATCTTTGGGAGACAGAAACAGTCTGTCCCACCGGGCGTGCCAAAAATTGTTGGTCACGAATCTGCCACAAGAAAGGATTTTATGCGAAATGCGCCCTAGACCCGGCCAACATTGAAAGGTCGGGAGAAAGAAATGTCTCCTAGACCAATCTCCAGAGAGGGCTGGTTCCTTTACTAAATCTAAGCTTGATTTCAGACTAAAGTTATAGAAAAGGAATTGGAAATATGCAAAAAGAAATGGGAAATTATGAAAAGAGATGGGAAATATGGCCACAGGCTAAATTTGTATGATCGAGGAAATATTATCAGTAAGAATTTAACCTCAAGCGTATGAACAACATATAATAATAGAATGCAACATAATCCACTTACGACCTTGCGCAGACAACCTCTAGGATTGCATTCCAGAACTCATTTCCTCATTAGCAATATTCACACTCAGATGCAAAATTTAAATCTAACAACAGACTAGAAAGACGAGCATAATCGAGAAATGCATGAAATAGAAGGAAATCACACAAAAAGACGCTTGCAAAATTAGAGGCCAAATATCTCTTATTTACGCAGAGAACTTGAATGTTTTCATGCAACATGTCTCTCAAACTCCCCAATAGTTGTTCTTGAGATATACATTGATATTTATAGAGGTCTTGCCTCTTTGCAGCATTTAAAACATGAAACGGACCTCCTCGAGATCCATAAAATATACAACATAAATAAGGAAATGATCCCCTTAAACTAGCCTCAAAGAAATCAAAAATTGAATGGAAACAAGGAACCGGTCATCTTCATTAAATGGTCATTCTCGGAGCATGCTTGAACCGTTAGAAAATCACGAACATAAGCTTTGAATAATGGAGGCGTCTTCAATTCTGGTGGCTTCGAAAGCTACAGGCCTGAGCACGTTCTTCTATATTGCACACATTGGAAAGAAGCAAAACATTAAATTTTGGAGAGCTTTTAATCCTTGGAAATCATAATACTTCATTGGGTCATTGAACTGCTTTCTGGCGCGAAACCGTGAGGAGTCGTGAAAACGCGACATGTCAAGAAATTGCGACATTTTCCCTCTCCGTACGCTTTTGCCACTTTGGGTCACGAAAACCAAACATGTCACAAAATCATGACGTATTTGGCTCTTTGTTCTCCTCCGTCACCTTAGGTTGCGGAAATGCGACGCATCGCGAAATCGTGACAATTTCTTGCTCTTTGTCTTCTTCTTCATGTCCTTTCGCGAAAATGCGACAAGACGCAAAACTATGACATGTCACGAAATCGTGACAGTTTTATCTTATCTTCATTATCACCTCCAAGTCGCGAAAACTTCACCATGTTGCGATTTCATGACATTTCGTACTATTCTACTCCTTCCTTGCTTTGCCCCCGTGAAACTATGACGTATCGTAATTTTGCGACGCTCTTTCCCCATGTTGTCCTTTCGTTGTTTCAAACCGCGAAAACGTGACAAGTCACGATTTCGCTACATATTTCTCTCACTTGGCTTTCTCACTACTTCTCGTCCACAAAAACAAGATAGGTCGCACTTTCGCGACATGTCGCAAAATCGTGACAATTTTTCATGTCTTGTAAGTTTCATGTCTACCTTCGCGAAAACACAACAGGTCACGATTGCACGACATTCTTCCATCGGCACCTTCGTTATTATCTCCAAGTCGCGAAAACGAAACAAGTCATGAAATCGCGATGATTTCTCCTAGCTGCTCAATCCTCTTTTTCCTGTTGCAAAAATCTGACATGTCACGATATCGTGATAATTTTCATTTGCCTTGTACGGAGCAGCTCTCAACCTGCGAAAACGTGACATTTTTCCATTTGGTCCTTTCATCTTCAGCACGTCGCGAAATCGCGACAGGTTTCATGTTCTCCTTATTTCCGCCTTTTGCCTCGCGAAAACGTGACATGTCGCGAAATTGCAACAATTCTCCGTACTTTGTCCTTCCTGCCCAATATGTCGTGAAATCGTGACATTTTCTTGCTTTCTCTATTGTTGCCACTTCCTATCGCGATATCGCGACAAGTTTCTCTTGCTGGACTTCATCTCCAAAAATGTCGCGAAATCGCGACGTCTTTCATGCCTTAAACATTTCTTTCAACCTTGCCGCGACAATGCAACACGTCGCGATATCGCGACGTTTCTAAATTTTGCTCCTTGTTCACTTTTGTATCGCAACGAGGTTCATTGGCATTGCCCTTTGCTCAATTATGTCGTGATATCGCGACATTTTCTATCACTCTGCTCCATGGCCATTGCAAGTCGCGAAAACGCGACATGTCGCGATATCGCGATAGTTTTACTGCTTTGCTTCCATTGACCACTTTGACCTTGATTTTGGAACACGTCGCGAAATCGCGACAGTTTTGAGCCCGTGCTCTCCATTTTGCTTTTGGTCACGATATCACGACAGTTTTTGGACTTAGCTATTTTGGCACCAAAACTCGTGAAAAAACACAGAGGAGTGAGTACTCAACAATTTATGCATAAATCAACAACAATCAAAACAATGTGGCAAAAATGCCAACAACTACATTAATAATTTAAACGATGGAGGTCTTTGAATTGAGAGTGTAAATACTGTAAAATGATAGAAAAGTAGATATTTAATTGCTTAAAGTAAACTCTAAAAAGATAAAATGAGGTGCTAAACTAGATATAAATGCAATAAGCAAAATTAGTTAACATGTAACAATATTAAAGCTTATAGCTATAAGACAAAGAGAGTGCCAAAAGCAAATAAGGAAAATAGTACAACCCAAGATGCTAAGGTTGTTTTACCCTTGTTTATAGAAGGTTGTTGAAAGCTTGCTAGCTTGCTTGTGGGTACTTGAAAGCTTGAACTTGGAGACTTGAATACTTGATGCTTGATGCTTGGAGCTTGAATGATTGATGCTTGAGGCTTGATTGCTTGGTGCTTGTAAGAACAAGATCTTGAATACTTGAAAGGATGAAATTCACAAGATTATGACAAGATATTAGCATAATATTTCCATGTAAAATGATGGATTCCTATGATTCTAGAGATATTTTGGTAAAAAATTTCTACCCTAAAACTCTTGATGAATTGGTCATCCCAAGTGATGGTTTCATAGAAAGCCATGGATCCTTGGCGAAAGGATTACATTAAATATGATAGGATTGGAGATGGTAAGAATTTGAAATTGGATCAAGATGCCATTAAGGGAGGAAGATTTAAAGTGGTAAATCTTAAATTTGGGCTTTTTTTTTAAGAGCTATGAATCAGATCTTAGGAATTTAATCCATTAATGGTGGGTGACTTAGAAGGTACTAGGACTCATTTTTTTAAATTTTGAAGCAAGGTAGTCAAAAGCACCAACAAGGTGAAAGCATTAATAACACTTTTGCATTGGTGCATTTGCCACCATGATCGTTGGGGGTCAAGTATGGACAAGAAAGGTCAAAGTAATTTTTTTTGCAAAAGCATCACTAGGGTTGCAAAAGCATCATTGGTGCATTTACTTTTGGAGCAATAATTTCTCTAAATTTGGGCACATGGAAGACTGATTCAATTTGGCTAGTTGATTGGCTAATTGATAAAGGGGTTGACAAGCTTAAAGATTATTGATGTGTTCAAAATTGGGTGTCTACACATGGATATATTTTTATGAGATTTAATATGATATTTTGTTCATAAAGATATCGACAAAAGATGTGCAAGTAACAAGGGACTAAATAGATAATCAACAATGTTGGTTGAGATAAACTTAAAATCAACTTTTTTTTAACTTTGTAAGATATTTTCTATTAATAGATGGGATTTAACATGATTTTACTACTTTTAAAATAAATATGAAAGAAGTATATAAGATGGATTTAAAATCCTACAACTTTTTTTTTTGAGTAATACTTCTTATACACATCCACCATGGGGATTGAACTCGGGTCACATCACCGATTATGCAAGTGATGTCCACTCTCATGGGGTGCTTCATAAAATCCTACAACTTTTTACTAAGATAGTGGAATAAGTAAGTGGATGACATTAATATATGTTGGTGACATGGTGAAGAAAATTTACAAAACTTCTTTATGCACCTTAACACTAAGTGTAACACTATTAAATTCCCCATGGAGGTTAGGCAACATAGTCATGTTTCATTTTTATCGTGTCCCTTTTGACGCCACCTCTAGAATTAATCTAACTTAATAATCACAAGATACTTTACATGCATTATAAACACAATCAATAAATACATAATAGATCAAATTCTCAACAAGAGCAATCCAATAAGTTGGTGACCAATCCCTAAGGTTGTTCAATGGGATGTAAGCCTTGACCTTCTACATGCCTCTTCCCATATAATTGGTAAATCTAACCTTTCTAATGATATAAAATAATACAAAAAGAAGGGAAAATATTTCCTTAGATATTTTAGGGCCTTTATCCCTACTTTAGATGGATATATAAAATCATGCGTACTGTTATGGCCATTGATAATGATTATTATTAATTTACTCAAATAAATATATATCACTTTATATAAAGGAAGTTGGTTACATCCATGCTATTTTTAGTAATTGCCAAGTGCAGGTTTCAAACCATAGGGACTGCTCCCAACAAGCCTATACCACCTTGTTTTTGATGACCCAATGTAAGGGGGCCACTGATCGCTCAAGATCTATACCATTGTTGTCAGTTTGGAACACTCTCAGAGGATTCAGATCAAAGTACTACCTTTGTAACAGACATACCCCCAAATTCTAAACCTAGGTCTCTTCTTGGTAAGTGTTTGTCCAGACAGATAATCACCAATCCACCTAGCCCTTGAGGGCAGTAAATATCTATCACTTAGGGACCTCTATCCTAATTGACACCAAGGAAACTTTATCCCATATGAATAATATGACATAGATCCCCTCTATTCTATATAAAAATGTATAAGGGAGGTAGTCATGCATCTCTTAGAAATCCCTAGTGAATTTGATTATACTGTTCAACATTCAATTAGGACTCAACATTCAAGCCACTAATAGTGAAGATTACTATCTCCAAAATTATAATCTATTCAATTCCAGTTTGTAACAACTTGTTGCAAGAAAAGCAGATTTAGCAAAAGGTTGGAAAGCTTCCTACAAGAGAGTTAGGAAGAATATATTCTTAGAATCATTACAACACTTGCAGCAACAAGGAAGAAGACTGGATATTTCAAAGACCTCAAGAAAGGTTCCATTACAAGAGCTACAATCCTACAAAGTGCAGAAGTGAAGAAAATGCCACAGTAGCATTATAGCAGACTCAAGGAAGAAGAGACTCTAGAAGTTGGATCAAATATATTGGTGATCTCCATTCAAGATCAATACTTGCAAAGTGCAGAAGCAAAAAAGGACATAGAAGCCTTAATCAAGAAGGTTATAGAAGCCTTGATTCTAAAGAAGACTTTAGAAAAGAATTCCTAATTCAAAAGATAAATTCTTGATTCAGAAGAATACTCCAAAGAAGATTTTTTGAAGAATACTTAAAAAAGAATTCCTGATTCAGAAGATAATTTCCTAATTCAAAAGAATACTCCAAAGAAGAGTTTCTAAAGAATACTTCAGGGAACATTTCTTGATTTAATAGAAAAATTCTTGATTTAGAAGAAAATTCTATAAAGGAGTTCCTAAAGAAGACTCTAGTGAAGAGTCTAAGAAATAGGATATTGGTGATCTTCTTTACTGATTATATATTTCCTTTAAGAAGGAGCTGAAGAGATCAAGAGAAGGTCTCATTGAAGAACTTTCATTCTTATAAGAAAGAGAAGGACTAGGAGAGTCTTATATAGATCCATAAGCAGTAGAATCAAATATCCAAGAAGAAAATATCATCACCAACACTTCCAAAAGTAGAAGGTTGAAGAAAATGTCTCAATTGGAAGATCGTAGAAGCTTTTAGATCGAAGACCTTGGAGAGGTCTCAAGAAAAAAGAGAGAAGAAGGCTTGGATAGCCTTGTTGCAGAGCTTGTAGAAGCATCATAAAAAAGGTTCCTGTTGGTAATCGAATCGGCCTAGATATAGGTTTTATAAGTCTGTAGCGCCCTAGGCCTGCTGCCAAGCATTGAATACCTAAAGGAAAGGAATGTCCTCCGTGACAATATCCAGTAGGGCTGGTTCCAAAAATAAAAATGGGGTTTTGGATATAAGGGATAGGAAGGTACTGAAAGCAATGGGAAATTACGAAAAGGAATGGGAAAGGGAAAGGTAAGAAATTTGGGGTGATGGACCAGAAGCACAATAGACAACTTAGTTACTTGAACCAACAATAATCAAAATAATGACTTTTAACATAAACCACTATAAAATCCTCATAACTATGTAAACTCCAGCAAGTATTCCAGGGACTAGTATTCTATCAACAACAAAATCCAGAAAGCAGAATTGAGATGTATAAATTGATGGAGAATGAACCCCATCATATTACAGTTATGAGATTATTGCATGATTAAAAGCTCAGAAACATTTCATAGTGCAAAAAGTAGGTAAAAATTCAAAGTACCCAACTTTTCATGAAAATTTGCACATTTCTAAATAGACCAAATGGGTATCCAAAATAGTTAAAATAATTGTAAATTCAGTATGGATCAAAATATATGGTCATTTAAAGTTTCTGGATTGTCGCGGTAAATTAATATGGTTGAATCATATTTTCATTGAAACTCCTAAAGTACTGGGGTTGTGCATGTGAATTTGATATCATTGAGAGTATGATTTCAAGATCTTCCTATCAATATTTGAATCACATAAAATGGAGATTTTTAGCAAAATTTATGGTCATTTTAGATTTATAGCTACTAAAAATAATGAAATTCAGAAAACCCTAAAAACAATTTCAAAAAATGGAATTCTTTAAACTATGAAGAGCAATTGAGATCCAATCCATTCTAAAATATTCAATTCAAGCAAGTTAAAAGACTTATTCAATGCAAGCAAATGTAAAACATGGGTGCAAGCAAGTTTAAAATCTTGGTGTAAAACTTAAAAAAATTCAAGTGGGTCCCTAATTGGGGTGAGTTATGCAACAAGAACAATAGGACCCCACATACAAACCTATGTAAACTCATTGAAAAAAATAAATATTGGTTAGGTTTTTTGAAGATTGAAAATGAATTTATAAAAATTGGATATTGGACTCATATTATTAAATTAACTATTTTTTAAAGGAATTTTCTTACGAGTTAGGGATAAAGTAATGGATGATAGCTTGTAATATATGGGAGGAGTTGGCTTGTATTCAAGATTATGAAGTAAAAATTAATTAATTATTTTTTTTTTAAAAGAGCTTTGGTGTGGGTCAAGCTTTTGGGGATTTCATATCACCTTATAAACAAGGAATTTTTAAGAAAATATTGATGATACCCTAGGAAAGTCCATCTAGGTAACACCAATTTCTAGTGTGGGTCAAATATTTGGGGATTTCACATCACCTAATTAACAAGGAAGCTTTGGAAATTATTGATGATACCCTAAGAAAGTCCATTTAGGTGACACTAATTTTTGGTGTGGGTCAAGTTTTTTGGGATTTTACATTACCTTATGAACAAGGAAGTTTTAAAAATTATAAATGATATCCTAAGAAATTCCATCTAGACCAATTTCTATAAAGCTCTGGATATGCACATTCATTGTTGTTTCAAAACCTTTTTCAAAACACATGCTAATTAGTTTTAAATCAGTTAAACACACTCAATAAATACATTATGAAAATTCACTATGCTCATGCCATATATATATATATATGATCAAACACTAAAATAAAGATTAATATTTTTTTATAAATGAGAAGTGATGAAATGTGTTGGTCAAAAGACAAGTCCAAAGATTCAACAAGGAAAAATGTGGATTAGATCAAGAATCTTTCACTCTTAAAAACTGAAAAAGAAATATCATATCCTTCATCAAATGAGAAAGGTTGTTATAATTAATTATAATGAAACATTAAAAAAATTAAAAATAATATATTAAATAAATAATTATATATGCGAGTTAATTTAGTTTACAAATCATAATCCAAAATGATTCAAAGCCACAAAATTCAAAAATATTGAACCAAATCAAGTAGAAAACTATATACTTGTAATGAAAAAGAAAGCAACATGTTCAACTGTTGTTCCTGTCAAACATTTATATCTATTGCACAATCAGTATTTTAGAGAGGACTATAAAAGTTGGGACAAATTTCAACAATGGCTAAGCTAGTCAAGAAAATGTTCAAGATGTCCGAAGATGTCCGCCTTTAGTCAAAGGCACTATGTTATGTTAAAACTTAACACCAAAAAAACTACCTTTAGTATTTTCTAATGATTATTGGGGCTGTCACTACCAAGTTGGTTTAAGTACAGCATTTTCATTGGTCTTTCATGGACTTAAACATCACCAGTGTTGGGTTTTTATTTGAACAAAAACATTATCATTTAATTATGATCTCTTTGACTAAAGTTTGCCATTTGATGATAAAAAATCTTCCTTCATGTTGACCAAATGGTTTGCAAAGAAATGTGAACAATTTAGATATGTATAAAGTCCTATATTATTCACTTCGTAGGATAAAAAGAGTCATAGACATGCTTGTTATACTTAAAAAATCACCTCCTAGTTATTCCTCAATTTTTTTAATTATCGTGAATGTATAGTTTTTTTTTAAATATATGCAATGGTGTAAGTTAACCTTTTAATTTATATATTTTTTAAATTACATATTTATTTATTTTTATAAATTTATGTAAAATTATTTTATTATGATATTTTTTTTTTGGTAATTAAGAAGCATCTTCACTAATACCGGGTTTTACAGGTGAACCCAAAACCTGTTACAAAGATTAGCATTATGCTATACAGAAACCAAACCTTGCCAGGGACAGTCTGTCCACTTATACTATTGTCCTTCAGAAACCCCACACCCAGACCTGATACAAAGATCAACGTTATACTGTACAGAAACCAAACCTTGCTAGGGACAATCTGTCCACTAATACTACTATCCTTCAGAAACCCTACACCCCAAGACACCTCGGACTTAGCTGCATTTATGATCGTTTTGAACAATGATATCCACATCACTTAGGACCCCTTGTTCCCATGTGACCAATCTGTCAGCCTCCACCCCTATGTTGGCCAATTTATCAGCTGCTCTATTGGATTCTCGAAATACGTGTTGGGCCATTCGATCATTCCTTGCTTAATAGAAGATCTTGGCCTCTTCGATGATAGTCTTCACTCGCCATGGAGGATTTTTCCTGTTTCCTAGGAGGTTTATGATATGCATTGAATCTCCTTCGAATATTAATTTACCTTTAAACTTCTAAGAAATCTGAAGACCCCTCCATACCGCCCTTGCTTCCACCTCATTATTTGTCCTTGTACCTAGTTGCTTAGAGAAGGCCACTACCAGATTACCTTGGTGGTCTCTCACTACTCCTCCAACCCCTGCTCTACCAGGATTCCCTTTAGAGGCCCCATCAAAATTGAGCTTTAACCACCCAACCGGGGGCGGATTCCACTTGGCTTCTAGTTTAGGGTTGGTCTTGATGAGCACAGGATCCTCAATCAGGATTAAATTTAAGGATTGGGCAATCTGCCTCTCCCCTAGGGAAATATTTCGAGCTTCTTGAGGGATAAGGTAAGCGTTTTCACGGGAAAAGGTCAAGACTTGACTCATGGAAAGCTCTATGGTTTCTTTCTAACCACACCTGCCACAAAAAGTGGTGAAGACAGATCCTCCACATAAACCTAAGCCTAAGGCTCACAAAGAGATTTGGCCATTGGTAGAAAAGTTCCAAAATGGTATCCGGTCTAACCCAGGAAATACTAAAAGCTTGGAATAATCCATCAAGGATACCCACAGAGACGTGGTATTCCAGGGAAATATGGAGAATGGACTCCCAATTGGCCCTGCACAAATAGTAGCGGTTAGCAACAATCATACCTTTCCATATCATATTGTCAATGGTGAGGATACTTCCTTGAATCACCAGCCATGAAAACACTGCTATATTTGGAATAATTTTTTTGACCCACACCAATTGGGTCTGAAGAATGGGGTCCTCAGGGTCTAGCATTAGCTTGTATGCAGATTTTACTGAGAATTGGCCATTTTATGTAGCTGCCCATACAACCTGATCCTACTCTGGTTTCATAGTTATAAATTGTTGATGCAGGATACTTTGGATTTCTTCTAACTCTGCTTCAAGACCCTGAATCCTTATCTGTTTCCATGTGAGTCTTCCTCTGTCTTGTCTCATGAATTCAGCTACTCTTCTCCCTATGGAGTCCTCTATGATTATTTTCATCCTGGCCAGGTGGGGAGAATGAGATAGCGCTTCTTCTTTAGCCCACCTGTCATCCCAAAACCCGATTCTTTGGCCATTCCCTAAGATCCATCTCAGACATTTTTTGATGACCTCTTTACTGGCTAAGTTTGCCTTCCAAAATGCTGACCCTCTTCTGGGAATGTCTTCATTCAAGAAATCTAAACCCTGAAGATATTTTCTTTTGATGATGGTTGTGCACTCATTATGCTCATTGTGAATGAGACGCCAGACATCTTTTCCTAGTAAGGCTACATTTAGGTGGACAATTCTTCACAATCCTAGACCCCCATTTTCTTTCGTCCTGCACACCTTACTCCAACCCACCAAGTGGATTCTCTGTTTTCCCTCCGATCTCGACCAGAGAAAATTCTTTTGGAGCTGCTTAATTTTTTGATAAACCTTGATTGGAGCTTTGAAAACAGATAGGAAATACACTGGGATACTCTGCAAGGTAACCATGGTGAGGGTGAGTTTCCCTGCATGAGACAAGAAGTTTCCTTTCCATCCAGCCAGTTTTTTCTAGATTATTTCTACCACTCCATCCCACATAGATTTCTTGGGAGAACCAGTGAAAAGGGGAAGGCTTAAATATGAAGTGGGAAGAGTTGCTATCGAACATCCCAAAATTGTTGCAATTATGGTTTACCTTTGAATAGGGGTGTTAAGGAAGTAAAGCTTACTCTTGTCAAAATTTACCTTCTGTCCTGCCGCCTCCTCGTAAAGCTGGAGAATATGCTTGATCCTTCTGGTTTCCACCGCTTAAGATTGAGTCAACATTAGAGTGTCATCAATAAATTGTTGGTGAGTAACTGGATTGGTGAGAGAGATGGCTTTAATCCCTGTAATTAGACCTGCATTGCATGTTGATTTAATTATCCTACCCAACGCCTCTGTTGGTATGATAAACAACATCGAGCTGATCGGGTCTCCTTGCCTAAGCCCCCTATGGATTTGAAAATACCCAACTGTCATGTTGTTGACCAAAACTGAGAACCAAGGATTTGATATGTATTCTTTTATGAGCCTCACCTATTGGGGATGAAATCCAAATTTCAGAAGAAAAGCTGTCAAAAATTCCCAGTTAACGTGATCAAAGGCTTTGCTCATATCAAGTTTTAGGGCAAAGGCTGCCTTGTTAGTTTACCTAGCCGAATGTAGGGCTTCATGAACCGTGATTACCCCGTCCAAGATTGATCTCCCCTATACCAAAATTCCTTGACACTGATCAACGATAAAAGGTAATATTTATTTCATCCTATTAGCCATTGTCTTAGTTAAAATCTTGTAGGACACATTGCACAAGCTAACGGGTCTAAAATCTACCATAGTCTTAGGGGTTGACCCCTTGGGAATCAAGGCAATAAATGTGGAGTTGAATCTTGTTGGAATATGTCTTGTTGCCTAAAACTCCTTAATCGTAGCTACCACATCCTCTCTCGCAATATCCCAAAAATATTGATAGAATCGAGGGGGGAAGTCGTCAGGACGAGGAGCCTTATCCGGTTCCATACTAAACAAAGCCTTCTTGATTTCCTCGTCAGTGAAAGGGGCAAGGAGTTTATCATTAATGGCTTCGTCAACCAAATTATGAATGAACTGGAGAAGAGAATCCTTAGTTTCCTCTGAACACTAGACATCCTCCCCGAGGAGGGAGCTAAAATAACCAACTACTTCTTCTATGATCTCAGTGAAGTCCCAGGTTGTCTAATCTTGTTGTAGCTCATGTTCCTCAAGGTCGTGACATGGAAAAAATTTGAATTTGAGTCACCATCCTTTAACCATAAAGCTCTGGACTTCTGACGCCAGTATGTCTCTTCACAAGCCAAAATATTATGGTATTTTGAAAGCTTGATCTGCTCCTCATTCCTAGTAGCTTCATTACATATACCATTCTATATCATATTGTCAATGTCCTTCAACTTGTTTCTTATTCTCAAACAGGTTCCCAAAGACTTCCCTGTTCCAATTTTTTAGGTTCTCCTTCACTAGTTTTAGCTTTTGAGCAAGTTTGAAGGCAGAGCTTCCCTAGCAAGGCTGCTGCCACCATCTCAAAATATTTTTCTTCAAGTCTGGATGCTTAGTCCACATTGACTAAAAACAGAAAGGTTTCTTGAAGGAGTTCGCTTTCGAAACCTCCAACAGGATGGGGTTGTGGTCTGAGGTAATTTTGGGAAGGGTTTGTAGTGTAGAATCTCCAAATACAACAATTGCCTCCTTGGATAGAAAAATTTGTCAAGTCTTTCCTGAATAAGTTGGTTTCCTATACGCTTGTTGCTCCACGTATACTTGGCCCCTCGAAGTCTCACATCCATTAACTGGTTTGAGTTCACAAAATCATTGAAATATTCCATACTCCTGGATGGGAGTCCTGCTCCACCCTTTTTATCTAAGAGGTATAAGGGGATATTGAAGTCTCCTGCTACTACCTACGGTATATCATGTAAAGCATCACCCAATTTATCCAAGTACTCCCACAAATATGCTCTCCCTTGAACTGAATTGGGAGCATACACATTTAAGAAAATCCACGATTTTTTACTGTCAATGTTATGGAAAAAACACTCAAAATGCTATCATCATCCTGAATAAGGCTTCCTTCCACCACTCGAGGATCCCACAACACCATGATACCACCTGAGGCTCCTTTAGCTGGATTGCACACCATGCCCCCTTGACTCCAAATCTTTTTTGCTACTTTTTTTGACTAAGCTTCATCTAATTTTATTTCTTGCAACATCAAAATTATTGGATTGTATTGCTTTCTTATTGAACTAACCACCCTATGAGTGGGTAGGCCGTTGAGGCCTCTCACGTTCCATGAGAGAATATTCATTTAGATTGTTTAAGATTTTTCCCCCTCCCCCTCCCTTGTGGAGGTTTTCCTGATTTATTATCTTCTTGCCCTGGGATAACTTCTTGTATCAACGTCTTCTGCTTGCCATTGGCTATTTCATTTTTGGTTCTCAAATTATTATGATCTGCATTTGACATCCTCCCCCTATTTTTCTCACTACCATAGTCAATAGGTGACTTGGTGGTACTCCTAGTCTGCTTGGGGCTAAAATGTGGGTGGGTGATCTGCTCAAGGACATAGTCTTCCTTGACCCTATTCATTCCTACCACCTCAATCCTCGATTCTAACTCCTCCATATTTCTCTTGTACTCTCTTGGTTTTTGCATTGAACCTTCGACCTGGTTTGTTGGGCTGCTTGTGTTGATGTTGGGAAGGACTGTTTTCGATATTCCTATTTCCTCCAATTGTTTCCTATAATCCCCAGGGTTGAAATTCACACCCTCCTGACCGTTTAGAGGAATATTCATCCTAGGGTTTGAGGTGCCTACCCTTGACGAGGATTCTAGGGTTTTCGATAGTTCAACTTGCAGGTTTCCTTCCTCAAAATCCTCAGCCTCCCCTTCTTCCCCTAAATTAGCTAGAATTTCAAACTTATTCGAGCTCAAATTTTTGGGTCTTACCTGGTTCTCCTATTCTCTGGTGACTTGTTGCTTGTCTTTGTTTTGAGGTTGCCCTGCTCCGTCCTTTGGCTTTTCTTGATAAATATAGTTTCCTTTAGCTGGCCTGAAGCCTCCTCTACCAAATGGGCCCCCTCTTAGAGGAAAATCCCTAGGAAAACTTTTGTCATTTGCACATTTGCCTTTCATCCTCTAATTTTCTTTGTTGACTGCTAGATTAGGTCACTGGTTCTTCAGGTGTCCTTGAGTTTTACATTTTGAGCAGAATGCTGGCATATTTTCATACTCCACCACTTGATTTCTTAGGTAATCACCGTACTCTAGTTCAACAAAGTTTGGTAGCTCCGAATCTAAATCAGTGTTGACACATATTATTGCATGCGTCATCCTCGTCTTTGCCAAGGTTGCATGGTCTATGGCTACCATTTCTCCTATGGCTCTGGCAATACATTGTAGCCAGTACTCATTGAAAAATTGGACTGGAAGGTTTGGAAGGCAAACCCAAATAGGGGCTATGTTGATGCTTTACTTTTCAGGGTCGAAATAGTCCCCCCACTATTTGAGGAACAGACTCCGCTTTCCTAAGAACCATGGTCCTCAAGTTAGGACGCGATTCACATCTTCCTTGTTGTTAAACCTTATTATGAAAAATCCTCTGGAAAGGGCAAAAATCTCCATGCTCCCTGTTGTTCTCCATTTGGATAGAGCCCAAGACCGAATGGTCTCTATGTCAGGCCTTCCTCCTAAAAACTTGCCCACAAGCGAGAACTCTTCCATGGATAAAAATGGACCCATAGTATTTACAGGTACCATTATCCTATTATTCATCGGTATAAGGGGAGGAAGAGAAAGAAATTCCTTCCTTCTGCCCTTCCTAACGGGGCCCTCAATGCCCTTCTAGGTCCCTTTGTTAGGATCTTTTTGAGGAGGGTCGAACCCTCTTTGGACTACTCCTCCTCCCGCAGAGGCCCTATCTTCCTCTGGGTCCTCACCTACCTCCTATTCGAGGTTCCTGCCCGAAACCTCCGTACCTGCTCTGTTGCCTTGTTCGAGGTTCCCGCCCAAAATGTTTGAAATCCCTCCACCGCATTAACCGCTTCCGCTCCTCCTCTCCTTCATTGCGCTTACTAAAGTATCGCTTTGCCTAATATCTTGAGACAATTGATGTTATTTTATTATGATATTTAAATGAGTAACAATAATTTATTTCTTTTAGTGCACACAAAAGTTAATGCAAGTGATTATATGTTGTAACCTTCTTATATGTCAATACATATGCTCTAACATTCTTATATGTTAATACGTCAACGAGAATCAGCCCACGTGGTTATTTAAACCTCAAATAAATTGGTACAGTTATACACATAAGATTTATTTAAACCTCAAATAAATTGGTACAATTATACACATAAGATTTAATTAATTTGTTCAAAATATAATGTTTTGAATTTTAATGAAGTGACCTATATACTTATGTATTTATATATAATACATTCACACTAAATTTTATAGGATTAGGGTGCTCGTCAATATTATTAATATTAGAATTGTGTTCCTCCGATCTTAGGTCGTTAAGACTATAAACTAGTTGAAGTTCTGTTACTTTATTTAATTTTTTTTTTAGTTTTTTAATTGGAAATATGGGATTGAAATGGACCTCTTGTGGCTATCGCACAACACATCCTAATTTTGGGGATCCATGGAAAATTTTGGTTTACATTGAGTGATTGGTTGATTTTATAATAATTTTAATATTGGAGATTTTTGTGATCAATATCATTTGTCCTCACTTGTTTGATATCATAATTTTACCAATAATGTCATCTCATTTTAGAGCCACATTGTGCGGGCTTTTAAGATTTATCTAGTAACCTTGAGGTGTTATATAAACCTATTGCAAGGTTTTATACCATATCATTTTCGAGTTCAGTCCATCGATTATCTACGCATTAAATTAAAAGTAAAAAAAATAAATACAACAAATAATTAAGATAAAATAAAGTTTTTTTTTTTTTTTTTTTTAAATCTTCATTATGCTTATACTATTTCGTATTATTCTCATCAGGCCTAAGTAGATTCATATTATTTATATAAAGGAGAGTATTAAGGCTTTTAATATTTAAGCTTTACTGTTTTGTTTGTAATATTTAAGCCTAAAGCTTTGCTTTTATTATATAAGCTTTAATGCTTTAAATATTTAAGTTTTATTTATTTGAAAGAGAATTAATGTTAAAAACATATGCATCGTGCTTATCGAGGATTTTAAGAAACATTCACCAAGGGGCGCGCCCAAGTGGTATTAGCAAGTAGGCACAGGAGATCGTAATGGTGAACAACTTGTCATATGGATCAGGGTGTGTTGGCATTAATAAAACCCTCATGATGACATCCCGAGATGCATGAGGGATTAAATCATAGCAAAAACAAATGAAATTACATCAAATTTGGCAGCGTCTTGCATCGTTGGAGTGACTGGCATTCTGCTCTGCCTAAAATAGTTAACAGTGAAGGTTGGTATGGAAAAGGTAGCTTATCACCTGCTTTTGCACCTTTTGGCTGTGCTTCTATCCTATGATGGTCTTGATCTACGCCGTCAGTACTTGTTATGTGGTGCTTGACTTATGCATTCTCTCAGCCTTCTTGTTTTCAAACATGTTAAACTTGAGTAGATATTGCTGGAGGGATTAAGTTTAACCGAGCAGATTATTGATTTGATCTTATTCATGCGTGTAGTTCTTGCACATATTTAGCAGGAATATTGCATCGAGAACTTAATGGCGCTTTGCCATGCAACATTGGTTGCATGTAGCCTTCACCTTTTGGCAGTGTTTCTTTCTCGTCAATGGTAATATGTACAAATTTTGCATGCACATCCAAAGGTTGATGTATTCATGAATGTTGCGTTTGATTTTGGAAGAAAAGATATGGGGTTTCTTGAACTTGAGTTGCATGCATTGAGTACCAAACAGTGGAACAAAAGAATAACTATTTCTGCTGTTGAAAGCACAACTTTTACGACTGCCTAATAAGATGAAGCTTCAATTCAAACACTTTATTCTCTATCTACAAAATTATTTTAGAGAACGACTTCTACAAAACAAGTATTCAGGACTTCTATGAGAATGGTGGTGTGCTTCCGTTGGCAATATCAGAGCTAAAATTGAAAGTGTTATCAAAATTCACACGATGTTACATATATTGTTGCTGCAATTTCTCGATTAAAAACCAAAATCATATCAATGCTGCTTCAGCTGTGTGAGTCACACAAATCATCATATTTGGATAAAGTTTCTAGTTCTCCAAGGAGCATATTGTTTGCAATATCAACAATTTTTAAGGTCCTTGACTGGCTGGAGATCTAGTTCAAGGGTTACCACTACCGCTAGAGGAATTTTTGTCAAGTTGGGGTGCAGTCAACTTGTCAAAACCAGAGGAGGATGTCATTCTTGTATATGATCCTTTCCATGTTGTTGGTGAAGCTATGGAATCATTAAGAAGCAATGGGCTTGGCTCTGTTACAACTGTAGTGAGTCGGTTTACTCACCTAGATAGGGCAATCAATGGGTGTGTTGTGAGAATGAATTGCATACCTTCTGCTACTCATTCTCAACAAAGAATAGCATCAGTGGTGAAAATACTTATAAATCTACATTTTCATGTACCTGGCATTTGCAAAGAAGTGAAAAATCAGTTCTTTAATAGGTTCCTTGATTGCTTGGCGATGGGGCATCTTAATCAATAGAGTGATTTTTTTTTTGTGGCTCTGAAGCATAGATCATCGTTCGAATATGAAATTTTTTTTTTGCACCTTGTGGGACCGTGCGATCTTATTAATTCCTAATTTACATGAGGAAGACGTCCAAGTTTCTAGTGAGTTTCTCACCCAATTGCATAGTACAGTCTGTCTAGAAGAACAAATTCTTGAGGAGGCTAGGTACTGGAGAAGGAATTATTGCTATCCAAAGTTTGGTGAGGAGCATATGCAAGCTGTAATTTCAGAGGCTTACTTGCTAGGTAGAAGAAAACAAGAAATGATCACAACTCAAGAAAACATGGGGTTGTATAGGGGAAGATGAGGACATAGCGAAGACCGGGGTGAAACAACACGCACGGGTGTCAAAGGAATCCAATGGTTGGATGGTGAATAAAATAAAAAAAGTTTGTGGATAAGAGTGTTGGGATAGGCATGTGGTCCTTATAATTACACTGGTACAATTGTAGGGAAGAAACATAAGTATAAGGCGTGAATGAAGTTATTTTGCATGAAAACCAATCCCAAGGATAATGTGAGCAGCATGTTGGAAAATATTAACGCCATATTAAAAATGTCATCACAATCACCATTACTAGCCACATGAAGGTAATGTAAATAGAGGGCAAGGTCATTACGAATCATGCCAATAAAAGGAAAGCTTCGAAGAAAGCATTACAAAATGAAGAATTGAAACGTTAGGAAACCGAACAGAGTGGAAAAGTAAATGAAGAGTTTTTTTTCTGGAAATTTTAAAGGCTAGCCATCAAAAAGAGAAAAAAGTTTCGGAAATATTTTGGCAGTAAGGGCACATTGGAATTGGATTTTTCTTGAAGCCTCTCCTCCCAAGTTGTTGGATTGCATCATTTCACCACTTTTAAGCATGGTATTTAGCAAATGTATTTCATTTGAAAATCTTTCTTTTGTCAATGTATTGGAAATTTTAGTAAGTTTTATGAATGTGGATGGTAAACTTGCTAAATTTTTTTTAATATATTGCACCCTTTTTCTTTAGAAGATTGCATTGCCTTAATGTTGCATTGTGTGAAGATGGGTCAAATTAATGTTGGTTTAATGCAAGATATTGATGTATGCAGGTTCTATTTGAAATTTTATAGTTATGGTAACTTGTTTTATTTTATTTTATTTTCTCTAACCCTCTCCTTTTACATTTTTTTTAGCTTCATCAAATAAAACAAAAAAATAACCCCGGTGTTGTAGGTGATTTGGAGAGGAGAGGGCAATCCTCCAAGGGAGGTCCTAGGTTCGAATCTCCACCCTACCGAAAAACTAAATTGGGTTCCCAAAATCCAATTGATAATGTTGGTGCGGGCAGGGCTGGGTGCGACTCCCGGGTGACTTTGACGGTGTAGAACCCCCTGTTCGTGGTCTCTCAGACCATGGCGGCCCCACAAAGGGTTTTTCGCTTAAAAATAAAAAATAAAACAAAAAAATACAAAAAAATTAAAACTTCAAAAAGAGATACCTGAATTCAAGAATTAAATTTCAAGTTTCTCATTTTACATAAATTTACTTTTTTAAGAAAAATTCGAAATTTTAAACTTCAGAAGCGTTTTTTTGGTTTCAAGCAATCAAATTAACTTCACTTTATGAAAATTGAAATTTCAATAAAATCCAAATTTTCATTAAAGGGGGTAATTAATATGACATTCCAAAGTTTCAAATTGCAAAGTTAGATTTTAGTCATTTTCTTTTATGCTCAAACAAAGCTTAACAAAAGAAGATAAAATCTGCTTAACAAAAGAAGATAATTTTTTTTAACAAAAGAAGATAAGATCGGTTAACAAAAGAAGATAAAATTAATTAACAATTCAAGATAAAATTTGTTAACAAAAGAAGATAAAATTAGTTAATAAAAGAAAATAAAATCTTCTTGACAATTTGAGATAAAATGGATTAAATCACCAATCAAAGAGGCAAATCAAATATTCATCAAATTTCAATAAATTCATATTTTCAATAATCACATGAGCAACAAATTATAACAAATCAAATCAAATACCAAACCATATGCCCCTTGTTAACAGGTATATGCTACACTGAGGTATTCAATTAAATTTTAACATTTTACATTTCACTAAGCATTGCAAACAAGTTTAACATATTAAAAGGAACCTTGGAGAAATTACAAATTATTTCCTTGCAAGAGAAGATATCTGGGCAGAATTCTGACTATGAGTATGGTTTTGCAATTGGGCAAAATTATCACTCAACAGGACCCTATCCATATTATGTCATGTAGTGGTGTTACAACATTATTTTTGGTAATTATGCATATATTGCTTAGTAAGATTTGAACCTAGGTCTCTTCATTGAAATTCAAGGTATTTAGCTAGTTGAACTCATCCCATTTAATAATTAAGTAATTATTATATTTTAGGTGCAGGATTTAATGCGGACTTTGATGGGGATCAGATGGCTGTCCATGTACCTCTATCTCTGGAAGCTCAAGCTCTTGTTCGTTTACTTATGTTTTATCGTATAAATCCATTGTCTCCAGCTATTGGGGATCCCATTTGCGTACCAACTCAAGATATGCTTCTTGGACTTTATAGATCCACCCTTCCAAATAATAAAGGTATTTATGGAAATAGATACCACCCATATAACTCAAGAAATAAGATCGGTTCCAGAGGGAATGAGAGCGAGCCCCTCTATTTAAAAAGCGATGCGCTCGCAGCTTATCAACAAAAACGAATTGACTTAGACAGTCCTTTATGGCTGCGGTGGGAGGGGAGAACAGATCTGGGAACAGATCTGGGGGTAGGTCTCCCTATTATTAACTCAGTAAACCGAGAAGCCCCTATTGAGGTTCAATATGAACGGCCGACCCGCTACGAAATCTATGAAGATTATAGAATAAGAAAAGGTAGAATGGGAGAAATCCTCTCTCTATTTTCAAGGGGGATACATTCGAACAATTTTAAAATAGAGAGGGCTTTGCTTACCTCACCTCGAGGGCCTAAAAAGCAATCGAGCCCCTCCCCCTCCCCCACCGTTTAAAAGGGTAAGGTAAGGCGAAGAAGCGTTATTATAAAAGGGGAGGCTTGTCGGCTTATGTTCGACAAGAAATGTCGCTACAAGTTATCAGAATCCCCTCTCCCCCACCGTTTAAAAGGGCTTTTAAAAGGTTAGTTTTATGATCCTTTCATTCATGCCCCTTTTAAAATCTTGAGGAGATTGAGGAGGCTAAATAAAGAAAGAGCTTGAACCCGCGCAAGGCAAGGCTTTGAGCTGTTTAAAAGCTCACCTCCTTGTTATAAGAATAGAGAGCTCATTGTAAAAATAGAGAGCTCTGTGAAACGAATGAAAAAACAAACAACTCTCTATCTTTATTTGAGAGAGAGAGGATAGAGAGGTTGTTTGTTTAAGTAGAGACCTCTCCCCCTTGTTTTGGAGAGAAGGACAGCTCTCAAAATTTCGGTGTTTAGAGACCATTTTTAAAGGAGGAATTAAATGTCATAAATCGCCCTCCTCTATTATTTCAGGCATTTGACTGATTCCATAGAGCGGAGTTGCTGGGGGCGCCTATCCGATCCATTCCGACACTTTCAATTAAACGGCATTGTTTTAAAGGCTGAACACCTCCACTCTATAATAGGCCCGGCCCGGCTCCTCGAATAGTTGTTGTTTTGTTCCCGCCCCTCTCCATCCTAAGATAGGTATCGATTCGATATGCATACGGTCCGGAGACAGAGGTGAAAGACCATGGGAAGCGGGGATCTCCGGCTAAGCCCCTCTCCCCATTAAGATATAGAGCGCTGCCGCCGATATCTTTAAGAGCTCTTTCAATTCTAAAGCAGGAAGAAGAGCTCTTTCAAGGATAGAGAGCTCCCCTCCCAAAGATATAGAGAGCAAAAAACGGGATAGAGAGAGAGCTTTAATTAAAAGGTCGAGTGCTTATCCTTATAGAAGTGGGGGCTATCTCCCTAGGTAAGCGATCTCCTTTATAGTTTTTTCCCTCTTTCAAAAGCCAGGCAGGTCTCGGAGAGGTCCTCTCCCTTAAGAGTGCCGGGGCAGATTATATAGAGAGCCGCTTCAAGTTCTAAAGCTCCCCGCTCTCTATCCTTATTTAAGCCCAAGGATGGATGAATACCCGGGTTCAGCGTTCGGATCAACCCCTATTGTTCTTATTCCCCTTCCGTAGTCGTAGTCGTACACCGTTATAAAGGGCTTATGCTCCCCGCTGATCCTTTATCCCGGCCGGGAGCTCTAATAAATAAAGCACCTGAGGCTCTTAAATATAATACTTGGGCGGAATGGCCCTCTATCTATAACCTCGCTTTCTTAAATTGAGAGGAAAACATGAACCATATGATTGATCCAGTAGGCGACCCTAGCTCAGTGAGATGATATGCCAGTGCGGTTGGATCATGCGGTACGGAACAGCTTTTAAAAGGGACTTTGAGCACTTTAAAGGGAGGAGGTCGAGGGCTCGAAAGGCGCGGCCCTGCCCTCTCTATTTTAAAGGGAGTGGGGCCGCACTCGACCCTTTAAAAGAGGGGAATCACCCGGGTACCGCACTCGACCTTAAGCATCGAGAGGGAAGGGATTTTTAACGGCACGGCTTTTAATCAGCCGGCTTTGCTTACCTCACCAGCTTTTAAAAAGGGGGGAGAGGGCCGGCTTAAAATGGAGAGCCTGGGGAGAGGGCCTCTCTATTTGAAAAGGGGAGGCTTTCCTCTCTGTTTTAAAAGGGGAACTGTCTATTCTCTTTTCAAAGCTTTTAAAGATAGAGGGAGCTCTCCCCAGGCCAGGAAAAAGTTCAAAGAAATGAATCCCTCTTCTGAGAGGTATTTTCTGGTCCAAACCGCCGACCGGAAAAGCTTAGCCTTTATCATCGCATGAATCCCATTAAATTGCCCGATTCGATCTAGCCGCTGGTGCCGGTGACTGGCGGCTTCTAGCTCTTCTAATATGGTTGGGCTTTTATAAAGTAACCTTTACAATATAAGTGGACCTTACTTCGAGAATGATTAGGTGAGAAACCTAAAAGATCGAGTCGCGATGAAGCTTCTATGGCGCTATCTTAATAAGCTACAGCGCTATCTCCTCAATAAGATCAACTGCTTATATAAGAGAGGCCTGTTCCAGAGAATGAAGGATGATGTAAGGGCTTCTCCCGATCTCGCGACCTCCTCTCCTCTCTAATAAGGGAGGGAGGGAGTCTTATTTAAGTTTTTCCTCTCTAATAAATTAGGACAGCAATCTCCGGTCTTCCTTGTAGCCAATACGAGCAAACCAATGAACGCTTAAGAGCCGGGCTTTTATTAAGAGGAGCTAAAGGGCGGGGAACGGGAACCCTTTTAAAATAGAGAGGGGGATTTCTTTTGAATAGGGGCCGCCTCTCGCCTTTTAAAAGCCGTTTAGTCTTCAGGTTCAATGGGTTGTGCCACACAATAAATTATATATCCAAAAACGATTCAATGGGATTCACTCGTCGCCGATTCAACGGCGGAAGGCTCTTTAAAAAAGCAGATTCAGAACTCGATCGAACGGAACATTCTTTCATGCACGCACCCCCCCCAGGTGCCCATCGGCAGGCTGGTTTCGGTGGAATGCCGGCTTAAAAATTTCATGCAGGATTGTTTCTCCCTACGAAGTTAAGTCCAGCTCCGATGATTTGGTTTGTGCCAGTCTCTTGCGCTTTTTTTCTCTCGAGCTCGCTAAAGATCTTCTTATCTTGGAAGCGCGGGCACCCCTCGCCGGATCACTACACTTCAAGCCCGCCTGGGATAATTTCAGTTGTCTCTATTCTAGAGCGGGATCGATCTTCTGAAACAAGCGACGGGTAAATATCGTTGTCAGGTTTTCGTGTATATAGTATACTCAATCTTTCAAGCTCGGCCCCCAAGTATGTCTATTAAAGGGAGATGAATGAAATGCGGGTCACAATCCCCTCTCTATTTTCAAAAGGGGGCCATCTATCTTTGTATGCGAACGGGCAGCTACACGGTATGGAATGGCCTCTCCTCTTAAGGGTACGAGGGTCATGCTTCAAGTTGACAGCTCTCTATTTTAAGCAGCGGCCGAGAGCTTTTCGCTCTTTTCCGGTGAAATGCATGCCTAAAGAAAGCGATCTTATTCCGCCTCTTCTGCCATAAACGATTCATAACCGTCGATCCAGTCGCTGGACTCTTAAGCTAGTTTCCAAGCTCGACCTTAAAGAAACGACATGAATGAATTCTTTCCCCGATTATGGATGCGGGTCAACCCCCGGGGGAGAGCTACACTTGACCGATGCGATCTCTGCGGTGACGGAATAGACTCAATTCATACGGCCGCTGCGCGGCAGACAACAACGAACCTTTCTTGTTTGCTCTCCTCTCCTTTTTAGAATAGAGAGGGCCGCAACCGTTTAGAATAGAGATCCGCCCCTTTTCAAATAGAAAGAGGGCTAAAAGGGAGTCTTCAGTGGCTCCAGAACCACATGAAGCGAGTCATCTATTGTATACGTTTAAACGACTGGATCTTGAAACGCTGCTTTCCTTTCAAAGCCAGCTTCGAGTTCCCCCTTTTTAAAACAGCTCGGATGAATAGGCTTTTGATGGTTCTCCGTTACTCTCTTTAATTTAACGCGAATGATGGCAATCAAACACAGCTGTGGCTTCTCTTCCGGTCGAATCGGCGAGGATAATTTGAATCCGATTTTTCCCCGACCAAGTTCTGATGTATCCAAAGTTGCTCGCCCTCCGGAGATCTGCTTCTTCCTCCGTCAGGTGAGAGTTCATCCTTTGATGGTCGAGTGCTTGGAATAAAAGGGCCCTTTTCGAATGGAATCAGCTTTCAATGGATCTGGGGCTTAAAGAGTAGATGCACCGCCCCCAAGTACTAATATCAAAGGTCTGGTGAGCTACTTCATGCCTAAGAGGTCTTTTAGCTCTAGAGGCCCAGAAAGGAAAGAAGGGATGATTGAATCTTAACCTTGTGCCCCCCCAAGTATGGCTATTAAAGGATTCGACTTGCCTTATTTAAAATAGAGAGAGGCAAAGATTTGAAATAAAAGGCCGGAAGATCTTAATTTGATCTTAATTTGATCTTTAGAGGGCGGGCTCTTAACTTAAGCATCGATGTCACCCCTCTCCCTGTAAAAATCCCTTTTTTCTCCCTTTTTTGGTCCAACAGAGCTCTGTTTCAAAAGGGCATAAAAAGGACATCCCCCTCTCTATTTTTAAAGGGGCCATTTCAATTCAAAAGGAGGGCGGAAAACATCTCTTTTTTAAAAGGGGTCACCCAGGGAATTAAAGAGAGCCTCTCCAAAACTTCAAGAGGAACCAGAGAAAAGACGTTATTCTTAAAGCTGGGCTCTTCTCTTTAATAACCCCGCCCCCGGGCCCTTCTCTTTAATAACCTAAAAATCGAGTCATTAAAGAATTAAAGAGAGCCTCGCTCCCCGGGAGTTTTTTTTAAAGAGATGAAACTGAGAGGAGCCCGGCTATTTTAAAGCCTCTCCTCTCCTCTCTATTATAAGGTAGGGCCCCTTTTTAAAACAGAGAGGCCCTCCCCACCGGGGCTAGATCTTTAGAGTTAAAATCTGTCAATTGAAGAATTAAAGAGAGCCGGGTTCACTCGAGGCTTGCCTTAAAATTGAGGGGAGAGGAGCCCCTCATTTTAAAGGGCTTTTTTAAGGATGAGTTGCTCTGGCTTTTTCAACAAGGGCAAGGGCGTATATAATATACGACTCGGGACAGTCTTTTTAAGAGCTTTAAAATATTGAGCCCTCTCCCCTCCTTTCTCTAATTCCTCGCTAGGTGAGTGTATAGCTTTGTTAAGGGAGTAGGCGGGTGTATAGCTCAGTTGGTGGAGCATTGGGCTTTTAACCCAATGGTCGCAGGTTCGAGTCCTACTATACCCAGTTGCCCCCACCATTTAAAAGGGTCATGTTAGTCCGCTGCCGCTCACTCACTTCGTCCTTCCTCTGAACCCCAGGCCTGATAGTGTCATCTCTCCACATTTAAGCGGGTCGAATGGGAACAACTGGGAGAAAAGCTCCTGGATCGATCTGGTCATGAGCGGGTGGAAAAGGGAGCTCCAACGACCCGCTTGAAATAGAGAGGCCATTCTCAGTATGCTGCCATGAATGGGCTGTTTGTTCCTAGTCGTCATGGGAGGGAGATAGAATGCTTTACTGGGCATTTAAAAATAGAGAGGTGATCTCCGTTTACCCATTTCCGCATTCTCTCCGATCTTCACGATCGAATCCCCCCTATTTTGAGCCCGGTCTTCTTTCCGAGGGGGAAAGCTTGGGGGAGGGAGCGGGGCCGGTTGGGTCCCTCGCTTCGACATGACCGGGCATCCATTCCGAGTGGGCATTGTAGCTTTAATATAATAGCGTGTCCCAGCCCATAATACTTGCCAACAGCTTAGATTTAGGCTATCCACTTCCCATAGATTCCTCCCTGACCCTAGGAAAGGGAACGAACAGGATTTCCTATCCTTAGCGCGAGCCGGAGAGCGTCAGAAGCAAGGCCCACCCCTCTCCCCTCCCCACTATTTAAAAGGGATTTTTGAGGGCTCTTGGGGGGAAGGACTAATGAATTCCTGTATCGATCAAGGCGCCTGTGAGAAAGCTGCGGGGGAGTTCGGTTTCGGTCGAACCACAAAAAAGCTTTTAAGGAGTGGAAGGATTCGAACCCTGCGTCCCTCCCCGGGCATCATTGTAGCTTTGATATAATAGTGTGGCCCAGCCCATAAGGAGAATGAGGACCATCATCCCCACCTCCCTCCGGTTCCCTAGGGACCGATTCACGATTATAGATAGAAGTAGATTGACTATCTATCTGGTGGAATACATGATCTGAGGTGGGATACGTACATATTCAAAAGTTTAATTTAAGCCCCGTTATAGATAGAGAGCCAATTCCCTATTTATGTTCTCAAGTTGCAGAGAACAATCCGATCTCTCTGTCATAAGGAGAAAGGGGTTCAGGTTCTTCTCCTCACAGCAGCAACACCTTTATGGATAGAGGAGGGGGACTCCTTGCCCAGGGATGAAAACTTATCCATTCACGGGCGGGCCTTTATGGATAGAGGAGGGCTAAACCCATTCTCATTTCACCTCTCGCCTTTCGCTTTTTAAGGGGAAATGTTTTAAGAATTGGGATTTTACAAATTGGGGGACTGAGCTCCCCCCCGATCCAGCCAGCGAATGAAAACAGTGTTCCAACTCAGGCCACACTCTCTTCCTATCTGGTGGTCCGGACGGAAACCAGGGATTCTGACGCGGATGAAACCAATCATCACCTTTGAACGGTATCGAGGTGTAGACTAATTGGTTCTTCCAAACCCCGTAAGGGGGCAGAGGTCCAAGGTTCAAATATTGGGCCTCATCGGACTGAATGCTTGTCTCTTTTCTTGGTGCTTTTAGTGATGTAAAAGGTTTAAAATGATTGTGGCATGGCTTTTATAAGGGCAGATTGTGCAAGTACTATGTGGCAAATTCTGAGGTAAACATGGCAAAATAATATTATGGCCATAAAATATGAACAACATACCCAGATCATCGTGATGATTATCGATTTCACCATGTAAAACTAAAAAAAAATAGTATATGAAATTGAAATGGGTCCCACCCATATTACATCATGATCACATGGTATTACAACAAGCTTGGTGATTATGCATCTATCACTCGATAATATTTGAACCTTGGTTTTCTCATTAAAATTTGAGGAATCTAACTGGTTGAGCTAATGGTATTTGATTAAAATGTTAAGGTTCACCTATAGTATTTTAACCTTAGTTTGAAGTGTGAAACTCTTCACTATCCACCAATTGATCCAAACCAAGATTATGCATAAGGGGTCAGACCAGAAACATACTTATAAAAAATAGGCAAAAAAAATTCGAAACTACGGCGAATCCTGGCCAACCTGACGTCGAAGGCAATGGCGAATTATCATAGTTTTTTGAAAAAAAATTAGGGAAAATGGTGACTTTAACATTTTTTGATAGATCAGATCCGGTATTATGTATAAACAAGTATGGATTTGATATGATGCATTAATAGGTCCAGATCTGGTCTGATGCATAACTAGGTCTGGATCAGGATTGATGCATAACTAGGTCCTGATCCAAACTGATGCATAACTAGTTTTAGGTTCTGTCTGATGCATAACTTATCTCGAATCCAATTTTATACATAATAAGATATGGATGTCAGGTCTGTTGCATAATAAGGTCTGGGTGTTAGGTTTGTTGCATAACCAGATTCAAGCATCGGTTCTGATGCATAATATGGTTTGGGTGTCGATTCTGATGCACAATAAGAGCTGGAGGATTAGTCTGATGCATAATAAGGTTCAAATGTTGGGTCTATTGCATAGCAAGGTTCGTGCATTTGGTTTGATGCATAATAAGGTTTGAGGGTCTGATATACTGCATAATAAGGCTCGGGTGTTAGGTCTGATGCATAATAAGGCCCAGGTGTCGATTTTGATGCATAATAAGATTAGAGGGTATGATATTATGTATAATAAGGTCCGAGGATTGGTTTTAATACATATTAAGTCAAGGATTGGGCCTGATGCAGAATAAAGTTTGGGTGTCGGGTCTGATGCATAATATGATCTAGGGTTAGGTCTAATGCACAAAAAAGTTTGGTATAGATCCTGATGTAAAATATGGTTCGAGATTGGGCCTGATGCACAATATGGTCCATCGTTGACCACCTGCCATGTGTCACAAATTTGATCACCCAAACTACATGTCCAATACAATTATGCCACGTGTTAACTCCATCCATTTTGTCTATAAAAGGGTATCTGTGTCATTTTTTGAGTTTATTTTTCCAACTACACCCAACCAGAGCAAACCGTTACCGAGCAACTAATTTCTCCTATTTTTTTTTATTTCCAAGTTTCCAAATTCTAGCAATGGCTGCCTCTTCCACCCCTAATCCAAATTTTAAGAACCCTTCTTGCACATTAATTTCATAGTTGTTAAGTACCCAACTACGGACTTATCGTGGTTAGAAGACGCAGGTTTGTTAACCTTGGTGTCAATGCCACATTTTAAAATTGATAAAGTCCTCGTGCAACATATTATTAGCGGTTATGACCATGACAATACCATGATAAAAAATGAAAAAATGAAATAGAAATCTATCATTCACCATCACAACTATAGATATTAACAAATTGATAAATCTTTCTTTCGATGACTGTCCTCTAGTGTCAGCGAAGTGCCAGCTCTCTACAGAAGAGAAAGGCTACCTTAAGAAAATGTAGCAACTCAACATAGAAGATTTAGTAGGTATAATTCTTGTGTCTTAGAATTTTTTAATGGTAAAATTTTTAAATTTGTAAATTGTTATCTAATTTTTTCTTTTTGCAGCTTTCGCTACCAAGTCAAAAAGAGGGTTAACAATAATCGATGTTAAGAATACAACTCTGAAGGCATTATTAAGTTCTTCCAAGTAAGAATGATTTTTCTTGGGAGATCAAAAATTATTTTTTAGGCACTTTTGTATGTTATTTATTGTGAGCATCATGAGAGGTTCCATTGGTGCACCTATATTGCAGATCGCATCAGGATCGAGTTGCATGCGATGCAATTGCAAACCAACACAACACAACCCATTGTAGGCATTGTTAATTATATTTTAGCTCTTTATTTTGAAAGTTTTCATAATTTACAAGATATTCCTGCTCCTACTATAGTGCATGCAACACTACAAGCCATTGCCTTGACACCAAATGAATTGAAGGTAATCAGTTCATCTTTGACAACCAAAAGTATTTTATATTTTAGTATATTTTTATTTTTAAAATTTTATTTTCATCTAAATGCAGGGTAGGGCAGACACAATAAGGAGTAAACAAGATGCTACCAATAGGATTCATAGGCCAGAGCAAACTAGTGATTCTAAGGATACTGGATCAAAAATTTCACCAGTGTAGAGGGCACCAAAACATCCGAGACAAGCTCTTTCACCTGGCGGATCTCGTACACCTAGGTATGCACAAAATGTGCAAGATGAATCTTGTGTGGCTACACCCTCCCCAATTGGTGTACAAATTCAATAGATTTCATCGTCTTCAGGTAAAACAATGTGTATTTACTTTGAATTAATTATTATGGTTGTTTTCTATTTAATTTTTAGAATAATGTTAACAAAACTTGTTTATGTTTTTAGCCGCCTCTCAATGATAACTACAAGAATGAGAGGCCATATGGCACCACCACTTCCACCACAATAGCAGCACCAACAACAACAAAAACAACAACAACAATAACAACAACACCAATAACAAAAAAATTCGCATTTACAACAATAATAGGCACAAGAACAACCTGGACCTACATAGATGAGAGGCCAAACATGGGTTGGAAAACAACTTTTTTCATAGAGATCACAATCAACTCAAATTTTTGGGCCTAGGTTCTCATATTTTACATTTCACACTTCTTCACAGGCACCAAAGGTTTCATATGTTGGGTTGGATAATATCCAACTTGATGACGATTTTTGTTGCAGGGCAACATTTTAGGTTTTCAAGCAACATATGTGCTTCAAGATCTATTGGATGAAGCACAACAATAGGAAGCCCGTGCACTTGAGCATAGATCATTCTCAGCTCCGAAATGAAATGATCCTCATCCTCAAAATGAGGATGACATTGTTAATTTTGATGAAAATGTTTTAATGGTTAAAAATACGAAAGCAACAATGAAACAGATTGTCCTTCAATATTTGCAAGAAATGAAGGATTGGGAATGTTGAGCCAAGGTTCTAATAAAAAAAATAAATGCCCGATATAAGAATTATGTAAAAAGAGATTCTATTTATTCTTTGGTTCAATATGAACCAAAAAAGCTTAGTGGCCTACTGAGTTAGGCCACAACAGGAACAATAAATTCTAAAATTGTTTATGATGATGATGTTTTAAATGTTGTTGTTAGCATATTAGAGAATATTAATGCTAAAGCCTAAGCTTATTATAACCAATGGGCTTTCGATAAATAAAAAGTTGCACTTGTTGAGTCTGTCAGGGATGTGGTTGAGGTAAGAAAAAAAAAATATTTTCCATTTTGCTTTTGCACTTTATTTTTTATATTTCATTTTTCTTTAAAATAAGTAACAATTTTTTATATAGCTATTTTGAATGATTTACCATTTTCTTTTTTGCAATCAAGTTTTGAAAACTTAAAAATGCAAGTTAACAGCATGTAAGTCAATATCAATGTAGCAAAAAAAAATTTGCATAATGCAATGGAAATGAAGAAAAAATACAATTAAAAGTGGCGGATAATAATCATTTGAGAAAATATATCAAAGATAAGCTCCAAGAATATCTGAACGTTGTACTACCACACCAAAAAATAGAAAAAATTCCAACAATACTCGAAGATCCAAACTAGCAAGAAAGCGTATTGTTGGGAAGTATTGTGAAAGGTCAAGAAAATCTAGTCAAACTTGGTGCACTACGAGAACAAGGAGCTAAGAAAGGAGATAAAGGAAAAGAAGCCATCGTTGCAAGTGAAACTAATGTAGCTATACCAAAATAAGATATTTTACAATGTTAAAATGTTTTGAAGTTGACTGTAGTCAACAATTTTGTACAATGTAATATATTTTCAATCATATTAATGAAAACTATATTTTCTAAATTTTTATCTTCAATCATTCAAAGATTGTATGCATTTATAATTTTGTGTTATTTTTCTAGTATTAATCGTCAATATTATTTACTAACTTCATCTCAAACTTCAAAAGAATATTTTTGTTTATTATAATTGATACATTAACAATACAATACCAATACTATGATATAAAATAAAAGACAACAATTTATTAAGGTTGTTCAAACACTATGTGAAGACACCATTTGATCACTAAAAGCATCATTATCCTCCTTATCAGTCATATTTGTAATTACCCTTCTATCTGTAATTGAATTCTATTATGCTAATGCTCTATCATATGGAAATTTATCCAGTTGATATAATGACACATAAATTCTTATACAATTTTTTAAATTTTTTTCCAACCTGTTGTGGAGCTTAGATTTAACAAAATATAGTGCACTAAAAACCCTCCAATCTTCCATAGATCCCAAAATCATTGTTTGACATAATTCATATAAACAAAAGTTTCACTAATTATATCTTGTAAGATACTGCTTGGATACAACTTTTGCCACAAACATGCAATGTAACCAGTGTCATGGATATTACTAAAAAGTGATGCTTGATGAACCATTGTTCTTCCAAAAATGTTGATTGTTGTCTTAAAAGATCTTTGTTGAGTATACCTTTTATTTCAACACAATTGAATTCCACACTTTTGTAGATATTTACTAAACAACTCTTTTGTAGATTTCTAATCATTGCAAGAACCCAAAAACAAAGGGTTAACAACACCCATGGCCTAAAGCAACTCATGTCTTCGAAACCGATCTCTTATATCTTTTGTCAATGATTTTGCTATGTTGAACATATTTTTTGGTATTGTGCAAAACAACTTCGTACCTATTGTGTGTTACAACTCTTTCAACATTGTCAATAACTATGCTTGAATGTCTTTCATAACAATATAAAGGTATCTCTTTTCACGAGCATTAATACAAAGATGATCATTAATATCAAACATCAAAAACTATTTGCATCTTTCACATTTGTCAATGTTTTCCAACTTTCAAATAAGGGATCTGAAAAATCTGATTCGAACACATATATCCTATCAATAATCACACATATTTGCTTTCTCATCCTCATTAAATCAATGATATAAATGGATATCTCTTGTGCAAGTTTAGTCATTCTATTCATTTCTTGTAAGATTGGAAGAATACCACATAATGTTAAAAGAGTTTCCAAGTTAGTCAAACAAAACAACATATTGTTTGCCTTATCAGTTGCTATACTATTTGCATACATAAACCCTATTAAATATTTATATTCTGTAAAAACTCTGAATGTGGGTTGATACAGTGAAATCTACCTTGTATCCACATCTTTCAAAAAAAAATTCCTTCTGTAACTCCTAGTGCAAACTATTGAAACTATGCAAACATTTTAGGACTGCAAGAAAAATAAGAATGTATTTCACGAATGAGATTTTCCACTTTAGCAACATTGTCAAAAGTGCTCATGATTTTATAAGCAAGATTCACTCTATGAGCCATGCAATGAATGGAAACTGAAGTTTGGAGTCGAACACATAGGTTGTTCCTATGCCCTTGCATTATAGCAACACCATCATCTCCAATGCAAATTAACTTTGTGTCTATGTCAATATCATTTATTCTCGCAATTTCCTTCAAAGTAGTCAAAACAACATTATAGATGGTTTTTGCATTTGAACTTTCAGTCATATTATGTAATACTAGTAAAATAGGCCTTCTTACATGATTTTAAAATGTGTACACATGCATGCAAATTCAAGATGTGTTGTGTCGTCACCTCATCAATAGAAAGTGAAATGAATCTAGCATGTTTTACTAGCTCCCTCAGTTCTTCCTTCTCAGCTAATGATAGATATTTTACCATTTCCCAACCACTTCGAATTGACCAATGGAAACTATAAAGGTTTTTCACATCAGCTAGTTGATAAATGTGCTTATAATCAATAAAATTGGACATGGGTCTACCCTTTTTAAGAATACTAAATACAATAGCAAACTGTAAACTTTTTGAAGTTAAAATGGTCTTCTACATCTTATGAAATTGGGTTTCAATCATTCCACCTTTCTCAACAAGAGATTGTTATTGCTTTAAGTGATTCTCATAATCTATTGCATATCTAACATGCATACATTCCGATGCATCCTTCCACCTAACTAATTTTGTAATTTTACCATCACTTCCTATAACTTTTACATATACTTTTCCAACAAGTTTTTATATTGTATCTTTCTTAGTTTGTAACCTGTGATCCTTACTTAGTTTCCAACTATAAATTTTACATCTGCATTATTTTTTATTGACTTGGTTGTCATTAGTCAAAACCACCTCAATCCAAGAAAATATTTTTGCTCATTCATTCTTAAATGATCTTCCAATAATCCAATTAGAATATGTCTTCCTCTTTTTAGAATTTTTGCTTGTCGATTCATAAGAACTTTGTAGTGTATTTGATTTATCGCTTTCATTTTCAAATTGCATATCTTGGCCAGAAATATCTTCAAGTGATTTTTGGATGTCATTGGTAAGAGAATTTTCTTTAGAAGGCATCTCTTGGTCAACATGGCATTCTGCATAATAGCATATAATAATATTTTTTACTATTTTTGGATTTTAAAAACTTATATTGATAGAAAAAATCATATTGATAAACACATAGTGACAACTAATTGTTTGAGGAAGAAAATAGTATTGAAAATTATTACAAAATATACAACTAACTATTTATAAGTCAAAAATCATTTGTACCTAGAATTTGTATCAATGTCGATGGCATGTTTGATTTTGATGTATGACTAAAATATTTAAAGATACTCTATTCAGCATAAGTTTTGCCCTTGTTTCCATTGTTGGTGGGTGAAATTTTACTTGTAAAGAAAGTGTTTTTAATTTTAGAAAAGTAATAGTGTTAAAGAGATGTTCCTTCTCGTAGGCCTCAAGATAATATTATAATTAGAATAAACAGATGGTCATCGCTAGAAAATAAATACATACTTTTTGCCATGTTTTATTGTGATTTTGTTAGTGTATGTCACTACTGCATTTTTTGGTGATAACACTTGTAACTGATAAGAGAAGACAAATATTCAATATACAAATTCAAATTAAATTCAGAGAATAAGTTCTCTATGTGAAAAATAACTAGAGATACATATATTCATAAAATAAGCATTTATCAAAGTATTTACCTATTTATAATCTTATCACAAAAAACTAGATCTGAATAGAACAGGACAAAATAGAGAACTTGGTGTAGAACGCAGTTCGAAAATCTATTCTGATGTAGAACAGGGTCCGAATATTGGTGTTGAAGACATGCAAAATAGAGCAAAATAGAGAAAAACATGGGAAACAAAGCATTGAAATATTTTCAATAAATGATAGAAAAATGGCAGAAGAAAAATCTACAATTAGCTGATAGAAAAATAAATCTTATTACTATATTCCGAATTTCTTAAGAGAAACAAAGAACCTAGTGCAGAACGTGATCCAAAAGTCAATCCTGGTGCAGAACAAGATCTGGAAATGGGCAGGGTTCGATCTATTGCAGAACAAGATTCGGTCTATTGCAAAAATATGTTCATATATCGGTTTGTTGTAAAAATATATCTAGATATCGGTCTATTGTAGAACTTGGTTCAGTCTATTACAAAACTGGGTTCGAATGTTGGTTTGTTTTAGAACTAGATCCTATCTATTGCAAAAGTGGGTTCGAATGTCGGTTTGTTGCAAAACTAGTTTCGGATATCGGTTTGTTGCAGATATTGGTCCGAATATTGGTTTGTTGCATATATGGGTCTAAATGTCGGCTTGTTGCAAAAATATGTCCAAATATCAATATGTTGTAGAACTAGGTTTGGATATTGATATGTTGCAGAATTGGGTCCCGTATGTTGCAAAAGTATCACTATCGTGTTAGTTTTATATAGTGGTATACTTGGCAAACTTGGCGGGATAATTTTAAAATTTTAAATTTTTTGGGCGAAAAGTGTCCTCATTTTGGCAAAAAATGATGGCAAAGTTTTATAAAAATTCGTAATACTATTATCAATAGACGGTGAACCGACACCTTAAAAAAATCTAAAAATTTTGAGCAAAGGGCCGACCTCTGATCCCTTCAAACTCACCAATTTGAGTTTTCAAAAATGCAAATATTAGCCCAAATGGTGAATATTCGTCGTTGTGCATAACCTTGATCCAAACCCCATGAGTTGTTTAAGGTTTTTTTCATAATTTATGTGTGGCTTCTATTGTGGGCCACTTCCATTACAAAAACAAAACATTACATTGCTTTCGTTACATTTCTAGCAAGTAAATTAAATCATAACAACTTTACCTTTCGATTAAAGATATTATTTTTTTCCTTTCTATCAATCTCCATCTTCCTCAAACTGCTAAGTTTCCACAATCAACACCTTTTATATCAGATGCCTTCTAAAATTTAAATTCTACCAATATGAAATTCAACACCACTAATGGCTAAAATATTTATTGTCCAGCTTCTACATCTATAAATATCTTATCTATAACAACGTCACAATTTCTTAATACTTTTTTTTAGGGTTTTTATCCATTCCCCTAATATTCCAAGATATTATTTTCATTGTTATTTTTTATTTTATTTGTGGGTTTAGCCCCACTTCTTGTTAGCACTTGTGATATTTGCTTTTGTTTTCCTATATCAATATCCCTGTAGGTTTATTTTTCTCTTTGTTTTTTTACTTAGGTCTTCCTCTCTTTTTTCATTCCTAGTAATACTCTCATCTTCATCTATCTCTTCAATCTTCTCACGTTACTCATAGTAAGACTTATCATCTTTAGGTTTGCATTGTTTTGAAGGATCTAAAGTGCAAGAAATAACCTCAAAAACACAATCTTCTTTATGTTACCCTAGAAATCCTAAAGTGCAAGGATGCTCTTCTATAGAAATTACCTTCTTATTCTGCTCTAAAAACCCTAAATTATTATGTGTTTCCTTCATCCTTATTTCTTTATTATGTTGCTCTTGAAATCTTGAAGTGCAATGGATAACATCTTCATCTCTTTCACTCTTATTACTTGGAGATGATTCAATACTACTTGAGGAAAATGAAGATGATTTACTTGGAAAAAAATTCACCTCATTTGTTGTCTTTATTTTAAGATTTCTCTCCACATCTTCTTTTGCACCTTTAATTCCTTTTGAACTTTTCAAATGGTATTGTGGATAGGCCTTCTCTACCTCTTCTTTTGAAGTGGAGTATTCTTGATCAAATATAGCTCCTATTACTATATAATTTTATTGCTTTATCTTGAAGTTTATCTCATGGCTAGAATTTTTTGTCTCTTTCTTCATAGTTTTCACTTTACAAACTCTTGCCATGTGTCCAATCTCATAACAATTGTGATAACGAAATGCAACATTTTCATAATCTACTTGTTAATACCATTCTCTTGATTCAAACTTTATCTTAATGGATTGTGGCAAAGGTTTTAAATTATCCATAGCACCACATATTCGAATATATATAGTTTTTATCATGAGTAGTTAGTTCTTCCTTCACAAATTCCTCTAGGGTATTTTTAATATTCTTAAGAACATCCTTATTTTTAAGTTGATATGGAAGTCCAAAAAGCCTAACCCATACTGGAAGCTTCTTACAAGTTTTTGTCTCAACAAAAAATTTCATTCCATGGTCTCAAATAAAGTGCATCTCTTCCCCTAAACCATGGACCACTAACCATTATTTTATCCCTAATTTCTAAATTGGAAAATATGATGAGAAAAACCTTTAGGAAAAAAAGTCACAAAGTAATTTGAATTTAATCCCCACTTCCACTTGATCCAATTTTGAATCTCCAAAAACCCAGCCATGATCTATGGAACTTAGATATTAACCCTCTACTTTTAAGAACCATTATATCATACTCAATCATTTCATATTTATACTCACTTCTGGTGTAGAATTTTCTACCTAGATCAAAATTACCATGTATTCATTCTTCTACTTATCTACAACTTGGGCCTCCATACTTCCAACTAGGGCATCCTAACTTCCCATTAGGGCTTTTAAAATATGACTTTCCTTCCATACTAGCTAATGGGGCTTGTTCTTGGCTTGCACTCCCTCTTGGCTCACTTTACCTCTCAACTTGCATTCGCTCCTAGCTTGCACTCTTTCCTGAATCGCACTCGCTCTCGGTTTGCACTTTCTCTTGGCTCACAATAGCCCTTGTCTCTTCTTTTTCCTAGTGTTCCTTCGCTTTAGCAATTTTTTGAAAATAATATTCCACACGTTTGTGGTAAGGATTTGAAGAATTGATGCACTTTAAATGAACCTATTGCTCTTTCACCATGACTAAATCTTGGCTTGCACTTCCTCTTAGATTGCACTTCCTTCGGGCTTGAACTAGATTTTCTTCAACTGGATCATGCTTTGCTTTCTACTTCCTTCTCACACTTTGTCCTCACTTTTGACTCGTTCTCACACTCACTTTCGGCTACACTCACTCATGGCTCACACTCACACTTGCTTTCGGCTCACTCAAGTTATTCTTAGTTATTAATGTGTTATTTTTTATTTTTTATAAAATTTTTGCATGGTTACAAGAGTTGGAATTAAAAAAGAAATAAATACTATGTTGTATTTTCTTTAATTGTATGCGATGCATGGGGAGAAAAAAATGTTTTGTTGTAATTTTTTCATATTCTATAAATGTGCTTTGTATGGTTGGATTTATTAAGGATTTGTTAGTTCATTCTTGAATATAAATGGTAGAAACAAATTCAAAAATATTCTAAGTATCCTTATGATAAGATAAGTGTCATTTATGAGTGTTGATTAAGAAATAAAATAATATTTATTGTGAAGTTCTAAATGTAAGTGAGAATATGACCATGTATTTGTGAAAATAAACCCCTTCCAAAATAGCAAGGATTTATTACCTCTAGATTTAGGAAGGGGTTTGAACTCAAATTAAAAGGGTGTGATATCTTTCTAAGGCTTGATTTGTACCACTAATATAGAATATTATAAATTGATGTGTGTATATTGAACCTTATTTATATCTAGAGGAGGTCTATATTTTTAACAAACTAGTGAGATTTGATCTAATGAACTAAAAGAAGTAATCTCCTTCTTATATACTTAACAAGCACATATGTTTCTTGCTACTTAGAATGTATACTAATAGGTTTGGGGTAAGATAATACCATAGTCATGCTCTTTATCCATATAATTTCAATGGGATTATGACATTCTTTATTTCCTTACAATTGTACTTTTGATGCTTTTCGGAGTGATGGTTTTTGAGGGATTACATGTTGAATGTAGGAGGGTGCATCCTAGATTTGGATTAATTTTATTTATATACCATGGCCTTAGCAAATATATGTGCTTATTTGAATGGTGGCATCACTTAGGAGAGGCTTGAAAACCTTGGTGTACTTGTATCCTATATAGAATGGAAATAGTGAGATGGATTAGAAGGCCCATGCATGAAGGTATGGAAGGGGATCTATTGAGGTATGATAATTGGTTTGAGAGGTAATTTACCTCTAATAGGGTTTATTGGTTGTGTATTTTATTAAACTATTTAGATGCATGAGTTAATACTAATGATTAGTTTATGTTATATACGTAAGTAGGACATTATATAGGTTACTATATTTAAAAATAATATAGATGCAGATGGATTAATAAATGGTTATTATCTTTTGTTTATGGATTATCTAATTAATATTTGTGTCTTTGGGTGGAAGTATACTTTGGTATCAAATCAAGGTTTAAATATTAGAGTCCTAAGTTCATCATTGCTATAGTTAACTCAAACCAAACCTAAATCTAAACTTAAGAGTGACCGATGTGTGATAAGGGTCTCTTTTTGAAATATAAAATTTAGCTAGAGGAATTCATAACATAAATTAGAATTGCTACTTCAATTAAATTTTAGACTTAAAGGAGATAATTGGGTATACTAATTGCAATAAGTGTGGTTTTTTGTTTTTGATTATCTATGCTAGATTAAGCTAGGATATTATTTGAATTTTTAACTATGTAAAATATACTAAACATAGTAAATATGGTCAGTACAAAAATATATAGTAAATTTAAAAAGTATCTTTTATATATGATTCTTATCTAAAAGTGCATAGTAAAAATATAGTATAAGTTAATCAATATTTTAGATTTCTTAACACATGCTCATTTATATGCATTCCCTAAGCCATGGAAGGATGCAACCTAGTTTGATGGGAACTAATATAGATTTGAATCCCAAAAATTCCATGAACTCTATTGACCTTTAATGACTCTATTGTTGAAGTTGAAATTTTTCTACAATGATAACATTACCTATAAGAAGTAATAGTGCATTGGTGAAGGCATTGCTATTACGAGAAAAGCTACGTATGAGCAATGTGATATATCTCAAGTGATTGTGCCCTGATAATATCACCTATTATGGATAATATTTTCACCTATAAACCAAGAAAACTCATCGTTTAAATCCAATACTATTACTTATTTAGTAAGGTAGATAAGTGAAAGACACCATAATAGGTTGCCTCCCTAATTAGAGTTGTTAGAAAATAGGCTGATAGTATTTATGCCCATCACTTTAAGTAGCTTAGTATACTAAAGTTGGAAAGGTTTGAGTAGAGATCATGTTTAACCTTATGCATATCTTACCATATTGTAGGCCATCCATAGGTGTAATATTATATGACTTATTATATGACATCATAGGGATTTTGAAGAGACTAAGGAAAGGTATTGACTCCCTTAGGACCTCCACTTTCTCTTTTCCTCTTTCTAATGAAGGAAAAACATCATAACAGTGAAACCTATATATAGCAGTGAAGCCATTGACTGCCATATCTCCTTCCTTAAGCTATTACAAGCGATAATTGAAAGAGGTAATACCACTACCAAAGATAATTGAAGATGATTTGGATTGTCAATCAATTCCCATTTTTAAGATCCTATTCAAATGGTATTCAAAAGAGATAATAATGCCACAAGTGGTACTAAGAAATTATTGATGTTATTAGTCTTACTCCCTTTGTTAGCATCTTCTAGGATCCATGAGATAGTTCCCATGATGATGGAATCCCAAGTCATCTTAAAGATTAAAAGTTATTACTAATAAAAAATATATAAAGCTATTGAGTTATGACTAAAAATTCCAAGAATACATCTCCTTGCCTTGTTATGGATCCCCTTGATTAACAATCTATTATATATCTACTTCTCAATATCGTAGAGCAAAAAAAACTATTTGTGATGAAAACACTACCCAAGGAGTTATACCATAACTCAATGACACCTCTTTAGAAATCAAATAGTGTTTCTTATGGCTAAACAATAGATTATATAGGCATTCAATATAGTATAGATGTTTTCAAAATCATTACTAGTATTTTTTAAATTTCCACAGTTTACTTTTATGAAAATATTAACAGTAAATTTGGTTAGCTCCTTGGGATCCCAAGCTCACAACATGACACTGTCATAATTTCTACCCCATTAAAATAAACCTACAAAATGAATAAACTAAGATAGTCTAGAAGGTCCTAAACTTGATTAGTTGTAAAAAACAATATTTTAATTAAATTAAATGATATAAAAAATGAAAGACTAGGTCTAATGTTGATTAAAAAAACCCATAAAATAAATTAATTACTCAAGAAGCTTCATCAAGTATTTTATGTTGATGTATTTTCCTTGGACTTGATTAGATATGATGGGGATAGTAAATTTGGCTAGCCCCTTGGGCTCCCAAACTTACAGCATAACTTTGTCATAAATTCCACCCCATTAAAAATAAACCTACAAAATTAACAAACTAAGATCATAGAAAGCTATAAACTTGATTAATTTAAAAAATGGTATTTTGATTAAAATAACTGATAGAGGAAAAAAGAGACTAGGTCTAATGTTGAATGAAATAAAACCTATAAAATAAAGTACTTAGTGTGTAGGTTGATCAAGTCTTTTGTGTTGATGCATTTTCCTTAGACTTGAGTAGCTATGGTGGGGAGGCAAGATCTCTATGTAGATATCTCACTTCTTCCCATTACCACCTATAACCTTCTTATACTATCCCCTTTTATGGATTCCTCCAACCTAATTCCTTTCACACTTGCACAAATGAGGGATCAATGAGAAGGCAAGATCATTTGAATGATCATCATTAAGAAATTATAACATCGTCAAGGCTCTCCATCAAATGATTGAAATTATTTTGATAATATGATGGAGAATAAATCCTAGTGTTGCATGTAAAGCATGTCCATTTAATTTTTTTTGTATAACCTAATGTGAATATTAAAATAATTATGTTTTAGATAATTTAAAACTCATACATACCTCATTTATGTCTTTCTTCTATGTGACTAGATGGCATAATCTAATGGTTTAAGTTATGGGTTAGCAATGTTATTCATGTTAAGCCCTTTTCTTATTATTCTTAAAAGTAGAAAACTATAAAGTTGGATTTACATTACAAACAAATATAGGATGAGGTATTATATGTTATGTTGCTCGCAATCTAGTTAATGTGTCTTAAGTTTTTTATTTCATGTGATGATATTTAGTTAAGAGAACAAATTCTTGTTAGTATTGAAAATAGGTGGCTTTGTATTATATAGTGCAATAAAAATTAGAAGGGAAAAACCACACTTATCATTTAATTTTAGTTATATGTTCTTTTAAGTGGTGATTGTAAAAAAAATATTTTGACAAGAATTTTTATGTGGCAAAAAATTCAATATAGAATATAACTAATAATTGTAAGTTTTAAATTGATTGTATTTTGCATAAAATTTTAAATGTAGTGAATTTTTATTTATTCTATATTTGTGAGAAGTAATTATGCATAAATTTTTCTTCTCAATTTTAAAAGTTTTTAAATTCTTAAGCATAGGATTGTTAGTAGTTAAAGCACAGTCTCGATAAAATTTTAGATGTATATATTGTAGTTGTTTATAACAAATTAGATAGATCTAAAATAGAGTGCATTGACAATGAGGTGCCAAAAACATCTTTAATGCCTATGAACCCTTAGGATCTAACTCTATGAACGCTTAAGAAGTTGGTTGAAGAAGATATTTGCAATCATTTGTCACCATAATAAGGTCAATATATAGAACCTTGATTGTATTGATCTAAAAGGTTTGATAAGAGGATTTATAGGAGTGCTTAATACATGAAATGACTCTAACCTCACCTAGGATTTATTGTTGCTTTTTAATCCAACATTATTTTTAAGAGGGTTTCTATGCCATGTCACAAATATTAAGCCTCCCAAATTCTTTGGGACCACGGATGGTGTAAGAGAAGAGGCTTGGTTGGTCCATATATGGTATTGTCTCACCTGGAAATGAATTCACACTAAAGATAAGGCTTATCTTGCAACACATTTCTTGGAGAAGGTAACCTCATGGGGGAAGTAGAAGAAGTCCTTGAGTTTAACCATGGAGATATTTGAGGAAAAATTCAAATCATTATATTTTAAATTTATTTTTGATAGAGAACATATGTAATGATAATATAAGGATATTATATAATATAAATATATTATAAAAGACATAAAAATAAAGTGGTTAGGTTCATTACATGTCCCCCCTTCTTGAAAAAGCTTCAACCTAGAAGTATCATCAAAAAATTTCAAATAGTAATGGACATTTTCTTTTCTTAAGTTGACTCCTTATAGTTTACCTCAAGGAATTACCAAAAATAGATTGGATTTTTTAAAATCATGAGAAGATATCTATTGATATGAATGTTCACATAATGAGAATATTATTTCATGTAAGTGAGACTAATCCATCCTAGATCGAAATTGAGAGGGATTGAATTTGAGTTTCCTTTGACCTCGAATCCCTAAGTGTCTTGAAAAGTTGAAATTTATGATCTATTTTAATAGGAACCAAAACATGTTTGTTTATCAAGGTGATGTGGATATCGATAAAATGAGTATTGAAATTAACAATATTCAATATGAGTATGGAAAGACTTATTATTTGGATCTTTGAGAGGATAATCACTAATTGTAGATTGAACAATATTGGTTTGTAGCATCGGATCCTTAGTTTGAATTGATTTTTCCATAATATGAATAGTAGGTTGAATTTCAAAGGCTAATGATTGTTTACATACAACTAAAAGATTCATCAAAAAAATTAGTTAGTGACAAGAGGTATTCATATATTTTGTAGTCTTTTTTATAACTTGAGATGCTTAAATTCGGTGAGAAGATTGTGATTATGTTTACAACATTGAGTGATGTTTTTCATGCTTTATGGATATAAGAATTTTAAAATTTTTTAACTCATTTTGAACATTATTTTGTGTCATTTTGGTAGTCCACTTCCCTTTAAAAGTTCTTTCAATTTTATTTTATTGATATTTAACTTGAGATTAGAGTTAATATGAGATCATTGTGTCATTGCTTCACCATCTAAATGTGACCAAATTGAATTAGGGAATATAACCAAAATTTTAAAAATTTTAAACCAATTTTTAGATCTACACTATCTATGATTTTTGGAATTTGTCCATATCCACTTCCTAGAATCGTTGAATCTATTGGAATAAAAATTAAATTAGTGTCAAAATTTTTTCCATTGGTTATTTGGGATTGAAACTTGCTCCACTTGTATTATATCATCACTACATAGTGGCATTACAACAACTTGGTTATCATGTAGGTATTACTTGGTAATATTTGAGCCTAATTCTCCTCCTTGACACTTTAAGAAATTTAACTAACAAAGCCAATGTCATTTGATAACTTATTGTTGAAGTTAAGACTAAAGTCTTTTTTTTGCTTGTTGTTATTTTTTACAAGCAAATATTTTTAATTAGTTCAAAGTGATTTTCATCTTTCATCTTAATGTTTAACACTTTTCTATCTAGGACATTGAAGGACATGATAAGTGATATCCATCTTCTTATTTATATCTCTTTTATCTACAACAATATGTATTAAATCCTTTAAAGATTTCACAAAGTGGGCGTAATGATCAATTACAAGTTCTTTATTGATTTAATACCACTTGTAATAATAATATTAGGATATCATATAATATAAACATATTATAAGAGTTACATGATAAAAGGAAATTTACTTTGGTGAAATGGAGCAAGGTGTGTGATGATAAAACTAGGGGGGGATTGTTTTAAGAGTTCTTGCAGATGCAAACCTAGCTCTTAGGGGAAAAGTAATCTGGAGATTGTACAAAGAGAGTCAAAGACAATGGCAAGAATTCTTCTAAGTATGTTGAGCCCAATGACCCAGTTTAATATTTACTTCTTTCTCTCTACCAAATGGTTCTGCTCTTTGGAATGGTTTAAGAAAATTTATTTATCTAATGATTAAAGGTTTAATATGGGTGGTGGGAACTAGAGAAAAAAATTCTATTTGGATGGATACTTGGTGTGATAAAAAACCACTCAATTTAGATCCAATTTTGAAACCTTTGATGAGATTGCTTCAAGATAAATATGGTGATAAGGTTTCAAACATTTTGTACAAGGATCGGGAAGGAAGATACAAATTGAAAGAAGATTTACAAGTATACAAGACATTGATGCTAGGAGGCAATTTATTAGAAAGATAACTGTGATTATTTTGAGTGCAACCAAGGATAAATTGATTTAGGATTTTTATAGCTAAAGAGAATATACAACAAGAAGTGGATATAATGTAAAGCACCAACAAAATAGTAATATCACTAGAATATGGAGAGATATTTGGGATAGCCCAAGCATTCCTAAAGTTAAAATATTTGTTTGGATAGTAGGTCATAGAAGAATTTTATCCTGGGATAACCTTATGAAAAGGGTTTTTCATAGCCCCTCTCAATGTGTTCTTTGTAAAAAGGAGGAGGTGAGTATACATGATCTCTTGGGATATTGCTCAATAGTTTAGAAACCATGGCAATGGATTCCTAATATGTTTGGTAAATACATGTTGATGAATAGCATAATTAAATATTGGTTAAAGTAATGGTAGAGCACTTATAAAAGTGAGGCTTTACAGATAATATGGGATATAAGATACAATACTTTGGACTGTATGGCTAGAAAGGAATAGAAGAATTTTAAAGTAAAGGAAAGTAGTTTAGAGGTAATGAAAAGGAAAATATTTTTAGCCATAGAGGAGTCTAAACCAACCCTATCAACTCACCCAGTCCCTAATCTAGAGTAGAGAGCCTTGATAGATGGAGTCAAGTCATTAAATAGAATTATGATGTTGGGTACAAGATAAGTAAAAAGAAGACCAAGAATATAAAATGGAAATCACTAGATGTGGAGTGGGTTAAATTTAATTTTAATGGAGCATTAAAAAGAAATCTAGGACTAGGAAGAGGAGGAATAATTAGAAATAATAGAGGAGATTTTTTGTCTCATTATGCTTTTAATATTGGATTTAAAACAAATAATGAATTTGAAGCTTGGGTGGCATTAGAAGGGTTTAAAATATACAAAAAAATAACTGGAATAGAGTATGGATGTAAGGTGATTTTCTCATAGTAATAAATGCAATTTTGAGGAAAGCAAAGGCTCCATGGAACATACAAGAGATAATTGTAGAAATTCAATATCTTTCTAAAGAGTTTGAAGAAATCAGGTTTATGCATACATTAAGGGAAGGAAATAAATGTGTAGATAAGCTATCCAATATAGGGATTTTTATTGAGGATCGTGAAGTTAAATTCTCCTTTTCGTGGTTAGAGTAAGTAGTAAGTTTAGTTGAAGTTGACAAGAAAATGTTGGCTACCTAAATCAAATAATGATTAAGATTTTCTTTAATGTTTTCCATTGGTAATATATGTTTTATTTTATAACAATAATGTATTTTCATATAAACTATTTATTATAATTTTTGTGGCTGCACTTGTGTTTCAGGAAGGAAACTAGCAATCCAAATTTGATAAAGTGGACTATGATAGTGCGATATTTTGGAAATATTACTCTACTAAGATGCAATGCATAGATAGTAGAGGTGAATGTTTGGTATTGTGAAGGCTTCTAGAGAAAAATTTCAAGGACGCTGAATTCTGGAATATTTCTATTCATACAGAAATTTGAAAAGATCTAAAAAATGAAAATCAATCATCCAAATATTTTATGTAAAATGATGTAGGTTTTTAGCTATAGCATATCAATTGAGATGAGAAGTGTATCTATTTGTAAACTCTCAAGCTTGAAAGAAGAAAGCTATTTTTTTCAAGAGTGGGGGACTTGAGTACAACCCCTTATTATCCAGCCAAAAAAATTAAACATTTTATAAGAGATATAATAAGGTACTAGTTAGGTTCACTATAATATTGATAAGTTTTAAGTTGTTAGGGTGGCATGACCATTTATGAGTATTGGTCTAAGTTCTTGGAGATTATTAAGGAGGTCATCCACATTCGAGATGATTATATCAAGGTAAACTAATTTAGTAAAGGCCTTTCACTATATATCCAATGATAAGGGATTTCGAGGAGGCTAATAAACTTGAGAGAGACAATAAACATAGCTAGGAATACAAAGTAATTATACTTAAGTGGGCATGACGTGACATACCATTTAACCAACTGTTGAAATTATTTAAAGATTCTATAAAATCATGTTCTCATGAAGGATCCCTTTGAGCTCCTCCACCATAACCTTAATAGTCATGATCGTTGAAGTTTTCTTTGTAGTAGCATGGTGAACATAAGGAAAATTCTAAAGTATGTAAACAAATATCATGGTTTAAATAATTTCCTAATAGGGACCCTATCTAGAGTTACCATGAGAGACCAACTTCAAATTAGGGTTATATAAATAATGTCATGATAGTGTGTACCTATAGGTATAGTCTCAAGTAATGGATGTTTTATTTGTGAGGAATCCCATTTTATTTGTGAATATTATTGAAGTGATTAAGGATCAATGTATTAGAAGACATAATATTTGACATCTTCAATGGTTGTCATGGGACAAGATCTCCATATTTATACTATAGTGGATCACACCCAAGCCTAAGATTAGGCCTAGTTGTTAAGATCCTAGTAAATCTTATAATTTTATTATTACTATTTTAGTTAAACTTGGATCTATAGATATTGTTTCTATTTTTTCCTCTTGTAGAAAAGTGTGAGCTAGTGGTAGTTAGGTGTATTGAATCTTAGAGAGTTGAGATACCCATAGAGGCCAAGAAATTAGTTTAGGCCTCTTTTAGAGCTTATTTATGTTATTTGAGAGATTTTATTTTTGATATGAAACTCTAGGTGCTTCCTTTGGCATCCTACGATATTAATTTTGGATTGGATTTGATTAGTTCCTATCAATCTAATATAAACTGGTGGAGGGTGGGCAGCAATAACAAGTGCTGCAGTAATAGTTTATGGTGTGGATGATAAGAGATTTCCTTTTCTATTGAGCACGAATCAGGAAATACATTTCTAAATGCTTCTTTTTTACCATACAAATAAAAAAGTGTTTCAAGAAGAAATGTTAACTCTATGATATCATGATGATAGATAGAGTGAGAGGGAAAGAAAAATAATTCTTCCTTGAATTCCTACTAAATTCTACCCCAGCTCTTAAAGAGTTTGGGAATGTATTTTTTGAGCTTTTAAATTTACCTCCCCAAAGAAACATAGACTTTATTATTAATATTGTTCAACTGATAATATAATATCTAAGGCATATTACTGGACAACCAATTTTTGAGTAGCATGAGATAAGATTATATTTTTTGTAAATTTTTTACCAAATTTCGATCCATCCAAGGGCTTCACCATGAGTTACTCTAGTAATATTTATGAAAAAAGATGATTCTGCAAGGTTATGCACTGATTATATATAGTAGATAAATAGATATCAAGAACTATTATCCTTCTCTCAAAATTATACCCTATGATCAGGATCCTTTTGTTAAGAACTATTATCCTTTTCTTATCCTTCTCTTATCAAGAACTAGGATCCTTTTCTAACTATAATCACTTAGTAACTACTCAATTAGTATTATCATTGGATGCAATGAATGATTGACTTTAATTAGAGATAATAGTAATAGGATCATAGGGTATAATTTTGAGAGAACTTATTTGCTTCGTTTCCATAATTCAAGTTATAATTCCAATGGAGAAGTGAAATAGTTAGTCCTAGAAAAGGGGTATTGGGCTCCTTATTCATCTCATATTAGAAAAAATAGGACACATGTTGAGTTGTTGTAGTTGTATTTTTTCCTTGGTATAAGGTATTATTTGCAACGTATACCTCTAATATCTTAGAATATCAAATAATGAAGAGATATCAATAACATCTATGAGGATTTCTATATCCACATAACATTCCTATGCAAAAATTGAACATGGTATCCATTGATTTCATAATCAATTCATAAACATCATTTTATCATCATGACACCATTATGGTATTTATCAAGACATTAACTAAAGTAGATTTATTTTTTCCTCTTTGACCACTTATGATGCCTTCATCATATTGAAACTATATGTTAGTGAGATCATGATATTGTATGGAGTGTTAAGGTCCATCATATTACTCAGGGACCTTCTATTTGCCTAAAATTTTGGACTCCTTTCAATAAGTTAGAAACCAAAATTAATCTCAACATAATTTATCACCCATAAATAGATGGACATAATGAGAGGTTAAAATTGGTACTGAAGGATATGTTAAGGATATATGAATGGGTTGTCAAACCCATTGGGAGGATTACATCCATTTGGTAGAGTTTACCTACAAGAACAATTATCATAGATTCATTAGTATGATAACTTATGAGGATCAATATAGGAATCCAAGTTAGACTCCTTTAGGTTAGGATAGGCTAAAATATAAAGTGATGATTAGTCCAAAATTATTGAGATAGATAGAGGAGTAGATATCCTTGAAGGGATGTCATCTTCAAATGACATAATATTGACAAAATAACATGGCTAATACCAAATGTATGGATTATATCTATATAGTGTGATATAATATCTTCCTTACAGTGAGGTCCAGTATTATCCCTATTCAATATGATAAGGGTTTGAGGCTAGAACCTCAATGTTTTAACCCTTTGAGATCCTCAAGAGAATCAAATTAGTGGCCTACATATTAGCATTGCTACATGAATTTTCGCAATTGCATAATATCTTTTTATGTTTTAGGATTCAAATATATATATATATATATATATATATATCATTGTACAAATCAATGTATGTGGATCCCATGAGTGATGAAGCACCACATTAGGAAATTGAGAGGATAGATAGTGAATTAGGTTAGAGTCCTTTTCAATATAATAAATATTGTACTACATAGGATTATGTAGCAATGATCAAAGAGAGGTATCCCAACTTTTTTGGCTAAGATTTTAAAAGAAATTTTCCTAAGTGGGAAATAATTTCTTACCCCATTTTCTCATCCTATATGATGGTGTATTAACTACTTAAGGATATATATGAACATTCATAGCATCTAGATATGACTTATTATTCATGATGTTTTATATTTATACTTTCTATTTTAGTGGGATAATATATTAATGGCCATTGATGTTATTTTGGCTCTTGTTTTATTTTTATAGGTTATATATTATAGCTTGGACTTGATTAGAAATATATGAAAATTGTTATTATATATTTATATGTTTCATCTTAGCATGGTGATAATTTAATGAAAATGAAATGTATTTTAGTTATAAAGTATTTTATGTTTTAAACTTTTATAACGTCCATTAATTAGATTAAATTTAAATGGTTAGTTTAGAAGTTCAAAATATGTTTAACACTTTACTAATATATATATATATATATATATATATATATATATATATATATATATATATATATATATATATATATATTTAAAATGTTTTAATTCCATGATACGGTTATTGAGGATAGTCTTTAAAATTAATAGTTAATCATATGTTTCTATTTAATTTAATTTGATGTGATAAGTTAAATAGTAATAATGTTATTTACATAATTAAAATATTTACTTAAATAGAAAAATAAATATTAAAATTCATATTTGGTTATTCACTTAAATATTAGAGTTGTATATGTATTAAATTCCATAAAAAAAGGGTCATAAAGGGACACATGTCATGTCTCTATTAAATGACTCTCTTAATAAAAGGTCACATTAATAAAGTTATTTGATGTTCAAGGACACCATCCCAAGTCTATTGTGTTCTTTTCTTTTAGTTTATTTATGATATCTTTGTTCTTGTCCAAAATTTAGGTAATGTATTGATTCAAGTTGTTCTTTTCCTATTATAAAATTATATAATAGCATTGCTACATCCATTCCCCAAACCTAAAAATTTTGACTCATTGTCTATAAGTCCCTTATATCTTTGAATTCTAGTCACTCATCTATGACTCCACTGCCAAAATGCATTGATCATGTTGAAAGAGATGTTGATCACTCTTTATAATATATTGGTTGTGGTTTGCAATCCAATATCATCTTCTAACTATAATTCTTGTTTTTATATGGAGTTATCATGGTAAAAATTACATTGATTTTTCCCATGCTATCTATAATTTTGTTTGGATGACTTGTAATCTCACTCAAAAAATATTCATATACCCTTAAATAATCACCTCTTTCATTGGTTTCTATTTCTAAATTGATACATTATTTATCCATTTTTGCATTGGCTTGATGCACCTTTTCGAAAATGTAATAGAATATCTCTTTATATGGTACTGTGTAATCTATTCTCCTAGATGGCGTTGATCATGCATGGATAATTTTTGCATTTAAAATAAGATACATCTATGTTTGTTTACTTGTGATCTCATCACAACCATGGTGTGATTTGTAACATTTTTTAATGTCAATCAATCATTTTGGCATTGGTTCCTTTTGTTTTATTATGGAATAGTATTTTCATAATTCCTTATATTTTACCATTTGCATGTTACTCTTATATTATGACTATAATATTTACGCATTCACAAGAAAAGTGGTACCACTATTAACACTTATAACATTGCAAAATTAATTTGATGTTAAGATTATATTATATACAACCACTACCATAACTAGCTCCTTGGTTTACTTTTAAAATTATTTGGGCTTCTTGGTAGTTATTTCTATATCCTCTACTCATGGCATCCCCTTTCTTTAGACATAAAGCATCAACATGTCCCTCAAGTTTACAATCCATGCACTATACTTCTTTATTTTTTTTCTTAGTTTCTTAAAATTCTAGAATAACCTCATTATATCCTTTCAAAGAGCATTTATTGATGTTTCATCACTATCCCTCTTATTAATGTAGTTGCTTTAAATTGATCTAGTTTTGTTGAGGATACTTAGGGTGTTGAGGAGTGTCGGTCTCAACGAAAATGCACTTCATTCAACAAAATGGAAAATAGAGCCATTATAATCCCAAAGTGGAGGAATAAAAAGAAATATTTAATGTATCTTTTGAAATGTCTAACCTCCCAAAATATTGTACTTGATCTCTAAGTTTATTTCCTTGTCAAATTATTTTTTATATGAATTATGAGGCATAATAATCATCTTCGTGTTTAAATCTCAAATAACTCCTTCAATAAATGACTACTTTTTATTACATTAATCAGATCCTTCTCTAACTTCTTAACTTTCTCTTTTAAACATATTGAAAAAACAATCATCCCTAGTATTATCCTACTTGGTGTTATTCATTTTTATGGCAATTTCATTATCATCATGAAAGAGTTTAAAATATTCAAATGCTTCCAAAAATCTCTCCATGTTATAAATGAACTGAATAATTTTACATATCAATCCACCACAACTCTACATAATGTTGTTAGAAATATTATCATCTAATGAATTTTATTGATTTTACCATTGACTTGCTAGATCATTATACAAATTCTATCATGGTTACTTGGATCTTCATTTTCATCACCATATAAATTTGAAAACATTTTAATTTTATCTATAGTATCCATGGTCCTCTATGTCTTATTTGTATTTTGTGTTTGGTTCATGCATGTTTGAAATTTAGTTGATATCCTCATATTATTTTAATGGATGGCCTCCCCTATTTTGTTCTCATCTTCATCATGGATTGTTCATTGGGATCTTGTTTATCACCTCCTCAAAATCACAAATGCTATAAGTTATTGTAAATTAAGCATAAATAAATTATACAAAAGCATTCAATGAAGAGTAACACAAGTATAAACAAATTAATAAAGTAGTAAATAATTATTAATATGCAATGAAGTTGTACACTATGTAGTGAAGGCAACAAGAAATATCACTATCAACTAGGTATGCAACATAGTGAATAGAGATCATGTATTATCATTTTCAATGATTTACAATATATTTTAAAGATAACATAGTCAAGCATAAAACACACACCATGATCTGATGTTGCACAAGATCAAGATATGATGTATATAAGGAAGTACATTATCAGGTTGATGAACGATAATTTTTATATCCTCCCAACTATCCAACTAACCATATACACAAAATATTGAAAATATCCCTAACACCATATACATCACATGTTACTCATAAATGTTGAACATGATCATAAGACACATATAGTTATTCATGATGGAAATGTAGACCATCTTATTCATCTACACTGGATGGACTACTACGGTCATTGATTAGCTTGCCAAATGAGTCAAACCCATACATATTCAACATGAAAGGCATTCAAATTACTAAGTTTCTACTTGATGAAAGTATATTTTGATTTAAAATTATAATTATCATTTGGAAAATAATGGAAAAAACCTGCTTCAACCATCTCAAAGTTCAAGCATGACTAGCATATATATTTGCATCCCAATTATATAGGTTAAAAATATGATTATAAGGATGTTGACTAGGACAAACCAATATTTGATTATGTATGACTTCATTGCCATTTTTCCTTTTAATTTTTCATCCCATAATTACACATAAATACTGGATCGTTGACGTGGACATAGACCTAATACGTGGTGGTGATCTGGGAGACAAGGTTGCAGTGACGTGGTAGATAGGGTGGCACTGACGTGGCATAAGAGTACTCGGTTCGAGGTGGCAAAATAGACACAGGGGAGAGGTGACCGTTCGCAAGCAGTCAACCTCTAAGGTGTACCTTCAAGTTTTTAAGGCACAAAACATGCATCCTGGGATGCATGTGGGATAAAAATCCAACAAAGTTTTTTTTCTTGTCATTGCCCACCAGCGACAATATCAGAGACGTGGCACCTCCCCTGTCTCAACCAGCAGTGTAGTGCAGTTGGTCGCAATAGTATATTTGTGTGGATGAGGTCCATGGTTTGATGCCTGTCGTGGCCATTTTTATGTTTTGCAAACCACGATAACTACCCGCACCAATTTTTCTGTTTCCCGAGATCATTTCTTGCTACCCACGCTTGTTTGTTGTTGCCTGAACAAAAATTGCTCAAATATTGTTCCACAAAGTTGCTTGAAAACTTGCTAAACTTGCTTGACAATATTTTTTTCTTGCCAAGAAGCAATTTTTCACGCTCCATGAGACCATTTGGACCATTTTTCACCACAAAGACATAAGGAGGGCTATTGTTTGAGGTATTTTTCCAATTCACTTTTTTTCCCCTATTCTTTTTGGAGCGATAAGAGTTATTTTTCAGTTTTTCCTACTCATTTTTTTTGCAACTGAAAGGGGGGATCCTTAGGCATTTTATTTGTTGCAAAAATATCAAACAAAGGGGGGAATAAACTGATATTGTAATAGGTGTATTTTCGGTGGTAACCGACACCTAGAGTGTTTAAAATTTTGTGGGCACTTGTGATTGTATCTTGCATCTAAATTTCCTGTTTTCATGCATTTTCAATCATAAAGTAATTAAAAAAAGGAAAAGCAAAGACCCCAAATTTTTTACACCTATATGTGCAATTTATTACACGGTAGCGTTCGGTATTTGTGATACCTCTGGCCCACACTTACAGGTAATGTTATCGTGCTTTGGGTTACTGTATTTGTCGTCTAATATAGCTACAACAACAACGTCTGAGCTTGTTCTCTATCAATCATCGGAGAGAAATAAGGCAAACCAGTTCTATTGTCACTTTATTTCATACCCACATAGTGATTGTTGTTAGGCATAAATCTTGACGAAGGTATTTCCAAAGTGTTTAGGGAAAGTTACGTCCCATGCATGAGGAATATAATTTCTATGATAGGTGTCATAAACAACACGATGCTCTTTCAGTATCGCCTAAGTTCTATGTATCATGTTGCTCGTATATACTTATAGTCTCCCTCACGTAAGGGTGGGTATATATAGAGTAGTTTCGGTATATAGGTCTGGCAGGTATAACAAAAGGGAGACCAATTGGTGATATAAGGAACCTTCATAATGGCCACTGTTCACAAATATCTCTTAGATTCATAGTTGCTAAAAGGTCCTAACTTTGTTCCATGGAAGACAAAGATGAGAGCCATTCTTCAGGTGGAATATTTATGGGATGTAGTGACTAGCACTACAAAATGCCCTCAAACAACAAGAGCAGATTAAGAATATTTTGATAAGTATAAAAAATATCTCATGTTTATCTTGCTTGCCACTACAGATGAGGTCCAGCCTCATATTTGTGATACCAAAACTAGTAAGGACACATGGGATGCTTTGATTGTTGTGTATGAAGGAAAAAATCAATCCACTATTCTACACCTTCAAACTCAACTACATACTCTCAGTATGAACTCTTGAGAGACAGTTGATCTATTCCTTTGTAGAGTAGCAGAGTTGGAAGTCAAATTAAATGCTATGGAAAAACCATTGGATGATACTTTCTTGACCTCTATCATCTTGAGAGCTTTGCCATAGTCCTACAAGATGTTGATCACTTCTCTCAATGTTTCTGGTAGACAAGTATCTTTTGTGGAGTTGGTAAATTTACTTTAGACTGAGGAGGCAAATCAATTTCAAAAGGATGAAGTGCCAGATAATGCTCTCTACACCCAACAAAAGGGAAAGAAACAAGGTCAAAAAGGGGGTTCTTCCAAGGGTAAAGGAAAAAAAATCAGCAGAAGGATAAACAATATTGCAATATTTGTGATATGAATAACCATGACACCAACAGGTTTTGGTTTAAGAAAAATCAACAGAATGACCAACCTCATAAGAAAAAATGCAAAGAGAAGCAAAAATATCATAAGAAACATAAGCAACCTAAGGGTCATGTTGCTTATGCTGAATCTAATTTAGACTTAGATTCTGCAAGGTCCAACTTAGAATCAGATTCTGAAAGAGCACACAAGGTTCTCATGACCCATACTTCATCTTCCCAGATAGATGGTGTATGGTATATTGATTCAGGATCCAGTGAGCACATGACTGGCGAAAATTTTTGGTTTGAGACGTTTCAGGAGAAAGATGGTAAGCCAGTAACCATTGTTGACAATCAAGTATATCAAGTGCAGGGTGAAGGAAATGTTTTTGTTACTCTTCCTGATGGTAAATGTCATATTGAGAAGGTCCTCTATGTTCCTGGATTAGCTAATAATATTTTGTCAGTTCTTCAAATTTTGGATCGAAATATGGATGTTGTATTCTGAGTTGCAAAAGGTAAGAAGAGATGTTCTATAACCATAAAAGGTAAACATGTAGCAATCGGATCATACACACATGGCTTGTTCATTTTAGATGTTATTTCAACGCCTCATGTTGCTTTGGCAACAACTACAAAGGAGGATACTTCTCCATGGCATAAGAGATATGGGCATCTAAGTTCAGGGTATTTTCTCGAATTAAGTAAATATGAGATGGTGAGAGGACTTCCCCCCCTTTCCTCCATCTTGCTATTTTGCTCGGATTGCTTAGTAGGGAAGCAACACTAAGTACCATTTGAAGCTAGCTCTTCCAGAGCTAATACACCTTTGGAATTGGTACATACCGATATGTGTGGTCCTATGCCAATCAGCTATGGTGGAAAGAAGTATTTCCAATTGTTTGTTGATGATTACTCACGAAATATGTGGGTTTTATTTCTTCAATTGAAACCAAAGGCATTTTTGTACTTTTAACAATTCAAGAAACTTGTTGAGAAGGAGTCAGGATGTTTTATCAAAACCCTCCACTCGGATCGAGGGTGGGAATATACTTCTAAGGATTTTTCATCATTTTTGAAAGAACATGGGATTAAGAGACAACTGACTACAGCCTATAAACCCCAACAAAATTGAGTTGCAGAGAGGGGAAATTGTTCCACTATGGAAATGGCTTTATGTATGCTAAAGGGAGCACATCTTGAGGATCAATATTGGGCAGAAGAAGTAAACATGACATCATACCTCCTGAATAGAGCACCCACAAGGGCTCTATAGGGTAAAACTCCACAAGAAACATGGAGTGGGAAGAAACCCTCCATTTCTCATCTAAAATTTTTTGGATGTAAGGCATTCATGCACATACCAAAACAAAAAAGGAAGAAATTAGATGAGAAGACCCTAAAATGTATATTTCTTGGTTATGATGAGCATTCAAATGGATATTGATTGATAGATCGTATAACCAAGAAGACACATCTAATTAGAGATGTGGTATTTGATGAAACTTTCACATCAAACACCACAATTGTATACCTTGAGGAAGATGAGCCTAAGAAAGAAACTTCACCTCCTCAGAATAAAATTCCAAAATGGTATACCAATACATTGAGATATTCCAAGTTAACATCACTTCTAGATCTAACTCTAGATCGACCCTGTACTCGCAGTATGACTCAGCAGAAGAGAGCAGAGGCATCAACTTCAGAGGTTGATGAACTTTACCAATAGTTTGATGAACTATCAGTGGATGTAGCAGAATATAGAGATAGGTATATAGAGGATGAGAGGGTTTATTTGACAGCATTAGATGAAAATGAACCCACAATAGTTCAGGATGCACTTAGTAAACCTCAGTGGAAGACTGCTAAGGAAGCAGAACATACATCTCTCATAAAGAATCATACATGGAAGCTAGTAAAACTGCCTTTAGGAAGTAAGCCCATTGGTTGCAAGTGGGTGTTCAAAGTAAAATATAAGGCAGATGGTACTATTGATAAGCATAAAGCTCATCTTGTTGCAAAGGGCTATGCACAAAAATAAGGCATATATTATGAAGAGACTTTTGTCCCTACTGCAAAAATGACCATCATTCGAGTACTTTGTGCCATGGCAGCTCAGTTTGGGTGGAAGTTAAAACAGATGGATGTAAAAAGTGCTTTCTTAAATGGTGACTTACAGGAAGAAGTGTACATGATTCAACCGAAATAATTTGTTGTTGAAGGGCAAGAACAAAAAGTTTGTAAGTTGATCAAATCCTTGTATGGCCTAAAACAAGCTCCTCGAGCTTGGTACATCAAAATTAACAGTCATATCATGCAACATGGTTTTCAACAAAGTCCGTCAGATGCAAATCTCTATATAAAGAACAATGGTTCTGATATAGTGATCTTGGTGCTATATATAGATGATCTAATCATAACAGGCAGTTCATAAAGCATGATAGATACAATGAAAATGATCTAAACTCATCTTTCAAAATGATAGATCTTGGACTTCTTCACTATTGTCTTGGTTTAGAAGTGACTCAAAAGAAACATCATATACAAGTTACTCAAAAGAAATATGCCAAGACATTGATCGATAAATATCGGATGACTGACTACAAGTCTAAAGCTACACCAATGGAAGAAGAAATCAAGTTATCTCGATTCGATAAATCTCCATAGGTAGATGGCACTCTCTATCATCATTTGATTGGAAGTCTCATATATCTCACAAACACCAAGCCAGATCTCAATTTTTTTGTGGGTTATCTTTCATGATTCATGTAGGATCTTAAAGTGAGCCATTGGAAAGCAGCAAAAATAGTTCTTAATTATTCCCGTGGTAAAACAAAATTTGGCTTGAAATACAAAATGAATAACAAGTTCTATCTACAAGGGTACATGAACTCTGACTATGTTATATCCATTGATGACCGAAATCAACTTCTGGTTACATCTTTCATCTTGGATTTGGTCTTGTCTCTTGGCATAGTAAGAAGCATCAGGTTGTTGCTAGCTCTTCTACCGAGGCAGAATATCGCACAGCTAGTGGAGCAGTCTACGAGATGATATGGTTATGTTGCATTCTTACAAATATGGGCCTTCCAAAGAATCTTCCTCTTCATTTTTTTTGCGACAATCAACATGTTTTAAATCTTGTTAAGAATCCCATATTTCATGATCGCACCAAACACATTGACACTAGATGTCATTTCATTCGAGATGAAGTTCTAAAACATCATATATAGCTCCACTACATTCCCACTGATGAGGAAATTACGGATATTCACCAAGGCACTCGCTCGTGTAAAATTTGAACTATTTCGCAATGCTATTTGTAGTTGCCAATAATGTAATAAGGGGGGATGTTAGCATAAACCTACCTTTATGCTTGTATTACATTATTTTATAATAAGGGGGGATGCAAAATGGTAGCGCACGTAGGCACTCTCTAGGTAGGTAGTGAAACCAACTGTTGGTTTCACAACCACCGGATAACCACCAATGTAACCTTTATATTGATATCTAATACATGGTGCATTATTGCTTCATTAAATTCATTATATTGATGATATCTTGAAACTTTATTCCATCTCACAATGTGATCTAAGATCCAATCCTCTAATATCTCTTGAATTTTGGTATTTACTAACTTCTTTTCTCTAATTATGAATATGTATCCTAGTTCCACATGTATGTGCATATAGATCATGTATAAATATACCATTTTCCACTCTCTAAATGGTATGACTTTGGATGCATCACCCTTATTCATACTTCACATGTATTCTATTTCACTTAACCTTCAACATAGCTCTAAATTGATTGAAAGTCTATAATAACTAAGATAGGAGTGAAAGCAATCTTATAATTTGTTAAAATCCTTAAACATTTTACCTCTATGACATCCATACTTGGCCATGATACAATTGCTACATGGAATTATATAATTAAATACGTCATTGTATCATCATATAACTTGATATTTATGTAACCCTTATCCTACTCAACCTCAATGACCTAGAGGCGTCATTTAGGATCCACTTCCTTATTATTAGAGCTTAGTGTACCAAAGATTGTTAAACCACAAATACAATATCATATTTAGATCTTACATGACCCCCATCATGCAAATTTATAATCATAACCTCATCTATAGTATATCTATCCTCACATCCATCTCTTAAATAGGTCATCCTATGTTATAGTCAAATATTTCATTGTTGCACTTAATTGTGCACCTTATAAGGGATTCATCTTTATCATGTGATCTAAAAAATAGAATTGTATATCCTCTACATAATATTGATGCTCAAATAAACCTTCCTCATTATTGTTTACTTTGAGACGTGACAATCAAGTTTCATGTGCTCTACTAGACAATCAACCAATCTCTACTAGAATCATAGAATTGGTCAAACCTATTCTCATTTTATCCTATAATGTTGTTATCATTGTGAGTGTCAACTTTCTAATCTCTTAACATACACACTTAACCATACACTCTGAGGTGCTCACATATGACAACCCCTCTTCTTTCTCCTTCAATGTTAGCTTTGGTGATGGGTCTCTTAATCCTCCACATAACTAGTCATGGCATACAATTTGACTCACCTTTTAATTTTTAGGATTTTTTAATTCTTAGGTTAAAATAAAATATATGGACCTCCCCATGTGCTACAATGTTATAGTTGCTAAAAATTAATAGGTTTTTATCCTTTTTTCTTTTGTAAGTTTTAAAACGTCAAGTCTTTTTCACTCTAACATATCCAAGTTTTAGGGCCTACTTACATACATTCATGAAATTACACATTATCACAAGAATTTGTAGCTATGAATTTTTTAACAATTTGAATCTACTTATAATGGTTATTCATATTATCCTTCCCCTTCAAAAAAATTTTGCAATAAGGTTTAGGTCTTGACAATTTATTTGCAAATCTCTATTTTAATTCGTTTTTGCCGCACTTGTCTCTTTTGTGGTGTGCTTACAACTAGTATAGTCCTTTGGTCTTCATTATTCCCACACTATCATCTCAAATTCATCTCACAACCAATCTATTACACTTCTTGAGTCCAAACTTGTGCCTTCTTCCACTACCCAAGGAATAACCAAATTATATTGGTGCATCTTATGATTATAGTTAGTGCTCATGCCTAGTTAAGATTGCGCTAGATCCCACAACCTACTTAAGATAATATTTTTGTCCTCAAACTTTGTTGCTTGGTGGTCATTGTTGACACTTTTTGTCACATTATACAAGGGGTAGAAGAATAGTATATTATTTGTATAATATTTCTTTGTTGAAATTTTTTTCTTTTATTTTAAGTTACAGCAATTTTGACCCTCCCTATCACCCCTTTTATAAAATGAAGAAGAAAGAGCTTCACTACCAAACAAGCCAAGGAAAATGGCTTCGCCGAAAGAAAATAAGGAGAATGAGAAAAAGAGCTTCGGGCACGAAACACTTCAAATCACCACTTCGGGGGAAAACCTTGCGAAGTAATTTCGTCGAAGAAAATACAAAGATAACGCTTCACACCCGAAGCATTTTTGGCAGCCGCTTCGGGCTGAAGTCTTGCGAAGCAGCATCCAAACGACTTTGCCGAAGGAGGAGAGCATAATCCAAAATCAACTAAGGCAAGGAAACTACTTCGGGCCCGAAGTATTTTCAACACCTACTTCGGCTCGTTTTCACCCGAAGCAGTGGTGCCCGAAGCAAAATGACAATGTGTCAGAAACAGAAGAATGCTTCGGGAGGATATTCCTCGAACCACAATTTTGAGAAGGAGTTGGGCCGAAACATTTTCTAGCCGAAGCAGTTTCGCCAGCAAAGGACAAAAGGCCCCATTTCAAAGATGGAATTCGCTCGGCACTCGACATCCCCGAAGTAGTTTCTGCAAAGCATTATTTTACGAAGAACAAATCAAGGAGAATCTACTTCGGCCCAAGGCTTCGGCGAGGTGGAGATGTAGCGAAGCACTTTTTAGGCCCACATTCCAAGGCGGGCAGCTTCCCAAGGGATGTAACAGTCCTCGTAGTAAAACCCGACGGGCGTAACGATCACTCAAGCACAGCATCCAGAAGCCAGGGACACTCGGGCGGCGCATTAAATGAATGTTTCCATGGTTGACCCAGTCACAGTTGCCAGTTTTGACAACCGATTTGAAAACTCGGCCACAACAGCTGCGAGGAGTCGACTTCTCAGAGCCCGAGGGTGTACTCCATCGTTTTTGTAATAATGGTTCAGAGGGTCGGGTCCTCTATAAAAACCCAAGCATGTAATGTAAAAGGGGGGGGAACTTTCTGCTAGAAAGTTGCTGTAACTTGATGTCCTGCGTTTAATACTAAAGACTTTGGTGCTCTATTTCTCTCTTTTATGTTGCCTTCTGTGCTTAATTATTTTGTCTTTTTTCATTCACGTACTGAGACTCTGAATCCTGAATTCGATGTGAGATCGGGGACCGAACCCCTAAAATTTGCCCTAAAGGATACATAGGAGAGGAAAAACGTCTTGTCGCTTTCCTTTATGCTACCTGGTGGATCGAGGTTTCTGTTATTCCCTTATCTCAATCGCTGTTACTTTGAACCCTAAATTCCAACGAGAGAGAAAGGAGAACCCTGCGAACCCATCCAGAGGATACATAGGAAGTTTGGCATTTTGTTTCTTTCATGTTATTCTTGGTATTTTTTGCTGCTATTCGAGTTGTTAGCGAGTAATCGTGCTTCCTGTTCTCTCCCACCTTAAATCATCATCTTCTAACGCTTAATATTTTTATTTCTTTCTCTAACCCTTACCCTTTTTATTTCTTTTCCTAACCCTTACTCTGTTTATTTCTTTCTTGCACTCTTGTCTCAACCCCAAGAAGTAGATTAGTATAGGAGTCGGCCTTTCTCTGGAGATCGACACGAGGGGCATCTCTTCCCCTCGGCCTTTCAATGTTGGTCAAAGGTCCAGGGCATGCAAACCCACCGAAAGTCCTTTCCTATGCGGATTTGATGACCAACAGTTTCTGGCACACTCGGTGGGACCCAAGGTCCCATATTTGAGAAAATTTCTAGCCCGCCTTCACCGGAGCCAGGAGTTCTAACAAGTTCCCGGTGAGATCCGGTCAGTCTCATCTTCTAAGTAGTAGTGAGAATCGATGCCCTCATTACCGAAAGACTCTTAGCATCTGGCAACTCTGTTTTAACTGAGAATCTCTGAAGTCGTGGAGACCAGTACCTAAACCTGGTTTTTGTAACCAAGAGCTCCCATGTTTTGAGAAGGTCCAAGTTCGATGAATCTCTGGCCTGTCTTCATCTGATAAAATCACCTGGCGACTCGATTGAGCTGAAGATCCAGATTCCCTGGTTGTAGGCGCCTTTCAAATCTGAAAGAAGATATCCCAGAGGAACTAATGTTCGGTGAGCAGCCTTGACCTCATAAGCGAAGAAAGAATGTTCACCTAACAACTCCGACTCAGTGGCAGCAACCGCGATTTCCACAAGCTGCTATCATAATGGCTAGGAGAAGCTTTCCTAGCTAGAATGATCCAGGCCCCCTGAATATCCAAAGCTACCACAATATTCCCAAAAGCGCCTTGAAATCATTGACAAAATAAAACGGTGCCGCGGGAACGGCCTAAGAACACCTTGAAGATGTTGTCGATTTAGCGACCCTCCATGACATTATCCATGAAGATGTCATGATCAAACTTCTTGTTCTATCTCTGGAAGGAAGGGCGCTGCGATGGTACAGATTTCTCAGGCCCAAAAGCATCTGCTCATGGGATGACTTTGCGGGGGCATTGATCGAGACGTTCAATGGCTCTCAGGACCCCTTCCATCTCTTCGCATACCTCTCCACTATCAAGAGAGTATCTTTGGAGGGTATCACAGACTTCAATGTCCAATTCTACAGAAGTTGGAAGAGAATCCCGTTGGAGATCCAACCGATACCCGCCCAAGCCCATCTCTTCTATGTTCGGGCCTTCCACCTGGACGTAAGCCTCATTCTACTGCAATCAGGGGAACAAAGTTTCCTTCAAATATTTGAGGAGGCAATACGAGCGAAATGGTTTCTGCTCCTATCGAGAAAGTGGCAGTGGGAAGAAACTTCATCGCTTCTTTCGATAATTACTGCTCCTGTCCAGCCAACGCAATACTCATCATGGGGCATTCCTCACACTGAGCCAAGACCTGAGACACAGTCATTGGGAGCTCAGGAAGCAAACCTCATACTAGCTCAACAATGGAAGTATGCAAGCGTGGCCCACTCAATGAACAATATGGTTGTTCGTGATCTCCATCAAGAGGTGAACTGAGGAGAAAATCAGACTCGAGTGGAAGAACCCAAGAACAAAGAGGGCACATTTTTGCACCCTTTTTGTATTCCAAGATATGGCATGCAAGTGTTCAGCCAAAGCTCATCAAGCCTGTGCGACTAAGAGGATGAGCGCGAAGAGATCCTGGAGGACTACTCTTCGTCGAAGGAGCCTTGTTACCATATTAGTAGGATGGAAGAACTTGTACCCGACATTTATTTCGAAGAATCTATAGAATTTTGGCATTGGGTCTAGTATTGTTTTCGGCTATCCCTAAGGCCAATGCCCCAAGAAGGTTTTCAAGTGGGAAACTTCTTCGCCAATAATCTGGGCACTAGCAGGAATGGAAATTGGCTGCGTTGCTTTTTGGTCATAGCATGGACAACTTCGGGAAGGGTCCAGCCAAACCTCAAGGGTATGTTAAAGTACAATCAGATCTGGTCCGAACACTATAGGTTTACCGAATAATTGCCCGAAGCTGAATCCATGGTGGCGGCATGCCGATTATGCCGCAAAAATATTGTGTAAATACTGTAAATAGTTGTGCTCTAAAAAAAAATAAAAAAGAAGAGAAGCTCGGGAACTGGGCGTACGAAGTAGCTGATGGAAAACAACTCGCAGCAAATTTTGTGACCGAGCAAGACTCAATCTGAGGACCGAGAGGTACTCTAGGGGGAATCCAAGCGAAGCAGTATCGAAATAAGGACCGATGAACCACCTTCGGCGAAGAGAACTACTTCGGGCCCGAAGCATAAAAGAAACAGCTCGCACCAAGGGTTTGCCCCAAAGTATTTCAGCCCTGACCTCGACTTCACCAACCCAACGACAAAAAAGTCAAGGGCATTTAAAACGTGCCTAGGGGAACGTGTCGACAACCGCCTTCAAAAGCATCTAAAGTGAGCGAGTTAAATGAAAAGGTGGCGAGTACGTCCTTTAAGGATTAGGTTAGGAGAAAAGTTCATGCTCGGGTACAAAGTGGCAGAGGGTCACACTTCTAAAGCGAGCCGCAATCAACACGACACACAACCCTGGGTACCACTCCACCATGCAGCGAATTGGATGAAGCGATGCGAAGTTAATTATGGCAAGTGCCATAAATACTGGTGGTTGCCTTCTAAGGTTATATAACGTAGGCTCCAACAGTAACGAAGCTATTTGCCCGATAATTCATGCAAACTTCGCTACTAGTCTTCAAACTCTCCTATCTTGCGCTTCGAAGCCTCCAATCCCGAAGCCCTCCGCATTGTTTTCTCCATCACCCCTAGCACTATGGGGAAGAAGAACTCTAAGGAAAATGGGAAGGAACCAGAAGTGGCGGCCCCCGAGCAGCCAAAGGCAAAGGGCCATGACAAAGGGCCAAAGAAGGTCGATGTTAGCCGTCGCCCTGAGAAACAAATCATGGGAGAAAGAGAGGATTCTGGGGATGAGCAGCCTGAAGAACCACCAGTCGACAGGTGGGATAGGATCAGAGACACCAAGCTACCGAGGAGCGTAGCTGAACTCAGGAGCACCATCAAGTTCATGAAAAGTAGGCTCTCGACAGACAACAAAAGAGCTGCCGCTTACTACTCCTAGATATAGTGGTATCTAACGCCCCCCACACATCACTGCCCTAAGCTGATTGATGCCATCGCGCGAAACTATCAGCCCGCCTCTAGGCAAGTGGTGGACACCTCCGACCACAGGCTATTCTCCATTCTGAATGAATATGTCCAGGCAGCCTTTGCGCCATAGTAGGGCCCTCCTAAGGGGTATACGGTTCACAATGTTATTCTTAGCGAACAAATGGAGAGGTTCGCATCCTCCAACTACATAATCAAATTTTTGCAGCAGAGCCTCAAAAGCGGGCTCCCTTTGGGCAAATTGCCCTAGATTCCCCTACCCTTGGAGGCCTTCAAAAACGCCGACATCTTCTCCATCATTGCTTGGGTGGCAGGCCTATCTACTGACACTTCGATGCACCCATGGTAGGTATCTTTGGCTGAGTGTATTTCTAGAGGGGAATTTTATGCCCTTGATGCTTCGAGGCCAAGCACCAACCCAGTATTTTTTGACTGGGCAGAATGGGTGGCCAGGACCCTACATACGTGGCTCGCCAGCATGAAGAATGCTGGGACAAATAAGTACTTTTCGTCCTATTCTCTTCTTGTTTGGTTATTTTTCTTTCATGTACATAGAAGTTTCCTTTATGTTGCTATTACGGCAAGTGGCGAGGATGGAAATCCTCTGCCTGTATACCAGTGGACCCCTATCCTATTGAAGACGGAGTCCTATTATTCTTTTAACCAACAATTTTTGGTACCCGCAATGCACATGCTAACAAGGTCTTCCCCTCGGGTTCCCCTCCTCCTAAGGGACAAAGTGGTACAAGAGGGGAGACATTTTTCAACTGACATAGGGGCTTGTAATTCGCATATTCGGCTTCATAGGGAAGCCTTTTCTACTACCAGTCTATCCCTCCGAATACCAGTTCGCATTGGAGGTCGCTCGGCAGAGTGACGCAACAAACACCATTTATGGCCATGGACGAAAATGGGCTCACACTTGCGATTTCCCTTTCAAAATTGGAGTTATCGAGGTGTTTTCCCTTAAACAAAATGTTTTCTTGGAGGAGAAACTTGCCAATTTTGGCCTAGTCCAGCTTCCTCAGCAATGGCTCTATGACCCCCTAGGGGTAATGAGGGACCATCTTCGATTTAAGAACTTCCACGCTTGCCCTTATCCAAAAATCGTAGAGCAGAGGAACAATCCCAACGGGAGGGATTTGGAGTGGCACTTGGAGAAAATGGAAACGCTACCTCCCTAGCACGAGTTCTACTCGATGGAGGTTGCATATGACCCAGTTCGGCACCCTCTCCCGAGCCCCAACTCCACCTTCTAGAAGAAGGCAAAAAATGACTTGAAGGAGGCGGTGAAAGATTGGGATGTGGCCCAGCTAAGAGAATGGTGGATAATGAGAATCCACTGCCAAAATATGAACTCTTACGGACTTTTGGCAACTGACAAGGACTTCGTGACGGTCTATGAGGCCAATGCTAGGACATGGAAGCCCCTGTCCTTTGCCAACATCATTCCCCCAGCTATACCAGGTTCGAGCGAAAGCCCAAAAGGTAAGGAAACTACTTCGGAGCCAAAGAAAGGGAAGAAGGCTAAAGCCACGCCACGTAAACCACCTCAGGTACCTGTGGGAGGCCAAGGCATGAGTTTCGAGGAGTCAGAACAACCGCTGGTGAGGACAAAGAGAAAGAGGCCAAAATCAATCCAAGTGCCTCCAAGCCATCCAAAGTGGCTTCACACAGGTTTTTAGAGCCCTTCCATTGGACAACCTACATCGGGCCCATCCAAAGCAAACGTCGAAGGCATAGCACCACCAAGCGCCAAAACCGTCCCAGATATTAATGTCATCAATGTGGAGGAACTCCTCCAATCCGAAGGGGACGCTGAGGCAGAAACCATGGAGGTTGAAGATGCCAAAGCAGAAGAATAACAGGAGACGGCTGCACCTGAAGTCACTACAGTCGCTTTGCCAGGAGGGCACTCAGGTATGCATGCTTCACCCTATGCCCAAGACTCACCTACATCCACTGCGGCCACGGTCGAAGGATCCCATCAGTCTCCCCTATAGGGCCACTCATCCCCTCACACATCGCCTGCAGCTAGTCCAGGTCCATCCCATGATTTCGGTCGGGATAAGTCCATTGATATCACTTCGCCCACTCACGCTGCCATTCCCTTGATTCTTAGCAGAAGTGGAGGTATCACTTTGACACCGAGGCCTACCACCCAATTCCCCGTCTCACATGATGTGGCCGCCATTGCCAAAATGCCCGCTACACCCATCGTCGGACCTTCTGATGAGACATCCCCCATCCACTCCTTGTATTTGTTCACTCCTTCGGCTGGTGACCCAACCTTGTTTGAATCTGAGATGTCCTTGATCAAGGAATGCCCCCTCACCGAGAAGCTGCTCCAAGCCCAACAGAATACTGACAAAATTCTGAAAGAGGCGAGAAAGAAAAGAGGGCGAGCGACGGCTCAAGTTGAAAAATGCATCGTGTTTGATTTGAAAGCTGGGAAGATGCACAAGATCAAGAAGGTCCCTAAGGTGCAGAAACCTCTGGATGAAATGACTCCAGCAGACTATGATTACCAGGAAACACCTAAAGACCTAGTGCATCTAAATGTAGACAATGAATCGACATCCATGCATGTCCGAATTGAGACTTTTAGGGCTCATGCAGTTATCGCCAACCAGCGTAGGATTGAGGCCGAGGCCGCCAATGTTAAGCTAGAAGAATATTTTGCGAGGGTCCGCTCTAAGTTGGCAGAGGCCGAGGAGTAGTGCAAGGCCATAAAAAAGGAAACACGCGCCCTGAAGCTGCAAGTTCTATAGCTCCAGAATACTGAAGAAAATCAGGCACAGAGACAAGCCGAAAATGACCTAAAGGCCAAAGAGTTGTAAGGCAAAGTTGCACAAATGCAGGCCCAACTGTACAAGAAGGAAGACCTGCCGGTGTTTGATAGGAGCATAATTAAGGAGATTCACGCCCACTTGCTCAAGAATTTTAGGTCTCGATGTTCCAGCGCCCTCACGATATTAACCTTTATCACCGAGGCCCAGTGCGCTATTGCCGAAGGAGGGCCAATCATTGATGAAGTCACGTAGAAAGCCAGGCGCCGGCTCAAGTTAGCCTTCGACGTCCAGAATGCGAGATATCAGGACTTGCAGGTCACTGCAATGACTCGGACGGCTAGGGATCGTTCCACGGCCTAGGCCACAATTCGTGCCTTTTTCTCCAAGGTGCGAAAAGCTCAGAAGGCGAGAAGGCTCCAAGAAATCTTTGAAAACGAGCAGAACGCCTCGATGAATTATTTTAAGGACCTCTCCTCCTTGGGTTTCTCGAGTTTCACAGACGATGACGGGAACCTTCTGACTAAAGATGACCTCAAGCCAATTTGGCTCCAATTCGAGGGCGATGTCTCAGAGATAGACGGATGGGCGGAGCCAATCTCGAAAGGGCAGATAACCGACTTCATTTTGAGGTACTACAAGATGGTAGCATGCCTAAACTATTTATTCATCAGGGCCAAACATGCTGACATCGAGAAAATTGATCGGTTTTGCATTTTGGTTAAGGCATTACAAGATCAAAAACCATTCCAAAAGAGTGCCTCGACTCATGTCCGAAGAACGATGAAACGCATCCGTGATTGCCTCGAACCATTGCCTCAGCCAGAAGCCGCGCCAGAGGAAGAGGAAGAAGAAGAATGAGAAGAAGAACAAGAAGAGGAACAGACCGCAGAAGCAGGGTCTGGGGAAGACCAGTAACTCCGTAGCCCAATGGATCAGGGCTAAAGGGTTCTTTTGCCGAGACGAGCTCGTCACCCCGCGAGCCGCCAAGAATGTTGACACTTTTTGTCACATTATACAAGGGGTAGAAGAATAGTAGATTTTTTGTATAATATTTCTTTGTTGAAAAGTTTTTCTTTTATTTTAAGTTACAGCAATTTTGACCCTCCCCATCACCCCTTTTATAAAATGAAGAAGAAAGAGCTTCGCTACCAAACAAGATAAGGGAAATGGCTTCGCCGAAAGAAAAGAAAGAGAATGAGAAAAAGAGCTTTGGGCCCAAAACACTTCAAATCACCACTTCGGGCGAAAACCTTGTGAAGTAATTTCGCAGAAGAAAATACAAAGATGACGCTTCGCACCCGAAGCATTTTTGGCAGCCGCTTCGGGCGAAATTCTTGCGAAGCAAAGATCCAAACGACTTCTTCGAAGGAGAGCATAATCCAAAATCAACTAAGGCAAGGAAACTACTTCGGGCCCAAAGTATTTTCGACACCTACTTCGGCCCGTTTTCACCCGAAGCAGTGGTGCCCGAAGCAAAATGACAATGTGTCAAAAACAAAAGAATGCTTTGGGAGGATATTCCCTGAACCATAGTTTTGAGAAGGAGTTGGGCCGAAACATTTTCCAGTCGAAGCAGTTTTTCCAACAAAGGACAAAAGGCCCCATTTCAAATATGGAATTCGCTCGGCACTCGACATCCCCAAAGTAGTTTCTGCGAAGCATTATTTTATGAAGAACAAATCAAGGAGAATCTACTTCGTCCCAAGGCTTCGATGAGGTGGAGATGTAGCGAAGCACTTTTTGGGCCCACATTCCAAGGCAGGCAGCTTCCCAAGGGATGTAACAGTCCTTGAAGTAAAACCCGACGGGCGTAACGATCACTCAAGCACAGCATCCAGAAGCCAGGGACACTCGGGCGACGCATTAAATGAATGTTTCCATGGTTGACCCAGTCACAGTTGCCATTTTCGACAACCGATTTGAAAACTAAACCGCAACAGCCGCGAGGAGCCGACTTCTCAGAGCCCGAGGGTGTACTCCAATGTTTTTGTAATAATGGTTCAGAGGGTCAGGTCCTCTATAAAAACCCAAGAATGTAATGTAAAAATGGGGGGAACTTTCTGCTAGAAAGCTGTTGTAACTTGATGTCCTGCGTTTAATACTAAAGACTTTTGTGCTCTATTTCTCTCTTTTATGTTGCCTTCTGTGCTTAATTCTTTTGTCTTTTCTCGTTCGCATACTGAGACTCTGAATCTTGAATCCGATGTGCGATTGGGGACTGAACCCCTGAAATTCGCCCTAAAGGATACATAAGAGAGGAAAAATGTCTTGTCGCTTTCCTTTATGTTGCCTAGTGGATCAAGGTTTCTGTTATTCCCTTATCTCAATCGCTGTTACTCTGAACCCTGAATTCCAGCGAGAGAGAAAGGAGAACCCTGCGAACCCGTCCAGAGGATACATAGGAAGTTTGGCATTTCATTTCTTTCGTGTTATTCTTGGTATTTCTTGCTGCTATTCGAGTTTTTAGCGAGTAATCGTGCTTCCTATTCTCTCCCACCTTAAATCATCATCGTCTAACCCTTACTCTTTTTATTTCTTTCTCTAACCCTTACCCTTTTTATTTCTTTTCCTAACCCTTACTCTGTTTATTTCTTTCCTGCACTCTTGTCTCAACCCCAAGAAGTAGATTAGTATAGGAGCCGGCCTTTCTCCGAATATCGACACGAGGGGCATCTCTTCCCCTCGGCCTTTCAATGTTGGTCATAGGTCCAGGGCGTGCAAACCCACCGAAAGTCCTTTCCTGTGCGGATTTGATGACCAATAGTCATCCATATGGATAAGGATATAATAACACATTACTATAATGTAGACAAACAATGATGTTTGAGATGACAAAATCTAGATAGTTCACTTAAAAAATTCCCACAATATAAACATCATAGTCAAATATCGATCCATCATAAATGCACTAGTAAATATCTTCATGCTTAGAGCTTCACATATAAAGATTTACTTAAAATATTAAAATATTCTTGACAATACTAAAGCTCCATACATGTTTGGGATCTCCAAAACTTTAATATACTTCTTATCAAGGAGGAAATATTCCTACTTGCACAATTTGTAACTTTCTAGATTACGCTCAATATCTAAGCAACAATATGAATACCTTAGTCAATGAAATATTGGACATTTTCTTTCTAATTACATTAACATTGCATTTTATCTATCTATATTAATGAGGATGTATCATAATCAACAATAGTCATATACTAAATATTATAATTACAACAATGACGAAAATAAGTTAAAATATCATCATAGATATTTCATCTAGATTTGAAAGATGTTTCATCTGACAGTTTGTGTCTTTTCTTCATCATAGATGTTTGTGCCAATGATAAAATGTAGTGTATGAGAGTATCATCCAAAATTTTAATGAATACATACCTTATGATTAGCCTGGACTTGTAATCATCACACAACAACATATATAGAGCAAGGCTTGACCTATTTTGTAATAACATAGCCAACTTTTTAAGGTCTCCACTCATATTTTATGTCTATCACATGTTTTTTCTTTTTTAAAACCTTCCAAACTGCATCTATTGGGTCAATCATCCTATCACTTGCCTCTTATTTAATTATTATGACTAGTTTTATTTAACCCTCATCTTTCAAATCTTCTATTTACGAAGTCTTAAGTTCTTGTTTTGGTAATACTCTCCACTTTGCATTAGGATATCACTATGACTACCTTTCATTTCTATTATTGAAATTCCTATCATGTATCATGTATCATGTAATAAAAACTACTTAAACTACTTAAGGATCATATACACTAGGAATGCAAGGCATCCAATATATTCACATTGTTAGCATATGCTTATATTACATCATTGTTATAGGCTTTGCATTAAGGAGGGATTATAATAAAAGTATAGCGCACGTAGGCGCTCTCTAGGTTGGTTTGAATAACCACCAAGTTGGTTTCATAAACCAACTTATTGTAACCTCTCATTGTAACCTTTATATCTCAAATCAAATGCAATGAATAATTGCTTCATGAAATTCTTCATGGTACCAGAGCTTGGGATGATCGCAGACATTGGGTAAGGTGGTTACCTTATTTCTAACTACTCCAACTTCTCTACCACAATGCAGATCGGAGGATACTGACGAACGTAGACGGAGGAGACACGAGATGGAGACTACCAGCCAACTAGATCGAAGGATACTGACGAACGTAGACAAAATACTGGAGGACACTGACGGACGTAGACCGTGGAGACACTAGACACGTAGACAGAGGCACACACATGCAAACAGAGGTACGTAGACAGAGGACGTCGACAGTGGCATGCAGGCAGAGAAGGTCGATAGAGGCACGTATATTGGGCGACGGTTGTGGAGGCAAAATGGTGGGGTGGTTGCCCAAAGGCAACCGAAAGCTATTGTAGCTTTCATTTTTTTTAAAGAACCCCATAGTGGCAGCATAGGCCATGTGGGATTATAATTTTTTTCTTCCCTCTTCGCACCCGATGTGGTAAGATACACTTGCTTCATGTTGGTTCTCGTCGGGCCCTCTGGCTCACGTGGTCTGCGTTGTGATTGTTAGACGGAAGGTCATGGGTTCAAGTCACTTCGGGGAGGTATAAGGGGTTTTGATAAAAAAAATTCCTTCCTTCTCCATATCTGATGTTGCTAAGATGCACCTATCTCCTGTTCATTCTCGTCGGGCCCTCTGGCTCACGTGGTCTACGTTGTGATTGCTAGATGAAAGGTCGCGGGTTCCATTCGCTTCGCATGTTGTGACGGTGGGTGGATTTTTTTGACGCCCTGAGAATTTTTTGACGGCGGGTGGTGTTTTTTTATGCCCCATGCAAGCTGTGATTACGGGTGGCATTTTTGGATGCCCCAAAGTGTCCTATTGATGCCACTAATTCATTTGACGCCTATGCAGTCCAAATTTGACACCTTGAAGGCTCCCATCAAATTTTTTTTGGAGTTAAGGTACAATTTTTTTTCTTCCTTCTCTATTTTGCAAAATGAAGGGGGGAAATCTCAGTCTTCACATGATTCATTTGCAAAATTGTAAGATAAAGGGGGGAAATCAAATCATTTGGAAGTGAATAATTGTTGGATTTGTAATAGGTGCTTAAATTTGTGGGCATTTGTGATTGTTTCTTTTGCATTTAAATATTTTGTTTTCTTGCATTAACAATCATAAATTATAAAAAAATAAGACCCCAAATTTATACCCTATTTGTGCAATTTATTGCACAACAGCGTTCGGTATTTGAGATACCTCTGGTCCACACTTATAGGTAATGTTGTCGTGCTTTGGACTATTGTATCCACCACCTAATATAGCTGCAACAATGACGTCTGAGCTTGTTCTCTATCAATCATCAGGGAGAAATAAGGCAAACCAGTTCTATTATTCATTCCATCTCATACCCACATCGTGATTGTTGTTAGGCGTAAATCCTGACGAAGGTTTTTCCAAAGTGTTTAGGGGAAGTTACGCCCCATGCATGAGGAATAAAATTTCTATGGTAGGTGTCATTAACAACACGATGCCCTTTCAGTATCACCAAAATTCAATATATCGTGCTTCTCATATGTACTTATAGTCTCCCTCACGTAAGGGTGGGTACATATTGAGTGGTATGTTGTTCATATATACCTACAGTCTCCCTCACGTAAGGGCGGGTATATATTGAGTGGTTACGATATATAGATTTGGTAGGTATAAAGAAAGGGAGACCAATTGGTGATATAAGGAACTTTCATAATGGCCACTGTTCACAAATATCTCTCAGATTCACAGTTGCTGAAAGGTCCTAACTTTGTTCCATGGAAGACAAAGATGAGAGCCATTCTTCAGATGGAAGATTTATGGGATATAGTAATTGGCACTACAAAACACCCTCAAACACCAGGAGCAGATCAAGAAGCTTGGGATAAAAAGGACAAAAGAGGTCTCGTGTTTATCTTGCTTGCTACTACAGATGAGGTGCAACCTCATATTTGTGATGCAAAAACCAGTAAGGAAGCTTGGGATGCTTTGATTACAGTATATGAAGGAAAGAATCAGTCCACTATTCTACACCTTCAAACTCTACTACATACCCTTAGTATGAATTCTGGGGAGACAATTGATCTATTCCTTTGCAGAGTGGCAGACTTGAAAGCAAAATTGAATGCTATGGGAAAACTAGTGGATGATGATATCTTGAATTCTATCATTTTGAGAGCATTACCAGATTCCTACAAGATGTTGATCACTTCCCTCAACGTTTCTGGTAGACAAGTAACATTTGTGGAACTGGTAAATTTGCTTCAGACTGAGGAAGCAAATCAGGTTCAGAAAGATGAAGTGCCAGATAATGCCCTCTCTACCCAACAAAAGGGTAAGAAACAAGGTCAATTTCAAAAAGGGGGTTCTTCTTCCAAAGGAAAAGGGAAGCAAAATCAGCAGAAAGATAAACAATATTGCAAGATTTGTGATATGAATAACCATGACACCAACAGGTGTTGGTTCAAAAACAAGCAACAAAACGACCAAGGTCCTAAGAAGAAGGGCAAAGAGAAACAAAAATACAAAAAGAAACATAAGCAACCTAAGGGCCATGTTGCTTATGCTGACTCCAACTCAGACTCAGATTCCCCTGGGTCCGATTCAGATTCTGACTCTGAAAGAGCACACAAGGTGCTCATGACCCATACTTCGTCTTCCCAGATAGATGTTGTATGGTATATTGATTCAGGAGCTAGTAAACACATGACTGGGGACAAATCATGGTTTGACACTTTTGAGGAGAAAGAAGGTAAGCCAGTCACAATTGCTGACAATCAAGTCTACCAAGTGAAGGGTGAAGGGGATGTTTCTGTGTCCCTTCCCGATGGTAAATGTCAGATAGAGAAGGTTCTCTATGTTCCGGGACTAGCCAATAATCTGCTGTCAGTTACACAAATGTTGGATAGAAATATGGATGTCATGTTCCGAGTTGTGAAAGGCAAGAAGAGATGTTTTATATCCCATAGTGGTAAACATGTTGCAACCGGATCCTACAAGCATGGCTTGTTCATTCTAGATGCTCTTTCAACTCCTCATGTTGCTCTGGCTGCAACTACAAAGGAGGCCACTTCTCTCTGGCATAGACGTTATGGGCATCTAAGTTCAGGATATTTGCTTGAATTACATAGATATGAGATGGTGAAAGGTCTTCCTCATCTCTCCTCTATCTTACCAGTTTGCTCGGATTGCTTAGCAGGGAAGCAACACCGAGTACCTTTTGAAACTAGCTCTTCTCGAGCTAAGAACCCTTTAGAGTTGGTACATACCGATCTGTGTGGTCCTATGCCAACCAGCTATGGTGGAAAGAAGTATTTTCAATTGTTTGTTGATGATTACTCATGGAAGATGTGGGTTTTCTTTCTTCAGTTGAAATCAGAGGCTTTTCTATACTTTCAACAATTCAAGAAACTTGTTGAGAAGGAGTCGGGATGTTTCATCAAAACCCTCCGCTCAGATCGAGGGGGGGAATACACCTCTGAAGAGTTTTCTTCTTTCCTTAAGAAACATGGGATTAAAAGACAACTGACTACAACCTATACACCTCAGCAGAATGGAGTTGCAGAGAGGAGAAATCGTTCCATTATGGAAATGGTTCGATGTATGCTAAAGGGAGCACATCTTGAGGATCAATATTGGGCAGAAGCAGTAAACACAACATCATACCTCCTAAATAGAGCACCCACTAGAGCTCTACAAGGAAAAACACCACAAGGAGCTTGGAGTGGTAAGAAACCCTCCATTTCTCATTTAAGGGTTTTTGGATGTAAAGCATTCATGCACATTCCAAAACAGAAAAGGAAGAAGTTGGATGAGAAAACCCTACAGTGTATCTTTCTTGGCTATGATGAGCATTCAAAAGGATATCGATTGATTGATCCTAAGACCAAGAAGACACACTTAAGTAGAGATGTTGTATTTGATGAAGCTTTCACATCAAAAGACACATCTACAATAGTATACCTAGATGAAGAAGAACCTAAGAAAGAGGTTCAACTTTCACAACAACAACAAAAAGTCCCAAAATGGTATACTAGTACTTTGAGAGATGCTAAGTTGAATTCACTTCCAGATCTATCTCTAGATAGGCCATGTACTCGTAGTATGACTCAACAAATGAGAGCAGAGGCATCTACTTCAGAGGTTGACGAACTTTGCCAACACTTTGATGATTTGTCAGTTGATACAGAAAATGATAGAGAAGAAGATGTGGATGAAGAAAAGGTTTATATGTCCGCATTGAATGCGAATGAACCTACAACGGTTCAAGATGCACTTGGTAAGCCATAGTGGAAGGCCGCCATGGATGTAGAACATCAGTCTCTCATGAAAAATAATACTTGGAAGTTAGTCGATCTGCCAACAGGAAAGAAACCCATAGGCTGCAAATGGGTGTTCAAAGTGAAATATAAGGCAGATGGATCTATTGATAAGCATAAGGCCCGACTTGTTGCAAAGGGTTATGCTCAAAAAGAAGGCATAGACTATGAAGAAACTTTTGCCCCTACTGCAAATATGACTACCATTCGAGTACTTTGTGCCATGGGAGCTCAGTTTGGGTGGAAGTTGCATCAGATGGATGTTAAAAGTGCCTTCTTGAATGGTGACTTACAAGAAGAAGTATACATGACCCAACCAGAAGGATTCGTGGTTGAGGGGCAAGAACAGAAAGTTTGCAAGTTGATCAAATCCTTGTATGGGCTCAAACAAGCTCCTCGAGCTTGGTATATCAAGATAGACAGTCACCTTGTGCAACATGGATTCAAAAGAAGTCCTTCAGATGCAAATATCTATATTAAGAACAATGGTTCTGATATAGTGATTCTAGTGTTATATGTAGATGATCTGATCATAACAGGAAGTTCAGAGAAAATGATTGATTCAGTGAAAAATGATTTGAAACAATCATTTGAAATGACAGATCTAGGACTTCTTCACTATTGTCTTGGTTTGGAAGTAACTCAGAAAAGATATCATATCAGAGTAACACAAAAGAAGTATGCCAAGACTTTAGTGGAAAAATATCGGATGACTAACTGTAAGTCTAAAGCAACTCCAATGGAGCAAGGACTTAAGTTATCACGATATGATGAATCACCTCAGGTAGATGGTACTCTCTATCGCCAGTTGATTGGGAGTCTCCTATATCTGACAAATACCAGGCCAGATCTTAGTTTTGTTGTAGGCTATCTTTCAAGGTTCATGCAAGAACCTAAGGTGAGTCACTGGAAAGCAACAAAGAGAGTTCTTCATTATGTCCGTGGTAGTACAAACTATGGCCTGGAGTACAAAAAGAATAACAAGTTTTTCTTACTAGGATACATGGACTCGGATTATGCTGGATCCATTGATGATCGTAAGTCAACTTCTGGATATGTTTTTCATCTGGGATCTGGACCTGTCTCATGGCACAATAAGAAGCAACATGTGGTTGCTTTATCTTCTATAGAGGCAGAATATCGTGCAGCCAATGAAGCAGTCTGCGAGATAATGTGGTTAAGTCGCATTCTTACAAACATGGGCCTTCCAAAGAATCTACCTCTTCATTTGTTTTGCAACAATCAAGGTGTTTTGAATCTTGTCAAGAATCCAATTTTTCATGAACGTACCAAACACGTTGATACCAGATGTCATTTCATTCGAGATGAAGTTCCAAAGCACCATATACAACTTCAATACATTCCCACTGATGCGCAAGTTGCAGATATTTTTACCAAAGCACTTGGGCGTATCAAATTTGAAAAGTTTCGAGATACTATTGGGATTTGCCAATAATGTAATAAGGGGGGATGTTAGCATATGCTTATATTACATCATTGTTATAGGCTTTGCATTAAGGAGGGATTATAATAAAACTATAGCACACATAGGCGCTCTCTAGGTTGGTTTGAATAACCACCAAGTTGGTTTCATAAACCAACTTATTGTAACCACATTGTAACCTTTATATTTCAAATCAAATGCAATGAATAATTGCTTCATGAAATTCTTTACACATTTCAACTCATGACTTTCATAGGTGGTTTAAGCCTCAAAAAAACTTAAGGCCTCTAATATAAATTGATAAAAAAAGAGAGATCCTTCAAATCTTACTCTATTTTCTTTTATACTCCTTAGATATAGGGATCTTAGTTCAAAAAGTATGAGCATATATTTTGCCCTCATGATTTGTTTATTCTTGGAATCATTGCATATCATTCCACATATGGAATAAATTGAAAGTTATTTTCTAATTGTATCTCATTATTTAAATTTGTTTCAAGATTGGGGGGAAACACTAGCAATGCACAATCTTAGATCTCAATAGCCAAGTTTTATCTTATGATGTTTTGTTCTTGCACTTATGTTTTGCATGCTCCGCTATATTCTACTTTACTTTATGCATAGTAAAACACTAGAAGCCTTACCCACAATCAAACCCTAACTCTTTTGTGCTCTTTACCTATTCTTTTGGGTATCCTTCAAATATTTTAGGCCTAGTTTAATTTGTACCACACATTTTTTGTCGGCTAGCATGTTTTTTTTATTATTATGTTGGAAGGAAGGGGTTTTGAAAGGTTCCCAAAACCTTTTACAAATTTTTTAAGATTTTTCCATTAAGCTCTGCAATTGAAACAAAAGCAAGGCAAACAATATCTGAACATACTAAAAAGATAGAAAGATATCACAAATGAAAGGAACTAACAACAAGAACATCCATTCCATGACACAAAACTCCAACAAACAAAAAGAAAGTAAACATAACAGTCATCCAAATATCTTGATGAACCTCACAAACCAACTAACACTATAAAAAAATTGATGAGCCTCATAAACTAGCTAACCCTTGTTCTAATTGTGATCTTCATAGATACGGGCTTCCACCTTCACTAGATCCTGAACCTGACCAGAAAAATTCCCTTCTCACCTCTAATATCCATCCAAGAACACTCCTAGGTTCACCAAATAGTCAGTTTTCCCATTTGATTCCCTATATGCATGGTTAAATTGAACACTCTCCAAGGGGATGGTTTACATTTAGCCTTTGAGATCATATCTGCAATATTCTAGCTAGGAGGTTGATTACCTTTCAAAATATTGATAATATTTTGTGAATCCCCTTCAACAATCAGATTTTTGACATTAAGCCTCTCAATGAGAAATAGTTCCAAAAAATTCGCCTTGGTTTCACAAAATGGCTTGTTTGCTCCCCCAAGGGTTCAACATATGCCAAGACTACCATACCCTTATGGTCATGAAAGATCTCAACTATCCCAACTCGACTAGGATTTCCTTTTACTGCTCCAAAGTTTAACTTTAACCAACTAAGGGGAGGTGGCTTCCATTTTGATTGAGCCCTTGAAGGATTTGAGGGTGGCACCAAACTACGAGCTCTGAACTCCAAGCCCCATCCACACACTATCTCTTTCTCTCAATAAAACTCCTAGGCATCTTTAAACTTAATTATTTCAAGATTTTCCACTGCAACATTAGCAAATCTGATCTCAACTGAGGGACTGTCTCTTTTCATATCCTTGAAGATTTGATGGTTACGTTCTTTCACAAATTCCCCATAGATCATGCAAAAGGCTTAACTTCCACAATAATTTTAGTCTCTTACTACTAAAGGGGAATTCCCATTGGATACAAAGGTCTAGGAGTGACTTGGGGAGAACCCATGCAACCTGAAACTTGCTAAGGACTCTAATTAGGAGATCAAAAGTGAAGGGATACTAAAAAAAGGTGATTTGTATCCTCTTCATTCTTTTCACACAACACACATCTTTTTGGAAGTATCATCCCCCTTTTGTAGAGTTTGTCCATAGTTAAGATCTTGTTTTGGGTTGAGAGCCAGTAAAAGTATGAAATCTTAGGAATTAAATCCTTGATCCATACTATTGAGATTGGCATCCATCCTGGGCCCTCCCCTTCCAGTAAGTAGTAGCCCAATTTAACTAAATACACACCTTCTTTTTGGTTCTTCCAAATGAGGGAATCAAAATTTCTTATGTTATTAAGAAGTAGACTTGTAGAAGCCTGTTAAGCTTCCTCAATCTTTGTTGGTTCCTTAAATCTAGCCCATTCACCTGGAGGTGTATCCAACGTTTACCAAACCCATCAGAAATTATGTAGTCTTGCACCAAGTTTCCAGATTGAGTAGACATAGCTTGTTCTAACCTAGCAAACTTCGAATCCTCACAAAGAGGAGTGTTTTTCAACCATTTATCATTCCAAAAGTGGAATTGGGATCCATTACCAGTCTTCCAGCATATACCTTGTCTAAGCAACAGTCTGATAAGTTAAATATCATTCCAAAATTTTGATCCTCTCAAATGGTCCTCTTCACCAATAAAGTGAAAGGTATGCCAAAGGTATTTGGCCTTCAATATATGGACCCAGTTGAGGATTTCATTAGTTACAAGTTTCCATATTAATTTTTTGATCAAGGATTTGTTCATTCCCCTCAACTTCTTGAAGCCAAAACCTCCTGCTTCCTTTCTTGTACAAACCTTATCCTATGAAACCAGCACCATTCGTTTTTTATTCTCCATCCCAAATCATAGAATCTTTTACTAAGTCTACTCTATTTTATCACAAATCTTAACCGATATTTTGAATAAAGACAAAATAGATTGGAATGTTTTCAATGAGGACTTTACTAGTTGGGCGTTTCCAGCCTAGCTAAGCAAAGAGCCTCTCCATCCCGAAATATTTCTTGTTAATTGTTCAACCACTAGATTCAATAGCGCTTCAGTCATCCTTCCCTTAAAAAGGGTCTTCCCAAGATAGGTAGTCGGAAGGTCCCAAATACTACAACCAAAAAGCTTTGCTATTCTTACCTGTTTATGATCAGTAGTGTTCAGAAAATAACCCTTACTTTTAGCAAAATTCACCTTTTAGTCAATTGTCTGCTCATATCTTTCCAAGATCAACTTTAGTTCCCTAACCTATGAAATGAAGGATTTTGTGGTTATGATTGTGTTGTCCACAAATTCCTGGTGGGAGATAGGAAACATAACAAAAGCAAGTTTAATGCCATCAATATTCCCATTAGCTATATGAAAAGGTAGGGAGACAAAGGGTCTCCCTGATGAAGTCCTTTCCTGTTTTGAAAATACCCTGTTGTCGAACCGTTTACTAAGACTGACAACATGGATGAAGAGATGCAAGCCCTGATAAGATTGATCCACTCTCGATGGAAACCAAAGCTAGTCATAGTTCGAATTAATAAATCCCAGGATACCCTATCATAAGCCTTGTTCATGTTAAGTTTTAACATCCCCACATCTCCACTCCTATCAATGGAATGAATTACCTCGTGGATAGTAATAACTCCATCTAGGATTTGGCGGCCCTTTACAAAGCCCCCTTATTGGGGATCTATTATAAAGGGAAAATTAATTTTAATTTTATTGGCTAAAACCTTGGACACAATCTTGTATAAGGTATTGCAAAGGCTTATAGGTCAAAAATCTGAAAAATACCTCTGCCACCTTTGGGATTAAAGCCAAGAAGGTTGAATTAACATCTCGAGGTATATGTTGAGTTCTTTAAAACTCCATAACAACCTGAGTAACTTCCACCAAAACTGTAGCCAGAATATTTGAAAGAATACAACCCGAAAACCATTCAAACCTGGAGTTTTATCTCCATGCATGTCAAAAACTACTTTCCTAATTTCCTCCTCTCTGGAGAGGCTAAGAAGGTAGTGATTAAGCTGATTTGTTACTAGGCATTGAATGTTTTGCAACATGGCAATATTTGAAGCATTATCAATAGGAGCCTTCGATCCTACCAAATTGACAAAGAAATTGACTACCTCCTTTCTAATTTGAATGGGATCTTCAGTGATCGAACCATCCATCTTGACTTCTTTAATCTATGCCTTAAAGTAGAAACATGAAAAAAATTTGGTGTTTCGATCACCTTCCTTTAACCAAGTTGCTCTGGATTTTTGCCACCAAAATATCTCTTCACAGGCTAGGGTGTTATGATACTTAGCCAGCATATTCCTTTCTTTAACCTGGATTTCACTAGTCAAGTTCACAGACTGCAAGGCTAGTTCAATGTCTAATAACTATTGCTTCAGGTTTGATTTCTTCTTAAGGAGGTGGCAAAAAATATCTATGTTCCACGTTTTAAGGTTCTTAATGTATCTTAGTTTCTTAGCAACATGGATTAGTTTGCTACCCGTAAAACCTATTTCCACCACCCAGATATTTTGCTTTCTAATCCCTCATGCAATAATCACATTTTCTCAAAACGAAAGGGGTTTTTGAGGATTGTCCTTTGTTCCTTCGTCTCCCACACCAAGGGATCATGATCAAATCCTGTTTTTGGATGGGCAGTAAGGGTTGTGTCCTCGAAAATTAGAAGACTCTCCTTAGATAGCAAAATCTAGTCCAACTAGATTTGAATTAATTGATCTCCTAGCTACCTATTGCTCTAGGTATACTTGGTCTTTCTTAGTTTAACATCCATAAGTTCAGTGTCATTCACAAACTGGGCAAAGTTCATCATTCCTTTCGAAATAGAAATGACACCCTTCTTGTCTGATGAGTATAGGGGGGAATTGAAGTCACCCATTAGTACCCAAGGTAAACCGAAAAAAGCATTTCGAAGTTAGCTTTAGTCCCTCCACAGGTGTTTCCTACCTATCACTATGTTAGGAGCATAAATATTAGTGAATATCCACTGCTAATTCACCTCCTTTACATAAAAATGGATAGCTATGAATATTTCATTTGATACAGTCAATTTTCCTTCAATCCTGTTATGATCCCAAATACACAGAAGGCCTTCAAAGACCCTTATTGCAAGGCATGTTATAAAATCAGCACCTCTTCATATTCTTTGCTTAATGCTTTCTAAATGTAGTTCATCAAGCTTTGTTTCTTGTAACAAGATAACTTGTGGGTTGACCTATTTCCTCAACACTTGTACTACTCTATGCTTAGATGGGGCGTTGAGACCCCTCACATTCCAAGAGACAACCTTTATTTTTTGGGTTTAGATTGTTGCTTCTTCCCCTTACCCAAATCCAAAGTTGATTGGGTGCCATTAGCAATCTCTGCAACTACTTCTCTCAATCTGATCTCTTGATTCATGGGTCTCCCATGTTTGGATTCATATCCTACATCTATTGACTCCTTTTTATGATTCCGCGTAACTTTGCTAGAAGTAGCATATGATTTGCCCTTCTTATCTCCTTATCCCCATCCGGGGAGGGATTTCAGGACCATTTTCTGGATTTAAGTCATAATGGATCTCTGAAGCAACTAGGTCTTTATCTAATTCAGTCGTCTGTTTATGGATTTCAACACCTACATCAATAGGATCATCTAACTCATCCCCTAGACACACAAAGGAATTTGCTTGAGGAAAATCATTTTGAGGATTAGAAGGGTTTGAAGTGGGAAAACTTACCTGAGCGATGTTTTCCAATATTTCTCCCTCCTCTATTGTCTGAGGCTTCGAAACTTCAAGTGGTACTTCATGGGTTTCAATTTGGCTCAAAATCTTCTCCTTCGTAGAGTCAGGCTCTTCCATGTAATTATTTTTTGGGTCAAAGGACTCCTTTTGATGCCACTATTGACACAGATTACTTTCCTTCTTTTTGTTAGGGTAGTAGTTTGTCGAGTGCCCTAGTTTTTTTAAATAGATTACAAAAGGGGGACCTATTCTCATAATCAATCTCCCACGTCAAGTTTCCCAAATCTGAGATAAGTTCAATAGAAATAAGAAGCTCCTACTCCAAATCAACATTCACACACTTTCTTGCATGGATTAGCCTTGACTTGGATCTCGTTGCTAGGTCGATGGTAACTAAATCCCCTCTCTTTCGCAATACCCAGAAGAACCTCCTCATGCCAAAACTAAAAAGGTAAGCTTGGAAGTCTTACCCATACCGGAGCCTTATGGATGCTCTGAGTATTTGGATTACAATCTAGTCCCCATTTCCACAAAAAAAGGCCTCGCTACCCAAAAAACCACGGACCCCCCAGAGGATGCGATCAACGTCTTCTTTGCAGTTAAGTTTTATCATGAAAATTCCTCGAGGTAACGTAGCTATCTCCATATGCCCTTGCGGAAGCCACTTTAGGACCGCCCATTTTCGAATGGCATCCAAATTGGGACAAGCACCTATAAACTTCCCAACCAAATTCCAGGCACCATGAGCCATCGTCAAGGCCATGAGTTCGGATGGGATGTGGAGTTTTCCTTGTTTAGGGCAAAGATCAAAACGAACATCCACACCCTTCAAATTTCCTTTCACAATATTCGACCATGACCATGCTCCCAGATCAAAAGGCTTTTGTAGAACCACTGGGGCCTGTTGTCCACCTAACCTCGTCGAACGACTCATCCCATGGTCCTATCCTAGGCCCTACAAACCTTGGTTCCCAACACCATCTCCTCGTCACCTTTCTCCATCCCTTTTTTTTGTTCAGCTTGTCGACTAGCATGTTAATCATGCATGTAGAATTTATCTTGATGATTTCTTATTGTCCCATCGTTGATTGCTTGGTATTTTCAACTCTACACTACAATTTTTTTCTTTGATCTCTTTTGTTATTTTTTGAAAAACTTTACTTAATGAGTCTCTTTGCTTATTTGGTTGAAACATTCTTTGATAGTCCTGCATGCATGGATGAGAAAGAAGGTTTTGTCCTTGATTAAATGATTGTTGACTTTATCAGATTCCCAAGACCATTTCGAATACATCAAGAAAATCTACATTGTGTTCCAACTAATCAACAAGGCTGCAGGAAATTGCATACCTATACCTACATTACCTTCGAACCCTTACTGTTGTGACTTTGTACTACCAACTCAAATTATTTGTATCATTTAATCAATCATTTATGGCTTTGAAATCCTTAACGCACTTAGACCTGGTCTCAAAATGCTATTACACTTCTTGATGACATCCTATAGCATACAAGACTTGCAGCAAGAAATCATAAGAGTGCATATCATATGTAACAGCTAGCTATTGACAGATTCTGTATATAATTTTATACTGTTCTTTTGAGAGGAATTCCGTATATAATTTTACACTCTTCGGTTGGCTCTTCAAGATTTTAAAGAGTCCATCATACTTCAATTTTTATATTTAGTTTCTATCTACAAGTATGAATTTTTTTTAACATTGCCTTATTTTGTTCAACACACTTTGAAAGTTAAAAATTGCAGTTCTTGTTCTTTCAAGCAACAAAAATGTTCCATATCACAATATCGCTTGCACAACTTTCCTTAACCATGTGCCAGACCCATATTTACTATTTTTTTAATGGGTTATATGGATTTGAAACGGGCCCCACCTGTATTACATCATCACCACATAGTGGTATTACAACAAAGCTTGGATGTTATACATGTATCGTTTAGCAAGATTTGAACCTGGGTCTCCTCCTTGACATGTTGAGGAATCTAACCGGTTAAGCTAATACCAAATGATACCCATATTTACTATCTTGCGTTCAATAAAAATAAATATATTTTTAACGGATACTATTTTCTTTACACAAATTGTTTGCCTATGAAAGGTCAGGAATCCAGTCAAACAAACATAACTTTCACATGTAGTACATACCAAACTGTATATATATATATATATATATATACTACCGAGGCAAATCTATAACTTAAGTGTTCTTTGGTAATACTAGAATTAGAAACACCATTGCATCCAAGTCATTTCCATAAATTCATATGTTCTACAACAACAAACAAGTTAAACATCAGAATTAATACATAAAATAGTTTTAAAGAAAGACCAAGAGCCTCCACTGATAATATTACAGCTGATCATGTTATCTCCAAATGAACATATATATACTCCATAATATCTCCTGATATTGAAGCAGCATCTAACAGAAAATCATTACTCAATTTGTACTTTAGGCATTGATTTTCTGCCTCACTTCAAATATTTATCAAACCATTCCAACATTGTAGCATGGGCTGCTTCAGCATTCTTAACAGCTGTTTCATCATTCTCATCATATCTTACAGTCCAGCCATGGGAAACTCCAGGGTAAATGTTCACAAAGCTATCTACCTGCAATGAGAAGAGGTTGCAAAGAGTTATATAGATGTCCATCTATTAACAACTAAGGCCATTGCCTCAACAGAAAAGCAAAAACATTGCACATAATACATAAAAACAGTATCTTTTAAGACATCAAGTCCCCTTGGATATCAGGTACCCTAATGCAACTGTGAAACAAATTATGTGGTATATGTCATATTTAAGCCAATACATTCACAAATTCTCATTCAAGGACTCCCCATCATACTTGAAATTTGATGTGAGCTAAGGATGATGCACAATTATGAAGAGGTCAAAAATTCATTATGTAAGCTTTTGTTACCAAGATACGTAAAAAATTCACAAGCGACTTTAATACAATAATTAGAGTAAGTTAAGTGGTATTAACTAGTAGCACAATCAGTTAAATTCATCAACATTTCAAGGAAGAGACCCAGGTTCGAATCTTGCCAAATGATACATGGATCATATCCAAGCTTTCTTATAATACCACTATGTGGTGATGATGTAATACGAGTGGGACCTGTTTCAATCCCATATAACCCATTGAAAAAAAAAAATAGAGTAAGTTTTCCCACAAATATCACTGGCTAATAAAGCCAATACAACTCAATGTTTCTGCACCATTGGCCAGGTAAGTAATTAGGTGTCGGTTTCCATTGCCTCTCCAATAATAGCTGGAAATTTATGCTCCTATTTGTACACCTGGATGCCTGAAAGATTTCCATTAATGGTAAACTTTTGAAGTTAATGGACATATAACTAGTACTTTGGGTTTTAATCATGGACCATCATTTCCTAGGAACCTTGATATGAACTCATTTAAAAGTAACCTATATCTACTTGGGTGCACATATAGTTGATCTCCAACTTTGTGGAAGAAAGAGTCAAAAGTCCACAGGTTTTCCAGAGATTTCCTTTCCAGTTCTGCTATGTCACCAAGCATCTTTTCCTCCAACCAATAAATCACAAATCCATGGTACGGTTTTTCTTATCACATGGTTTTTCAAGGTGCAGTGAAGAAAACTTTTGAACATAGGTTTTCTTCTAAAGAGATTGGTAATTTTGTCAGCATGGTGTTATGAGAAATCAGGTAATGGTGTTATAGAGGCAGGGCATTTTCACAACACAGACTAGATAGAAGGCAGTGGTTAGTAGCAGTTTTAAAAACCTAATTACAGTTAACATAGATGTTGCCAAGTGAAGACAACCTTTCTTTTACTGAGGATTTTGTGAAGAGACTGACATAGAAAATATCAACAGATCTTTCCAAATGATTGTCATTATATCACACTAGCATTGTGAGCATTTCAAGCAAGGGCAACAATGGTGAGGAACGTGTGTCTGACATACAAAATAGCAAGGTGGTCTTAATTAGAGAAACCCCACAAAGTCAAAAGTCAAAGAAGTCAGAAGAAGCACCACGTAGTAATGCACATGTCAATAATTTGAGTGAGACAGAAGAGTCATTGAGGATGCCTAGCAGAACATAATGAGCTTCTTACAAGGTATTCCTCGACCTCATGCTCCTTAAGTAGCTCACCCTAACATTTCTGTCATGCAAATTAATTTTAATTATTATTTTTTTATTAATGGTGAAAATAGGGGTTTTTGGAAGGGCCCCACCCCTTTTACATAGGCCAACGAAACTTCCAACAGGGACAAAAAACCCAAGACCGAAAATGAACAGCCAGCAAAAAAGATCAGATCAAAGAACAACATGAAAAACCAACACAAGAGGCCAGCAATAAAAGACTACAAACAGAACAAGAGATCAGAATGGCTAACTAAGATTTGGAGAGGCTGACATCGACCTCCAAGTATTCCTTCTTCTTAGTCTACATCTGGACCTTTAGCATCTCCCAGGAGTCCTTCAACACCTGAGTATCCCGAAGAGGGTGATTCTTATGAAAGAGGGTATACTGAAACAAGAGGCCTATCTGTTACAATGTACAAATTCTGGGTATCCCTCTCCAGATAATTAGCTCCCATTTGGCTATTGACAATCTTCTTCCTGCCAATAGGTTGGCTACTCCCCAAAGAGTCATCCACAATAAGACCTGTCTTCCACAGTAAATTCAAATAAACTGACACAGCTGAAATTTAGCCTTGGTCACAAAAGCAACGGGAATCTGCAAGCACTTCCCAAATCTCAGATCTTGCTCCTGAAGCTCCACTCCTTTTCCCCCTCCTTTTCCTATGTGCTCTCTTCTTCTTTTTTTATAGGCAAATGTGTGCACACCATAACCATGTGCACAAACTATGTGCACAAAACCACATGCACAAGGCTGGGTATCCCTCTTCGGATAATTGGCTCCCATCTGGGTATTGACAATCTTCTTCTTGGCAATAGGCTGGCTGCCCCCCCAAGAATCATCCACAGTAAGACCTACCTTCCACAGTAAATTCGAGTAAACTGATACAGCTGAAATTTAGCCTTGGTCACAAAATCATTGGGACTGTTCCATTTCCATACCCCATAATTAGCACTAAGAACACTGCTTAAGGAAATAAAAATAGTCCTCGGAGGAAACATATCCATGACAGCACAACCTACAAAATTTCCACATTACCAGAGTTGGAATGACCATCAAGACCTAAAGAGGAGATCACATGAGGAGGAAACGAGTCCATCCAAAGATTGTTTGAGCTACTACTAACTCCCTGGTTGGCCATGAAGTCAACAACTTTATTTCCTTCTCTTAATGTGTGCATGATTTTCACCTCTTGGAAGGATTGTAGCAAGGACTTGTTATCCTTTAAGATTTCTTCCACCGTCCAACTTGGTTCTCCCTTCCCAATTAAGTAGTTAATGATGTTCTAGGAGTCCCCTTCCACTACAATCTTCGGAGAATTAAGCAAGGGCAGGAGCTTTATTCCAGAAAGAAGAGCCCTCGCTTCTGCCACATGGCTGGTTTGTATACCATAATGCTCTAAGTAGGCACCAATCAAAACCCCTTTTGAAGTTCTAACTACACCTCCAACCCCAAACTTTCCTGGATTGCCTTTCGAGGCCCCGTCAAAATTAAGTTCCTCCCAACCTTCCTCAGGAGCCTTCCATTTGGTGTTTTTTCTAATATCCTCCTTCAAGATGAGGTTAACACCAACATAAGCTTCCAAGTTCCAACATTTAGCTACCTCTTTTTCTGCCCCCTTTTTAGCCCCATCCCAGTGTTTGGTAATTGAGATATTCTCACAAGCAACAAGCTTTATTCTAAAACCCCCTTTTCATCTCTAATGATGTCTCTAAAGATCCTCTGGTTGCATTCCAACCATATACCCTAGAAGAAATGAGCAAGGGAAAAATTCCATAAACATGTGTCTATCACTTTTAAGGGGGAGTACCATTGTTCCACAAAACCACGGATCGAATGAGTCACCACCCATGAACAGCCAAAGGCTTGAAACAATTAAGTAGAGAACCTTTCTTCAGAAAGGACAAAGAATAAATAGGTGCAAGATCGAATCCTCATCCGCCTTGCACAACGGGTACCTATTTGGGATACAAAATACTTTCTTCTTGAGATTGTCTATCGTTAAGATTCTGTCTTGAAGGGAAAGCAAGAGGAAGATAGCAACTTTTGGAGATATGTCTTTTAGCCACACTCTACTAACAGGAAACCCAGGAATAGACTCATCCATAGATACCATATAGCCTGATCTAGAAGAGTAGACTCCAGAAGAAGTGCCACAAATGAGAGAGTCTTGAGAGGGAATGTAATAAGAGAGGAGTAAAATTTTCACAAATGATACCTAATGTTGGGCCTCCTCAGTCGAGGCAGAAAGCAAGATATCCTTCCATCTTCTCAACTGTCCTTCACCTTCAAGATAATTGCAAACCTTGCTGCCAAATCTATCCTTCTGGGAAACCCAAATCTGATTGCATTCTCTCAAAGCACAGAGAGGCTTGTCTGTAATCCAAGTGTCTTCCCAAAACATAATGGAGTTACCATCCCCAATCTTCCATTTTAAGCCTTTCATTAGTAGAGATCTGGAATTAACAATCCCATTCCAGAAAGCAGAACCCTTAGGAGGGTTCTCACATTTGAAGAAGGATATGGAAGAATCTAAGTACTTGGCCCTAATGACTTTGACCCAAGAAGTTCCACCTTCTTTGATTTTTCTCCAGCCAAGCTTAGACAATAGAGCTTCATTAAATTGTTGAATTTGCTTTATGCCCAACCCTCCTTCTCTCTTAGGTATGCACACTTTATCCCAAGCCACAAGAGGGAGCCTCTGGCTGTCCTCAACCCCTGACCCAAAAAACGTCTCTGGAATTTTTCCAATAACAAAGCCACTTTTACAGGGATTTTTAGCATCGAAAGAAAATAAAACTAGTAAATATTGAAGAGTCGATTGCAAGAGTTGCACTTTACCTGCCTGGGACAGCAATACCCCCTTCCACCCCACTAACTTACATTGAAATCTTTCTATCACAGTATTCCAAAGCAAATCTTTAACTCTTCCTTTAAACAAGGGTAAGCCCAAATAGGTTGAGGGAAAATCAGCAATATCACAATAAAAAATTCTAGAGATTCTAACCTGTCTAAGGGCCGGAGTGTTAACAAAGAACAACTTGCTTTTGTTAAAATTAATGCATTGACCTGAAGCTTGTTCATACTCCTGTAGCACCTTCTTTATATTAGTAGCTTCTCTAACAGAAGCCTCCCCAATAACAATAGTATCATCCACAAACTGATGATGAGTAATCAGTTCAACTGAAGTAGTTGGTCGGATCCCCTGAATCTGACCTTCCCTTCTAGCTGAATCCATGACCCTACTGAGCGCCTCAACCATTAAAATGAATAGGTAAGGGGATAGAGGGTCTCCCTGTCTTAATCCTCTCTGGCTGGGAAAGAATCCTGACGCTTGGCCATTTACTAACAATGAGAACATAGGGGAAGATATACACCGAGAGACCCAGATTCTCCAAACTGAACTGAAACAAAAGCTTTCCAAAACCTTGTCCAGAAAGGTCCAAGACAATTGATTTTAATTATTATGATCTGACACGTTCTCCTTTATTCTTGTTTCTATTCCTACAATATGAACCGTCCCTATAGCCCCTGGTCCCTAAGGATTCTACTTGGATGACTACTGACAATGGCATTCATGTATCATATTTGTTCCTGGGCATCCTTTGTCATGAACCTCTGAATATCTGAAACTAAAACTTGCACAAGCTGATTTAATCAAAAATATATATATTAAAAAAATAAATAAAAATATCTGAATTCTAGATAGAATCATACATTCCTTCTACAGATTTTTTTTCTTATAAATGCTGGGATTAAACATACAATAAAACAGATCTGAAAATAAACTCCTACTAGGAAAAGCAAAAGAAATCTTTTTTGCTTGCAACCAATAAACAGAACAGCCCAAGCTTGTAGTTGAGCCACCCCAGATTCAAAAAGACTACCAATCTTCTTTCCTCTCTTGTGCAAATACCAATTGTTTTTTTTTTGCAAAAGATCCGTTATTCATGAAGTGCCTCATACTTACAGAAGCAGAAGTGCTTTATTTTATTCTTGCTTTCATTCCCCAGCTGTACTTGCTGTATCCTTCCGACAGCATTTTCTATATTTTCCAGCTGCACCTTTTATATTTTTCCCAACTGCATTTGCTTTATCCAATTATACGAAGCTGCTATATTTTCCAACTTTCTCCAATTTAACTTACTTTATTCTCTTAGCTTGCTTACCTTATCCTGTCTTAGCTGTACTTTCTTAATTCTCTTCCTAAAAACTAGTTCTTATTCCCCTATGGACTATTTGAATTCATTACAACCTTAGACTGATTTAATCAGTGAGACAACCTAGTTGAAGAGCCCAGGGATGTGACCAGTGTTCAGCCTGAAACCCACCATAAACACACACACTTTCCCAATAATCCATTACACACTTGCACACTGTGGAAGACCAGGTTCTGTTGTCATTGCCAGAACAAACTAATGTATCCATAGTAATGGGGCTTGCTTAAGGGGAAGAGCATGACACAGCATAGGAAGTTGGTTATTCAGGAGGAGTCTAGTTCAGAGATGGACATAGAGGGGGAACACTTCTTATGTCACAAGGCATAATTTTGAGGCCTAGGTAAATTCAGATGTTGTTCTCAGATGATGTCATGGTGGATATATTATCTACTATGGTGCAAGAGGAAGGATATACAGGGTTGCCACATTTTGACTTGAGAGGAACAAGTAGCAATGTTGATTAAGAATATAATGCTGGGCACCAATGCAAGTAGCATTCTAAATGGTATACAAGCGTATAGTGTAATCCTAAACTTGATAGAGGAGCATTATACAGCCATGGATATCTCCTGAATAAGTCTATCCACCTACTCTCAATCATATCAATCTTTTGGGTCTAGGAAGTCGACACTGGCTACACCTTAGCTTTTGGTAGAACAGAGAGAATAACTTTCAAAGGATAAAAAGGAGCTGTTCACACAGCATGAGAATAAATCATATAAGAATTTGTGGAAGATGATCTCAACACTAAAGGATAAGAATCAGGATGCACATAGCGTAATCCAACATGTGGCTGATGAAAAAAGAGCTTATATTCATATGATGATGGTCTTGGAGAGCAATAACTAGTTGCAAAAACTGTGATAAAAGGAAAGCTTTGTGTGAACTGGAAGAAAGACATCAAAGGCCTCAAAAGAATTGAAGATACTTTTTTGCAAAGCTATTGAAATACCAAAAAATGAGCAAGAAAAGTCAAAATCTTGCTTAGGAAAGCAAGGAAAGGATATATCTAATGAAAAGGAAAGTTGTGAAAGAATATTGCGGAATAGAATAATAAGACCTACCCCCGATACTAGCAAGGCAAAAGGAGGAAAACCTTCAAATTATTAAGCGAAAGCCAGGGAAGCAAGAGCAAACACAGAAAAGAAACACAATCTAAGTTGGTTGAACTTTTGTTTACCAAACAGCAGAATGCTATTGGTAATTCACAGGAGGGGCCTCCACCCCTTAATGGGACATGATTACCATCTCATGGAATATAAGGGGTGCTAATGCCCCCTCATAGCAAAGGTGTATCACGGACCTCTGTATAAGTAATAAGCCTCATAATTTTTGTATCCAAGAAACTAAAATAATAAAGGAAGAAGTTTCCAAAACTATGAAAGCAGTATGGGCAAGATGTGAATGGGATGTTGTTGATTCAAAAGGAGTGGCAGGGGGAATTCTAACATGTTGGAATCCATTTAGAACCTCTTGTGAAACCATTCATAAAACTAGGCATTGGATAGCCTCATTAGTCACATGCTATTTTGCAAATATTTGTTTCATCCTTATCAATGTCTATGGACCTACAACTCAGTCAGGTAGATCAGAAGTATGGAGTGGGATTGAAGCCTTTATGAGAAGTAAAGACCAAGAAACTCAATTCATGATCATAGGAGATTTTAATGCCATAACCAAGCTGGATGAAAAACTCGGGAGGATTTGGAAAATAACCCAAAGTATGAGAGATTTCTCAACTTTCATTCAAAACAATAATCTATAGGAAAGGGAACGAACAAGATTTCCTATCCTTAGCACGTGCCGGAGAGCATCAAAAGCTAGGACCACCCCTCCCCCCCCCCCCACTATTTAAAAGGGGTTTTTAAGGGCTCTTGGGGGGAAGGACTGATGAATTCCTGTATCGATCAAGGCGCCTATGAGAAAACTATGGGAGTTTGAGTTTGAAGGACAGCTATATATGGACCAACAACAAGATAGGCCAAAACCTGATAGCAGAAAAATTGGACAAATGCATACTCTTAGATCATTAGCTAGATGAAGGGACTTGTGCTAAAATTAATACCTTGACAAGGATTGGTTCAGATCACTGGCCAATAAGAGTTAAAATGGTGGTAAGTGAATTCAAAAAAAGATCATATTTTAAATGAGTAAATGTGAGAAGACCATTTGTTGATTTGATAGAGCAAACATGGAATTCTTCAGGAAACGGTGGGTTGTATACACTTCCAAAACAAATTAGATCAATGACACCTAGATTAAAAAGATGGAACAAGAACACTTTCAAAACCGTTTTTGAGAAGAAAGAAGAACTAAAAGAGGATCTTTCAAAATTCCAAAAATATGGGCACAATAATCCAAGCTCAAAGGAAAGGGTGTTGCTTAGTGAATATTATAATATTTTGAGTAAGGAAGAGAAAGAAATATTGGAGATTAAAATCGAGACCGACTTGGTTAAAAGGAGATAAAACACAGATTTTTTTTATAGGATGGCAATAGTACAGAGACCAGCATCTAGAATTAGTAGAATTAAATAAGTAGAAGGGGTTTGGATTGAAGACCAAAGCAAAATCAGAAACGAAGCAAGTTTTTTCTACCATAATATTCTAATATTGGAGGAGATTGAAGTTCTTAATGATAAGCTATTGCAAGAAGTACCTTCAGCTATAATAGATGAAGACAATAGCAAACTGGTGTAACCTATTACTTTAAAAGTTCATTCATCTCTTTTCTCTTTTGATAAGAATAAATCCCCAAGTCCAAATGGACTCTCTATAGCATTCTATCAGCATTACACGTAAATAGTGAAGGATTCTTTATTGATGGCAGTGGAACAATCTAAGGTAAAACAATACATACCTTATAAAATAAATGCAACATATCTTACCCTGATTCCAAAAACAAAGGATGCAGAATTGTTTGATTCATTCAGGCCCATAAGCCTATGTAATATGGCATATAAGATAATCTCCAAAGTGATGGCAAATCGGTTAGACGAAATCATTTCAAAAGAGAAAGGAGGATTTGTGGAAAGGAGACAAATTTTGGATGGGATAATATTGGCTCATAAAGTATTGCATTCAATAGCTTCTAAAAAAGAGAAAGTAATGGTCTTAAAATTCGATATGAATAAAGCCTATGATAGTGTTAAATGAGATTTTCTTTTTAATATTTTATAGTATTAGAAAAGTTTGAATTTGGGAAGAAATGGGTCATATGGATTAAAGCTTGTGTCTCTATAGTATCATATTCAGTGTTGGTCAATGGGCTAGTAACAAAATCATTTAAAGCCAAGAGGGGTCTTAGACAGGGAGATCCTCTGTCACCATATCTGTTCATTATTATGGCAGAGGTATTGAGAAGGAACCTGAAAAAGGCATACAAAGATGGGCTGATAAGCGGACTTAAGTCTAGTAATAACATCGACAACATCACCCATCAATAGTTTGTAGATGATACAGCCCTTTTTGGGAGGGCAGGGTAAAACGAGGCCAGATCTTTGAATAACTTATTAAAGGAATATGAAAGAGCATTTGGGCCGAAAGTTAATAGGACAAAATCCAAAATTTACTTCCTAAAGACTCCAGCTAGAATCAGAGCAGGATATGCAAGTTACTTCAAATGGAGGAGGCAAATTTGCCAACAACATATCTAGGGATGCCCTTATTTGAGGGGAGAATGAAGATAAAATTGTGGAATCTAGTTATAAGTGAAGTTCAAAATAAACTACCAACATGGAAAGGTAGATGGTTATCGTTAGCAGGAAGAGTGCAGCTAATTAAATCAATCTTAAAAGCCATTCCAACATATTATATGTCCTTGTATATTATGCCAAAATCGATAGAAAACAGTTTAATATATTATTCAGTCATTTTTAAAACAGTTTAATATATTATTGTGTCATTTTTATGATTAGGATTACATGATAAAAAGATATTTCCTTTGGTGAAATGGAGCAAGGTGTGTGATGATTAAACTAGGGGAGGTCTCGGTTTAAGCGTTCTTACGGATGCAAACTTATCTCTGAGGGGAAAAGCAATTTGGAGATTGTACAAAGAGAGAGATAGACAATGGGCGAAAATTCTTCTAAGTATGTTGATCCCAATGACCCAAGCTTAATCATTACTGCATTCTCACTATTAGATGGTTCAGCACTATGGAATGGTTTAAAAAAATCAATTGATCTAGTGCTTAAAGGTCTAATATGGGTGGTGGAACTTGGAGAAAATTTTTCTATTTGGATGGATACTTGATATGATAAAAGACCACTCTGTCTATATCTAATTTTGAAACCATAGATGAGAGTACTTCAAGAAAGATATGGTGATAGGATTTCAAACATTATGGACAAGGATCAGGAAGGAAGATACAAATGGAATTAAGATTTTTTTACAAGTATACCGGACATCGTTGTTAGGAGGCAATTGAGTAGAAAGATAACAACAATGATTATTCCGAGGAGAGCCAAGGATAAGCTAATTTAGGAGTTGAATAGCTCAAGAGAATACACAACAAGAAGTGGATATAATGTAAAGCACCAACAAAATAGGAATACTACAAGAATATGGAGAGATATTTGGGATAGCCCAAGCATTCCAAAAGTCAAAATGTTTGTATGGCTAGTAGGTCATAGGAAAATTTTATCCTAGGATAACCTAATGAAAAGGGGTTTTCATGGCCCCTCACAATGTGTTATATGTAAAAAGAAGGAGATTATAGACCATCTCTTGGAACACTGCTCAATAGTCTGGGAACTATGGCAATGGATTCTTAATATGTTTGGATTCTTTAGAGAGATGGACAATGGGAAAGAATTGTTCTAAGTACGTACGTTGAGCCCAATGACCCAAAGCTTAATCTTTACTACATTCTCACTACCAGATGGTTCTGCACTATGGAACGGTTTAAAAAAATCAATTGATCTAATGATTAAAGGTCTAATATGGGTGGTGGGAATTGGAGAAAAATTTTCTATTTGGATGGATACTTGGTATGATAAAAGACCACTTAATCTAGATCTAATTTTGAAACCATGGATAAGATTACTTCAAGAAAAATATGGTGATAGGATTTCAAACATTATGTACAAGGATCAGCAAGGAAGATACAAATGGAAAGAAGATATTTTTTACAAGTATACCAGATATTGTTGTTAGGAGCCGAGGATAAGTTGATTTAGGAGTTTAATAGCCCAAGAGAATATACAGCAAGAAGCGGATATAATGTAAAGCACCAACAAAATAGGAATACCGCAAGAATATGGGGAGATGTTTGGTATAGCCTGAGCATTCTAGAAGCTAAAATGTTTGTATGGCTAGCAGGTCACAGGAAAATTTTATTTTGGGATAACCTAATGAAAAAGGGTTTTCATGGCCCCTCACAATGTGTTCTATGTAAAAAGGAGGAGAGTATAGATCATCTCTTGGGACACTACTCAATAGTCTAGGAACTATAGCAATGGATTCTTAATATGTTTGGCAAATGCATGATGATGAATAACAAAATTAAAGAATAGTTAAAGCAATGGCAAAAAAGTGAGGCATTACAACTAATCTGGGATACACCGAAAGATACAATACTTTGGATTGTATGGCTAGAAAGGAACAAAATAATCTTTAAAGGAAAGGAAAGCAATTTAGAATTAATGAAAAGGAATATTTGTTTATCAATGGAGGAGTCTAAACCAGCCCTAGCAACTCACCCAATCCCTAATATTGAAGCAAAGAGCCTTTATAGATGGAGTCAAGTCATCAATTAGAATTATGATGGTGGGTATAGGAGAAACAAAAGGAAGGTAAAAAATATAAAGTGGAAACCACCGAAAGCAAAGTTGGTCAAATTGAATTTTTATGGAGCTTCTAAAGGAAATCTAGGACCAGCAAGAGGAGGAATAATAAAAAATAATAGGGGTGAGATTTTGTCACATTACGTTTTTAGTAGTGGATTTAAGACAAATAATGAAGCTGAAGCTTGGGCGGCTTTGGAAGGATTAAAAATATGCAGACAAATGAAATGGAACAAAATATGGATGGAAGGCGATTCTCTAATAGTAATAAATGCAATTTTGAGGAAAGCAAAGGCTCCATGGAACATACAAGAGATCATTGTGGAAATGCAAGACCTTGCTACAGAATTTGAAGAAATCAGGTTTACACATTCATTAAGGGAAGAAAACAAATGTGCAGATAGGATAGCCAATAGAGAGATTTTAATAGAGGTTTATGAAGTTAAATTTTGTTTTCCATGGGTAGAGGAAGTAACAAGTTTAACTAAAGTTGACAAGAAAAATTTGAAAGGAGCAAATTCAAAATAATGTTCCAGAGGATTACAAAATGTTTCAGGAGATCCATTTGTAGATCAATGCATAGAAGGAAACTAACAGTCCAGATTTGATAAAGCGGACTATGATTTCGTGAAGCGAGTAAAAGTTTTGTATGTTGAAGCAAAAGAAGATGATATCATATGGACTTCATGGCTAAATGGATTATTTGAGTTGTTGGTTGTTGGTTAGATTATGGGACAGAGTATGGATTGGAACTTTCAACTTTTTGAGACTGCTAAACTATTTATTAAAATAATACCATTATGATTTGTTAAAATGTCATTATAATATGAATGAGATTCATTTCATAACTCGTTAAAATGATAAAATGTTTTTAAAATTGGTTATTTGGGATTAAAATGAATTCCACTTGTATTATATAATAACCCATAGTTTAGTTATTATGCATATATTCCTTGATAAGATTTAATCATGAACTTTCAACTTTTTGAGACTGTTAAACTATTTATTACAGTTCTTGTGGTTGCACTTATGCTTCAAGAAGGAAACTAAGAGTCTAGAGCTAGTAAAGCAGACTATGATAACACGAAATTTTGGAAATATTACTCTACTAAGTTGTAGTGCGTAGACAATAGAGGTGGAATTGGGTATTGTGAAGGCTGCTACAATAAAATGTCAAGAAGAAGGATGCTGAATTCTGGAATATTTGTGCTCACAAAGAAAATTAAAGAAGATCCAAAAAATGAAAATCAAGAATTCAGCTTAAGCTGACAAGAAAATGTTGACTGCCTAAATCAAATAATGATTAAGATTTACTTTAATATTTTCCATTGGTAATATCTGCTTTATTTTATAACAATAATGTGTTTTCATATAAACTATTTATTATAATTTTTGTGGTTGCACTTGTGTTTCAGAAAGGAAACTAGCAATCCAAATTTGGTAAAGTGGACTATGATAGTGCGATGTTTTGGAAATTTTACTCGACTAAGATGCAATGCATAGATAGTAGAGGTGAAGTTTTGTAATTGTGAAGGTTGCTATAGAAAAATGTCAAGAAGGATGTTGAATTCTAGAATATTTTTATTCATAATTTCATATAGAAATTGAAAAGATCCAGAAAATGAAAATGAAGAATTCAGACATTTTATGTAAAATGATGTAGGTTTCTAGCTATAGAATCTCAATTGGGATGAGAAGTGTCTCTATTTTTAAACTCTCAAGCTCTAAAGAAGAGAGTTGTAATTTGTCAAGGGCAGGGTACCGAGTACAACCCCTTATTATCCAGCCAAAAAAGATAAAATCAAGAATTCGGACTTTTTCTGAAAAAAGATGTAGGTGTCTAGCTATAGCAACTCAATTGAGGTGAGAACTGAATCTGTTCGTAAAATATCAAGCTCTAAAGGAGAGAGTTTGTGATTTGTCAAGGGTGGGGGACCCGAGTGCAACTTTCTCAAGCAAATAAATTTACTAGAAACAAAAGATTGCAATAATGAGAATCAAAATGTCCCATGGACTAGACTAAGAATTTATCCAATCTCTATACCTCTGCCTTTTCTGACAAAATTGCTTCAAACTGTTTTAAGAGTTCAGGTGGCGAAGTCCTGTCAATTTCAGCTCCCAGAATTGCAATTGGTACTTTAACCACTGTAACAGATCAGAAAACACATTACTAATTGTGTGTCCCATGAGAACAAAAAGTAACTGCAAAAGTGAACAATATTTATGTGAAATTTGGGAGAACACCGATAACAGATTAGAAAGTTCATGCTCATGTAGCTGATACTCCCAAAACTTAGAGCACTGATTTACTTTAATTTTGAAATGAGATCCATATTCACCTTTAATGTCATCAATAGTAACAAATGATGGATGCAATAACACTCCAGCTTTTATTACGTCTCCTTTTGCTAGCTCTACTACCACCTTGGCTGCAACACACAACCCAATAGAGATTCAAGCTCTTCGGTAACTACACTCATGCTAAGATCTCTAACTTTTTGAAAGTTTTTATAATTCATGTTACATGTGAAATTACTTGGGATCCAAGTACAAATAGAATACACCATGAAAGATCACATTTTAAGAAGAAACTAATTCTCACCTCCCCAGCAAAAGCCACTTTAGTAAAGCATCTACACTCATGCTAAGATCTGTAACTTTTTGAATGCATTTTTATGGTTCATGTTACCTATGAAATTTCTTGGAAATTGAATAGAGTCAATAGACCATGAAAGATCACATGTTATGAAGAAACTAATTCTCACCTCCTCAACAAAGCCACTTCAGTAAAACAACTACACTCATGGTAAGATCTGTAACTTTTTTAATGCATTATATAATTCATGTTACATGTGAAATTTCTTGGGATCAGAATACAAATATAATACACCATGAAAGATCACACGTTAAGAAGAAACTAATTCTCACCTCCCCAACAAAAGCCACTAGCCCCAATAGTAGTTATGCCTCTGCTTTTCAAAGCATCTATAACTTTTGCAGATTCCTCAACTGCTTTGGCCTAAACCAGTGTATAAGATGCTTATCAATATAGTATTCCAATCCTTTTATAGAAACCAACAGCAAAATCTTTTTTTGGAATTCAAGGAACCAATGCAGACCAACAAATCTCTAACTGATATATTTGTAATAGTGCAGGCATGCGTTTCTAATGCTAAAATCTAAATTCAAAAATAAAAAAATGTCCATTAAGAAGCATTACTGGCGGATGAGCCTTGAGCCACTCTTGAAGTTTACCACTGTCTGGAATATATGCATCCCCATATAAGTAGTCAGGAACAACCACAAGGTATCCAGCTGCTGCTACTTTGTCAGCGAGCTTCCTATAGCCAAATTCAAATGTTGTTCAGAATATTTGAAACACTCAAGGGTCTTAGCTTATTCCACTAAAGTAAAAACATCACCAATGTATAGTGCTTATACAAATGATGTGTTGCACTACCCACTATTTTCTAGAAAGAGAGATTATAACTTAATCTGTATGTGTAGAACAAAAAAATTATGCTGTCAATTTATACTGCTTCTACAAAAAATATAATACACTATCCACTATTTCTAGAAAGAGATGTTATCGGATATGAAAAAGACCAAAAGAACTATGCTGAGATTTTTTCCACTGGGGTTGCATGTATATTCTTTTTTCTATATTGAACTTGAAATGTAAATGTAGAAGCACGAGTCTGTCAAATATTTTAACATGATTATAGAGACCCAAAGGAGAAGAATACAGTCCCAGAACCTTCAGAAATCAAAGTGCACACATTTAACAACAATTAACCATAAAACCTAAGTTCAATTACAAAAAGCAATTAAGAGAAAAATTCTTTATAATGTAGACCCTGACCCTGATTAATTTTAAGTTTTTAACTATAATGTATAACCAGACTTTGGTTATTATTTAAAGGAATCAGTGTAAAATGACATCCTTTTTCACACATCTCATATGAGGGCTTTACAAATCTAACCTATGAAGATCTGAAGACCAAAGGAATATGGCTTCTCACCGGTGAAAAAAGACTTGATTACAACCAAAACATTGGACCAAGAAGAAAACTAAATTCCTAGCTTCGACTTAACATAAATATAGAGTGTTGCCTTAAGACTGCAAATATCATAGAAATTTTAGAGAAAACTGGAAATCAAGCATACGAAGAACATTCGTATTATATAAAACAATCATTCTTTATGATCCATGACAAGCCAAAGCAATTTCAAAATGGAAAGCTACGAATAAATGAAACTTTTCGAATTAAGTTATAGAAATAAATGCATCGTAAAAAAGTCTCCTTGTACACTTCAACACTGCAAAAGCACACATCCACAGCATTGTGGAGCAATGGTAAATGAAATGCAATCGTATGTGTGCAACCTAAGTTCAACTCCCAGCATTGTGATGGACAATCCTGTTGTAAAGGATCCCATGATCACGTCAAATGAGATGAGGCTCAAGTGGTTAAAAACACGTGCTCCCAATGTAAAGACCCGAGTTCAAAACTGCCCAGGCAACATGCATGATTGCAAAATAAATATATTATAAGAAAAAAAGGTTACTATCGCATCCAAGTCTGAGTGTGGCATATATCCAGATGGACATGGCCAGGTACAGGTCATAGGCACTTTTGACAGAAAAGATACTCCATTGTCATGGCAGCTAAGCCAAAGGTTACATAACCCCACCAGAGTGAGAATTTACCAACCAAAAAAGCCATTATTGTAATACCATGATAACGTGGGCATTGAAATACTGGGAGGGGAATTTACCAATCAAAAAAAGTCAGCCTATAATAGGGATTTTTGTAGTACCATGATAATGTGGATGTTGAGATACTGGAAGAATATGGTTATGATGTGATACAGTGCAGCCTCTTACAACCCCATTTAAGAAACTTGGATCAAGAACTGTCCTAACATTGTCAAAAAGAGTACTGCATTGTTTGCTGAACAAAACCCATGAAAATCGAAATTTGATGCAATTAAACCTTGCACAATTTTTTTCCAACCAGTTTGGTGAACGTCATCTGAAGAACTCAAACAAGATTTCAAACTAAAACATATTTGATCAATTTGGTGACATTAATGGCATGAAAATTGTTTTTACTCATAGTTCATTGGTCAAAGAGGCAGTTAATGGAATATTTCCAAAATAAACTCTGCCCCATCTCTCTCTCTCTCTCTCTCTCACACACACACTTGATGAATATGAAGTTCTTTATGCATATTTATAATTTATTTTGTGTTTACATATTTAAACTAATAGAAAGAAACCAATTCTCTCAATGGCAGCAACTTAAGCATGCATATGCAAGTTAACATTTGACTGAAGCACATGTGTTAACACTTCAACTCAAATCATCAATGTTTGGATTTGGAGATAATGTGAACTTCCGGGCTCAGATTACATATGGGAAAAGGCCACACAGATTGATGACAGGTATGCATGAAATTCTCCTAAAAATTAACTAGCTCCTCAATCTGGAACTAAATTAAATTTTACGAAACCTCTTTATAGATATTTTGACAAATGCCAAAGAAAAATATGATATGCACAAAAGATTCATTACCAGTTATGCCATTCCGGAGTTCCAATTAACTTCACAAACACAAGAGTTATAGCAACAAAATTTAACAGTGAATATGCAATTAAAGGAGTACGACAAGAAAGGGGGTGTCAAATCTGCATTAAAGAATACAACAGAAAGTTCATATATCTCTGTTTCAAAATCTGTAACATATATACAAAACCATGCTCAACCAAATTGGCAGTACACACAGAGCAGGAAACAGAGGAAGGAGTTGCTGGTGCTGCAAGGCACAACAGGCCCATGTTGGGAAATTGACAGGGAATGGTTGCATCTCAAAAGTTTTATGGGGTGAGGGTGGCTTATCTATGTTCTTCACAGTTTCCAGTGTAGGGTGGCAGAAAACGAGGAGGCAGGGAGGGTGCCAACCCCAGCAAGCAGGTTTGAAATTTGATAGAAAAATGGCATTGGCACCTTTATCTGTCAAATTACAACCAATATTTTAATCTCCCATCATCAGAAATGGACACTTATTAAATTTACATAGCAGTTTTGCGTTTGAAATTTTAATATGCCCCTTATGTGGGTAGATATATATGCTTCTAGTTTCTTTGAATACTACTGTTTCTATCTAACAGGTTGCATACTTCCCCCCTATATTTGAAAAATAACAGAACTAGAGTTTGAAGGTGAAATTAGATGCTGAAAGCTACCAATTCATTTCCTCAGATGCATTTTCTGTAATTTTTTCTTTTAAACTTCAATCAGTATAAAATGTCATTCTTTTTTCTCCAGGCTTACCCGCCACAAAGCAAGACATTGTATATTTCTTCAGCATCAAATAATATTATGTTTAAAAGGTTAGCCATCCGTTATATTTTTTTTTCTTTTAAAGTCATCATATGTTTTTGCCTACTTCGATATTTTAAATCATTCACATGATATGTTATATTCCTGTTGATCATTTATCCTTTTGAACAGTTGTTAAAGCAGTTGATTTTAAAAGGATTCACTATTGGATTTGAATGTTTATCCCACAGTAAGCCTTCTTAACCAGATAATTTCATCATCATTTAAAAATTGTTTCTAACGGATAACATTCTTTTTGAAACATCAGTGCAAGGGTACCTTCAATTTTTACATATAAGACACATTTTCATTTACAGGCAATGTATAACATCAAATTTCAGGCTTACCAGCAAGCATCCCAGTGTAACCTTGTTATAAGATGATGTCTCAAATAGTTTCCATAGTTAGAACAAGCAATGTTTACAACCAAGTAACCAAGGATGGGATCACAGTAAGCATCCCAGTGTAACTTTGATATAAAATGATCTCTCAAAGAGACTTTCCATGGTTAGAGCTAGCAACATTTAGAAACCACGTAGCCACAAGGATGCGCCAAACCGAAGCTAGGTGCTGGGAGTTCCAACTTTGCCTGCATAAAGTTTATTGAATACTAATTTCTCAAATAGAACTGAGCATGCCTGTTCTGGAATATTATGTTTACAACTTGGAATGCATCAATCTGACTTTTTGGACTTCAGGTATTATTAAATCTTCCATCTAATTTTTTGTGATAATAACTGCTATGATGTCCTCCTTTTATTACGTCCTTATCACAGAAAATACCATCACATGGGTCATGAAAGGAAAGTGTCATTCTCCTGCTTACAAAATATCCCTGTAATGTTTAGAGTTGTCATAGTCTGCACAAGGTACTTTCCCCTAAGTGCATACCATTCACATCTTTCATTAGCTCTCCTTTTCAAATAGGAACAAAAGCTTAACAGCTATCAATAACAGTACACATCATACCATATCAGGAGTATAAATACTACAAAGACCACTATTTACCATGCTGGCCTTTCAATGCACTGGGTTTTTAGCATGCTTAGGTTAGGCGGTGGTTCCAAACATTAAATGTCACTTTGGCTCTTACATCTTCAACTCCTACCCAGAATGAGATACCACGCTTAATAAAAATTTCAAAGTTTTAGAGGTTGTTTTCTCTTTGGGATTCTAGATTCAAATTTTAAATCCATGATCTTGGTGAAACCTCCTCCTTAACAGTTATCCTTAAAGGCTTGATTTTTCTTATTGAATCAGATCTTTTCTCCATTGATGAAGACATTTGTTCAAAATGGATTCAGAGTTTTGTACATTCCATTTGTCAATCACTATGATTTTTTCTTTTACTCATTTTGTACCTCTTTCTGCAAGTTTTATCTGAGATTTTACATGCACTTTACTCTTTGTACTGCTCTGCTTATATTGTTTTCTTGTAAAATTCATGTGATTCTATTTGTTGCCATAAACGCATAGTTGGTTGACTTTATGCAGTCAATATTAAATTATTAATAGATCATAATGAACTGTTACTTCTTGGTAGGAACCAAGGGTTCCTACCACAATAATTTAATAAATGAGAAATAAATAATATTAAATAAATAGAATCACTTTTAGATACGAATCACCTTTTGCATTGGTTTGGGAAATCCCTCCAATGGGTCTAAATAATATATGTTTTTATATTTCATCGATGCCCCGAATGATAGAATTGTATAATGTCTTATACCCACTCTAGGGTTATGAGTGAAAAGTCGCAATGCTTACCTAACCCTAATATTATAATATAATAATTAATTATTATATTATTTATTATTCTAACCATAGGATAAAATATATTATTATATTATCATTAATAATTAGGGTTAGGATAGGATCCTAACATGCCACCCCTCCTTAAAACAGCTTTGTCCGCAAAGCTGGAATTGAGAACATTGAAACGGTAGAATAGACGGATTTCCTGTTTCATTGTCGAAGATTCACCTTCCATCCAGATGTTTGAGAACTTTAATTGCCAAATCATCCAAAGATAAAACAACAATGTTTCCATCTATTTAAAATTGGGTTATGGTTTGCATTTTTGCCTGCTTTTGGTGGTCCTTCTTTATAGCATAGGCCATCATAATTTTCTTCAATTTGAAAAGAACACCACTAAATTGGAAATGCTATCGGTAATAATTGTCCAATGCTAACCTCCAACAGCTAGTCACCGCAAGCACCACTTACCCTAACAGCTAGTAAGTAGGTTAAATAATTAAATGAATTTTATATGCTATCGATGGTTAAACTGGCCATGAGCAGATAATATCCTTTCATGTAATAATTGCCCTTTTAATTTTTACAATTGTGTGAGTGTTGTTGTGTTGTACTTTCAACGAGTTCACTGGTATTTTCATTCCTCCCACCGTATCGTAAAGCGAGATAGTTTGTGCTTGCTCACTGGAAATGGTGGTTGTCAACCAAAGGCATGAACAGAAACATGTGAGGCCTGATGCATATATCTTCCCATATTATTATGTCTCCCTCTTTAGGGTTTCATCACATTAACCATAACATCTACTTCCTCAGCATCTTTCATTCGATTTTTCGTTTCTCGAACTATGGACTGTAAAGTCCCTGGCGTCAGGTATTCAGGTTCGCCATTCAACAGCAGGCATATGCACTAGCATGTTCAATGGGAGGCACTGGCATTGTCAGTCTTATTTCTCAAACTTCATGCCAAACTTTGTCAAAATAAATCATTTACCAAATTTCTTTCAAATTTCACTTCTGAAGTACTCTCATTCGAAAACAAACTTGGAGACTTGTTTTACTACCTTACTTTGACGAAGATTTTGCTTACTAAGGCCATCTATCCATTTTCCTATCCTCCACTGAAAGTTCGTTGCACCGTTGATGCTGAGTAAATTGTACATCTTTCACATAATAATTATGCAACTTTTGAATACTATATATTAGTTATTGTATGTACTCACAAAATAAAAATCACTTGTTTCTATGAGGCTGAAGGCAATTTTCATCTTTCAACTTTTCATATCTTTAGAGATAATACTTTAAGGTCCAGAAAGTTTTGAATGAAGGCATAATATGCCTAACCATAGTTCTTTTAATTTCATATTACTTTTCCTATCTTTTTGCGGTCCGTGAACTCTGCACCCATATGTTTAATCTTATACGTATCCAAACACAAACACTTCTACCGGCACTGAGGATCAGTTACATGCAGTGCAAACACTTTTTCTTTTTTTTTTTCCGCATCGTTTTATACTTTTCTTTGAGATCAGCAATGGCAGCAAAGCTTTCATAACATTGGAGGCCTGGTTTGCATGACTGGCCTTAATACCCAATTATTGAGGAGCTTTTGTAATACACAATGATGGCGTTAAAACCAATATGGAAATCCAAAGTAGGAGTGCATTCCCACATAAATGTTAATTTGTAGTTGAACACATGCCACATGAGTAGCCGTTAACTGTAAGTCACTCCAATGTTGATTTCACACGATCTTCGTCCTTCATCGTGGGTATGCATGTGTATTGCCTTTCCAATTCTGCTCATAACGGATACCCATATAGCCATCCCCATGTCTTATTGGGCATTGGAATGTATCCTTTTCAACGATTTTTGTCCTTCATTGGTTGGTATTAATGTGGAACGAAATTCTTTCGTAGGAATATAGGGGATAACCCGAAAGTATTCTCACTGCATTTGGTGATCTTTTTGTAAGTGTTTTTTTATTTTTTTTTTAAAAGAGTGTTGTTTAGCTGAGCAGTTCCAATAACTTCTCCTACGTATACTATCTCCATATTTTAGAAATGTACGGTAAATGTTGTGCACAACTATTGGGCTTCTCTTGCAAAATGTATATTTTATGGGGAAATCGAGCTAGGTCTACAACGGTGTGTTGATCCCTTGCATGACACTATAGATATTATGATTTTCATTTATGAAGTAATCAGGGTACATGCTGTCAGCATGGTGTGCTATTAACTAACATTGTTTTGTAATTTTGGGATTAGATTGAAGTCTAATTTCGGAATATATATAGTGTATGGAAATTGTATGCAAATGTTAATATGCCATAACAAAAATAGACATGTTCGCTTAATTCATCTCAACTAATTTAAAGCGTACTTCAGCATTCATGTGAACATTTGCCATCGTTTTCTAAGGTTTCTTTAATTTGATCAGAAAGAGCATCATCCCACGTGAGGCTTTCCCAACAGTGACATTATTTGGGCAATCATTAAGGGAGTGAAACCGGTAGTTGTTATCTTCTTGATCCACCAAGGAAATGGTTATCAGAATGCCCACGTGACTGTAACAACGCACATACTGTACATGGCAAACAAATACCACCACAAAGCACACGAAAACAAACACGGTCTTGATGGAAGACTTGACGGGGCCTGTTGGCATTTTTGCCACATTAATTTTTTCGATAAAATTTTGCCTAAGTATGGAATTTTAAAGCGGCAAAGAGCATGCAGAGGTGTTAGGTTTTCATGGGCCCTAAACGGGGATGATAAAATGGATGAAATGAGCTTTGGATATTTTATCATTGCAGATCTTTTCGCAAGCTTTCCGGCGATATATTATAATAGGCGATCGGGTCAGCGGATCAAAAGTTATGGCCTCGGGAAGCAACGTCAGGAAGCTCAAATTCGGGACGAAAAATCAGCTTTGGCAGGTCTGGGAAAAGGCCAAAAAATGGCTAAGTTTGGGGCCCTCCCTTGGTCGCTCCGTTTCGGAGCGATTCCGGGAGTCGCTCCCTTTTTCAGGCAGCGCTCGCCGGTGCTCGTTTTTGGAGCGAAAATCAGCAGGAGGAAAAAATTGTAAAAATTGGCTCAGTGTCAGATTGGGAGAGACTCCCGTCGTCGCTCCATTTTGGAGCGCCGCCCGGCGTCGCTCCCTTTTTCGAGCGAATCTCGGCGGGGAAGCAAAAAAGTGAAGAATTTTCTAAGTGTTGGCTTGGGAGCGCCTCCCGTCGTCGCTCCATTTTGGAGTGTCGCCCATTGTCGCTCCCCTTTTTGGGCAGCCGTAGGCGGAGGAAGAAGAGAAGATAGATGAAAATATTCTAAGTCTAGAGCCGCCCGCCGTCACTCAAAGTCGCCCACTCCACCCGCCGTCGCTCAGGTTTTCCAACGCCGCCCCCCGTCTCTCAAAGTCGCCCACTCCGCCATCGTCACTCAAGTTTTCCAGAGCCACCCGCCGTCACTCAAAGTCGCCCACTCCGCCCGTCGTCGCTCAGATTTTCAGCGCCGCCCGCCGTCTCTCCCCTAGTCAACAAAGAAGAGAAAAGAGGACCAAGTTGCCATAGTTTCTAAGTCAGGGTGTCTCCCGATTTCGCTCCATGTCGAAGCAACTCCGGAGGCGCTCTCTTCAGCAGGCAACTTTGGTCAATACCCCCTTACATCAGTGGACTTCTGACCTAGGCCAAACACGCAAATTTCGGGATCAGCACCTGTCAGGATTGGATAGAGAGTGTATTGTCAAAGTACAGCATAGGTAAAACATTGAAGAATAGACTGAACTGTGTCTACCACATTAACTGGACCTGACTTCTCACCTACCATCTCTGCACGGAGTTGTACCATTTCCAGGTGGATATTGCTGCTGGTACACTCATGGTCAGCAGGGGTCAAATCCCGACACTTTTTACAGCTTTTGCAGCTTTTATCAGGTCTTGAGTTTTGTGCTTAAATGTAATTTGGGGGGAAAATCCTGCTATAAATAGCAAATGAACTTCATTGTAAAAGGGTGGAAGGGGGAACATATTGCTAGAGAGCTCTGCTGTAACAGAACAACTACTTTCTAATTCAAAGCATCCTTGGCTCTGCTTCTTGTCTCTTTCTTTTATGTTGTGCTAGTATTTCTACTCCGTGTCCATTTATATTTCTGATTGCTGTAATTTTGAACTCTGGATTTAAGCATTGGCAGTTAAGTGGATCTGGAATACGAAACGGAAGGATACATAGGATAGAATCGCAGTAGCAGTTTCTGTTACATGCTTTGTTTCGATTGTTGTTGGTTTGGATGCTAATTTGTGATCGTGTTGCTTGTTCTTTCCCCACTGATATTGCCTACCATTTACATCTCTTTCCTGTTCCCTTATCTTTTTCAATATTTCCAGTTCCCTTCGTTTTTTTATCTCTTTCCAGCACTCTTATCTAAAACCCCCCAAGTAGGTTAGGAAAGGAGTCGGCCTTATCCAGAGATCGGCATGGGGGGCATCCCTTCCTCCCGGCATTTCAATGTTGGTCTGCGGGTCTAGGGCGCATTGACACACCAAGTCCTTCCCAGGTGGCGGATCCGTGGCCAACAGTTTCTGGCACGGTCTATGGGATGAATAGTCTCCATATTTTAAGGAAGCCCGAGTTCGATGAATCTTTGGCTTGCCTTCATCTGGCAAAATCACTTGGCGACTCTTACTGAGCTAAAGATCCATATTTCTTGATCGTAGGCGCCTTTTAAAGCTGAAAGAAGACACCCCGGAGGAATCAAGGTTTGGTGAGCAGCCTTGACCTCACAAGCGGAGAAAAGAATGTTCACCTGGCGACTCCAACTCAGTGGCGAGAACCGTGATCTTTGCAGACCACTGCTATAATGGCAGACTATCCCAGCTGGTATGATCATGGCCCTCTGAATCTCCAAAGTTGGCACGAGATTCCCAAAAGTGCTCGGAAGACCCTGAAAAAATACAATGGCACTAAGGGAATGGCCGAAGAGCACCTTGAAGATGTTGCTGCTCTAGCAAACTTCCATGGCATAACCCACGAAGATGTCATGATCAGACTTCTGGTCTCGTCTCTGGAAGGAAAGGCGCTGCAGTGGTACAGATTCCTCTGGCGTAAGAGCATCTGCTCATGGGGCGACTTAGCGGGAGCGCTCATCAACACATTGACGGCTCTCAGGATCCCTTACGGCTCTTGATGCACCTCTGGACCATCACAAGAGCACCTCTGGAGGACATCACAGACTTCAATGCCCGATTCTGGAGGAGTTGGAAGAGAATTCCAAGGGACATCCGGCCGACACCCGCCCAAGCCCACCTCTTCTATGTTCGGGCTTTCCACCCGGACATAAGCCTCCTCTTGCTGCTATCAGGTGAACAAAGATTCCCTCAAATTTTTGAGGAAGCAGTGCGTGCAGAGCATCTTTTGCTCCTTTCAGGAAAGTGGTAGTGGGGAGAAACTCCACCACTTTCTCCGGTAGTTGCTGCTCCAGCTCCTGTCTATCCCGTGCAGTATTCACCATGGCAAATCGCTCATACTGTGCAGAGACCTCGAATGCAATCGTGTGGAGCTCAAGAGGCAGATCTCGTCCAAAGCGAACAGTGGGAATATGCAAACACCACCCAAGCGATGAATAATATGGTTGCTTGCAATTTCTATCGAAAGACGGGCCAAGAAGAAGAACAGGATCCAGTGGCAGAACATGAGAGCAAAGAGGGCACACTTTTGCACCCTTTTTGTGTCCCAGGGCATTGCACGCAAGCATTCTGCCAAAGCCCAATAAGCATGCCTCACAAGGAGGCTGATCCTGAGGAGACCCCGACAGAAGGCTTATCACCGGAAGCGTCCTGCTATTGCATCAAGGAGTTGGAGGAGACCGTACTCGAGAGCCCGCAGCTAGTGGACTCTCTAGAGTGGTGGTATTGGCTCCAACCATCACCGCAACCGGTACCCGAAGAGGGCTCTCGTGTGGCGAATCTCCTTGCCACATTGATCATCAATTGTATGGGTACCGGCATGAATGATAACCTGCCACGTTGCACCATGTTCGCAACCTGGCAAACTTTGGGAGGCCAGCCGGACTTCAAAGATCGACTGAAGTACAATCAGATCTGGTCCGAACACTGCAGATTCACCGGATAGGCACCCGAAGCTAGGTTTGTGGTGGCGGCATGCCAATCATGTCGCAAAATTTTGTGTAAATAATGTAAATAGGCCGGCTAGTATGTAAAGTTTCAGTTGTTTTTTTTTTAGTTCGTGCTTTCTTGAGCGCCAAGGAAAGGAGGAAGAAGCAGAAGGGCAGAAGTTGGAGAAAGAGTTTGCCGCCATCAGTGAGCACTCAGAGAAAGACTCAGCGGGGATGACTCTGTTGCCCAATGGATAAAGGCCTGGGTCCTCACATTGAGGCGAGCTCAATGCCCCACAAGCCGCCAGGAATGTTGGCATTTTTGCCACATTAATTTTTTCGATAAAATTTTGCGTAAGTATGGAATTTTAAAGCGACAAAGAGCATGCAGAGGTGTTAGGTTTTCGCGGGTCCTAAACACGGATGATAAAATGGATGAAATGAGCTTTGGATATTTTATCATTGCAGATCTTTTCGCAAGCTTTCCAACGATATATTATAATAGGCGATCGGGTCAACGGATCAAAAGTTATGGCCCCGGGAAGCGGAACCAGGAAGCTCAAATTCGGGACGAAAAATCAGCTTTGCCAGGTCTGGGAAAAGGCCAAAAAATGGCTAAGTCTGGGGCCCTCCCTTGGTCGCTCCGTTTTGGAGCGCCGCCCGTTGTCGCTCCCCTTTTTGGGCGACCATGGGCGGAGGAAGAAGAGAAGATAGATGAAAATATTCTAAGTCTAGAGCCGCCCGTCGTCGCTCAAAGTCGCCCACTCCGCCAGTCGTCGCTTTGGTTTTCCAACACCGCCCGCCGTCGCTCAAAGTCGCCCACTCCGCTCGTCGTCGCTCAGGTTTTCTAGAGCCGCCCGCCGTCGCTCAAAGTCGCCCACTCCGCTCGTCGTCGCTCAGGTTTTCCAGCACCGCCTGCCGTCTCTCCCCTAGTCAGCAAAGAAGAGAAAAGAGGACCAAGTTGCTATAGTTTCTAAGTCAGGGTGTCTCCCGATTTCGCTCCATCTCGAAGCGACTCTCGGAGGCGCTCTCTTCAGCGGGCGACTTGGATCAACACCCTCTTACATCAGTGGACTTCTGACCTGGGCCAAACACGCAGATTTCGAGATCAGCACCTGTCAGGATTGGACAGAGAATGTGCTGTCAAAGTACAACGTAGGTAAAACATTGAAGAATAGACTGAACTGTGCCTACCACATTAATTGGACCTGACTTCTCACCTACCATATCTGCATGGAGTTGTACCATTTCCAGGTGGATCTTGCTGCAGGTACACTCACGGTCAGCAAGGGTCAAATCCCGACACTTTTTACAGCTTTTGCGACTTTTCTCAGGTCTTGAGTTCTGTGCTTAAATGTAATTTGGGGGGAAAATCCTGCTATAAATAGCAGATGAACTTCATTGTAAAAGGGTGGAAGGGGGACATATTGCTAAGAAAGCTACTGTAACTAAACATTTTTCTTTTGAACCAAAATATACTTGGCTCTGTTATTTGTCTCTATCTTTTATGCTGCCTTCTGCAGGTATTTCTGCATCGTGTCATTTATTTTTCTGATTGCTGTCATTCTGCATTCTGGATTTCAGCATTGGCAATTAAGTAGACCTGGAATACCGAATGAAGGATACATAGGATAGAATTGCACTAACGGTTTCTGTTACATACATTGTTTTGATTGTTGTTGGTTTAGTGATAGGTTAGTGACTGTGCTGTTTGTTCTTCCCCACCCGAAACAAATGATATTTACATTTCTTTCTGCATTTCATAATCTCTTTCCTGCACTCTTATCTAAAAAATCAGGTAGATTAGTATAGGAGTCGGCCTTCTCCGAAGATTGGCACGGAAGGCATCCCTTCCTTCAGACCTTTCAATCTGCTGGGCGAATCTAGGGCGCAAAAGATTCAAATCCTTTCCTAAGTGGCAGATTTGTAACCAACAGGGCCCTTCTTCCCCAGTGAAGCCACTTCGCCGCTTTGATCGGTGCTTCCGAGTAGTAATGTGATGACGGAATAGAGAGCGATGGCCTTGGAAGCGAGCAGCATGGAGATCATTAAGTTGTTTCTTAGCATCTGCACCGCCAGCACTTCATTCTTCATCCCGTTCTGCATGATGTTGCCCGCCTGTTGATGGCATTCAAGCCTATGGTCATCGTTTTGGGGAATTTGACGATCCTGTAAATCAAATAACCATGATATGCCACCATCAAATGATTCTAGCTGGTACAGATTTCATCCAAGTGCTCTTCCTCGACACCCTTTTCGTAGATCATCATGTGATTTTCGATTATTTACAATTGCCATAGCTATATATATATATTCTCATTGTGTACAATCCTATACAATCTCTGTATGCCATCGATAAAAACAAAATTAGGTACGTGTTTGACTGGCTATGGCAATTGTAAATAATCGAAAATCACATGATATATATTATAGTTTCAAGGTTCATGACAGTATCTATGATATCAAGAGGTATGGTAGTAAGGTTATTTTTGCTATTTATGCCTAATTCCAGTGATTAGACGATACAATTATTCCTAACAATAAAGATATTGGGCTGACTTCACTAATTGCAACGCATCTAGGTATTTTTTTTTTAACCTAATTTATTTGAGTGAGGATGGTTTGTTGAAAGAAAAAAAAAATCCCATGCAGTGATAATTGATGATTTGGAAGATCTGCCCCCCAAAGACGAACTATCGTTACAAAAGGCTGCAACCTCTCATCCAATAAGTGTGGCATTGAAGCCTCTAGCATGGATTTCCAGTTCTACAAATCTGTAGGTCTTCCGGTAAATGTTTTTTGCATTTATTTTTCTTGTTTAGTTTCTATAATTGACTTTATAAGATGTTGCAGATAACAAGATGTCTCAACACATAGGTCAGTCTTTGGGACGTCGTCACCAACGAAGCCAACCGAATCGTACGGAGAGAACTCGTTTGCCACAACGACCTGGAAAAATCTTACAAATTCTCGTCGAGGACCTTATGAGACATGCTTCACAGTGGCTAAGTCATTCATCTCCTTTGTCGGGAGATATACAGTAATGGCAGTCTTTATTATTAGATATTCAATGAAATTTTAGCAAGATTTCTTCCACTCATATCCAGCAACATTTGTGCGCTATCCTTGGTGCCTAACATGATGTGCATGAATCGCCGTAGCCCTGAGATAGACGATAGAAGAACTGATGAGGATTCGAACCTACATCCAACAGTCCTGGAATTGGCAAACCTCGCTGCCCTGGTTTCCTTCAACGCTTTACTTATACTTGACCGTTCCTGTCACCTATTAAATGTCCATACACACTCACGTTGTCATTGCATTTAACATCTACATCGCTACGACTAAGCACGATAACACTGAAGTATTAAATAGGAAAGATTTGTGTAGGATTACTGTGTTCATTTGAAGTAGCAAATATGTGAGTTCTCCAATTGTAGTCATATATTTCACAAAAAAATGTTCGAAAAAGCGGATCGCAAAAATAGTTAAAGCAGGCAGCACAATGTATGGAAAACAGCATCACATCAATCAGTTTTAGACATCTAACAGCATCACATCACATCAGTTTTAGACATTTAAAAAAGTTAACGATGTGGGCTGTTGCTTGGCGTGTATGCACAGATGAAGACGAGCTCCTTCTGGTAGAAGATTGGTCAATTGCAATCATCGGCGTATAACCCATGTCTGCCCTTGAGAAGATAAGTATATCTTTGGCCATTTGAACCAAAGAGAACCAGTTTCTTTGGCTTTGTTTTTGTTGCAAGAATAATCACCTGGTCGCTAAAAGAAGAAACAATAACTATACCTAGGTGACCCCTGCCATGAAATACAGATTCAGATACTGAATTCGGTTTCTCAAGACCAAACATCGGAGTATTAGAAGAAACAAGCTGTGCAAGTTTTGATGCAACATCACTAAGAGAGACCGATGCCTTCTTCTGCTGGTTTGCTAAAGATGCAATAATTACATCAAAAGGTTGCCAAACATCCACAAGAGATGCAGTAGTCAAGGGAGGTGTCTTAAATTTGTTATAGCAGCTTTGAGTTATTTTGCCGTGAATGGGTGAGTAGATGCATTAAGCACAGCAGATCCACTTTTGCTGCCATTTTTGATCCCGGGAGGAGGCCAAGGTGGAGGGCGATTGTCTGAGAGTAAAGTGCTATTCCACATAACCAGCAGACACTCAAACTGATCCATTGCTGGATCAAATCCTTTGAAATCTGCAAAAGCTTTTATTCCTTCTTTGTCATTATATAATTTATTCAAGAAATCATTGCGGATCGTATTGAAGATATCATTGGGAAATATTGTTTGCTGCGTCAGGGTTATATTAAGTTGATTTTCATCTTGATGTCTGTGTGTATTTCCTATATGCAAGTTTGTAAAACACAATTTCTCGTCCTTGATATCCTCATCTTCAGCATACATTTTTTTTTTTTTAAATTGCATTTTTAGGGTTTCCATTTTTTTCCGGAAATGCATTATGTACCATTTTAAAATTTATGGTTTCGGGCTCTTCCGAAAAAAATTTACTAATAGTGTTTTCTATAATGTTTTCTAAATGTTGCACACTAAAAATGTTTTCTAAACGTTCCCAGTGTGCTTTCCCCAATTCCCGAAATTTTGCCTTCAATTTCTGAACTTCTTTCTAAACTTTTGGTCCCACATGGCTGGATCCATAATGCTCTGATACCAAATGGTAGGAACCAAGGGTTCCTAACACAATAATTTAATAAATGAGAAATAAATAATATTAAAATAAATAGAATCACTTTTAGATATGAATCACCTTTTGCATCGGTTTGGGAAATCCCTCCAATGGGTCTAAATAATATATATTTTATATTTCATCGATGCCCCGAATGATAGAATTGTATAATGTTCTTATACCCACTCTAGGGTTGAGTGAAAAGTCACAATGCTTACCTAAGCCTAATATTATATATTATAATATAATAATTAATTATTATATTATTTATTATTCTAACCATAGGATAAAATATATTATAATATCATTAATAAATTTAGGGTTAGGATAGGATCCTAACACTTCTCTTCCATGCTATTTGTAGCTCCATCCATAACTTACGAATTAGTCATATGAATTATGACTTGGCTTCTTGATGATAGTTCTAACAGTTCTTGCGCATAGCTGTTTTCTGACCCTATGAGTTTCTCTTGGGGATATATCCCTCAAATAAGAGGATAAAATAAGTAGGTATCACAGCTTCTTCCCACAACTACTATTAGAAGTTCTATAATGTTATGCATGGATCCAAACACTTTCCGATTGTCTGTTAAAACAAATTAATTAATGACTTTATTGGCAAAGAACCTGAGAGGTCGATGCATCTCCATGATGATTTCCCTTCTTATGTCTTCAGTATCTTTTCTTAAGAAAAAGGACACAAGTAATAAGCAAGAAAAGTTAAAAACACAAACCATTTAATCATTTCACACAAATCTTGACTGAAATCTAAGTAGGATTCTTCCAAAATATTTCAACTGAGCAATGGCTACGATGTACAATAGGTATTATATAAATTCCAATAAATTTATTGATCAGAAATAAAAAGAAATGTGTTGCTTCAAATTAGAATGAAGGTGGTCAGATTGTACCTCAATTTTGGAGCCTCATATCCTGCAACAGAAGATAATCAAGCAAAATTAATGACTGTTAGTTTAGAGAGTAATGGAGTTTTGAAACTGAACACTGAATATAACTTCCATTGCATTTCCCCACCATTTATACTGTGGTCTTAAGGAGACACATAATCACAGATAAATATCCCAATACTCAAGTACAACATGAAGTACAGGGAAAACAAAATAACACCTAGAAGATAAGAAACAAAATATGGAAGTAAAGAGAAAGCAAAGAACCACATAAGGTCTTTGATTAGTATGGGGGCATGTAATCATTGAAATGTTATAACCATTTTAACAAGCTATAAAAATATTATCCGATACTCTTGATCCAACCAAGCAAACTCCATGCATTTTAATTTGAAGATGCTAAGTCAAATTTCTTATTCCACACCTATTTTAACTAATAGAGTTTCAAATATTGTATGTAAATCTATGATTAGATTCTGCATATAAGATAGCGTTGGATAGAAAGCTAATAGCTAGTTCTGTTCTAAAGCATCACAAGTAAAGTCCAATAAAAAGTAACAATAATGATAGATATATGTGTGTATCCTAGTATCGAAAGAAGCCTACAATCTGTTTGTCACATCCGTCTATCTATCTATAACTGTCTACATGCAACAATAAACGTAAAAGTGAAACCACAAGGTTTGAACCTTTAAACTCATCACAAAAATTTCAACTTTTAAACAAGTAAAATCATGTAGTTTGTTAGTTTTGTGATTGTTAGGACCCCATCCTAGCATTATTATGTAATTCTCATATTATTATGCAATGACCCCTTTCCAACGTGGGGACCCCATTCTAATGATATTTTGTAATCGTTATAAAGAATGTAACTGTTTGTTTGGTAAAAGATTCTAGCTCAGGTGGCACTTTGCGTGTAAGCCAACTCTTGAGCGTTAGGTTAAGGTTTGCATAAAATGTATCTTTAAAAGACAAAGGGGCATAAACGAATGCATTTTTTGCATATTGAATCAAAGTATTGAAGGAGGTTGCCCCCTCGAAGAGGCCAGCAATTTTGTATTGTGCTTTTGTGAGATGAATATAGATTTCTACATTTCCATTTTGTATTGCAAATTTTGTTCTTCATGAATTATTGTTTTATTGCAATAATTGTGTGGATGTGCTTATTTTAATTAGAAGGTTCTTAACAAATGATATCAGAGCACTTTCCAAGGTCGTGTTCTACTGCGACTGCAATAGTTCTTGCCCCTGCCATTTCAACTGTTAGGTATAAATTTTCCATGTTTTCATTTTTCTACTTGTTATCCAATTAAAAAAAAAAAAAAAAAAATCGAGCCCTTTTTTTCCTATTTTAGTTTAATAGGTTAGAAACCCTATGTCGAGGGTTTTAAAATATCACGGAGGAGCTATCGTTATCGGCTAAGCTAGATTGCCCGTAAAGCGTCTAGTGAAATGAGGGGCGATCAGGTCCAATACCGAAGCCTCAAACAACACCCGTAAACGGAATTGAGCTCCCACATATCTTCAGGTATAACAAGAGGCCCCCCTAGGATTAGGAGAAACCTTTAGCCCCAGGATTCTTTTCGACATGTATCTATCAATAGTGCACTGAGCACAGTACTCAAGAAGATCACCCTGTTGTATCGTCAAATAGGCTAGTGTGCTCAAGGGTATACATGGAATCCTCCTTGAGTAGTGGCCTGAAATATTGGTCCAAGCACTATCATTTGTCGTTGTGGTATAATAGAGGGCTATGGAAAGTACATAATCCTTGGCCTAGAGTACCCTATTTTTGTGAATGTTTTTCTTGCACTCCAAAAACCCTACCATAGAAAGTGAGCATACTAAAGAGACTACACTATCACAGAATTGACTAAACCAAAATAGACGAAAGAACCGGTGGTGAAAGTAACAGTGCAGACAAGGTCTACCACTAACAGTCAAGTATCATTTCAATCAAGGCCACAGTCAATATAGTCAAGATAGAGTTTGTTTATGCAGTTGTCAGTCACATAGTCAGTAATAGTTAAGGCATAGTCTGACCATGCAGTTGTCAGTTACAGTTGGGAATCATACCAGTCAGGGTTTTTGTCAAAAACAGAGTCTGCCAGAATAGTCGTCAAAAAAAGCGAGTTACAAAGTCGAATAGAACAGTTGTCAATAACGAACATTGCAAAGCCTATTAAGGGGTTGGACAAAAGTCAATTGTTGTGGAATATAGCTCATTGTGATTGTCTCATCGAGCTGATCATTTTGGTATATAGCCTCCATTCACTTTTTCTATGGTGTTGAAAAACGTCATTGTGAGACCTAGCCCATTACATTCATCTTTTTCGAGCTTATCATTTTGATATATAGAACCCAAACACTATTTCTGGCCCATCACTAAATATAGTAACTCCTAGAACAACACTTCTATTTTTAGTAATTCAGTTTGGGTGGTCCAAATCAAACATATATGGCTGGAGGGACTAGAGGTTCAATGAAGGAGTTAGAACAAAGAGAATATATGGAGCAATTAAATCATTCACTTAGTAACCTACAAAGCCAAGTGTCACACATTGGACAAGAAGTTACAAAGATGAAAGATCACATGCAGGTTATCACAATTAATCAGATTATATCCATTGAAGAAAATTCCTAGAGGTTGAAGAGCGATTAAAATAAGCCCCAAAGGTATTCGAGCATCTGAAAACTGAAGTATTGGGTGGCAATTCAGTCAATAAAGAGAAAGGAGTTCATCATGCTCTTTTTGAAACAGATACCCCATTTAAGATGCCTAAATTAGACTTTCCCAAGTTTAATGGAAATGATGTTAATGGATGGTTGTGTCTAGCAAATCAGTTCTTCAAATTCCAAAATGTACCCCAATATTTGTGGATCACCATGGCATCTTTTAACTTTGAATTTGCGGCCCTACAATGGTATCAATCGCTACAAAACACGACTCCTAGCCCTTCTTAGAAAGACTTTGAGTCCCAATTACTCACTCGTTTTGGCCCTAGTGAGTATGAGGACTTTACAAGAGCCTTAACCAAATTAAAACAAACCTCTACTGTCTTGGAATATCAAACTCAATTTGAGAAATTGCCTAATAGGACAAAGAAGTTGAGTGAAGGATTTTTTCAAAGTTGTTTTATTAGTGGGTTGAAAGATAATATCAAGAACAAGTGAAAATGTCCAAACCCCAGTCTATGATGCAAGCCATAGGATTGGCAAGATTAGCAAAGGAAAAAATTTCTGCTCAAAGGAGATCTTCCAAATTTCCACTAGCCAAACCCACATTTCCATCCAAGTTTAAATCAAATACTAGCAATAAATATCCACCAATCAAGTGATTGACTAGGGAGGAAATGGATGCTCGTAGAGCACAAGGCTTATGTTGTACTTGTGATGAAAAAATATTCACCAAGGCATAAATGTGTGCAACAAAAGTTGTTTTTGTTGGATGTGGATGAGGCAATAACCATCGAATCTTCTAAGGAAGAGGAACATATAGAACAATCTGATGTCCAAGAAGAATCCCAACCGGAAATTTCGGTGCATGCCTTAGCAAGAATATCAACTCCCCAAACCATGAAGGTGATAGGACACTTCAAAGGGCAAAAGGTCATAAATCTCATTAACTCCGAGAGCACCCATAACTTCATTGACCCAAGGGTAGCCAAACAAGGAAATTGCTATATTAATACTTATAAATCCTTTTAAGTCATGATTGTCAATGGAGGAACTTTGCCTTGTAAGGGAAAGTGTAGAAATGTTAAAATAAAAATAGGGGAATATAATCTTACGGCAGGCATGTTTTCCCTACCCCTAGGTGCGTGTGATGTTTAAGGGGCTCAATGGCTGAGACTGTTGGGTTTAGTATTATGGGAATTCTCTGAATTGTGGATGAAATTCAGCCAACAAAGGGCAGAGTACACATTACAGGGCTTGAAGGCTGGGACTACTCATTTTGTGACATCTCATAGGATGGAAAAACTATTGAAGAAGTCAACCCATGGAATTGTGGCCCAGTTATTTCCTATACAAGACTTAGGTAGCAAAGACAAAGACCAACCCAAGGAATTATAGTTGTTATTGCAAAAAAATGCCGCAATTTTTGGGGAACCCTATAGTCTATCCCCTCATCATACTCATGATCATGCAATTCAGCTTATTCCTGGTAGTCTTCCTCCAAATGTCCGCCCTTAAAGGTATGCATATGCCCAAAAATCAGAAATCAAGAAAATGGTGCAGGAACTTCTTGTTGCAGGGGTTATTCGTCCTAGCATCAGTCCCTATTCTTCCCCAGTGTTGTTGGTACGGAAAAAAGATGGGTCTTGGCGTTTGTGTGTGGATTTCAAAGAACTAAATAAAATAACGGTTAAAGATAAATTTCCCATTCCAGTAATTTATGAGTTTTTGGATGAATTGCATGGAGCCCAATGTTGGATTTGCGATCAAGATACCATATTACCATCAAATAAGAACCAAGGAAAATGGCATTCCTTAAACGGCTTTTAGGACTCATGAGGGACACTATGAATTCTTGGTTATGCCATTTGGTTTGACCAATGCACCCTCCACTTTTTAGAGTCTGATGAATTCCATTTTTCGGCCCTTCCTTCGCAAATTTATTCTAGTCTTCTTTGATGACATCCTAATTTATAGTCTCTTTTAGGAGGAGCACTAACAACATTTGGATCAGACTTTACAACTTTTGTCTAAAAATCAGCTTTATGCCAAGAGGTCTGAGTGTTCTTTTGGGTTGCAAGAAGTAAAGTATTTGTATCACATTATCACCAAAGAAGGAGTTAGAGTCAACCCTACAAAGATTCAGGTTGTTCAAGCATGGTCGAAGCCTCACCCTCAAGGGACTCTAAGGATTTTTGGGCCTCATGGGGTATTATCGTAAAGTACAAAACTATGGAAAGATCGCGGCTCCTTTAACAGCCATGTTGAAGAAGAATTCCTTTATGTGGTCAGAACCAGCAAAGAACGCTTTCAATGAATAAAGCAGGCTATGACAACCACCCCAGTGTTAGCAATGCCTGATTTTTCTAAACCTTTTGTGATTGAAAGTGATGCTTCGAGCAATGGAATCGAGGCAGTTTTGATGCAAGGACGACCATTGCCCTTCACCAGTAGAGCCCTTTTAGGCTGAAAAATGGGCAAATCTACTTATGAAAAGATGTTAGCCATGTTATATGTTAATCATTGAAGGTCGTATCTCATTGGGCATCATTTTCAATCAAAACCAACCATCAAAGTCTCAAGCATTTCTTGGAAAGGGTAGCCACACCCGAACAACAAAAGTGGGTCTCCAAATTGATGGGCTATGATTATGAAATCACATATAAAAAAGGAAAGGAGAATATAGTGGTCGATGCAATATCAGAATAGTTTGAAGATCAAAGTATGCTAAATGCTATATCCTCACCAATCCCTCAATGGATTAATAATTTCAAAGAAGAAATGGCCAAGGATTCTAGCTTGCAAACTTTGACCAACAAACTTCAAGAGGAGCCCAACTCATGCCTTGGATCCACTTCGGATGGTCAAGACTTGAGATATCATGCCCGATTGTTTATTCCTCAAAATTCACAAATGCGAGATTTCATTTTGTAGGAAATGCATACCTCACCAATAGCGGGACATTTCGGGTTTCTAAAAACTTGTGAAAGGACTAAACGTACTTTCTTTTGGAAGGGAATGAAAAGGGATATACAAATTTTTGTGACCGAATGTGACAGGTGCCAAAGAATGAAAGGAGAAACGATGTGTTCCCCTGGAACCCTTCAACCCTTACCAATTCTAGAACAAGTCAAGGCAGATATTTCTATGGATTTTATTGAAGGATTACCCAAATCAGGAAGAACATCATTTATTTTGGTGATAGTGGATCATCTCACAAAGTATGCTCATTTTTGTTCCTTGCTCCATCCCTACATAGCCTCCATAGTTGCCCAAATCTTTTTAGACTCCATCTTTCTCCTTCATGGAATTCCAAAATCCATTGTGTCAGATAGATACCCTACTTTTACTAATCATTTTTTACAATAATTGTTTAAGTTGCAGGGCACTTAGCTCAAAATGAGTTTGGCCTATCATCCTCAAACTGATGGCCAAACTCCTTAAACTGATGGCCAAACTGAAATTGTTAACAAGTGCTTGGAAACTTATCTTCGTTGCTTTGTATCTGAACATCCTGTAGAATGGGCTAAATGGCTTCCTTTGGCCAAGTGGTGGTATAATAATTCATATCACATTGCGACCAAGGTTACACCTTTTGAAGTCGTCTATGGTCTTCCTCCACCTATAAGATGAATCTTGAATTGGCTTAGAACAGTATGCCTCAACAAGTTGATCAACACCGTTCTGAGCGCAGCTTTGAAGTGGGGGATATTATTTTTCTCCACCTGCAATGCTATAAACAATCGTCACTCCAGCTTCATCAATGCTAGAAACTAGCCACCAAGTACTATGGACCTTACCAGGTATTACAACGGATTGGTGCAAGAGCCTACAAATTGGCTCTTCTAGCCACGTCCAAGATCCATCCAGTCTTTCATGTCTCTTCTCTCAAGAAGGTTGTGGGCAATAAGGTACAGGTTCAATCCACTTTACCAAAACTGGATGAAGAAGGTTCCATCATGCTCGAGCCTGAACAAATTTTGGACTGACTATCGCACACCCTTTGCAACCATGTCATCACTAAAGTTCTTGTTCAATGGCGCAGATTACAACCTGAAGATGCCACCTAGGAGTCTCTCCAACAGCTACAGCAACAGTTTCCTCATCTCCAACTTTGAGGACAAAGCTTTTAAGGGCATGTTAGGGGACCGGATCCTAACATTATTATGTAATTCTCATATTATTATGTAATGATCCCTTTTCAACATGGGGACTCCATTCTAATGATATTTTGTAATGGTATGTGGCATTTGAGGCACCTAGACAAGTGGGGCCATTTCATGTAACCATTATAAAGAATGTAAATGTTTGTTTGGTAGAAGATTCTAGCTTGGGTGGCACTTTGCATGTAAGCCAACTCTTGAGCGTTAGGTTAGGGTTGCATGAAATATATCTTTAAAAGACAAGGGGCCATAAACAAATGTATCTTTTTGCATATTGAATCCAAGTATTGAAGGAGGTTGCTCCCTCGAAGAGGCCAGCGATTCTGTATTGTGTTGTTGTGAGATTTATATAGATTTATGCATTTCCATTTCGTATTGCAATATTTTGTTCTTCATGAATTACTGTTTTATGGCAATATTTGTGTGGATGTGCTTATTTTAATTAGAAGGTTCCTAACAATGAGTTGTTAGTGCAAGAAAATATTTGTGTGGATGTGCTTATTTTAATTAGAAGGTTCCTAACAGTGAGTTGTTAGTGCAAGACGTATGTTTGTAACTCTCTACTATGGAAGTCATTACTGTTTTATGGCAATATTTGTGTGGATGTGCTTATTTTAATTAGAAGGTTCCTAACAGTGAGTTGTTAGTGCAAGATGTATGTTTGTCACTCTCTACTATGGAAGTCATTACTGTTTTATGCCAATATTTGTGTGGATGTGCTTATTTTGATTAGAAGGTTCCTAACAGTGAGTTGTTAGTGCAAGACGTATGTTTGTAACTCTCTACTATGGAAGTCATGCCAGCTCAAAAGCTGAGTAAGGGTTGGAGAAGAAGAGGGTGGGGGTTTGCCATGTGTGTCTATATATGCATAGAGAGGCAATTTTAACTAAGACAAAAATTCTAGAACAGAAATTATCCTACAAATTGTTTCTTCCATCAAAAACATGAATTGGATAATAGCCTCCACACAATTGCCTGCAGAATCAATGAAATTTGAAGCTAAGTTTATTTAGTGATCCTCACCAAAGGGGCTTTAAGTTAAATCTTACTGGAAGGTAAATAATAGATATACAAAAAATGAAAAAGATGTAGTACCTCACAACTAAGAAGTGAGAAAATTCCCATCACAAACATAAGCTCTGCTAGTAGAAGATAGCAGTTACATACATGAATCAAGAAGAATAGAAAGTATGATGATTCCTTGTAACAATGACTAAAATCCATCTCAGTTGTACTGAGAAACAAGTTTGAGTGTACAGCTAGTAGCATATATGTATGGAACATCATCAGTTGTCCCCACTGTTTATATGAATAATCTGTGAATAAGGAATCACAATGTACAACTTCTGCCAGACAAATTCCAAAGCTTATTATTTTCATACTGACAAGGATGGGTATTAGAAATTTGTAATAATTGAAATCATAATTATAAATCTTGGACTTGACAAGAGCCACTTGCCAACCCAACTCTGACTTATGAAAAACTCTGGCAAATTAAAACATTATTAAATATAGGACATTTCACAATAAATATTTTTCTTTTCAATCCACAAACAATTAACCTAACAAACACTTGAATATAATCAAATTCATAATTCAATTTAAGATTCATTTTACCAGTATAAAATTAAAGTTGTGTATCCTAAACGTCTTTCTTTTCTCATCATTCTTTGTTAAATACAATTTATTAAATAAGGCAGTTTCCTCAGGTTTATCTCCTTTATTTTTAATACCTCTTTCTTATTCTTTTTTGGAGTTTAACAAAAAGACGGTTCAGGACTCTTGTGTCTCAATGAGCCACAAAGAAGAAAACCATGTGAAATTACTTTTGCACTCATTCAAGACTCGGACTTTAAATTCTTGCAGATGGCACCAAAACTCTCATGTTAATATGAACAAGAAAGTCATACATCCCTTGGCTCAACGAGCTTCGAGCAGTGAAATCGTTTAAACTCTTTTGAACCAATCAAGCCTCAGACTCAAGAGTCTTATATGTGATGCAAGGAGCACACTATAGTCTGACAACTATAAAGAAGGTTGGGTTTAACCTCAAACTCTTACAAGTTCCAAATATGCATTAAAAATTAGCAACGAAGAAATGTATAATAAGAAGAATATTTATGATTCTATGTAAATATTGCGCTCTAAACAAGTAATTATCACTATGCAAAATTTCAAAAAAAAAAAATTATCACTATGCAAAGGCCCATGGGTTTAGAGCAATTGGTCGGGAGTGAAGAGTTTCACATCTTAAACCAAATTTTAAATCTCCTGGGTAAACTTTAACATTTATCAAATGGCATGAGTTCAATTGGTTAAATATATTGAAGTTCAAGGAGCAGACCCAAGTTCGAATCTTGCCTGGCACTACATGCATAATTGCCTGGCTGTTGTAATACCTCTATGTGGTCATGATGTAATACGGGTGGGGCCCATTTCAGTCCCATATAACCAATTTCAAAATTAATAAAATAAATAAATTATCACTAGGCAAAGGAAAGGTGAATAGCAATTGAATTTTGAGGGAACATGTGGTTCTCTCCAAGAAATTAGATTTAAAAAGAAAAGTGACATGCCATTAGTGATTACACAAGTCAACAACCTTCACCCTTGTTCTGAATTGTTCAAAATGCTTTAAAAGGAAAACAAATCTAGAGGACCTACCATTAGTATTTTTAGAATTGTAAATGCATCTCAACATCCTTCCCAACTACAAGTATGACATTTTCTAGGGTAACATTTTCCTTTTTCGAAGCCTTAATTGCTCTCCCCCATTTAACAAAGAAAACCAAACTCCCTAGAGAGAGAGAGAGCTAATATTCACAGTATGACTTCTGAAACAATTGTGTTCTCAAAGTCTAAAGTTCAGTCATTTGATAGGAAATCCACATTAAGCCCCTTGATAAAGGAAACCTTGTATCAAGACGTGCTACTTTTCACTACCATCTTCCTATTGTATTAAGGATATCAGTGGGCAGATTGTTTACATGGGCCTTAGACATATATTATTTCCTAGAACTATAGGAAGTAATTTTCTTAGGTTACTTTTAACAAGCTCGAACATGCTAAATTTTGTCTAGCGCAATACTACCATAAATTTCACTTATATTGATCAAAGATGTACATGATAAAAGAGAAATAAAACTCGAACATGCTAAATTTTGTGCAGCTCAACTTTCATTTATATGGATCTAAGATCCACATGATAAATGTGAAATAAAACTCAAATGAACTTAAGAATTGAGAAGGACCAACAAAACGCAGCAATTTGTAGAATTAGTCTCAACAATATTTTTCCATTGTTAGTATAGGGCATATTTAGATAAATGGGAGGAATTAAGCACTTGTTACAAATAAATGAAATCACTTAATACAAAATCAATATTAAAGACACAACTCCATCAATTTCTCCCCCCTCTAGAAGAATCAACCCTCCAAAAGCCTTCATCAACGGCAAAAGTGGGAGGAGAACATTGTTTAAATTAACTAACTTCTTTCTATGAAGATGGAAGAAAGCTAATTGTATACACTCAAGATTGCAGGACATCTTGCAAAATTATTTGCCCAATGATGAGCTTCATTCCACCTTTGTTGTTGTACATTTTATGCAGTACTTTGGAAAAGTTTATTCTAATATATGTCACATCACAGTCTTTGAAAGACCTTGTTAGATCCAATGAAACTTTCATTAGTGATTTCCATACATATAATACCAGATGATGACAAGGCTTGCCTGCATAATGGCTTTAAAGTTGACACCCTATATGACATTTTTGAAAACCTATTCCACTTGGTCACTGTTGGAGATATTACATTATTTGGTAAATGTTAAAGTACTTTGGCGTACTATTGTAAATATTAGATTAGGGAGTGTGATTTATATTTTTCTAATGTATGTGTCATTGTGTGAGGAGTGTCCATGTGTTATGTAATAAAGTGTGCAAGTGTCAAAGTGTGAGGTGTGAGTTGTGAGAGTGCAAAGTGTCAAGTGAGTGAGTGAAGAGTCATAGGTGTTAGGTGTCAAATATGCAAGTGAAGAGTCACATGAGATGTGGCAAGATGTAAAGTGAAGAGTCATAAGAGTTTTGTCATATGTGAGGAATGTGAAAGGATGCATCTCCCGGATGTTTGAGGAGAGCAATAGTTGAGTATTGAAGAGTCATTTGTAAGGTTATTTAATGGAGACAAAGCTCCATGCATTGTATCAGAGATTGTAACAAGATCCTTGATATATTTGATGATTTATGAATAATATTGTGAGATTTTCTATTGTAAAATATTGTTGTTCTTATGTGAATGATTTTCTGTGATTGATATTTGATCCTTGACAGTGGACCTGTGAAATAATCTGGAAGAATTCCCAACAGTCACTCGGTCGATTTTTTATGATAATATCACAGGAATTCTGATTTGGGTTTTTGTGTAAGGTGACCATATTGTCGGTCGTCCCTGTCCTGCCAATGGCAATGTCATACAACTTCCAGTGAGGAACCTTCAAAAGTTAATAGTGTTGACCCACTTTCAAAATGTAGAACTCCTAACTGGTGAGGTTGCCTCTACACACAAGAATAGAAAGACTAATGCCAGATGTGTCCATGGTGCTTTTAGTGCTTCATCCAGCCCTCCAGTATCCTCTGTAACCATTTCCATTTGCAACTTTAATTTTTAGGTCTAGAATCATCCAATGAGTTTTGCTCTCCAAGCTTAACAGAAACTTGCCAGGATCTCCTAGCAACTAAAATAACACCCATGCCACATCACAACTCTCATTGCAGCATCCTTGCATGCTATTCCCACAACCCAATTGCTCCTTTACTTGCTTTTGTATCAGCTAGTGTAGGATTGCCCACTTTTCTTTGCAGGGGGTAGCACTGGACCTTGAATCCATTTTTACTTTGCCTTCATTCTAGTTGATCTTATGAGAGATATTACACCCAATAACTCTGACAGAAACGATATTGCAGCATTATTGAGGTGAATTGTAGATTAGCTCCAGAAAAAGAAAGAGCTCATTTCCGTAATTTATTTTTCTCTTTTCTTTACCATCCCATAGATTCTATTGGGTCTTCCATGGACAAAATTAAAATTATTTCATTTCACTTCATTCATTTCATTAGCTTGGATAAAATCAACCCCTTCAAGTTTTAATAAGTCTTGCTTTTGGCTTGGGAGGTAAAATTAGAATTTATTTCAGTTTTTAATTTTGTTTATGTTTCAAGTTCCCTTTCATTTGCAATTGAGGTTAATTAGCATACACTTGGATCAGATCTTAGATTGTTCATTCTATTTTGTGTTGCCATAGTGTGCTCATTTTCTTTCTCCTTTCTCACAGCTTTCTTTTGCCTTGTTTGATTTTCAGTTCTCACAGAATCTTAAATCTGTTATTGTTTATTTTGTTTGCTATGTGGAGTTAGATCATAGATCATATCTTTTGCTGAACTTATCTTTGCTTAAATGTTTATTTAACTCATTTACATTCCATAACTATTATTTGCATTGAAGAAATCAATTGAACCAAAGCTGTTGATGGCAGTCTAGCACTCATGGCCTTCAACCTTTGTCCTTGAGGTCTATATCAAGCTGAACCATCATAGGCTGATCTGTCCTCAGATCTGATTGTTTGCCATAGTTTGGCTGTCCTATTTTGTATTTGCTTGATTGCATTGTATTGGTTATGTGATTTATTTGTTTGAAGGCTTGCTTGTTTAATCATTTGTTTGTCTGCCTTGTCTTGCTACATTTATGATTAAAAATTAAAAAGTTAAAAAGAAAAAAACAGTGTGCTTCTGTTCTCACTTGTTTCTGTTTGGTGCTTAAGTAATTGCACGAAGCTTGTTCGTTAACATCAAAGAAGAGCGAACATTAATAATTTTTGGTTACAGTGTGCAAGTACAAGCAAAAACACAATTTTTGTTTATCTAACACCTCTTTAATCTGTAGTTCTTTACTTTCTTGCATGACAATCTTGCATAGCTCTTGGTTACCATGATATCTCTCAATCATTCCTCTTTGTCACCATCATATCTCTCACTTAGTGTCACATAAAAACATTTCTTCCTTTCTCTTAGGCCCTAGTCTACCCTTCCGTGTCTACCTCTCTCTAGCAAATTTTTAAAATTTTATTTCAAGTATTTTTAATGGTGTAGTTCCTCTTTTGCATTAAGATCTTGACAAATTTGTCAATAAAATATTTTCCATTCATTTAAAACTGAAAAACAAAAATCATAGGTCTACACACATAGGTGTCACTTGTTTGCCCAAAGCCCTTTTTGTTTATATTTTGAGTCAACCCCTTCTCTAGTTTAGTCTGACAGGTTTGACATCAAGAAACTTAGCTCAACCCATAAGAGCTGTTTTCCCTAAATGACGAGATAAGAATGTTTGACTTCTATAGTTTATATTAGAATATTTTCCTGCTTTGTGGCATTCTTTCTATCCATATAAATTAGCATCTTTCTAATTAGAACTTTCCAATTAGTACGTTTTGCATATACTTTGTTCTCTTATCCAGCAAGCACATCTTTATCCTTGTGCATCTATTTAATATATGCCAATCATCAATTTTTACTTTTTTGGCAGATATCTTCTCTCAATTGCTCTTCAGTCTGTGTTTTGGCGCCGTTTGCATTCCAATCAATGCATGTGTCTGTTATAATTTCACTGCAGATACACATCATTTGGTATCGGAGCATTGTTGAGGTCTCCAAATACGCCCTTGCTGACTGGGGATCTATCCTTGCTGACTATCAATTTGCTCAGCCTCAAGTTGAGATTGGTTTCCAGACACTGCCTTACTATTCAGTTTGCTGTCTGTTTTCCCCCCTGCAAACCAACATTCTCCTTTTTACAGTCAAAGTAGATCAGCTAAGTAGAGAATATTTTCTTCCATCTGTTCCCTCCTAATTACTGATTTTTAGAAGTCGTTGCAATTTTAATTTCTTTTTGGTTTTTTTGGGTGGCTTTGTCGTAGTAATTCTTTAATTTCCTCCTCTCACAAATTAAAAAAAAAAAAATGTGATGCCTTGTTCAGGCAGCTCTACACCTAACTCCAATTTGCTTCAGTTGTTGAATCAAGAGTTTGAACGACCGGGAACAGCAACAAAATAGCTGAAACTCATGAATCAAATGGCAAATATGTTTAAGCTTCTCATATGACAACCCCTGTCAGTTCCCCCTCTTCAACTGTCTCAAATGCCAAATTTGCCCTCAAGTTGGACACCAAGATATCCATTCCCCATTTTGATGGCACAACTGATGGGGATAAAGTGGATACTTGGATTCACTGTCTAGAGGCATAATTGAAGATGCAACTGCAGTTCACACAGAGGCACAGAAGATCGTTGTGGATGAGGTCCATATGGAGGATCAAGCCCTCACTTGGTGGTATTGCATGTCAACCTTCTGCAAGCAACAAAGTAGACAGAAATTGCTACATGGAAAGAGTTCAAAACAACTTTTCAGACTCATATGTTGAGGGAATGTTGGTTATTTGGCTTCATCTTCATGAAAAATATGGCCAATCAATCAAACAGTACACTGAAGAGATCAATTCACTCTCTATCAAGTTAGCCATGGTTGAACCTGACAATGTCTTCCGCATCAAATTTGTCTCTAGATTGTTGTCTCATCTTCGAGAAGAGATAAAGCTTATCATAATTACATCCTTACAACATACTTACCAACGCAACAAAAGAAAGAAAACCAATCTATCTTATACGTCTCAAAATAAGTGCACTTCTTCCTTACTCGACACCCCAAATCCTTCCAAGCTTAGGGGTTTTTCCTAATGTGGATCTGCTAAGGGTTGTATCAATGGGAAAAAAGTACTTTTGTGCTTATCATAAGCACACTGGATATTCCATAGAAGAAATCCTTCTTTGGACAAACTTCAATGAAGTACTTGGGCTTCCCCATTGATGAGTGTGGTGTACGTGTGAATCCGGATAAAGTTATGGTACTTCGTGAGTGACACACTCCATCTAATATTTCAGATCTAAAGAGTTTTCTTGGGAGTGTAAACTTCTTCAGGATGTTCATTCATAACTACTCGCATGTTGCACACCCAATGCTTCAACTCACCAATCAGAAAATTTTTACTTGGAGTCCTGATGCAGACAAGAGAAGGGAATCCACCTAAGGACAGCATTCTCAAGCACCAAATTTCCAACTTGATTTATGATCTCTAGATGCACGGTAATCACACATGCGATCGAGGTCTCAAAACGGCAAGCAAACTCTTAAGACAACACTCTTGCAATCTTTGTACAACAAAGTTCAATTGTACGACAAGTTTAATTGTACGTTAGGTTCAATCATACGATTGATTCACTTTTATAATCGTCTAATTATACAACAATTTCCTTCAATTGTATGACACAATCCTATGACGAACGATGGAACTTTCCTATGACGGCACAACTCCTCCAATGATGACAACTCAACGTGATGGCAATGTTCCATACATAAGATAGTAAGGTTTAAGATGGTATCCTTGAGACAACAATGTCTCATGACTCACGACGACACTAACATTGCTTGTACGGCATAATCAACCATTCCTATGACGACCCACTTCATGAGACGACATACTTTAAGCAAAAGACGACACAATATGATAGTATACTTCCTATGCTTGTACGGGGTGATTGGAAGACAATGTCACTTTCTTTGAATGATACTCACACTCTTGATTGAACGATGCTTCCACTCAAATAAAGTTCACAACCTTTTGGTTGAACAATAGTCGACTTGATCGTTTTCCACTCAAACGATGCCTTGTTTTCGCTTGGACAATAATCACATATCCAATTCATTCTTGACAATAATCACATGTCCAATTCGTTCTTGATCGTTTTCCACTCAAACGATGCCTTGTTTTCTCTTGGACAATAATCACATGTCCAATTCATTCTTGACTCGTTGAAATTCAATCATCTAGTTGGCAATGAGTTTGAACAATATCCACTTGAACGGTAGACATTTGAACGGCTCCCTGTAGGAACGACACCATGGACCTTGTGCTTGCTCAAACGATAGTTTGGCTCATTGGTTTATCAATCTTGGTTGATCGACACACTATTCTCGGTTGTACGACAAGTGCATGTATGGTAATCACACATACAACACATCTTCGAACAGCAATAACTCATTCACCCAAACAGCATCTCCTTTCAACGGTAACACCATTCCTATCCTACATTTCTTGCACAACCAAGCTTATACAACACACAATTCAAGCATGATGTATTCACATTTTACACAGGATAGCTCAGAAGGATGTATTTCGACTATTCATTGGCCAAAATGACCATTTCAATTACATGGTCTACAACTTGTAGAACACTAGATCTCCAATTTATACCTATTGCTATTCTTGTCTGACTTACACAGACATTTCTCTATGTTTTCTCCTATCCACTCTCCCCACCGTGCATACCTACCTTTCCTCTTTTTCTTGTTGACTCTTCCTCTTCCACTTCTCTTCCTTTCTCCTTTATTCTCTTCTTCTTCCTCACGCCGCTCTCTCTTCTCTCTCCAAGCATTGTTCCATCTTCCCCTTCTCTCTTTTCCTTTCCTCTTCTTCCTTTTCCTCTCTCGCTTCTTCCTCCTGTGGCAATGGCAGTTGCAAAACGTGTCACAATTACCCTACCTATAACCATTCAAATGCTCCTGCATCATACTCACCAGCTCATGAACATGAATTATTCTTCCAATCTATTACCATTTTAGCTTGGTTGTATTTACAAGGCCACCTTTGTTGTCTTGTGCTTGCCTTCATCGAAGAGCAAAATCTCCTCTTATAGAATGCACTCAACATTTGTTTCATCTTGTCCCACTCCATCGCATCCATCCAACTGCGATCCACACACATTTTGTTGACTACTTTCTCTTGGTGCCAACATCTTTTATTGGAGTGGTTATATCCTCCACAAATCTCAAAAGGATGTAGGTTCCAACACCTAGTTGCTACATGTCCAGATCTTCCACACTAACTGCAACAACCCATCCTCGAACCTTCATCCCCTATATTGCTCTCTTTTCTCACAAATTTGGTCTTATCGCTTCCTGCTTGACCTGTAAATCCAAGACCTTCATTCTTTGGCCTTATATTTGGCATTATGAGCATTTGCAAACCTTGCCCATACCTTCCCAATCTCTTACCATTGTACCCCATTCTTCTCATTAACTTGGAGCCAATACCTTTGGTGTGTCTTTCAAAGCACCCAAATGATCCATCACCACTCTTATCTTTGTCACCATTTTTAGATACCACACACTATCACAAAGTTCTTCATCACACTTTGAAGTACCATTGTTACTATCAACTATGGCAATATGGCCTTTTGTCTTGGTCAACACAACAATCAATGATATCATGACATTCATCTTCTCCTATCTCTTTGTTATTCTTTTTCTCTTTCTCTTTATCTATAGCAGGAATCACCACACATTCATCACAATCGTCACTACTATTGGTGACCTGGGTCAACTGCCTCTTCCCTATGCTTATTCTTTTGCTTATTTCTGCCTTTACCTCTATTGTCATTCATCCCTTCGTCTTTGTCTCATAACCCTTCAAGAATTGTTTTTTTGTATTCAAGCACACTATAGGATTATTGTTCATTTTTTCTCCTTTGTCCTTCAATGGACTTAATGTATATTCCTTACCATTTTTTCAATAGTGTAGGTGTTCACCCTACCATCATGCACTACTTTTCTATCAAACTACCATGGCCTTCCCAACAAGACATGACAAGCATCTATAGGCATAACATCACATAGTATCTCATCCTTATAAGAACCAATTTGAAAGTTCACCATACATTGTTCAATTACCAAAATTTGATGCCCCTTTTGCAACCATGAGACTATACGGATTTGAGTGTTCAATTCTCTTCAACCCAACCTTTTCTACCATCTCTGTAGACACTAAATTATTTGTACTTTTGCTGTCCGCAATCATTTTGCAATATTTACCTCCTGATTTACAAATGGTCCTGAACAAATCCTTTGCATAGGTTCATGCACTTCCTTTGCGGATTTTTGCAATACCTTCTTCGTCATAAGTGACTCTCCTTGTTCTAGTTCCTCCATGTGCTTCGATGAAGCAATACTTTCTTCATCCGCTTGTGCAATCTAGTTATGGGCTTCCTTTCCATGTTCGCTAGTCTATTGTGCTTGAGGGCACTCATATGCTCTATGCCCTTCTTCCAAGCACCTATAACACTTGCCAATGAAACCACGTCCTCCTCCTCCACCAAACCCACCTTGTCCTCTTGACAATTCACCTTTTTATCGGGTACTTTATTTGAAATCACTTTGAGAAGTACTAGTTTCTCCTTCTTGCATATGTTGTCTTCTACCACTATTTGATTGTTCTCTTCCTCTAGAGAATTGTCCTCTTCCTCTGGAATTATTTTGTTGCTTATGAACCAACTTTTCTTCCGCCTTGAGTGCATATGAAATGCCTCCTCGATTGTACTTATTCTAAGCATATTAATTTCATCTTGTATGGACAACCTTAGTCCATTTATATATCTTGCCACCTTCTCCTCATCATCTTCAATATGACCTGCTCTTATGATCAACTTATAGAATTCTTCCGTATACTCTTTCACTCCCAACTCCTTTTGCTTGAGATTTTGGAGTCTTCTAAACAATCCAATCTAGTAATCCGCAAGTAAAAACTTAGATTTCAACTTGGACACAAAGTTTTCCCATGTTTGTATTTTATCTTTCCCCTTTTGTTGTCTCTCGATTTGGACATGATCACCCCATATAAAAGCATGCCCCTTCAACCTCATACACACAAATTTGACCCGTTTTGGATCCTCCATAGATTCATAATTAAAGAATCTCTCCATGTCCGTTATCCAATCTATCAATTCTTCAAGAATTAAACTTCCATTTAAATTGAAAGTATCCATCTTTGGCTTAAGTCCCATGTTTGAGATTGCCCGAATTAACCATTGCTCCACTTCTCCTTGCTCTTCCTCTCAAGATTCCATATGACTAGTTTCCTCCTCTTCATTGTCACTAATCTCCTCAAGATGAACGCCTCTCCTTTGGGCAGTCTCAATCGCATCTAACCTGGCGGTAATTCCTCTTAGCATTTCTGCTATATCCGTTGGTCGAAGTCCCAGACCACACAATCTTCCTCTTCCTCGTTGTGCCATCTTCCTTCGAACTCCTACTCTAATACCAAATGATGCAGACAAGAGAAGGGAATCCACCTAAGGACAGCCTTCTCAAGTAGAAAATTTCCAACTTAATTTATGATCGTTACATGCATGGTAATCACACGTGTGATCAAGGTCTCAAGATGGCAAGCAAACTCTTAAGACAATACTGTCGCAGTCTTTGTACAACAACGTTCAATTGTATAGCAGGTTTGATTGTACAACAGTTTCAATTGTATGATCGATTCACTTGTACAGTAGTCTAATTGTACGACAATTTCCTTCAATTGTACAACACAGACCTATGACGGACAATGGAACTTTCTTATGACGGCACAACTCCTATGATGGCAACTCAACGTGATGGCAATGTTCCATACATAATGATAAGATAGTAAGGTTTAAGACAGCATTTTTGAGATGACAATGTCTCATGACTCACGATGACACTCACATTGCTTGTACAGCATAATCAACCATTCCTATGATGACCCACTTCATGAGACGACATATTTTAAGTAGAAGACAGCACAATATGATGGTATACTTCCAATGCTTGTACGACGAGTGATTAGACGTCAATGTCACTTTCTTTTGAATGGTACTCACAATCTCAATTGAACGATGCTTCCACCTGAATGAAGCTCACAACCTTTTGGTTGAACAGTAGTCGGCTTGAATGTTTTGCACTCGAACAATGCCTTTTTTTCACTTGGACAGTAATAACACGTCCAATTCATTCTCGACTTGTCAAACAACAATCAACTAGCCAACAATGAATTTGAAAGGTATCCACTTGACCGGCAGACATCTAAATCGCTCCTTGTTGGAATGGCACCTTAGACTGGATGCTTGCTCAAACAATAGTTTGGCTCATTGGTTTATCAATCTTGGTTGATCAGCACACTATTCCCGATTGTACAGCAAGTGCATGTATGGTAATCACACATACAACACATCCTCGAACTGCAATGACTCATTCACCCAAACAGGGTCTCCTTTGGATGGTAACACCACTCTCGTCTCGCATTTCTTGCACAACCAAGCTTATACGACATACAATTCAAGCATGATGTATTCACATTTTACACAAGATAGCTCAAAAGGATATATTTCTATTATTCATTGGCCAAAATGACTATTTCAATTACATGGTCTGCAACTTATAAAACACTAGATCTCCAATTTATACCTATTGTTGTTCTTGCCTGACTTACACAGACATTTCTCTATGTTTTCTCCTATCCTGTCTCCCCACTGTGCATGTCGATCTTTCCTCTTTTTCTTGCTAACTCTTCCTCTTCCACTTCTCTTCCTTTCTCCTTTCTTCTTCTTGTCTTCCTCACATCGTTCTCTCTTCTCTTCTTGTTGCCACATTTTGCACGGGGTGCCATGTTTTCAAAATTTGTAAGTGTGTTGCTCTTCCTTACCTCCTCCTCTTTCTTCCCTTTCTCCATCTTTCCTTTTCCCCTTTCCTGCAGTTTCATTCCCCCCTTTTTCCCTTGTACTTCCCCAGTCAAGTTCCCAAAACTGAGCAAGTGTTCCCTGAAAAATTCTAAGTGTCAGGGCGCAACCCGACTTTGTAGCGAAGTCGGGGTGCGCCCTCAAGTCGGTGCGCACTAGGGAATGCAAAGTGCGAAAGCAAGCGATAGGTGAGCAAAATTTGACTAAGTGTGGAGCGCAAACCGACTTTGCAGCAAAGTCGGGGTGCGCTCTTCTTCCTGAGCGCGGTTGGGAAAGCAGTGTGCAGATAATCAGCTAAGTGCTGGGGCACAACCCGACTTCGCAGCAAAGTCGGAGTGCACTCCCCTTTTGGTGCGCAGTTCGAACAGCAGCAAAAATCAGCTAAGTGCTGGGGCGCAACCCGACTTCGCAGCGAAGTCGGAGTGCGCCCTTTGACCGGTGCGCAGTTGGGTAAGATTCGTCAAGCAAGCCAAAAATTGGCTAAGGCACGGAGGCCCTCCCCAACTGCGTTGTTTCCCGCCTGCGCTACCCGATGGCGCTCTGATCCCAGGCGAAGGTGGACAAACTGCCTTTCAAGGCAAACAGGTGTCACTCATCAGAATTCGACAAGTGTCCAGCCTCAAGATTCAAGCCGAGATATGACGGGATTAAGGACAAGCATGGGCCACATTGCCTACGCCAGCTGCCCCCATTTAAGCTGATGTGAAGTTCCATCTACCGCAGCTACCCGCATTCCTGCTGACCAGAGGTTTGACCCGACACACTGCCACGTAGTTGTACAGCTTTCGGGGAGACCTTGCTGCAAGTACAGTCCTCGTCGACAGGAGTCAGCATCGGCAGCTCTTCAACCGCTTTTGTCAACTATTGCCTGGTCTGGGACTTTGTGCCCGTAATTGTAATCGGGGGGAACTTGGGCTATAAATAGCCACATCATTTCATTATAAAAAGGGTGGAAGGAGAATATATTGCTAGGGAACCATTGTAGTTGTGCGTTTGCTTCTAAATACAAGACACATACTTGGCTCTGCTTACTGTCTTCATTTTGTATGCTGCCTCTCCTTGTCATTTCTACCTCATGTTTCTTATTTCATTGCTTACTGTTGTACTGAACTCTGGACTCCGGTATTTGATGATTAAGTATTCCTGGAATGTGTAGATAGAGGATACATAGGATGAATGATAGTTGTAGTTTCTATGGTGTGTTTTGTGTTTAATTGTTGTTAGTAGTGGTGATTGATCGTTGTCGTGCTGCTTATTCCCCCCACCCAACTCTAATCACATTTGGATTCTCTTTCCGCAATTTATCTCTTTCTTGCACTCTTAGCTTACACACTAAAAACCCACAGGAAGCCGGCCTTCTCCGAAGATTGGCACGGAAGGCATCCCTTCCTTCCGACCTTTCAATCTGGTGGGCGAATCTGGGGCGCATTATACCAAATCCTTTCCTCATGGCAGATTCGTAACCAACATTTCCAAGTGTCATTCCATCTTCCCCCTCTCTCTTTTCCTTTCCTCTTCTTCCTTTTCCTCTCCTACTTCTTCCTCCTACGACAACGGTAGTTACAAAATGTGTCACAATTACCTTGCCTATAACCATTTAGATGCTTCACATCAAGTCCTGAGGTTGATCAAGCACTGCTCCTCTACTTGCCTTTCCCAAACTTCCAGCAACCATTCAAGCTTGTGACCGATGCTTGTCAATATGCCATAGAAGTAGTTCTTAAGCAAAGACATCCACTATCCTATCATTTTGAGGCTTTATCATAGGCCAAGCTTATTTTTAACACTTATGTCAAGGAATTTTATATCTTAGTCCAAGCACTCACATAGAAGCACCATTAATTTCTTGGCAAAGAGATCATCGACCCCTTTAGTTTTTGAACTCTCAATCAAAAATTCAAGAAAATTGACATTTGAATTGGGCATTATACATGCAACAGTTCCATTTGGTGATCAAATACAAGAAAGGCATCAACAACACCATGGCAGATTTTCTTAGTTGTCCTCCTTGTGTGCATAGCATCTTGGAGGTTGAATATGCAACTTATGATGAGTGGAAAAACCTCTAATATGTGGATCCTCACTTGGGTCTAATTGTTGTTGTTTTGCAGCAATCGACAGTAGCAAATCAAATACCTTTCCTTGACTACAACTTGAAATATGGGTTATTGTACATGTTGACTAAGCTTTGTGTTCCTATTGGCCCCTCTCATCAACTTTTATTCCAGGTGGCTCATTCCTCTTGTTATGGTGGATATTTTGGCGTGCAGAAGACGTTGCACTATCTTCAATGCTATTTTTATTGGCCTTCTATGCGGAAGGAAGTTGATATTTTTATTCATCAGTGCTCTCTTTGTAGTCTGTCTAAGGCCTCCAATTGTAAGTTTGGATTGTATCAGCTTTCAGCCTTTAACAGTTCCTTCTCGACTATGGTAATCTATTTCCATGTATTTCATTAGTGGTTTGCCTAACACTCAACAACAACATAATTGTAGGTCCGAGGTGTAGACCAATTGGTTCATCCAAACCCCATAAGGGGGGAGGAGGTCCAAGGTTCAAATCTCGGGCCTCGCCGGACTGAACGCTTGTCCCTTTCCTGGTGCTTTCAACGGCGTAAAAGGTTTAAAATGATTGTGGCATGGTGGTTATAAGGGTGGACTGCACGAAGATCTGTGTGGCGGCTTCCGGGGCGGTCAGCACAGAATACTGTGGCGACCATAAAAATCTAGACAGCCTGCCCGGATTCGTGGCAGCTACCAATTCCACCATGTAAATTCAAAAAAAAAAAACAACAGCATAATTGTATTTCGGTTGTGGTGTGTCAATTTTCCAAAATGACAAATTTATGCTTTGCATTAAGTCTGCTAATGCATCCCAGACAACTGACCTGTTTTTAAAACATGTTCGGAGCAATTTGGCTACTACGTAGTATTATTTCTGATCATCACTCCCATTTCTTGAGTCACTTTTGGAAATCATTGGCACATCTCCACTTCATCTCATCCGCAAATTAATGGCTAGACTGAGGTTGTTGATCGCACTTTAGTACATGCTTTGTGCATCTATCATCAACAGACAAGCAATGGGACAATTATCTGCCAATGCCCATTCTTCAACATAACTATAATCGAGCATGCTCCTTTTGAAGTCTATTATGGTTTCCAACCATTGGCACCTTATGAGATTTAGGTTTCTCTTCCAATTCCACATATGTGCCATGAACATAAGGAGCAAGACCAAACTTCTTGCTCTATACAGCATTTGACTAAGATCCATGGCAAATCAACAAACACAAGCAAAATTCAAGGTATTCCATGACCAAAATCAAGTCCCTCACTCTTTCCAAGTTGGTGACTGTGTTTGGCTTCACTTAGACATGCTTCAATTAGACAAGCAAAGGTTTCACAATCAACATCATCACAAGTTGAATCTCATTCAACATGGACCTTATACAATCCCCCAAGCAATGGGACCCAATGCTTTTTGCCTAGATCTTCATGCTCAACTTGGCATCCATGATGTTGTCAATATCTGCCAGATAAAGCAATATGAGCTATGTCACTTACAGAAGGATGTTTCTATCACTAATCATAAGAGAACCGCTTCAGAATTTCAGCAACCCTTGGTGGATGATACTTTGCTTTATGTTGGAATTTGCACCAACTGGAAGAAGCAAACCACTACATGGTTGGCCCAAAAAAAACTTTGCTGACGCAGGCCAAGGGGTTCTCAAAGTCAGCCCTTGCAACAAAGTTCCCTCATTCATTGTAGAAGTTTGGGAAAACTTCTACAAAACAGGAAACAATAGCTTTTTATAGTTATATGCTAGAATGTTTTCCTGCTTTGTAGCATTCTTTTTTATCAAGTAAATTAGCATAGTTATAGTTAACCTTTCTCTCTTTCTAATTAAAACTTTCCAGTTAATATATGTTGCATGTGCTTTGTTGCTTTATCCAGGAAGCACATCTTTATCCTTGTACATCTATTTAATACATTTTAATATAGAATGCAAATCATCATTTTTTTTAATATATATCTTCTCTCATTTGCTCTTTAGTCTGTGTTTTCCTGGTCTTTGCATTCTAATCAGTGCATGCTGCTGTTAAAATTTCACTGCAGGTACATATCACCTAGACTATTGTCCCACTTAATCAGCTAGAGAACAATATTGCTTGAGAGCCCTATTCATTTTGCAAAAGTCTTAATTTTCACTTAACACTGTCATTCCTAAATCGAACGATTCATATTGCACCCACTCAAGATGGCAAGTACCTTTATGGAGTTTGCAAAATAATTTATTTCCTAGCGTTGTATCGCCTTCACTGATTTACACAACTTACACCTATTTTTTGTATGTTGAGATTTCTACGCACCTATTTTTTGTATGTTGAGATTTCTACGCTGAACAAGCTAATCCTGTAGTATATCTACTACAAGAGAATTGACTAAACATGGAGAAAACGTCACCTATAAAATAGGTTTTTGGGTAGGCATTAAAACCGGAGAAAATTTGAAAATTTCAGTTGTAATATTCTAAATTAAATTATAAGTGTCGGCAATGTTTGATTTATAATTTTTATTGTCTTATCTAAAGAGATTAAAATTATAATTTAAATCAGTTTTTTTAAATACACACTCACCACTCACCATCCACCATCTATCATGGTTTGAACTTGGACTTGCAAATGAGAGCCCAAAAATTTAAACAGTTACAATTAAAAAAAATTCAAATTCCCTTTAAAATGAAAAGTTGCCTAGAAGCCTGCCCCATAGGTGTCCTTTGTTAACTACTCCCTACTACAAGCCTACTTGTAATAGAAGTCTTAATGCATCTGGTCCCAGCAAGATGTAATTATAACAACACTTATTTGTGTATGTCCTTTTCTAAATCATCCAATCAGGAAGAGGTCAAGGGTTCTGACAATGTCCTTCTGAAGTATGAACATGTTTAGCATCACCAGAATATAATCATCCAGTCATTTTCCAACTATTACACGCGAATTAACGGGTTTTCCTTTCACAAGGATGAAACGATCCTCAACACATCAAAATTTAGCCAATTCTGTCATTCCGCGGTTTATCAATCTCGTCCCAGTGGACACTCAAACAACTAGCAAAATAAACCCTAAAACACTTCGGCATCCACCATGTGATGTAGGTGAGTTGGAGAGGGTAGGACAATCCTATAAGGGAGGTCCCTGGTTCGTATCTCCACCCCACCAAACGCACATTGAGTACCCAATGCACATTGAGTACCCAAGATCCAGTTGATTATGCTGGTGCCGTCAGGACTGGACGCAAACCAAACGGCCCAACAAGATTTTTTTTTTTTTTCGCTAAATTCATAAAAAAGAGTTCGGCTTCCATGTCTATCTCGAGAGCCAATTATCAGACAATTTAGAAACCGATTTCGTAAATTCATCAACTTCATTAGTTTAAAATTTTAAACTTTTGAATAATCAAATCTTTTTATGTTCTTAGATATTAAATAAATAAATAAAACCAAAAATCAGTTTCTTTTAGAGGGAAATCGGCAAAATCTCGAAAATCGACTTCATCAGCTTTACTAAAGCTTAAAACAGTGGGAAGACAATCGGATCATGAAGCCGCCAAAAAGGGAAGGACGGCACATACCGAAAATGTCGGAGATAAGAATGACTGCGGCCTTCACGTCGGAGGAGCCCGTGACATACACCTTCAAATCATGAAAAGTCTCCACCCGTCCAACCCCTACAGGAGGATGGTCTGTGGGAGGAGCAGACTCACAGCACTGAGGTCCTGCCATTTTCCTATCTTAGATGTTATAGATGACCTACTTTATTTCCTAACAAACTGACTCTGTTAAACTATATATAGACACACACATCGAGTACACCAGATGCCCATTAACGACAGATCTAGAAAAATAGGGTTTTCATTTGTTTTTTGACGATTTAGGCACCCAATCAAATTTTTAAAGATAATGATTGTGCCGTTGAGTTGCTTTCTCCGACCCCATGGAGAATTCAATTGTGTGGAATTGTTTTTGAGTAATGGAAGATCAATGGTTGTGATTTTCTCTCTCTCATTCTTTGCGTCATCCGTGACGTTTTGTATTAACCGAGTGACGTAATAATGGTTGAAATAATAAGTAAATCGCTAATTATTGAGTAAATTTTAATTTGTTTAATAAAACAAAATAAAGAAAATTTGGACCCTCAACTAAAATATTATATTTAATATATTTAAAAAGCATTAAATACATATGAAAAAAAACGATTATGATATCTTTGTCCTATTTAATCTGGTTAAGTTATTATATTTTATGCTATTATAATATATTTGTCTTATTCAAGTTTTTATAGCTAAGATTTTAAAAGAATCATTGAAATGAAAGATTCTAATTACGCCCGTGCGATTAATAAGTGCATGATTGGATGGCACGATTCTGTTTAGTCTGAATTTTTTTTGGCTCTGGCGATTTGGCTTTTGGCGGGAAATTTTTTGTGACGGCGTCTGGTGTTGCTCGAGGGACTCTGGCCCGAAGATCTTGCCTAGGGCTTTGGGGGGTTGTTTCTGCTTTCGCCTGAAGGTTCTTTAGTGGTCCCGGGAGGGCCCGATGGGGTCTCCTCCTGTTTCTCCTGCTGGGAGAAAGACCTCATATGCCGAGAAGTTGAAAGATTTTCCCTCGCCTTCCACGGACGGAGCTCAGCGGAATGCTTTTCAATCGATACTCAAGACTATTGCCAATGGCCCAAATGCTCACCGCGTTAATGGATGCCTCCCACAATCTTCCTCCAGGCCTAAGATTGTAATAGAACCAATGCTGGTCGAAGATACAATCGTCTACCGAGCTAATCACGACTTGATCCGCAAATTCATGGGCATCCGGCCCACACTGAATTTTCTGCATACCTGGGTTCGTCATAACTGGGAGCCACACGGTGAGTACTCTCTATGGCCTATAAGCAATGGGTATTTCATCATAAGTTTCTCTTCTTTAGCAGATAGAAACAGAGCTTTTGAATCAGAAAAGAGAAACCACGGACCAGCAGGGTTATTTGTCCAACCCTGGAGAGTGGGTTTCGACCCCCGCATCGAACCCACGGCTGTCCCGGTCTGGATCCAGCTGTACGCTCTCCCGATGGAGTTTTGGGGTGAGCAGGTGTTGGAATTAATAGGTAATTCCCTAGGCAGATTTCTGGGAGTCTCCAAAGATACCATAGAGGGCAATACTGCTGTCTTTGCTAGAATATGTGTAGAGATGGACATTAGTCAGCCTCTACCAGCTGAGGTGGAACTTGAGCTTGCAGGAGTACCCTGGATCCAGCAGTTAGACTATGAGGCCCTACCTTTCAGGTGTCGAGTATGCCATAAGCATGGACATTTGGCAAGGTTCTGCCCAAACGTAGTGAGCACAAAAACGGAGGCTCCGAGTGGAATGTCAAACCGCCCTAGAGAGGGTAAGTCCAGTCCGGTCAATGAACCCTCTAGCAATTCTCCAGGTCCTGATGCTCAGCAGGATGGCTTTGAACAGGTGAAACGAAAGAGAAACAAAAAGAAAAATGGCAAGGAGCAGGTACAGCTCAAGCCAAACAATCGGTATGAAATTTTTAAGTCATTAGTGGATCAGGAGGACCAATCTATGGAGGGAGTGGTTGGGAATGGTGAGAATGTCAACACTCCACCTCTTGTTTCTCCTTCCTTCACTCCTGTAGTAGAACAGGTGACTGTGCCAGCTGAGTACCTGCAGTCAGAGAATCCAGGGGCTTTGGTTATACACTCTCTAGCACAGCCGGCTATAAAAGATGTTACCATGGGAAATGCAGATAAAAACAGAGAAAGGCCTGCTTTAGGGATTTCCCAGGTGGAAAAGAGATCAAGAAACAATAACTCTCAAGGAGCGGGAAGAAAATACAATAAGGAACTACTAACGGACTCAAGGAGATAAGCTAATCAATGGAGGATTGGTGAGGACCATTGATTCTTACCGCTCTCAAGGTTTTCAATGATTATTCAATCTTGGAATATTAGGGGTTTAAACAGTAGAACCCATCAATCTGCTGTTCAAAGACTCTTAGAAAACCGTAAAACAGACTTTTTGCTTCTTCAGGAGACCAAAATGTCTTTAGATATTATGAGTAAAACTGCTACTAAAATCTGGCGGGGATCGGGTATATGGACGTGGCTGCCCAAGGAGCTTCAGGTGGAATTGTTACCCTTTGGAACCCTCTGGTCTGGACTGCTTTAGAACATGTAGCTTGTAGGGGTGTACTTACTTCTCTCTTCAGAAATAACTTCAATTCTGAGCTGGTCCTTATAACCAACTTTTATGGGGCCCAAGATCTTGATGGCCAGAGGCTCCAATGGGACGTTGTTCTCAACATGAGAGCATACAGGGAGTGTTATGACTGGATTATTGCAGGGGATTTTAATGCAAAATTATCTGTTCGGGACCAGGAAGGTGGCTCCCCTATTTTGGATCCAGGGGATCGGCTTCTGATTGCCCAAGTTCAGGCCTTTAATCTAGTGGGCGTTCAAGGCCCTAGTGTTTTTTTCACTTGGACAAACAAGAGAAAGGAGCCACATAGCAGGAAGGTCAAGTTAGATCGCTTTTTGGTCTCGGAGGAGGCTTTTGTTAAATGGACTTTTAAGTTCCATATTTTGGAGGGCCCTATTTCGGATCATTTTCCCATTTTGCTTGAGGGAGGGACTTCGAGAGGACAGCACCATAGGCCTTTTAAATTTGAGAATTTTTGGTTACAAAAGGAGGACCTTCGACGTGAAAATTTCTCATTGGTGGACAGAAGGCCGTCCACCTTTTGGGACAAGCAATGTTCAAATTTCATAAACGACTTCAATTTGTCAAATTTCAATTGAAACAAGTGGAGGAAAGGAAACAAGTCGGATTTCCGAGTCCCAAAGGGCCCCCTTGGTGGCTAGATGGGAGGAGGTTCGGAAACTTTTTAGGGAAGGATCAATTATCGAGCAACTCAAATCTGAAGATGACGAATCGCGTAAAGCGGTTGAGGACATTGACAACCAAGAGGAGTTATACTTGGAAACAGAGGGCTAGAAATACTTGGTTATTAGAGGTGGACGAAATACCAAATTTTTTCATCGGTCGACTTGTGCTAGGAGACAGATGAACAATATGGAAGTTCTCAAAGATGAACATGGAAATGTCTTCGATACTATTCCCGGTATGCACTCCCATGCTATCGATTACTTTTCTAAACTTTTTAAGGAAAGTATGCAGCAAGATATTGAGGCTCAGAACGAAGTTCTTAATGTTATTCCTCCTATTATCTCTGAAGAGGACAATCAGACCCTGCTTAGACCCATTGAAAGGGATGAACTGAGAAATGTGGTCTTTGGTATGAGTACTGGAAAATCTCCTGGTCCAGATGGCTTTCCTATTGAATTTTTCGAGCTTTCTGGGACACCTTGGAGGAGGATGTTCAGGTCATTACTGAGGAATCCAGATCCAATCGAAGAATGCTCAGGGCGATCAATCACACCTTCATTGCTTTAATTCCAAAAGGGGAAGCGGGGACTCATATCTCTGATTTCAGGCCTATTGCTTTATGCAATGTGATTTACAAAATCATCACTAAGATAATGGTCGAGAGGCTTAAACCCCTTCTTCATAGCATCATTTCTCCTGAACAGGGGGGCTTTGTTGAGGGAAGACAAATATTGGATGGGGTGGTTTTGGCCCAAGAGGCCATCCATTCAATGCAAACTTCGGGCAACAAAGGCATGTTCATTAAACTGGATATGTCCAAGGCTTATGACCGGGTGGAGTGGTGCTTCTTGTCGAAAATGCTGGTTGCCTTTGGCTTCTCTCAGGAATGGATTGATTGGGTTATGAGTTGTGTTTCTTCTCCCTCTTTTTCTGTTCTCATTAAGGGCCTTCCCTCGCTTCCTTTCGGCGCCTCCCGTGGGCTCCGCCAGGGAGACCCTTGTTCTCCCTATCTCTTCCTTCTCTTGGCTGAAGGTTTGGGCAGACTGTTTTTGAGGAGAAGGCAACAAGGTCTGCTTCTGGTATCAAGGTTGGGGAGGAAACTCTGACTCACTTGCAATTTGTGGATGATACGGGTCTGGTTGGTGTGGCCACTCTTCGGGAAGCTAGAGGAATCAGAGATACTTTGAATTTCTACCTAAGGGCTTCAAATCAGGTTCTAAATGTCAGGAAGTCCAAAGTGGTCTTTTTCAATCTCGACCAACGGCTTCAGGAGCGCGTTATTGAGATCCTGGGCTTCACAAGGACTTCTCTTCCAATTGTTTACCTGGGCGTTCCCCTTCATTTCAAAAAGTTAAATATTGATATTTGGAAGAACCTGTTAGCAGGCATCAAAGACAGAATGAATCATTGGGCCCATAAATGGCTAAGCTACGGGGGTAGATTAACCTTCCTGAAATCGGTTATTCAGGCTTTGCCGATCTATAAATTCTCAATACTGGCTGCCCCTCATACCATCTGGAAAGAGCTGGACAAAATGGCTAGAAGATTTTTATGGGAAGGCGCAAAAGGGAAGAAAAAATGGGCCTTGGTTGGGTGGGACAAAGTTACCCAGCCTAAGGATAAAGGAGGGCTGGGCTTGAGAAGTTCTATGCTTAATAACAGAGCTTTGGCTGGAAAACTGTATTGGAGGTGGATTTCTCAGCCATCCTCTCTCTTCAGCAGAATTCTTTCCAGTAAATATTTGGGGCATGTTCATCCCAATGAGGTGGGTCGCTTTCCCTTGGAAGGTCCTGGTTCCTTAGTGTGGCAGACTCTCAAGCTTGGGTCCCAGATTATCAAAGATCAATTATTCTGGAAAGTGGGGAAAGGAGACAAGGCTCGTTTCTGGACTGACTCTTGGGACCAGCATCCGCCCATTATTGTTATGATCCCTGAGCTACAACCTATCATGACCGCCTTAGAAGCCCAGGGTTGGATCCTTATTGATAATTATCTTCTTACCAGTCATTTGGGGGGGTATACTTTTAAAAAGTTTAAGCGATGGGAGGAGTGGCCAATTACTGTCTCTTCGGAGTTGGCGCCTATCCTGCAAAAAATCTTATCAGAAAGGTTCCTCACGGGGAAGGATGAGGAAGATGAATTAGCCTAGGGCTATGGAAGCCTTGGGGTCTACTCAGTTAAGGCTGGATATGAAGAGATCCTCCCTGAGCCTCCCCCACACTCTTTTTCGGTTCAGCATTGGAGAAGGATTTGGCATTCAAAGGGTTGGCCGAAAGTGAATTTCTTCGCTTGGCAACTTATGCATAATGGTCTTCTCACCTTTGACAATCTCAGACGTAGGGGTTTCAATGGCCCCTCTCAATGTGCTTTATGCCTCCAACATGAGGAAACTGCAGACCATTTGTTTTTTGAGTGTCCTTTTACTCATCAGATTTGGGAACGCTGGTTCTCTCAATTTAAACTCCAGGCTAATGGTGTTCTCAACCGTACCAATATTTGGGAAAAATGGAAATGGGGCAAGTTCAATTCCATAGCTCTCCGAACTGGTCGGCAGTTAGGCTTTCTCTTCATTTGGTGGCAAGTTTGGTTGGAGAGAAACGCCCGGATCTTTAGAAACACTTTCTCCTCGATTGACGGCGTTTGGCAGGTCATCTGGAGCAAAGTCACAGAAACTGTTGCTACTTTTGTCAATGAAAAGAATCAGGCTACTCTTGGGCATCCTGAAGAGGGGGTTGAGGGTCATGAGAGGCAAGGCAGATCATGCTGGAAACCTCCCCCTGAAGGCTGGATCAAGATCAATACTGATGGGGCTGCAAAAGGCAACCCGGGCAACGCAGGAATTGGTGTTGTTTGTCGGGATCACTCGAGTGCGGTTCTTTACTGGGAATTGCAGGGATTGGGCAGAGCCACGAACAATGAAGCCGAAGCCTTGGCCATTAAGTCAGCGTCTATCTGGGTCCATCAGCGGAGGTTACAGGAGGATAATTCTTGAATCTGATTCTCAAGTCCTGATCGGCGCTCTAGATTGCTTGCGGAATTTTTCTTTAAAAGCCTGGAGACTGAGGATGTTGATATCTCAAATCAAGGAGTTATGGAGGGAGTTAGATGATGTCATCCCCGTGTATGTGAGTAGAAATCGAACACGGTAGTCGACTTCCTTGCAAAGATGGGTGCTTGAGAAAGAGGTAGGTGTTCGAACTGCACAGTGATATGCCTATGATAGATGAAGAGATTCGGAGTGGTCTGGAACGATCCCTGCATCCATGAGCTCAAAAATGACTAAGGTTAGTTTCTGTCGCGATATCGCGACATATTGCGCCGTCGCGACCCTGTTTGGTAATCTGTCGCGATTTCGCGACATGTTGCTCTGTCGCGACATGTTGCTCTGTCGCGACATGTTGCTCTGTCGCGACCTATCCTGGATAACTGTAGCGATTTCGCTACCCTTTTGGTTGCTGCGGCTTTGGGAGGAAAATTGTAGCGATTTCGCGACATGTTGCGCCGTCGCGGTCGTTGATGAGAAGGTGTCGCGATGTCGCGACCTTTTTGGTTGGTTTTGCTGTTGGAGGAAAAGTGTCGCGATATCGCGACGCTTTGAGAAAAATTGCATGAAAGGGAAAAACCGTCGCGATATCGCGACAATTTTTGTGAAAAGCTACTCTAAGGAAAATTCGTCGCGATTTCGTGCCTTTTTTGAGGAAAGGACACAAAGGGGCATACTTGTTGCGATTTTGAGATGTTTTGAGCAAAATTTAGTTAAGGGGAAAAATCGTCGCGATATCGCGACCTTTTTGAGAAAAGCCTCCCAATGGATAACCTGTCGCGATTTCGCGACATGTTTATGGAAAGGAAGCACAGGGGCAAACCTGTAGCGATTTCGCTACAGTTCTGGAGAAAAACTGCTTGCAGGAAAAACGTCGCGATTTCGCGACTAGTTTTGGTAATGGGCACCTCGGGGGTGAACATGTCGCGATTTCGCGACACTTTTGCGGATGGGGCGCCCAGTGGTTTTCTTGTCGCGATTTCGCTACACTTCCGGCCAGGTGGGGATCCAAGGAAAAGCCGTCGCGATGTCGCGACACTTTCTCAAAGTTGCTGATCAAAGGGGTCCTCGTCGCGATTTCGCGACAGTTTCGGGGAGCAGGTGCCTTCAGGCTTTCTCAACGCGATTTCGCGACGCTTTTGGTGTTTGGGTGATTTGGTGCTGTGCTGTCGCGATTTCGCGACTTTTTTCGTGTGTTGTGGTTCCGGCGCTTTTTGTCGCGATATCGCAACATGTCGCGATTTCGCGACTTGTCGCGTTATCGCGACTGGTTGTTGTGGCGCGGCGGTTGTTTGGTTTGGTGTCGCGATTTCGCGACATGTCGCGTTTTCGCGCCCTTTGTACTTTTGGTCTCTTTGCGCTTGGTTGGGATGCCCTTTCTCCCTCTTGTAACTGTCTTTTGTTTTAATACAAGTTTTTTTCATTTTTTTCAAAAAAAATTACGCCCGTGCGACCCAAATATGGTCTATGGGACCTTAAATATGGAAGTACAATTACTCAAATCATATCATATGATCTTTAATATCTTTGAGAAAGTTGTTCCTTCTGCTATGATTTGTGTTAGCAATTCTCCAATTTTTTTTATTTTACTATCTTCAAATAAATCTGCCATAAACTCGTTCCTAAGTGTTTCTTTGTATTTGTCATGGATATCTGAAAAACTCGAGCATTTATAGATGAAGTGTTCCTCTATCTCTACTGCCCCTATGCTGCATAGAGTACATATCCTTTCTTCCCATTGTTCTTTGGGCGTTGTCCATCTCCTTGTTTCACATCTAAGCCTATAAGAGCTAGTCCTTATCTAAGCAATGAGTATTTTTTCCTTCCACTTGATTTCAGCGATTATATACATTTTTCCTTGTGGTCATACGTTGGGTTAAAATTTGCAATATAATATTATCTTTTCCTGCTTGCATTTTTCTACATTCCACTTCTGAACTTTTCATTCACATAATTTTTTGTCTTTGTTGACATTTGGGCATTCATTTATGTTGATTTCCCAACATTTCATCCATTTCTGATTTTGTTTCATCCATGTATTCTTTCGCCTATGTAACTCTTCGTCCCTAGCTGCCCTAGGCCATCTATCATTTGTCATGTTTTCTGTTTTTTTTCAAGTAACATAACAGCTTGGTCATAGCAATTGCTTCTAAAGGAAACATTTCAGTTTCAGCTAGAATAATAATTTCGTAAGGGGTTGTGGCCTTAATTTTGAGAAAGTTTGTGATTATATATTTTTGAATCCTTTCTATTTGCCTCCATTTTGCATTTGTTGTGCCACTAGCCCACACCTCGCAACCATACAACATAACCGGTGTAACAAGTAGGCCAAATAAGACCTTGGTGGTCTTCCAGTCCCACAACTCGACATTCCTACACCTATTTTGAAGTGCATATAGTGCTCTCCAACCACTTTGAGTTCTTTTCATCCTACATGTATTCCAATTAAGTTTGTCATGAAAGTCTATGCCCATGTATTTGTATTCTACTACTACATCAAGTGGTTCTGCAAACTGAAATTTGAGTTGTTGCTTCTTTTTTGCTGACAAAATCATAATTTTTGTTTTGCTCGTGTTCACCTGCATCCCAACTTCTTTACAAAAGAGTTCTAGAGCTTGAAGGTGATCTTTTAGATCTTTGGATGTTTTGGCCACAAGAATTACATCATTTGCATACATGAGGAGTTTTACCACATATTTGGCTAAATGCACACCCTCTCCCTCAAATTTGTTTATCCATTCTTCTAACTTGTCAATGTACAGCCCAAATAAGGTCGGAGATAGAGGGCAACCTTGTTTGACACCTATGTCACTACCAAAACATTCAGATAACCCTTCCTGTGTTCTGATTCTAGCCTTTACATACTCATATAGTCTGTGAACTGCTGCCCTATAGTGAATTGGAACCTCTAGCTCTTCCATTCTGCTCCATAATTTTTTCCTTGGCACTGTGTCAAATGCCTTTTTGAAGTCTACAAAACAACAAAAAGCCTCCTCTTTTTTGTTCCATATTTTTTCCACTGTGTCTGAGCATGATACAATGATCAATAGTTGAGTGCTTGGGCCTAAAACCTGCTTGCCCCTTTGCTCTCTTTCCCTTTTATTCTGCCCATATTCTGATCCTACGCTCTATCATACTCCCAAAAAACTTTGCAAAGAGAGGGTTGATCATGATAGTTCGATAGTTTGAGGGATTATTTACATCTCCACCACTTTTAAACAAAGTAATGGTCAAGCTAGTTGTCCACTCGGTAGGGAAGCCATTTTGTATGACCTCATTGAAAATTTATTTGATTTGCGGTGCCAAGATATCTACCCCCATTTTATATGCTCTGCTTAAAGATTGTCTATGTCACAGGCTTTACCAGTTGCTAACTTTTTTATCCCTTGAATAATGTCTTCAATTGTGAAAAGTTATTTCTAAACAAAGATAGTAGGGGGTGTCTCCTGCTGGTTACTACACTGATACAGTTGTTTTGAATGCTCCGACCACTGATTAATTGTTATGTTATTTTTAGTTTGCATCATTTTCATGCTTAGTTCCTTCCAAAATCTCTTTGGTTCATGCTTCCATAAGTAAATCAATTATTTTCTCCTTGTTCTAGTGTATTCTTCTTTTTTTTGCCCTTACCAGTTTCTCATATGTTTTTTTGTTTGCTCTTGTTTTACCCATTGGTTCCTTTAGTAATCTTCGTATTTTTTTGCAATCTTCATCGAACCATGGGTTGGTTGGGAAGTTATTCCTTTCTTTCTTTTTAGGTTTAGCTCTCTTGCATTTGTTTAGAGCTTCTTGAATAACGTGCATTAACCATTCACTCTTAATGTAATCTCTACTACTGTGATGTAGTTCTTCCCTTTCCTGTAACTTGTTATTTAATACTGCTCTAAAATTCTATCGATTTTCATCTGTTATGAGAATGTTTCCCTTCTAAGGATATTTATTTTGATTGCCTTGCAAGTGTTTTTCCCTTGGTTTGTCTCCATGCATTCAAAATTTCATAACAATTGGGTTGTGATCTGACTTAAGTTCCACTGGAGAATCTTCCACTTCTAGCTCCTCTATTTTTGGTATGTAATTCTGTGAGCATATTACATAGTCTATTACACTTTGTCCCTTATATGTTTTGCATGTATACTTTTCTAAATTTTTCCATTTGTTCATCCCATTGCAAATAATCAAATTGTGTATGCTTTGCAAAGACCTAACAACTCTTCTCCATATTGCGTGATAGCCCCATGCTCATCTTCTGAAGTCCTGGTCCACTATTGATTTTCCTCTTTTAGCATCCAAAGAGGATTAATCTCAATATCTTCGTTACCTTCTAGAATGTTAGCTTGCTTATTTGTTGTCCTTGCATTGAAATATCCAATTAATATAATCTCCCCCAACTTATTGTATATTGAAATGTCTCTTTTTAGGGAGGAGTATGGGTCTTCTTTGTTAAGGTCATGTTTCTTATAGAATTTAGAATTCTTGGGAGCAAAATAACATGCTGCTATGCTAATAACTGACTTATTTTCTCGGATATTTATCCAGATGTATTGTTTGTTTTCATCTTGTTTTTCAATTTTAATAACCCTATCCCATTCCTCTTTTATTAAAACCATAATACCCCCATGCCCTTTGCAATTTTCTGCTGCTTTATTCCATATTGCTATTTTTTTGTATCCCACAAATTCTGGAGTCCTACATCCATCGTGTTCATGTGTTTCTATCAATATGATTGTATCTTTGTCTCTAGCAATGGGCCCTAACCCGAGTCCTCTTCTCCAAGGGAAACCTCTACAGTTCCAACTTACCATTGTAATATGTTCTCGGGCGAGCCATACTCCCTATTTGTTTTGGATTTTTTTAGATGTGATATATGTCTTTCCATTTCTTAAATATGCATGTTTCCCTTCATTCCTTGCTGCCCTCACATTTTCCCATTCCTTATTTCTTTCTTCCTGATGTAAAAATGTTAGGTCATCATCTAAATAAAATTGTGACCCTCTCAGCATGACTCTGTTTTTAAGTAACATTATTTTATCCTCGTAGCTCATCAATGTGACCCGAATATGTTTATCTCTGCCTCCTTCTCTCAGCCTGCCAATTTTGCTTGCTTTTTTATCTGACCCTTCCATTTTAATCGATCTGACAAGAAGTCCCTGGTTAAACGATTTGTGTCTTCCCTGTCCCCATAATCTTTCAACCCTTTGATGATTATATTTGATAACTTCTCATGTCAATTAAAAAATTTGGTTAATTTTTTTTTTTTAAATATAACATTCAATGCAATATAGATATCTTAAATGTAGCGTATATAAAGAAAGTTATAATATATTTGTCTTATTCAAGTTTGTATAGTTAATATTCTAAAAGAAACATTTTATCAATTAAAAATTTTGATTTTTTTTAGATATAGCATTCAATGCAATATAGACATCTTATATGTAGGGTATATAAAGAAAGTTATAATATATTTGTCTTATTCAAGTTATAATATTTTATGTTGTTTAATTTATAAAATAAGGTTGTATAGCTATTTTAAAATCATATAAATTATTTAAATGAAGTATGGTATTGAAGAAGATAAAATTGGAGATTATTCGGGTTTTGGTTCTTCTTCGGGATGTCCAAGGTTCAAACTGCGACATGGGCGAGTGTGTGAGGGGATGGATGTGTGGTGGCTTTGTGTTAAATTCCCTATTGATAAGTATAGCTCTCAACTTTATGAGGGTTCATATAGTTGGGAGGAGTTGCTCAACCCTTGTACGTTAGGGGTTTCTCACAATAACCAAATCCAAAAAAAAATTAAATAGGATCAAGATTTATTTATTTTTTATTTTTTATTACATAGGAGAGTTGGTTACATCCACTATTTTTAGTAATTGGTTAGCGTAGGGTTCAAACCATAGGGACTGCTCTCAACAAACTTATATATCTCGTTCTTGTTGATTTGTCATGAGATGGGGACCATCGATCGCTCAATATTTGTATCATCGCATCAATCTGGTGTGCACTCAAAGGATTCGGAGCAGAATACTATCTTTGCAAAGGGTTGGCTTTCTCCCAAGGTTTGAACCTAAGTCTCTCAAGATTTTTTATTTGGTTAGTATGATAAACCCCTACGACAAACACATAGGGTTGAGCAGTCTTCTCCCAACCATGATCCCCCGTAAAGTCGAGAGCTATGCTTATCAGTAGATAATTTAACACACCACACATCCACCCCCTCACACACTCTCCCATGCCACGGTTTGAACCTAAATGGGATAAAGATATATTTTTTGGTTACATAGATGAATTGGTTACAATTATAATTGGTACCAAAAATCAAGTTTTTTATTCTGACACATGACAATGAAAAGTATCGGCATGGCAAAAGCACCATTGGTCCTTTTACAATTGCACTTTCACCATCATGAGCATTAGGGGTCATGTTTGAGCAAGAAAGGTCAAAGGCAAAATTTAGCAAAAGTGTCAACAAAGTCATGAAACCAATATTAACATATTTGCTTTTAAAGCAATAAATGCTCCAAATGCGGGCACAAGGAAGGTTGATTTAATTGATTCATGAAACTAATAGTAACACTTTCACTTTTAAAGCAATAAATACTTCAAATTTGGGCACAAAGAAGGTTGATTCAATTTGGTTGATTGATTAGCTAATTGATGAAGGGTTTGGTAAGCTTGAATATTATCGATGCACTCAAAATTGGGTGTTTACATTTACCTCTTTTTGATGCATTTATTGCATAGTAAATGCATCAAAAGTTGAGATAGATGTCCCAATTTTAAAACAAGAAGATTTATTGTTGCTTATGGTTGGTGATGCAAGCTGATTGATGATTTGATTGTTTAATTAGAGTTGATGTTAAAATTTGTATTAAGTGTATCATTAAATGTTGTCATGCTCTGGTTTTAGATGAAAAATCAAGTTGGACTAAGGAAAATCAACTTGATTATGATCCACATTAGTGTAATGACAAAAGTTGACAGACAACAAAAAAGGCTAGGGAGGCTAGGGGTAAAAATGAATTCATTTTTACTATTAATAGAGAGAAAAAGAGAGGTCTAGAGAAATAAAAGCAACTAGATTTTTTATGGCTTAGCATGCATGCCTACCACACCAATCATATGGGGTGGGGGTACCTATAGCAAGATGGGCACTAACATCGATGAGTGATGGGTGGATGTGCATGTTAAACGATTAATCATGATGAAATTGTGTTTTAATAAGGTATATTAGATAATTATAATAGATCGTTTATGATTTGATGTGAGTGGAATAATTAAGATGAAAATGTTATGTAAAGTGAATGATTGATAATAATTAATTAACAAATGAAAGATTACAAATGGTTAATGAATAATTAAAAATGATTAAGTGGAATGATTGGACATGATAAAAGGTACATGATGCACAATGATAGATGACAGATGCATGATGTGCCTGAGAGGGAATTACTATGGTACAACTATTTATAGCTATGTACAATTTCCAATTTGCCATAGGGATTTTAGCTTAGATGTGCCTAGGGGGTCTTTAGCTTTAGAAAAAATAAAAGAGATATATATACAAATACATGCAACTACATACATAGAGATATGCTTAGAGATTTTCCCAAGGGTACTTCAATTAGCTTTTCCCAAAGGACTTTTGGTTAGCTTTGAGATTTGCATGGGGGAATTTAGCTTTGCCTAGAGGACATTTGGTTAGCTTTCATATTTGTCAAGGAGGACTTTAGTTAGCTTTGATATTTTCCCAAGGAACTCTACTTAGCTTTGCCTAGAGGACTTTTGGTTAGCTACTATGATATAAATGTTTGTACAAACATGTAAAACAATGATTTGTCTTTAAACAAATGTATAAGAGACTATAGGACTCTTGATTTACCTCTAAACAAGTGCTTAAAGGATATTTGCTTTGCCTATAGGACTTTTGATTTAGCTTCACTTATAGGGCTTTTGATTTTCCTTTAAAAAAATTCCTAAAGGAATTTTGCTTTGCCTATCGGAATTTTGATTTAGATTAGAGATTTGCCTTTACAAAAATACCTAAAGGAATTCTAATTTGCCCATAAATATTTTAGACTTGCCTTTACATAATTACATAAAGGACTTTTTCTTTGCCCATTGGACTTTTGATTGGAGATTTACCTTTAGACAAACATCTAATGGCCTTATGCTTTACCTTTAAACAAATGCTTAAAGGAATTCTACTTAGATTGACTTGCCTCATAGAGAAGTATCATAGAGAACTTATGATTAACTAGTGTTTAAACAAATGATGCTCCCAACTTGGAGGAAGGATTCATTATTGACCTATTGCCCCCATGCATGGTAGTGCATGGGAAATAAGAGATGATATGACTGATATTTCTATTAGCACCTCCAAACCTCATAGTATTCATCATGTAGCAAGTGGTTGGTGGTTTGGAAGAAGTGTTAGAAATAGTGAGTTGTCATTGATGTCAAAGGAACAAGGTATTTAAGGCAGAAATATTCTTCAAGGGTGATGAGCTTATAAGGATGGATAAAATATCAATGATGGACAATCATTCAAGGCAAGCATATAATTCAGATGGAGCAAAGCAAATAAAATATTTTTAAGTAAAGGTTTATAATATTTAATATCATATTTAAATATTATAAAGAAAAGTTTAAAAGAGGGACAAAGGTTTAAAGGATTAAGGCAGAGAGGTTTAGAGTTGCTTATAATGGAACAAAGGATTAAAGATTTGATATTATAATGTTTAATATCCTAGATTTTAAATATTATAATAAAAAAAGGTTTGAAAAATAAAAGGCGCCAAATATTATTGGAAGTGTTATAAAGCAAATATTTTAGCCAACGTCATTGATAAATCGAAGCACTATGGAGGCATATAAATATGATAATATTTCAGCCGACATCATTGATAAATCGAAGCACTATGGAGGCTTATAAATATGACAATATTTCACCTTAATGAAATGCAATTCGAAGATTGATTCGACGCGGTGAGTGCAAACAACAATGAATAGGAGTATAACAAATATTTGGCAATGAAGAAGGAAGATAATTTAAAGATTGTATTTGCTCCTTTGACATCATCTGTTGGGGTAGCCCAGGTGGTGGTGTGACTTGTGCTAAGTCACTGTGTGGAAGAAGGTTGAGGTTCAAAATTCGTCGATGCCAGTTTTGTTGAGATTTTAGTGTTGTTGAAGAGCACAAAACCCATCCGCGCAAGCTAAATTTTGATGTGAGGTAAGGATAAAGGTTTTTGATTAATTTTTGAAAGGGCAAAGGTTTTTGATTAATTTTTGAAAGGGAGATATAAGGGTGTATGTTGTAAAGTCTTTATTTTACAAATATTATAAAGGGGAGCTATAAGGATTTATGTTATAAAGTTGTTATTTTGCAAAGTTTAAAAGGTAGATATAAGGGATATGTTTTGCACATTATAAAAGGGAGTGATAAGGTAGAAGGTTATTATATTTTTGCATGTTGTAAAAGGAAATATAAAAATATATTTTGTTGATTAAAAAACTTTATTTTGTGAGTGTGAAAAAAGGAGATATAAGGAGTTATTTTCAAGCCTTATTGTGCACATATTTTTGAGAAGTATTTTTAATGTGGATGTTGAAGTGAGAGATTTACTAATCATTTTTTGAAGTGGCCTTAGAAAATAAAATTATTTCTGTCAAGACAGGTTTTGAAGGCACATCATCATCAATGCAGTTTTTAGAGGTATAGTGATTTAATTCCTTACTCAAGGTTTGTTTTTGGATGAAGAAAATATTTTGATGTCATATGGTTGGAGATATAAGGATTGATTTGATGAGCATTAATGTTGAATGAAATTGGGAATAAAAGTGCAAGGGTTTGAGAACAAAGTTGTGCATTGCTTTGATTGAAATTGGGAATAATAGTATAAGGTTTTGAGAGCAAAATTGTGCATTTGTTCATGATTGATTTTGAGAGTAGATGAAAAGGACAACTTTGTGCACAATGATTGTTTTTGAAGTGAAGGTGGAAATCAACAATTACCAGGTCAATAATAAAGTGCTAGACTAGAGCTACCTTTAAAATGTAATAAATGTGAGACATGTGAATGTGAAGAACATATTGAGCATTTGTTTAGTGCATATCATTTTCTATATGTTCATGAAGATAAAAGAATTATGGGTAGAATATGTATGAATTGCTCTAGTTGAGGAAAGTACATTGAAGAATAGATAAAGCACTTGATGACATCATTATGCAATATTTGGGAATAGATGAACATTGTTTGTATACAAGGTTTGGAGCATCTATGAGTAGATTTGAGCAAGCCTTGTGTGTAGAGTTGTGAGCAAATTTGAGCATGTTTTGGTGAGCAGATTTGAGAAAGCCTTATGTAAAGACTTGGAGCAGATTTGAGCAGGTTTTTATGAGCAGATTTGAGCAAGCCTTGTGTATAGGCTTAGAGTAGAATTAAGTAGAGTTGTGAGCATATTTGAGTAGGTTTTGGTGAGCAAATTTGAGCAAGCCTTATGTGTAGGCTTGGAGCACATTTGAGCAGGTTTTGGTGAGCAGATTTAAGAAATTCTTATGCATAGGATTGGAGCATATTAGACTAGAGAGGATTGAGGTCTCTTGTGGATATAGGTCCATGAACTAGAGCAAAGGGGATTGAGGTCTCCTGTGGATAGAGGTCCACGAACCAGAGTAGAGGGGATTGGAGTCTCTTGTGGATAGAAGTCCATGAACCAGAGCAGAGGGGATTGGTGTCTCCTATGGATTGGGATCCATGAACTTGTGAGAGGGGACAAGTGTCTCCTATGGATAGAGTTCCACAAACATTGTAATAGGGAATGAGTTCCCAAGAATTTTGTTGAGAAATTTATAAGAAATATTTCTCCATGGATGTAGCCCACATTGGGTGAACCACGTTAAATTTGTGTCTCTTATGTGTGTGATGATTTATGCATTGTTTCATTATTGTAATTGATAATATTGGATGATATTACTTTGGAAAGAAAAGTAAAATTTTGATCTTATACTATTCACCCCCCTCAGTATAAGCTTGTGTTCTTCAAGAAGTTATAGAGATAGTATTTGAGACAAATTGGATTGATATAGATAGATATAGATTTATGTTTGTAATCTAATTAACACATATTCGTGTCTCCTTGTTCATGACTAGGGGGATTACTATAGGGTATCATTCCTAAAATTGTGTATAGAAAGACAATAGCAATGGCCTTAATTAAAAGATAAGTCTATAAAATATTTGTGGAGAAACAGAGATATTTGATATGCATAAATTATAATAGGTTTTTAATTTACATGTCAAAAGAAATATGATTTATTTTGAGGTGGGACGAGGGAAGATATGCTCACATAAATCACCCAGGGAATACAAAATTACCTATTCTAACTCAAGATGCAATATGCAATCTAGGTAGATATAAGCACATTCATATATGCAAATATAAAATCAGACAAATACAAGCAAGCAACAATAGGTAGCTAAAAGGAAATAGATAGCCAATATAAACTTAAATATAATACATTTTAAGATGCAACATGTTTAATGGTTCTTTAATATATTTTCCACTAAGCATATTAACTATACTTATTAGTTATGATGTATGGACCTAGCCAATTGGGCTCAAATTTGCATTTGAGATTGATTTTGGCATTGATGTTCTTTTGATTCTCTTTAAGGACAAGATCAATGACTTCAAAGAAATTGGATCATACCTTCTTGCTATAGGCACATTTAAGCCTTTACTAGTAGACATTTAGGTTCTCTAAGGTGTGGATTGAATTTTCATCAACGAGTTTCAATTGGCTTAGATGGAAAATACAATATCATCTCCAATAGAGGAGTCTTTCAATAGGATACACAATGAATGCTCCTCTAGCTCAAAAGGAAAGATTAATTCAATATTATAAACCAATGAATAGGGCATCACACTAATGGGAGTTTTGACACTAATACAATAGGCTCAAAAGGTGGGCTATGACTAGATATACTAGTCTCAACTGGTTTTACTGACAAGCTTCTTGAGAATCTTCACAAAAGTCTTGTTAGAGGCTTCAACTTGGCTATTTTATTAAGGATAGTAAGATAGACCATTTGCATTGAATCTTGTATTTAGCACAAATTTTCTAGACATCCTTGTTCTTGAAGGGTGTTCCATTGTCAATGATTAACACTAAAGGGATACCATAATAACTAAGGATCTAGTTGAGGATAAACTTGAAGACTTGGACTCTAGTGGTTGAAGCTAAAGGTATGGTTTTGACCCATTTAGTAAAATACTCAGTAATTGTGATGATGAATTTTTTTCCATAAAATTATAATAGATTGATCTTCCCAATGATGTTTAATCCCACAATGAAAAATGTCGAGAGGTCAACGATTAGAGAACTTGAAAAGGAGAGTGAATAAGTTTATCATGCTTCTAACACTTATCACACCTCTTGACCTAGTCATAAGAGTCCTTTCCTATGGAGGGAAAGTAATAACCCATTCATATGAGTTTTGAAGAACACAAGCTTATACTGAGAGGGGGTGAACAGTATAGCACCCACTTTTTACTTTCTTTCCAAACCAATATCAATTAATGTCCTTAATTGCAATAACCAAATATAGCAGTGTGCATTAATAACTCAGATAGCAATAGTAAGCAAGAGCACAAGTCACCACACACAATTGAGACACAAGATTTAACGTGGTTCCCCCAATGTGGGGTACTCCACAAGATAATATCCTTATAATATTTCACACAAAAATAAGGATCCTTATCCAATACAATGATTACTTTGATATGCTCAAAGCTAGGCAATCCACTTATCTGCTCAAGTAGGCAATCCTAATCTGCTTAGGTAGGCAATCCACTGATCTGCTCAACAAGGCAATCCACTGACCTGCTTCAACAATCTCACCAAGAACTTGCTCAAATCTGCTCAACAAGCTCATACAAAACTTGTCTAAATCTACTCAACAAGCTCACATAGAACTTCTCTAACTCTGCTCAACAAGCTCACACAGAACTTGTCCAAATCTGCTCAACAAGCTCACACAAAACTTGTCCAAATCTTCTCAACAAGCTCACACATAACTTGTCCAAATCTGCTCAACAAGCTCACACAAAACTTGTCCAAATCTGCTCAACAAGCTCACCAAGAACTTGTCCAAATCTGCTCAACAAGCTCACACATAACTTGTCCAAATCTATCCCAAAAATATCCACAAATCTATCCAAAAATCTATCCCAAAGGCCTTCTCAAAGGCTCAATCAATCATGCTCAAGTAGCACTCAAATATCATCCACAAATCTATGAAGGCAAGGCTCAATGATGAACTCAACAATGAATGGCAATGCACTCTACAATGGATGACAACAATGATCCACAATGATCTCAACTCAAATCAATCTCAACTCAACTCAAATCTTATAGAAGCATAAAGAGAATTGTTAGAGACTCAATATGTTCTAAGCTCAATCTCAACTCAAATCAGATTTATAGAATAGTTTGTTTCATGGAACTTGAACAATCACCTCACACAATCACTTGACTAGGTTCAATCAACTCAACTCAACCAATCATCACAAGGGACAACTCTTTCTCACAAAACCCTAGTCCAAGCATGTATCAACAAACTCAAATGTTTCCAACAATGCTCAATCACTAATCTCACATAACAATGATACTCATGTTCTTTTCAAGTTCTTTGCATAACAAATGGGCTTCAACAACTATGCTTATAAAACAAGGTTTAAACACAACTCTCAAACCAAAAAACCTTGAAGCATTCAACCAACCACTTTTGAAAAGGAAACCACAATCAATCCTTTTCACTCCAATGATATTTCAGAAATCAACCACCATAATCAATCAATAGGAGAATGTGCCCATACCTTTTATGAAGATGAAGAAACCTCTTTGGAAATCTGCCACACTCAACAAACTTCTTTTTCAACTTTCAACAAGGGTTAGAGATCATGATTAATATCACAACAATAATATCCAAATAACACCTTATCACTCCTACTCAATAAAATGCATCATGTCCCCTCATGAAAGAATTAATCACTTTTGAAAAAGAACAAAACAACCTTCACTTTTGAACCCCTTTACAAAAATAGAAATATCTCTTTACATACACCTTATTTCTCCCTCTAAGCAAGTTAATCAAATAGCCCTCGAAATAAGCTTTCCAATGATATATAATATGATATACTTCTAAAAAATAAATCACCAGAAATCTCTCTTTTTCTAAACATGCATCATAACCCTTATTCCTCCTAGGGCACTTTAGAAAAATAAAATATATTAAAAATTATTTAACTTGCCTCTGTCCCTGACGGGATTCGATCTCGTGACCTCCTTGCTCAGTGCCTTAACCACAACCAACCTGTCGTTGGGCCACACACCCTCACGTGCTCAAAAGGAGCACCCAACAAAACCTTATGCCGCGAATATCTGTGCCCTCTCGAAACAAAACGCGCTTCACGCGTTTCAACACAACAAAACACCTCCGACGAGAATCGAATGCAGGACTTCCTGCTTCACACCCAACGCATGAACCACTAGGCCAAAGTGGCCTATACGTTTGGCCTTACTCCACAATAGTCACTTCAATAAACACGAAAATCGTAGGCCTCAAAAACTCTTTTCACACACACTTCGACCACGATGCGCAGGCTCTTTTTCCACTCGAATGCAAATATGAGATCGAGGACTTAGGGAAAATAAATTGAAACTTTGGGCATATATATATGTCCTCCCCCTTTCCTTTGACATTGGCACTTATAATTTAATTTTTGTTTTATGCCTTTTCCTTCCTTTGACGTCGGCGCTTATAATTTAATTTTAATTTAAAGTTAAATTTAAATTTTAAATAATTAAAATTTAAACTTAAATATTTAAAATTAAATATCTCCATCACCGGGGCACATTTTTTGATGAAACGAAAGGCCAACCTGGGTTTTAAGAAAAACCCATTTCAAATCTGCCATCCATGGTTTTAAATAAAACCTTTTATTTTGTCTGCCTTGGTTTTCACAAAAACCCTATATATATCCATGCTTTCCAAAATATCATAAATGCTTATTTATGAAATACTTTGGCCACCAAAACTCAATGTGATCCATGTGACATCAATGACAACATAAAATACCTCAAATTTCCAACAATCTCCCCCTTTGTCATTGATGGCAACACCTCTAATGCAAATCACCACAATCATTGCAAAAACCATCTCTGAGAATCAAAGTTGCTCCCCTTGACTCAATACTCTCTTTGGAGGCTGCTCCCCCTAACTCAATGCTCTCTTTGGAGTTGCTCCCCCTAACTCAATGCTCTCTTTGGAGGCTGCTCCCCCTAACTCAATGCTCTCCCCCTTACTCAAATCTCTCCCCCTTTGACATCAATGGCAAAAGGGACACCTATGGGGCTAAAATATATGACTCTTAAGCATAGCCCCCTCACCACCTTCTCTCTTGAGGTGATTAATTTTGGGGTGGGAGTACTTTTACTCCCATATTACATTATTTCTTTCCTCTATCAATTTCCTTCCATATTTTTCTGATATCCTTCTCTTGATGAATTACTTGATCTTCTTGTCTTGAACTTGTTTGACCTTCTTGCCTTGAACCTGTTTGGAATTGAGTCCTACACCATTTTGCAATATGTCCAAAGTTATTGCAATTAAAACACTTGATATTGTAGCCTTTGGATGGTGCCCAAATCCTGAATTCTTTCTTGAAATAATTTCCATATCCATTCCTTTCTTGAACCCTGTATTGTGAAGCTTTGTTTTCATGACCATTATGACCATGACTTCTGAATTGTGTAGCTCTAAAACCAAAACCATTTTGCTCATTTTCTTTGCACTGAGAAGCTCTATGACCAATCCTGTTGCATGAGAAGCAATGTCCCTAAAAACCATACCTTCTTCCTTTGAAGTTTCTTCTAGCAAAATCAAACTTCTTTGATCCATGGACCTCGCAATGTATAGCCCTGTGTCCAAATCCATTACAAGAAAAACAATGTCCTTGAAAAGCCCTTTGTTCATGCCTTGGTTCCTCATACCTTTCTTGACCATTATCCTTATGATCATTTTCAACTTGTGCATTGCATCCTTGAACCTTCTTTGTTGTATCTAAATCCTTTTCCTTAGTTTCTTCCTTGCTTTCCTCTTCAAGAATTTCTTTTTCTTTTGAACTTGATTCACCTATCTCAAAACAAGATCCAAACTGAATATTTGGAGCCATAGGAACTTTGGAACTTTCTTCATAAAACTTAGGTGCTTCCTTGCTTTCATATTTTAGAAATTCCTTTCCTTTTGAGTGTGATTCCCCAAACCTGAAATATGAGACCTTTGGTGCTTTGGAATCTTCCTCTTCTTTCTCTTCATTTGTGTCAAGTAGCAAATTGGCATCCATATTTATTGTCTCTGAAATACATGTTTCCTTCTTAGTGAAAATATCTTGACCTTTTGAGTCATGTGATGGATCAAACTTTTCACGTATGGAACATCTCAATTCTTTTAGATTCTCCTTAACCTCTTGTAGTTGCTCATGGATATCATTGAAGTCTTCCTTTAGATCAGCTACGACATCTATATTTCTTACAATATTCTCTTGTATAACTTCTTCTATTTGGAGTGAATGTTCTTCTTCTACTTCTATTATCCCATAGAAAAACCCTTCTTCATCTTCACTGTCACTAAGATCATTATCATCTTCTATAGCAAACAAACTCTCATGATTTCTTTGACCATGCCTGTTTCCTTGATGTGTCATCTCATCTTCACTATCACTGAATCCATTGCAATATCCTGATCTATGATCTCTTTGACCACACACAAAGCACTGTTCTCTTTCACCTTCTATTCCTAGGAATAGATGTTCTTCCTTTTCATCATCTGACTTGTCTCTATCACTGTGATCTGAGCTATCACTTGCTTCTACAATGTAGTAAGATTTCTTTACCTTATAAAAATTTTTCTTCTTCTCATACTTGTTTTGCTTGTATATGTCATCTTTGTCATGTTTATGCTTTCCATATTCTTTTCTTCTGTGACCCTATTTTTCATTATCACTATTTTCTTCATGTGGACACTTGTGTGCATAGTGACCAAAATCACCACACTTGTAGCATTTGACTTTCCTCATATCTCTGTAATTCCTTGAGTCCTTATTCCTTTTGATGAAGTTAGCTTCCTCATCATTATCTGGATCTCTATCTATCTCTGGAACCTTCCCTTTCTCTTTCTCTGAAGCCTTGAATGCAATCTCTTTTATTGGAACCTGATGCTTACTTACCCTCATCTCATAAGCTGTGAGAGTTCCTTGTAGTTCTTCCATTGTTAGCTTGTTGATATCCATTGTTTCTTCTATTGTTGAAACCTTTGCATCATACTTCATGGGAAGTGATCTCAAAACATTTTGAGTAACTTTTGATTCTTTCATCTCAAATCCTAGGCCTCTCATGGTGTTAGTAATCTCATCAACTCGAAGTAAAAACTTTGCAATATCTTCAGAATCTTCCATTTTCAATTCCTCAAATATTTTTCTATGAGTTTGTAGTTTTGCCAACTTTACCTTGGAATCTCCTTCATAAGTATTCCACAACTTGGTCCACATTTCATTAGCTGAATTACATACCATGACCTTTGCAAAATCTATCTCACGTAGCCCACTCAAAATACAATTTATTGCCCTTGCATTGATCTCAACCAATTTCCTGATAGTCTTATCTACCTCGAGATCACCTTCAACCTTATACTCTTTTTCAACCATCTGCCATACCTCATATCCTTGTGATATCAAGTAGTTCTTCATTCTCATGCTCTAGAAAGCATAATTGTTACCATCAAATAGTGGTGCCTTATTTGTAGATGATCCATTATGTGAAGCCATCTGTGTTCTTGTAGAATCTGCCCTCAAGCTGTTAGCCTTTCTGAAGGAACCCGCTCTGATACCAATTGAAGAACACAAGCTTATACTGAGAGGGGGGTGAATAGTATAGCACCCACTTTTTACTTTCTTTCCAAACCAATATCAATTAATGTCCTTAATTGTAATAACCAAATATAGCAGTGTGCATTAATAACTTAGATAGCAATAGTAAGCAAGAGCACAAGTCACCACACACAATTGAGACACAAGATTTAACATGGTTCCCCTAATGTGGGGTACTCCACAAGATAATCTCCTTATAATATTTCACACAAAAATAATGATCCTTATCCAATACAATGATTACTTTGATCTGCTCAAAGCTAGGAAATCCATTGATCTTCTCAGGTAGGCATTCATGATCTTCTTAGGTAGGCAATCTACTAATCTGCTCAACAAGGCAATCCATTGATCTGCTTTAACAAGCTCACCAAGAACTTGCTCAAATTTGCTCAACAAGCTCACAAAGAACTTGTCCAAATATGCTCAATAAGCTCACATAGAACTTGTCTAAATCTGCTCAACAAGCTCACACAGAACTTGTCCAAATATACTCAACAAGCTCACACAAAACTTGTCTAAATCTTCTCAACAAGCTCACATAGAACTTGTCCAAATTTGCTCAACAAGCTCACACAGAACTTGTCTAAATCTGCTCAACAAGCTCACACAGAACTTGTCCAAATATGCTCAACAAGCTCACAAAGAACTTGTCCAAATCTATCCACAAAATTGTCCATAAATCTATCCCAAAGGCCTTCTCAAAGGCTCAATCAATCATGCTCAAGTAGCACTCAAATATCATCCACAAATCTATGAAGGCAAGGCTCAATGATGAACTCAACAATGAATGGCAATGCACTCTACAATGGATGACAACAATGATCCACAATGATCTCAACTCAAATCAATCTCAACTCAACTCAAATCTTATAGAAGCATAAAGAGAATTGTTAGAGACTCAATATGTTCTAAGCTCAATCTCAACTCAAATCAGATTTATAGAATAGTTTGTTTCATGGAACTTGAACAATCACCTCACACAATCACTTGACTAGGTTCAATCAACTCAACTCAACCAATCATCACAAGGGACAACTCTTTCTCACAAAACCCTAGTCCAAGCATGTATCAACAAACTCAAATGTTTCCAAAAATGCTCAATCACTAATCTCACATAACAATGATACTCATGTTCTTTTCAAGTTCTTTGCATAACAAATGGGCTTCAACAACTATGCTTATAAAACAAGGTTTAAACACAACTCTCAAACCTAGAAAACCTTGAAGCATTCAACCAACCACTTTCGAAAAGGAAACCACAATCAATCCTTTTCACTCCAATGATATTTCAGAAATCAACCACCATAATCAATCAATAGGAGAATGTGCCCATACCTTTTATGAAGATGAAGAAACCTCTTTGGAAATCTGCCACACTCAACAAACTTCTTTTTCAACTTTCAACAAGGGTTAGAGATCATGATTAATATCACAACAATAATATCCAAATAACACCTTATCACTCCTACTCAATAAAATGCATCATGTCCCCTCATGAAAGAATTAATCACTTTTGAAAAAGAACAAAACAACCTTCACTTTTGAACCCCTTTACAAAAAAAGAAATATCTCTTTACATACACCTTATTTCTCCCTCTAAGCAAGTTAATCAAATAGCCCTCAAAATAAGCTTTCCAACGATATATAATATGATATACTTCTAAAAAATAAATCACCAAAAATCTCTCTTTTTCTAAACATGCATCATAACCCTTATTCCTCCTAGGGCACTTTAGAAAAATAAAATATATTAAAAAATTATTTAACTTGCCTTTGTCCCTGATGGGATTCGATCTCGTGACCTCCTTGCTCAGTGCCTTAACCACAGCCAACCTGTCATTGGGCCACATGCCCTCACGTGCTCAAAAGGAGCACCCAAAAAAACCTTATGCCACGAATATTTGTGCCCTCTCGAAACAAAACGTGCTTCACGCGTTTCAACACAACAAAACACCTCCGACGAGAATCGAATGCAGGACTTCTTGCTTCACACCCAGCGCATGAACCACTAGGCCAAAGTGGCCTATACGTTTGGCCTTACTCCACAATAGTCACTTCAATAAACGCAAAAATCATAGGCCTCAAAAACTCTTTTCACACACACTTCGACCACGATGCGCAGGCTCTTTTTCCACTCGAATGCAAATATGAGATCGAGGACTTAGGGAAATAAATCGAAACTTTGGGCATATATATGTCCTCCCCCTTTCCTTTGACGTCGACGCTTATAATTTAATTTTTATTTTATGCCTTTTCCTTCCTTTGACGTCGACGCTTATAATTTAATTTTAAATAATTAAAATTTAAACTTAAATATTTAAAATTAAATATCTCCATCACCGGGGCACCTTTTTCGATGAAACGAAAGGCCAACCTGGGTTTTAAGAAAAACCCATTTCAAATCTACCATCCATGGTTTTAAATAAAACCTTTTATTTTTCCTGCCTTGGTTTTCACAAAAACCTTGTATATATCCATGCTTTCCAAAATATCATAAATGCTTATTTATGAAATACTTTGGCCACCAAAACTCAATGTGATCCATGTGACATCAATGACATAATCCATCTTGGTCTCTTTAATGATTGCTTAGGTTTCAAATGAGGTAGGCATCTAAGAAAAATACCATCAAGGGTGTAGTAGAATAAGATATTGCCAATAATTACATACCTACAAGCACATTGCTTGAGGTTCTTGTACTCATTGCAGTTCAAACCATCAAGCAAAATACCATCGATAAGAAAAGCAAAGATATCCTTATACGAAGGATTAGGAGAAGGAGCTACTTCCATGGAAAGGACTCCCAAAGGAAGCTATCTAGACTCTAAGGTTGAAGGCTCCCTAATTTTTTGAATGATGATCATAGCTCATTCATCATCTAGATCTAAAATAATAGGGAATGCAACTAATGACATTAGCATCACAATAGGATATCTTCAATGGTAATTTTGTCAAAAGCAACCATTAGTTTATTGATGTCTTTGTATGGCTCAAGTTTTTCATATTTACTTTGATAAGCACCATTGAATTGGTTGACTACAAGTTAGAAATATCAAAATACAAAGAGAGTTCTAACCTTAAAGGGCTAATGTTATGCATAGCCCTATGATAAGGGATTCATACTAAACGATATTTTTGGTATAGAAAAAATTAAGCTTAAAGGACAAAGGGACCAACTTCTATAGAGAAGTGATAAAGATGACTCATACTACGTCTTTGAAACATCTAGAATCATCGAAGTATAGGTACAAAGGTTAGGTTGATTTTCTTCAAGGTTAAACATTAACTCGCTTAGAAAGTCTATACCTAAGGGTTGGCTAGCTTCTAAGGATGCAACTACTAGTTGGTCAACAATAACCTAACCTTTCATAGAATTTTGAATGATAAACTCAAGATCAAATTTGCTAAGTACGATGACCCGCTTAACAATTCATCTTGAGAGGTGAGGCATGGACATAAGATTGACCTTCATGATGATACATTTTTTGTGGCTAAGCATGTAGTGTATAAGCTTTTGGAAAGTGGCTAGATAAAGATTTTGTAAAGCGGTATAACAAACTTTATATTTAACCAAAGTCCTATTGATATAGAAAATGGATCACTCTCTCTCTCTCTCTTGGTCATCATATTGCACCAACATATCTCCTAGAGTATGGTTTGTTGTTGTTATGTATAGGAATAATGGTCTAGAGAAATTGAGTGGGACAAGAATAGGGAGAGACAAAAGGAAGGACTTGAGAGCATAAAAGGTTGCTTGATAGTCAATGTCCCATTCAACAACCATATCCTTCCTCAAAATATTTTTGAAAGGTTGACACTCATTAAATAGCTAGGAGATGAATCTCCAAATGGTTTGAATCTTACCTTGGATACTCCTAAGATGGATTAGATTTTGAGGGGGTGGCATATTAACAATAGTCAATATATTATTAGGATCAATCTCAATTCCATGTTGGGATACAATGAATCCCAATAGTTTTCCTATGTAACCCAAAAGATGCAATTTTTAGGCTTTAGGTATACCTTGTATTGTTGTAGCCACTCAAATATGTGCCTTACATCTCAAACATGGTCATTTAAATTTAAATACTAACCAATAATATCATCAACATAGTCATACATGGTGTCATTCATCATTTCATAAAAGATATATGGCATGGCTCTCAAGTAGGTCGCTCCTATGTTGTTCAATCCAAAAGGTATGACTTGATAATAGAAGGTTCTTTATGGGCTGGTGAATTTTTTTTTGGCTTGGTCCTTAGTAATGATTTGATCTAATTATAGCTGGAGAATCTATCCATTAAATACAACATTCCATATCCTACAATGACATTGATGATCATGTCAATGTTTGACAGAGTGAAGTCATCCTTGGTACATGCTTTAATGGTGTCCTAAAAGTCATTGCATAGTTTAACACTCTATTTTATTGGCAATATGGATAACATTAGAGATCCGATTAAAATAGTAAATGACTTTGATGAATCTATCATCAAGAAGTTTTTGGAGATCCTCTTTAAATAGCAAAATGACCTGCAAATGCATATCCCATGATTTTTGGTGTATAGATTTTGCACCAAGAGTGACAACTAGGTGGTGGATAACAAGAGAAGGATCAAGGCTTGGTGTGTTAAGGTAGGACCAAGAAAATATATCTTTTAACTACATCAAAAGCTTAGTGTACTCTTCATGCTTGATTAGGATCAAGACCTTGTCTAGATTAAGGATATTGGGATATTTAGGAGTCCCAATATTAATGTTCATGGTTTCCTCAATTGTAATACTTGTCTTCAAAATGAGGGGGGTGTGGAAACACTTCCAAGCTCCCAAGATCTATAGGATCTAAGACTATTTAATTGTTGTTTATTGACCATTTATAACTTAGAAAAAATATCTACCAAAATAGAAGTCATTCTAGCTTAGATATTTAAAGGGACATCCCTTGTCTCATAATTGTCTTTATCAATAATCAACTTGGGATAAGCAAGGGTTAAGAGATTCACTGAGAGATTGTGTAAATCAAGAGAGTCTAGAATCAATGAGGAGTTATGACCCATCATCATTATTCTTATCCTAAACCAACCAATTTAACAAAATGGTGTTATCATTGGATGCTCTATCAGGAAAGTTAGCTTTATCTTCACCATTAAAAGAAGAAGAAAAGGGAAAAGGTTGACTATGATTGGGGATATAACCTATCCTATAGTGTCCCAATCAGGATTTGGTTTGTAGGGACTGTTTGATGCCCTACTCATACAAACATAGTCCTTTACCTTAATATCCCATATTAGAAAGTATCTACTTAGGAAAGGAATATGAGTTCACCAATGAGCATAAAGCATACTATTGTTCAACTAAGAAAGGATTACTACCATGGATTTTGTCATTGTTGGTGATACTAGTACAAATGAAGTAGCAATTTCCTATTTGTATTATTTTACCCTTACTGCTAGAAGACAAGTCTAAGTTTGAGGAGATGAAGGAAGCTTGGCTAGGTACAAGACACGTTGATTGTTATTTAAATTATTATTAATATTGGTTGTTTTAAGCGTGCAAATGACACATTGTCAAGGGCATGTCAACTTACTTGGAACATGGATTTTTTCCCTCTTGAAAGGGAAATATATTTCTTCCAAGCTTCAAATATGCTAGGTCTTGGCTAGTGCAGATATACTAAGAGGTTGTTGATAACTATTTTTTTAAAGGACCTTTATTGGTTCTGCTTAAAACATAAATTTCTTGGTACAATGCTAAGTAATAGAATGCTTGAATTTTATCCCTATGTGGGCGATTTTTTGGTTTTTTGTTGTCGTCCCTACATGGGTCCTTTCAAGCATTCAGGCCCTCCCCTGTGTGGGACCCAAGGATGATTTTATACCTTGGTAGTAGTTTTTTAAGGATGCTAGCAGTATTCTCTTGGGCAACACACCCAAGACTGTCTCCCTTGTCGTTTTTTGTCTCTTTGGAGCCTCTAGTAATTTCTTGGCTGTTGTAAAAGGTTACAGGACCCTTTCAAAACCCCTTTTTACCAATAAAAAATAGAATGCTTGACTTGTATGAATGCAATGATTAATGAAGTTGTATGAAATATTAATATGCACTATAAAAATACTAGCTTCGATGCTTCAAATATGAACTAATATAGTCCTAATTTAAATGAGCTTCAAATAAAATTCAAAGGTTAAAGGGTGAGATAAAATAAAATCAAATAATTTGATACTACCTTGAATTCTAGCTTCGATCTGGTAGAGCAACAAACTCAAATAAACCAATTCCCACTCGACTAGTATTCACACAACTTGAGGTATGGGATGGTGCAATCTTCAGAGGAACAATAGACTATGAAATAGACCGAGTATAACCACCATCAGCATGCGTAGATTGAACACAAAAAATTCCAAAATACTTTATATTAAAAATATAGTCATCGAATACATTGTCTCAAGTTTTTCAGCTTCAATGGATTACAAAAGTACAACTCAGAACAATAGGCAACTTGGTTCAAAAACCATTCAACTACAAAAGTAAAAGAAGAAAAGAAAACTAAAAGGTGCACTCTGATAGATGGCTTCCAACCTTTGTAACTGGCTAGTGAGCCACTACTTATACAGTTCCTGGCCTTCACCTAGCGTTACACTTTGTAATTAATTTCCATCTGCTTCCAAGACAATCCTGCTGAAAATTAAATGTCTCGCCAAACTTCAGTCATGCTTCTACTAAATGTGCACCACTTCATCTGCAATGCATCCTTTAATAGCTAGACCTTAATAAATTCAATTACATGATGCTGAGGAATTCTCTGGCCATGTCTCATTAATCCTCTGATCTACAAAATCAGGGTTGACCATTAAATTTTTCCATCTTCCACCCTGCATGGCTGCACTTGCCCAGACTTGCATTGAGATTTTATGTCTACCATGAAGTCTACCATATTTAATAAGATCTCCAATAAATCTTTTTGCAAAAAAAAAAAAACAAAGGTTAGAACATTAGAAACTCTATTAATTTAATTTTTTAAAATTTCTTAAGGTTTGAAACCTTAATTAATTATTTTTTTAAAAGGTTTTGGGCATTAGAGGTCTCAAATCATTTTTAAAATTTTTAGAGTTTTTAATCATGCTCACATTGCTCAACATCGAGGGCATCAATCCGGGTGGCATCCAATGGACAAATTCAAATTTCATGTCTGGATCTCATTTCCTCATTGGCAGATTTCATTTTCCAGTTTGTTGAGGTGATTTTTCTAATTTGCCAGGTTGATTTTCTAATTTCCAAAATTTATCTTCAACCACTGGGGTTCATTCTTCATTGTCGGACATTCACTTCCAATGTTGCACTCTACTTTCTCAATGTCAAGCATCATTTCTTCCACCTTGGTGTACCAGATGTATTTTCAATTGCCGGGTGATTTTCTAATAGACGTTAGGGTACAAATTTTTTTTGACCATTTCTAGACTTAGAAATTTCTTCGATTCAACATTGTCAGACATTTTGAACCTCCTCGGGCTACGATATGATGAAATAATTCTGATCTCAACACTTAGGAAATTCCTTTCTTCCAGAGTGACCAGACATCCGGGCTTCCTTTCTTTCTCACAAAGTGACTGAACATTCCGACTTTCTTTCTTTCTTTCAAAGTGACCGGACATCCGAGCTACCTTTATTTCTCACCAAGTGATCGGACATCTGGGCTTCCTCGGGCTAGGATTTGGCAACAATATTTTGGGCTCCTCATTTAGCTCAATTTCCTGTTACATCATTTTTAACATGCCAGATCGTTTGTACCTCCTCGGGCTTCGTTTCCAATTTTTTAGGCTTTATCTCTTTTGTCGGATCAATATTATTGGACTCCGACAATGTGCAATATTTTAGACCAACTCAAGACTTAATAATTTTCTGAATTTTATCTCTCAATGTTACCGAACATTTGTCTCTTTCCCGACAGTGTGCAAGATATCTGGCCAAACTTAAACTTAATAATTTTCTTATTGAATTTTCTTTTCTCAATGTGGCCGAACCTTTTGGACCTCTCCAGACTTCGCTAATGTGCAATAATTTTGGCATCTTGATACTTAGAAATTTTGGATCTCAAAGTTAATTTTCAAATCCTGGAACATAGTCTATTGCTAGGAATAAATTTTACTACTGGAAACAAATTCTCATTGTCTGGAATAAATGATTTTCATGAGGCGCAAAAAAAAAAACAAAAATTGAAAGTGCATAGTTTCTAACAAAACTTTCCAGGCATCTAAATGAGCCAAATGGGTACTCAAATATACTAATAAAACTCAAAAATTCATCCCGAATCAAAAGATATAGCTTTTAGAAATTCGTTGGCTGCATTTGGAAACTACTATTTCTGGAAAGAAATCACATCTAAAAACCTGCAAACCTGGTATCATTGGAAATATGAGCTCACAACAATTCATCCAGAATTTGAATCACCTGAAACGGATTCTTCTATCAAAAGATATGATGATTTCAAATTTGAAGTAAAATCATGACAAGAGGAAGAAAACAAAGAACCCTAAAAATTGAAATTAATTAATTTTAAACCTTAGGATAAACCTTTAAAATTCAATCCCCTGAAATATTAATCCAACATAATGTCTTTAAAACTCTCCAGTATCGAGAGGCCCAGGTTCAAATCTCTCCCCTCACATGTTGCAGATATGTTGTATATAAAAGGTTCCTCATAAAAAAAAAAGAAAAAAAGATGTAAGCAAAAACATTAAAAACTTGATGTGAACAAAAATTTTGAGACTAAAAACCACAAATTTTAGTGGGTCCCCAATCCAAACTAGGGTGTGTTTTACAAGCACAATGACAAGTTGGATTAGAGATTTGACCTTTAGGTTCATTATTAGATGAATAGTTTAAGGTGAGAGATCTTAATGCATCAGTGATTAGAAGCTAAGAACAAGATCAAGAGATTGAAGAGATGAATTAAGATAAGTGCAAAGATGAGCTTTAGGATTCTTGACCGCGATTACTTGGTAGTAGGTGAAGGATTTGGGTCTAGTTGGAATATGATAATTTTTACCCCTATATTCATATTTAAGGCACTAATGGAGGGTTGAAAGGATGCCTTGTATCTCATGGATCCATGGCCTCCTAGAAGAATGTTGTAAGTTAAGTCATAATTCATGACATAGAAATGAGTATTGTGAATGCGGGGTTTGACTCTAAGGGGTAACACTATAATACCACTAGCCTCACATTCTCCATTGTCAAAATCCCTAATAACAAGATTATATTTCTTCAAATATTATTTGGTTGACTGATGAGTCTTAGGCTACAAACATTGAGACCAGAACCATTATTGACTAGGATTCACTTGATGAATTTATCACTGATATAATGGGAGATATTTGATCATAAAGGATTGAGGGATATAATCCTTATATTTGGAAACATATAGTTGCATGATTAACTCTAATGGATCCTACCATAGAAGTAAATATCATTTGAGTCGAGATCTTAAAACATAACTTTTGCAGTCAAAATAATAAGATATCCCTATGGACCAAAAATATCTTGAGAAGCTCAAGGAGTTTTTGGCTAGGTACTTTCAAGTTGATGAAGCAAATCAAAAGTTCCCTTAGCTTTATCTCCTAATTGAATGATTAATGGAGGTCCTTAAGGGGAGTTATTTTCACATGAAGGACTAAAGTAGGTATAGAAGGTTGATTAGATGAAGGATTCTTGTGTTGTTATCTGGTTATAACATAAATGTGAGAGATGTGATTAGATGAATCGAGTGACTTGACCATCCCTTGGTTTGGAGATGGGATATTCCTATAGTGAATTTTATTTGCTATAGTTTGATTATGATTAGGCAATACATTTTGGAAGATTCCAAGTTATTGACTATAATAGGATTGAGAGTTTGAGCTATTGAGAACAACTTGATCTTTATTAATTAGGTCTTAGATTAGGTTTCTAAATATCATGCAATTATTAGTCACATGACCATTAATGTAGTGGAAGGCACATTGCTCATTACGATAAAACCAATAATATTTTTTTCTTTTGGGTTCCAAAGGCTTTGCAAGTGGAAGCTCCACCATTTTGGCTTTCAATAGTTGACATAGGATGGATGAAAGAGGTTTGTATAGTTAGTAGTACTTCCTATTAGGTTTCTTTTGTTGTGGATTTCTTAAACAAGTTTTTAAAGTTTTGTTGTAGTACTAATGTTGTTGGCATAGCGCAAGTATGTAACTCCATTGCCTATAATGTTTTTGTTGTTATATTATCATTTTTTATTAGACGAAGACTTGTCTTCCTCCTTATAGGACTTAGTTTTAAATTGCTCTCTTATGGTAAGGGAAGCCTCTACTATCTTGGCCATATCATCGCACCTTCAAAAAAAGATACATTGATCATCTCTAAATAAAAGGTCAAGTGCTCATTAAGGTTGCCTATGGAGATGTCTAATAGATGTCTAAGTGTAGGTACATACTAATTTATCCCTACTAGGGCTCACCATCTTGCTAAGAAGTTTGTAAAATTCTCATCTTTAGTTTGCTTGAGTTGGTATAGGTTGCTAATCATGATCTTCTCCTTAATTTAGGTAGAATATTCCTTGACAAACATATCAAAAAGGTCTCTAAAGCTCTTAACGATTTGGTAGTACCATTTCGAAGGAGGAGCAATAAGGCTCCTAGGAAAGATCTTAAGTAGTAATGACTAGTCATAAGAAATATTGCTAGAGATGGTTCTAAACAACCTAAGGTGGTTGTCAAGGTCTTTCTTCCATTGTATATTTGAAACTTAGGAGTTCAAAGTTGGGAGAAAAAGGGGAACTAACTATAAAAGGTTTTAAGGTTTGGTTGCACAAGTCGTCATAAGAGTAAATATGATTAGAATAAGACCCTTGGATGATAATCATTTCTAATTTCAATAGTTCTAGATGAGAAGTTAAAGTTTAAATCTTGGAAGAAATATTATTTGATGACACAAAAGGTATGTGCTGAAAGATAGGAGGAATTTGATAATTGATATATGTAGGTGGTTGATATACTTAGGCATACATTATTGAGGTTGGCATCATATGATTTATTCCTAAGGTATTTGAGATGAAAGGATTATAGGATGAAGGATGAGAGATTACATAATTAGCATTTTGAGTGAAACCCATAATTGTGCTTATGAGATTAGAATAAAGGTTCTTAACATGAGGATTATAGTTTGAGACACTTGATGTTACACCCTAATTAGGGATGTAACTCATGCCCACTTGTCGAGATATAGGATAACTTACATTACCTTAAAATAGTTCTTTAAGAGTAGGCAAAGATGAGTGATGTCCCTAAGAATATGGGAGGGTTTGCCTCCCAACCTCCAAGAAGTAGTGATGATAGGAGGATTAGAATTAATGAAATTAGAATTGATGCATTAAGATTTACATTTAAATATCCAAGGATGGATCTAATTGATTTAGAGGCAAAGGGTTTGAGTTAGGTTGTTGGGGATGGTCCATTAGTGAACCTTTTGCTATAGATATACCAAAGGTGTCATGACTATCCCTAATAAAGGATTCCACAATATCTCTATGCTTCTACAAAAAGTAATCCTTGTGAAGTGTGGATTGGAAGACCACCCTTGCTTATCATGGATAGGGATTAGAGAGCCCAAAGGTGTGGAAAATTCCTCTTCTTACTCGAAGGTTAGGTCCTCAAAGGTGGGTTGGTCATTATGAAATTCCACTAAATGATTAGGGCTAATGGTCAACTGATGAGTACAACTATAGGTTAGATAAAATTTCTTGGCCATTGGTTTGGAAGAAAATGATTAGATTAATTAAGTTTTAAAAGTTTATAGAGTTGATTAGAGAAGAAAGAGGAGATGTTTTACCAATCTTATATCCCTTTCCTTCAATATATCAAATCCAACCTATACACATCAAGGTCCTCCTATATACCAAAGGTCCCAATATGCCTGAATCTATCCATATGCCAATTGATATGTGAAAGAAAATCCATATGTTGATTTTAAATAATACATGGAAGTGATCAATGGGATAAATGACTAAAATGATATGAGGGTAATAGTATGATTCCTTATGACTATGCCTAGCCCACTGCAATATATTCCTTACTAGGTATAAGTATGCACAAGACCCTATGTGGGTGGTTGGGAGCTCAGGCTTGCTACATAACCAATACAGCCTAGTAGATTATACGACAACTACTCAAAGGATCGTGAAGAATCTTAGTAGGACTAGCAATTGGTTATATTCTTGTTATTTATATTTAATGTGATCTAATTTAAATAAAAAATATTAAGAGGTCTTGATTAAAGTTTGATAATTTTTATCTTAGTTAATGTTTAACTTAGTCAAAGAAGATCTTGGGACCCATAGTGGTGTTCACGTTGGGTTCACTAAAATATGAGAAGGGGAAAGAGACTATGAAGAGCCTCTTAGGGGATCCATTGTGTCTTTTCCCTATATTCACCTTGAGGATAGAGGTAGTTTGTTAGATTAGAGCTTAGCGTTTGATGAATTTGTTGAAGAACACCTACATTTCTCCCAAGATACTTCTTTGACTAATATTAACCCTAGTCTAGCCCTAATGCAACATACAAATGCAACAACAAGGACTAAAAATAAAATGAACTTTGATTTTTGAGGATGAAGTAAATGAAGATTTCTCTTTTTAAGGCAAGGGTATAAGAAAATGCAACAAACAAGTTCTAAATGTGGCTATATGCAATTTTGATTTAATGTTAAATCTTGAAGATTTAGTTGATCCCCTAAGTGACTAAGACTAAACTAGTTCCTTCTTTCCTTTTTCTTATTTTACCAAATAAATAGAAATAGAAACTAATATAATTAGAAAATAAATACAATTAAGTCCTAGATGTTTTAATTAAAGGAAATTTGAAATAGAAAAACTTGTTTCTACCATAGAGGCAGAAGCATCGACAGTCCATAAAAGTGTCACTAGTGCTTTTGCCTATTGATGGCACTTTTAATTTTTTGTAAAAGAGACAAAAAATATTAGATAAACAATAGAGGGACATGTTTGAGATAGCAAATAATGTTGGATTCCCTTGGATAGCAATCGGGTCTCTGTTTAAATAGAGAAGAAAAGTGATAGAAATGCTGAATGCACAAAATAAATAATTAGTGGTAAAGGTACCACATGGTCAATCATAGCACCTAGGCACTTTCATTAGTAGCTAGCACTTTCACCCTATGTAAACTAGAGAGATAGTGTCATTAGATGTACAATACAACAATACATTCACTTCTTAGAGCAACAAAGCAAGATTATATGTAATATAACCTATATTAATGATTAAAATGATGGAGGTCTTTGACTTAGGAGTGTAAAAACTATAAAATTATAGAAAAGTAGGTATTTTATTACTTAAAGTAAATTCTAAAATGATAAAATGAGGTGCTAAACTAGATATAAATGTAATAAGAAAAACTAGTTATCATGCAATAAGATTAAAGCTTACAACTACAAGACAAAGAGTGGCAAAAGCAAATAAGGAAAATAAACAACCCAAGATGCTAAGGTTGTTTTGCCCTTGTTTATAGAAGGTTGTTGAAATCTTGCTAGCTTGCTTGTGGGTACTTGAAAGCTGAACTTGGAGATTTGAATGCTTGATGCTTGATACTTGGAGCTTGAAGCTTGATGTTTGGAGCTTGAATGCTTGATGCTTGAGGCTTGATTGCTTGGTGCTTGTAAGAACAAGAGCTTGAATACTTGTAAAGATGAAATTCACAAGAATATGACAAGATTTTAGCATAATATTTCCATGTAAAATTATGGATTCCTCCTATGATTCTAGAGAGTTTTTGGTAAAATTTTGCTACCCTAAAACTCTTTATGAATTGGTCATCCCAAGTGATGGTTTTATAGAAAGCCATGGATCCTTGGGGGAAGGATTACATTGAAGATGATAGGATTGGAGATGGTAAGAATTTGAAATGGGATCAAGATGTCATTAATGGAGGAAGATTCAAAGTGTAAATATTAGATTTGGGATTTCTATTAGGAGCTATGAATTGGATCTTAGGGATTTGATCCATTAATGGTGGGTGACTTGGAAGGTACAAGAAGTCAATTTTTTTAAATTTTGATGCAAGACAGTCAAAAGCACCAACAAGGAAAAAGTTAATAACACTTTTGCATTGGTGCATTTTCCATCATAATCGTTGGAGGTCAAGCTTGGAAAAGAAATATCAAAGTAAAAAAATTAGCAAAAGCATCACTAGGGTTGCAACAACATCATTGGTGCATTTAATTTTGGAAAAATAATTTCTCTAAATTTGGGCACATGGAAGATTGATTCAATTTGGCTAGTTGATTGGCTAATTGATAAAGGGTTTCACAAGCTTAAAGATTATTGATGTATTCAAAATTGGGTGTCTACACATGGACATATCTTTATGAGATTTAATGTGATATTTTGTTCATAAAGATATCAAAAAAATATGTTATGCAAGTAACAAGGGAAAAATAGATAATCAACAATGTTGGTTGAGATAAACTTAAAATCAACCTTTTTAAACCCTGCAAGATATTTTCTATTAATGGATGGGAGTTAACATGGTTTTTCCACTTTTAGAAAAAATATGAAAAAAACGTATAAGATGGATTTAAAATCAAATATATTTTTACTAAGATAGGGGAATAAGCAAGTGGGTGACATTAATATATGTTGGTGATATAGTGAATAAAATTTACAAGACTTCTTTGTACACCTTAACACTAAGTGTAACAATATCAAAATCACCATGGAGGTTAGGCAACATAGTCATGTTTTATTTTTATAGTATCTCTTTTGACGCCACCTCTAGAATTAATCTAACTTAATAATTACAAGATACTTTACATGCATTATAAACACAATCAATAAATACATAATAGATCAAATTATCAATAAGAGCAATCCTATAAGTTGGTGACCAATCCCTAAGGTTGTTCAATGGGATGTAAGCCTTTACCTTCTACATGCCTCTTCCCATACAATTGGTAAATCTAACCTTTTTATTGATATAAAAAATACAATAATATGGGAAAATATTTTCTTAGATACTCTAGGGCATTTATCCCTACTTCAGGTGAATATCCAAAATCATGCTTGCCCTTATGGCCATTGATAATGATTATTACTAATTTATTCAAATAAATATCTATCACTTAGGGACCTTTATCCTAATTGACACTAGGGACACTTTGTCCCATATGGATAATATGACATAGATCCCCTCTATTATGTGTAAAAATGTATAAGGGAGGTGGTCATGCATCTCTTAGAAATCCCTAGGATGGAATTGGGTTGAAAATCCTATGGATCATATTATTCTTATACCCTCCATGAAATTCCTCACATTTCATTTTTTTTTTGCTTGATAATAAGGGGTTGTACTTGGATCCCCCACCCTTGAAAAATTACATCTCTCTTATTTAGAGCTTGAGAGTTTACAAATAGATACCCTTCTCATCTCAATTAAGATGCTATAGCTAAAAACCTACATCATTTTACATAAAAATTGATTTTCATTTTCTAGATCTTTTTAAATCTTTGTATGAATACAATTACTCTAAAATTTAGCATCTTTCTTGATATTTTCCTATAGCAGCCTTCACAATGCCAAAAATTCACCTCTACTATCTATGCCTTGCATCTTAGTAGAGTAATATTTCCAAAACATCGCACTATCATAGTCTGCTTTACCAAATCTGGATTGCTAGTTTCCTTACCGAAACACAACCACAAAAATTATAATAAATAATATAAATGAGAACACATTATTGTTACAAAATAAAACAAATATTACCAATGGAAAAAATTAAATTAAATCTTAATAATTAATTGATTTAGGCAATAAACATTTTTTGTCAGCTTCAACTAAACTTTCTACTTTCTCTAACCATGGAAAGGAGAAATTTAACTTCACGATCCTCAATCAAAACCCCTCTATTGGCTAGCTTATTTGCACATTTGTTTCCTTTCCTTAATATATGTGTAAACCTGATTTCTTCAAACTCTTTAGCAAGATCTTGAATTTCCACAATTATCTCTTGTATGTTCCATGAAGCCTTTGCTTTCCTCAAAATTGCATTTATTACTATGATAGAATCACCTTCCATCCATAATCTATTCCATTTCATTTCTTTATATATTTTTAACCCTTCTAAATCTGCCCAAGCTTTAGCTTCATTATTTGTCTTAAATCCACTTTTGAAAGCATAATGAGGCAAAATAGCTCCTCTATTATTTCTAATTATTTCTCCTCCTACTGCTGGTCCTGGATTTACTTTGGATGCTCCATCAAAATTCAATTTAACCCATTCCACACATGGTGATTTCCACTTTATAGTCTTTACTTTATTTTTTCTTCTCTTGTACCCAACATCATCCATTTAATGACTTGACTCCATCTATCAAGACTCTTTGCTTCAAAATTAGGGAATGGGTGAGTTGATAGGGTTGGTTTAGAATCCTCTATGGCTAAACATAATTTCTTTTTCATTACATCTAAACTGATTTCCTTTCCTTTAAATATTCTTCTATTCCTTTCTAGCCATATAGTCCAAAGTATTGTATCTTTTGATATATCCCATATTGTCTATAAAACCTCACTTTTATAAGTGCTCTGCCATTGCTTTAACCAATATTCAATTTTTCTATTCATCACCATGCATTTACCAAATATATTAATAATACATTGCCATAGATTCCAAACTATTGAGCAATGTCCTAAGAGATGGTCAATACTGTCCTCCTCCTTATTATAGAAAACACACTGAGAGGGGCCATGCAACCCCTTTTCATAAGGTTATCCTAGGATAAAATTTTTCTATGACCTACTATCCAAACAAATTACTTTAGGAATGCTTTGGCTATCCCAAATATCTCTCCATATTCTAGTGATATTATTATTATTATGTTAGTGTTGAACATTATATCCACTCCTTGTAGTGTATTCTCCCGAGCTATTCAACTTCCAAATCAATTTATCCTTGGCACCTCTCAAAATAATCACAGTTGTTATCTTTATACTCAATTGCCTCCTAGAATCAATGTATTGTATACTTGTAAATAAATCTTATTTCCATTTGTATCTTCCTTCTTTATCCTTGTACAAAATGTTTGAAACCCTATCACCGTATTTGTCTTAAAGCAATATCATCCAAGGTTGCAAAACTGGATCTAAATTGAGTGGTTTTATATCACACCAAGTATCCATCCAAATAGAATTTGTTTCTCCAGTTCCCACCACCTATCTTAAACATTTAATCATAAGATCAATAGATTTTTTAAAACCATTCCAAAGAGTAGAAACATTTGGAAGAGAGAATGCAGTGAATATTAAACTTGGGTCATTGGGATAAACATACTTACTTAGACGAATTCTTTCCCATTGTCTTTGACTCTCTTTGTACAATCCTTCGATAAATTTTTCCCTAAGAGCTAATTTTACATTTGTAGGAGCTTTTAAACCAAGACCTCCCCTAGTTTTGTCATCACACAACTTGCTCCATTTCACCAATGGAAATTTCCTTTTATCATGTAAACCTGACCATAAAAAGGATCGCATTATATAGATTAAACTTTTTTCAACTGATTTTGGCATAGAATACAATGACATATAATAAATTGGAATGGATTGTAAGACTAACTTAATTAATTGCACTCTTCCTACTAATGATAACCATCTACCAGGGGAGAGACTTCCAAAAAAAGGGGGGGCTCTATAGGAGACTTCCTATGGAAGTCCTGTTCCACTTTCCTGCAACTCTTCCTAGGCCCCGTCCCAAGTCCCTGATCTTATCCCAACCTCCCTAGAACCTCTTTTTCCCTTCCTCCATGGTAAGAAGGTGTTGCAGAAAATCTCCTTTGGGGGGGAGATCACTATTCTATTATTCTGCCCCTTTCATTACCCTGTGGTGGAAAGACCATTGTTCCATTGTTTTGCTCCATTTTTCTGCCCCTTTTCCTTCGATTTCTGGATCCTGGAATGGTTTTAAGTTCTTCCCTAGGACTTTTCTTGGGTTTTTTGGATTATTTAGGGTTTTTCCTTGATTTTTTTTTTCTCAGGTTATTTATGGAAGTTTTCTTGACATTTTCTCTTAGAGGATCGTCAGTTGTGGAATGTTGGGTCTGAGGAAATTTGGCTTCATGAGTAGTTTTGCACAACAACCTTTGGTTTGTGGAGGACCATACGCTTTCTACTGTGAATCTGCTCTTTGGGATCGTGGTGGTGGGTCCAACAAGATTTCAGTTCCTTTTGTGGCTTGAGGGAGGGCCCCTATATTTCTTATTGTTGTATCCCTGTAGGACTTCCTCATATATGTCCTTTAAGTTATTCATTGGAGGTGCTGAAGGTTGTTTGGGATTCTTAGCTGCTTCTTTTTTGTTTGGGCTCTATCGTCTGCAGCCGAGCTTTCTTGTGTCTCATTTCTTTTGGGTTCCTGTGGAACTTTCCTGCCTGTTTCCTTCAGATGTGTTGTTCTACTGCTGCTGCTTCCTCTTATGGGCTGGTGTTTTTGAAGGTTTACTTTTTAATGCTCAAGGATTCCATGGTCTGGGGAGTTCCCCTTGATGCTGATCCATTGTTGCACCATAATTCAGGCTAATGTTCCATTGCATGAGGATTTCATGGCCTGCAAAATTCCTTAATATGTTGCTTCATCTTTCAGGTGTTCAAGGGATTGGTTTTTTTCCTATTTTCATGATTCTTTGCCATCCCTGAGTGTTCCCCATCCCTATTTTTGTAGGATTTGCAATTTTCTTGATCCTTTTATCCATCCATTTGTTTAGGATGGGTGTTCTATTTTAGACTAATTTTCCCCTACATGGGAAGCAATTTTCTTTTAGTTTTTGGTTTCCCAAGGGTGGTTTCTGGTTTTCCCACCCTTGGGAGGATTCAAATTTCAAATTCTGGCACTTGTGTCCTTTTCTCGCCTGTGGGAAATTTCAAATTGTTTTTTGGCAGATTGGATGGTTTGACGCTTTTCCCATCCTTGGAATACTTCAAATTTCATGCTTGGTGCCTAAAATTTTAATTTTGTTGTTCTGGTGGGCTTTCCTTTCCTGCATAATTTTCCTGGCTTCCATCCTGATCTTGCTTCCTTTGCGACATCCTTTACGATTTCCTAATTTTGTTCCTCTGGCGCTTTCCTAAATTAGTTCATTCTAGATTTCCTCAAGCTTGTCCTTTTGTCCTTCTTTGGACGTCTTCCTTTTGATGTAATCATATTTTATTGTAATCAAGTTTTGGGATCCTTGATAAAAACCCATATTTAACTAATAAAAAAATGATAACCATCTACCTTTCCAAGTTGTAAGTTTATTTTAAACTTAACTAATAACTGGATTCCATAAATCTATCCTCATTCTCCCATCAAATAAAGGCATACCTAGATAAGTTGGCAAATTTGCCTCCATTTGAAGCCACCTACAAATTCTTGCTTTGATATTAGCAAGAGTGTTAAGGAAGTAAAATTTGGATTCATTCCTATTAACTTTTTGCCCTAAAACTCTTTTGTACTCTTTTATAAAGTTATATAAAGCTCTAGCCTCATTTATCCTTACCTTTCAAAAAAGGGTTGTATCATATACAAACTATTTATGGGTGATGTTATCGATGTTATTACTAACATTAAGTCCAATTATAAGCCCATATTTTTAAGTCTTATTTAAGTTCCTACTCAGTTTTTTTGTCATAATAATGCACAAATAAGGAGATAGAGGATCTCCTTGTCTAAGGCAACTCTTGGCTTTAAAATATTTTGTCACCAACCCATTGACCAACACTGAATAAGAAATTATATAGACACAAGCTTTAATCCATCTAACCCATTTTTCCCAAAACTAAAATTATCTAAAATTGCAAAAAGAAAATCCCATTTGACCTTATCATAGGTTTTACTCATACCAAGTTTTAAGATCATAGCTTTCTCTTTTATTGAAGTTGTTGAATGTATAACTTTATGAGCTACTACGATCCCATCCAAAATTTATCTCTCTTTCACAAATCCTACTTGCTCTTCTGAAATAATTTTATCTAACAATGGCCTTAATCTATTTGCCATCACTTTGAAAATAATATTATAAGCCATATTACATAGGCTTATGGGTCTAAAAGAATCAAACAATTTGACATCCTTCTTTTTTGGAATTAGGGTAAGATAAGTTATATTTATTTTATAAGGAATGTATTATTTTACCCTAGATTGTTCCACTTCCACCAATAAATAATCCTTCACTATATCCCAATTATGTTGGTAAAAATCTATAGAGAGCCCACCTGGACCTGGGGATTTATCCTTATTAAAAGAGAAAAGAGCTAAATGAACTTCTTCTAGAGTAATAGGCTCCATCAATTTCCTATTGTCTTTAATTTTTATAACTGAAGGAACATATTGAAGAATTTTATCATTAAGAACTTCAATCTCCTCTAAACCTAGAATATTCCAATAAAACGACTTTGCTTATCTTCTAATTTCACTCTAATATTTAATGCAAACCCCTTCTATTGATATAATTCTACTCATTATAGAATATGATCTCTTTACTATAGCCATCCTATGAAAAAACTTTGTATTTTTATCTCGTTCTTTTAACCATGTTTGTCTTGATTTTAATCTCCAGAATTTCTCTTCCTTACTCATTATATTATGATATTCACTTAGCAACTCCCTTTTCTATGAGCTTGTATTATTTTCATAACCTTTTTAGAATTTTTAAAGTTTATCTTTTAGTTCTTCTTTCTTCTCAAAAATATTTCCAAAGGTGTTCTTGTTCTATTCTTTTAATCTAGATGTCATAGCTTTAATTTGGTTTGGAAGAGCATACAACCCACCATTACCTAAATAAAAAAATGTTTGAGGTATCATATCAATAAATTGAGGATGGTCTTTCCACATCTGCTCATCTTTAAAATATGATATTTTTTTGAATTTACTTACCACCATTTTAACTCTTATTGGCCAGTGATATGAACCAATCCTTGTTTAAGTATTAATTTTAACATAAGTTCCTTCATCTAGCCAATGATATGAGAGAATGCATCTATCTAATTTTTTTGCTATTAGGTTTTGGCCTATCCTGTTGTTGGTCTAAGTATAGTTATCTTCTTCAATCTCAACTTCCCATAGATTGTTGTTTTGAATAAAAGCTGAGAAATATTTCATACTTTGGGTCAATTTCCTAATTCCTCCAAATTTTTCATTCAGCTTGGTTATGAAATTAAAAATTTCAATGATCATTAAGGCTTAAATACCACTCCAAACTTCTAATCTACCTGACTGAGTTGTAGGTCCATAGACATTGATAAGGATGAAGCAAATATTTGCAAAGTAGCAAGTGATTAAAGAGGCTATCCAATGCCTAGTTTTATGAATGGTTACACAAGAGGTTCTAGAAGGATTCCAACAAGTTAGAATTCTCCCTGTTGCTCCTTTAGAATCCATAGCATCCCATTCACATCTTGCCCAAACTGCTTTCATAGTTTTTAAAACTTCTTCTTTTGTCATTTTAGTTTCCTAGATACATGGAATATTAGGTTTATTACTTAAACATAGGTCCCTAATACACCTATGCTTTGAGGAGGCATTAGCATCCTTTATATTCCATGATATGATGATCATGTCTCATTAGGGGCTTTTGGCCCCTCTTGCATATTACCAATATCATTTTGTTGTTTGGTAAAGATAAGTTCAACCAACTTAGTTTGTGTTCCTTTCTCTATGTTAGCTCTTGATTCCCTAGATCTTGCTTGATAGTTCAAGGGTTTTCCTCTTTTTGCCTTGCCTATATCAAAAGTAGGTCTTATTATTCTATTCCTCAATATTATTTCACAATTTTGTTTTTCAATATATTTATCCTCTCCTAGCTCTATTATAGAAGCTTTTGACTTGTCTTACTCATTTTTTGGTATTTCCTTATTAATGGCAGAGGTATTAACTTCTAAAATTGCATTTTCTTTACCAATTATTTTCTCCTGAATGGTGCATGGTACTTCAATAGAGTCTTCAAAATCTGATGAGACACATTCCTTAGGTTCATCAAGAATGTTATTCATTAAATTAGGATTATACCGAATAGATGGTTCCTTGCTAATATGTTGAAATTGTTGTACTGTATCCTCTAAGTTTTGATCTACTTTTTTTCATAGGCTAAAGCCTCAAAAGAATTGGAATTTCTTCCAACATTCTTCCTTGTTGGTCTCCACTATTCATTTTCTTTTATTTTTCTAGATCTATTTTTTGGAAGTTGAAAACCATCTTTATCCATAACTGTTTGTAAATTTCTCTTACAATTTTCTACAAATGATTATGATGGGCTATTCTTTGGGCATGATCTCTCAATATCCCCCACCTCATAACATCTTCTACATCTAAAATATATGTTTTCATAATCTATAGTTTGGGTCCACATCTTATCCCCATACTTAAGAATGATTGATTCTGGTAAAGCTTTACTTATATCAATCATGACCAATATTCAAGCATAAATAGCCAAAAATCCATCTTTTGTTGTATCTGAAATCTCAAGGAATTCTCCTAGAGTGTTTCCTATTGCCTTGAAGATATCTATTTCCCAAAATTAAATGGGAAACCTAAACATCCTAACCTAGATTGGTACTAGGGATAGATTTACATTTTTAGGTGAAAAGCTTTCATACCAACGGGTAAGGAAGAGTCTTGCTCTTCCCATAAACCAAGGACCCCTTTTAGGATTATTTCTCTTTATTCCCTAAAAAAATGGCTAGAAAGAAACCTTTGGGAAGAAATGATAGAATCACTCCTGGAGACTTCCAACTCCTATCAATCCATTTTCTCAAGGTTGAAGCCCTTGGCCAATACCCATTAAATTTACCAATAATTGTCTTATATTGGAGTAATAAGGATCTCTCTAAGGTGCGCTCACTAACCTCTACCACTAGGGATGATTCTAATGATTTAACTATAAGTCGATCCATGGAAATGGAACTAAAACTTAAAATCTAATGAAATTTATCTGAAATTCCTATAGCAAATATAATATTTGATAAAAACTTTATAAATTTTCATGCACAATTTCTAAAATAAAGAAAGGAAAAATAGAACTTAGCTAAAAAATTCTTTTTCCAGATAGAATGTCTTGCCTCACTGAAGACCTAGCCCTTCATTGCTCTTCCCATCGTTCGAACCCTAGTTGGCAAATATTTACAATTTCGTTTTTTACGACTTGAAAATTTGTCACTACCCTTGTTCCGAATGGTTGAATTCATAGGGTCGTATCTCCCTAAATATTGCTTAGATTTTTGCATATGACCACTCATTTTAAATATATTCAAATTTTGCACAAGTTGGTCCAAGAATAAGCTGAATCGGATAACTCTTCGTGAAGATATGGCTCCTAAAAGATGAGATATTTTTCAAGAAAAAGCCCTAATCCTTCGCACTTTGCAGTTTTGTTTTTCATGACTTGAAAAATTGCATCACATTTCTATTTAAATCAATATAAATGCATGTTTATACTAAACCTTTCATCGAGTTTGGTAGAACTTAACCTTTGTTAAACCTTGTGAAGGTTTAAAATTCAACAATTAGATACAAGCCATGCTTCATTGAATTCAACTATGTTTAAAGGACATATCAAATAAATAAATAAATAAATAAATAAATAAATAAATAAATAAATAAATAAATAAATATATATATATATATATATATATATATATATATATATATATATATATATATATATATATATATATATATATAAACACAAGCTATCTTAATCTACTAGTTGAAAAATTACCTCTTCTTACTTAGTAATGGAAGAAAATCATTATAGTTTTGACAGTTTCACTTTACTAAAACATTTCCACCTTTACCGTTTAATTTCTTAGCTTCTCTTCCCAAGATTAAATCAATTGAATGAATGATAATCTGCAAGTATTTTCCCTTTTATATATTATACTATTTATTCAATTAATATGGGAAAGGTATCTAATTTTTTTGGTGAAAGCCTTTTTAAATATTTGTTTAAAATTAAAACATAAATTTTGTTTTTAATAATTTAATATTTTTTAATAATTTATGTTTTTATGAGCTATATGTAGATTCTATTTTGGGCCACTCCCATCAAAACAACATAATATTACATCTATTGTTAGGTCAATTAAAACATATCTTGTTTACCTTTATATCAAATATATATATGCTCTCTATCAATCTACTAGCTTTTGTCTATCAAATTAGTGATAATTTTTATTAAGATATGCAGTCTCCCTTAGACATGTGTATTCTATAATTTTATTTTGTTAAGATGAAAATAAACCCTATGAGTGACTAAATTATCTTACATCCACAATCCTTGCATACAAACTAACCTTATAGTTGTTTTATTAAGGCACAAGTAGAGCAAATTGCATTCAGTAGTTTGAAGGTAGCAAGTTTAGCACTAGATGAAGCTCTTGAGGCAACGTCAACTATAAAGAGAAGGTTAAAATGAAGCCAAAAAATTGTAGAACAATGCAAAAATTAGAATTGCATGATCGGATGCAAAAAATTGGCCAGAGAGGTAGTAGAGCAATAATCAAAAGTATTTCGAACTAAAATTAATTCTAAGGCAATAAAATTTGGCAACAAAAGCAAAAGATAAGACCTTCTAAAATTTTGATGTGCAAGTCAACAATATCCTAAGCACAGGACATAAAAGTGGTCGAACATTTAAAATGCTAATGTTAGCAAAGGTATGATAAAATTTTGGCATATGATGTTCTCAAAAAGAGGAAGCGAGTTGAGAATGCTAATGCTTTGGCATTTGACGATAGGGCAGAGCTTGTCGAACATGAAATTATGGCCAAGTGTTGAAAATTATTGAATGAATAATTATACTGACGCACCATCGCTATGTAAAAATTCAATGTGGTATGGAAGAAGATCCCAAGAGAAAAATATTCTAAGGTATTTGGTCCAACATACAAAGATAGAAAAGTAGAAACTATTCTCGCTTTCAACAAGATATTTTGCAAGGTTTCCAAGAGCTCTAGGATTTTGAAGCAATGACATCATCATCAAAATCTTAAAATTTTGATAAAGACAAAATGAGCATAAGGCATAAAATTTCTTAGGGACATACCAAGGCCCAAGAATAAGATTGAACTTTTGGTGCTATGCATGGGAAAATGCAGCTATGTGTAGAACATGGTCGAACCCTAGAAGAGATGATGTCATCAAAAGGAAAAAAAAATCCAACACCTAAAAAAAAGATATGCAAAATTTGGTAACTGTTAGGCAAGGGTAGGATCATCAAAGTCGCTAAAATCATCAACAAAGTTGGAAGATCTAACATGAGAAAATAGTTTTCGGACTGAAATTCACTCAAAGCAAACTGCCCAAAATAAAGTACTACTTCCTCTTGGTGCCATATCTTTTAGACCAATCCAAATAAGCAAAAAATATCGCATGCTATCTAGTCACCCAATATCATTACTGTCAGAAAAATCCAACGATAAAAGATGCCTATATTATACATCTATCAATACTTAGCTAGCTTAACGTAATAGAAAGTAATGGATTACCAACAATTGGTTAGAATCTGATAACATATTATGCAAACCAATTACAAGGAAGAAATCTAGGCCACGTATGTCATCTACACATGCTTGAGGTAGTTAATCATGTATGATATGAAAATGACAACCATCCTTGCACCTAACCTAATAAGCCTACAGTCCATATAGAATACAATAATGCTAAGATAATTGAATGCAAATATAAATATATATATATATATATAGATAGATAGATAGATAGATAGATACTTGAATGTAGCTCATTCAATAGGTTGGCTCTTTAGCTTTTACAATTGCACTTTTTGTATGATTGAAGGCCATACACCCTTTAATGAAATCTAATGTGTTGTTTAGCATTTGTCAAATATTGTTGCAAAATATGTATGTATGAATCTCATTAAGCATTTCTGTAAAAGTTGAATAAATGGTTTATTCTATAAAGAGTTATTTCTCCTATCTAGATTTCTCACTAGATTGTTGTTTCTTTAATTCTTGGAATGCTTAGATATGTGAACTTAATATTTTAATGTTTTGTAATATATGATGATATTTGGTTTGTTAGGAATTTTTAGGTTAATTAAGAGAATGAGTCTCTCATGCATTTGTATCTCTTGATGTTGTCGAATTCATTAAAGTCCTAACTTCTAACCTTACACATTTCTTACTTTAGTTTGCAACCCCCTTTTTTGTTAGTTTAGCTAGAATTATAGGTGTTAAAATATTAATATGTTTAATGTGCACTTGCCTACGATTAGGGTTAGGGTTTACTTTCTACAAATCCTAATCTCTTCTTATATGTACTCATTCATGAATAGTAATCTTAACCTTTTTTGGTTCTAACAAGTGGTATTAAAGTGGTAAGATATGCTTATGATTCGCTTGTGAGGGGGGATTTCCATCATGGAAATCCTCCCCCTCCTCTATTGGTTTTGGTGTATGATTCTGTTGTGCATTAGTCCAGTTATAAAGGATATCTTAATGAAAGATATCTTAGAATTTGCTCTAGCAAGGAATAGGCAACGACCGTTGCAGTCCTCTTCTTTTCGGTGGATCACTGCTATTCGTATTCAAAGCTAGAATAAATCAACTCTTTTGGCCCTTATCAACATAGGGTGTTGAAAATAAAAAAAGGTGGTGCACATAGTGACTGATGCCATAGAGATCCCCTAAAATAAAAATGAGGATGTCACAAATCTCCTATCCCCGTTCGGTGAGCCGTGGTCAAAATCCATAGATGCCAAAGTCCATAAAGAAGTCTACAAATGCTCACTATATAGATGGGCGACCTTGTTCACTTGGTAATTTTTGATAAAGAATACATATATTATGCTACCCAACACAAATACATAGATCGGGTATACTGCTCCAAAATAAAATAAGGCCATCATTCCTAGTGGATGTACTATTGTATCAGGAAACAAATCTTGTTGAGAACTTCAACCCATAAACTAAGTCATAGAAGGGAGTTTCTATGGATGGAAAATGAAGTCCATATTTTTGTTGTGGACCATTCACAAAGGGAAACATCATTGAAAATGAAGGAAAAACACCATCCATTCTATTTATGGCAGGCTACTAGGATGCCAAGATGTGTTTCAAAAATCCATCAAAAAAGAAGCCTCAAACAACTGTACATTCGAGTCAATCGTGCGATCCACATCCTATTCTATGCATGGTGGTCACAACAATGATCACTACATTGATGGTGGTGGTAACTATGGTGGCAGCGGATTTTTATATGGAGGTGATACCTTCTCCTTCCATTACAAGTGGACCTTGTCTACAAGGATCTAGAATCTGAGCCTTAGAAGGTAAAGTTTGAAGAACACAAGCATATACTGAGAGCGAGGGTGAACAGTATAAGACCACTTTTTACTTTTATTTCCTAATAAATATTATGCAATATATCAATGGAAATATCAACAACAATAATTAAAGCAATGCACAAATCACCACACACAATAGAAAAACCAATTTAACATAGTTCACCCAATGTGGGCTACTCCACAAAGAAAATATTTCACTAAAATTTTCTCAACAAATATTTTGGGAAACCTTTCCCTATTACAATTTTTATGGACCTCTGTCCAAAGGAGACACCAATACTCTAATCAAGTTTTTGGATCTCTATCCATAGGAGAACCCCTCCTTTGCTTTGGCTGGTGATCTTCCAGAAGAACTATTGCCTCCACTGCACTGTCTTATGGATCTCTATCCATTGAAGACTCCTACCCTCAATCAAAATACTTATCTTCACTGCCCTAGCTAATGGATCTCTATCCATTGGAGACTGATGTCCTCTATAATCTATCACCTCCAAAGCTTACTCTCAGCTTTATCTCAAATTTGTACTAAACATAATCCTTCGATCTAGCACAAATCTGCTCAATATCTATCCTCAAATCTGCACTAAACATAGTCCTTCGATCTAGCACAAATCTACTCAATATCTATCCTCAAATATATATTAAACATAGTCCTTCGATCTAGAACAAATTTGTTCAATCTCTATCCTCAAATATACACTAAACACAGTCCTTTGGTCTAGCACAAATTTTCTCAATCTCTATCCTCAAATTTGTACTAAACACAGTCCTTTAGTCTAGCACAAATCTTCTCAATCTCTATTCTCAAATCTACACTAAACATAGTCCCTTGTTATAGCACAAATCTACTCAATATCTGTCCTCAAATATACACTAAACACAATCCTTTGATCTAGCACAAATCTGCTCAATCTTTATCCTCAAATATGCACTAAACACAGTCCTTCGATCTAGCACAAATCTACTCAATCTCTATCCTCAAGCCTTAACACAAAGCTTGATTCAATCATGAATCAACTCTGCTATATCTGCCCCAAACCTTAACCCAAGGTTTGAACAAATCAATTAATCAACTATGCTCTCAAGTCTTCTCAAAGACTTGTCTCAAATATGCATTGTAATCTTCCACAAAATCTCACACTAATTTGTCCACAAGTCCCTTATAGAACCTGTCTAATATGCTCAAAAAGTCCTCACTAGGACTTACTTAAATCTACTCAACAAGCTTTCACAAAAGTTTTATACAACTCAACTCAATCTATCATAGAAAACTTCTTCAATCACACAAACAAGTTTCACATAGAATCTTGTTTTAACCTCATAGAACATATAGAGAATGGTTAGAGACTCAATACATTTCTCACTCATAATAACTCAATCACTTTCAATATCTTTCAAATCAACAAAAAATAAAAAATTATTTTACAGAACTTGAACTGTCACTTTAACACTTCCACTTGACCAGGCTCAATCAACTCCACTCAATCAATCACTCAATGAAACACTCCTTTCTTACAAACCCTAGTCCAAGCATATGAACACTCACTCAATTAATTCCAACAATGCTTATAAGATAATCTCACATAACAATGATACTCATGATCTTGCATAAACCCTAGTCATGCATATGAAGGTTCATTCATTTTTTTCAACAAGGCTTATCAAACAAGGTCTTTATCATCAAATTTTACTCAGAAAAACCTTTAACAATCAAACTCAATAATGCTTATCAAACAACCCTTGTCACTCCAAATTAGCATTCATAACATCCAACAATCCCTCACAAGGAAGATGTATCCATACCTTTTGTTTGATGAAGAATTGATCTTAAAAACCTGTCTCAATCACAATTACTCTTTTTGCCAATCTCAAGGGTTAGGTAGCAAAAACCTTCTCAAAAATTCATTCAATAATTCCCTCATAAATTATTCTCACCATACAAAACACTAGATCTCAATTACACCTTATTACTCCTCTCAAATATTAAACACAATAAGACTTTATTTTAAAATAACATTTAAACTCCTCTAAAGCCTTATTACTCCATTCAACACTTAATCACCAAAATCACAATATAAAATTTAATTTTCATAAACCTTATATCTCCCTAAAAGCTCATGCCAAACAAACCTTAGGATAAAAATCAAATTTAAAAATTAAATACCTTTTGCCCTTGGTGGGAATCGAACCCACGCTACGTTGCCACCAACGCCCTAGCTGCGACTTCAACTGTCGTGTGAGCTAGGAACTCACCTTGGAAGCAAGAAACGCCTCGTGCGATTTATTGCTTCCCATTGGTGCCTATACCAAAAAAACATTGCTTCCCTTTGGCACCTCAACCAAAATCTTCACCAAAAACTGCTGTCGAAATTTGAACGTGGGTCCTCCCACCTTGCCAAAGCCCTAAGTCACAACCACTTGCCACTAGCCCAACCAATCAGTTGGTTATGAGGCTTAGAGCCTCTCTTATCTTATCCCTTCACTGGCGCAAATAAGACAATAAAACTTTATCTTCTTCCTCGCACGAAAATTGCAAAAATCATAGGCTTAATGTTATTTGAACGAAGGTAAATCCTTTGCAACCAAGGCACATGGTATTTATACCATTGTGCCATCACCATTTTAGATGTCAATGGAGGAATTAATATATGACGTCGGTGCATTATTTTTGCCCTTATAACCCTAACCTTAGGGTTAATTAAATTAGATTATAATTTAATTAATAATAAAATTATTATAATTAATTCATAACTAATTTAATAACTATAAAGTTAATCAAATTAATTTATAAATTAATTTATAATGAAATTATTATAATTAATTTAATTACTTTAGATCTTACCATTTGACCTTTTATATTATAATAAAATATTATAATATTATTTTTCTTGGGCCTTTTTATTTCTCTTGTAGACCTTATATGACCACCTTGAATATTATAATATTATTTCACTTAGGTCTAGAAGCAATCTTTCACTGGTACAGATGATTGAAACTGACTCTTGACATCCTTCCTCTTGCACTGCCTACTGAAACTTATTCTTGAAATCAATGACAACAAATCTTGCTCATATTTCCAACAAATTTGTTATCGTCATAGGCTGAAATGTGACATTGCAATGAAAAATTAACCCCAAAACCTTAGAAACCTCATCAACTACTCAAAGGATGACACGTGACAACATTCGAGATGTAAGATCAAGTGCAGACTAGATCGGGTGGGAGAAGACTTATTCAAAATATTTTAATTTTTTGGACCTCCTTTATCCCACATTCATGGTGGGATGGTGCTAAGAGATCTTTCAGAGGTAGGAGGTCTCCCTATTGATTCGAACACTAGAGGGTGGTCAGGGAGCCTCTTGCGTGGGGCCACCCAATGATACCAGTTGGAGGGACCAGTGGCTGGGGCCCTCATGCTAGTTGTTGAAGGCCACCTATTCTCCACCCGCACACTCATTAAAGCCCTAGTTGTTGGAGCATGTAGCTTCGACCACATGACAACTAGTTATGCAACGGTTGAATTGATGACTATTAATCCTCTTCGACCTTTGACTTCTTAGGGGCCATTGAATTTCACCCCAATTTTTTTTAAAATTGGTATTCCTGAGAAGAATATAATATTTCATTTTCAAATTGTAAGGGCTATGAGCTTCTTTTGTTCTACTATTGGAGAGCCTAATTGTTTTCTTAGTTTTCAAGGATTGATTTGTATCTGACTATAGTCTTACATATAGTCATTGGAAATAATTTTTTGAGTTGAACACAATGGAGGTGTCCATTCTCAGTTTTGAGGCCATTTCATGTCTTTTTGGGCCTCAAATTTTGTTGTAACATGGAGTGCACTATCGGTTGAACTCGACACTCCTCATCACAATGTAAGTGAACCTAGTACCTAGTGATCTTCTCTATCACACCTGGTGGATGCAGTGACTGGTTATCCATGCATTCTTGTAGGATAAGAAGGTTACCATAAGGACAATTTTAACACTTCAAGAAACACCACATCAAGCATTGCATTTCCCTCCTCTCCTCCACAAATTTATGTGTTGAGTTGAAGGAGAGCATAAGGATGTTGCATATTTCAACACAACTTTTGGATGGCTCAACATTATTGTATAAAGGTGCATTTTTGGTAGATATCGACACCTTATAGATGAGCTTCATCATTAAGGGGGGATATTAGAATATTAATGAGTATTTTATACTTAGGAAAGTGCACATTAAGAAGTGATGCTAAAATATTAATGTGTTTAATGTACACTTTCCTATGATTAGGGTTAGGATTTCCTTTATACAAATCCTAATATTTTCCAAACCTTAATCTCTTCTTATATGTACTCCAAAAGGTCCTACAAGACTGCATGTGGATAATCAATCAACATTCCACATGACAAAGAATCATGTGTTTCACGACAAAATGAAACACATCAATACAAAAGTCTACAAGATCTGAGAATTTTTTCAAGATGGCATAATATAAATGCACTATAGTCCAACAAAAAATTAGATTGTCGACATATTCACCAAGCCACTCTAGAGGGTGAAGTTTAAACAATTCAAATAGCAGATAGGCTTGAGAGCCTCCATCTCTCCCTAACAATGGAGATGAAACATGATCAACAAGGCTAATTATTATTTGTAAAACCACCTTCATGTAGGCAGAAAGTATTGGTCGGTCTTTGTTCTATCCCATTTGTGAAAACCTCTTGTGGGTACGAAAGGATAAGTATTGTACTAGTTTTGGAAAATCAAAACATGTGAAAACCTAAAAGGGCATGAGGGATGACCAAATAGCATATGGAGACCCAATAGATTGGAGTTGCATTTCATAAACAATTGGCTAATCGGTTACATAAAGAGCAGCCTAAGCCACTCATCTACTAAAATAAAATTACCTTCTACCATTAAGGGGGGATTGAAGACATGTTAATGCTACAAGGTCTTGTTTATTTGTTAGGTTCCAAATTAATTGTTATGAGGATTTAATAAAACCTCATTAGAATAGGTTATTTTGTGTAATCTCATTTCATGTTCATTTGAATTTCATGTAATATGGATTTAGGAACCCTAACCCTAATCTCATTTTTCTCAATATAAAATTCCATAACACAAAGGGAGAGATATGATTTTTCATTCTCTCCATTATCGAAAATCTTCTCCTCCTTTTTTTTACTTCACGTGGTTGAGCTTGGGCACATAAAATTGGTCCTTACTATAATAGGAAATTATATTCTTTGAAGGTTGATTGAAAAACCTCATTTTGGGTCTTCCACTATTGGCTAAGTTCTTGAGGGCATTACTCATCCACTTAGGCAGATTTTAGACCAAGAGTTTTTGGCATGCCTAGTGGGACACATGTCTTGCTCTTACCCAAAGGGTTCAATATTTGGAGAGCAATATTAATCTCATAGGCAGAGAAAGCATGTTCACCTAGTGATTCCTTTTGGTTACGAATAAAAACTACCGATGGAAAAACTTAGAATCAAACAAACATGGGAACATATATCCACCTAAATATATTAATTCTTATCTAGAAGGATATATATTATTGCTTGGTAGTATTAGGATGAGGTAGATATGCCTGACCTAAAATAGTGTTATACCCTTGAATCTCCTAGAGCTCCATAGATCCCCAAAGTTGTATTGAAGACCTTACCCATTTATGATGGTATAAGAAAATTACTTATAAACATTGTCAAAAAGTAGTGACTTTAGCCATCTTGCATAATATTATATTTGAAATTGTGATGATTAGACTTCTTCTGTTGTCACTTAGAGGTAGGGTGTTGCAATGGTATCATTATTTGGAAGACAACAATGGAAGAACTTGGGAAGATCTGACTAAACCTTTGATAGCATATCATGATGATCCAAGAGACCCTTTTATACATGCTCAATCAATTCTTTTTAATTTAGAGTTTTCCTCATGAACATATCATTGATTTCAATATCAGATTCAGAAGAACCTAGAAAAGGATTCTCTAGGATATTAGGACTTCACATGCTTAAGCTTATATTCATTACATCTGCACCTTAGGCCTAGATTTTAGTATTATGATCCAACAATACAATGAGAAATGATTTTTAAAAATATTCAAGGCAAATATTAAGGCAAAAATATGCTCATATCAATCAGAAAGTTACCACCCAGAACCTTACTTGAGTTGTCAATACTACCCTATACACAATATAATAGTTCATTTGGGTTGTGTTCATCAATTCTATTCTAACAAAGAAGGAATACACTTTAGGATTTGTGGAATCTCAACAAGTTCAAGAAATGAGAGTTGAGGTTCAATCTCTAACTAATGAACTAAATGCTGTGAACCAACAAACAACCCTAACTAGAAATCCTTATCACACTTGTTCTCAAGAGTTTTATCCTTTAGATAACCATATTTTGAACAATAGAAAAGAGAATAGAGAATGCCTCATCACAACTAGAGGTCAGGTTCTAGGAATAAATCTGTTGGACACCAAGTATTCAATGTTTGATAATTATTGTAATAAAAATGGGCTTCAACATTTCCTACCTCAATAATCAAAAGATTTTGTAGCCATGGAGTTGGACAATGTTCCAAGATTTAACTACAATCCTCAAATAGCAATAATACAACAAATAAAAAATATTGAGAACACACACCAAAAGGTGCAAACCAAGGAAGAGGAATCTAAAGAAGATAAGCTAGACAACATTTTGTGTTTACAAAATATCACTCTAGAATAAGGAGGATCAAGTTTATGTGTAAAGAGTTGCTATCCAAAAATATTATGCCTACATTGTCAAAAGAAATAAGCTTACAAAAAACTATATTTTTGTGCTATGCTAAGAATACAACAGGAAGATATGGCAAAAATATATTGAAGACTGATGCAGGGTATGCCATGAGTAATAAGTAACACTCTAAGAGAAGGAGACCTGAAGAAATATTTGTTGGTATCCAGGCAAGTTAATTTGGTTGAATTAGCTCTGGAAGACTTAATGGATGTCATAGTTCCTCATCCAGATTTCAAACCAATTTACAAGAAACCATCTCTTGGTATGAAAAACATAATTATCCCTTATTTAACTTATTAGTGCGTTTAGAAGGTTGGGTGTTACATAATTGCCTGATAGATTATAATGCTGAAATTAATATCATAACCAAGGCATTATGTGATACTATGAAATAGGAATACACCAAGGTTGTATTGTTTCCATTGCACAACTCACCCCAATTAGGGACCCACTTGAAAATTTTAAGTTTTGCACCAAGGTTTTGAATTTGCTTATATATTTTTTGATTAGATAAAAAAGAGGTTTTGAAAGGGACCCCAAACCTTGATACAAAAAGGAACTGAAAGAGCCCATGGTCACACCCTGAAGCTCAAAAAAAAGAGACACAAAACGAGAAGGAATACCATCCCCAACCCAAAGGTGGTCCAACAACAACAAACCAAAGGTAAACTAAAGCTCACAAAAAGAGCTAGACGACAGTCCAGTGAACAAGACCACCAACCACCCAAAAACCCAGAAAACTAGATGGGATAGCTACATCCCAATAGACTTTATGATCAAGTTGTCCTTAAGCTGTTGCACCAACTCTTGAGTTTCATTGATGAAAGAAGCCACAACTTGCAGGGAACCTAGCACAACTTGAATTTTATCATCCAAATTGTAGAGGAATGGCTAAACAACAAGAGACCTAGGTCTTGTTGAGGGGGATATCCCATTGACATCCATCGATTCCATCGAGATTTTGATATTTTTCTTCATTGGCCTACTTTCATTTGAATCAGACATCTCCAAAGAGATTGGGGAGACTTCAATCTCCATCGCCTTCGATGAGAGGTGCTTAGAGCAATGCGTTCGACCCTTGATAGTGTCACTAGGAGAAGTTATGACCTTGCTTGTAGATTTAGCCTTTTCATTCATGGAAGAGAATGGAGTTTTGAAACCATCCAAATCAGAATAAAAAAATTTGCTAGAGGACCCAAAATACGTCAGAGGCATATTACAGGGCGAGGGTATTTTATGGAAGAATTTACTTATATTGAACATTGCATAAAAAATTTGAATTTTAATTGCTTGGATTTGCATTGAATATTTTAGAATGGCTTGATTTCAATTTCTCTTCAAATTTTTAAAAATATAATAATAATAATAATAATAATTCAACTTTTGAAGTTGTTTTTAGGGTTTTCTAAATTTTACCATTTTTAGTAGTTGTAAATCTAAAATGAAAATAACTTCTGCTACAAAGCTCCATTTGGCATGATTTAAATCCTGATAGCAAATTATTGAAATTATCTTCATAGTGATACCAAGCTCACATGCACAACTCCAATATTTCATGAATTTAGATGAAAATACCATTCAACCACTTTAACTTTCTGTGAAAGTCTACGAAATTTAAATGGCTATAATTTTTATCCACGATAAATTTTCTAGTTTTTTAAATTGTTTTAGATACCCATTTGGCCCAATTAGAAATATGAAAAGTTTTAGAAATTTTTGGGCACTTTCAAATTTTACCTTTTTTTCACTACGAGATTATTCTAAGCTTATAATCATGCATTAAAATTTCTTATTCTCTATCAAATCAAGATCAAAACCATATTTATAACATGTATAAACTTGCTTGCTTTTTTGCCTTCAATTGCCTTCCTTATCACTTGCTAAGTCTACCCAATTCAAACTGATTTCGATGCTAAAGGATATGTGAATTCAAATGGTTCAAACCGTGAAATTCTCTTGAAATATTCCAATGTTTTAATCAGCCCAATGACTAATATTTCAACCTTATTGTAAGGTCTAAACATTAATATTCTTAAAAATTTACATAAAATGTGCCCTCAAGCCCTATAGTTTCAACCTTAAGTTATCTCTAACAAGTCTAAATGCCCGTTCGCACCATAGTGACAATACAAGGTTAGGTCCCTTAGGCTTTAATTTTCATAAGTTTGAAAAATTTAAACATTTAAAACACATGAATTTAATTAAATCTAAAGTTGTCGGTCTCCTTTTTAGACTTATCGTTCGAGCAACTTTCAAGAGATATACAACGCCTATCCATGGTTGCTTACATCAAACGATACCCATCCTTGCTTCTTGATGCTCATTATGCATCCAAGACCATAGGTTAAACTTCTTCCTAAGTCACAATTATTAATATTTTCCTAAGGATTTAATGCGAGCAAAAGGTTAAAATTAAAAATCTTGCTAAAAATCAAAAGGTACACACATCCACATTTAATGGTAATCCATCGTGTGGTACGTGTTAAACCATCTTTTCCAACTTTTATGCACCTAGGTCAAAAATTCAAGCATGCTAAAATTCTTGCATCTTTCCAATATCCGATGGTAGGCACAAGCGTGCGTATTAGGACAATTCATCGTGTGATATACATGAATCAAAAGTGGAGTTCCTTTAATGACTAGTCATAAAGGTATTCAATTTTATCTTATTATTATAAGATTCGATTGTACGCATCGATTTCTATGAGATCAAATGGTATGCATCGAACAAAACTACAAAACAAGCATAATTTATTAAACCTAATTAAATAGCTAAAAATATCTCATTAATCATTAAACAGGACTAGCAGATAATAATCCCTTATTAAGGCCAAATTTAATACAATGAAGTTACCACATTTTTAAAAAACTTATTGGGCAATTTAATCGATATGAATGAGTAACCCTTAGTGAAATAAATAAATATATTTTTAATTTGTGGAAAACATCCCAAAAGGGATGCCACTTTTGGGTAAGACCCAAGGAGGTAGGGGTATCTCTTCCAAAAAAAACGTCTAAGGCTCGCACCTGGCCTACCACCTTTGACACACAATAGGAGCATGCCTCAGACAATAAAAAACAAGAACACACAAACATAAACACACAAAAATATAAAACAAATAAAGCATACTCCTTGAGTGTATCAACAAGATTAAGAAAAACAAAACATACATACAAAAAGAAGACAAAAAAAATACGAACCACAAGGAACAAACACATAAACAACATAACAAAACACAATCAAATAAAACTCACAAAAAAATAGTAAAAATGGTAAAAATAAAATAAAATAAAATTAAAACGACAAAAATAAACAACACCAAAACACGAAACACACAAAAAAAACCACAAACATAGCATAACAAAACACTACCATAACAAAAACAACAAAAATATACAAAAACACCACAAACAGAAAACCACAGAACACGAAACACATAGAAAAAACCATAAAAACAACATAACAAAGTAGAGCCAAAACAAAAACAACAAAATAACCCAAATACAACACAAACAAAATCATGAAAATAAAAACAACAAAAACTAAGCCAAAGGAGCTATTGACAAATCAAACAAAATACGGTAACACTAAAAATAAACCAAAGCTCAACAAATTACCAAAAATATCAGAAATTGCTTAGCAAAATAGCCAAAGCTTCCAACATTGCCATAAAGAGACTGAAAGATAACACCCATCCTATAAACCTTAGGATTATGACATCCTTATCCTTTTATTCGTATCTTGCTTCATTCCAGCTGGGACTATAGGTTGGTTACTTAGAACCACGACACTACTATTGGAATTTGTATGGTCTTTTTGAAGATCCATTTTGTTTGTAGTTTGAACCTGCCCTTTTGTTTTGCACTTGGGTTGGTTTTCGACATTGTATTTTTTCCTTTACTGTTATTTCTTAGCATCAAGGCAAGTTCTTTTAGTGATTTCTCATCGTGCAATCCTTCCTATTCCCTCTCTTCATAAAACCATGTTTCCATTTGATCATCCTCATCATTTGCTTGCTCATCCATAGAGAGAATTTCAAAGGTGTTAGGAGAAATTACTGTTTTCTCTTTTGTTGTTATTTTTCTTTGTGTTTTTTTTTTAGGGATTTGAAACCCTGCCAAGTCCCCATCCTCTTTCTCTTTGTTAGGGACATTATGTGGACAATCCTTGGCTATATGGCCATATTCATGACATATTTTGCATCTAAATGGAATATTTTCATAATCTATTTCTTGCTCCCACATTTCTTCCCCATATTAAAAAAGTAATATTCTCTGGAAGTGGTTTGTCAAAATCAATCAAAACATAGATTCTTGCATAAATCATATGCTCTAAGTGTTGGGTGCTATCAAAAGTCATCATGTAAACTCCTAAATAATTTCCAATTGTTACGAATATCTTTGGATGCTAGTATTCTATTGGAAGACCAAATAAATGGATCCAAACAGGGGCAGTTGATGGCATTTCTTCCTCAGCTTTGAACTTGGTATGCCAGGGCTTCATGAAGAGCCCTGCCCTACCAAAAAATCATGTCCCCCCTTGAATAATGTTCTCCCTATCTTATTCATTAACAAAGAAAATAAGAAAGTAGCCTTTAGGGTAAGTATAAATTTGGAACTTACCTTTAGTGCTCCCGTTTTTGGTAGCCCATTGCTTGATTAAAGCAAAGGAAAGAAATTTATTAATGAGTCTAATATTTAAAACTTTGGGCCTTAATATTATTGTGTTAAACAATAAAATTAAAAGTAAAAACATTTATCATGGAATGAAATGAAAGGATTTTGAACCTTAGGAAATGACCTTAGAATTTGATTTGATACTTTGGCATTAAGAATTAAAATTAAATAACGAATGACCTTAGTATTAATTTTAATACTTTGGCATTAAAATTAAAAAGGATGTCAATGTTAAAGCTTAATGATTGGAACCTAAAATTAAAGGAGATTATAACTTAGAAAGTCAATAAAATAATAATAAATAAAGTAAACCTAATGATTAAATGCCGAAACATCATGAACATTAAAATGATAATAATAAATTGTTACAAACATTAAATCAACCAATGATAGTACACCCTTGAATCGATTTCTTTGAGAAAATTCTAATGGTTAAAATTATTGGCTTTAATGTTATAAATAATTAAAACCTCTCAATTCAATGCCCATATTAAAATAATTTTCCTATAAAAACAATATGAACTAATATTGATTGTCTTTTTTATTTACAAGCAATAGACAAAGGTCTAACACTAAAAGCTAAAAATAAAGGCTAAAGAGGACTTAGAAGAAAATACATTGAACTTGGACCTAATTCCAAATGTGGTGCATGATAAATCAGACCAATTGGAATGTGATGATTCAGTTGCCCAAAGCTTCATAGAGATGTTTCTAACCGGTTAGATAATCAATGGCTGAAATTGAAGATCTGAATCAAGAAAATCCCCAATTGGACACCTCATCCTCTCAGTTGAAGACAACTTAGATAGCCAACTCATTTACCATTGTAAACCATTGAAATACAACTGTAAACCATTAAGAAATTCAAATTTGTAAGGTTGTAAATAATCATCAAGACCCTATTTCGAAGGATTGGATTCCACTTTTAGTAATAGGTCTTTTAGAATTTTCTTTACTTTATAGTTGGTGGATATCTAAACCCTGTCATTGTACTTGGAGAGTTATCCTTACAATTGCTTGATGTAAGTAAATTTGAGTGTAATCATTGAATATCTTATCAATACAATGTATTAGAATGCTTGGTGTAATCTGCGCATGATGATGGTGGTTACATTTGAGTCAATTTTAGTACATTGTCATTTTTTTCTTTGAAGAGAGCATCTTTTGGTCTTAGATTGCGTGAATACTAATTGGGCTAAGGTTGGTTGATTTCAAAATTACCGCTTCAACAAATTCAACATAAGTCTTCAATAATGCAATGGTTTATTTTTTTCTTTCTCTAACCCTTTCCTTTTGAATTTCTTTGACAATTGAATAAATTAGGAGCAGTCTAGTTTGATATTCTGAAGCTTTCCTTTCATGAATATGCACTTCATTGTTTTAAGTTTCAAAATGTCTTTTGAATGAATTTAAAGATCATAATTAGAAGGTAGCAAGCCTAGAATCTTGCTTTTACATGTATTTTACTATGAAATTTATCAAGAATAGGACAATTGAATTGATAATTGTAGTAGATTGAGCCTAAATTAGACCCTAAAATCAGAATTAATCACTCGCCCTTGTAACAATCATGTGTGACCCTAAATATTCTAGATATTTTTCTTACTTTCCTTTGAATTACTGAATAATTTGATAGAATAAATCAACCAGGTTAGACCAACCTTACCAGAACCTTGGGGAAATCCATATTTCCTTTCAAGAGAGGACATCTTGTCCTGATCGTTGGTGTATGTTTACAACTAGGTAGATGTGTCTTTCAACAGATTGAATCTAGGTTAATGTAGTTTAATAAAATGCCTGTCAAAGTAGTAGGGATAATAAAAAAATACAATACTATTATATAGAATGCCAAAATTTGCAACAATTCAAGATATCATAGTGATAGATGTGCTTTCAACATTTGGAATGAATTTGTCAAAAGGTTTTTGATGCAAATTAGAGGTTACGTGATATAAGATCAAACCCATATAATTGTTCCATGCATTAAAAAATTGGTTTGATTTTACATTGATAAAATAAGACCATTTCACATGCAAAAATATGAAGAATGTAAAGCAAATATAGCAAAAGAAGTCCATAGTTTAGCCAAAATGGAGGTAATTTATTGGACTAAGAATGGGCAAAGACCAATTGGTAATGGAAATTTCTTCAAGAACTTTGGTCTATCATTGGGGTTAATCTTGAAAATCAAGCATGATCTACATACCAATTGTGATGCATCACAACATATGATCATTTTTATGTTTCAATAAATTATGTAGTCCACAACCATTGGCCTATTATGCTACTTTGCAAGCAAGTTTAGAAATTGATACAAGCCTAAAGTCAATATTTTGGTAGAATATTGATAAGTCCCAAGATGAATGTCAAACATAAAAGTGCAAATTTGACATTGTCTAGTTGGGTCATTGTAGATTCAAATACAAGAGCTTAAAAAACAGGCACAACTAGCATGTAGAGATATGCCACAATTTTATGTAAATAAGTTGGCAGGTACATAAAAGGTTGCATAGCATCTAAAGAATAAGGTAGTTAGTCAAGGGGATAGCAAAGGAGCTTTGAAACCATGCATAATATATCACATGCTTCAGCTAATTATTAGATGAGATGTTGCTTCTATAAAATTATATACAATCAGGATTGATAGTATGAGCCAAGTGATGATTTTTTTAGGATAAAAAACCTATATAAAGGGGAATCCTTTCCCTAGTAACCCCTCACTCTTGAGGAAGGGTTTCATCCTAAGGGTGTATGGTGGATAGGCATTAGTAAAAGGAAAAAATGAGAAAGATCCCTTGGCAAAATCTACAATTAAGCCTATTGGTCATCAAATCTGCCCAGGAAAGGATTTTGGGAAGTGTACGCGCCCTAGACCTGGACCAACATTGAAAGGCCGAGAGGAAGAGATGCCCCTCATGCCAATATCCGGAGAAAGGCCGGCTCCTTTGCTAAACTACTTTGGTGTTTTAAGACAAGAGTGCAGGAAAGAGATAAAATAGCAAGGGTGCAGGAAAGAAATAAAAATAGTAAGGGTGCAGGAAAGAAATAAACAGGGTAAGGGAAGAAATGTCAATAGATTAAAGTGGGAAAGAACCAATAGCACGATCGCTAGCTAACAACTCGAAATAGTAGCAAAGAATACCAAGAATAGAACGAAATGAACGCAATACCAGTCCCCCTATGTATCCTCTGGACGAGTTCCAGGATTACCCTTCCCCTTTCGTCGAAATCCAGAATTCAGAATTACGATGGCTAGGAAATGAGTGAATATAACAGAAACACTATCCACAGGCAGCATAAAAGAGAACTATTATAGCATTTTCCTCCCCTATGTATCCTTCGGGAAAATTTCAGGGTTCTATCCCCAATCGCACACCTAAATCCAGAATGCAGAATTACAGTATGCAAATGAAGAAAAGATAACAGAAATAATCACAGAAGGCAGCATACAAGAGAGAAATAAAGCCCCAAAGCTCTTTATATTAATCGTAGGAATTCAAGTTACAACAGCTTTCTAGCAAAAATTTCCCCCCCTTTTACATTACAATGCCTGGGTTTTTATAGAGGACCCGACCCTCTGAGCCATCAATGCACAAAATGGAGGAGTACATCCTCGAAAACCTGAGAAGTCGGCTCTCGCAGCTCTCGTGACTGAGCTCTCAAATCCTTTTCTATATCTGGCAACTACGACCGGGTCAGCCAGGGAAACATGCATTAATGAGCCATCTGAATGTCCTTGGTCTCCGGGTGTGGAGCTCGAGTGGCCGCCATGCCCGTCGGGTTCTCCTTCAGGGACTGAGACTTCCCTTCCAATTTCCAAAAATGAGCAACGAGTTCATCGGGCACGTAAAAATACATTTATGAGGCACTTGATTGCCTCAAAAAAATACTCGGCTTGGAGTGCGTGCCCTCGAAGTGCTTCACTAATTTTTCGTTCGCAACTCCGCTTCGCAATGGATGCAAGCCGAAGCAGATCCTCCTTCTTGGTTATGCACTTCGCATGAATGAGCTTCGCGAGACAGCTTCGGGGATATGAAATGTCGAAGTGAGTATTCCTCCTCAAGATGGCTCACTCTTTTGCTGCTTCGTTGAAAAGGTGTGTCAAAACTGCTTCGCTGAGGTTCTCCACCCGAAGTGGATGCTTCGCTGGTGAGTCTTCAAAAATGCTTCACCGTGATCCTCCCTCAAAACTGTGGTTCGGGGGTTTTTTGACCGAAGTGCATCTTTGGCTTGCAAAATGTTCTGCTCTTCACGGGCCACTACCACTTCGGGTGAAAGCGCTTCGCACGAAAGCTATCCGAAGCAAATGCTTCACAACAACTTTTGGCGAAGTAAAAATGGTTCGCCGGTGGGGAGGCCCGAAGTGGGTGCTTCGACGATTTCTTGGCAAAGTAGTTTTCAATGTTTGCACTCCTTCAAATTCTGCTTCGCAAGTTTTTTGCCTGAAGCAACTGCTTGAAATGCTTCGGGTGCGAAGCTCTTTTCTCTCCTTAGAAAATTCGGACCACGATCTAGACTTCTTTGTCTTCCTTCTTCGACGAAGTTGCTTCTCAATGTTTGAAATTCTTCGAATGCCACTTCGCAAGATTCTTGCTCGAAGCATCTGTTTGAAATGCTTCGGGTGCGAAGCTCTTTTCTTCCTCCACTTCTTTCTTTCGGTGAAGCTATCTTCCTTTTCCTGCGAAGCTCTTTTCTTAGCTAGCAAAGCTTTTGCATCTCCATTCTATATACAAAGGGGATGGCGATGAAAGCCAAAATTGCTGCAACTTACAAATATTTTCAAAAACAATAAAATAAACACTTTACAAAAAGAAACACTTTTTCAAAAAATTTGATTTTTCTACCCCTCTAGGCAATGTGACAAAATTGTCAACATTCTTGGCGGCTCGTGGGGCAACGAGCTCACCTCGGTGCAAGAACCCTCAGCCTTGATCCGTTGGGCCAGAGTTACCTCCAGACCCTTCTCCTTTTTCTCCTTCTACGGGTGCTTCCACGACTTCTTCTTCTTCTTCTTCCTCTTCTTCTTCCTCTTCCTCTGGCGAGGCTTCTTGTTGTGGCGATTGGGGAAGGTGATCACGGATGCGTTCCATGGTTCGGCGAACATGAGCCTAGGTGCCCTTTTGAAAAGGCTCTCGATCTTGTAGCACTTTTACCAGAACATGGAACCAATCAATTTGCCCTATGTCGGCATGTTTGGCTCTTGTGCTTAGATCATTCAGGCAGGCCATGATCTTGCAATGTCTCAGAATGAAATCTGTGACTTGCCCTTCTATAATTGGCTCTTCCCAGCCATCTATCTCTGAGACATCACCTTCAAAATGGAGCCAAGCCGGCTTGAGCTCTTCCTTAGTCAAAAGGTTCCCATCCTCATCCATGAAACTTGGGAAACCTAATGAAGAGAGGTCTTGAAAATACCCCAGTGATGTGCGCTGCTCATGTTCAAATACATCCAGGAGGTCCTTCGCCTTCTATGCTTTCCTCACCTTGGAGAAGAAAGCACGGACCGTGGCTTGAGCTGTAGACCAATCTCTGGCCGTCTGACTCATCGCGGTGACCTGCAGGTCCTGATATTTGACACTTTGGACCTCAAAAGCTAGTTTGAGTCACCTTTTAATTTTTTGGATGACCTCATCTACTATTGGCCCTTCTTGAGCAATGACATACTGGGCTTCGATGATGTAGGTTAAAATTGATAGGGCACTGGAGGCCCGAGATCTGAAGTTTTTGAGCAAGTGTGAGCGAATTTCTTTTATTCGGCCCCTATCAAATAACTCTAGACTCTCTTTTTCGTACAACTACTATTGCATCTACAAGATCTTGCTTTCAAATTCTTTGGCCTTTAGCTCAGCTTCGGCCTGTATCTAGCTCTAGGTTTTAGTTGCACTCTGCAGTTGTCTTACTTGCTGTTTCAAGGTGACTACTTCCTTTTTCATCTGCTCACACTGCTTCTCTGCATCCTCTAGCTTGGAGCGAGTCCTGGCTAGCTCCTCTTCCAACTTGATGTTGGCGCTCTCTGCTTCAAATCTGCGCTGATTGGCGATGTTTGCATGCGCACGAAAAGTTTCAATCCTTACATGCATGGATGCAGATTCATTGTCTACATTTAAGTGCTCTAGGTCCTTAGTCTTCTCCTGATAATCGTAATCTATTGGAGTCATCTCGTCCAGAGGTTTCTGGACCTTGGGGACCTTTTTCACCTTATGCAGCTTTTCGCCCTTCAAGTCAAAAATGGCGCATTTTTCCACTTCGGCCAGAGAGCGCCCTCTCTTTTTCCTCGCCTCCTTCAGCATCTTTTCTGTGTTCTATCGGGCTTGGAGTAGCTTCTCAGCTAGAGGGCATTCCTTAATCATGGATAACTCAGTTTCAAATGAGGCTGGATCTCCAGCCAAAGGGGTGAACAAATACAAGGAATGAACAGGGGATGCCTCACCAGTAGGTTCGACGGTAGGTGTGGTAGGGGTTTCGGCGAGTGAAACAATGCCGTGTGTAACAGGTGAGTGGGGAACGAGACTCGACATTGGAGTACTACCTTCGCCCTGACTGAGGACCGAGGGAATGGTGGCATGGGTGAGCGTAGTAGTATCGATGGACTTGTCCCGACCTGATGACTCGATCGGGGTAGATACACTTGTGGGGCTAACGGGATCATGGGGCAGACTCGAGGTGGTGAGGGGCAACACGCGAGAGGGTGATTGACTTTGCGAGGGAGAGAGAGACTACTGGGGACTCACGACCGGGACCATGGTGGACATGCCTTGAGAAACTAGGGCAAAGGGTGGAGAGTACGTACCTGCGTGCCCTCCTGGCAGAGCAGCAGTAGTGACTTCCTGTGTGATCGGCTCCTGTTCCTTTCCAACTTCGGCACTTTTGACCTCTATGACTTCTTCTTCGAGGACCCCTTCTTGTTGGAGGAGTTCCTCCACATCGATGACATCCACGTCTGGGGTTGCTTCGGCTCTTGGTGACGCCGTCCCTTCGATATTTGCTTCAGCTGGGCCGGTCGTAGGTTGTCCGACAGAAGCACCTGGAAGCTTTGTGCGTGGTCGCTTCGGGTGGGTTGGAGGCACTTGAGCTTGCTCCTACCTCTTTCTTTTCTTCTTCTCTGATGATTGCACCGACCCCATGGCACTTGTGTCATGGCTTTCCATAGGTTCCTGAGGCAGTTCTTCTGGTGCAGCTTCTGCCTCCTCCTCTTCTTCTGCTTTCGAAGCATCATCATCTCTCCTTGGGCTTTCGCCCGAACCTGGGGCACTTGGGGGAATGAAGTCGATGAAGGAGGTGGGCTTCCAAGTCCCAACATTGGCTTCGTAAACAACCGCGAAGTCCTTATCCATCTCCAAGAGTCCATATGATTTCATCTTTTGTCGATGAACTCTCATTTTCCACCATTCTTTTAATTGTTCTACGCCCCAATCTTTCAATTCCTCCCTCAGATCATCTTTCATCTTCCTCCAAAAAGTGGAGTCTGGGGTTGGGAAAGGATGTTGAACAGGATCAAACTCAACTTCCATAGGGTAGAACTCATGCCAGGGAGGCAAGGTCTTCATCCTTTCTAAATGCCACTCCAGATCCTTCCCATTGGGATTATTTCTTTGCTCCACGATTTTTGGGTGGGGGCAGACATGAAAATTCTTGAATCTGAGGTGGTCCCTCATCACTCCCAAGGGATCGTAGAGCCACCTTTGAGGAATCTAGAGCAGACCAAAGCTGGCAAGCTTCTCCTCTAGGAATACATGTTGCTTCAGGGCAAACACTTCAATTACCCCCATTTTGAAGGGGAAGTCGCAAGTGTGTGCCCATTTTCGACCGTGGTCATAGACGACATTTGTGGCGTCGCTCTGCCGAGCGACCTCTAATGCGAACTGGTACTCGAAGGGGTAGACAGGCAGCAGGAAGGGCTTCCCCGTGAAGCCAAATAGGCGAACCACAAGCCCTTGCGTTAGTTGAAAGACGTCTCCCTTCTTCTCCTTCACCACTTTGTCTCTTAAACTGAGGGGCACCCGAGGGCAAGAACCCTTCAACAAATGAATGGTAGGTCCCAAGAATTGTTGATTAAAAGAATAATATGACTCCGTCCTCGCCAGGAGGGGAGTCCACTGGTACATCGACAGAGGAGCTCCATCCTTGCCACTTGAAGAAATAGCGATGTGGGGAAAATTCTTATGTACATGGTAGAAAAACAACCAAACCAGGAAAGAGCAAGGTGCGAAGTACTGGCCCGTCCCAAAATTCTTCATGCTGGTAAGTCGCGTGTGCAAGGTTCGGGCCACCCATTCTACCCAATCGAAGAAGACTGGGTTGGTGTTCGGCCTTGAAGCATCAGGGGCATAAAATTCCCCTCTTGAAATACATTCGGCCAAAGACACCTTCCATGGGTGCACCGAAGCATCGGTCGACAGACCCGCTACCCATGCAATGATGGAGAAGATGTCCATGCTCTTGAAATCTGTCAGGGGGAGGGGCATTTGGGGCAGCTTGCCTGAAGGGAGCCCATTCTTGAGGTTCTCTCTTAGAAATTTCAAAATATAGGTAGAGGAGGTGAACCTCTCCATTTGTTCGCTCAGGATGACATTGCGAACCGAATAGCCCTTAGGCGGCCCCTGCTGTGGCGCGAAGGTTGCTTGCACATCTTCTTTCAAAATTGAAAACAATTTATGGCCCGTAGCATCCAACACTTGCCTGGAGGAGGGCTGGTAGTTCTACGCGATGGCACAGATTAATTCGGGACAATGGTGAGCGGGCGGGGTCAAATACTAGTAAATCTGAGAATAGTATGCGGTAGCCCTCTTGTTCTCCGGGGAAAGTCTGCTTGTCATAAACTCGATAGTGTGTCGGAGCTCGGCCACACTCTTTGAGAGTTCAGTGTCTCAAATTTTCTCCCACCCATCAATTGGTGGCTCTTCTAGTTGCTCTTCTTCAGAATCCTCTCCTTCCTCCATCGATTGCTTTTTTGGGTGGGGGTTGAGATTGACCTTCTTAGGTCTATGCTTTTGCTCTTCTTTGCCCCTTTTCATTTTCTTCGGGGCTGCTACCTCAGGCTCCTTCCCCTTCTCTTTAGAATTTTTCTTCCCCATTGGATGTTTACGATAGCAGAGTTTACGATGCAGAAGACTTCAATGCGAAGGATTTCGATGCAAAGGGCAGAGGAAATGCAGGTTATCAATGACGGGGCTCTTAATCTTGCATGAACCAGTTGGCGAACATCCTTCTTTACCATTGAGGCTTGAGTTTTATAGCCTTAGAAGGCAACTACCTCTATTTATGGCACCTACCATAATTAAATTTACAACTCGGATGAGGAAGGTTGTCGTGCCTTTTGATTGGCTTCACGACGGTGTGGTACGCGGGCCCATGTGGTTCGATGATTTTCCCTGCATCGGGAACTTAACCTTCTACCACCTCATACCCAGGCATGAGCTTTTCTCATAATAGAATTCTCTCGGGATGTGCTCCGCCACCTTGGCATTAAAATCATTTGCCCTGAACATTCCCCTAGGTTGTCGTCGATGCGTCCCCCAAGACACGTTTTAAATGCTTCTTGTCTCGCACGCCATTGGGTTGGTGAAGTAAAATCGGTGCTAAAGCTGCTTCGCGGTGAACCTTCGGTGCGAGCCGATCTTTTATGCTTCGGGCCCAAAGTAATTTTACTTCACCGCGTCGCTGCTTGCTTTGCGAAAGGTTAGCCCCCCCGAAGCTCATTTTCTTTGAAAAATGCTTCGCTAGACCTTCTTCAAAACTGCTTCACTCATACTTGTTTTGCGAAGCATTTCTTATGCCTTCATCATGCTCTTGTTTGGTTCTTCGACGACTCCCTCCAGGCTAAAGTGCTTCGCTGCGAAGCATCTTGCATTAGTCACTTCGCATCAAAACTTCCCGAAGGAGATTCTGGCTAGGCTTAGCGAAGCTGGAGTTTGTCGCTGTGACTCTTAACCTCTCGGAGATCTTGAAGTAGGGTATATATACAGAAATGAAAAATACATACAAAAGTAAGGTTTAAACACATTTTTTTTTTTAATGTTTGTTTTATCTCAATGATGAAAAGTCTTCAGATGAAGACCATTGATAGAAATTGGCAAGACTTGGCCACCTGCATCCTTGAGGATAAAATAATTGGCCGAGTTTACCTTTACAATTTTGAATGGTCCATCCCAGAAAGCATCCAACTTATCATGATTCCCAGGTTTGGCCTTCCAGGAGTCCCACTTCCACACCAGATCTCCCACTTTGAACGTGCGATCGGAGGATTTCTTCTTGAACCAGTCTCGGGTGATCTGAGCATGCTTAGCGAAGCTCTGGTAGGCCTTCTCACGTTCTTCCTCTAGCTGCAGTAGCTGAGCCAGCCTATTTTCCATAGGATTAACTTCCTCTTCATCATCCAGCAGCTGCAATGCAGGGATCTCTACATGGGTTGGTAGGATGGCCTCCTTGCCATACACCAGGGCGTAAGGCGATGTTTTGATCGACTTCTTGATAGAAATCCGATCGGCCCACAAGGCTCGGTCTAGAAGGAGGTGCCAAGTTCTTTTGTTATTCTCCATGAGCTTTCTTAGCACCCTTAACAGAGTCTTGTTAGTTGATTCTGCCAAGCCGTTACCCTATGGATAGTAATTAGAGGAAACTTTATGGTATATCCCATATTGGTAGAGGAACTCATTGATTTTGGTGCCTGAAAACCCGGGACCATTGTCCGTAATGATTGCTTCTGGGATGCCGAACCGGGTGATCAATCCCTCAAGGAAGGCGATGACGGTCTCCTGATCAGCATGCTTCGTGGGTACTGCTTTGGCCCATCTGGTGAAGTAGTCGGTTGCGGTCAGGACGAACTTATGCCCTATGAAAGAGTTCGATGATATAACCCCTATGAAATCCAACCCCCATTGTTGAAAGGGCATTTCTACCTGTATCGGTCGGAGAGGCATAGGAGCACTTCTACTTCGATCGATGAACTTCTGACATTGCTCGCATTTGCGACAGATCGCAAAAGCATCGACAAAAAGTGTAGGCCAATAATAACCAACCTTAATTATCTTCAATGTCATTGTTCTTCCTGCGAAGTGACCTCTAGATAATCTTGAATGGAATTCTCCCAGGATTCTCTTCTTATCATCTTCTTTTATGCACCTAAGAAGAACGCCATCAATGTTTCTAAAAAATAGGCCTTCGAGGCGCAATGTGTATCGGAGGGACCACATCCTGAAGTGTCTTCATTGCGAAGCATTTAGGTGCGAAGGACATCTACCGATGTTGAAATATTCAACTATCTCATCGACCCAGTCCTTCTCGTCCTCTTCTTGGTTTGTGAAGCATCCTTCTACTATCGAGTCATCCCACTGACAAGCTGTCACTTCGGCCGCTACGCTCTTCGCTAGTTCTTGACATAATGCATGATCATGAACCAATTTTGTGGGTCTGATTTTGATGTCGAACTCTTGTATCTTGCTGACCCAACCGACTCTTTTGCTTCCCAATTCTCCTTGGATAATGAAATTGCGTACATCGGGGTGTATGACAAAGACTGTAACCCAACTTTGGGAAATGAATTGCTTGAATTTCCTAAGAGATTTCATTACTGCATGCACCTGCCTTTCTATGAAATTGTATTTTTCTTCATGGGGGTGTATCACCTGGCTTAGAAACATGATGGGGCACTCTTCGCCATCTTCCCCCTTCTGTGTTAGGACTACAACATAGCTCTCAGGTTCTCCTATGGCATATAGGATGAAATCTCGATTGTAATCAGGGTTGGTCAGGATCGGTGCCTGAGCGATTCGGGCCTTGATCTCTTCAAATGCTTCTTTTCTCTCCTCCGTCCAGATGAATTCGGCGCCCTTCTTCAAAAGTTTGGACATTGGCTTGATGACCTGGGCGAAATCTGGAACAAACTTCCTCACGAAGTTGATCTGGCCGAAAAAGGATTGAAGTCCTTTCTTGTTCACTGGGAGTGGGAGTTTCAATAGAGCCTCGGCTCTATCAGGATCTACAGTGAGACCCTTCTCTGATATCACATGTCCCAATAACTTCCCTTCACTGACTGTGAATATGGACTTCTTTGGATTGATTGAAATGCCAAACTCTCGACATTTTTTGAATACCTATTGTAGGTGAAAAGAATGATCCTCCCTTCTTCGGGAGAAAATGGTCATGTCATCCAAGTAGATAACAATAACCTTATTCAAGAGTTCACCAAAATCTAAATCCATGGCCCTCTAAAAAGTGGCCCCCGCATTCGAAAGGCCGAATGGCATTCGCTGGTAAGCAAATGTTCCCCACTTGGTAGTGAATGCGGTTTTATGCTGATCTTCATCCCTAACCCATATCTGATTATATCCTGAGAAACCATCGAGTAGGGAGAAGCACTGAGCCCTAGCCACTGAATGCAAGATCTGATCTATCTACGGGAGAGGGTAGTGATCTTTGAGCGAAGCCTGGTTCAGGTTGCGAAAGTCCACGCATAATCGTATATCTCCATTCTTCTTTCTAACTGGGACTAGATTCGCCACCCAAGAGGAATGCTTGATGGGATAAATTATCTTCACCTCGAGCATTTTTAGGAGCTCAGCCTTCATCAGGACCTCGATCTTTGGATTGACAGGCCTTTGCTTCTGCCAGAAGGGTTTGATCCCCTCCTGCAACTCGATTGTATGCTGGATCAGTTGTCGATCGTATCCCTTTAGGTCTTGATAAGACCATGCCACGATGTCGAGATACCTTCTGCATAGAGATCGGATCTGTTCTAGCTCCTCCGAAGTGCAATCTGTTCCAACTTTTATTGCTTTTCTAGGTTCAAGCTCCAAATCCTGATACTGCTTTGCATTGACCTTGATCCTATGAGAAACTGCTCGATCATTCTGATCAAAGAGGCTCTCAAGAGTAATTAATCCCTTGGGTACATGATTATTCTTCAATTGAACTAGCCCTTCATATTCCTCATCCTCTGGGCTTCTTCTTTCAATTGTGGCTGCTTCTTGAATCATAAAATTCACAATCTGCTCATCATTGTCAAAAACTTGCCAATGCAGATCTCTATCTGGGACAGAGGGTCTATAAATCATCCTCACAGCTTTAGGCTTATGCACCATGTCTTCTATTGGAGAGTACTTGGCTGCGATGGATGCTAGAACATCGGCATGTCGATTCTTTTCTCGTGGAATAGACTGTAGATTGAGAGATTCGAACTGGTCAAACAAGTCCCATACCCTGTTACGGTATGACTTGAGATAGTGCTTCTTTGAAGTGCACCTATTTGTGACTTGATTGCATACCAATTCTGAATCTCCAAAGATTTGGAGATGCTTTATGCCTAACTTTTTTGCTTTCTTGAGTCCTAGGCATAATGCTTCATATTCTGCTGCATTGTTGGTGCAGCTCCACACCAATCGGTAACAATATTCCTTCTGCTCTCTAGAAGGGGATACTAAAAGAATCCCTGCCCCGACGCCGTTTTTGCATCGGGCACCATCGAAGAACAACTTCCATAGTCCTTCTTGGGCAAAGATCTTATCTTCTGACTTGATGTGTTTCTCAGGCTTGGTGATGGCATAACATCCCATCTCGGTTTCTATCATGGCATTAAAGTCTGCCAATGAAAACTCATCTTCACAACTTAACTGTGCAAGGGATTCCTCGACCAGGTCCACCTGCTCTATCCCTTCCACTATCGCATGCACGAGATCGCTGCTCTCTTCTTCGGACATCTTCTATACTAGGAAGGTAGAAGGCTTCTCATTGTAGATTTTTACCTTCTTCCCTTTGAATGGAATCTCCAAGTGCGAGTAATCCATAGATAGATATCCTCCCAACCTTTTTGTGAACTCCCTCGACAAGCACATACTAAAATATGGCTCCAAGTCGACGACCACCACCTCTTGTATAACCGTGATCTGAGGCATCTTGTGTAGTCGGATAGGTATATCTTTAATCACACCCATAGTCTTCATGGGAGTACCATCCAATTGGAGCATGCCATGGCTACTTTGGGTGTACTCCATTCCTATTTCCTCGCACACTGCTTTGGGCATGACTGTCATCGTGGCCCCGGAGTCAATCATACAATTGTGTACAACATACCCTTCCATTTGTAGAGATAGGTAGAATGGAGGTGGTCTATTCTTCCCTGTAATGGATGTGGATAGGGTCTGCACTAGGGCAAGAGGTGCTGACTTTCTTGCCTTGGTCGTCTTCAATGATTCTTGTAGCAAGTCCACTTGATCGGGCAACTGTAGTGCATCATATAGGCTAATCTTGGCCGAAATCTTCTTTAGCTCATCTACAATATTGTAGGCTAGGGAGTTAGGCACCTCAGGTTCTCTTTTCGCCTCGTACCTGGTGCGATACTACTCCGTAGCTTCGACCCTTTGCCGCTTGGTCAGCGAAGGAAGCTTGAGCTTCTCTCTAGCTTGTTCTTTAGTTTCCACCTGAGGTGGATTTGTAGGGGCCTGTTGGGCCTTCTCCTTGACTGGTGCAGGCTGAGGAGCTTCGCTCAGGGCCTGAGAAGGTTGCTGCCCCTTCTCGTGGTGGGCATGCACCTTTAAGGGAGCCATTTGATTAGCATCTACCTCTATTGACCTTTTCCCTCCTCTGGTGAGGACTGCAACTTGCTCTTCTTCACCAATTACCAGGTTCTGATCCATTTGCCTGATGATGTTGACCTGACCACCATGACTACTGCTCACTAGCGTTTGCACATAATGTTGGTGCAGCATGCAGGTATTCTCTTCGTGAGGGTCATTACACGTGGAGCACCAATGTATGTAATCGAAAGTGCTCGGAGCTTCATCAATCATGACATTTCTTGTCGATGCTCTCCCTTGCTGGACTGCTTGATCTTTAGTAAGCGTGGGTGTAGGATAAGACCTTCTCGGTAGAAACTCATGTTGTGCTTGCTTCTTCTTCATAATGGTCATATCATTGGACAGAGTTTGTACTATGGAGTTCAGGGACTGAACTTCCTGTAGTATTTTGGCTTGCATATCTTCGGCTTTGGGAATAGGTGGCAATGGAGCCATCGTTGGTATTGGAGGTAGGGCGGGGTGTTGAGGTGGCATTGGAAGTACAGGGAATGCCAAAGAGACAATGGGCTGTGCTATCGAGAATGTGGGAAAATGGATTTGTGGAGTAGCAATCTGTGATACAATGGGATTCGGGTTCCAAGATGAGATCGGGTACATGAGGGTTGCAGAGATCTATGAAGCGGTTGCGCTCGCATACTAGGATTGAGGGAAATCAGGAAGTATGGGCATCGACATCCTTTGGGGAAGCTTGCCCATAGCTATTAGATCCATCTCCGCTCTCTGGGCTAACTCATATAACTCGAGGAAGGTATTAATGTTCGAATACCTTACCATGACACTGATATCAGGGTTGAAAGCTCGAAGGAAATAGTATGTTGTAGCTTCGCTAGTTGGCCAAAGTCCAACTGGTATCCTTTGCCAGGTTCGAGCGAACCTAACATTGAAATCAGTGATCTCTTCTTGTGGATGTCTCTGGATCATTGTGAACTGATGCAGAAGAGAAGATGGATCGACGGACTCATTGAAGCTTCTCATCAACTATCCGGCTAACTGGTCCCATCCCGTTATAGTATCGGGTGGTAAAGATCTATACCAGTAGAGGAGTTTCCCTCTAAGAGATAGAACCAGAAGCTTTACCATAACTCACTCTTCTATGATGTCATGAATCACCTCCAGAGAAACTATGTCCTGGATATGCTCCAGAGCAGTCTTCCCAGTTCCATCAAACGTAGGGATCTTCTTCATAGCAGCAGGCGAAACTTGCCCTTGTCCCGCTAAATTTAGCGGTCTAAAAGAATTCCATGCTGGGAACAGTCTGGGCGATGGTTGCTGCTGCTGCTACATTTGTTGTTGTTGTTGTTGTTGCTGTGTGCCATATTTGCTCCTAGATTTTGAGAAATAGGAATTCTCGAAGCTCCTCCTTGGTTGCTAATAGGACGACTAATGTGAATGGAGGCACTAGGATGCTTCGGTGAGTTGGGAGGATTAGGAGGAAAGCTAGCTGTTGTGCTATCCAAAGTTAGTCCTTGTTCATCAAAAGTAGCCTCTTGCGAGGATGTTCCATGTAACAGCGACTCGAGGGTGACTAACCTAGAGCGTTCCCCAAAGGCATCAATATCAAGCTCAAAGAACTCAGTTTCCTCTCCTCTATTCCTAACTCTCCATCTTGTTTGCATGAAGGCACAGACTTAGGTACCGATCTCTACGACTTAAAGATTCTTGGTTAAATAGAGTCACCAGATGCTAAGAGTATTTCGGCAATGAGACGAGCATCGACTCTCACTACCACTCACAAGGTGGGACTGACCGGGTCCCACCGGGCATGCCAAAAATTGTTGGTCATCAAATCTGCCCAAGAAAGGATTTTGGGAAGTGTACGCGCCCTAGACCTGGACCAACATTGAAATGTCGAGAGGAAGAGATGCCCCTCATGCCAATATTCGAAGAAAGGCCGGCTCCTTTGCTAAACTACTTCGGTGTTTTAAGACAAGAGTGCAGGAAAGAGATAAAAGAGTAAGGGTGCAGGAAAGAAATAAAAATAGTAAGGGTGCAGGAAAGAAATAAATAGGGTAAGGGAAGAAATGTCAATAGATTAAAGTGGGAAAGAACCAATAGCACGATCGCTAGCTAACAACTCGAAACAGTAGCAAAGAATACCAAGAATAGAATGAAATGAACGCAATACTAGTCCTCCTATGTATCCTCTGGACGAGTTCCAGGATTACCCTTCCCCTTTCGTCAAAATCCAAAATTCAGAATTATGACGGCTAGGAAATGAGTGAATATAACAGAAACACTATCCACAGGCAGCATAAAAGAGAACTATTACAGCATTTTCCTCCCCTATGTATCCTTCGAGAAAATTTTAGGGTTCTATCCCCAATCGCACACCTAAATCCAGAATGCAGAATTACAGTATGCAAATGAAGAAAAGATAACAAAAATAATCATAGAAGGCAGCATACAAGAGAGAAATAAAGCCCCAAAGCTCTTTATATTAATCGTAGGGATTCAAGTTACAGCAACTTTCTAGCAGAAATTTCCCCCTTTTTACATTACAATGCCTGGGTTTTTATAGAGGACCCGACCCTCTGAGCCATCAATGCACAAAATGGAGGAGTACATCCTCGAAAACCTGAGAAGTCGGCTCCCGTAGCTCTCGTGACTGAGCTCTCAAATCCTTTTCTATATCTGGCAACTACGATCGGGTCAGTCGAGGAAACATGCATTAATGAGCCGTCTGAACGTCCTTGGTCTCCGGGTGCGGAGCTCGAGTGGCCGCCATGCCCGTCGGGCTCTCCTTCAGGGACTGAGACTTCCTTTCCAATTGCCAAAAATGAGCAGCGAGTTCATCGGGCACGTAAAAATACATTTATGAGGCACTTGATTGCCTCGAAAAATAACCTGGCTTGGAGTGCATGCCCTTGAAGTGCTTCACTGAATTTTCATTCGCAACTCCGCTTCACGATGGATGCAAGCCGAAGCAGATCCTCCTTCTTGGTTATGCACTTCGCACGAATGAGCTTCGCGAGACAGCTTCGGGGATATGAAATGCCGAAGTGAGTATTCCTCCTCAAGATGGCTCACTCTTTTGCTGCTTCACTGGAAAGGTGTGTCAAAACTGCTTCACTGAGGTTCTCCGCCCGAAGTGGATGCTTCGCTGGTGAGTCTTCAAAATGCTTCATCGCGATCCTCCCTCAAAACTATGGTTCGGGGGTTTTTTGACCGAAGTGCATCCTTGGCTTGCAAAATGTTCTGCTCTTCACGGGCCACTACCACTTCGGGTGAAAGCGCTTCGCACGAAAGCTATCCGAAGCAAATGCTTCGCAACAACTTTCGACGAAGTAAAAATGGTTCGCCGGTGGGGAGGCCCGAAGTGGGTGCTTCGGCGATTTCTTGGCGAAGTAGTTTTCAATGTTTGCACTCCTTCAAATTTTGCTTCGCGAGTTTTTCGCCCGAAGCAACTGCTTGAAACGCTTCGGGTGCGAAGCTCTTTTCTCTCCTTAGCAAATTCGGACCGCGATCTAGACTTCTTTGTCTTCCTTCTTCGACGAAGCTGCTTCTCAACGTTTGAAATTCTTCGAATGCCGCTTCGCAAGATTCTCGCCCGAAGCATCTGTTTGAAATGCTTCGGGTGCGAAGCTCTTTTCTTTCTCCACTTCTTTCTTTCGGTGAAGCTATCTTCCTTTTTCTGTGAAGCTCTTTTCTTAGCTAGCGAAGCTTTTGCATCTCCATTCTATATACAAAGGGGATGGCGATGAAAGCCAAAATTGCTGCAACTTACAAATATTTTCAAAAACAATAAAATAAACACTTTACAAAAGAAACACTTTTTTCAAAAAAATTGATTTTTCTACCCCTCTAGGCAATGTGACAAAATTGTCAACAAAGCCTAAATATTCTTGCTCTTAGAGGAGATGCGAAAAAATGGAAGAAAAAGGATAATCAATATTAGCCTTCTCGATGTTAGCTATATTTGGCATGTTAAATGATGGAAACCCAAGAACCATATCGATGTTAGCTAAAACCATTCCAATGTTGGCCAATATTATCTTGGTGTTTTTTAGAACTGCTCCTTCATTGATAATGTCTAACAACAATAGCCATAACATTTTGATACTTGTTTTTTGCCCTTTCTAAAGGACACATGAATGGTGCCAAAAGAGTGAGGTCTAGGGACAAAGGAGAAAGAGAAGAAAGGGTATATTTTAAAAGGTCTTGGGATTTATCAAGTATATAAGCTATTTTCTCTCAGAGATCTTGACCAGCTGAAACGACCATTAATAAGTACTTCAATACGTAAAGTTACTACGCTAGAGTAGGGATAAGAAAAGAGAAATTTAGAAGAACTCCATTAATTAAAGAGGAGATGATTCACCCTTCTTTCCATCTTGGTGTTTGATTTCAGTACGATAAATGCCAAGAAGGTAAAAGGGTAAAGCAAATAGTGAGGCATATTGCCAATTGCAACAAGGAGTTCAAAGTGTGTGATGTGCACGTATGACTTTCTCATATCTTCTTATCTTCTCTTCTTATCTTATCACCATCCTTAATTTTCCACTAGCATCCTTCTTATAACTCGTCAAATCTCCCTCATTAATTCCAATGCATATTCTTCATATTGCCTATCTTCCTCAAGTCATACTCTAGCCTCTTCTACCATTTTATTGACTTAGCCCAATGGAAAGGCTAGCCTCATTCTACCTTTTCATGCAACTGTAGTTGTTTTATATGATTGTGGAAGTGTGCAAAATTAATTCTCTTAGTATCTTGATGATGAAAGCAGCCACCAAAGATCATCATGATGACACCACAAATTGTCTTGACATGGATAAAAAGAATACATGTGGATTATGACATTGGAATTTGAAAAGGTAAAAATCATGCCACTTTGATAATCGTATGCCACAGTAACAATATGATAAAGTAGATACAAGTGGTATTAATGTAGGTGCTATGGTGGTAAGGTATGATTAAATGAACAACAAGAAAGCAAAGGAGCTAGATCTTCACATGAGTAATAAGATATGAGATATTAGTACTAGCTTTAACAAAATCCAGTTCGATTCATAATCCAACTGTCATCAACATTTATAAAGGGCTATAAAATATTTGTAGGGCTACCTAATGCATGAAGTTTGTTGTGTTAGGATAGTTCTGAGTAGCCATGCATACTATTGAAGCAACAATCTAGCACACAATGTTTAGCAACCTGGATGATATTTACTTGTACAATTTCTAAGAAGGTAAAGGAAAGTCTTCTTGAGTGCCTATACTATTTACCTAATACAATTTGCATGGGTAAATGTTCACCTAAATATACTGATCTAGACCAAAAGTAGTGGATATATATATGGTAAAATATGCTCATGGAGTTTTTAGTTTTGCTGGAGATACCTACACTCAGGTATCTTTGTTTTATCTTCTCTCTCTTTTGTTATAAATATTTCATTCCTCTTTTTGTCTCTGTTTTTTGTATCTTTGTGTCATTTGCTTCCATAGTCCTCTCCATATCTTGTTTGCCTAAATATCTCGCCACCATTACCAACATCCACATGTTCCAAAATCCATGTCTTTTTGGCTTCTTGTAGCTTCTTTCTCATTTAGCATAGCCTTCACCTCTCCAATCATTTCATCATCCTGTAAATAATTGGAAGCTCTTTTACTCATGGTTCTATAGTGCATCCCATATTTTGTAGGAAAGTGGGATAAATTTTAAATGGAGGTCTTTTAAAAAATATGTTTTAGAAGCCCTATTAAAGCTACAAAATCCATTAACCACCCTCACTCTTCCCAATTTTCTACATCAATTTCCTTCCCTAATCTAAAATTATTTTATTTCCATTAGCTATAAAATTCACCTCCCACACTTGTACTCCCAATCATTTTATCTTCTAGCTCCTCTTTTCCTATGCAAATAAGGCTTACTAGGTTCTTAATTTTTTTGAGCAAAAATTCCCAAAAGTCTTCAATAATATAGGTAAATTTCACCACCTACATCCACAATCCTTGCATACGAGCCAAATTATAATTTTGGTCAAACCTTGTAGTCATTTTGTCAAGGCACAAGTAGAGCAAATTGCATTCAATATTTTGAAGGCAACAAGTTTAGCACCAAATGAAGCTCTTGAGGTAGATTCAACTATAAAGATAAGGTACAAATAAGCCAAAAAATTGTAGAACAATACAAAAAGCATAAATGCATGATTGGATGCACAAAATTTGCTAGACGTAGAAAAGTAGTATGCAAAAGCATGCCAAACTAGAACTAATTCCAAGGCAATAACTGCTAAAATTTTTGCACCTAGGTTAACAATATCCTAAGCACCAGACATAAAACCAGCCAAATATTTAAAATGTTGATGTCAGCCAAGGCACGATAAATTTTCGACATTTGATATTCTCCAAAAGAGGAAGTTAGTTGAGAATGCTAATGCTCCAAAATTTGGCTATAGGGCAAAGCTTGTTGGATGTGAAATTATGGCCAAGCATTAAAAGGGTTGGATGAATAATGATGCTAACATCACCATCACTACACAAAAATCTAGCAAAATATGGAAGAAGGTCCTAAGCAAAAAATATTCTAAGGAATTTGGCATAGCATGCAAAGGCAAAAAAGTAGAAACTAATCCAACTTTCAACAAGATACTTTGAAAGTTTTCGAAGAGCTCTAGGTTTTGAAGCATGACATCATTATTAGAAGCTTAAAATTTTGGTAAAACTAAAATGAGCATTGAATGTAAAACAATTCTAAGGCATAAAATTTGGCAATGACATACTAGGGCCTAAGAATAAGATTTGACTTTTGATTCTATGCATGGGAAAATGTAGTTATATGCAAAAGATGGCCAAAATCTAGAAGTTATGATGTCATCAAAAGAAAACAAGAAACCTGACACACAAAAAAATGAGATGCAAAATTTGACTAATTGTTGGATGAGGGCTAGATCATCAAAGTCACTAAAATCATTAGCAAAGCTAGACGATATAGCATGAAAAAATAACTATCGGATTGAAATTCACTCAAATCAAATTGCTTGACATGATGTAGTACTCCCTCTTGGTGCTATATATTTTGGACCGATCCAAATAAACAAAAAATCTCATAGGGTATCTAACTGCCTAGTATCATAATTATCAAAAGATTCCAACAATCGTAAATGCATATATTATACATCTATCATTTTTCAATTGGCTTAGTGTAATAGAAAGGAGTGGATTATCGACAAGTGGTTAAAATCCAATGACACATTATGCAAACCAATTTTAGGAAAAAAATCTAGGCCATGCATGTCAACTACACATGCTTGAGGCAGTTGATCATAGCTAATCTAAAAATGATAACCATACCCTATACCTAACCTAACAAGCATGTAGTCCATATGGAAAATAATGATGGTAAGAAAATTGGATGCAAATGTAAATATATATATATATATACTTGAATGTAGCTCATTCAATAGGCCGACTCTTTAGATTTTACAATTATGCATTTTGTATGATTGAAGGCATACACCTTTTGGAAAAATTCTTGCACCCTTAAGAGATTTTCCACGCTACAAGACTTCCTTGATTCAATCAGCACTGTTGACTATGGTGGATCCACCTCTTTGACTCAGGAAAATATTATCTTAAGACTCTAGATAGATTGAGTAGGGTAAGGAAACCCTAGAGGTGAGCCTATAATATTTATCACATGCTCATGCTCATCTAGATTTGTAAAAATAAAATAAAACTGCAACACAAATATTGAACAAGCTTTAAAGTAACTCCTAGCTAATGCTTCAATCAATAGATCGATACCTTATCCATTGGGAAATTGTAGCTAGAATTAAAAATATGGTGAGGAGAGAAAGGGAAGAAGATAAAAATTGAGCCAATCACATCTATTCAAATAATGTAACATAAATGATTAAACATGCCAGTGAAAGAAGATTCCATTTACACATTCAAATGATGTAACATGTAAATAGGATAGCACATAAAATTGCACATAAAACTGTTGAAAGGAGGAAGTGTGATTATATTAATAAATAGATCATTACAATGGGAGTCTAATCAAGATAACCAGATCTCACTAAGCAAATAAAAATAAATTCTCCATTCAAATGATGCAATAGTGAACTGCAACTCTTTGTTCAAATAATATAACAAATAGTCTCCTAGATTCTAACCTCAGCCACTAGAAATGATCTCAGTAAATTGGGCACCTCCTCAGAAAAACCTGCACAATAATAGGGAATAAAAAGGGTGACTAGACAAGACATAGAAAGGAAAAATACAAATAACAAGGATGGGTACTCTGGTATACCTCTTACAATAACTTTATCATTTTTCTTGTTGCAATAACTTTATTAAATAGCTTGATCATTTGGTCCATAATTGCAAAAAATTACAACTACCTCGATGATGACCTATATTATTAATTACGCTTGTAGTGGTTTCAGTTAAAAATACCTCCACTCATGCCTATTATAATTACCTCCATATTAGCCAAAATAGCTTCAAGTTATTAATTTTCAATCACTTATTTGATTATATGGCTAACCTTAGCCAATATAATTAAAAAAAAAATAAGCATTTTTTATTAGGAAACTACCGTTATACTTTGTTGGTCCATAATAGAGCCGTTAAAATTTAAAAAACCTTAAAAATTTATTTATATATTATTTTATTTACTTTTTAATAAAAAATTCATTTGTTACCCCACGGACTGGTACCATGCCTAAATGGAGCCACTATGCAAGTGGCACCAAAGGGCCACCTAGGTGGGCCCCTGTGCAGGCGACTCCATGTGGCCCCACAGGAGGAGGTAACTTGACCACCATATGGTGGTTGATATATTATGGGTGTCTCCACTTTTATAAAAAATATAGGGGCCACCCACCTCCCCAATGTGGGATAAAACAAACCAAATCATAAACTTGCCTCCCCATGCATGCTCGTACTCGCTGACTCCTGTCGCCATGTGGTGCTCTTTGATTGGAGCACTCAAAGACCATTCTCTTCACACCATTGGATCATGCACTCTACCTTTGGCTATTGATTTGCTTGGACCATTAGGATCATGGCACATGTCACCATTAGGTTTGAGCACTATGAAATCATACTCACCCTGCTCGTACCTACGCCATTGATATTCCTGAACCAATCACTCTCTACCACTTATCATTTATAGGTTTGAGCGCTTATATTTTTGTAGTCACATGCGTGCCATGGATTTATGTGCTTTACCTCCCACCATTGATCTTCCTGCGCTTGATTTTTTACCTGTTGTTGGATCCAATGTGGTGGTTGCGACCCTCCGTACCTTGACTCGGTTGAACCATTGATTGCAAGAAGGACGATTGGGGAGTTAAGGTAAGGAGGCTTTTTATTTTTATTTATTTATAATTAAAATTATTATCTCTTAAAGGGGAAGGCATTGTGAAGGGATGATGGGGGATGAGTTAGGCTAGGAAAAATATAGTGTGGGGGGCATGGACGAGGGGCTAAGGTTTAAGAAAAATATAGGCTAGGATGGGGAAGGAGGGATGGGGAGCAGACATTAGGATTAGCTTAGGGAATAGGATAGGGGTATGGTTCATGGGAAACGAGGTAGAATTACGATAAAAAGGATTAAATATTTAATTATAATTTAATTAAATAAATAATTTAAATATTAAATTTACTTATATATTTTTAACTAATCCAAAAAAATAAAAAAATTTAATTAAATAATTAAGATCCTTGGAGGTCAAAATAATTAATTAAACATTTTTTAGGCCAAAAATTTATTGACATAAGACCTAAAAAAAAACCAAAACAATGGTCTGACCTTGGCGACATAAAATTGTATTGAAAAAGACTAGGGGGTATTGCAAATTTGAAAAGACCTAAGACAAAGACTCATAGGACACAAAAAATTCAAAAATTAGGGATAAATCAAGTTGGATTTTGAGGATCCAACACAAGCTTCGACTGGGATAGGTGATGAAAAGACTCTTTGACCATGAATCACCTAAGAACTCCAGAATCTCCAGCAGACCACAAGGACTCAAAAACTTACCTAGTCATCTAAAATTAACACCTTAATGACCTAGAAAGAGCAAGAATAAAACTTTTTTTTTGTGAGGCTTCTCAAGCCATCGGTGCTGAATGATACAATTTCAAATGCTGGCCATTGATAGGAATTGAAAATTCCATACCATCCAAATTTTACAATTTGTAAGTATGTTGGCCTGCATTTTGAAGGATTTGATAGGGGCCAAGCCATTTGGGTTCCCATTTCCCTTTTTCACCATGCTTCTCATTTTTGGGATCCTAGTACAACACTATATCTCCTCCCTAAAAAGGTTTACCTTTGGCTTTCTTTTTAAACAAATGCGTTGTTTTGTGAGCCTGCTCAATTATCTGCATTAATGAATCCTTTATATCTTCCTTCAACTTCACAATTTGATAAAGTATTCTCTACAACATATTTGGATTTTCATGATCCTGAAGAAGCAAATATAAAGTATTTCCTTCCACCTAAGGGGGTAACAGAGCATTCCCTTCGTATACTAGTTCATAAGAAGATTTTCCTATGCTTCTTTTGATGGATATTTTGTCAGCCCATAAAGCAAACTTCAGCTCACTGTCCCAACTTATTTTGTTTCTACCTAATACTATTTCGATTCTTGTAATCAAATTCTTATTAGAGGATTCTGCTAAACCATTCCCTTGAGGATAGTAATTCATAAAATGAGAAACCTCTATACTATACCTAGCACAAAATTCAATCATCTTAAAAGAAGTGAAATAGTTACCATTGTTTGGGACTATATTCCTAGGATTGTCAATATGCACTCTTCTAAAAACTTGATGACCACTTATGTAGTGTATTTATTAAGAGGTGTTGCTTCTATCCACTTGGTTAAATAGTCTATCGCTATGATGATCCACCTATGACCCCTAGAAGGATTGGGGTTAATATCACCTATGATATCTATTTCCAATTAAGTAAAAGGAGCCTCCACAAATACTGGCCTCAAGGGTATGGCTCACAAATTCTTTTTCCTTGTAAAAATCTGATAGTTATGCCAATTTCTAACAAAATGATAAACATATTTAAATAGGGAGGGCCAATAATAACCAATTCTCATGACTTTGTGAGTAGTAGCCTTTGGAGCAAAGTGACCCCCACAAAATTTGGAATGATACTCTTTCAATACTTGAGGGACCTCTTTCTCAAACAAGCAAAGAAGAAACACACCATCTGGATGCCTCCAATACAATCTACCTTCCTGAATGTAGTATTTTTAAACTAATTGCTTGATAGACCTCCTTTTATTTTGGGATATATCTTTTGGAAATAACAAGTTCTGAAGGTAAAACAAAATGTCATCATACCACCTACAATTAAAATCATCAACTACTATAGCTTCTTGTTGTTCATATACTATGATAGTGTTATTCATGGCTTCCCATTCTTTTTTGGCCATATAATTTACCAATACTTATCCTCTGGCAATTTAACTGCTTTGAATTCCACATTATACTATAATAACTTAGCCATCCATATTACAAGACTACCTAAAGGTTCAAGCTAAGTGAAAACATCTTTAACAACAATGTAGGGGATACAAACTATTACCTTGTTGGATTCAAAGATACATTTAAAACGATCTAATGCTCTAATTAATGCATATGCCTCTTTTTATAGCATAGAGTGTTTCAGTTTAGCATCGTTCAATCCTATACTCATAAAGGCTATAGGCCTTTCATTTCTCTCTTCATCCTTCTGATATAGAACTGCAAAAATAGTGTATTCTAAGGCAAATGGGTAGATTTTGAAATCTCTGGAGTAATCAAGGCACTTTAATACTAGAGCTTGAGTAATTGCATCTTTGATCTTCTGAAAAGCTATAGTATTTTCCTCTATCCACCTTATTTCTCTACTTTTCTTGATCATGTCATTTATTGGGTTGGCAATCTAAGCAAATCAGGGATAAACCTCCTAACAAAGTTAATCTTCCCAAATAATGGTCTAAATCCCTTAATATTTTTAGGAGGGGGAATTTTAGCAATTGCTTTAATTCTTTGTGGATAAATGCTAATCCCATATTTTAAAATAATATGCTTGAGCAATTTATCTTGTGTGGCCCCAAACACACATTTTATAGGATTCAAAGATATGCCAGATTATTTGCATCTGTTAAATACTTGAGTTAGATGTGCAAAATGATATTCAAGATTTAAAAAAAAAATTGTAATGTCATCAAGATACACTACTACTATTTTAAACATCAACCCCTTAAATACAACATCCATTGCTCTATGAAATGTTTCCCTTGCATTCATCAACCCAAAGGGAATCTTGAGATATTCAAATGTTCCTCATGGTGTGGTGAAAGCTATTTTGTGTCTGTATTTTGGATTTATTGCAATATGATTATAATGTAAAAATCCATTCAATAAATACATTCTTGATGCCCCTACCACTACTTGAAGCAACTGCTCCATATTTGGAAGCAGATAGTTGTCTTTGAGTGATTTTTTATTTAGTTTTCTAAAATTTACACAAATTTTGATCTCACCATTTTTTTTTCTAATTGGAACTAGGTTTTCCAACCAAGAAGAAAATCTCACCTTCCTAATTATCTTAGTATCCAGTAACTTCTACACTTCTTTCTACATAATTGGATGCAAAGTGGGATTGAACTTCTTTTGTTTATGCCTAAAAGGTTTGGTATCCATTTGAAGGGGTATTATGTGAGTCATTGCCTTTGTGTTGAAGGTCTTCAGATCCTTATAACTCCAAGAAAATAATCAATTTTCTTTTTCAGGAAGTTGATATATTGCTGCTTCTCTTTTCTTGATAGAGCTTTATTAATCTTAACAATATTGGGCTCTTTCTTTGTTCCAATATTAACTTCATCTACCTCAGAATCTTGAACTAGAGGTTTATATGCTCTATCAAAGTCATCAAGAAATCTCTCTAAGGATACCAACCCCCCGGGGATCCTATTGGTATTCAGTTGTATGACTTCTATAGGTTCTCCAATAACATTCTTCAAATTTTCTTCATCACTTTCATCACAAATAATGTTAGAAAATTCATTTTGCATAGTCATAAAATAATTAATGTGTATATCAAATGAAAATCTTATAAATATACCACATTATCAAGGATATATGGCTTATAAACAGATATGGTTAGAAACCTATCCATAAACCGAGTGTCTATCTTAGGAAAAGCCAAGAATCTATCAATTTCATCCAACATTACTTGCTTATGTTGCTTTAAATAGGGTGTTTTGTTTGATATTTTCCTATCATTTGTTGAATTATTAACTCAGCATCCCCATCAACTTTAAAATAATTAATTCCCAATTCCTTGGCTTTCCTTAGCCCTAGCAATAAAGCTTCATACTCTGCAACATTGTTTATACAAAAAAATTCTAACCTGTATGGTATGCTAAGTTAACTTCCATTGATGTTTGTCAATATTACTTTAGCTCCTACTCCTGCTCGAGATTTTGCCCCATCAAAGGTCATAGTCCATAACTCTGAAGTCAAAATTCTACCATTTTTTGCATCCACTTCAGATCTCAGTTTTTGATCCATATTCTTAGCATTAGGTACTTCTAACAAGAAAGGAGAATTCCAAATAGAGTAAACCCCTATATCTTTTTTCCCAATAGAATTCATGACATTAACCATTTTATCATTAGGATATCTGAATTCAACAGAATACCTATTGAAAGGTTCTCTTTTTAAGATAACTTTTTTCTTACCCTGCATCAGGATAGTGGCATATGACCAATCCAACTGAATAGTGCCACCTAGCTGCTCTGCACAATGCCTAGAGAGTAAAATTAATAAGAAAGGGTCTACATCTACAACTGCAACATCTATTATCACACCTTTATTAGGATATTGTTCAATATGGATAAGAAGTTCAGTGATAATACCTACAAAAGGTACTGTCCTATTATCCATCACAAAAATAGGGGGGTGCTCTTTCTGAAAAATCAAGACTAACTGATAAAATACCTATTTTGACATCACATTCATGGAAGCACCATTATCGAGCATGCAGTTAGGAATAACATATTGGTATCCATAGCCTGATGTATACCTTATTGATATGTAAAATGGTTTAACTAATGATGGGGATCTGATTGCATTATTTTCAAGGCCTATGGGGTTTTAGGTTGTCCTCCTGATTGATTAGTTAGTTTTAAGGCTCTACATACCTGATATTGATACTTTGGAATAGTCATTAGTTCTTAAAAAGTTATGCTAACCTTCTTTTTGTAAATATCTATATCCAGATCAAATTGATCTTTCTTATCATCAATTTCTTTTCTAGATTTAACCAAGTTATTTTGTTGCTTTTGGATAATTTCCTCTACATCAGGCTCTTCAGGAATCATTTTCAACTGCATATGATTTACCTTTTTCTTTGTGAAATCATTCTTATCATTTTCTTGTTTTGTGTAGACCCTTTATTAATTCTATCCTCCACTATTATGTTCCTGAGATTAATAGCATGTAGTCTCTCTAAAGACTCAACCTATTTTGTTGTAGGTATGAGCTTCCTCTGCTTCATTCTATCAAATATGGTATTAGGAGGCTCACTTGAGGTTGATGCCTCTCCAAAGACTAAGGCATTTTTTTCAATATTATTGGCACATACGTCCATATCCTTCTCAAATTTCTTTTCTCTGACCTCATCCTCCTGAGTCCAACATACATTAAGCCTAATATCTTCATATTTATATTTAACATTTGAATCAATATTAGAATGGAGACTTAGATAAATACTGTAATCTATAGGGTTATGTGGTGCATCATAGGCAAAACAATGAAAATGATGATTTGATGCTATATTGTTATATAGTATTGGGTTTCTAATAGAATCTAGATCTCTCTCTATTTATTTCTTTTTCCAATTTCCATTTCGACTACTATTTCCCTCTTTATTCCCATTGTTATTCCAATTTCTATTGAAATTCCTCCTAAAAGGAGACCTGTTATCTCCCTACTATCTATTATCACCATGTGAAGTTTTTGCAATATTGTCCTAACATTTTTCAATTCGAGCCAACCTGTCATTTAAAGTGGTAAACATCTCACTCAACTGATTAGCTATTTTGTTCATAGGATCTTGATCTGGCTTCTTATGGATAAAGAACTCAACCTTATTGTTGGAAGTTAAAATAGTAAAATGGTAAAAATTTGTTTTACAACTGTAAGCTTTGGACCTTACCCTTTTACCTCCTTGGACGACAACCAAGTCAGCAAGGATTGGATAGCATGGACGACAGGAAGAGTTTGACTCCAAATTCCTTTTTTCCTTTCCTCCCTATTTTCCTTCCTCCCTAATATTTCTCCTAAGTTTTCTAAGTATTGGTTATTAGTTTATGTATTTAAGAAATGTATTTTTAAACCTTTCAAGGTGAATGAATATCAGAGATTATATTTTGAGCTCCTAAATTTTTGGTTCTATATCTGGTATCAGAGCGAAGGGTGTCTAGGGCTTCAAGGCAAGCTAGGCACGGATCCCGAGGAGGCCCGAGGAGGCCCATAGGTGAGGCACGGATCTCAAGGAGGTCGAGAGGGCCCGTAGAGCATGAAATGAGGCAAGGTCGAGAGGAGGCCCACAGAGAGCACGCGATTTGGGGTTGACCAACTAACTAGAGAACACCAGGCATGATTCCCCAGGTGACTGACAAGTGACTTGGAGGAACATAAAATAGAGGTGGACACATGGCGAGCAGACAACAAGGCAGACATGTGGACACACAGACCAGAGGAGAGCTGATTGGATGTAAGGCGATGTGGCAGGTGATGTGGCATACAAAGGAGCAACTAGGGTGATGTGGCATAAGGAGATTGGCTAAGGAAGTTAGCAAAAGGGCGGTCATCAATTACCCGAAGGCAATTGATAAGCTTTGTGCATTTTTTTGATTATATAGTGCTATTTTCCCTTTGCACAAAAAATGTGGGATAAGAGCACAAGTTTTTTTTGTTGTTTTGCGCAGGCCATGACGAAACAAAGGAGGCAAGCCTCCATTGCATCCTCGTCAGGACACACAGCTCGACTGGCTCGAGAAGCCAGCCTTGAGGCGCTCTCCCCCAACAGGTCATGGGTTTAAAACCCGACAACGATGAAGGTTTTAATTTTTTTTGGTACACTTGCCCCGAAAGCTTAGAAATACATGTGTATGGTGCTTGAGTCCCATCGACGGTGGAAGCCGAGTTGGTAAGAAGACTTTGTTTAGTGAGAGGAGTCATGGGTTCGACTCCTGCAGGCTTGAATTTTTTTTTTTAAGTTTTTTTTTCTTTCTAAAGTTTTTTTTTTTTATATATTAAAAAGAATAATTTATATTATATTTAATAAATTAAAATAATAATTTTTTTAAATTTTTTTTTATAAAACATTTTTTTTTGTTAAATAGAAATATAGATATCTTTTTAGTACAATCAAAGGAGAAAAAGAACATTGCCTAAGAGGCAATTTATGTAAGAGGACTCAAAGGTGGAAAATTGTGACAATCTCTTTGTAAAAGTCTGAGAGAGGCAAAACATTGAAGACTAGGAATTTGTAAAAAAAAAAGGCAAATTGAAGGGCAAAATTCATAATTCGCTCCATAGGATGTTATCATGCACTTTGTGCACTTTTGGTAAAAGAGAATTCTAAAATATTTGATGAAACATTACGAACTTATGGGCTTCATACTGTGTTTATTCAGTTGTAGAACGTAGTAATAGCACACCAGAGGCATTTAGACTCAGGGTACAAGGCAGACTCTGAAGATAACTCTTTTGGGAGTCAATTTGAGCAATCTGAATCCATAGAAGTTGTACCACAAGAATCTGAATATACTCATTATAGTAAGTCAGTAGAAATTCTAGAACCAGAATCACCTGAGATAATATTGATCAGTGACGATAAAGAACAAGTAGAAGACAATTTCATGAATCAAGAAATAACAGCGCCACAACAAGAGGAACAAGCAATCGGTGAAAGAGTGAATCAAGTCAGATTTGACTTAAATTTGTAATATCTTCTTTATTCTTTTTTCTTTCTTCCTTCTTCCTCATTTTAAAAAACAAAGTGCTTTATTGTAACCAAGAAATAAAGAGAGTGTTTTAGTTTATAACAACTATGGCCTCACATAACAATCTACCTATTCAAGAATTCAACAGATATTATTACGAGTATTTGGTCTATCAAAATGAAGACCTTACTCATAGGGAAATGTTTGTGGGACATAGTGGAAGAGGGGTACACCGAACCCACATACTGGACAACATTAAGTGTTACAGATAAGAAAATAAAGAAAGAAGCACAAAAGAGCAACTCCTCTGCTCTTTATCATCTCCAAGCAACATTGGAGAAGAGTATATTCCTTAGAATAGCCGCTTGTATAACTACACAAGATGCATGGAAAGATTTGAAAGACGGATTACAGGGAAGTGATCAAGTGAAGAAAGTGAGGCTTCAAACACTAAAACAAGATTTTGAAAATCTCAGAATGAAAGAAGATGAAAAAGTAGGTGATTATTGTGTCAGAGTGAAAGCAGTAGTTGATAAAATGGTTACTCTTGGTGAAGAAATTAAGCCTAAAACAATTGTAAAGAAAGTGTTACGAACACTTCTTCAAATATGGAATCACATAGCCATAATCATAAAAGAGTCAAAAGATCTTTCCACTTTAACATTTGATGCATTAATTGGGTCGTTAATGTCTCATGAAGAGAGATTACAGGAATCTCATTCAACTAGCTATGGAGGTGATGATAAAGCCTTCACATACAATGAAAATAATGGAAGAGGACATGGAAGAGGTCAAGGCAGAGGCCAATGAAGAGGTAGAGGTAGAGGCAACTACAAAGGAAGAAACCAAAACAAAGGAGGCAACTCCAACAGAGGAGGCAATCAGAATAGAGGTGGAAACCAAAATCGAGGAGGAAATCCAAGATGAAGTGGAAATCAAGGACGAGGAAGTGATAAGTCCAAAACAACTTGTTTTAATTGTGGCAAGCCAGGTCACTTTGCTTGGGACTGCTAGTCAAAATATTCTCAAGGCAGCAATAGTCAATATGGAAATTATGGTGAAGAAGATGATACCTCTAATATTTTTCTTTCATATGGACAATCAAAACAAAATCTAAATGACACATGGATTTTGGATACTGGTTGCTCAAACCATATGAGTGGCAAAGAAAATCTATTTGCTACTCTAGATTCCACTTATAAATCCCACATCAAGTTAGGGGATGATAAAGCTTTGCAAGTCGAAGGAATTGGAGCCATGGAGGTTCCAACAAAAGAAGTCCTGAAGAAAGTGAATGCCATCTACTACAATCCAAAGCTCCAACACAATCTGCTAAGCATTGGGCAAATGATGGAGAATAATTACAAACTTGTTTTTGATGAAGGAAAATGTATCATTCTTGATAAAAACAATTGTAATCGTGTCATCACACAGGTCCCAATGACCAAGAATCAATTATTCACTCTCAAATTTGGTGAGCCAAGGGGAGATCAACTTGCAAATATAGCTATAACTAATCCAAGTGTGCTTTGGCACTTGCGATATGGTCACCTTAATTCCGCTAGCTTGAAACTGTTAACTTCTCAAGCTATGGTGATAGGACTTCCCAAAATCAACGAACAGAAGGAGGTCTGTGAAGGATGTGCTTTGGGAAAGCACTCAAGGTCTAATTTTCCAAAAGGACAACCGTGGAGAGCCATCTATCCACTTTAGTTAGTGCCTTCGAAAAACTATGGTCTAATGCAAACAAAGAGTATCGAAAACAATTCCTATTTTCTCACTTTCATAGATGATTTCTCTAGAATGTGCTAGATTTATTTTTTGAAACATAAAGATTTAGTTTTTGATTGCTTCATAGATTTCAGAAAAAATGTAGAGAAACAAAGTGAGTATTTTGTAAAATGTCTTAGGACATATCAAGGAGGTGAGTACTCCTCAAAAGAATTCTTGAAATATTGTAAAGCAAGTGGGATCAAAAGGTAATTCACCACTGCATATACCCCACAATATGGTGTGATAGAGAGAAAGAACCACACCATAGTTGAGATGGCAAGAATGATGCTTCAGACTAAGCATCTAACTAATATGTACTGGGCTGATGCTGTAAGAACCAATGTATACATTCTCAATAGAATTCCAACTTCTAGTTTAGATGGCATCACTCCTTATGAGGGGTGGTATGGAAAGAAACCAAATGTAAAGCACTTCAAAGTTTTTGGTTCTTTAGCATATGTGCACATTCCTGATGAGAAAAGGAAGAAGCTTGACCCCAAAAGTTAAGCTTGTATATTTGTAGGGTATTGTGAGTCTACAAAAGCATATAGACTCTACAATTCCAAGACTCATAAAATTGTACTTTCCAAGGATGTAATTTTTGATGAAGGGGGAGAATGGGGTCATCAAATAATTTTTGTTGATGATGAGTCCTAATATGTAAATTATTCACAGGTATAGCATGTACATCAGATGTCTCCCAAGAAAAGCAAAGGCACACCACCCCCTCCAAGCCCAAGCATGAGTACTACATCAAGTACTTCAACCGCCACTCCAAGTCCTTATCCATAGAGATAAGAAAGTTCTTCACCGATGGACATTGACAGTGAATATCCATAAAGAGGTAAAAGAACATTACAACACTATCCATATTTTCAAATGTTGAATCGAAATTTCCAGAGAAGATTCACTAGAATCCAAGCTAGTGAAATGAAAACTTGAGAATTTGCAATTGTAAGGGGATGATGACTTCCATGATCCTAAGGAAGATGTAGTCAATTATTCTTTATTGGCTAATGCATAGCTAGAACCAGCTAGCTGTGAGAAGGCTTGTACTCAAAATGTATGGCAAGAAGCCATGGAAGAGGAAATAAACTCTATAAAAAATAATGATACATGGGAGCTAGTAAAGATACCCAAAGGAAAAAAGTGTGTTGGATGTAAATAGGTCTACAAGACCAAATACAATGTCGATAAAAGCATTGAGAGGCACAAGGTGAGATTAGTAGCAAAAGGTTTTACTCAAAAATTTGGCATTGACTATGAGGAAACTTTTGCTCCTGTTGCATGACAAGAGACAATCAGATCAATTCTTTCATTAGCTGCCCATAAAGGATGGAACATTTAATACATGGATGTGAAAAGTGCTTTTCTGAATGGATACTTGACTGAGGAGGTTTATGTTCAACAACCTCAATGCTTTCAAGAATAAGGAAAGGAGAACCTTGTTTACAAATTGAAAAAGACACTTTATGGCCTCAAGCAAGCACCATGAGATTGGTACTCATGCATTGACGACTATTTAAATGAGTATGGATTCAATAGAAGCAAAAGTGAACCAACTCTATACCACCGAAATCATGGTGTAGACATTATCATAGTTTGTTTGTATGTGGATGATCTAATATTTATGGGTAGTAACACTAAAATGAATATGTAGTTCAAAAAATCCATGATGAAGCAGTTTGAGATGAAATATCTCGGTTTAATGCGATACTTCCTAGGTATGGAAGTGCATCAATCAAATAGGGGGATCTTCATATGTCAACACAAGTATGCTTGAGACATGATAAAGAAATTTTCCATGGAGCAGTGCAAATCAGTTGCAACTCCAACTGGACATGGAATCCAATTGAGAAAGGATGACGGAGCACCAAAGGTTGACATGACCACTTACAGGAGCATGGTTGGGAGTCTAATGTTTCTCACCAACACAAGGCCCGATATTCAATATGTTGTTTCTCTAGTTTCAAGGTTTATGGAAAGTCCATATGAGCTGCATCTACAAGCAACTAAAAGAATCTTAAGATATGTAAAATGTACATTGGATTTTGGAATCCATTACCATAAATGTAATTCTGTGAAATTAGTTGGCTTTAGTGATAGTGATTGGGGCAACAATATAGATGATAGGAAATCTACATTATGGAACCTTTTTAGTCTAGGGTTAGGACTAATCATTTGGAGTTCCAAGAAACAAACTGTTGTAGCATTGTCATCTACTGAGGCTGAGTATTTAGCCATCACACATGCTAGTACTCAACCCCTATGGTTGAGAAAAGTCCTTGAAGAGATTGGAGAAAGTCAAAGTGGTCCAAATAGACTGTATTGTGATAACATAAGTACCATTCACTTGACATACAATCCAATCCACCATAGCAGATCAAATAATTTTAATATGAAGTATCACTTCATTCGAGACATGGTGGAGTAGTAGATAGTTGAGCTTAAATATTGCAAAACTTTGGATAACATTGCAGATATCTTCACCAAAGGTATGGCTAAAGCTCAATATATAAAGCTGAGAGACTGTATAGTCAGTCCTCTCAACTTTAAGGGGGAGAATGTTGGAAGTTAAAATGGTAAAATGGTAAAAATTTGTTTTACAACTGTAAGCTTTGTACCTTACCCTTTTACCTCCTTGGACGACAACCGAGTCAGCAGGATTGGACGACATGGATGGTAGGAAGAGTTTAACTCCAAATTCATTTTTTTCTTTCCTCCCTATTTTTATTCCTCCCTAATATTTATCCTAATATTTCTAAGTATTGGTTATTAGTTTATGTATTTAAGCAATGCTTTTTTGAACCTTTCAAGGCAAATGAATATCAGAGATTATATTTTGAGCTCCTAACTTTTTGGTTCTATACTTATTGGGATTCCTTTCAGGTTGATTGGGCTATAAGGAGTATGCTTTCATCGTACTGCTATAAATCATATTCCTTTCTATTTAAATAGCCCTTTTCATACATATATCAATGGTGGTTGTTGCTTGTTGTCTCAACTCACAACTAAAATCTCCAGGGAAGGCATCTTTATAGAAATAAATAGACTACTCATAATTTGGACTTAATGCTACAAGAATCTTATTTTTGGTCTTAAAGAATCTCCTATTGAAATTTTCTACTAATTTATTTTTCTTCTTTTTCATGGTAGCCAAATTTTTTAGCAATGATTGTTCATTATTCCTCTCTCCATATTTCCTAAGTATAGTTTCCTCTAGCTCTTGAAAATTATGGATAGTACTAGCTCTAAGGCTATTAAACCATTCTTGAGCATCTTTATCTAAATTTTGAAAGAACAATCTAAATATAACATCTTCATCATCTACCTCAAGACTATCCATGGCATATATGAATTCTCTAATATGATCTTCATCGGTGAAAACATTGTTTCCTTAGAATTTAGGCAAGTACTTGTGAGCTTTACCAGGGAGAGAATTCAAATTTGGAGGTAAAACAAAAGCTCTATATCTATTGGTTATCCAATGATTGACATTTTGGTTAGTATTGATAGCTACCATACTCACTACAGATCGATTTACAATAGCTATTTGATTCATAGTAGGAGAAGACTAATTTAAACCAAGATTTGGACTAGAAACATGAATAAAAAGAATTGGAATTGAAGTTTTTTCAAGAGATTTGAAGAATACCTTAGGATTTGGAACTCTAGAAAGCACTTCTTTGCCACTTCTTCTTGTAGATGCTAGAGCTTCTCCTTTATTAATTTTTTAAATTTTTGAGTTCATTCTGAATCGCCAACATAGGCGTGCAATGAAAAAGCAAGATATTCAACAATATTCAGGTCAAGATTGCTTAGCTTGATATTCACTAAATTCTCACAAATTTTAGGGAGTTGTGAAAGACTATAAGAAATACAAAATACAAAATAGTACTAAGCCTCCCCAATTATGGTACCAAAAACTATTGGTTGACTATTGCCACACAAAAATAGTTCATAAAGAAAATACATAGGTCTTAGAACTACCGATAATAAGAATTGTAATCCTTGGCAATGACACCAAAAAATGTTGGGGGAAATTCTTGCACCCTTAAGATATTTGTCACACTATAAGACTTCCCTGATGCAATCAACACTATGGACTCTGGTGGATCCACCTCTTTGACTTGGGAAAATATTATCCTAAGACTTTAGACAGATCGAGTAGGGTAAGGAAACCCTAGAGGTGAGCCTATAATATTTCTCATATGCTCATGCTCATCCATATTTGCAAAAATGAAATAAAAGTGAAATACAAAAGTTGACCAAGATTTGAAGTAACTCCTAGCTAATGCTTAAATCAGTAGACTAATGCCTTATCCATTGGGTAATTGTAGCCAAAATTAAAAATATGATGAGGGAAAGAGAATAAGATAAAATTGAGCAATCACACCTATTCAAATAATGTAACAAAAATGATTGAACATGCCAGTGAAAGAAGATGCCATCTACACATTCAAATGATGTAACATGTACATAGGATAACACAGAAAATTTCACACAAAATTGCTAAAAGGAGGAAGCAGGATTGTATTAATTATTAGATCATTACAATGGGAGTCTAATCATGATAACCATATCTCACTAAGCAAATACAAATAAGTTATCCATTCAAATTATGGAATAGATAACTTCAACTCTTTGTTCAAATGATATAATAAAGAGCCTCCTGGATTCTAGTATCAACCATTGGAAATGATCTCAGTAAATTGGGCACCTCCTCAATAAAACTTGCACAATAATGGGGAAGAAAAAGGGTGACTAGCCAAGACACAAAAATAAAATATACAATTGACAAGGATGGGCACTCTAGTATACCTCTTGCAAAATTTTACTATGCAAAAAATTGATCTTTTTTCCTACTGCAACGACTTTCTTAAATAGCCTGATCATTTGGTCCATAATTGCAAAAAATTCAACTACCTCGGTGATGGCTCGTATTATTAATTATGCTTGTAGTGATTTCAGTTAAAAGTGCCTCCACTCCTATCTATTATAATTACCTTCATATAGACCAAAATAGCTTCAAGTTAATTAATTTTCAACCACTTATTTGATTATATGGCTAACCTTAGCCAATATAATAAAAAAATAAATGAAGCATTTTTTTTTAGGTGGCTAGCCATTATACTCTGTTGGTCCATAATAGAGCCATTACAATTTAAAAACCCTTATATATATATTTTGTTATATATAATATATTTTATTTTAATACAAAAATTCCTTTGTTACCTTACGGGTCGTTGCCATCCCTAAATGGAGCCACTGTGCAAGTGGCATCAAAGAGCTACCTAGGCGACCCTTGCGTAGGTGGCTCCACGTGGCCCCATAGGGGGAGGTGCCTCAACCACCATATGGTGGTCACTTTATTATGGGTGCCTCCACTTTTATAAACCATGTGGGGGCTGTCCACCTCCCCAATGTGGGACAAAACAAACTGAATCATAAATTTGCCTCCCCATGTATGCTCATACCTATTGAATCCTACTACCACATGATGCTCTTTGATTGGAGCGCTCAAAGAGCTTTGCTCTCCTTCATGCTATTGGATCGCGTGCTATCCCCTAAGTCTTTGATTCACCTAGACCAATAGGATCATGCCACTTGTCACCCTTAGATTTGAGCACTGTGAAATTTATGCTCCCCCCACTCATACCTGCACCGTTGGATTGTATGCTCTTTCCCACACCATTGATCCGCTTGAGCCAATAGCTCTATACCACCTGTTGCTCATAGGTTTGAGTGCATATATTTTTGAGCTCGTGTGCGTGCCATGGATTTGTGCACTTTACCTTCCATCATTGATTTGTTTGAACTTGATTTTATTTTTACCCTTGGTGGGCTCCCACGTGGCAGTTGTAACCCTCCTTACCTTGACCTAGTTGACCCGTTGACTGCAGGAAGGGGGACAGGGGAGTCAAGGTAAGGAGGTTTTTATTTTTATTTTTTTAATTAAAATTGTTATCTCTTAAGGAAGAAGGGATTATGAAGGGATTATGGGGGGCGATTTAGGCTAGGAAAAAGATAGTGGGGGGGCATAGATGAGGGGCTAAGGTTTAGGAAAAATATAGGCTAGGATAGGGAAGGGGGGAGAGGGAGAGAACATTAGGATTAGCTTAGGGAATATGATAAGGGGACGGTTCATGGGGGAATGAGGTAGACTTAGGATAAAAGAAAAAGGATTAAATATTTAATTATTATTTGATTAAATATTTAATTAAATTTATTTAAATATATAATTATATTTTACATTTAATTATATATATGAGTTAAAAAAAAAGAACTATTTAATTAAATATTTAAGACCCTTGGAGGTCAAAAATAATTAATTAAACCTTATTTAGGCTAAAAATCTATTGACATAAGACCTAAAAAAAAAAAAAAACAATGACCTGACCTTGGCAACATAAAATTCTTAAAAGGGTGTAATAGGACTTTGAAAAGATACAAAGTTTCAATAATTGAAAAGGACTAGGGGGTGTTGCAAATTTGAAAATACTTAAGACAAAGACTCACAAGACACCAAAAATTAAAAAATTAGGGGCAACTCAAGTTGGATTTTGAGGATCCAACACACCTCTAATGAAAGTTGATGTGTTGTTTGGCCTTTGTCAAACATTGTTGGAAAATATGTATGTTTGAATTTCTCATTAAATATTTTTGTAAAGGTTGAATGAATGGTTTATTCTATAAAGAGTTATTCTACTATCTAGATTTCTCACTGGATTGTTGTTTCTTCAATTCTTGGAATGCTTATATGTGTGTGCTTAATAGTTTAATGTTTTGCAACATATGATGATATTTGGTTTGTTAGGCATTTTAGTTTAATTAAGGGAATGAGACTCTCATGCATTTGTGTCTCTTGATGTTGTTGAATTCGTTCCACTTTAAGTCCTAGCTTCTAACCTTACACATTTCTTACTTTAGTCTACAACCCCCCTTTTGTTAGTTTAGTTAGAATTATAGGAATCGACCTACTCTGAAGGCTGACTCAAAAAATCCCATTTTGGGTATTATAATATTGGTTGAGGTCTTAAGGGTACAACTCATCCACTTAGGCAGATTTCAGACCAAGAATACCTTATTTCCTTCTATGTAGATACAATGACATTTCTAAGATACAATTAATCAATAATTGATATACATCCAAAATAATACTATTACTGATCCAATTTTCATATGCAATTTTTATAATACTAGTAATAATTGTGAATTTACTTCAATTAAAATATATCCTCATCCTTTATCCATGGTTATATTGATTCATTTGAAAGTGTCTTAGTATTTACACAATTTTTTTGTTAAAGTTCCATATTATTCCAAGTATGTGAGAAGAATTTTATTTTTGTTAATTAAAAAATACCACTTTTTCTAACTCTTCTAGGGTATCCTTTTAAAGCATCATCAAAATTAATTTTTATAAATCTAGCTTTTGAATATTTCCATTTTATCATGAGTCAATGTAGAACCTTTCCATTAACTATGTTTTTGTAGATCACCCCAAGATGTACCCACAATTCTATAACCAAGTGGATAGCATGTATTTCTCCACACATGGTATGATGAGAACCATGCCTAAGAACATTTTGCAAGAGGAAAAACAATATAGGTGATTTTGAGATTTATTTTTGAAAATTCTATTTCTTTTTAAGTCGTAACTTCTAAAAACTAATAATAGGATCAATATTCCAAGAATTGCTTAATTATTTAGCTTTGAACCAATTTATCTAACATTTTATCAACTCTTCTAATATCAATGAAGCAATATATTCTATTCTCCTTTGATAAATTATCTCCAAATGATGAAAATAAAGGAACAATAAATAAGGAGATAAACTAATATTTCTAGCTCCACTATACATAAGAAAAACTTAAAAGATCCATGTTACCCTCTTCACAAATTATCACTAGTAGTTTTTTTTATTTGGATTGCTAAGCCTTAGGGAGGGCCTAAAGTGACAAAAATAAATTTTAATGGAAAATATTAGTAGTAGAAAATTTTGATTGTTCTAAAGCCTAATGTCCCAACTTGATTGAGTATTCACTATCTTTTGATAGATTTCAAAATTGTACCTCCTTTTAAGAAAAAATAGGAAAATAGAAATATTATAGCATATTTTGGAGTTCATCCACTACTTGTTTAAGGCCTCTCCCTAAACCAGTTTGCTAATCTAAATCCAGTATTTGGAATTATTACTCACATCAATGCAGTGTTTTTAATTTTGAACCCTTACAAGAAAAATAGGCCCAAGTCTATAGGATAAGTCTTCAAGCCAAAATCCAACTCAAATTTGTAGAGTCCCCTTGATTGATTGATTTCCTATCATATCTTTGATTAATTTAAAATTATTTGATATAAAATTTTGTTTTGTCAAACCTCTAGGCAAGTTTTGCTTAACAATTATATTGTATCCATAATATTTATAATTTTAAATCTTTGAAGAATTTCCATCCAATATTCTCCCCTAATGCCAACTAATAAATATTTAATTATGTTATCCCACCCTAATATCATTTTCCATATAGATCTTATCTCATTTATAATGAGGAAATTTAAATTTCTCATCACATCCTTTCTAAAGAAAATCTCTTTAGTGGTTTTCAAATTTATATGCTATATCTATCAATGATCTTGAAAGTGACATCATATAAATAGGGATATATTACAATATAGCCTTCATAAGTTGAAGTACTCTAGCCATGATTTGGAACTATCTTTTCTAATGATCCCAACAAGATTACAACTCCTTTTTAATTAAACAATGAATATCTAAATATGTTGATGCCATTTTTTAAACTTTAAACCCTAAAATACCTACTAAATTTTATTGTAAAGCAAGAGAAGTGTTAAAAAAAGTCATGGATTTTTTCATATGAGCTAATTGACCAACTTCCTTCTTATATATTTATAGTATTGATTTATATTCCATGACCTCACTAACTAAAACATGACTTAAAAGAAAAGGATCATCAATAAATTAATAATGATATTTGAAGGGACCATTTGCATAAACCTAAACACCTTTTATTGTTCCTTCCACTTTGAGAGATATATCTATAATAAATTAGGAAAAATAATGAAAAACTAAGGAGATAATGCATCATCCTAATAGGGACCATGAGATGATTCAAAGTATCCAATGGGACATCCATTGATCAAAATACAATATTTTAGAACATTGTAGCAACATCTAATTAATTGACACTACCCTTGAAAAAAATCAAATTCTTTAAGAATATCATGTATGAAACCCTAGAAAACACTATCATATGCTTTTTTAATGTCTAATTTTATATGGATACATATTTTTTAATGGATTGAAGATAATGTATGACCTCCTATGAAATAATTATATCATCAAGTATTTTTTACCATGAAGAAAATTTTCTTATTCCTTCAAAATAATGAAATGTTGAATGCTTTTCAATTTATTTACTATAATTTTTGAATTTTTATTATATATCATATTATAAAGGCTTAATGGATAAACACCATCAAAATATTATGTTTCACCTTTCTTGGAAAACAATGTAAAGATAACATTGATTTTACTCATTAACTATTTTTTTATAACCTTATTAGTCATGTCAAACATCTCATTCAACATATCCCATTTTTTTTTAAGAAAATCACAAAAAAATCATTGGGGCCAAGTGCCTTCTTAGGGTTGAAACAAAACATTCCTCTTGTAGATTCTCTATTAATATTTCCTTATCAAGATTTAATTCTATTTTTGTTTGATAAATGGTGGAATATTTGTGCAAAAGATAATCTTGAGCCTCCTTATCATGCTCAACTTTTGATAGAATATGTTTGAAATAATCAATTGCTTAGTTCATGATCTCTTATTATTTCTAAATAATTCTTCCATATAGAATTAGATTTTTTAATTTGACAAAATAAAAAATTATTTTGACAAAATAAAAAATTATTTTGACAGTAGCATGCAAAATTTTGGTATTTCTAACATCATTCTCAATCCATATCTCTTTGGATTTTTAGGACCGATATGAATATTCCTCTTGTAATATGTGTTGGCATTTTTGCCACATTGTTTTTGTTGTTGTTGTTTAAGTAAAAGAATGCTCAGATTGTAAAAAATACTCATTCCTCTGTTTGTAAGTGACAAAGCAAAGATGTCACGATATCGCGACATGTCGCGAAATCGTGACCTGTCGCGTTTTCGCGACGTCCGTACCTGAAAAAAGCTAAGTCAAGAAAATGTCGCAATATCGTGACATGTCGCATTTTCGTGACCTGTCGCGTTTTCGTGGTCAAATCAGTCAAAAGCAGCAAGGATGTCAAACTGTCGCGATATCGCGACATGTTGGAGTTTCGCGACTTGTTGCGGTGAGAGAGCATCAAAATGAAAAGTTGTCGCGATATCGCGACATGTCACGTTTTCGCGACTTGCGGTGGCCACGGAGCAGAGTGATAGAAAATGTCGCGATATCGCGACATAAAGCAGCAAAGGGCAATGTCAATGAAAAATGTCACGATATCGCGACATAAAAGCGAGAAAGGAGCAAATGGTACGGACTGGCGCGATATCGCGACATGTCACGTTATCGTGACATGTCATGTTATCGCGGGAAGGACTGAAAGATAAACACAAGGCATGAAAGATGTCACGATTTCATGACATTTTTGGAGATGAAGCCAAGCAGAAGAAACTGTCGCGATATCGCGACAGGAAGCGGCAACGAAGGCGAAGGCAAGAAAGTGTCACGATTTCATGACATATTAGGGCGGAAGGGCCAAGTGCGAAGAAATGTCGCGATTTCGTGACATGTCACGTTTTCACGAGGAGGAAGCAAGGAGGCAGCCAAATAGTACGAAATGTCATGATTTCGTGACATGTCGTGGAGAAGCTGAAGGAAGAAAGATGTCATGATTTCACGACATGTTGTGAGAAAGACGATGGAGAAAAGTGTCACGATTTCGTGACATGTCACGATTTCGTGACTTGTCACACTTTCGTGATGATAAAATAGCAAGAAGCAAGAAGACGAGAAACATGTCATGATATCGTGACATGTCTTGTTTTCGTGATGCGAAAGCACGAACGAAGCAAAATGGTACGGACATCACGATTTCGCGACATGTCCCATTTTCGCTACTTGCAGGAAGATGAAGGCCAAGGAAGAGAAAGATGTCGCGATTTCGTGACATGTTGCAGTTTCGCGGGTATACAAAAGAAAAGGACACAGAAGGAAGAAGATGTCACGATTTCGTGACATGGTGAGTTTTCGTGACTTGGAGTAGCGAAGAAGGCAGGCGAAGGAAAATGTCACGATTTCGCGACATGTTGAGGAAAGAAGCCCAAACAAAGGAGAATGTCACGATTTCGTGACATGTCAGGAAGACAAAGCTAAACTAAGAGAAGACGTCGCGATATCGCGACATGTCGCATTTTCGACTGGTGGCAGAAACAGAAGATAGTAAGGTAAAAGTGTCACGATTTCGCGACATGTCGCATTTTCGCGACCTGTCACATTTTTGCGACCGAAGCAATAACAAAGGCCCGATACAGTTCTGTTTGCATTTTCCTTCAAGATTGCATAGGAGAATGTGAAGAGAAGATAAGGATCAAGTAAAAGCTCTCCAACTGATTTTTAGATCGTGGTCAAAGAGGCTCAAAGATTAAATGTTGCTGATTACCGATGTGCGCTAGATGGAAGAACCTGAGGCAGTTTTCGACGCCACCAAAATTAAAGATGCCTCCAGCATTAAAAGTTTTGTTCGTGGTCTCCTAACAATTTTTGGCTTGCCCTGATAATGGTCATTTAATGTGTGATTTCTCCGAGGCAGATTAAGGGGGATTGTTTCTCTTTTCAAGTGCCTATTTTGTGGACCTCTTCTTCGAAATCTGTTGTATGTTTTAAATGTTGTGATGCAAAAGAGAGAGGGAAGACCTCTATAAATATTCATGTATATCTAAAGCAAAAAAGGTTAGACATTTTACAAGAAAACTCTCTAAGTTCTCTGCATCAATAGAAGAGACTCGGCTTCTAAAATTTGCAAGCATTCTTATGTGTGGGATGTCCCTCTGTTTTAAAAGTCATTTTTGTTTATGCTCATGCTCTTGTTGTTAGGTTTTGAATTCTGCATTCTGAATTCGAACGTTGCTGGTTAGTGAGTATATTTTGAAATGCGATCTGGAGGTTATCTCGACAAAGGTGTGAGTTCAATTCTATTGCTTTCCCTTTATTAGATGTTGTCATAAAACTTGGTGGAATTCTTGTTGTTAGTCTACCCCAAATTATACACTTCGACTTGTGGCCATATTTCCATCTCTTTCTTGTTATTTCCCTCTCTTTCAGCATTTTCCCATTTCTTTCCTGCATCCTTATCTTCAAAACCAGTTTAGATTAGTTTGGGAGCCAGCCCTCTCTGGAGATTGGCCCGGGAGACTTCTCTTTCTCTCGGCCTTTCAATGTTGGCCAAGTCTAGGGCGCATACATGTACAAAATCCTTTCCTATGGCAGATTTGTGACCAACAGTTTTTGGCACGCCCGGTGGGATGACTGTTTCTGTCTCAGAAAGATCCATAATCGGTGGGACTCACAAGTTCCATTTGTTGACACCCAGAGGAATCAAGATTTTGATGAACTATCTTGACCTCATAGCGGAGATTGTAAGTTCATCTGGTGACTCTATTGAAGGTGATTGTATAGTACCTAGAAATTTCAAATCGTGAAGCTGTTGAAAATTTTTGCATCTTTGCTTCATGATCACGAGATCAAGTGCCAAAGAATCGAAAGATCCAGTCGAATTCTTTGAGATTGATGTTCAGAACTGGAGGGAGCACTCAAGATTGGTAAGTCCTGTGAACCCATCATTTGCTATCTCATCGCAGGCTATAGGTCAGTTTGTGCCATCTCCGACTCCTCCCAGTACTGCTACGAGCTTGCTACATCCAGATCCAGCAGCCCAAATGGCCCAGCATCCTCCACCAAGGAAGTTCTCAGCATGGAATGATTCGGGAGCCTTGAATTTATCGGCACAAAATCCAGTCCCTCAAGCTGCTTTGAAAGCTTTGCCGACCTATGATGGTACTGGTAAAACTGCTTATGAGCATATTAATGATGTAGCCTCTTTGGCGGCTATCCATGACATAACGGATGAGGATGTGATGGTAAAATTGTTGGTGTTATCACTGAGAGGAAAATTGTTGTATTGGTACCGAACATTGCAACCAGGCACCATTGCATCATGGGATCAATTAGGAGAACTGTTAGTCAAAAACTTTCATGAACAAGCTGATCCATACTCCTTGTTGCATCAATTTAATGCGATCCAAAGGCACCCGCAGGAGGAGATAGCTGACTTCAATGTCAGATTTACCAAAAGCTGGCAGAGAATTCTTGATGGTCTTCGACCCGCTCATGAGCTAGCTGCATTCTATTATCTCAGAGCTTTCAACACAGACATCGGCTTGGCTGTCCAAAAATCCAATGTGACTACATTTCTAGAGCTATTCGAACAAGCGCAAAAGGCAAAAGCTGACTTGATTGCCATAGGTAGGCTTCCTCCAAAGGTAACAATGCCTATCTTACCTGATCTTCCTAAGCATTTGTATTCTGGTTCATTTTCATAGCCTATGCCTTCCATGTATCCTATTCCATCATGGAGCTCAAGTGCACCTCAGATCGCACCCATTCCAGTTCCCCAGCTCCCTGCTCCAACTATTCCACAGTTGCCTGCACCAATCATTCCATAATTACCAGCTCCCACTTCATTCCCAGCATTGCCTGCACCGCCAGCACCTCTACCTCTATCGACACCTCCTGCGCCCTCAAATCTTGATCCTTTCACAATCCTATTACAAGAGGTACAATCGGCTAATTCAGCTATAAGAGCGATGGGAAATAAAATCATAGTTCTTGAAAGAAAGCAGGCTGAGAGAGATTTCCAACCCAGGAGATTTCAACCTCCGTCGATCACTAGAGAACAAGCGGCTTCAACAAGTAAAGTGCCTAAAAAGAACCTAGTTGTGTTGACGAATGAGGAAGCTGGCCCTGTAGAAAGAACATATTGGTGCTCTACATGTAATGATCCACACGACGAAGACACTTGTATGGTTCATCTGAACTATGTGCAAACATTGGCCGCAAGCTCTTCTGGAGGACAAGTTAATATGATTTCTGAGGTAGATCATAATTTTATGGTTCCATCTAAAGAACAAGTCTCAGTTCTCATGAGAACTGGGAAGAAGCCAGTCACTGTAGATCCAGCAGAGATGGAACCATTAAGGGTACCGACTGATCCAAAGATGCAGAATGAGAAGAAACAAGTACAAGTGAAAGCTCCTATTTTAGTACCAAAGCCAGATTCACCTGTTCTGTTGAAAGATCTTTTGCCACCATGAGCAAAGGAAATATTGCAAGAAAAAGCCTCAGCTTCGTAGGCAAGAGCTAAAATAGAGGACCGAGCCAGAGAAAAGCTCAAGTACCCATCTTTGACTAAAAGACTAAGGGTAGAAGCCACTCAGCAATATCGAAGCAAATATGAAGACACTATTGAAAAGAGGGAGTCTGGTGCATCTGCATACAATATTGTTGAAGAATTGAAGAAGATTCCAGCCAAGGTTAGTCTCTATGATGCATTCAAATTACCTGGGCAAATTGATCTGTTGCAAGAATCATTGAAGTCTGTGAAAGATAATGAGAAGAATCCTACCCAGATGATTTTTGCTCAAAAATTAACTACTTCAGCCACTAGAAAAAATAGACCACCCCCATTTTATTTGTCACTCAGGATGGAGGGTTGGATAGTGCACAACTGCATGATTGATTCTAGTGCTGCGACAACTGTCATGCCAAAGGCAGTTTGCGAAGTCATGGGTATGGAGTATACAAGAAGTAGCCCTGGTGTCTTGCAGTTGGATGGGACTCCCATGAAAATAGTGGGTGTAATCAAGGATGTTCCTATTGTTCTACATAGTATGCCTCAGATTACAATAATTCAAGAGATAGTTGTGGTCGATTTGGAACCATATTTCAGTATGTGTTTGTCGAGAGAATTCACTCGCCAAGTTGGGAGGCTACCTTTCTCTGGATTATTCTCACTTGGAGATTCCTTTCAAAGGAAGAAGAATCCGGATTTACAATAAGAAGCCTTCTACTTTTCATATAGAGAAGATGGGAGAAGAAGAAAAGTCCAAACATTCTGTCAACCTGATAACTGAAGAATTGGACAATTCTGATTTGATGGATGAAGTCCTGGATGAGCCTTGCTTAGAGGATGAGTTTTCAATGCTCAATTTTAATGCCATGGTGGAAAATGAAATTGGTGGTTATTCCATTACAAAGCCTGAAGGGGTTGAAGTAGAGTTATCTCCTGATCAAGTTGGTCAAGATCCTGTGCAAGATCAGCTCTATTTTGATGGAGCACAATACAGAAATGACGCTGAAGCTAGGACTGTTCGAGTATTACCTTCTAGAATTCAACAATATTCTTCATACCAGTTGACCTGGAGCTGCACAACTAATACAACAGAGTATGAGGTTTTATGCCTAGGTCTCACGAAGGTTGAGACACTTGGAGCGCGACGATTGCAAATCTTTGGTGACTCCGAGCTGATTATCAATCAGGAGACCCATGAGTGTCTGTTGAAGGTCTGGGATCCAGGAGATCATAGAGCCATGCTCTGGTATGGGTCTCTCCCAAAATTTCATAGCTAAATTTGGGGGTTACCGTGTACATAGCTAGAAAAAAAAAAAAAAAATTAACTTCGGCTCCTTTTGCACGCGAGCCCGCAGGTATGTTTATTTCTTTTTCTTTTTCTTTTCCTTCCCAGCAGATAGTGGCTTTCCTCTACTTCTTTCTTCCACTTCCTCATTTTCATTCCCTTCCTCTCCTACTTCTTCTGCAATTCCTACTCCTTGTTCCTCTGTACATAATCAAGCCACTACTGTTGTTTCTACTCCCCTCTGATGTTCCCATTTCTACTTTCCCTTTCTTCTAGTCCTTTGTCTTGTGAGTACTTCATCACAGCCACAGTTCCTACTACCATCTCCATTCCATCCACTTCCATTTCATTATCTTTTCCTAGCATCCCAGCATCTGGTAGCACAGTAGCACCCTGTTGCTGTATCTACCACTTCTGCTCTGCCATCTTCCACCATTCCATCATTCCCCATTCCCATTCCATGGCCTGCACATCTGCTGGCCATCACTCCATTCATTTCCATTTTTGTAGTTCAGGTGCTTTTCACTACTGCCATGGAGATCCTTGCACAACACCTGGTGATTACCCGGCTCAACCGAGCTAGGCAAAGTGCAGTAGTTCTAAAGAAATAAGGGAGTTCTGCTCTTCCATAATTTTTTGCTATAGGTCCTATTTTTGAGTGTCGAGTACCAGCAAGAGCTTGTTGCAGCAACCCGTAGAGACGTCCAGCATCAACCAGCACTCACTTCTTCTGTCCCTCCTATTTCTTGACTCTGTTGCCCAATGGATAAAGGCCTGAGGTTCATGCATACAGCAGAACTGTATACCCCGTGAGCCGCCAAGAATGTTGGCATTTTTGCCACATTGTTTTTGTTGTTGTTGTTCATGCAAAAGAATGCTCAGATTGTAAAGATACTCACTCCTCTGTTTGTAAGTGAAAAGCAAAGATGTCACGATATCGCGACATGTCACGAAATCGCGACCTGTCGCGTTTTCGCGACGTCCATACCTGAAAAGAGCTAAGTCAAGAAAATGTCACGATATCGCGACATGTCGCATTTTTGCGACCTGTCGCGTTTTCACGGTCAAAATAGTCAAAGGAAGCAAGGAAGTCAAACTGTCGCGATATCGCGACATGTTGGAGTTTCGCGACTTGTTGCGGTGAGGGAGCATTAAAATGAAAAGTTGTCGCGATATCGCGACATGTCGCGTTTTTGTGACTTGCGATGGCCACAGAGCAGAGTGATAGAAAATGTCGTGATATCGTGACATAAAGCAGCAAAGGGCAATGTCAATGAAAAATGTCGTGATATCACGACAGAAAAGCGAGAAAGGAGCAAATGGTACGGAATGGCGCGATATCGCGACATGTCGCGTTATCGCGGAAGGATTGAAAGATAAACACAAGGCATGAAAGATGTCACGATTTCATGACATTTTTGAAGATGAAGCCAAGCAAGAGAAACATGTCACGATATCGCGATAGGAAGCGGCAACGAAGGCGAAGGCAAGAAAGTGTCATGATTTCATGACATATTGGGGCAGAAGGACCAAGTGTGAAGAATTGTCACGATTTCATGACATGTCACATTTTCACGAGGAGGAAGCAAGGAGGTAGCCAAATAGTATGGAATGTCATGATTTCATGACATGTCGAAAGAAAGGAGAAAGATGTGGGAGAAATGGAGAAAGTTGCATGTTGTGACTGTCACATTTTGATAAAATAGGAAGAAGTCAAGCAAGACAAAAACATGTCACGATATCGTGACATGTCTTGTTTTCACGATGAAAGCGCAAAAGAGCAAAATGGTATGGACTATCGTGATTTCGTGACATGTCCCATTTTCACTACTTGCAGGAAGATGAAGGCCAAGGAAGAGAAAGATGTCACGATTTCGCGACATGTTGCAGTTTCGTGGGTATACAGAAGAAAAGGACACAGAAGGAAGAAGATGTCACGATTTCGTGACATGGTGAGTTTTCGTGACTTGGAGTAGCGAAGAAGGCAGGCGAAGGAAAATGTCACGATTTCGTGACATGTTGAGGAAAGAAGCCCAAACAAAGGAGAATGTCACGATTTCATGACATGTCAGGAAGACAAAGCTAAACTAAGAGAAGACGTCGCGATATCGCGACATGTCGCATTTTCATGACTGGTGGTAGAAACAGAAGACAGAAGGTAAAAGTGTCACGATTTCGTGACATGTCGCATTTTCGTGACCTGTCACATTTTTGTGACCAAAGCAATAACAAAGGCCCGATACAGTTATGTTTGCATTTTCCTTCAAGATTGCATAGGAGAATGTGAAGAGAAGATAAGGATCAAGTAAAAGCTCTCCAACTGATTTTGAGATCATGGTCAAAGAGGCTCAAAGATTAAATGTTGCTGATTACCGATGTGCGCTAGATGGAAGAACCTGAGGCGGTTTTGACGCCACCAAAATTAAAGATGCCTCCAGCATTAAAAGTTTTGTTCGTGGTCTCCTAACAATTTTTGGCTTGCCCTGATAATGGTCATTTAATGTGTGATTTCTTCGAGGCAGATTAAGGGGGATTGTTTCTCTTTTCAAGTGCCTATTTTGTGGACCTCTTCTTCGAAATCTGTTGTATGTTTTAAATGTTGTGATGCAAAAGAGAGAGGGAAGACCTCTATAAATATTCATGTATATCTAAAGCAAAAAGGTTAGACATTTTTACAAGAAAACTCTCTAAGTTCTCTGCATCAATAGAAGAGACTCGGCTTCTAAAATTTGCAAGCATTCTTATGTGTGTGATGTCCCTCTGTTTTAAAATTCATTTCTGTTTATGCTCATGCTCTTGTTGTTAGGTTTTGAATTCTGCATTCTGAATTCGAACATTGCTAGTTAGTGAGTAGATTTTGAAATGCGATCTGGAGGTTATCTCTACAAAGGTGTGAGTTCAATTCTGTTGCTTTCCCTTTATTAGATGTTGTCATAAAACTTGGTGGAATTCTTGCTGTTAGTCTGCCCCAAATTATACACTTCGGCCTGTGGCCATATTTCCATCTCTTTCTTGTTATTTCCCTTTCTTTCTGCATTTTCCCATTTCTTTCCTGCATCCTTATCTTCAAAACCAGTTTAGATTAGTTTGGGAGCCAGCCCTCTCTGGAGATTGGCCCGGGAGACTTCTCTTTCTCTCGGCCTTTCAATGTTGGCCAAGTCTAGGGCGCGTACATGTACAAAATCCTTTCCTGTGGCAGATTTGTGACCAACAATATGCTATGATAAGAAAAATATATAACTTTTCTTACACAAAATCATACTGGTCCATTCCATTGTTTTCTACTATTTTTTGTAAATCCCCGAGTTTACATTTAGTTTCATCCTTTCTTTTAAACATGTTAATAATAATATTGATATTCCAAATATTTTTTTTTTCCTTTATATATTTCATCTTTTGAAGAAATATGGACATACATGATCCTTCCAATTTTGCTTGATACTATCATGCCTATTATACCATTTATATTGAAGATTTAAAAAAAACATCTCAAAGGCCATTTAAGTTGTAAAGGACGTAAATTCCCCCATTGATATAGAACATCCAAGGACACCACCCTAAGGAAACATATTTGTGTTGAAGTCCCCCAAGTATCCAAACATTATAACTATAAATAACCATTGAATTTAACATGAATAATTTCATATTATTTCAATGTATATCTTGGAGATTGACTATATTTGAAGCACGTACATTTATGAATCCAATGTTTATATTTTTCATTTTCCTACAAAAAAAATACTAGTGGCCCAATTATGTCTTGCTTCTAGTATTTATCCATTCTATTTGTAATTATCTCATCTCATTACTATATCTCCTAAAGCTCCCATAACAAAAATGGCTAAACAATCTTCCATCTTCCAAATATTTTTAAATGCTTCCTTACATTAATCACCACCTATTTTTATTTCTTGTATAGAACTATTTTTTTTTCAATTGGTTATATGGAATTGAAATGGGCCTTGCCCGTATTACATCATCACCAAATAGTGGTATTATAACAAAGCTTGGATATTATCCATGTATCGCTTGGCAAGATTTGAACCTTGGTCTCCTCTTTAAATGTTGAGGAATCTAACCAGTTGAACTAACGCGACTTGATAGTATTGAATTAATTTTATGACTGTAAAAATTTTATAATTCTTTGATTACTTTTTTGGGCTCATATTCATATCTTGAAAATTCCAATACCATCTTCATCATCACTTTCTATTATTTTTTGTGGATTTAGCCCTACTCCTTGCTAATACTTTTGATATTTATTTATGGTTTTATAAACTAATATCCATCTAGGTATCCTTTTCTCTACGTTCCTACTTTGAGGGTCTTCTTCTCTTTTTCTATGCCCAATAATATTTTCATCGTCATCAATATATTTCATTTTTCCATATTATTCATAATTAAAATTATCATTTATGTATTGGTATCATCCTAAAGAAATTGAAGTGCAACACATAACCTCAAAAATACCACCTTCTTTTTTGTTGCCTTGAAAACCTCAAAGTGAAATGGATAAGCTCCATTGTACTTACCTTCTTATTCCAACTAAAATACCTAAAGTGTAATGCATGTTTTCCAAAAAACCTTAAGGTGCAAGGGACAATCCTTTGACTATATTCATTTTTATTGGAAGGATATAATTTCTACAACTTGAGAAAATTAGAAAAGATATTTTTTTACTGGATAACAAGGGGTTGTATTCGGGTCCCCCACCCTTGATAAATCACAACTCTCTTATTTATATCTTGAGAGTTTACAAATAGATTCACTTATCATATCAATTGATATGTTATAGCTAGAAATCTACATAATTTTATATAAAATATCTGAATTATTTATTTATAATTTCTTGATTTTTTCAAATTTCTGTGTGAACACATATATTCTAGAATTTAGCATCCTTTTTGATATTTTCCTATAGTAGCCTTCACAATACCAAAAATTCACCTTTACTATCTATGCATTGCATATTAGTAGAGTAATATTTCTAAAACATCACACTATCATAGTTCACTCTACCAAATTTGGATTGCTAGTTTCCTTCCTGAAGCACAAGTACAACCACCAAAATTACAATAAATAATTTATAGAAAAATACATTAATGTTATAAAATAAAGTAGATATTACCAATGGGTTTGAGGGCTTGGTTCAATGGTCAAAACACTTTTGTAGGAGCACAAAGACCAGGGTTCCAATACCTCGAGCCCTGTAGTATTGGTGGTGTGTCACGTTAGTATAGTCAGCTACATAAAAGTTTTACCCAATGAATCTAGAGGTTATAGTGGCGACAAGGAGGGATATTCGAACCCACGAAGATGCGTAGAAAATTGTAACGAGTTATTGATTCCTCTTGTATAATAATTATAAAAAAAGTAGATATTACCAATGGAAAATATTAAAGTAAATCTTAATCATTATTTGGTTTAGGTAGTCAATATTTTCTTGTCAGCTTTAGGTAAACTTTTTTTTTGATATATAGAAGCAATGGTTACAATCATGATTTTTAATAGCTACCAACATAGCTGGTAGGGTTCAAACTATCTGTGAAGGCTCCCAGGACTTCCACCGTCTCGGTACATGGTAACCCGACATGAGATGGGGACCGTCGAATGCACAAGGGTTGCACCGTCATCATCAATCTGGTGCACCACTCATAGGAATCGTATCTGAGCTATTGTCTATGCATGGGCAAGCCCGTGGGATTGGAACCTAGGTCTCATCTCTATAAGCGCCCCAACTAACCAATCCACCTAGACCCACGAACTAGCTTTAGCTAAACTTACTACTTCCTCTAAACATGGAAAAGAGAATTTAACTTCACGATCCTCAATTAAAACCCCTCTATTGGTGATACTATTTGCACATTTGTTTCCTTCCCTTAATGTGTGTAAATCTAATTTACTCAATCTCTTTAGAAAGATCTTGAAAATTCAAAATTATCTCTTGTATGTTCCATGAAGCCTTTACTTTCTTTAAAATTGCATTTATTACTATGAGTGAATCACCTTCCATCCATATTTTTTTCCATTTTATTTTTTTACATATTTTTAACCCTTCTAAATTCGCCCAAGCTTCAACTTCATTATTTGTCTTAAATCTACTATTAAAATCGTAATGAGATAAAATCTATTTCTCTATTATTTTTTATTATTCTTCCTTGTCCTGTTGCTCTTGGATTTCCTTTAGATGCTCCATCAAATTTAAATTTGACTAACTTCACATTTGGTGGTTTCCACTTTATATTCTTTGCCTTGTTTTTGTTTCTCTTGTACCCAACATCATATTTCCATTTGATGACTTGACTTCATCTATCAAGGCTCTCTGCTTCCATATTGGGGATTAGATGAATTGATAGGTTGGATTAGACTCCTCTATGGCTAAACATATATTCCTTTTTATTACCTCTAAATTTATTTCATTTCCTTTAAATATTATTTAATTCCTTTTTAGCCATACAATCCAAAGTATTGTATGTTTTGATATATCCCAGATTGACTATAAAACCTAAATTTTAAAAGTGCTCTACCATTGCTTTAACCATTCTTCAATTCCGTCATCCATCAACATGCATTTACCAAACATATTAAGAATCTATTGCCATAGTTTCTAAACTATTGAACAATGTCCCAAGAGATGGTCTATACTCTCCTCCTCATTTTTACAAAGAACACATTGTGAGAGGCCATGAAAAACCCTTTTCATAAGGTTATCCTAGGACAAAATTCTTCTATTATCTACTATCCAAATAAAAATTTTAACTTTAGGAATGCTTGAGCTATCCTAAATATCTCTTCATATTCTTGTGATATTCCTATTTTGTTGGTGCTTTACATTATATCCACTTCTTGTTGTGTATTCTATTGAGCTATTCAACTCCCACATAAATTTATCCTTGGATTCCCTCAGAATAATCATTATTGTTATCTTTATTTTCAATTTCCTACTAGCATCAATGTCTTGTATACTTGTCAAAAAATATTTTACCATTTGTATCTTCCTTCCTAATACTTCTACAAAATATTTGAAACCCTATCACAATACATATCTTGAAGTAATCTCATCCATGGTTTCAAAATTGGATCTAGATTGAGTGGTTTTTAATCACACCAAGTATACACCCAAATATAATTTTTTCTCCAGTTCCCACCACCCATATTAAACCTATAATGACTAGATCAATATTTTTTTTAAACCATTCCAAAGTGCAGAACCATTTGGTAGAGATAATACAGTAAATATTAATCTTGGGTCATAGGGCTCAACATACTTAGAAGAGTTATTTCCCATTGTATTTGACTCTCTTTATATAATCTCTAGATTACTTTTCCCCTAAGATCTAAGTTTGCATCTGTAAAAAATCTTAAATTGAGATCTCCCTTACTTTTATCATCACACACCTTGATCCATTTCACCAAAGAAAATTTCCTTTTATCATGTAATACTAACCACAAAAAGGATCACATAATATAGATTAAACTTTTTTCCATTGATTTTGGCATAGTATACAATGAAATATAATATGTTGGAATGGCCTTTAAGACTAATTTAATTAGTTGCACTCTTCTTGCTAGTGATAATCATCTATCTTTTCATGTTGGTAGTTTATTATAAAATTTACTTATAACTGGATTACATAATTATATCCTCATTCTCCCCTTAAATAAGGGCATCCCTAGATAAGTTGTTGGCAAATTTTCCTCCTCTATTTGAAATAACTTGCAAATCCCTACTTTAATTTTATCTAGAGTGTTTAGGAAGTAGATTTTGGATTTTGTCCTATTAAATTTTTGCCCTGATGCTCTTTCATATTTATTTAATAAGTTATTCAAAGCTCTGGCCTCGTTTATCCTTGCCCTCCTAAAAAGGGTTGTATCATCTACAAACTATTGATGGGTGATGTTGTTGATGTTATTACTAGTCTTAAGTCCACTTATAAGCCATATTTGTTAGCCTTTTTCAAGTTCCTACCCAAAACCTCTACCATAATAATGAACATATATGGTGATAGAGGATCTCCCTATCTAAGACCTATCTTGGCTTTAAATGATTTTGTTACTAACCCATTGACCAACACTGAATATGAAACTATAGAGACACAAGATTTAATTCATCTAACCCATTTCTTCCCAAATCCAAACTTTTCTAATAATGCAAAAAATAAATCCCATTTAACCCTATCATAGGTTGTACTCATATCAAGTTTTAAGATCATTACTTCATCTTTTATTGAAGTTGCTGAAATATATAACTTCATGAGCTACTATGATCCCGTCGAGAATATATCTTCCTTTCAAAATCCTCCTTGCTCTTTTGAAATATTTTTTTCTAACAATGGCCTTAATCAATTTACCATAACTTTGGAGATAATCTTATATACCATATTACATAGGATTATGAGTCAACATGAATCAAATAATTCAACATCCCTCTTTTTTGGAATTAGGATAAGATATATTACATTTATATTATAAGGTATGTATTGTTTTACGCTAGACTGTTCCACTGCCACGAATAAAGAATCCTTCACTATATCCCAATTATGTTGGTAAAATGCTTTAGAGAGCCCATCTAGCCCTAGGGATTTATCCTTATTAAAATAAAAATATCTAAATGAACTTCTTCTAGAGTAATAGGCTCCATTAGTTTCCTATTGTATTTATTTTTTATAACTGAAGGTACTTCTTGTAGAAGTTTATCATTAAGAACTTCAAACTCCTCTAATCGTAGAATATTCTAATAAAATGCTTACCTCTTTTATAATTTCACTTTGATCTTCAATTATACTAATTCTACTAATTCAAAAATTAGAAAAGAATTACCAAAATTAAACTTAACCTCTTTCACCTTATCTACTTTGAAAATTGACTCCACATATTCCTTGGTAACTTTTTCCTTCTAAATTCGAATTTGAATTGCACACTTTCTCATCCTATAAATCCTTCTTAGTTTTTTTTTAAATGTTTATTTTGAATGTATTGTGATGCCTTTTACCATTTAATGAGGTAGAGGGAATTTATTTTTCACTTTTTAAGGTAGGAAAATCCTTTATCTAAGATATCTTCTCCTATAGTATGATTCCCTTATTTCATGTTTGAGTGTCTCATGAACAAAAATTTTGACTTATTTCTCCATTATTTTCACTTTAGAAAGCTTTCTATGTGTCCACTAGTATAAAATTTATAAAATCAATACTTAGTATTCCTATTTGTTTAATTCATACTTAATCTAAATTTATTTTAACAATATTTTTAAAACATCTATGGAAACAATATTCAAATATATACAACATGCTTTTGCTTCTCAATAATTGGTCCCTCCTGGATGAGATCCCCTAGAGTATTATCAACACTCTTAAAACTATCCTTATTTATGAGATGATACAATAGTTCAAGAAAGCATAATGTATAATAGAATCCTTCAAGAGCTTTGTCTCAAAAAAATTATCACTCCATAGGCTTAGATACAATACAATTATCCCTTTAAATCATAGGCCACCATCCATTTTTATCCTTGATTTCTAAATTAGGAAAGCTAGTGAGGGAAAAAATCCTTCTAAAATTTAATTCATTGAATAATTTGAACTCAATCACCTTAATTCTTCCACTTTCGAATCTCTAAAAAATATAGCTAAAATTTGTTGAACTTGTATTTAACCCTTTGATTTTAATAAGCATTATATCATGCTCAATAATCTCATCCTTGATAATCATTTTTGGCATAAAATATATTTTCAAGTTAGAAATTATTATAGATTTGTTATTCCTATTGCTCTTGATCAAAAAAATAGTACTTTACCTAACCATAACTTTATTTCCAACTAGGGATTATTTGAATGACCATTCTTTCTTTTGGCTCAATATTTCCTCATGAGAATATGTTTTTTGAATTTGTCTAAATATATGAAGAAAGGAATTTGAATTTTAGGATCACTTCTTACTCACAATTATTCCTAACTCACATTTAATTTAAGTTTAGGATCATTGAACCTACCATTTAGAGGTAGGATAGGAGAGGCCTCACAAAATTATTTTGGGAAGAGCTAAACAATTGATAGATGACTTGAGTTAGGAGCAAGTGATACGGTGCCCATATAGGCAACAACCAATATGGACTAAGGATGCGTAACAACTATCTTGAGTTAGACAAGTTAGGTGGTTATTCAGATCATGGGGAGAGAGTAATATCATGGGGAGAGTGTGAGATCTTCTATTTTGATAGGATGGTCTTATAGTTTGGATAAAAATAGAGGATTTTCATGAGACTAGTATCGTACCATAGATCTATGTAGGAGTAAGGGTTTAGACATCAACTAAACCTTGATATGTACTTGGAGACTGACATGGATGGCCCAATGATTCTAGATTTGGGGAAAAATGACTGAGTTATTGTTGTCTACTAGGGATGGTATCCAACTATCTACTTCTTAAGGATCACTATATCTAGCCTAAGGATAGGTGAACAAATGTGGCCAGGAAGGTAGCCATGGGGATAATATTAGGTGGTCCCACCATTGTTGAGGTAATATCTTGAGTACTACTAGAGGAAGCAAAGGGTTATAACACCAATATGATAATAATAAATTATTGTGTCAATGATTATAGTAGAAGATGTAGGACCTAGCAGATCACCTTAGTCTATCATTAAGGTAGAGAGATGCACTAACATAGTAGGTAGCTAACCTTCAAGTCATATTGGAAATAACATAGATGGATATAAAATTAGCTTAAGTTGAGGTATTGATAAGGGCGATGGAGAGAGATAGGATTTTCCACTACACCTTCATGATATAGCAAGTTATCCTAAGTCTAATATTAAAGAGGAATGTAGCTATAAGAAAAAATATAGTGATAGGTGGAGTTGGTGATAATTAGCTAGTGCACTATTTTGGACCAATTAAATTCCATGTTGTAGTGGCATTCAATGGATTTAGAATGGGTGTAGGCAAAACTAAAAACATAGGTTGAGTGGTTGATGAAATGTAGGACTGTCTACCATAGAGTAGTGTTAGCAGGGCATCAACTAACTTTGTCGACTATGTCATAGATGAGGACATCATAGACACATTCATGGTTGGTGATTGTGTAGTCACAACAGTTCATAAGGAAGCCACCATCACATGGGAGGGAGTAAAAACACCTATTATTGGTTCTCAAATCTAGCTACTCCTATGTGAGCCAATTTTGATTTATGTTGCTTGTACTATAGATACCAAATTGCATATGATATATATACACATTTGACATGCATTTTAACTATTATTATGTTCTTATATTAACAACATGTGATGGATGAGTACTATTAATTATAGTTAGTTAATTTATGCTAATGATGATAAATTGAGTGAGTCTGTATTTGTTGTGATGACTGATGATGTCATGGATTTTAGTTGATTGAAAGACACAAATTGTGGTAATTAGATTTAAACAATACCTTTAGATTTTTTATGTAAACATAGTATGATGTAGACTGATGTGTGATGAAACCATAAAATGATTTGTCTAATGTAGATTTTGATAGTACCTTAAGACATTGTTATAGTATAAGATATGATATAGATAAGGCTTTGCCCAAGGGGAATTTAGATAATATCATAATGCATTGCTATGATAAAAGCTATGATAAATATAAAAGTTGTTCCTAGGGAACTTTAGATAATGTCATGAGGCACCACTATGATACAAACTATGATATAAATAAAAGCTATGCCCAAGAGGAATTTAGATAATTTTATGAGGTATTTCTATAATACAAAATAAGATACAAATAAAATCTTTGTCCAAGGGGACTTTAATGCCATGAGGTATTGCTATGATACAAGCTATGATATAAATACACATTTTATTAAGGGAAATTTACTCATAATACAGATTAAACATTTTCCCAGTGGGAGTTTAGCTATGCTATGAGGTATTGCTATGATACAAGATATGATATAGATAAAAAAATTTCCCAAGGAGAATTTAGATATTGTCATGATTCATTGCTATGATACAAATAAATATATTATTTTTGGTGCCCGTAGGAAAATGCTAAATGAGTGTTTTGTTATTTATTTAGAATTTGTAATTAGATTTACCTCAAAACAAATATCTTGTAAGGAATTTATAGACGCACCAAAATAAAATAGCCTTACCTCTAGATAAATATCATAGAGGGCCTTTTATTGATTTATTTATCTATAATAAAATGTCTAAAGGAGTTCTAATTTTCCTATAGACAAATTTCATATAGGAATTCTATTGATAAATTTACCTTTAAACAAATATCTAAAGGACTTGTACTTGACTTGTAGACAAATGTCATATAGGGCTTCTAGTGATGGATTTACCTTTAAATAAAATTTTAAAGAACTTATACTTTACCTATAGATAAAATGTAATATAAGATTTATGTTGATGGATTTGCCTTTAAAAAAATGTCTAAAGGACTTCTACTTTACTTGTAGAAAAATATCATATAACACTTTTGCTAATGAATATACCTTTAACCAATGTTTAAAGGAATTCTTATTTTCTTGTAGATAAATGCCATATAAGAATTCTAATTGATTATAGCCTTTCCTATAGAATGAATGTTATAGAAAACTTGTGAGGTGTGCCAAGTGGTGATGATTCATGTGAAAATACAAATATTTTAATATGATTAATGTGAAAATAGTATGTACCCCCAATTAAAAGGAGGGATTCGATATGAGATATATTACCTCCATTTATGGTGATACAAAAGGAGAAAAAATATGACGAGATTGATATTTACATGAGATCCTACAAATCTTGTAGTATTAATTATGCAACACCTATTGATACAATGGAATATGAAGATATAGGAGATAGATTTATGATCTAATTATCAAAGACAATGCTAGAAAACTTTGTGATAAAGGATATATGGTTAGATTGTGCAAACTATTATAGGAGTGATGATCTCATAAGATGGGACTAGGGTGGAACCATTCACATCAGTAACCTATTAAAGTGAAGGTAATTTTCCTAACTAGGATTATCATTTGCACGTCATCATAGATCCCTAATTCTCTATGTTATAAGTAGTCTAAGAAAAGATAGGCACATGCATATAGACATAAATAAAGTTAGGCAGATACAAGAAGATAGTGATAGGTGGTTAAAATAAATTAGGTAGCCAATGAAAAATTATACATAATAGTTTTTAAGACACATTATGTTCATTGGTTCCTTAAGTTATTTTTTCAAATGTGACAAGGCAATAAAAACCTAAACCATACTTGGCAATTATGATGTATGTACCTAGCTAGTTAGGCTCAAACTTATCTTTGAGCTCAGTGTTAGCATTGATGTTTTACTAATTATTCATGAGATCAAGATCATTAATTGATAAGGATCTTACTCTTTTGCTATAGGCACATTTAAGCCATTACTAGTAGATCCTTAGGTGTTCTAAGACATGTATTTATTTTTTGTCAAGAAACTCTAGCTGGTTGAGATGAATGAGAAAATATTCATCTATAATAGAAAATTTTTGCAACAATATCCATAAGGAAGGAACCGCAAGCTCAAAGGATAATACTACTTTATGTTCATAGAACAAAGAATAGGGTGTTGCATTGACAAATGTTCTAACACTAGTGTGATAGGCCCATAAATTTGGATACAATTGGATATGCCAATCTCTACTAGTCTTGTTGATGAGCTTCTTGAGCATTCTAATAAAAGTTTTGTTAGAGGATTTGACATAACTGTTGCCTTGGAAATAGTAATAAGTAGATCAATTGTGTTGAAACTTGTACTTAGCATAAACCTTTTAGACAACCCCATTCTTAAAGGATGTTCCATTGTTTGAGATTATAACAAAAGGAATGTCATAAAGATTAAGGATCTAGTAAAGGATGAACTTAGAGACTTGGAATCTAGTGGTTGAGGCTAATGGCATAGATTTGACCAAATTGGTGAAGTATTCAATACTTGTTATGATATATATATATATATATATATATATATATATATATTAAAATACATGGGGTTTATCTTATCAATAATTTCTAGTCCCAAAATGGAGAAATTCCATGGTAATATCAAGGATTGAAGGACCTAAGATGGATCATGGATAAGGTTATCATGATTTTAACACTTATCACACCTCTTGACATAGTCACAAGAGTATTTTTCCATGGAGGGCCAATAAGAACCCATCAATAGGATCTTCTTGGCGATGATGATACTACTAAAGTTACCACTATATGATCCATCATGGGCATTTTTTACGATTATTTAGGCTTTTATTAAGTCTAGAAACCTAAGAAAGATGCCTTCAAGGGTGTAATTGCATAAAATATCATCATCGATGACATGGCTACATGCTCATTGCTTGAGATTATTGCACTAATTATGATTCAACCCATTAAACAATATGCCATCCTTAAGATAAGCAAAGATATCCTTTTACCAAGAATTAGAGTATGGAGCTACTTCTATACAAAATTATTCTAAAGGAAGCTAAATTGATTAAATTTTTGAAGGTTTTCTCTAAATTTTTGAATGATGATCATAGCTCATTCATTATCTAACTCTAAGGGGATCAAGGATGTAGTTAAGGCCATAAAATTGGTATAACGATTATTATACCTAATATAGCATTAATGATGATCTTATTTAAAGCAACTATTAGTTTGTCGATGATGCATTTGTATGACTTGAGCTTTTAATATTTGGTTTGATAAACACCATTGACTTGGTTGACTGATATCTCAAAGTCCTTGAAGATAAAAAAATATTAGACTTGGAGAGTCAATGTCACACATAGCCTTAAGATAAGAGATTTGTATTCAATGGTGTTGTTGGTACAAGAAAACTAAAGATTAAAGGGCAAAGTGATTAGATTTTATTGAGGAGTGACCAAAATAATTTTGTTCTCAACCCTTTGACACATCTAGCAACATCAAAGTATAAAGTCCAAGAGTTAGGTTGGTTTACTTCCAGGTTAAAAAATAACACATCAGGAAAGTCTACTACTAAGGGTTGGTGAGCCTTTAAAGTCACAAATACTAGTTGGTCAACAATGGCTTGATATTTCATAAAATTCTAATTGATAAATTCAATATTGAAGTCACTAAGTGCAATGACCCACTTAACACTCCTTCTTGAGAGGTGTGGATTAGATATGAGGTATCATAAGGGGTTGACCTTGGCGATGATAATGGTCTTATGACTAAGAACATAGTGTCAAAGCTTATGAGAAACAAACACTATATATAGGAAAAGCTTCTATAAGAGTGTATATTAGAATTTATAATTGATCAAAGTCTAGATAATGTAGTATATAACCCTTTCCCTATGTTGGTCATTGTATTATGCTAACAAGTTACCTAATGCATAGTTGGTGGCTACTATGTATAGTAACAATAGCCTAAGAGGGTTAGGTGAGACAATGATAGAAGAGAAAAAAGGTAGAATTTAAGAGTGTCAAAGTAATATTGGATTTCAACATCCCATTCAAAGACTACATCCTTTTTAAAAAGTTTGATCAAAGGTTGACAATTATTGCCTAGTTAAAAAATGAACCTTTGAATGAGTTGGATTTCACCTTAGAGGTTGCTAAACTAGGTTAGGGTTTTATAGGGAAGAATATTGATAATGGTTGATATCTTGTTAGTATCAACTTCAATCCCTCATTGGGATACAATTAATCCCAACAATATTCTTAATGTAACTTAAAAGATACACTTTTTAGGATTTAGGCATACCTTGTACTCCTTAAGCCACTCAAAAATGCGTCTTAAGTCTCAAACATGACCTTCCTAGTTTAAAGACCAACTAAAAAGATCATTGACATAGTCTTCCATGATTTCATGCATCATGTCATGGTTCGTTGATAAAAATCTCCTAAATTTTTTTAGCCCAAATGGTATGACTTGATAGAAAAAAGTTTCCCATGGATGCGGTGAAAGCTATTTTGTCTTGGTCCTTAGGGGACATATTAATCTAGTTTTAACCTAAGAATTTGTTATTCAAATATAGGATTCCACATCTTGTGGTGAATTTAATGATTATATTGATATTAGAAAAGAGAGAAATAATCTTTGGGATATTCCTTATTGTTGTTCTAAAAGTTGGTGCATATTCTAATGATACCAATTTTCTTGGAAATTGGCATAATGTTAGAAATCCATTTATAATAGCCAATGTATTTTATGAATCCAACATCAAATATCTTTTGGAGCTCCTCTTTGACTAGAAGCATGAATTTCAAGTTTATTTTCCTTAATATTTGCTTTATATGTTTTGCGCCAAGGGTGGTGACTACATGGTGGATAACTAAAGAAGGATGAAGGCCAAGTATATCACTATAGGACCAAGTAAACATGTCTTTAAATTCTATCAAGAGATTTGTGTATTCCTCATACTTAGTTGGGGTCAAGACATTACCTAGATTAAGGATCTTGTAATCATCTAGAATCCCAATATTGATGTCCATGGTTTTCTCAATTAAGATATGAGAGTTGTCTTCCAATTGAAGGGGAGTTGACAACACCCCTAGGATCTCTAGATCTGTAGGATCTATGGATGATTGATTATTGTTATCTTTTTATGAAACAACTGCATTTATGATTTGGAAAAAATATCCATTAAAGTAAAACTTATTTTTTTGCTAGATAGTCCAAGGGACTATCTTGGTGATGATTGTTCATGATATCCTCCTACTCATAGCTATATTTTTTAGAATTTTTTTTAGGATAAGCCATAGTTAGAAAATTTATTGTCGATAGATTAGGTAAATTTGGAAATGCTAGGAATAATGAGAAGTGATGCTCCATCGTCATTGTCCTCATCCTAGTTTAGTCTATATAAAGAAATATAGTCATCATGGGGTGTCCTATATCATTGATCAATATGATGAGCTTATTATTCACTATTGGAAGAGGAATAAGGTAAAGGATCATTATGACTAGAGATATATCTTATCCCATAGTTACCTAGCTTGGCTTTGGCCTATAAGGGTTCTTTGATGCCTTACTTGTACAATCTTGGCCCTTTACCTTGATACACATATTAGAAAGCATCTATTTTGGGATCAAACATGATCTTAAAAAAAAGTATGAAGTATACTATAATTCAATTAAATAGGGATTTTTGCCATGGATTTTATCCTCACTAGCATTGCTAAAAAAAATAAAGGAGAAACATCATATCTGCACTATCTTGCCCTTGTTGTAAGTCTAAGTTTCAACTAACCTTAGATTAACATTAGGCCAAGGTAATAATAATTAACACGAATAAATTAAAGCCGAAAACATTCATTGAATAACCAGCAAAAACATACATTAACTTAAACCTTATATAGGCTTAGAACAGGCGCTAAAGTAGGGAAGGGAAGGTGGAGGAAGATCGGGGAGTTTAGAGAGAACGGAGGAGTAGGAAGTGGAGTGGGAGGTGGCAGCGAGCGTGGGGAGAGGAAGGGAGTGGAGTGATAAGGGAAAATGGATGGCAGGAAAGGAGGAAGCTGAATGGAGGGATAAGGAGAAAATGAAGGAAAGGGAGAAGGAAAAATCATGCCGACCATCCAATAAAATTAGCCGACAAAAGGTAAGTGTGTTCACACTGGGCTTAGAAAAACTAGATTTTTCTAAGCCTGTTTCAAGCTAAGTCCTGTTCACACTTGCAACATTCTCCCCCTTAAAGTTGAGAGAACTGACTATACAGTCTCTCGCCTTTACAAATTGAGCTTTAGCCAGCGCCTTGGTGAATATGTCAGCGACGTTCTCCAAAGTGTGGCAATAGTGAAGCTCAACAATATCAATTTCCACCATATCTCGGATGAAGTGGTACTTCATATCAAAATGCTTGGATCTACTATGGTGGATAGGATTGTATGCCAACTGAATGGCACTGATGTTGTCATAGAATATTCGAGTTGGACCACTTTGCTGCTCTCCAATCTCTTCTAATACCTTTCGGAGCCATAGAGCTTGAGTACTAGCATGAGTCACCGCTATATACTCAGCTTCTATTGAAGATAGTGCTACTACTAGTCTGCTTCTTGGAACTCCAAGTTATTAGGCCTGAACCAAGACTAAAATAGTTACCCGATGTGGATTTTCTATCATCAATATTGCTGCCCCAATCACTATCACTAAAGCCTTCAAGCTTGATAGTATCACTTTTGTAGTACTGGATTCCAAAATCCAATGTACCCTTCACATATCTCAAAATCCTTTTAGCTGCCTACAAATGCAGCTCAGATGGATTAGACATAAATCTAGAAACAAGAGATACAACATACTGAATGTCTGGTCTGGTGTTGGCGAGAAACATCAAACTCCCAACAATGCTTTTGAAAGTGGTCACATCAACTTTCGGTGCTCCATCATCCTTGCTTAATTGGATCCCATGTCCAATTGGAGTTGCAACTGCTTTGCATTGCTCCATAGCAAACTTCTGAATCATATCTCGAGCATACTTAAGTTGACAGATGAAGATCCCAAAATCTGTCTGATGTACTTCCATTCCAAGAAAGTATTTCATCAAGCCAAGATCCTTCATCTCAAATTCTTGCATCATGGAGTGCTTGAACTCCATGTTAACTTTTTCATTACTACCCATAAAAATGAGATCATCCACATACAAACAAACTATGAGGATGTCATTTCCTTGATTGAGGTAGTAGAGCGTGGGTTCATTTTTGCTTCTGATGAACCCATAATCTTTAAAGTACCCATCAATGCATGAGTACCAAGCTCTCGATGCCTGCTTGAGGCCATAAAGAGCCTTCTTCAGTTTGTAAACAAGATGTTCCTTGTCTTTCTCTTCAAATCCCTGTGGTTGCTCAACATACACTTCTTCTATCAAGTAACCATTTAGAAATGCACTCTTTACATCCATGTGTTGGACTGTCCATCCCTTGTGTGCAGCTAAGGCAAGAACTGTTCTGATAGTCTCCTGTCTGGCTACAGGAGCAAAAGTCTCTTCATAATCAATTCCATATTTCTGAGTAAATCCCTTTGCAACTAATCTCGCCTTGTGCCTCTCAATGCTACCATCAGCATTAAACTTGGTCTTGTAGACCCACTTACATCCAACACGTTTCTTTCCTTTAGGAAGCTTCACCAGCTCCCAAGTGTCATTGTTTTTTATAGAGGTGATCTCCTCTTTCATGGCATCTTGCCAAATATTTTGAGTACAAGCCTTCTCATAACTAGAAGGTTCAAGCTGTGTATTAGTTAACAAAGCATAGTTAACTAAATCTCCCCTAGGTTCCTTCTGGGAAACATCATCACCATACAAGTGCATATTTTCTAATCTTTGTAGAACAGAATTCATTTCACTAGCTTGACTCCTAGTGTATCTTTTTGAAAAATTCTTATCCAACATCTGATATGATGGATGATTCTATAGAGTTCTCTTACCTCTGGATGGAGAATCGATGTCCATTGGTGAGGAACTTACCGATCTCTATGGAAGAAGGACTTGGTGAAGAAGTTGAATCGGAAGATGAACCTCGGATCTCCGGGAGGAGACCGCTTACTTTTCTGTGGTGTCTCGTTGTTGCACCTGCTGAGAACCTACATCACTAGATTCATCATCACTAAAAATCTGAGGCTTACCCCATTCTCCCCCTTCATCAAAAATCACATCCCTGGAAAGCACAAACTTTCTTGTCCTGGGATTGTAGAGTCTGTAAGCTTTTGTATTCTCACAATATCCTACAAAGATGCATGCCTGACTCTTTGGATCGAGCTTCTTTCTAAGCTCATCAGGAATGTGAGAATATGCCAGCGAGCCAAACACTCTAAAATACTTAACATTTGGCTTTTTACCATACCAAGCTTGGTAAGGTGTCTGTCCTTCCAAACTTGAAGTAGGACTTCTGTTCAAGATATGTACGCTGGTCCTGGCTGCATCCGCCCAATATGAATTAGTCAAATGCTTCATCCGAAGCATAGACCTTGCCATCTCCACAATGGTGCGATTCTTCCTCTCTGCGACACCATTCTGTTGTGGAGTGTAGGCAGCCGTGAACCGCCTCTTAATGCCATGTTGCTTACAGAAATTCAAGAACTCATTAGAGGAGTATTCTCCTCCTCTATCTGATCTAAGACATTTTACAAAATATCTACTCTCACTTTCAACTCTTGTTTTGAAATCGACAAAGCATTCAAATGCTTCATCCTTATATTTCAAAAAATATATCCAGCACATTCTAGTAAAATCATCAATGAAGAGTAGGAAGTAAGAGTTGTTACCAAGACTCTTGGTCTGCATCGGACCACAGATGTCTCGTATGCACTAGCTGGAGTGGATAGCTGGCCCGCCATGCTTGTCCATGAGGAAATTTTGATCCGGCATGCTTCCCAAGAGCACACCCTTCACAGACTTCCTTACTATCCTGAACTTTAGGAAGTCCGGTTACCATCGCTTGTGAAGTTAGCATTTTCAAACTAGCTGAATTCAAATGACCATATCTCAAGTGCCATAGGACACTTGGATTGGAAATAGCAACATTTGCTAACTTATCTCCCCTTGGCTGGCCAAACTTTAAAGGAAACAATCTATTCTTTGACATTGGCACTTGTGTAATGATTCTATTACCGTTATTTTTATCAAAAATAGTGCATTTACCCTCATCAAAAAGCAACTTGTAGTTCTTTTCTAACATTTGACCAACACTTAAAAGATTGTGTTGAAGATGGGGTGTGTAATAGATATCACTTACATGTTTGACGCCTTCTTTAGTTGGAACCGCCATTGCTCCAATGCCTTCAACTGCCAATGATTTATCATCTCCCAATTTGATGTTGGATTTGTATGAGGAGTTTAGAGTAGCAAAGAGCCCTTCTTTGCCACTCATATGGTTTGAACACCCAGTGTCCAAGATCCATGTATCATTCATGTTCTGATCTGCTTGACCATAAGAGAGAAAGAGATTTGTGGCCTCTTCCTCTTCTCCAAAATTTCCAAACTGACTGCTCTGGCTGCTACTAGTTCCTTGTGAAGTCTTTGTCCAACAGTCATGAGCATAATGGCCAAGTTTGCCACAATTGTAGCAAGATTGTTTTGACTTATCTCCTCCTTTGCCTCTGCCTGATTGTTTTCCTCTATTTTGCTGTCCTCCTCTATTCTGTTGTTCACCTCTGTTTGAGAATCCTCCTCTATTCTGATTTCCTCCTCTATTAGGAGTTCCACCTCTCTGATTATTTCTGCCTCTACCTCTATTCTGTCCTCTACCATGGCCTCTACCTCTACCTTCTTGTGAAGCAAAGGCTTTATCATCTCCTCCCAGTAACTTGTGGAAGGAGTTTGTTGTAACCTCTCTTCATGTGAGAGAAGTGAGCCAATTAGGGATTCAAAAGACAGAGAAGTTAGGTCTTTGGATTCTTCTATAATTATGGCAACTGAATTCCACTTAGGAAGAAGTGTCCTCAACACTTTCTTCACTATAACTTCAGGCTTTACATCTTCTCCTAAAGTGACCATCTTATCTACTACGGCTTTCACACGCATGCAGTAATCACCAACCTTTTCACTCTCTTGCATTTTAAGAGTCTCAAACTCTCGTTTCAAGGTTTGTAGTTTAACTTGTTTGACTTGGTCACTACCCCTATAACTTTCTTTTAAAGCATTCCAAGCAGATTCAACAGTTATAAAAGAAGCTATTCTAGGGAAAATACTTCTATCAAGGGCGGCTTGGATATGATAAAGGGCGGAAGAATTATTCTTCCGTGCTTCCTTTCTAGCCCTTTTATCAGCAACACTCAAAGCGGCCCATTCAACAGCAATAGGTTCAATATATCCCTCTTCAATCACATCCCAAAGACCTTTGCCTATCAAAAGAGTTTTCATTTTAATTGACCAATACTCGTAATCACCACCATTGAACTCAGGGATTGGTAGACTAGTATTGGAAGCCATATTAGAAAGCAAACTTTATTGCAACTTCAAACAAGTAGTACAAAGAAGTACAAAATAGATCACTGATTTATCGATTTAAATCAAATCTAGCTTTCTTAATATGCTCACTGATTTGGCGTTCTTCTTCTCGAGGATCACCCAAAACTGGAAAGGTGAAATTGTCTGCTTCGTCGTCACTAATTATAATGACTTCAGGTCGTCGCTGGTTCATAACTTCGTTTGAGAACATTTCATTCTTCAATTGCAGGTTTCACCTCCACTGGTTCTTCTTCCTCTTCTTCTTCTTCTTCTTCTTCTGGTTCTGAATCAGGAGAGCGTGGTGTATAGCTCTCACTTGTTTCTACTTCAGGCACTGCAGGTGTATAACTGTCACTTGACTGTCCTTCAGGTACTATTTCAACCGTCTCGGATTCAACTATCCTTTGCCCGAAGATATTATCTTCAGAATCCGCCTCGTAGCTGAATCTGGTTTCCTTAGATGAGCAATCACTTGATTCTCTAATTGGCAAAACACCGTATGAAGTCCATACCGCTGGACTCTCCCGTCAAAGGAATCAGGAGTCTCTCTTCTCAAAAGAGAGAGTAATGCATTATAGCATCCGGTTGACCGGATCATCTACCCAGAATCACACCGTATGAACTGGGTTACAACTTAGTATGATGCCAAAAAAAAACTTTTTATATCAAAATATCTTTGCACCCTTTTTAATTTTTTTTTCTAAAATTTGTTTTAATAAAGACTTTTAAAAAAAATTAACAATTTCCTATATATATTTTTAATTATTATTTTTTAAATGAAATGGATATTTAAAAAACAATAATTAAAAAAACATATATAGAAATTATAATTTAAAAAAAACCTTTTAAAAAACAAATAATAAAAAAAATAATTAAAAAATTTAACCTTTTTTTTAAACCCCCCACTGGGATTCGAACCGGTAACCTCCGCTAGCTACTCGGCGATCTTAGCCGCTGCACCACGCAGCTTCGGGTGGTAGCAAAGAAACAAACAACTATATTTAAAACCTCCAATCAACGCGAAGTCAAAAAAATAAATTTTACCCCGACGGGATTCGACCCCGGGTCTCTGCTCTGCAAGGCGGGGACTTTCGCCGCTAGGCCACGCTAGTCGGACGAGATAGGAGAGGAAGGAGGTTCTTCTTATAACGGCGGGGAAATACTGTTTGAAAAAAAAAACTTCCAGTTTTTAATCCCACATGCAGTGGGCAAAACAAATGTCCAGGCTTTATCAAAGCCTGCGGACACACAAGAGTTCGATTGCCTTCGGGCAATCGATCCACCAATCCTTTTGCCCGTCAGATGACCAATCAAATGCCACCATGTGGCACACATCGGAGCCCTCATCCACGTCAGCCACCATGTCAACATGCATCCATGTCAGCCAGCCACATCAGCCTCGATCCTCGTGTTGCCAGCTCTGCCACCATGTCAACATCCAGTCAGCTCCTGATCAACCTCGATCCACGTGCTACCAGATCCACTGCCATGTCAACCTATTGTTAGCTCTGTCGCCATGTCAGCATCCAGTCAGATCCTCGAGATCCATGCGCTCCTCGGGATCCATGCAACAGCCACTCAATCACTCCTCGAGATCCGTGTGCTCCTTAGGATTCATGCGATAGCCACTTCACCGCTCCTCGAGATCCATGCGATAGCTTCTCCACCGCTCCTCGAGATCCATGCGCTTTGGCTTTCGTGCCTTACCTCGGCCCTCGAGATCCGTGCCCCCTCAGCTCTGATACCAGTGTAAGTCTAAGATTCAATTAACCTTAGATTAACATTAGGCCAAGGTAATAATAATTAACATGAATAAATTAAAGCCGAAAACATTCATTGAATAACCAGTAGAAACATACATTAACTTAAACCTTATATAGGCTTAGAACATGCGCTAAAGTAGGGAAGGGAAGGTGGAGGAAGATCGGGGAGTTTAGAGAGAACGGAGGAGTAGGAAGTGGAGTGGGAGGTGGCAACGAGCGTGGGGAGAGGAAGGGAGTGGAGTGATAAGGGAAAATGGATGGCAGGAAAGGAGGAAGCTGAATGGAGGGATAAGGAGAAAATGAAGGAAAGGGAGAAGGAAAAATCATGCCGACCATCCGATAAAATTAGCCGACAAAAGGTAAGTGTGTTCACACTGGGCTTAGAAAAACTAGATTTTTCTAAGCCTGTTTCAAGCTAAGTCCTGTTCACACCTGCAACACTTGCTTCTAAATAATAGACCGAAGGTTTGAGGAGCAGGAGGAATCTTGGCTAGGTCTAAGACAAATTTACTATTATCTAGTTTGTTTATTTGTTTGCTGGAGAACAAGGGGTTGCAATCAGGTCCCCCACCCTTGAAAAATCACAACTATCTTCTATAGAGCTTGAAATTTTACAAATAAATTCAATTCTCATCTCAATTGTGTTACTATAACTAGAAACATACATCATTTTACATAAAATGTTTAAATTTTTTATTTTCATTTTTGGATATTTTTCAATTTTCTATGTGAATACAAATATTATAGAATTCAACACCCTTTTTGACATTTTCCTACTACCTTCACAATACTAAAACTTCACCTCTACTATTTATGCATTGCATCTTAGTAGAATAATATTTCTAAAGTGTCACACTATCATAGTCTACTTTACCAGATCTGGATTGCTAGTTTCCTTCCTAAAGTTGAAGTGCAACCACAAAAATGATTATAAATAGTTTATGTGAAGCACATTAATGTTATAAAATAAAGCATATATTACCAATGGAAAATATTAAAATAAATATTAATCATTATTTGAATTAGGCAATCAACATTTTATTTTTAGATTCAGCTAAACTTACTACTTCCTCTAACCATGGAGAAGAGAATTTAACTTCACGATCCTCAATTAAAACTCCTCTATTGGCTAGCTTATTTGCACATTTGTTTCCTTCCCTTAATGCATGTGTAAACCTGATTTCTTCAAACTCTATAGCAAGGTTTTAAATTTCTAAAATTATCTCTTGTATGTTCCATTGAGACTTTGCTTTCATCAAAATTTCATGTATTATTATGAGTGAATCACCTTCCATCCATGCTCCATTCCATTTCATTTGTTTGTATATTTTTAACCCTTTTGAAGTTTTCCAAGCTTCAACTTTATTATTTGTCTTAAATCCACTATTGAAAGCGTAATGAGACAACATATCTCCTCTATTATTTCTAATAATTCCTCTTCCTACTGGTCATAAATTTCCTTTATAGGCTCCATCAAAATTCAACTTGACCAACTCTACATATGGTGGTTTCCAATTTATATTCTTTACCTTATTTTTTTTTATCCTATACCCAACATCATAATTTCATTTGATGACTTGACTCCATCTATCAAGGCTCTTTTAATCTAGATGTCATTGATTTAATTTATTTTGAAATTGTATACAACCCATTGTTTCCTAAATAATTCCACGTTTGTGCTATCATATCAAAAAATTGAGGATGGTATTCTCATATTTTTCATATTTAAAATATAATATTTTTTGAATTAACTTACCACCATTTTAACTCTTATTGGCCAGTGATCTGAACCAATCCTTGTCAAGGTATTAATTCTATCACAAGTCCCTTCATCTAGCCAATGATATGAGATTATGCATTTGTCTAATTCTTTTGCTATTTGGTTTTGTACTCTCTTATTATTGGTCCATGTATAGTTTTCTTCATCAAAATCAACCTCCTATAGTTTTTTAATTTGAATAAAAGCTAAGCAATATCTCATACTTTAGGTTAATTTCCTAATTCCTCCAAATTTTTTTATCTAGCTTGGTTATGGAATTAAAATCATCTATGATCATGAATCAAGTTTCTTGGTCTTTACTTCTCATTAAAGATTTAATCCCACTCTAATATTCTAATCTTCCTGACTAAGTTGTAGGTCCATAGACATTGATAAGGATGAAATAAATATTTGCAAAGTAACATGTGACTAAAGAGGCTATCCAATACCTAGTTTTATGAATGGTTACATAGGAGGTTCTAATAGGATTCCAACAATTAAAAATTCCCCGCCACTCCTAAATCCATAGCATCCCATTCATATCTTGCCTATATTGCTTTCATGGCTTTATAAACTTCTTCATTTGTAAATTTTAGTTTCTAGGATAAATAATAATAATAGTCTTATTACTTAAACAAAGGTCCTTGATACACCTATGATTTGAGGGGGCATTATCACCCTTTATATTCCATGAGATGATAATCATGTCCCATTACGGGCTACTATCCTCACCTAAAAATTACCAATATCATTTTGTTTTTGGTAAAGCGAAGTTCAACCAACTTAGTTTATGTTCCTTTCTCTATGTTTTCTCTTGCTTCCTTGGATATCGCTTGATAATTTGTGGGTTTTCCTCTTTTTAGCTTTCCTATATTAGGAGTAGGTTTTATTATTCTATTCCTCAATATTATTTCATAACTTTGTTTTTCATCAGGTGTAACAACCCTAATGTTAACTAATCCCCATTGATAGACTAATAATTTTTTTCTTAAAAACACATGTTAAGTTCATTGGATAAAGTTCACATAGATGAATAAAATACCCACATTTGGCTACACCACCTAGAGTATTGTTAGATGTATTCCAAATTTCTTTTTCAATCCTAGGCATACCACAACTGAGACTAATCACTACATATGATACTCAAGTGGTAAGGATGTGGTCACATCCTATATTAACTTATGGATATAAGCATAATGCCTTGAAGCCTAGATACCTACACCTCCATGGTGAGCTATATAGTGCTTTGTGCTTAATTACTAAACTAGCTAATTAAGGTATTTATCACTCCCCGTGATAAATAGCTTGGCCATCCATTCCTCCCCGTTCAAGGTGCCAACACTAAACTTGCAATGTTACTCCATACCTCCATGATAGGATGTCTTGTCCAAGATTTCCTACTTAAGACCTTTCCAAATCTAACCTACTTTTGGGAACCCTCTAGGCTACGCCACCCAAAGTAATCAAATGCAAGGAGACTTGATTGTTGCCTATTGCAAATTCCCTCAAGTATTGGAATCACCATGTTTTAGGTTTTATAATATATTAAGAGTATCTGCTATAATTATTAACCTCTAAGAGATCTACCCACAATATCTATTCTTAAATAAGAACCTTCAAGGAACATCTCCAATTATGAACAAGGAAATTACATAACTTATAAGAAGTCTATCAATTTCTTAAATTATTAGTCAATGCATGTAAAACTAATATTGTATTATATAGATATACACAAGCCCAAAAGGCTTTCCATCCAAGCAATATAAAGAATATATTTATTCCATTACATAACTACACTTTTAAAAATATCTCAAAGTATATATTTCATAATTCCAAATCCTTGCATTAGATATCCACATTTAACTTTAAGGAGCAATAATATTTACATCATATAAATAAGACATGAATTCGTTCATATTCCATTTTAGCAAAAGACTATACATATTTCATATTAATAATATTTCATTAATGAGCATATAATAAACAAAATAGTAGATGCAACTATCAAAGATAACACCACATTTATCTTGGGAAAACCCCTAAGGGAAAAAACAAACCTTAAAGATATATTTTCTTTATATGGTCATAATTTTCTCCAATAAAATCAATTTAAGGAATTTCCACAATTCCATTTTCTAAAAGCATCCATATAATACATAAGAATTTCCACAATTCTTTATGTTACATTCTTTCCAAATATATTTAGTAACAACTTGTTTTCATCAAACAAGGTATCATGTTTTCAACAATCATATTGTATAAAATAAATTTCAAGAAGGGACCCTATAATCCCTTCAAGAATGAACTCCACGTTCATATCATATTGTATAAAATAAATTTCAGTAAGGGACCCTATAAACCTTCAAGAATGAACTCCACATTCATTCTTTCCCAATTGTTTTATCAAAAACCTAGAACTTCCACAGTTCTATCATCATCTTAGAACTTCCACAATTATTTCATTAGTTTAGAACTCCCATAGTTCTATCATAACTTATAACTCTCCCAATTCCTATCTATGAATGGTTACATCCATTCAATAAGCAAACCATGATTAAATGACATACTAAGAGAAGACCCTACTTATCGTAGACATTTATTTAATTTCTAAGGGACACTCTAAGAGAAACCCATAATTTTCTTAGACAATCTATCTTTCCTTAACCAAAATTTAAGCATAGATTCAAGCACTTAATCATATCATTTTAAAATATAAATACATTTGTCTAAGTCATCCATATTCATTAACTATTTTCATTACAAAACAAGACCTTCTCATTTGTAAGGAAAACCAAGTTTTTCCAAAATACAATAAAAATTGCCTTTCAAAAAAAATATGCATTCATTAAATCAAAAGGGAGATTAATCCACTTAATCTCTTAGTAAATCCAAGAGAAGGTTAATAAAAAAGGGAGATCGATCCACTTAATCTCTAATTATTCCAAAAAGGGAGATAAATCCACTTAATCTCTAATTATTCCAAAAGGGGGAGATTAATCCATTTAATCTCAAATTATTTCAAAAGAAGAGATTAGTCCATTTAATCTCTAATTATTCCAAAGGGGAAGATTAATTATCTTAATTAATCATAGAGAAGGATTAATTATCTTTCTCTTAATTAATCCTTAAAGAGGATATTATTTATCTTAATCTCTTAATTAAACACAACCTATTTAATCATTGGGATACAATTAATCCCAAATGTAACTTAAAAGATACACTTTTTAGGATTTAGGCATACCTTGTAATCCCTAAACCACTCAAAAATGTGTCTGAAGTCTCAAAATCTTCCTAGTTTGAACATCGACTAAAAAGATCATTGACATAGTATTCCATGATTTCATGCATTAGGTCATGGCTCACTGATAAAAAGCTCCTACATTTTTTTAGCCCAAAGGGTATGACTTGACAACAAAAAGTTCCCCGTGGGTGTGGTGAAAGTTATTTTGGATTGGTCCTTAGGGGAAATATTAATCTAGTTTTAATCTAAGAATATGTTATTCAAAGATATAATTCCACATATTGGGGTGAAATTAATTATTATATTGATATTATATAAGAGAGAAGTAATCTTTGGGACATTCCTTATTGATGTTCTAAAAGTTGGTGCATATTCTAATGATACCAATTTTATTGGAAATTGGCATAATGTTATAAATCCATTTATAATAGTCAATGTATTTTATGAGTCCAACATCAAAGATCTTTTGGAGCTCCTCTTTGACTAGAAGCATGAATTTCAAGTTTATTTTCCCCAATATTTGCTTTATATGTTTTGCACCAAGGGTAATGACTACATGGTGGATAACTAAAGAAGGATGAAGACCAAGTATATCATTGTAGGACCAAGTGAATATACCTTTAAATTCTATCAAGATCTTAGTGTATTCCTCATACTTAGTTGGGGTAAAGAGCTTACCTAGCTTAAGGATATTGTAATCATCTAGAATTCCAATATTGATGTCCATGGTTTCCTCAATTAAGATATGAGGGTTGTCTTCCAATTGAAGGGGATTTGACAACACCCCTAGGCTCTCTAGATCTGTAGATCTATGGATGATTTATTATTATTATTTTTAATGAAACAACTGCATTTATGATTTGGAAAAAAAATCCACTAAAGTAAAAGTTAATTTTTTGCTAGATAGTCCAAGGGACTATCTTGGTGAGGATCGTTCATGGCATCCTCCTACTCATAGCTATATTTTTTAGCAAATGTTTTAGGATAATCCAGAGTTAGAAAATTTATGCTAATAGATTAGGTAGATTTGGAAATGCTAGGAATAATGAGGAGTAATGCTCCATCGTCATTGTCCTCATCCTAGTTTAGTCTATTTAAAGAAATAGCATCATCATGGGGTGCACTATATCATTGATCAAGATGATGAGCTTATTATTCATTATTGGAAGAGGAATAAGGTAAAGGATCATTATGATTAGAGATATATATTATCCCATATTGACCTAGCTATGCTTTGGCCTATAGGGGTTCTTTGATGCCCTGCTTGTACAAGCTTTGCCCTTTACCTTGATACCCATGTTAGAAAGCATCTATTTTGGGATAAAATATGATTTTAACAAAAAGTATAAAGCATTCTATAATTCAATTGAATAGGGGTTGTTGCCATGGATTTTATTATCACTAGCATTGCTAACACAAACAAAGGAGAAACATCATATCTGCATTATATTGCCCTTGTTTATACACAATAGACCGAAGGTTTGAGGAGAGAGAGGAATCTTGGCTAGGTCTAAGACAAATTAACTATTATCTGGTTTGTTTATATTTTTTGTGGAAAACAAGAGGTTGTACTTGGGTCCCCTACCCTTGATAAATCATAACTATATTCTTTAGAGCATGAGATTTTACAAACAAATTCAATTCTCATCTCAATTGAGTTATTATAACTAGAAACATACATCATTTTACATAAAATATCTAAATTTTTTATTTTCATTTTTGGATCTTTTTCAAGTTTCTATGTGAATACAAATATTCTAGAATTTAGCATCGTTCTTGATATTTTCCTACACCAATATTCACAATACTAAAACTTCACCTCTACTATCTATGCATTCATCTTAGTAGAATAATATTTCTAAAGCATCGCACTATCATAGTCTGCTTTACCAGATTCAGATTGCTAGTTTCCTTCCTAAAGCAGAAGTGCAACCACAAAAATGATAATAAATAGTTTATATGAAAGCACATTAGTGTTATAAAATAAATCATATATTACCAATGGAAAACATTAAAATAAATCTTAATCATTATTTGAATTAGGCAATCAACATTTTCTTTTTAGCTTCAACTAAACTTACTACTTCCTCTAACCATGGAGAAGAGAATTTAACTTCATGATCCTCAATTAAAACTCCTCTTGCGGCTAGCCTATTTGCACATTATTTCCTTCTTTAAAACATGTGTAAACCTAATTTCTTCAAACTCTATAGAAAGTATTGAATTTCTAAAATTATATCTTGTATTTTCCATTGACACTTTGCTTTCCTCAAAATTTCATTTATTACTATGAGTGAATCACCTTCCATCCATGCTCTGTTCCATTTTATTTGTTTGTATATTTTTAACCATTTCAAAGAAATTCAAGCTTCAACTTTATTATTTGTTTTAAATTCACTATTGAAAGCGTAATGACACAAAATATCTCCTCTATTATTTCTAATAATTCCACCTCCTATTGGTCATAGATTTTTTTATAGGCTCCATCAAAATTCAATTTGACCAACTCCAAATTTGGTGGTTTCCACTTTATATTCTTTGCCTTCTTTTTGTTTCTCCTGTACCCAATATCATAGTTCTATTTTATGACTTGACTCCATCTATCAAGGCTCTTTTAATCTAGATATCATTGATTTAATTTGTTTTTGAATTGTATAAAACTCATTATTTCCTAAATAATTTCATGTTTGTGTTATGATATCTACAAAATGAGGATGGTATTCCCACATTTTTCATATTTAAAATATGATATATTTTGAATTAACTTACCACCATTTAACTCTTAATGGCCAATGATTTGAACCAATCCTTGTCAAGGTATTAATTTTAGCACTAGTTCCTTCATCTAGCCAATGATCTGAGAGTATGCATTTGTCTAATTCTTTTGCTATTTGGTTTTGTACTCTCTTATTGTTGGTCCATGTGTAGTTTTATTCATCAAAATCAACCTCCTATAGATTATTATTTTGAATAAAAGCTAAGAAATATCTCATACTTTAGGTTAATTTTCTAATTCCCCCAATTTTTTCATCTATCTTGGTTATGGAATTAAAATATCCTATGATCATGAATCAAGTTTCTTGGTCTTTACTTCTCATTAAGGATTCAATCCCACTCCAAAATTCTAATCTGCCTGACTAAGTTGTAGGTCCATAGACATTGATAAGGATGAAATGAATATTTGCAAAATAACATGTGACTAAAGATGATATCCAATGCCTAGTTTTATGAATAATTATATACGAGGTTCTAATAGGATTCTAAAAAGTAAGAATTACCCCTGCCACTCCTTCTAAATCCATAGCATCCCATTCACATCTTGCCTATATTGCTTTCATATTTTTATAAGCTTATTTTATCATTTTGGTTTCTTGGACACAAAGAATATCAGTCTTATTACTTAAAAAAAGGTCCCTGATACACCTTTGGTTTGAGGGGGCATTAACATCCTTTATATTCCATGAGAAGATAATCATAACTCATTAGGGGCTACTATCCTTACCTAAAAATTACCAATATCATTTTTTTTTTTAGTAAAGAGAAGTTCAACCAACTTAGTTTATGTTCCTTTATCTATGTTTTCTCTTGCTTCCTTGGATCTCACTTGATAATTTGAGGGTTTTCCTCTTTTTTCCTTTCCTATATTAGGTTTTATTATTCTATTCCTCAATTTTTTTTCACAATTTTATTTTTCATCAGATGTAACAACCCCAATGTTAACTAAACCCCATTGATAGACTAATAATTTTTTTTTAACAACACATGTTAAGTTCATTAGATAAAGTTCACATAGATGTATAAAATACCCACCTTGGGCTACACCACCTAGAGTATTGTTAGATGTATTCCAAATTTCTTTTTCATTCCTAGGCATACCACAACTGAGACTAGTCACTATAGATGACACTCAAGTGGTTAGGATGTGGCCACATCCTATACTAAATTATGAATATAAGCATAATGCCTTGAAGCCTAGATACCTACACCTCAGTGGTGAGCTATCTAGTGCTTAGGGCTTAATTACTAAACTAGCTAATTAAATTATTTATCACTCCTTATTATAAATAGCTTGACCACCCAATCCTACCCATTCAAGGTGCCAACACAAACTTGTGATGTTACTCCATAATCCACGATAGGATATCTTGTCCAAGATTTCCCGCTTAGGACCTTCCCAAAGCTAATATGCTTTTGGAAACCCTATGGGCTATGCCACCTAGAGTAATCAAAAGCAAGGATAATTGAGTGTTGCCTACCACAAATCCCCTAAAGTATTAACATATTCATGTTTTAGGTTTTATGATGTATTAAGAGTCTCTAATCTCATTATTAATCTCTAAGAGATCTACCCACAATATCTATTCTTAAATAATAACCTTTAAGGAACATCTCCAATTATGAACAAGGAAATTACATAACTTATGAGAAGTCTATCAAATTTTTAAATTATTGATCAATGCATGTAATACTAATATTTTTATCATATAGATATACACAAGCCCAAAAGGCTCTCCATCTAAGCAATATAAAGAATATACTGATTCCATTACATAACTACACTTTTAAAAATATCTCAAAGTAAATATGTCATAATTTTAAATCCTTACATTAGATATCCATCTTTACCTTTAAGGAGCAATAATATTTACATCATATAAACAAGACATGAATTCATTCATATTCCATATTATCAAAATACTGCATATTTCATATTAATAGCCTTTCATTAAAGAGCATATAATAAACTAAAAATAGTAGATGCAAGTATCAAAGATAACAACACATTTATCCTAGAAAAACCCATAAGAAAAAAACCCAACCTCAAAGGTATATTTTCATTATATAATCATAATTTTATCCAATACACCCAATTTAAGAAATTTCCACAATTCCATTTCCCAAAAGCATCCATATAATACATAAGAATTTCCACAATTCTTTATGTTATGAAAGAACATGATTCTTTCCAAATATATGCAGTAACAACCAATTTTGATCAAACAAGGTATCATGTTTTCAACAATCATATTGTATAAAATATTTTTCAAGAAGGGACCCTATAATCCCTTCAAGAATGAACTCCATGTTCATATCATATTGTATAAAATAAATTTCAAGAAGGGACCCTATAATCCCTTCAAGAATGAACTCCACATTCATTCTTTCCCAAATATTATTTTATCAAAAACATAGAACTTCCACAGTTTTATCATCATCTTAGAACTTCCACAATTCTATCATTAGTTTAGAACTTCCATAGTTCTATCATAACTTAGAACTTCCTCAGTTCCTATCTATGAATGGTTACATCCATTCAATAAGCAAACCATGATAAAATGACATATTAATAGAAGCCCCTAATTATATTAGATATTCATTTAATTTCTAAGGGACACTCTAAGAGAAACCCATACTTTTCTTAGACAATCTATCTTTCCTTAACAAAAAATTAAGCATTGATTCAAGCACTTAATCGTATCATTTGAAAATATAAATACATTTGTCTAAGTCATCCATCTTCATTAAATATTTTCATTACAAAACAAGACCTCATTTGTAAGGAAAACCAAGTTTTATTTTCCAAAATACAATAAAACTTGCCTTTCAAAAAAATATGCATTCATTAAATCAAAAGGGAGATTAATCCACTTAATCTCTTAGTAAATACAAGAGGAGGTTAATAAAAAAGAGAGATCAATCCACTTAATCTCTAATTATTCCAAAAAGGGAGATCAATCAACTTAATCTCAAATTATTCCAAAAAGGGAAGATTAATCCATTTAATCTCAAATTATTCCAAAAGAAGAGATTAGTCCATTTAATCTTTAAATATTCCAAAATGAGAGATTAAATATCTTAATTAATCATAGAGAAGGATTAGGGCCTTGTAATAATTAAATATTTTAATTTAATATTGCACAATTATGTCCCAACCTTGGTCCTTATATTTTATAGACCTTTGTCCTCATGCCATTAAACCTTTATTTAAATCCTTTATCCCAAGCCTTGAACCTTTATAATATTTTTAAAACTTTGTCCAAGCATCCTTAAACCTTTGTCTTTTCACCCTTAAACATTTTAAACCTTTATCCTCTCTTTTTAAAAATTTTTTCCAAGCATCCTTAAACCTTTTCCTTTATAATATTTAAATATTATAAACCTTTATTTAATAGATTTTTCCTTGCCTTGTTCCACTTGAATAATTTTCCAATATTATTAACTTCACAACCTTGAAGAAAATTTCTACCCTGAGTATTATGAACCTTTGACATCAATGACCATGCACCTTTGAAATCAATGACAACTCAATATGCTCAATATTTCCAACAATCCCCCCCTTTGTCATTGATGGCAACCCTTCAAAAAAAAAATCTTTTACTGCAATTGGATTTCCAAACTGCTCCCCCTTATTAATTCTCTCCCCCTTTGAAATCAATGGAAAAGGGCTCATTGGGGCTAAATATGAGACACTTAGCATAGCCCCCTCACCACCTCATTTCTTGAGGTGATCAATTTTGGGATGGGATTAAAACTACTCCCAACTTTCCTTTGAAATATTCAAAAGTTTCCTTTGGAAGTGGCTTGGTGAATATATTAGCAATTTGTTCCTTTGTAGTAACATATTCTAATTTAACCTGTTGATATATCACCTACTCTCTCAAAAAATGATATTTTATTGGAATGTGCTTGGTCCTTGAATGCATCATTGGATTCTTTGAGATATTGATGGCACTTGTATTGTCACAAAATATGGAGATAGGATGATCATGCTCTATTTTGAAATCCTTTAAGGTCTGCTTCATCCATAACACTTGTGTACAACAAGAAACTACTACAATGTACTATGCCTCTGTAGTGGATAAGGATACTAATGCTTATTTATTGCTTAGCCAAGAGACTAAACAATATCCAAGAAAGAATGCTCCTCCACTTGTGCTTTTTCTATCATCAATATTGCCTACCCAATTTGCATCTGTATATGTTGTGAGAGTGAAATTATTGCTCTTGGAGTACCACAGTCCAAAAATCATAGTACCTTTCAAATACTTAAATATTATTATAATTTCCTGTACATGTGTTTCTTTTGGTGCAACTTGAAATCTTACCACCACTCCAACTGCCTGCATTATATCTGGCCTTGTAGCTATGACATACATCAAACTCCCAATCATGGATCTATACAATGTCTGATTTACCTCATGAGACTCATCATATTTACTTAGATTACATCCTATAACCATGGGAGTACTTACAGGATTGCAATCCTCCATCCTGAATTTTTTCAACATTTATTTTACATACTTGGTTTGAGAGAGAAATATACCTCTATCTGATTGTGAAATTTGCAAGCCAAGAAAGAAAGACAACTCTCAAAGCATTGACATCTCAAATTTATTTTGCACTCTTTACAAATTTTTGACACATCTTATCATTACTACCTCCAAATATGATATCATCCACATAGACTACTACAATCAACAAGTCATTTCTTTAATTTTTGATGTATAGATTGTTGTCAGCTATACCTTTTTTGAAACCCTGTTCTTGAAGATACTTATCCAACCTAGAGTACCAAGCTCTAGGGGCTTGCTTTAGTCCATAAAGAGCCTTCTTTAATTTACATACGTAGTCTAGTTTATCTTTCAAACTAAAACCATTTGGTTGCTCAATGTAGACCTCTTCCTCTAAGTATCCATTAAGAAAAGTTGATTTTACATCCATTTGATATGCTTTGAAGTTTTTGAAACTTGAGAATGCCAAAAACATCCTTATGGCTTCAAGACGTGCAATAGGAGCAAAAGTCTCTTCAAAATCAATCCCTTCAACTTGTGCATAACCTTTGCATACCAGTATTGCTTTGTTTTTGACAACCTGACCATCTTCATTCAACTTATTTCTGTAAACCCACTTGGTGCCAATTACATTCTTATCTTTTGGATGTGGGACAAGTTCCCAAGTCTCACTCTTTTCTATTTGGTCTAACTCTTCTTTCATTGCCTTGACCCAATATTTATCTTCACTTGCCTCATTTAAATCCTTGGGCTCAACTTTAGATAGTAAAGAAATATTTTCTTGTTCACATGTTCCTATTGTCTTCCTCCTTGTTTGTCTCTCATCTGGATTCCCAATAATTATATCTCTTGGATGATTCTTTTGCACATACCTAGATAGTGTTTTAGGTGGTGCCATTTGTATTGCATCTTCATCAGTTTCTTCTCCTTATTTCTCTCTACAACTTTCTCCTTCTTGATACACAATCTCTTGAGTTGGTTCTCTTAGATCTATTTCTTCATAAAATTTTACATTTGCACTTTCCACAATTGTATGTGATTTTTTATTGTAGCATCTATAGGCTTTACTCTTAGTGGAGTATCCAAGGAAGATACCCTCATCACACCTAGAATCAAACTTACCCAAATTTTTCTCTTCTCTTCTAATGTAGCATTTACTTCCAAAAAATTTGAAGTACTTTATAGTAGCTGGTCTTCCCTTCCAAAGGTCATATGGGATTTTGTGGTGATTTAATCTTACTTGAGCTCTATTGATAATATAAATGGTTGTATGAATTACCTCTTTTCAAAAACCATTAGAAATCTTAGATTCATTTAACATAGCCCTGGCCATACCCTAAACTATTCTATTTTTTCTTTCAACCACTCCATTTTGTTATGGAGTTCTTGCTGCTAAGTATTTTCTCTTAATTCCATGTTGTTCACAGAATTCTACAAATTCACCTGAAGTGAATTCTCCTCTTTTATCTGATCTTAGATATTTGATATTTCTACCTATTTTATTTTCTACTAGTGCCTTGAATGCCTTGAACTTTTCAAATGCTTCCGATTTTCCTTTTAAGAATGTTACCCAAGTCATTCTAGAGAAATCATCAATAAATAACATGAAGTAACTCTCACCTTGTAAAATTTTTGTCCTTGTAGGACCACATAAATAAGTGTGAACTAGTTCCAAAGGCTTGGATGAAGAAAATTCCTATGATCTAAATATATTTCTTGTTTTCTTGCCATACTAACATTGTGCACAAATCATGTTTGAAGATTTTGTTATCTTGGGCATATCTCTGACTACCTGTTTGTTGCTTATTTTTACTATATTATCAAAGTTTAGATGACTCATTCTTCTATGCCATAACCAGCTGTCATCTTATTGTGATAAAAAATATTTTTCTCCTTTTATCTCACTCAACACATAAAGATTGTTTGTGGTTCTACCAACATTTGCAATAAGCTTTCCTGTCTTGGATTTCCTAATCTCACATCCATTTGGGTGAAATGTGACTGTGTGCCCTTGATCACAAAGTTGACTTACACTTAGTAAATTGTGCTTCAATCCTTCAACATACAACACATTTTTTTTTTTGACCTTCCATTATCCAAGCTCAAAGTCCCTTTTCCAAAAATTTGGACAAAAGTCACCAAATTTCACTTTGACTTGAGCAACCACTATCAATGTACCACTAATTTCCTTCATTTTGCACGTGAAGAGTTGTTTGTACCAGCATGGATTTTTCTTTATCTTGTTCCTTTTTTTCCAAACTTTTAAGGACAACCCCTTCTGAGTTGTTTGATATTTCTCCTTCTTGCTTGATTTAGGAAGTTTAGGAAATATTGTCTTACACCATTTAGCTTTGTGCCCAAAATTATCACATTTGTAGCAAATAACATTGTTATCCATGAGAGGTGCAAATGAATTAAAATTTCTACAAACATCATTTTTCACATGGACCATGCAATGTACAACTTTATGACCATATTTGTTACATGAAAAAAATAACCATGAAACCTGTTTGATTACCTTGGATAATATGGTTGCATGCCATTTCTATGATTGATTTTTTTCCATGATGATTCTTTACTTTCTTCCTCCTTTATGCTTTTACTATTTAATACATTAGCATAAGTCATGAGCTCTTTATTACTTACTTCCTTTGATGTCCCTATTGAGCTTGATACTTCCTTTTGTAACTTCATATTTTGTTGTGACCTATTCTTAGATTTTTCAACTTCCTTTCTTAGAGAGACAACCTCATGTTCCAATTTTTCACATTCCAACTATTTGACCTTTAATCGTTGAATCATTACTTCTTCAATTATCTATGTTTCTTTAACTTTCACTTTTAAGTTTGTGAGATCTTGTAGAAACTTTATCTTTGTTTACTCATCCTCTTGAAATTGAGCTTTCAGTCTTGAATTCTTATTTCTCTCCCTTTTTAATTATGCAAGAGTAATGGTAAGTTCCTTCTCTATGTTAACCAAACCTTCCTTTTATTTTTTGGATCTCTTTTGTTGATTTCAATCATAGGAGCAACTTCTATCACTTTAGTGGCCATGTGTGTTCTTGAAGATCTTCCTTCAAGCTATTAGGCTTTCACGAAGGAACCTACTCTAATACCAATTGAAGAACACAAGCTTATACTGAGAGGGGGGTGAAAAGTATAAGATACAACTTTTTACTTTTATTTTCAAAGTAGTATTATCCAATGTTATCAATTGCAATAATGAAACAATACTCAGATCATCACACACATAAAAGAAATTTATTTAACGTGGTTCACCCAATGTGGGCTATGTCCGTAGAGAAAATATTTCTTCGAAGGAAATATTTCTTATAATTTTTCTCAACAAATCTCTTGGGAACCAATTCCCTATTACAATGTTTATGGGCACCAACCCAAAGGAGACATTAATCCCCTATGCTCAAGTTCATGGACCACTATCCACAGGAGACACCAATCTCCTTTGCTCTGATATATTTACAAAACCTGCTCAACTTTGTTCACAACTCTACTCAACCCTGTTCACAACTTTGTTCAAACCTACCTACAAAACTGCTCAAATTTACTTATAACTCTGCTCAAATATGCTCATAAAAAGCTTCTCATAAACCTACTCAAATCTGCTAATAAAACCTTCTCATAAACCTACTCAAATATTCTCATAAAACCTGCTCATAAACCTACTCAAACCTGCTCATAAACCTACTCAAATATGCTCATAACATTTCCAATTCTTGCATACAAATAATGCTCAAATCCAAACATGAACAACATACAATTTTACTTCACAAATATGATCTATAATTTTTGCACTTTCATTTCATATTTACCCAAAGTAATGCACACCTTTGTTCTCAAACCCTAGCACATATATTTCCAACTTTAATCAAGGCAATGCACAAATACTATCAACTTCAATCAATCACTAATGCACATCAAATCAATCCTTATACCTCCACCATATGATATCACAAATATTTCCTTCAAACAAACATCAACCTTTAGAAAGGAATAAAAAACACCATACCTCTAAAACTACCTTGATGATGATGTGCCCTCAACACCTATCTTAACAAAAATAATATTCTTTTTCCCACTTCAAAACAGGTTAGCAAATCCCTTTTTCTCTTCTTGATTAGGTATCAAAATATTCTCATAAAAATCTTTTGTCAAAATGTACTCAATCAAGGCTTACAATAATAACACAAATCATTTTATTCCCTTCAATGATATGCCAACATTACAAATATCAATAATCATAAGTACACCTTATTTCTCCTTTCTAAGATATGTAAAAATACAAATAACAATAAATCTCATATACACCTTATTACTCCTTTCTAGAAATTCAAAGCAATACAAATAACAATAAATCTCATATACACCTTATTACTCCTTTCTAGAAATTCAAAGTAATACAAATAACAATAAATATCATATACACCTTATTACTCCTTTCTGGAAATTCAAAGCAATACAAATAACAATAAATCTCATATACATCGAAAAATATGACACTTGAGAGGCAACAAGCTGGACGTTTTTCACAGGACTACCCAAACTGCTGAAATCGTTTCGGCCATATCTCACTCATCCGAACTCGGATTGAGCTAAAATTTTGAGGGTAGATGCCTAAAAACCCTAGAACGTCTCCACAAATTTTCATATCATTTGGAGCAACATATATCCTAGCGCATCCCTATGTGTGAACGATATATTTGGCAAGCGACTATGCGAGGGTTTCATCTGGGTTGAGTGCAAGCAGCTCTAGAGGTTGGTTTTTAGGGCCTTCGGGCCCTAGCGGCCAATATTTTTGTGGTTTATGCTCAATATTTTAGCAGGAAATGTTGCAGGGGATACAAGATGGGTTAGAAATTTGTCTTTCAATAGATCATACTATGAACTTGAGTGACAACAACTTCTAATTTTCTGCTCAAAAGAAAAGTGAAAACCATACCTTTCCACGATGTCTAGGGCAAGGATTAAAGAGATCACGAAACAAGTTTCAAGCAGTTGATCAAAAAATGGCTCATATCTAAAGTGAATCTTGGTGCTAAGGTGCACCCACAAAATAATTCTACTATGAAAACCCTTGTCAAAGGTAAGAATTTTGAAGACTCAGTCCCAAAAATGAATTTTAGGGATGCCCTTCGTGGTGGACAGCCTCAGCCCAATGCTAATATCAATATTAGGGCTTCCCATAAACCTCTAAGAATGCCTAATATTGATCCCAGGAAAATGAATTCGGGATGTCTTAAAGCAGTTGATGGAACTCCTATTGTTAAGCTTGATATGGGTAACATTCAGACTGGCATTGAAGATTTGGAAAAAAGAGGACTAATTTGTCGGTTCGTGGGTTTTTGTCCAAGTCTATCTGCTTTCAAAGTCTGGGCTGCAAAAAGTTGGAAAAATAAAGGTGAGTTACAAATATCTATTTATCCAAATGGTTATTTTCTTGTTTTATTTGCTAATAATGAAGATAGAGAGAAAAATTTTCAAGGGGGTCCTTGGTTTTTTGGAAGGGTAGGGCTTTTCATGAAGCCCTGGCATACTAAATTTAAAGCCGAAGAAGAGATGCCTTCTATAGCTCCCGTGTGGGTTAGACTCTTTGGCCTCCCTATTGAATTTTGGAATCCTACTATTTTTTCTTCAATTGGAAACTCTTTAGGAACTTTTATGATGACTGCTGATTGTACTAAAAATTTTGAACATATTATTTATGCTCGAATTTGTGTTTTAATGGATTTTGACAAAACCCTTCCTAAAAAGGTCACATTACAATTTGGGGAAGACACTTGGGAGCAAGTAGTGGACTATGAGAACATTCCTTTTCGTTGTAGAATTTGCCATGAATATGGTCATTTGGCTAGTGCTTTCCCAAATAAAATTCCTGATCAAAAGAAAGAAGATATAAACTTAGCAGGTTTCCAAATACCTAAGAAGAAGAACACTCAAAAAAAATAGTTATGAAGGATCAATCAAAGTCATTTGCTAATATGTTTGAAATACTTTCCACAAATGATGTCCCAAGTGAGAAAGAGGAAATAATGGAAACTAAAATCTTAGAAACACAATTTAAATATGAAGGGAAGAACTCTGAGATAAACCAACAAATCAAAGGTTTTCAACAAAAAAAAAAAGGAGAAAATTTACACAAGAAAAACAATATTTCAAATCTCAAAACTTCAAATAATGCAGGTCCTAATATAGACTCCATTGAACCATCTAGTAAATTTTTGGTTGTGTATGAGCATTCTTCAAGGTTAGAATCCATCTCAGATTCAATTGGAATAAGTCAAGAAACAGGGAAAAAAAATTGAAGATGGATTCCAATAAAAAAATAGGTCGCAAGACCAATCAATATCATATGGTAAAAGAAGGTGAAAAGCTTGTAGAGGAAGGTAAGATTAATGCCCTTCCCAAATTTTTTAGCCCTGGTATTAATGAAGATCATCACTTGGAATATTAGAGGACTCAAAGGGAGTCTTTCAAAACAAAATGAAATTAGAAGAATGATTCAAATAAATCATCCACATCTTGTTTTCCTTCAAGAAACAAAGATGTCAATGGAGGATATGGACTTAATTGCCAATAAAATTTGGCCAGATGGAAAAGTGGTTTCCCTCAGTTCCCAAGGGACTTATGGTGGCATTGCTTGTCTTTGGGACCCAAAAGAGGTAGTTATTCACCATATGGTTGGCAGTTGGGGTTTGTTGGCTATAGCTATTCAAAGTAGACATTCCAACCAGATTATGCTCTTCATTACTATTTATGCCCCAACTTCTTTGGAGGAAAAAAGAAGATAGTGGAAGGATATTACTCATATTATCTCTCATTTTCCTAAATCTTGGATCTTGATCGAAGGAGATTTCAATACCATCCTCTCTCTGGATGAGAAAAGGGGGGAAATAGAAATTTGGACAAAAGCATTGACCTCATGAGCGAATATATTGCAAACCTCCATCTTGTGGATATCCAACCAGATAATGGCCTTATGACTTGGTCTAATAGAAGGCAAGGCTTAGCTTGTATAATGGAGATATTGGATAGGTTTTTGCTCTTTGAAAATTTCTTAATCCATGGTCACATTCCTAAAGTGAAGACTCTTAATAATGTTGGTTTGGATCATTGGCCAATCATGGTGGAAATGTGGAAAACCAATGTGAGTTTCTCTCCTTTTTGTTTTCAATTAATATGGCTTAGAGACATTTCCTTCAGACCTCGTGTGCAACAATGGTGGAAGGAAGGTAAACCTATGCATGGGACTAAGATGTTCTGTTTTGCCAAAAGATTGCAATACATTAAATACAAAATCAAGACTTGGAACTGGAAAGAGTTTGGGGATGTTCATAAAAAAAACATGAAGTTATTTCTCATATTGAAAATTTGAATAAGAAAATCCGTTTAGATGGCCTCACAGAGAAGAGAAGTGCAGATGAAATTAAACTCACAACTCAGTTAGAGGAATGGGAAAAAAGAGAAGAAATCTTATGGAAGCAAAAATCTAGAATTCAATGGCTCAAAGAAGGAGATCAAAACACAAATTTATTTCACAAATCTCTTCTAGCTCGAAGATCTCACAACTTTATTTCTTCCTTAAATTTAGATACTGGAGATGTTGTTTAAACTTGGGATGGCATGGACTCTATTGTTGTTGATTTCTTTTCCAATCTTTTTGCTGCTACTCCTCTTGACTCAGCTTCTCAACAAAATTTTCTTCAAGCAATTCATTCTCTTATCACTTCGAGGAGAAATCTATTTTGACTCGCTCCCGTTACTATCAATGAGCTTCAACAAGTAGTTTTTAAAATGCAAAAAGGGAAAACCCAAGGTCCTGATGGTTTTCCTATTGAGTTCTACCAAGAGTTATGGGATATCCTTCATGTTGATTTATTAGAGGTGGTGGAAGAAGCCAGGAAAGCCAAAGAAATTTTGAAGGTTATCAATAAAACTTATATTAATCTTGTTCCAAAAGCTCAAGAGGTTGATCATATCTCAGCTTTTAGACCTTTTCTTTATGTAATGTTCTTCTCAAAATCATTACTAAAATCATGGCGAGTAAAGATTGAAGCCTATTTTGCATAAGATTATTTCCCTAGAGCAAGGGGGATATGTGGAAGGGCGTCAAATAGTAGATGAGATAGTTCTTGCTGGGAAGCCATCCATTCCATGGATATGCAAAATTCTCCTTCTATGTCCATTCGGTTAGACTTATCCAAAGCTTATGATAGAGTGGATTGGCACTTCCTTATCAAAGTTTTGAGGCAATTTGGTTTCTCTAAGGATTGTATGGATTGGATTATGGGATGTATCTCTTCAATTTTCTACTTAGTTCTTATCAATGGCAGGCCTTCTAATATTTCCCAGCTTCCAGAGGTATTAGGCAAGGTGACCCTGATATGAAAAGGTAAGTGCTAACCGATATTTGATTAACAAAATAATTAGAACCTTAATCAATTAACCATAGCTTTGAAATCAACTAGGTTTATATAGGTTACAAACTATAGGATAGATATTAAATTAATATCTAACCTGTAATATCTCTAACCTACGCGCTTAGAAGAATAAGCGCCAACAACTAACAACTAACCTAGGATATTTAGGAATTTACCTAGGTTAACCATTAGATATTTTAAACAATAAATATCTACATGGTAAATAGTCAAAGTAGATGTAATAATCTAACTAATGTAGTATAATGCAATATACTACCTCATTTTACCCTAACATCCCCCCTTTATTACATTACTTTGATATACAAAGTTTACTCCGAAACAGTTGGAATTTGACACGTCCAAGTGCCTTTGTAAAAATGTCTGCAACCTGTTCGTCGGTGGGAATGTGTTGGAGCTGAATTCTGTGTTTAGGAACTTCATCACGAATGAAATGACAATCTGTATCAATATGTTTAGTTCGTTCATGATGTACTGGATTTTTGACCAAGTTCAAAACACCTGAGTTGTCGCAAAACATGTGAATAGGAAGATTCTTTGGTAGGCCCATGGTAGCCAAAATGCGACTTAGCCATATCGCTTCACACACAGCTCCACGTGCAGCGCGATATTCTGCCTCGCTTGAAGATAAAGCAACAACCTGTTGCTTTTTACTATGCCATGAGACAGGACCGGATCCAAGATGAAAAACATAGCCTCGAAGTTGATTTTTTGTCATCTATGGAGCCAAAGATAGTCGTAGTCGATGTAACTCCGTAAGAAGAATGAGTTATTCTTCTTATACTCTAGACCATAATCTGCACTACCCCGAATGTAGTGTATGACTCTTTTAGTCGCTTTCCAATGGGAGACCTTTGGTTCTTGCATGAACCGAGAAAGATAGTTTACAAAGAAAAGTAATATCTCGGTCTAGTATTAGTCGGATAGATGAGGCTTCCAATCATTTGTCCGTAAAGTGTTCCATCTACTTGTGGTGAGTCTTCATATCATGATAATCGTAACCCTGATTCCATCGGTGTTGCTTTGGGTTTACAATCAGTCATACGATATTTTTCTACTAAAGTCTTAGCATACTTTTTCTGGGTCACCCTTAGATGATTCTTTTTCTGTTCTATTTCAAGGCCAAGACAGTAGTGGAGAAGTCCTAGGTCTGTCATATCAAATGACTTTTTCAAGTCATCCTTCACGGCTTTAATCACATTCTCTGAATTTCCAGTGATGATCGATCATCTACATATAACACAAGAATCACTATCTCGGAACCTCGTGGTCTTGATATAGAGATTTGCGTCTGATGGACTTCTCTTAAATCCGTGTTGCAATAGGTGACTATCCATCTTTATGTACCATGCTCTTGGGGCTTGTTTTAGCCCGTATAATGATTTTACCAATTTGCAAACCTGTTGCTCATGGCCTTCCTCCGCAAATCCAGGAGGTTGAGTCATGTATACTTCTTCCTTTAAGTCACCATTCGGAAAAGCACTTTTTACATCCATCTCGATGTAACTTCCATCCGAAATGTGCCGCCATAGCACAAAGTACTCGAATGGTGGTCATCCTTGTTGTAGGAGCAAAGGTTTCCTCATAGTCCAAGTCCTTCCTTTTGAGCATAGCCCTTTGCCACAAGTCGGGCTTTATGCTTATCTATAGTGCCATCTGCCTTATATTTTATTTTGTAGACCCATTTGCAACCTATGGGTTTCTTACCTTTAGGCAAATTCACTAGCTTCCATGTTTTATTTTTAATGAGGGAGTTATATTCTGCATCCATAGCTGTCTTCCACTGAGGTAGACTAAGTGCTTCATCAACTGTAGAAGGTTCATTCTCATCACATGCTGATAAGTAAACCCTCTCCTCATCTATCTCCATCTCATCTTCCCTTGGTAACTCTCTATCTACATAAAGGTCTTGAAAATCTGCACAAAGATCATCAACTGAAGTGGAAGCTTTACCCTTGTCTTTCTGTGACATGCTTCTTGTCTTTGGATGATTGAGAGTAAGATCTGGTGGGGAAGTGAGTTTAGAATCTTTCAATGTGCTTGTATACCATTTGGGTGGCTTTTTCTGTTGTGAAGAAGAAGCAGAAGGAGGAGGAGGAGGAGGTTGTTGTTCCTCCTCATCATCTAGGTATACTGATGTAGTGTTGGATGTGAAAGCTTCATCAAACACTACATCTCTACTTATATATATCTTCTTGGTAAATGGGTCTATCAAACGATAGCCTTTTGAAAATTCATCATAACCAAGAAATATACAAGGTAGAGATTTCTCATCTAATTTCTTTCTTTTCTCCTTAGGTATATGCATAAATGCCTTACACCCAAATACCCTTAGATGAGTTATGGAGGGTTTCCTACCACTCCATGATTCTTGAGGAGTCATACCTTTAAGTGCCCTTGTGGGAGCCCTATTCAGAAGATATACCGCAGTTTGAACAGCTTCAGCCCAAGTAAGTTTGCTCAAGGTTGGCCCCCTTAAGCATACATCGAACCATTTCCATTATGGACTGATTTCTTCTCTCAGAAACCCCATTGGATTGAGGAGTGTAGGCTGTTGTTAACCGTCTTTTTATCCCATGTGTCTGTAAGAATGAGGAAAATTCTTTTGATGTGTATTCCCCCCTCGATCTCGAATGGAGGGTCTTAATAAAGCATCCCGATTCCTTCTCAACAAGAGTTTTAAACTGCTAAAAATAGGAAAATGCTTCAGACTTCAACTGCAAGAAGAAGACCCACATTTTGCGTGAATGATCATCAACAAACAATTGAAAATACCGTTTTCCTCCACAACTTGTAGACATAGGACCACACAAATCTGTGTGTACTAACTCCAAAGGTTCTTTAGCTCGAAAAGAGCTAGGTTCAAAAGGTACTCTATGTTGCTTGCCTGACAAGCAATCAGAGCACACTGGCAAAATAGATGAAAGGGGAGGAAGTCCTTTCACCATTTGATATTTACTCAACTCTAGTAAATATCCTGAACTCAAATGCCCAAATCTCTTATGCCAAAGAGAAGTGGCCTCCTTTGTGGTCACTGCAAGTGCAATATGAGTGGAGGTAAGTGCATCTAAGACAAACAAACCATGTTTGTATGAGCCTGTTGCTATCGGTTTTCCCTTTTTGGTGATGAAGCAACGTTTCTTGTCTTTGTCCACAGTAAAATTGACATTCATGTTATTGTCCAGGATTTGTGGAATCGACAAGAGATTATTTTTTAATCCTCGGAACATAAAGAACTTTTTCAATATTACATTCTCCATCTGGAAGGGAGACTGAAACACTGCCTTCGCCCTGAACTCTATAGGTCTGATCATCAGCAATGGTGACCGGTCTACCTTCTCGAGCTTCAAAAGTAGCAAACCATGATTTATCGCCAGTCATATGTTTACTAGCGCCTGAATCTATGTACCACAAAGAATCCTTGTGGGAGGAATCTATATGGGTCATGAGCACTTTGTGTGCTCGTTCAAAATCGAAACTAGAATCTTCAGCTGCTATGTGACCTTGTTGCTGTTTGTTCTAGTTCTTAGATTTGCCGTTGCCCTTCTTATTTCTTTGTTCATTTGGCGGTTTGTTCTTAAACCAACATCTTTTGGTTTCATGAGTGTCTGTGTCACAAATTTTACAATGTTGTTTCTTCTTCGGAACCTCTTTGGCTTTACCCTTGTCTTGTCTAGAAGAAGAACCCTTCTGTTGATTCCACTTTTTCTTACCACCTTGTCGTTGTGAAAAAAGGGCATTGTTAGATGCCTCATCTCTCTGGAGTTGGGTAGCCTCTTCTGTTTGAAGCATATTTACCAACTCGACAAAAGTTACTGTCCTACCAAAAACTTGTAAGGAGGTGATCAACATTCTATAGGAGTCAGGAAGAGCTCTCAAAATGATTGAGTTTAAGACTTGGTCTTCCAACTTTTCTCCTAAGGATTGCAGCTTTGTTTTTAATTCTGCGACTCTGCAGAGGAATAGCTCTACTGTTTCTCCTGATTTCATATGTAATGTATGAAGTCGTGTTTGAAGGTTAAGAATCGTTGATTGATTCTTGCCCTCAAAAATGGTACTTAAGGCATCCCAAGCTGCCTTACCAGTCGTAGCTTCACCGATATGAGGTTGGATATCATCGGTAATAGCAAGCAAGATCATTAAGGAAAGTTTCTTATCCTTTTTATCAAAGTCTATTTGATCTTGTCCAGAAGATTGAGGTCTAGTGACACTTCCATCCACTATTGACCACAAGTCCTCTACAGTTAAGATAGCCTTCATCTTAGTCTTCCATGCTGAGTAATTTGAACCTTTGAGCAGTTGGCTCTCAGTGAGATACTTGTGTATCATGGCCATGGTTTAGGTTTCAAATTTTGGGAGAGGACTAATATGATGCTATCTTGTACTATACCCTAAGAAAAGGTATAGAGAAGTGGTTTCAATTTGCTTTCTATAAGATATTTAATGGCACTCGCCTTAACACTCTTAGCAAGAGATGAAAAGTTGGAGGAATATTGAGCCAAACAAAATAGAGCAAATGAAACAAGGGAAGGTTTTGTCAAACTTTTGATATTTGCTCTCTAAGATATTTAATGGCACTTGCTTTTAACACCTTTGAAAAAAGATGAAAAAATTTGAGGTTTATTTAAGCCAAACAAAAGAGAGTCTTATCAAGGTGATTGAAATTTTTGACCTTTTGATGGGGAGAAATTACTTGTTTGAACCTATGCAAAGTTTAGCATGGTGTTTGAGTGAAGTTGGGGTATTTGTGAAAAGCTCCTTATAATGTTTTATTTTTGACCTTGTAATTGCAAAAAAAATGTTTTTAGTGCAATAATAAAAAAAATATAAGAGCACCCAAATTTATATCACTCTAGGTGTCGGATTCCACCGAAAATGCACCTAGTACAAGCAATTTTGAAGAGAAGGTGTCGAGTAAAATCGAGAATGCACCTTTCTTTAAACTGAAATAGCCCCCCTTTATCTTTACAATTTTGAAAACTATAGAATTCTAAAAAAATTCTATCCCCCCTTAATGTTTACAAAATGTAGAATTTAGAGCATATCTTTCAAGACAAGTCGACACACGACAAGCATTTGAAAGACCTTCCAGAACCAGTTGACACACAACTTGGTTTTCTATCTCCCGTAATTATTCAATACTCAAAAATAGGAGGTGCATCAGGATTAAAGGGTTCCCTAATCCTCATGGGACCATAACTACGATCCAAACCCTTCCAAGGATCAGTGTAAGTATTGAAACGGGGTAAGCTCCTTCTATGCTCTCTAAGCATACGACGAAAATGAGATCTTGTCGTTTGGCGTCTAAGTTCGTTCCTCTTTCGAATAACTCTTAGACGACGAAGGGCTTTTGTGATCCAAAGCTTTTTCTTCATGAGACAAAAATTTTGTTCTCTCAAAACAATTGATTAGAAAATTTTGGAGAAATTAAAAAATTATTAGAAGTCTCAAAGCTGCAAAAGAAATTTGTTTCAATGATTGTCTCTTGTCTCCCTCTGTTTGATTAGGAGAAAACAATACAAAAACTTTTGCCTCTCTTTTTTTTTTTTAAATTTTATTTCAATGCATAATTTTAACTTTTAATTTAGAAACATTTAATTAATAAAAAATTCCTGATAAAAAAATCACTTAATTGTTTGAAAAAAAATGATTTAAATAACAAAAAGAAATTTATTAATTAAAAGACTAAAAAAAATTAAAAAAAAATGCAAAAAAAAAAAAAAAGAGTTTACCTGACCGCGGCTGGGGATCGATCCTGCGACCCCGCGGCAGGAGATCGGCCGACTGGCGCTCCTGCCAGTCGGTCTACACTTCCCGACGACAAGGGAAGGATAAAACCTTCCCTTTCGTCCTTCTCGCGGCGGGAAGACGCCAAAAAAAATTGGCATCACGGGGGATGGATCTCCCGACCCCGCGAGTTCGGCCCTAGCACTGGCTGTGCTAGCCAGTCGGGCTACCTTGGCTGATCCGTCAGCCAAGGTTGGCCCCGTGCTAATCAAGCACAAGCGGGCCGAACAATTTTTTTTTTAAAACCTCCGTGGGATATATCCCACATGCGCCCTGCGGGCGCATTCTTCTGGTTTAAAAACAAAAAACCACGCTTAAGCCTTTGATTGCCTGTAGGCAATCGGCAGGCTCGTGAGAACTTTTTGCCGATCGCTTCAGCCACGCGCAGGTCACCTCGGGCCGCATGCCACCTCACCAGATCGGACAGCCACGTCACCAGATCGGACCGCCTCGGGCCACGTCGCCACGTCACCAGATCGCCTCGGGACGCGTGCAGGTCACCTCGAGAACCGGGTCGATTAACTCCTGCGGGCCGCCTCAGGAAGCGTGCCGATCAGCCTACGGGCCGCCTCGAGAAACGTGCCCGAAACCAGACTGCGGGCCACCTCCTCGGGTAGCGTGCCACGAAGTGCTACGGGTTAAATCCGGGGTATGGCTCTGATGCCAATGATATGAAAAGGTAAGTGCTAACCGATATTTGATTAACAAAATAATTAGAACCTTAATCAATTAACCATAGCTTTGAAATCAACTAGGTTTATATAGGTTACAAACTATAGGATAGATATTAAATTAATATCTAACCTGTAATATCTCTAACCTACGCGCTTAGAAGAATAAGCGCCAACAACTAACAACTAACCTAGGATATTTAGGAATTTACCTAGGTTAACCATTAGATATTTTAAACAATAAATATCTACATGGTAAATAGTCAAAGTAGATGTAATAATCTAACTAATGTAGTATAATGCAATATACTACCTCATTTTACCCTAACCACACCAACCCCCACAAAGAAAAAAAAACCTCTTTTTGGGTTTACAAGCTTTTAAAAGAGGGGTTGGAATCCTTATTTTTTGGGGGGGTTTGTTTTTTCTGGGGGGTGTGTTGGGGGGATCCTCTCCTTTCCTTCCTTTTTTCTTTTGGTGGCCCTTTTTAGGCTCCCCAACTTCTAGAGGTATTAGACAAGGTGGACCCACTATCCCCTTATTTATTCATCATTCTTTCTGAATGCTTGGGTAGGACTATAACCAAAAAGAGGGAAAACAATACCCTTGAGGGAGTTACCATTGCTCATGGAGCTAGACCTATCTCTCATCTTCAATTTGTGGATGACTCTACTCTTTTAGGTAAAGCTATAGTTAAGGATGCTTCTAATATTAAGCAAATCATTAGCTATTTTTCTAAGGCTACTAGGGCGATTGATCAATGAAGACAAATCTAAAGTTATTTTCTTTCACTCGCTCGCTAGACAGGAATCCATGGTCTTGGATAAATTAAGATATAAGAAGACCTCTCTTCCAATCACTTATTTAGGTATTCCCATAAATATTCAAAGGCAAAAAAATAAAGATTGGAATTGGTTGTTGGACAAAGTCAAGAAGAAAATTGGAAAGTGGACCAACAAGTGGCTTTCTTCCGGGGGTAGAATCACCTTGGTAAAATCAGTCCTTCAAGCTATTCCTATTTATGTTTCTTCCATTTTGAATATCCCAAAGGTTGTTCTTCGAGAATTGGATCAAATCAGTTATCGTTTCCTTTGGAGTGGTACTAAGGAGAAAATAAAATGGGCCTTGGTGAAATGGGATACTTTATGTCTTCCTAAGAGTGAAGGGGGTTAGGATTTCGATCTTTAATTAATAACAACAAAGCTTTAGCTGCTAAATTATATTGGAGGATGTTGCATAACCCCAATGCTATTCGGGCCAATAATATCTGTGCTAAATATTCTAAGAACAAAAGTCCTAAAGACCTTGTTCGCTATCAACTTCCTACCAAAGGTTCTCCCATTTTAGCAGTTCTTAAGACTGGTAATGATTTTATAAAGAAAAAATTATTTTGGATCATTCATAATGGTCAACATGCAAATTTTTGGACAGATTCTTGGGATGGTCACAATCCTTTGATAACTCAGCTTCTCGATTGGAGGCCTTTGATGGAGGAGCTTCATCGAGCTAATTGGATAAAGGTGGCTAATTACTGTCGGTACCATACTGGTAATTCAAAGGTTGGTAGATATTGGATCCCTATTGAGGACTGGCCTATTCAAATCCCAGAAAGGCAAAGACAAGATATCCAAGGCATCCTTCATAGGATATCCCTCTCTTGGTCCCATGAAAAAGATTGTTTTGGATGGAACAACACTACTAAGAGTGAGTATTCCATTGCTCAAGGTTATTTGACCTTATGCCATAATAATCCCAACCATTCTTCTGACATATTTTCTCAATTGTGGGCTCAAAAGCTTTGGCCTAAGATGAAGTTCTTTAATTGGATTTTATTACATCGTAGGGTTCTTACTTGTGAGCAACTTATGAAGCGTGGTTTTCATGGCCCTTTTAGATGTGAAATGTGTGAAGAGAATTTAGAAAATATCAACCATATTTTTATTGAGTGTACTTTAACCTTTGGGCTATGGAGGAGAATGGCCACTTTACTTGGCTTACAGTGGTCCAATTTTTCTACTTTTGAACAACTTTGGAGGTATTGGCCTAATCAAGAGGGTGTTGATCATTTTATTAGGCAGTTAGTTTGGATGGGTTCTACCATTCTTCTTTGGAATATTTGGAATGAAAGGAAAAGCCAAATTTTTAATCAATATAGGAAGGATATTCACTATATTTGGCAAAAGACCATAGCCAACTTAGTTGAATCAGTCCATCAACTCCTTAATCACCCCCAAAACTCCCACCAAATATGGGATCAAGTGATGCAAATATTGAAGATTAAACCTTCTAAGGGCAACCAACTTAAAGGGAATGTGAGTATTAGTAAGATGGATAGGACTAGAAATTGGCATCCTCCTCTTAAGGATTTTGGAAAAGTCAATACTGATGGAGCCTCTGGAGGGAACCCTGGAAAAGCCAGTGTGGGAGGAATTGGTAGACTTTCAGATGGCTCCCTGGTTTTTACTTTTGCTTGAGAATTTGGGTATTCTTTCCAATAACCTTGTTGAGGGGTATGGTATCCTTAGAGGTCTTCAGGAGGCTACTAAGGTTGGATGGTAAAAGGTGTTAGTTGAGTCTGACTCTCAACTTATGATTAATCTCTTGAAGACTCCTTCTAAGAATCATAAGGTGGATTGGAGAATAAAAAGAATTATTGAGAAGATTCAGTTAATCCAAATGGGATTTTTGAAAGTTGATTACAATTATGTGGTCAGAGATCAAAACAAGAGTGCTGATGCTTTAGCTAATTGAGCTTTGGACAAAGGTGATCTTACTTGTTATGGCCACCCTCCTATATGGTGGGCTTCTCAAATTAGGGAAGCTCTTCTTTCTATCATTTCTTTGGATGGCTCCAGTTTCGAAGGTACCTAGTTTCTTCTTGTTTTTTTTTTTCTTCTTTTTGGTTCATTCAGTTTTTTTAGTTACCTAGCTCATTCTATTCTTTATTTTGTTTCCTCTTTTGATTCTTGCCTTAATAGTCTTTTGGTCTAGATAGGTCATTGTTTTGTTCATTGTTTTTTTTCTTTTTCTTTTTTCTTCTTTGTTTTTTTTTGTTTAGTTTTTTTAAGGTGGGTGGGTTCTTTTGTTTTGTTTTGTTTTTGTGTTCTTTGTGTTGTTTTTCGTTGTTCTTGTGTTTTTGTTTTGTTTTTTTTTTAATGTTTTTTGTTATTGTTCTTGTGTTTTTTCATTCTTGTTCTTGGGTTTCTCTTTGTTTGTGTTATTTCGTGTTTTTATGTGTGAGTGTTTTCTATGTTTTTTGTTTTTGTTTATTGTCTATTGTTGGTTGTTTTTTATTTTTATTTTTATTTTATTTATTTTATTTTTTAGGTTTTGGTTGTGTTTATTTTTCATGTTTTTTTTTGGGTTATGTCTTTGTAGTGTTCTGTTGTTTTTGTCTTGTTTATGTTTTGTTATGTGGTTCTGGTGTTTTTCTATGTGGTTTGTGTTGTGGTTTCTTTTTTTTATTGTGCGTGTTTGGTTGTGCTTTTGTTTTTGACACACTCAAGGAGCATGTTTTTTATTTTATTTTATTATTTTTGTTGTTATTTACTTATTTTTAAATTGGTTTTGTGTGTTTGTTTGCTCCTTGAGTATGTCAAAGGTGGTAGGCCAGGTCCGAGTCTTGGGCATTTTTTGGTGGAATGGATACCCATGCCTCCTTGGGTCTTGCCCGAAAGTGGCATCCATTTTGGGATGTTTTCCACAAATTAAAAAAAAAAAATCTCATATACATCTTATTACTCCTTTCTATAAATTCAAAGCAATGAAATAACAATAAATATCATATACACCTTATTACTCCTTTCTAGAAATTCAAAGCAATGAAACCCAAAACCCTTATTATTCCTCAACTTGCAAAATATAATTTAAATCAATACATGCACCTCATATATTTCTCAACCTTAATAAAAATAATTTTCATCAAAAATTTTAAGTACCTCTATCACTGCTGCAAATCGAACCTCCAACCTCACAACAACCAACACTCTCCCAAGTGCCTTGGCTAGCTGCGCTACCATGACAGATGAGACCAAAAGAGGGCGATGTATCTCTTAAACCACATTTTGTGCACTAATCAACACAAAAATCACAAAATCGACGATGACGAGAATTGACACAGTGACCTCCTACCAAGAAAAACTAAGTGCATAACCTTCCATCTACTGGGCTACCCCCAAAAAACAAAACCTTCGATGTATGCTATAAAAAACATTTCGTTTTTATCCCTTCTCAATGAAGAATAAAAAACCAGTGTCAATGGGGTTCGACCCCTTGAACTTCTACCCAACAAACCTCAGGTGCACAAGATAAATGATGAATGTTCCTACCTCAATTTTTGCTATCAAATATTCTAATATTTCTATCGTTCGCAATCACAGGGTAAACAATATTTTCAATCTTATTACCTGTCATCTATCATTAAAAATCAAAGGCAATTAATCACCAATTTATATGCTCTCGAAAGGTTTATGAATATGTCATGTCATCTCAAAAACTTGACTCAAATGTCTTCCATAATGTTGGTGCCCAAACCTTTGGGTTATAATATTTGAATTAAATATTATAACTTTAACTCTTAGGGCCTTGTAATAATTAAATATTTTGATTTAATATTGCACAATTATGTCCCAACCTTGGTCCTTGTATTTTATAGACCTTTGTCCTCATGCCATTAAACCTTTATTTAAATCCTTTATCCCAAGCCTTGAACCTTTATAATATTTTTAAAACTTTGTCCAAGCATCCTTAAACCTTTGTCTTTTCACCCTTAAACCTTTATCCTCTATTTTTAAAACTTTCGTCCAAGCATCCTTAAACATTTTCCTTTATAATATTTAAATATGAAATTAAAATATTATAAAACTTTATTTAATATATTTTTCCTTGCCTTGTTCCACTTGAATAATTTTCCAATATTTTTAACTTCACAACCTTGAAGAAAATTTCTGCCCTGAGTATTATGAACCTTTGACATCAATGACCATGCACCTTTGACATCAATGACAACTCAATATGCTCAATATTTCCAACACTTTTTTCCTCTAGAAATAGTGAGGCAATTAGATCTAATTGACAGGTAGTTTGGGAAATGTTGGAAGAAGACTAGCATATTTGATCATTAGAGAAAATTGTTGGTCACGAATCTACAACAGGAAAGGATTTTATACGAAATGTGCCCTAGACCCGGCCAACATTGAAAGGTCGAGAGAAAGAAATGTCTCCCAGACCAACCTCCAAAGAGGGCTAGTTCCCTTACTAAATTTTATGTTCTTGAAGACTAGAGTTGTAGGAAAGAAATAAGAAATATGCAGAAAGAAATGGGAAATTACGAAAGAGATGGGAAATATGGCCATAGGCCAAATTTATCAGATTGGGGAAAGATTAGCAAAAGATAACCTCAAGCACATGAACAATATATAATAATAGAATTTAGCATAATCCACTTACGACCTTGCACAGACAACCTCCAGGATTGCATTCCAGAACTCACTTCCTCATTAGCAATATTCAAACTCAAATGTAGAATTCAAATTAAATAGCAGATTAGAAAGACGAGCATAATCGAGAAATGCATGAAATAGAAGGAAATCACACAGAAAGACGCTTGTAAAATTAGAGGCCAAATATCTCTTATTTACGCAGAGGACTTGAATGTTTTCATGCAACATGTCTCTCAAAACTCCCAATGATTGTTTTGGAGATGTACATTGATATTTATAGAGGTCTTGCCTCTTTGTAGCATTTAAAAAATGAAACGAACTTCCTCAAGATTCACAAAACACACAGCAGAAACAAAGAAATGATCCCCTTAAACCAGCCTCGGAGAAACCAAAAATTGAATGAAACAAGGAACCGGTCGTCTTCATTAAATGGTCATTCTCGGAGCATGCTTGGACCGTTAGAAAATCATGAATAGAAGCTTTGAATAATGGAGGCGTCTTCAATTCTAGTGGCTTTGAAAACTACAGGCTTGAGCATGTTCTTCTATTTTGCACACATTGGAAAGCAGCAAAACATTAAATTCTAGAGAGCTTTTAACCCTTGGAAATTGCAATACCTCATCGGGCCGTTGAACTGCTTTCTGGTGCAAAACTGTGATGGGTCATGAAAACGTGACATGTCACGAAATCATGACAATTTTCTCCTTCGTACGCTTTTGCCACTTTGGATCGTGAAAACCAACCATGTCACGAAATCGCGACGTATTTGGCTCTTTGTTCTCATTCGTTACCTTAGGTCGCGAAAACGCGATGCGTCATGAAATCGTGACGTTCTTTACTCTTCTGCTCCTTCCTTGCTCTGTTCTCATGAAACTATGACTTGTCATGAAATCGTGACGTTCTTTCCCATGTTGTCCTTGCACCGTTTTGAATCGGAAAAATGCGACAAGTCACGATTTCGCTACACCTTTCTCTCTTTTGGCTTTGTCTTCCTGATACGTCGTGAAATCGCGACACTCTCCTTTGTTTGGACTTCTTTCCTCAACATGTTGCGAAAACTTCACCATGTTGCAAAATCGTGACATCTTCTACTTTTTGTGCCTTTCTCTTCTGTATACCCGCAAAACTGCAACATGTCACAATTTCGTGATAGTTTTCTCTTCCTTGGCCTTCATCCTCTTGCAAGTAGCGAAAACGGAACATGTCACAAAATCATGACGTTTCGTACCATTTTGTTCTTTTTGCACTTTCACATCACGAAAACAAGACATGTCGTGAAATCGCGACATCCTTCTCTATTTAGCCTTTTCCACAATATGTCATGAAATCACGACGTTTCCTTGCTTTCTCTACTATTGCCACTTTCTGTCACGATATCGTGACGTATTCTTCTTGCCTGACCTCATCTTCAAAAATGTCGCAAAATCGCGATGCCTTTTATGCATTTTGTTCCTCGTTCATTTTTCTGTCGCGAAATAACGACGAGCTTCATTGTCATTGCCCTTTGCTCAATTATGTCATGATTTTGTGACATTGTTTGTCACTCTGCTCCATGGCCATTGCAAGTCGCGAAAACACGACATGTCATGATATCACGACAATTTTACTGCTCTGCCCCCGTTGACAACTTTGATCGCGATTTTGGAACACGTCGCGATATCGCAACATTCTTCGATTTTGGCTTCTCTCTCCTCAAAAGACCCGCGATAACGTGACATGTGATATCACGACTATTTTCAACCTGTACTCTCCATGCTGCTTTTTGGTCACGATATCGCGACAGTTTTCGGACTTAGCTTTTTGGCATCAAAAACTCGTAGAGAAACACAGAGGAGTGAGAACTTTACAATTTATGCATGAATAATCAACAATCAAAACAATGTGGCAAAAATGCCAACATTCTTGGCGGCTCATGGGGTATACAGTTCTGCTGTATGCACGAATCCCAGGCCTTAATCCATTGGGCAACAGAGTCAAGAAAACTATAGGAATAGAATCAGTGAATGCTGACTGATGGGGTACATCTCTATAGACTGCTGCAACAAACTCTCGCTGATATTCGACACTTAAGTGGATCTGCATTGCACCTAGCTCGGTCGAGCTGGGTAATCACCGGGTGCTATAAAAGGATCTCCATGAAAGCACCTAGTTTACAAAAATGGAAATGAATGGAATGAACGGAGTGATGGCCAACAAATGTGCAGGCCGTGGAATGGGAATGGAATGGTGAAATGATGGAAAATGAAGGAACAACAGCGACAGATACAACAACCAAAGAGGGAGCTACTGTGTCACCAGCTGCAGGGATGGAGGAAAAGAAACGAATAATGGAATGGAAGCAGGTGGGATGGTGAAAGTGGTGGAAACTACGGATAAATGCTAAAACGACAATGGATTAGAAGAAAAGGAAAAGAAGAAACGGGAACATCAGAGGGGGAAATAGAAACAACAGTAGTGGCTGGATTACGGATAGAGGGAGAAGGAATGGAAGGGGAAGAAAATGAACAATAAGGAAGGAAGAGAGGAAAAGGAAAGCCACTATCTATTGGGAAGAAAGAAGAAAAAAGAAAGAAATAAACGTACCTGTGGGCTCGCATGCAAAAAGAGCTGAAGTTGACGATATACAGGAACTTCACAACACTATTTTTTTTTTCTCTTTTTTTTTTTTTTTGCTATATACAAAGGTTTGCGACATGATTGGCATGCTGCCACCACAAACCCAGTTTTAGGTGATTATCCGGTGAGCCTGCAGTGACTGGACCAAATCTAACTGTATTTCAGTTGATCTTCAGCTTTTGGAACAGAGGACCTAGACATCATTCTTGCTGACTCTGGCTTGCTCACCATCTGCTTGAGACAGTGGTGTCTGGAGCTGCACTTGTTCATTACTGGATTCAGAATCAATTCGGGTTCAACCCCAAGTTTTTCCACTGCATTATTTGTACAGGTCGCTCCATCAAAGTACAACGTCCAGAATTGATCAGGCACAGAGTCTTGATCAGGAAGCATCTTTAGTTCAACCTCTTTAGGCTGCTTTGTAATGGAATAATAGCCAATATCAGTCTCCATCATGGCGTTAAATTCAAGCATTGAAAACTCATCCTCTAGGCAAGGCTCATCTACCAAAATAGAATCTTCTGGTTCTTCAGTTAGCAGGTTGACAGAATGCGTAGACTTTTCTGCTTCTTCCATCTTTTCAATATGAAAAGCAGAAGGCTTTTCATTATAGATCCGAATTCTTCTCTCTTTAAAAGGAATTTCCAGGTGAGAATAATCCAGATAAAGGTAGCCGCCTCCCAGTTTGGCAGTGAATTCTCTTGATAAGCACATACTGAAATACGATTCCAGATCGACCACAACTATCTCTTGAATGACTGTAATCTGAGGCATACTATGTAAAACAATCGAGACATCCTTGATTACACCCACCATTTTCACAGGAGTACCATCCAACTGCAAGACACCAGGGCTACTTCTTGTAAATTCCATACCCATGGCCTCGCAAATTGCCTTTGGCATGACAGTTGTAGCGGCATCGGAGTCCATCATGCAGTTATGCACAATCCAACCCTCTATTTGCAGTGACAGATAAAACGAGGGTGGTCTATTCTTACCAGTGATGGAAGTGGTTAAAGCTTGAGCATAAATTGTTTGGGTAGGATCCTTATCACTATCCTTCACAGATTTCAAGGATTATTGCAATAAATCTACCTGCCCATGCAATTGTAATGCATCATAAAGACTAACCTTAGTAGAGGTCTTCTTCAATTCTTCGACAATGTTGTATGCAACCGTAGCAAATTCCTTATTTTCAACGGGGAAATCATATCTACTTCGATACTGCTAAGTGGCTTCTACCCTCAACCTTTTAGTCAATGATGGGTACTTCAGCTTTTCTCTTACTTGTTCCTCTGCTTCTGATCTTGCCTGTGTAGTTGCGACTTTTTCTTGTACTCTGTGTGGAACAGGATATTTTGGTAAAACAGGCACATCTAACTTTGATACTGGCATAGGAGTTTTCATTGGTTTCTTCAAATCATCTGGCACTTTTAATGGCTCTAGCTCAGCAGGATCTACTGTAACAGGCTTCTTTCCAGTCCTGGTGAGAACTGAAACTTGTTCTTCGAATGGAACCATTAAGCTATGGCCTGCCTTAGAGATCATATTGACTTGCCCTCTTGAAGAACTAGAAACCAATGTTTGCACATAATTCAAATGAACCATGCAAGTGTCTTCTCCATGTGGATCATTACATGTTGAACACCAATATGTTCTTTCTACAAGGACTACATCTTTATTTGCTAAAACAGTCAGGTTCTTCTCGGGTGCTTTTCTTGTTGAAGCAGCTTGTTCTCAAGTAATCGACGGAGGCTGAAATCTCCTAGGCTGGAAATGTCGCTCAGCTTGCTTCCTTTCAATAAGTGTGATATTGTTGCCCATTGCTCTTATTGTAGAATTGGCAGATTTTACCTCTTGCAAGGGTGTCGTATAAGGATCAGGATTGACAGAAGCAGGAGGTGCTGGTAAGGGCAAAGGTGCTGGCAGCATCGGTAATGCTGGGAATGATGTGGAAGCGAGGAATGGCAAAATGTTGGGTGCAGGAAACTGGGGATTTGGTGGAGTAGGGAGCTGAGGAACTGGGATGGGTGCAATCTGAGGTGCACTGGAGCTCCATGATGGAACAGGGTACATGGAAGACATAGATTGCGAAAATGAACTAGGATATAAATGCTATGGAATATCAGGTAAAATGGGCATTGCTACCTTTGGAGGAAGCCTATCGATTGTGATCAAGTCTGCCTCCGCCTTTTGTGCTTGTTCGAATAGTTTCGGGAAGGTCATCACATTGGACTGCCTGATCGCCAAGCCAATGTCTGTGTTGAATGCTTGAAGGTAGTAGAACGTAGCTTGCTCAGGGGTAGGGTGAAGACCTTCGGGCACTTGCTACCAGCTTCTAGTAAAACAAACATTGAAATCTGCTATCACCTCCTGCGGGTGCCTCTAGATTACATTAAACTGATGCAACAATGAAAATGGATCAGCCTGTTCATGAAAATTCTTAACTAACAGTTCTCCTAGCTGATCCCATAATGTAATAGTGCCTGGTTGTAGAGATCGGTACCAATACAACAATTTTCCTCTCAAGGAAAGTACTAATAACTTCACCATCACATCTTCATCTTTTATATTGTGAATGGATGCCAAAGAAGCTACATCATGAATATGTTCATATGCAGTCTTACCCGTACCATCATAGGTTGGCTAGGCTTTCAAAGCAGCCTGGGGAACTGGATTTTGAGCCTGCAAATTCAAGGCTCCTGAACTATTCCATGCTAAAAACTGCCTGGGTGGAGGATACTGGGCCATTGGGACTAGTGTATGTGACTGAGAAGATGGAAAACTAGTAACAATACCAGGGATTTGTGTGGATATGGCAGATGATGCAAGTAATGGGAAAACCAACCTAGAGTGTTCACCTTTTTTTGTGCTGTCAAGTTCAAAAAACTCAACAAGATTTTCAACTTTTTTGGACTTTGATCTCGTAATCATGAAGTACAATTTTCTCTATATCCATGTCCAGAGATTTTTGGGTACTACAGAGTCACCAAATGTTCTAACTATACGACATGAAGGCGAACATTAAACCCTCAATACTATGGGATATTTCTGAGACAGTAAATAGTCTGTCCCATCGGGCATGCCAAAAACTGTTGGCATAGGTGGGTTTATCAATTTGAAATAATGCTTATCCCACTGATTATGGATATTTTGAGACAGAAACAGTCTGCCCACCGGGCATGCCAAAAACTGTTGGCACAGGTGGGTTTATCAATTTGAAATAATGCTTATCCCATCGATTATGGATTTTTTGAGACAAAAATAGTCTGTCCCACTAGGCGTGCCAAAAATTGTTGGCACAGGTGGGTTTATCAATTTGAAATAATGCTTATCCCATTGATTATGGATTTTTTGAGACAGAAACAGTCTATCCCACCGGGCGTGCCAAAAACTATTGGTCACGAATCTGCAACAGGAAAGGATTTTATACGAAATGCGCCCTAGACCCGGCCAACATTGAAAGGCCGAGAGAAAGAAATGTCTCCTGGACCAATCTCCAGAGAGGGTTGGTTCCCTTACTAAATTTTATGTTCTTGAAGACTAGAGTTGCAGGAAAGAAATAGGAAATATGCAGAAAGAAATGGGAAATTACGAAAAGAGATGGGAAATATGGCCACAGGCCGAATTTATCAGATCGGGGAAATATTAGCAGCAGATAACCTCAAGCACATGAACAACATATAATAACAGAATGTAGCATAATCCACTTACGACCTTGTGCAGACAACCTCCAGGATTGCATTCCAGAACTCACTTCCTCATTAGCAATATTCAAACTCAGATGTAGAATTCAAATTAAACAGCAGATTAGAAATATGAGCATAATCGAGAAATGCATGAAATAGAAGGAAATCACACAGAAATACGCTTACAAAATTAGAGGCCAAATATCTCTTATTTACGCAGAGGACTTGAATGTTTTCATGCAACATGTCTCTCAAAACTCCCAATGATTGTTCTGAAGATGTACATTGATATTTATAGAGGTCTTGCCTATTTGTAGCATTTAAAACATGAAATGAACTTCCTCAAGATTCAAAAAACACATAATAGAAACAAAGAAATGATCGCCTTAAACCAGCCTCGGAGAAACCATAAATTGAATGAAACAAGGAACCGATAGTCTTCATTAAATGGTCGTTCTCAGAGCATGCTTGGACCGTTAGAAAATCATGAACAAAAGCTTTGAATAATGGAGGCATCTTCAATTCTGGTGGCTTTGAAAACTATAGGCCTGAGCACGTTCTTCTATTTTGCACACATTGGAAAGCAACAAAACATTAAATTCTAGAGAGCTTTTAATCCTTGGAAATCACAATACCTCATCGGGCCGTTGAACTGCTTTCTGGCACGAAAATGTGACGGGTCACGAAAATGCGACATGTCGCAAAATCGCAACAATTTTCTCCTCTGTACGCTTTTACCACTTTGAATCGCAAAAACCAACCATGTCATGAAATCGCGATGTATTCGGCTCTTTGTTCTCCTTCGTTACCTTAGGTCGCGAAAACGCGATGCGTCGCAAAATCGCAACGTTCTTTACTATTCTGCTCCTTCCTTGCTCTGTTTTCATGAAACTATGACCTGTCGCGAAATCGTGACGTTCTTTCCCATGTTGTCCTTGCACCGTTTTGAACCACGAAAACACAACAAGTCACGATTTCGCTACACCTTTCTCTCTTTTGGCTTTGTCTTCCTGATATGTCGCAAAATCATGACACTCTTTTGTTTGGACTCCTTTCCTCAACATGTTGGGAAAACTTCACCATGTCGCAAAATCGCGACATCTTCTACTTTTTGTGCCTTTCTCTTCTGTATACCTGCGAAACTGCAACATGTCACGATTTCGCGACAGTTTTCTCTTCCTTGGCATTCATCCTCTTGCAAGTAGCAAAAACAAAACATGTCACAAAATCGTGACGTTCCGTACCATTTTGTTCTTTCTGCGCTTTCACATCGCAAAAACAAGACATGTCACAAAATCATGACATCCTTCTCTATTTAGCCTTTTCTCCATAATATGTCATGAAATCGTGACATTTCCTTGCTTTCTCTACTATTGCCACTTTCTGTCGCGATATCGCGACATCTTCTTCTTGCCTGACCTCATCTTCAAAAATGTTGCAAAATTGTGAAACCTTTCATGCATTTTGTTCCTCGTTCATTTTTCTGTTGCGAAATCACGATGAGGTTCATTGTCATTGCCCTTTGCTCAATTATGTCGTGATTTCGCGACATTGTTTGTCACTCTGCTCCATGGCCATCGCAAGTCACGAAAATGCGACATGTCGCGATATCGCGACAGTTTTACTGCTTTGCCCCCGTTGACCACTTTGACCGCAATTTTGGAACACGTCGCGATATCGCGACATTCTCCGATTTTGGCTTCTCTCTCCTCAAAAGACCCGCGATAACGTGACATGTCGCGATATCGCGACGGTTTTCAACCTGTGCTCTCCATGCTGCTTTTTGGTCGCGATATCGCGACAGTTTTTAGACTTAGCTTTTTGGCATCAAAAACTCGTAGAGAAACACAGAGGAGTGAGAACTTTACAATTTATGCATGAATATTCAACAATCAAAACAATGTGGAAAAAATGCCAACAAAACTATTCAACTATGACTCCTCTAATCAAATATTACATAGAACAAATCAAGAGGAAGCTTAGGAGTTAAGGATTAACATTTATCCAAGAAAAATGGGCATATAACCCTAAATCTATATTCATGCAAACATTAGTTAGAAAAGATCTCTCAACCATATATGTGTATGAGAATCTGTTTGACATACAAGACTAGAAGAATTTAAGTGAGAGAGGCCACAAAATATTAGACGTATATCAAGCTTGGGATGACAAGCTAAAGATACTATAGAAGAATCATTTTCCTTGGTTCTAATTATCCAAGGATATTTTGAAGAAGGAAAAAAGATTCATAATAGTATGACTAAGATAAATATTGTAAAATCATTAACTAGAGAGAATCACAACTGAGCTTGGATAAGATCACAACCTACTTTAGAATGCAACATGAAATATAAAAAGAATAAAAAGAGATCTTGAAGGGTAGGTTTGATGAGGTATTTTTAAACACCTGATATTAACAACACACATAGGCAGTGAGAACATGATAAAAATAAAAATTAAGACTTCAAGTTTTATCATCCAAATATTTGCTATCTAGGAGACCATTATAGCAATGAGTGGGATGACTCAAGCAACATCCCAAGTAGTGTTCAAGAGGGAAACCATTGATGAGCAAGAGATTATGCACTGTACTATAAAATGAAAGAGACCAAATCCAAGAATTGGACAAGTGTATGTGACCTTAATTTCATCATGATCTACCCAAGAGGTAGAAATAATAGTAAACATAGAGATAGAAGCTAAAGGTAGCCAACAATTGATTCAAAAAGTAAACAAGGCCACCAATGAAGGCATCTATAAAATAACTTATAACCCTTTTCATGATGAAGTGACATATGTAGAGGCTATCACATTATAGGCCATGCAAGCCTTTGTAACCACCCTCACAACTATCTTCTATTCTCCATATTCCTCTTTTACCATAATCTCTCCTTTATACTTAGTATTTTCTTTTGAACTTCCCACTCCTAATCTATCCCCTTATTTTGCTACACCTCCATATTTACCTCAAAAAGTGCATTCATTTATACTAAACAAAAGAGGTAGCTATTCTTTATAGCTTCAAGTAAAGAAGCTATAGTTGTCATGTAGACACAAGCTCAAACTGCTAGTAAAAAAAAGAAGCTAGTCAAGGCCATAGCTATAGGTGCCATCTTGGAATCAATGTTTGTGCACACCATTATTCCTGTTAGTTTGGTTATTCCATTATTTTATTGTTAAGTTGTTAGCTAGATGTTGAGAGGAATATTATTGGAATCCGCTTCTCCTAGGATAATCTAGGCCTACATTGTAATATTTAAGCCACTTTGTTAATGTAATGTTGTCGATTACTCTGACATGGTATTTTAGAACACTCTATTGCTCTGGGCTCATCCGTAGCTTGCCTGAGGTACTAGGACCAACTCGACACACTTCTCCAAGAAAATCAGATCTAGATATTAGAGCACTCTATTGCTCTTGGCTCATCCGTAGCCTGAGAGACTAGGACGGATGAGTCGAGAGACTAGGACCAACTCGACACACTTTCCCAAGCAATATGACTGGATCTGGTGTGTGGCTGGTGTGCTGGTGATTTCACATAGGCTAAACATAGATCTGGTTGAATCTAGCATAGACCCTGCTAGACAGGGGACTAGAAATCACCAACGGTTGGTTTGTGACCATGAACGGTGACTGACCTAGGATGCGTATTAACATGGAACTACCTTCATGAACTGCTTTGGACAGTCGAGGTTGGGATGTGTATGGGTTCTAACATGGAACTACCTTCATGAACTGCTTGGACAGTCGAGGTTGGAACTGATAGTCGATAATGTCAGACGCAAGGGGTACAACCACATGACAAGGACACTCGAAATCTGATGGTGAATCTACCTGTAGGCTACGATCGACCTATGACCTAGAGACACCTAAGATGTAGGTTTATCAAGACACATATACACACAACAACCTGACGTGCAGACTGGGTGGACAACATGACAATGACTAACGATGATTGTAGGTGTAACAGGACACATATACACAACAACCTAACGTGCAGAGACTAGGTGGACAACATGGCAATGACTAATGATGATTGGACAACATGGCAACAACTAACAATGATTGGGACTCTCTAGCGAACAACCTGACATGCAGACTGGGTGGAAAACATGGCAACGACTAACAACGATCGGGACTCTCTAGCACGTGTGGGTCCTTCATTGATTTGATCGGAAAAAACATGATGTTTTGGTGACTTCTCTATCTGAGATTTTTTTTTTTAAAGAAAAAAATATTGCCTACACAAGCAATGTGGGATTAAACATCCCCACATTTTTTTTTGATGTTGTGATAGCCGACTGTGTTTTTCGATGATGTTTTTATCAACAACGCACTCAATATCGATATTTCGCCCAGCCTGATGCAATTCCTCGCAAGCAGACAGTGTTTTGTGCATACCTCCTCCCATTGAGTATCTCACATAGGTGACTGGGAGATCACAGCTCAGAATCATGAGGGTTCAAGTTGTTGCAGACGATTTGCTCATTCTATGCATCATTTCGTAGAGATCGATGCCGAAAAGCATTGGAGGTGTCTGGTCACTCTTCCTGTTTGTAGCCACTGGTCATACAAGAGACCAGGAAGGGAAGGAGACGGTATCTTCAAACATCAACCATGAACATTCACTAACATTCTACAACTTGGCCAGTATTTTTGTTCCATTTGCAGACGAGTTTATAAGTCGAGTTGCAACTGACGTTTTGAGCTGAGGACTCGTGGCCAGAATCAAATAAGATTTTTGCCAAATAAATCACATGGGAGATTTATGGGACTCGCTGATAGATCGGGAAACATTCTAGTCTTTGTGCATTTGAGCTAGAGGATTATCTCACCATCAATTCAAAGTTGAGATACGCCAAACGAAGGAGCTGTCAAAATTTAAAATCAAAAAAATTCACCAAGATATTTTACAGCCTTGTTACAGGCAAAAACACACGTAGACAAAAGAAATAAAACCAGCAAAACAGGGCAAAAAATAGGTAAAACTTTAATTGAAACGGGGGGCGGCTCTACGGAGCCTACAAGCCCACAAAGGGCCGACTGCGCTGAATACACAGCCAGATGCAGTAAACAGCTCTGCTGAGCAATACAATAGCCACTAAGGGCCAAGTGCGGAATACACCACCAGAATTGAACCTGGGGCTGCTGCCCAGATTGCCTAAACATCAGACGCATACATCCTTTTATAGGCCCTAAAATATGATTAAACCCTAAACTAGAATATACCGGGTTATTTTGTTACACGGGTATGGTATGCGGCAATTGGGATTATTTCCAACACACCCCCATAATCACAACTATGCATGCACAGTGAACAGAAGGTGGAGGAACAGGGTAAGAGGCTCTGCTGCGGTGGGGCTTCTCCCCGTCAAACCCTTATGCTACTTCTTCTCCAACTCCAACTCTCATCGGACATTCTCAAATTTGGAATTCTGCTTGCAAGTGGAGGTGATCGAGATGATAAGGTTGTGCTACTGCTGGCACCACTGTTGCTGCTTGAAGGTACAGGTGACTGCACACTATCTTCCTCCAAATTTGTAGATTCAACAATTGTTGGTTCAGGATGACTAGTATTTGACTTCCAGTTCCAGGTTTCATCCTCCAAGAACTTCACATCGCGGCTGATGACAAGTTTCTTCGTCACCGGATTGTACAACCTGTATGCCTTTGCTTGTTCGTTGTACCCCATGAAAATGCATTTTTTAGATTTGTCATCCAGCTTCTGTCTTTTCTCATCTGGAACATGTGCATATGCAATGCACCCAAAAACTCGCAAATGAGCCACACTTGGCTTCAGATTGCTCCAGGCTTCCTCCAAAATTTTGTCCTTCACACTCTTGGTGGGACATTTGTTTAGCAGATAAACTACACATGACACAGCTTCTACCCAAAACTCATGTGGCAAAATTTTTGCCTTCAACATACTTCGTGCCATATCCATGATAGTTATGTTCTTCCTCTCAGCTACACCATTCTGCTGCGGTGTGTATCTGGCAGTAAACTGCCTTCGAATTCCATGCTGTTTATAGAAGTTGTGGAATTCGTTGGAGATGTATTCTCCTCCTCCATATGTTCTAAGAGTTTTCACATAATATTCGCTCTGTTTCTCAACAAGAGACTTGAACTCCTTAAACTTCGCAAATGCCTCTGACTTCAGCTTAATGGGATAAACCCATGTCTTTCGGCTAAAGTCGTCAATGAAAGTCAAGAAGTATTTGTTGTCGGCATATGTGCTGGTCTGCATGGGACCGCAAATGTCTGAGTGCACCAGCTCCAATGGCTATGATGCTCTCCAAGACTATCCTACAGGGAATGCATCCTTGTGCTGCTTACTGACCAGGTAACCTTCACAAACTTGGTTTGATTGCTCAATAAGGGGTAAACCCTTCACCATCTACTTCTTGTGCAGCAAATTCAGGCCACTAAAACTCAAGTGACCGAATCTGAGATGCCACAGCTAGGTAGCATCTTTCACAACTACACTTACCAACATCAATGATTCATTCTAAATCTGCAGCGAAAACATTTTTTTTTTCATCATGGACACGATTGCTATTTGTCCATGCACTTTGTCTCTGATGGAACAGACACCATATTTGAACTTCACAGTGTGTCCCTTTTGCACAAGCTATCCAACACTCAACAAGTTGTGTTTCAACCCAGGCACATAATACACATCATAGATTTGTTTTATTTCACCGTGTCAGGTGCGGATGAGGATCTTTCCTTTCCCCATCACGGGAACCTTGCTATTGTTCCCCATATTGACTTCAGACTGGATTGTTTCATCTAGTTGTGAGAACATCTCTCTATTCCCAGTCATATGGTTGTTGCACCCACTGTCAAGATACCAAGTGTTTTTCTTGCTCTCCTCCTCAACACTACAAGTCAGTAGCATATTTCCTCCTACCGTATTTCCAGCTTCATTTGTATAATGGGCTTGCTGTTGATTCTCGTTCGCCATTCTCTTTCTGCACTGTGAGATATAATGGCCAAAATTTTTGCAGTAGTAGCATTGGACCTTTGACATGTCCTTCTTCTACTAGATCCCCTTTGCTAATTTTTGCCAGTGCCTCTTCCTCCTTGCTGATGAAAGTTGCAGTTGGTTTCACTGTCATGAGGGTTTGATCTCCCTCCTTGCTTGTTACTTCTCCCATGCCTACTTTTGCCTCTTCCACCTTGAGAACTAGAGGTGCTATGGTGGGAGTCTTGTCTGCTGTTGTCTCGGACTGAGACTTGTGCTTTGAAATCTTACTCAAAAGAAGACTGAGTTGAGTGGCTCAGCCTCTGCTCATGTGTCTACAGAGAACCCATTAGTTCATCCACATAAAGGGTTGTCAGATCCCTTGACTCCTCTATTGCAATTACCATAGAGTCAAACTTTGCTGGCAGACTCCGTAAGATTTTCTCCACAATCCTTTGATTCTGCACAATTTCACCATTCAACCGCATCTGGTTGATGACATCAGTTGTCCGGGTGAAGAAGTCGCTCATCGACTCAGACTCACTCATCTACAGGTTCTTGAACTCTCTCTTGAGCATCTACAGTTTTACCAACTTCACTTTGTTGGTGCCCTGGTACGTACTGGCCAAAATATCCCAGGCCTGCTTGGCCTTGGTGGCTAATGCAATCTGCGAGAAGATGGTCTCCTCAATCGCTTGCATGATATAGAACAGGTCCTTTTGGTCTTTCTTTCGGTTCTCCTTCAGAAGATCTTTGTCAGTTTGGGAGAGGGCAGCTCCGGTTTTGGGTAACCATTCTCGATGAAGTCCCACAAATCCTAAGACCCGAAGAGAATCTTCATCTGGATGCTCCAGTAATCGTATTTCTTACCGTTAAATCATGGGATCTGCAACTGCAGGGAATTATTTTTGGAAGCCATGCTTCTATCTCCACGTCACGGCACCACAAGCTCTAATACCATGTCAAAATTTAAAATAAAAAAAAATCACTAGGATATTTTACAGCCTTGTTACAGGCAAAAACACATGTAAATGAAAGAAATAAAACCAGCAGAACAGGGCAAAAAATAGGTAAAACTTTAAGTGAAATGGGGGGGAGCTCTACGGAGCCTACAAGCCCTTTGAGCTACGTTGCCATGGTAGTGCTTTCAACAGAGATTGTAGTGAGAGCCGCTAGTGTCAAAGAGAAAAGAGTCATTAGCCTGGAGAGGCATGGACAGGAGGAGCTAAATCAACTCCACCACGAGAGAGCTCCGCCCGGAGAGCATCGCCTAGAGAGTGCCGCAACAACATTTGGAGGAGACGAGTCGTCGTGGAGCATTCCGACAGAGGAGCACGAATAAAATTGATTATGGTGCTCTTACATTCACATGGGCAGTGGTAGCCCAGTTGGCTGCTCAGCTAGGCGCTAGGGCTTAGACTGGCTGGAGGTCACATGTTTAACTCTCACCACCACCACCATTCCAAAAAGGGTAAATTTTTGCTCAAATTAACTTTTATTTTTTATTTAATTTAAAAAAATTATAAACTTTAATTTATGTTTGATTATTTTTTTAAATCAACATTTTCAATTGCATTTCTTTTTGCAATTGTTAAAGAGCAAAATTATCAAAGCCCAAGAGGCTAATTAACTTTTATTTTTTATTTTTAAATTAATTTATTTAAAAATTAATTTAAAAAAATTATAAACTTTAATTTATGTTTGATTATTTTTTGAAATCAACATTTTCAATTGCATTTCTTTTTGCAATTGTTTAAAGAGCAAAATTATCAAAGCCCAAGAGGCTAATTGAGCAAAATAGTGCTAAAAAGCCTTACAGGCTTTCAATTTTTTGCACTAAAGGAGGGCACTTTTTACAAAAGGCATAAAATCATCAAACATCCACACCTATTTTTTTAGGCTTCATAAATAGCAATTTTTTTTGTTTGAAGTACTTCACACAGGGGGATTTTTTTTTGTGACATATTGTGCTAATCTGCCTACGAGGCAAGCTTTGTAAGAGCTTTTTGAGGCTTCATAGTTGCATTTTTTGCACTAAAGGGGGGATAATTTTTTTCTCTCCACCATATCCTATCTTGCACATAGGGGAGATATAATTTTGCAAAAACAAGGGGTAAGACTTATAAGGGTGCATTTTCGACAATGACCGATACCTTAGTCAATTTTATTTTTTGCAAAATTCATTGTAAAAGGTGCATTTTCGGCAGAGACCGACACCTTAAAAATGGGCAGATCAAAGAAAAAGCAAGCCCCTAAACAAACTGATGCTGTTGAAAAATCAGTTAAAGGTCCTTACTTTCTACCAGAGATGGAAGGAATGGATTTTTATGAGGATGAAAAATATTCTACACTACGTAGTGGTGTAAAATCCATTCTCAAAGATTTTGAAGATTCTGAAGACCTTTAGAAGAATGGTGTTCAAATCCCTATAGGCATCATAAGGGCAGTCTACATATCATTGATTTCTCTTGATATTTCCCAACATAAAGTGTACAAGGATTTCACTTGTGTCACAACAAGCATTCGCCACCATGGGCTTTAGTGAGGAAAAAAAGGTCAAACCCCTAATGGTCGATGCTTGTTGTGACACAAGTGACCTTCAACCCATGGTGGTGAATGCTTGTTGTGACACAAGTGACCTTCAACCCATGGTGGCGAATGCTTGTTGTGACACATGTGACCTTGAGCCCATGATGGCCAATGCTTGTTGTGATACAGACGACCTCCTACCTTCTATGGTAGATATCAGTTGTAGCATAGGTGATCTCATCACAGTAGCAGATTTTGCTTGTGACACTAGTGACTTAAAAACTGAACCTCCTCAAAAAGAGCACCATAATCTCATCAATAGCGACAAATGCAATATTGTTAAAAGCATTGATGAAGATGATGAAATTGGATGTTTTGAAAAACACACCAAAGGATTTGGATCCAAAATGATGAAGAAAATGGGATTCAATGGTGAGATATTAGGTAAACAGGAACAAGGCATTAAAACTCCTATAATGCTAAATGTCAGGGCAAAGCATGAAGGCCTTGGCTATACTGGACATGCAAGTACCAGTAATTCTATGTTTGTAAAACCTAAATCTCCTCCATCTCCTAAAAAGCATTGTTGCAGTCACTATGGAAATACATGACATGTTGCAGCTAAGTGTTGGAGATTACATCCTTGTGATTTTTGTGGATGTACGAATCACTCTTCTTCCAATTGTTGGTACAAAATGAAAATGGCCAACGAGGTTCATATTGATTGTGGATGGACAGATCTCACACAATGGACCATGATGAAAGAAATGGTGTATGGCTTCTATCGAAAAGGTAAAAACTATGGTAGATCTCAAGGCAAATCCAGTGACAGACCAAGTGGCAGTCCCAAATATAATGACCCAGAGACAGACCTAAAGACAGACCCAAACAAAGTTCCAAAGGTAGATCTACAGGCAGATCCAGAGGCACTGATCTAGAGGCAAATTCACAAGTAGATCCTGAGATAGACCCAAAGGTACAAATCCATAGGTACGCTTAGAGCCAGATCTAGAGCCATGATCTAGAGCCAGAGCCAAAGACAAAGCATGAGCCACCATTCTTTCATTTTTCTTCTTCTTCACTGTATTGGGGTAGTTATATACTTTACCCAAATATTGTTGTATGGTGGGATGATAGTGTAGCTAGTAGTTATAATATTACCCAAATAATGTAATAATGGGGGATGTTAGCGTATAGCATAGTTTGGTTATTACATTATTTTATTGTTAATTTGTTAGCTAGTTGTTGAGCGGAATATTGTTGGATCCGCTTCTCCCGGGCTAATCTAGGCCTACATTGTAATATTTAAGCTTCGCTTTATTAATGTAAAGTTGTCGATTACTCTGAAAATTCCACCATAAAGATCCATAATATCATCCACCCCCATATCATTTAGATCTATTGCTTCTATTACCATCTAAATTGCTAGTACGATGACTTCACATGTGGTCTTCTTCATCCATAAGTCCATACTACATGACTGGGAAGCTTAGACAAGTGGAGATTGCCTTATCATCTAAAATATTGAGTTTGCACTGAAGCTCCACTACCAACATATTATATGGTTCAACAACCAATGGACATGACTATAGGTAAAACCTCCATTACTGATTAGCTAATGGGTATAGCTATAAAATAAAACCCAAGTGAAGGACTCTAAGTTGTCATCCATCCTAGCACTACCCCAAGCCCCATACACATGATGAATAAAGTATATTTCCAAACCCTTGTAGCATAGGTAATAATTTGCTTTCCAATTCAAAAAATTAGGCATCTAGCACCAAAAGGCATGGACATAGTAGATAAATACCGATAAAAATAATAAGACCTAGCTGAGAAGATATTTTTAGGGGATTTAATATTCACAATAGGGTTGGTTACACCAAAGACACAAGAGGTAGAAGGGAAAGAATGATTTTGTTTACTAAAGTCTATTCACCAGACCCAAGTCAACCAACTATAGCAACATTAGAATTTGTAACTCAACTATCATCCCTAGACCTTTGGTAGGCAAGACATATTGGGATGGTGATTTTTTTTAAGCAAGCAAACTGGGCCATGTTTATGAATTATCTACAAGTGGATAGAGATAACCAAACACTTAGAGGTCAAAACAAGGAATTGGAAATGACATTAGAAAAAGTGAAGGTCGGAGCTTAAGGAAGGGAGGAGAAAATTTTCAAATTAGAAGATTTGAAGGCCTTACGAATAGAACAAGATAAGATAAAAAAATGGGTAAATCAAGAGAAATGAAGGCAAGAATAATTAGAGCAAGAAAATATTGTTCTGTCTAAAAAGATCAAATTACAAAAGTAAAATATGGTTGAAGCCTTAGAAAAAGAGGAACGATGATATTTCCCAACTAAAATAGAAAAATTATCCTTAGAAATGAGATCAAGTCCATAAGGTTTTGATCACTAACATCATAAAATATCTATGGGACTGCATCTTGGAGAAAACAAAAATTGCCAAGATATACAATGACCAATAGTCTCTTTTCACTTTATATTTGGAATTATTGTTGGAAGGGTTTAAAGCAATTCCCAAGATAGAGGAGTATCTATCAAACAAAGAGTTTGATAATCTAGATACAACACTGATATAGATGTATAATATGAAAATTTATTTGGTGAAAAGTGGAAATCCTTAAAAATATTTGTCGTAGAAGTAAAGAAAATAAAAATAGGATCACTTTCATAATTTGTATGATTTTGTTAAAATTTTGATGACTCTAGAGCCCAATGGATTAAGGTTGTTCTTGAATTCATAGTCAGTTAGGCTTAAAATCCTTATAAATCACCATAAATGTAGTACAAGGCATTAAATTTATTCTCAATGTTCCATATTGATGGTCAAATCAAAGATGTGAGGCAGAAGGATGGAGGATCTTGACATAGGAAGGTAGGAGTCAAAGTTTTATAAATCTCAAAATCCCAAGTCCCTACTACTTTTTAAGTACTAGGCAATATACAAAACAAAAAATATTCTAGGTGCAAAACATTCTAATTCATCAAATCCACTTGTGATCTATTAGTAAACCTCTAATTTGTCAACCAATCAATGATTTTTATGGTTTTTTATGTTGGAAAATTTGAGTAGTTGTGTTGTCATTGATGTCAAGAGTTAGTGTCAGTGATCAGTGTAAGGTTTTGGTAAAATGAGGGTTAAAATATTTATAATTTAAGCCTAAGAGATTTGGTTTAAAAACATCACATGATTGGTCAAAAGTTTGGCTAAATACCCTGAAGGAAGGAGATCCTTAGGCCCAAAAGAAACAATATCATAATATTTTGTTGGCAATTTTGGGTACTTTGGGTACATTGCCTTTGCTCAAGTGTATAAGTTGTCATTGATGTCAAGAAGCTCTTGAAGGAATTTGATTTGATGTCAAATAATTTGTTTTGATGAAGGTTACGGCATGACAGTTTCAAAGGTCTTTTGCAAACCCCAAGTTGGCAGGTTTAAAGATTACAGGTGGATGCATTGGTTTAATGCATTTGGGTCCAGGAGGAAGTATTTATTTAAATAATTAAAAACCTTGTTAAGGTTCCATTTAATTATTTTTAAATAAATAAATTATTATTTGCAATGGGTTCTCCTAATCCATGGCGCAAATGTTTTAAGATTGTGGGCGCTAGCCAAAGACCTCCGCCGACGTGTTAAACTCCTCGCCGACGTCAAAGAGCTTATGGTAAATTGCATATAAATCTCCCTCAATGAAAAACAAAGATTTATCCCATCCGAATTTCGAAAGGTGTCGCTCGCTGTGAATTCATCTGTGTATTCACCGTTTTTCGTGGATCCGCTGTTCGTTTGTCTGCACTCGCCGTTTGTCGAATCCGTCGTAAAGTTTATTGTCGTCGTGTCGTGGCAGAGGAAAGGAAGGGACTGTTGTTTCATTTTATCCCTAGTGTAGAAGGATCAAGGTTAACAACATGAGGTTTAAATCTCACCGGGTGCCTTTGGCACACCGGTAGCGGCTAGGTTGTTGGCACGCTACCCGAACGGGAGGTTCCGCGTTCGAATATCGCGAAAGGGTTTTTCGTCATGAAGTGGACGCAGCGGTGGTGTTAGAATTCATGCGCAATTTCTCCATAGCGATTTTTGATGTTGGCTAAGGTATTTTCGAAATTAATTTTTGCTAAGTGTTTTTGCGGATGGAGGAAGTTTGTTAGAGGGAAAAACAACTTAGGAGTTATAAGGAGTTTAAAGCTTGTTTGTATTTTGATAAAAGATTCTTTTTGAAGATGTTGTTGAAATATCTTATTGCATTCTTATGAGAGATAAATTTTATTTGTGATAAGACTATAAGGGAGAAATAAGGTGTATAAGGGTTAAATATTTCTTGTAATGTTGAGAGTGCTTTTGGTTGTTTATGGAAATGAAAGCATGATGTTTTAAGGTCAATTGCTTCTTGTGTGAAGTTGTGAAACCTTAAGTGGGCAGCTTTGAGATTGACATTTGCTTTCATTAAATTGGTAATAATCAAGCTATTCTTTACTTGGTTAAAGTGTTGAGCTTACTCCTTTGTTGATGATTTGAAAAGTTGTGTGTGCTATTGTGAGTTGAGTTGGTGGATGCTTTTGTTCAAACAATATTGGAGAGAAAAGGAGTTCTACTTGTTTCCTTTTCTGATGTTGATTGTGAAATGCTTCAAGGTTGTGTTTTGAGCCTGAATGGTGTTGATTGAACCTTGTTTGATGAGCATTGTTGTTGAAGCCCTAATTGATGGTGAAAAGAACATGAGTATCATTGTTATGTGATTCTTTGCATAGTTGGCAATTGTTGGAGTTTCATGTTCTTGAAAGAAAGCATTCTATCCTATCCATTTCAGATATTGAGTTGAGTTTTCAGATTTGAGATTGAGTTTGAGTTGAGTTGATTTGAGTTGAGTTTTGAGATTGGGAGTTGAGTATAGAACATATTGAGTCTCTAACAATTCTCTTTATGCTTCTATGAGTTTGAAAAATCACATTGGGTCTCTAACAATTCACCTTGTGATTTCCTACTAAGAAAGTTTTTCTTGGTGAGCTTGCTAAGGTTTTGGACAGGTTTCGGTGGGGACTTGTGAGCAGGTTTTGGACAGTTTTGGTGGGGACTTGTGAGCAAGTTTTGGACAGGTTTCGATGGGGACTTGTGAGCAGATTTGGACAGGTCCTAGCAGAGGACTTGTGAGCTGAGTTTTGATAGTTCTATCAGAGAACTTGAGGATAGAGGAGCACTAGTTCTTTGAGAAGAACCTGAGGATAGATTTGGCAAGTCTTTGAGAAGGCTTGTGTGTAGAGGATTGATTTGTTCAAGTGTTGGACAGATCTGACAGATAGAGGAAGACTTGTACTAGACCGACTGACTATGTTTGGTACAGGTTGCTGAGCTATGGACGTGATCATAGAAGGCAGAGGTCTCTTAGGCTAAGCATTGAGGATAGGAGGTCTTCGGTGGAAAGGAGTTCCACGTGATGGCAAGAGGTAGAGGCAGTTGATCTTCTGAGGGATCATTTCTAGAGTAGAGGGGAAGGTATCTCCTTTGAGCAAGAGGCTCATAAATTTAGATTGAGGGGAAGGTATCTCCTTTGAGCAGAGGCTCATAAATTCAGATTGGGGGAAGGTATCTCCTTTGAGCAGAGGCTCATAAATTCTGATTGGGGGAAGGTATCTCCTTTGGGCCGAGGCTCATAAACATTGTAATTGGGAAGGATTCCCAAAGAACTTTGAGATAACTTTTAGAGAAAAGTTTTGTGGACGTAGCCCAGCCATTCTGGGTGAACCACGTTAAAATTGGTGTCACTTTGTGGATGATATTGTGCATTGCTTTGATATTGCTTTGGGTATATTGCTTTACTATTTTGAAGTATAAAGGAAAAAGTAAAAAGAGGTCTTATATTGTTCACCCCCCTCTCAGTATAAGCTTGTGTTCTTCAATTGGTATCAGAGCAGGTGCCTTCGAAAAGTTTAACAGCTTGAAGGAAAAGCTAGTAAAGAACACAATGGATCATTCAAGTAGTAATGCAACACCTATTCTTGATGGGTCAGATTTTGGTCTTTGGAGTGCAAGGATGAAGGTTCATCTAATGGCACTTGGTAATGAGGTATGGGAAGTGATTGAAGATGAGTACACTATTCCTGTACATGGTCCTAATACTAAAGAAGAAAGGCTCCTACATCACAACAATTCAAAAGCAATGAATGCAATCCTGAAAGGGCTTACAGAAAGCAGATCTCACCAAAGTGATTCACTGCAAGACAACTAGTGAAATGTGGAAACAATTGAAGGTGGTTCATACAGGTGATACAAATGTCAGAAAAGCCAAGTTGAGACACTTCAAAGGTATGTTTGAACAACTCAAGATGAATGATGATGAAAATATTAGTGACTACATGCTTCGTATGGATGAGGTTGTTAACTCCATGAAAGACTTAGGTCTTGAGCTTGCTGAAAATGATGTTTGTGATAAGATTTTAAGATCTCTTCCTAATAGATTTAGTGAAAATATTTCTGCTATTGAGGAAGCTAAAGATTTGGATAAGTTGAAAAAGGATGAGCTCCATAGTATACTTGCAAGCATTTGAGTTGAGAACTCAAGTGAAGGTTGATGTCAAGAAAGAGGCAGCTTTCAAGGCTACCAAGGAATCCAAGGGTAAACAACTTCAAGATAGTGATGAGTCTTCTAGTGATGAAGAGGCATATTACAGCAAGAAAGGCAAGTTCTCTAGAAAACACAAAAGTATGAAAAATATAAGATGTTTCAATTGTGGAAAGTTTGGTCATTATGCTACTAACTTGACTGTTCCCAAGAATGAAAGTGATGAAGATAAACAAGATTCTAAGAGCAAGGATTCTGAAAAGCACAAGCATCACAGGAAGATCAAAGATGAGCACAACAATCAAGGAAAGAGGTATTCTCACAAGCACAAGAAGAGTTTCTACCTAGACAAAGCAAGTAAGTGTTCTAGTAGTGATAGTGAAAGTTCTTCAAGTGATAATGAAAATGAGATGTTGTTCATATCGAAAAAGAGGAAGAACCGAAACATAGATTCATTATCATGAAATGTCTTAGATGTGGAAATTTTGGTCACCTTGAGGATGATTGCACAAATAATGATTTGGTTTCTAGTATGTATGAGGATGCTTCAGAAAACTATAAGGAAGATGCATGTATGGTTTTTGAAAAGGGTAGCACCTCTAGTGATAAGAAATCTGAAAAAGGCTTTGATGATTCAAAAGGCAATCAAATAAAGGATCTTGAAAGTGAACTTATTAGTGCTCTTAGTGCTTTGAAAAAGGAAAGAAAGAAGAATGCTAGACTCAAGGATAAGTTAGATGAATGTTGTATGGAGAGAGATGATCTTATAGAAAGTCTTGACTTCTCTATAGCTAAGACACAAGAACTCAAGGATGAGTTAGAGTCTAAGGTTCTTGAGTATAGTGAGTTAGAACAGAAAATGGCTTCTTTGAAAGAGGAAACTAAAGAGTACAAGGATAAGCTTTACAGGTTTCAAGATAGCTCCAAAAAGGTTAAGTCACTCATCAAAGGTCAAAGAAAGACAACAGATAAAACAGGCCTTGGTTTTGTTAAGCCACACAAGGAACAAGTTGGAGAGTCTAGTAAGAGACTCCAAAAGGAAGAGAGTTCTGATGAGGAAAGTACTTCGGAAAAGGAGTCCTTGAATGATAGATGCACAAAAATAGAAAACAGAATTCAGAATGAGAAGAAGAAGTTTTCAGGACCCAAGAGGTCAAATAAAGGAAAGTTTCAAGGCAGATGTTTTGCTTGTCACAGGTTTGGTCACATGGCTTCACATTGCATGGCTCAAGTGAAGAAGGTAAATGACAATTTCAGAAGTGCTAGTTTCTTTCAAGGGTATTGCTACTCTTGTAAATAGTTTGGGCACAAGGCAGCCTATTGCAAGGTAAATAACAGGAACAGGTTTGATCAAAATAGGTTTGGTCAGAATACGTTTGGTCAAAACAGGTTTGGCCAGAATAGGTTTGGTCGTAACAGGTGGATTCAAAGATCAGGTTTACCTCAGAGAAACAACATCGTCAAGTGTTTCAAGTGCAACAATGAAGGTCACATAATCGACAAGTGTAGAGCTGAAATTCCAGAATACAGGAATAGGAACAATGGCATGATCGGGTCCAAGGATCAAGGCATGGACAAGAACAGGGATGAGAACAAGAACAAGAACAAGTGACAAGAACAGGAATATGGACAAAGAGTTCAAGAGAAGGCCCGACAAGGAAGTTATAGACGCCGATGATGATCGGTGCCTAATGGGAGTTTTACTCCCACCCCAGAATTAATCACCTCATCAGGAGGTGGGGGAGGGACTAAGCTAAGAGGCTCATTCTTAGTCCCGAGCCCCAAAGGTGGCCCTTTGCCATTGATGACAAAGGGGGAGAGATATGAGTAAGGGGGAGAGCTTCAAAGTGAAGAGGAAAGCTTCAAGTCATGGGGAGCAAAACTTCAAAGGAAGATTCTCGCTTGTGGGCACAGCTTCTCGCTTGTTAGCACAGTTGGTTTCAGTTTTGGCTCTTGAGAAGTGTTTTCAGTAAAGGTTTGCCATCAATGACAAAGGGGGAGATTGTTGGCAATTTTGGGTACTTTGGGTACATTGCCTTTGCTCAAGTGTATAAGTTGTCATTGATGTCAAGAAGCTCTTGAAGGAATTTGATTTGATGTCAAATAATTTGTTTTGATGAAGGTTACGGCATGATAGTTTCAAAGGTCTTTTGCAAACCCCAAGTTGGCAGGTTTAAAGATTACATGTGGATGCATTGGTTTAATGCATTTGGGTCCAGGAGGAAGTATTTATTTAAATAATTAAAAACCTTGTTAAGGTTCCATTTAATTATTTTTAAATAAATAAATTATTATTTGCAATGGGTTCTCCTAATCCATGGCGCAAATGTTTTAAGTTTGTGGGCGCTAGCCAAAGACCTCCGTCGACGTGTTAAACTCCTCGCCGACGTCAAAGAGCTTATGGTAAATTGCATATAAATCTCCCTCAATGAAAAACAAAGATTTATCCCATCCGAATTTTGAAAGGTGTCGCTCGCTGTGAATTCGTCTGTGTATTCGCCATTTTTCGTGGATCCGTTGTTCGTTTGTCTGCACTCGTCGTTTGTCGAATCCGCCGTAAAGTTTATTGTCGTCGTGTCACGGCAGAGGAAAGGAAGGGACTGTTGTTTCATTTTATCCCTGGTGCAGAAGGATCAAGGTTAACAGCGTGAGGTTTAAATCTCACCGGGTGCCTTTGGCGCACCGGTAGCGGCTAGGCTATTGGCGCGCTACCCGAACGGGAGGTTCCGCGTTCGAATATCGCGAAAGGGTTTTTCGTCGTGAAGTGGACGCAGCGGGTGGTGTTAGAATTCATGCACAATTTCTCCATAGCGATTTTTGATGTTGGCTAAGGTATTTTCGAAATTAATTTTTGCTAAGTGTTTTTGCGGATGGAGGAAGTTTGTTAGAGGGAAAAACAGCTTAGGAGTTATAAGGAGTTTAAAGCTTGTTTGTATTTTGATAAAAGATTCTTTTTGAAGATGTTGTTGAAATATCTTATTGCATTCTTATGAGAGATAAATTTTATTTGTGATAAGACTATAAGGGAGAAATAAGGTGTATAAGGGTTAAATCTTTCTTGTAATGTTGAGAGTGCTTTTGGTTGTTTATGGAAATGAAAGCATGATGTTTTAAGGTCAATTGCTTCTTGTGTGAAGTTGTGAAACCTTAAGTGGGCAGCTTTGAGATTGACATTTGCTTTCATTAAATTGGTAATAATCAAGCTATTCTTTACTTGGTTAAAGTGTTGAGCTTACTCCTTTGTTGATGATTTGAAAAGTTGTGTGTGCTATTGTGAGTTGAGTTGGTGGATGCTTTTGTTCAAACAATATTGGAGAGAAAAGGAGTTCTACTTGTTTCCTTTTCTCGATGTTGATTGTGATATGCTTCAAGGTTGTGTTTTGAGCTGAATGGTGTTGATTGAACCTTGTTTGATGAGCATTGTTGTTGAAGCCCTAATTGATGGTGAAAAGAACATGAGTATCATTGTTATGTGATTCTTTGCATAGTTGGCAATTGTTGGAGTTTCATGTTCTTGAAAGAAAGCATTCTATCCTATCCATTTCAGATATTGAGTTGAGTTTTCAGATTTGAGATTGAGTTTGAGTTGAGTTGATTTGAGTTGAGTTTTGAGATTGGGAGTTGAGTATAGAACATATTGAGTCTCTAACAATTCTCTTTATGCTTCTATGAGTTTGACAAATCACATTGGGTCTCTAACAATTCACCTTGTGATTTCCTACTAAGAAAGTTTTTCTTGGTGAGCTTGCTGAGGTTTTGGATAGGTTCCGGTGGGGACTTGTGAGCAGGTTTTGGACAGGTTCCGATGGGGACTTGTGAGCAGTTTTGGACAGGTTTCGATGGGGACTTGTGAGCAGATTTGGACAGGTCCTAGCAGAGGACTTGTGAGCTGAGTTTTGATAGTTCTATCAGAGAACTTGAGGACAGAGGAGCACTGGTTCTTTGAGAAGAACCTGAGGACAGATTTGGCAAGTCTTTGAGAAGGCTTGTGTGCAGAGGATTGATTTGTTCAAGTGTTGGACAGATCCGACAGACAGAGGAAGACTTGTACTATACTGACTGACTGTGTTTGGTATAGGTTATCGAGCTGCTGTGGACGTGATCATAGAAGGCAGAGGTCTCTTAGGCTAAGCATTGAGGACAGGAGGTCTTCGGTGGAAAGGAGTTCCACGTGCTGGCAAGAGGTAGAGGCAGTTGATCTTCTGAGGGATCATTTCTAGAGCAGAGGGGAAGGTATCTCCTTTGAGCAGAGGCTCATAAATTTAGATTGAGGGGAAGGTATCTCCTTTGAGCAGAGGCTCATAAATTTAGATTGGGGGAAGGTATCTCCTTTGAGCAGAGGCTCATAAATTCTGATTGGGGGAAGGTATCTCCTTTGGGCCGAGGCTCATAAACATTGTAATTGGGAAGGATTCCCAAAGAACTTTGAGATAACTTTTAGAGAAAAGTTTTGTGGACGTAGCCCAGCCATTCCGGGTGAACCACGTTAAAATTGGTGTCACTTTGTGGATGATATTGTGCATTGCTTTGATATTGCTTTGGGTATATTGCTTTACTATTTTGAAGTATAAAGGAAAAAGTAAAAAGAGGTCTTATACTGTTCACCCCCCCTCTCAGTATAAGCTTGTGTTCTTCATATTTATTATTGTAATATTAAAGGTGGTTAGATAAGGTCTAAGGGTGAAAAAGGAAAATATCTAGGCCCAAAGGAAATAATATTATAATATTAAGGTTTAAAAATAATGCCTAAGGTTATTTATAAATTATTTATAATATTTATTATAATTAATTTATAAAATAAATTAGTTAAACCCTAAGTTAGGGTTGGGCACAACAAAATTTAAATAAATTTTCCCTTTCCGAAGTTCGAATAACAAAGGAGTATGGTATTTATACCATAAGGCTTGTAACATTATGGCAAGTCTTCGAATTATTGCATGTGCAAATATTGGCTAAGGTTTTGATGTGAATTCGTGAGCACATAAGGCAAGAGGCTTTTATTTTTTAAAAAGTGGCAGAAATTGTGGAGGTTAAATCAACTAAGGCTTAAAGCCTTATCACCAACCATGTGGTTGGGCTAGTAGCAAGGCATGGCAATGTAAAGCATTGGGTGAGTGGAGGTCTCACATTCGAGTCTTGACGAAGGGGCAAAGGTTTTGATTTTGGTTTTGGTGCCAAGTGGAGGAACAAAGTGCACGAGGCGATTTTACGTCTCAAGTGAGCACCTAGCTCATGTGGTGGTTAGGCCAAAACTAGGGTGCTAGAAACAACATGACATGGGATCAAATCCCACCGAGGCAGCACATGCAAAAGGTATTTAAATTTTTAAATTTTATAATTTGTGCTTGGTCTAAAGTTGTATGGTATGCGCCTTGTGGAGATATAAGGTGGTTGAAATAAATATTATTTTTGCCATGGTTGAAGGTGTTGAATGATTTAAATTTTGATTTAAAAAGTGCATTGGAATATTTTTGAATGGTGGTGATAATTATTTTGAAAATGCATTTTTGAGTAGGGAGATATAAGGACTCTATGCATTAAAATTCTTGAAGTGAATTATTGTGAAAGTGAGTTATTGGAATATTTGCTAATTATATTTTGAGAAGTTTGGAGATTAGAAGGTGTAATTGAGACTTGATATTTTTGTATGGTGAAATAACTATCGAGGAGAACACTTGTGTGGATATTTTGAGATAGGTTGTTGCTATCTAACCTTGAAATTGGCAAAGAGGATTTGATTGTGATTAAGATAGGTTTTGAAGACATATCTTCATCAAAACAAAAGGTATGGGCACATCATCCTTATGAGTGAAATATTGTTGGTTTAAATGTTGTAAAATACAAAGTTGGAGTGAAAAGGATTGTTTGATAAGCATTGTTGGAAATGTTTGAGTGAGTCTTCATATGCATGATTGGTGAATGTTTATGAGAACAATAGAGTTAGATATTGCAGATTGTTTGAGTTAGGGTTTGTGAAAGAACATGATTATTATTGTTATGTTAGATTGAGAACTATCTTGAGCTAGGGTTTGTGAAAGAACATGAGTATCATTGTTATGTGGGACTGGAATCATCTTGAGACAAGGTTTGAGATCCATAGTATGAGTTGTTGGAAGTATAGTGAAACACTTGGTTAGGGTTTTTAAGAAAGTTGTGTTTCATTGAGTAAATGTTTGAGTGAATTTGGATGAGCATTATTGATTGAAATCATTGGAATTATAGTTCAAGTGTTGTAAAACAAATTATACTTTATTTTTTAATTGATTTGAAAAAGAGTTTGAAAGTGATAGAGTGTTTTGTTGGGTACAAAACCTAGTGAGTGTGAAACATATTGAGTATTTAATAATTCTCTATATGTCTCTGTGGTTAGACAATATTCTGAGTGAAACTTGTTGGTGTGTTAAAAAGGTTTTATGAAAGAGATTGAATTAAGTTTTGTATGCAAGTTTTGCAATTATTTAAGATTTTATAAAATCTTAAGGACAGAGTTAAGCAAGATTTTGTGAAAGCTTGTGGGCATATTTGAGTAAGTCCTAGAGGGGACTTAAGGAAATAGTTGAGTAAGCTTTTGTGAAATCTTAAGGATAGATTTGTGTGAGATTTTGTGAAAGCTTGCAATAATATTTAAGGTAAGTCTTGGTGAAGCTTGAGCTGATTTGAGGTAAGTCTTGAGAGGACTTTTTGAGAATATTTGAGGCAAGTATTGGTGAAGACTTGTTGAGTTGATTTGAGGCAAGTCTTGGTGAAGACTTGTTGAGCAGATTTGAGGTAAGTCTTTGAGAAGACTTGAGAGAAGTTTGATTGATTGATTTGTTCAAGATTTGTGTTAAGGCTTGGAGAAGATCCGAGTAGAATTGATTGATTGATTTGTTCAAGATTTTTGTTAAGGCTTGGGGTAGATCTAAGAAGAGTTGATTTGTGATTTGATCAAGATTTATGTTAAGGCTTGAGGACAAATTTGAGGATATATTTTGGTGTATATTTGAGGGTATATTTGTGCCAGACTAGATACATATTTGTGAGAAGATCTGTGCTAGACGGAGGACAGTGTTTAGTACAGATTTGAGACAAATATTGAGCAGATCTGAGAGCAATATTTGGATGTGATAGAGTAGAGGATAGTAGTCTCCAGTGGATAGAGATCCATTAGCCAGGGAAATAAGGATAGAGTCTTCAGTGGAGAGAGATCCACAAGCCAATGTAGTGGGGGAAGAAGTCTTTTAAGAATATCACCATCCAGATAAGAGGAGAAAGAGTTCTCTTGTAGATAGAGATCCACAAACCAACAAAGGGGATTGGTTTCCACTAACTTGATTAGGGGATTGGTGTCTCATTTGGACAAAGGTCCATAAAAATTGTAATAGGGAAGGATTTCCAAGATATTTTTTGAGAAAATTTTAGTAAAATATTTTCTCTATGGAGTAGCCCACATTGGGTGAACCACGTTAAATTGGTGTCTTTGTTGTGTGTGATAATTTGTGCATTGCTTTGATTACCACTATTGATATTGACATTGATATATTGGATAACATTGTTTGAAGAAGAAAATTAAATTTTGGTCTTATACTATTCACCCCCCTCTCAGTATAAATTGTATTCTTATTTTTAAACCTTAATATTAATATAAAACTCACAAGATCAAATTCACATGATCAAATATGAGATAACCACAATATAGTAAGATCAATATAATGATGTAAGTAGAATAATATGAGCCAATTAATATGTAAATCAAGGCTTTTAATATATCAAATAACATTCATTAATAAGAAAAAATATGAATGTAAATAGCCTAAATCATACATGTATAAAGCATGTAGCACGACTTACAATATTAATTTCTCAAAATGTATGCACACTTAATTACTCCTCTTTCTCTTACAAATATGAAACTTGACTCTTGATCATTACAAATATGATATTGATAAATTATTCTCCATATGTATAATGATACTCTATGGAGAAATATACAACGATTGTAGAATGACTTTGGATACTAGACTATTCCTTTCCTTATGCCAAGTCTCATGACTTTCGGTTTTTCTACTTGACACTTGCATACACATGACTCTATATTGTATGCACACCTAGACATGACTCTTTATTTAGCATACTCTAATATAAATACCCTTTTTCACACTTACATAAAAGACACTTGTGCACATATACTCATATTACACTTGCATACTTATTGACATGATACTTGTGCATTTCTTGCACATACACACTTACATAACACTTGTGCATTTCTTGCACATTATTACATTACATAAAATATTACTCACACTCTAATATAAGACTCAACCCTAGTCTAATATTTACAAGGTGTACCATGAAGGTACCATGGGGGTACATTAGCATGTACCAAATAATATAATATACTTCAAAAAATTCATTGGCCATCCAAAAAAGTGGTGTAAGATGTAGATCCAAGAGGCTAAAAGAGATTTTTTCTTTTTGTTGTAAATTTTAAAGCTAGTTTTAATTACATAAAAGGAAAAGAGGGTAAAACCCTTCATATAAGTAGGATCCATGGTCTGATTTATAATATATTTTGGCCATTTTGAGAAATATTATATGTATGTTTTTGATTGCATTTATGACATTTTAATCACTAATAGAAAACTATGAATGATGCTTGTGTGTCAATTATGTCTTCTCTCTTGACCTATTAAAACATGGATAAATGGTGTTTGTGGCCCTATATTGTCACCTAATATTAGTCCTCTTTTTGATCAATTTGCATGTTTAATGAATGTTGATCACACCATTGTTATTTGATTGCATCTTAATGGTTCCATTGATCACACATCCTTTTTGCAATCTCAATTGTATTTTTTAAGTGAAAAGGTAAAAATTATATTAATAATAATTAAATTACATTGCTGAGTTTTATTTTTTGCCTTGCTTGGCTAGCTTCATGATACATATTAAATTTTTTCTCTTATACATCCAATTTTCTACATACCTTAATCTTTGAAGAGGGATTCTTTTAACTTTTACTTTCCATCCTCATGATATGATCTTCTATTTGTTAGTATTTCATCCTATCATGATCCAACTCATTTGTTTGGATCCTTGTATACCTTGATGTCTTGTGCTCCCTGGGCTTGCATGACTTGGTTAATTTCCCATTTTAGAGTGTTCCAAATTTCCTCCTCCTCTAGTATCTAGGATTCTAGCATTTTCACCTCTAGTGTTTCTACTATCTTCCTGGTTATGATATTATAGGTTCTCTCCATTGGTTTTAATTCTTCTTTGAAGGTTCTATTATTCCTTTCCAACCAAAGTTACCACCAAATGAATCCCATATCGATATCCCAAGCACATTTGATCTTCTTCAATATGAATCTATTGGACTTCCAATAATCCCAAAAGTATTCCATAGTGGATATTGGGTTACTCATTTAGTTGAAGGTATTATACCATTGCTACTAGACTATTTAAGCATATGAGCATGTGAATAGGAGATGGTAAATTGTATCCACTTCATTGTTACACATTATACATCATTTTGGACCTTTAAATCCTCTCCTACACAAATTTCCTTGAGTTAAGATACTATTGTGGGCAACCTACCAAGAAAAATAATTTATTTTAGTTCATATTTTGGGTTACCACAACCCTTTCCAAGGGAGATGTTTAAAGGCTTTAAAGGTTGAAGAGATGGATTTATAACCCTCTTTGATTGAATAAACCCCAAGGCTATCGAATCCCTAGGCTATCATATCTTATTCTATTTTTCTTAACCAAGGTCTATTGATTAGGATTCTATGCAACTTTTTCTCTCCTCCTTCCATCATTCACATGGCCATTCCTCAAGAGGTCGCCATAGGTGGTGCCTTGGATTTTGGTTATTCGGTAGTTTGAGATAGTGGCATACTTTATACCATCCTTGATCATGAAGTTCCTTTTTAATATTGGCTAGATGGGGATAATGATTAGCTATGGGAGGATATATATCCCATGAGTTTTCCCATAGCTTGGCTTTCCTTCCATTCCCTAATTCCTAGAATAATCCCTTCTTGATGAGGGGGATCACTTTCTTTAGAGCCTTCCAGATTTGTGAGCCTTCTCCATAAATTGGAAGGTGAGCAAGTTCTTCTTCCGTATGAGAGGGGAAGTATTTCTTTAGCAGTATATTAGACCATAATTGGTCTGGGTTGGATAGCCATATCCAATATAGTTTTTTTGAGCAATCCTTGGTTACTTGTTATTTTTTCTTGAATTGCAAGACCTCTAGCTTCTTTTGGTTGACATGCTTTTTTCTAGCTGATTAGTGCCATTTTTTTGTTTTCTTTTGACCCTAACCACAATAATATTCACATAATTTTGTCTAGGTCTTTCAGAACACTCTTTTGTGTTGCTAAAACTAAGAATTTATACATAGACAAGACTTGAAGAACTGCTTTTAACAATATCACTCTACCTCAAAAACTTAGCCCTCTATTAATCCAATGTGTTAGCTTGGAAATATTTTACTATTAATTATTTTCTAATCCTTAGATTTAAGGATATTTTTTGAGAAGGGATATCCCTAAATATTTGAGATAAGGAGAGACTTCCTAGAATATTAGGATTTGGGATATCCACTTCTAAACTCTTCCTTTGATATTAAAGAGTACTACCTTGGATTTATGTTCATTAATTAATTGACTAGTGGCTTTTATGTAGTAGTCTAGAAGGTCTCTTATTCTGGATACTTCCTGGAATATTGCTTTCCCTAAAATTCCGATATAATCCATGAAATGGAGATGGGTTAGATCAAATCATGGACCGATACTTATTACTGAGATGATATTTTATGTTTTCCTTTTCTTTATGAATATTCCTAAACCTTTTGCATAAAGGATGAAAAGATATGGAGATATTGGATCTCCCTATCTGATTTCTCTTAAGGATCAGAAGGGATGAGACAAAATTTTATTGATAAGAACTGAGAAGGATGTCGAAGAGACATATTCCAATACCCATAAAATTTATTCCTACCGAAAACCAAATTTTCCTAGAGTATTTTCCATGAAATCCCAGCTGTCTAGGCTTTGAATTAGTCTAGATTTAAGAACATTCTTTTATTATTTTTTTTTTTGAGAGAGTGGAAATATTCTTGAGCTAGGATGATGACCTGTAAAATCTATCTACCTTGTACAAATCCTCCTTGTTCAAGATATATTATTCTTGTAAGAATTTTTTTAAGCCTCTTTATCATTAGTTTGGTGATGATTTTATAGATGACATTGCATGGTGCAATGGGGAAATAGTTTGTAATGTCCTTCATCTCACTTCATTTCAAGATCAGGGCTAGGTGTGTATGGTTTAGGTCTCTAAGAATTTTTATGTTGGATCAAACTTCATTGATTGCTTTGGTAACATCCAAGGCTATAATTTCCTAGAAGGCTTTGAAAAATTCAATTGGGAAACCATTTGACCTTGGTGATTTCCTATATCTTTAACTTTCCCTTGAGTGATTAATTTTTCGAGGTCAATATTTTGGTTTTGGTTTACCATTTTAGGAATGTTATCCAATATTTCCTATTGGTGGTGAGAAGAAATATTTGGATCTATAGAAAATAAAGAGCTAAATAAATTATTTGCTAGATCTTGCATACCTATTATAGTAGATATTGTATATCCTTGGTCATTGTGAAGAGCATCCATCCAACTATGGAGATTATGAACTGAGGATGAATAATAGAACTTTTTATTATGATCTCCTTCTTGTAGCCATGTTATCATTGCACTTTGTTTCCAATAAGCTTCTTCCTTCTTGTCTATCTCTTCCTCTTTCTTAAGTAGGTTTGCTTTTTGGGAGAGTAATTCTTTAGATATGGGCCTAGATATAATTTTGACAACTACCTCTTGAATGTTAGCTATAATCATTGCACATTATTTTGGAAGTATGTGCCCTAAAGGTAGCTACAAGTTTTCAATATTTGTCTAACATTCTTGAATTGCATATGGATTTGAAATTATGTCATGCCATGTGTTGGTTTCCCTTGTTGTCACCATTGTGACACTAGGTGAAGGAGGTATTAATTTTGTAGCCAAAAGTTTCTAAATTTAATGGATTTTGTGTCTATGGAGAGACTATCTAGAAAGTGTTGAGAGGCCAAATAGTTCAGGATCTTTAAACAACATTTCCAAAGGTGAAAGACCTTATCCCCAACTAAAAATTAGTATATTCTAGACTTAATAGTATGTCCCCATTTTCTTTTATTTATCCAGTATTGTTGTAGCCTATTGGAGGAATATAGATAAGATCCAAATAAATTTCTTGAGCTATGAGGAGTCTATATTTGTCATTTAATTGTGTTGTACCCCATTCTTGGTCATTGACTAACATTTTGGTATTCATGTCACCTCCCATGATCTATTGGTCTTCTAGGTAATCTTCTCATATGACTTGGATTGATTTCCATTAGAATTTATGTTCTCTAACATGTTTCATTCCATAGAGATTGATGAACATCCATATCTTCCCTGAGTTTCTATATTTTAATCTTGTAATTATTTCTCCTTTTGTAGTTGCTAAGATTATTTCTTGAAATGTGGCTTTGTCCCATAAGGTTATGATCCCACCCGAGAGGCCATGTAAGGATTGGATCGAGTAATCAAACTATTTCCAATGCTTACTAAATATTATTTTCACTATTTCAAGAGAGCTTTTAGTTTCCTGCACTAACATTACATCCAGGTGAAATTCTGATAACATTTTATTAATAGCAAATTTTCTAGGGCGGCCATTTAGTCCCCTTAAATTCCATGTATATATAATCAGAGAACCAATATTATGGAAGTTTGCTATCAATATTACCAGTATTGATTCTCTTAGTTGTTCTCCCTATTGTTGGAACTTTTCCTTGTTCGATTTCCTTCCAACTCCATAAGAGATGGCTTTCTTATATCACTTCTCTATTTGCCTTATCCCTAGGGTTAGATTTTATTTGTACTTATTTGCTAGTCCCATTATCACATCCTATGGTTGGATATTATCTTGATTGTGCACAATAAATGCCTTTGACAATTCTTGGTTTGAGGACTAATTGATGGGTTTCTCTTGATCATATTAAGTATCAGAAGGTGATTTTTGAGAATCAAATATTAGGTTGGGATTGGGGAAGAGGCCCTTAGACTCCCCTTGTTTGGCCTTATCTACCAATGCTGATGAGGGGTGAGAGGGTTTGGGTGGATTAGATGTGATATTTTCTAGACCAGGGATAAAAGGAGGTTCCTCAACTAATGAATCTTCTTTCTCCATTAGATCATCGAGTCTTAAAAACTCATATTTATTATATGAGGCCCTCCAATTTGATCAAGTAGTATGATTTCCTATTTTCAATTGGCTCTTTCCTTGATATTGAGTGCTCAATTTTGAATTCCTCCTTATGATTGTTTGAAAACTTTCTAGAGTCTCCTTTTGAACTGGATGTTTTAAGGCTTCTAAACTTGGTTGTTGTGTTTCTTCAACCATTGCGGCAATGTTGGAGAAATTTCTAACTAAATTTCCATATTCATGGCATGCTTTGCGTTGAAAAGGAACCGATTCATAGTCCACCTACTACCACCAAGTATTACTTCCCACTCATAGCTCAATTTTTGCCAAAAGTAGTTTGTCCAAGTTTATTTCCACACATATCATGGCATAAGTTGTCAATCCCCTTCTATTGATTCCATGGATCATCCTATATAGATTTCTAAAATACTCCCTATCGTCACTAGGATATCACCCCTCCAAAATTTCAAAGGTAGGGCATAGAGCTTGAGCCATATGAAATTCATTGATGGTTCAATCCAAGGATCAAATGTCAATTTCCACAGCTACATAAAGAGGCCAATTGGCCCGATGTTGTAGGATCCTCACTCAAAATCCTTATTTTTATCCTAGATTAAGATGAATTGTACAAAAAATTAACCATTGGGTAGAAGGATGATTTCCAATTCTCCTTGAGGTTCCCAATGTTTCATGCCTAGTTGTAGAGAAATCAATTTGATAGTCTTAAACCTATAAATTTGTAGATGAGGGAATGGATGGATATATAGACTATGTCTTTTACTATCAGTTCTTCAATAATTTCTAATACTAGTGTGGAATCAGTTTGGGTAAGATAGCCATTTCACCTCGTTTGCTCCACTTCCTTCTCTTTTCTCTTCGTAGGGTCCCACATATTTTTGTGTGCTTGAGCTTTGTTGTTTATCAATTTTCCATTTTTACCTACAATAGATCATGTAAAGGTTTGCACATAAGGCATATCTTCAAACATATAAGAACCTCCTTCTCAAGCACTTTTATCAACTTGGGTTCTTGAAAAGGAAGCTCTACAGGTGCTACAATTCTTATTGCCCAAAATGAGATTCTTGAAGGATCTGTGAGGCTCCTATGTTGAGGAGGAGGAATCCATTTGTGATAAAACCCCTGACATGGTTCCTCCAAAAGGTCCCAAGAGACCTTTATTGGTTTAAAATCCCAATAGGCTAGGGTTTACAGTCTTTCGGTAGTCTAAAAAATCCTCCTTGTAATCTTAGTTGTATTTACTTTTATGCACTTTGCTTTCATTATCTTGCATCATTACCTTCACTAATATTGTTTTTCTTAATTTAGTTTAGATAATGGTAGGTTAGTGAGGATTTTGTCCCAATATAGAGTTGAGATAACTTAAATATCACCTCCTCCAATTGTTAATGTGGAGCACAAGCATAGATATGATTATATGCTTGGTGTAATCAACAACTATATACTTTTATTTTAGTGTGTTTGGGGTTTCTACATGTGATGGAAAAACATCATTGTCCTTTGTAGAGATATGCCTAAATCCTTCTTTCTTAAATATATATAAATAATATAAGGGTTTTCTAGAACATAAATAGATTTACCTACTATTAGACAAGATTTAAAAATTTAATAAAAACGTAAATCTAATAAAACTACAAACCATGTACACTAATAAAGAGACATGGAAATTAGCTACAAAATGCAACATGTAAAATATAGATATGAACCAAGTAAAGACCCTTAATAAATTATCCTATATTTTCTTGCATACTTTTGATGGCCACATTAATTAAAATTGAAAGTGTTTTCTATTGGGTTAGAAAGGTATAATACTATTTACCATTAGGTACAAGAGTGAATCTCTTTGACTTGGGTTGTGGTAAGGAACTAAAGTGGAAAGTGGTAGATAATGTTAGGAAAAACCTATTAAATGTAAGCATAAACACAATAAAATGTAGGAACTCTAAAAAATAGAAAAAGAAAATAACATAAGTGCTTAAGAAAATAACTGATAAAAAATATAGTCAACTTTTATTACTTAAGAAAAACAAATATTGCAGGCCTATTTGAGGGGACAACCTCCTTGGAAGCAAAGATTTGATACAAATTGAAAATTAATATGAGATACATTTTACTCCCACCCATGCCCTTGTATAGAATCTTATTTACCCTAATCGTAATGATTAAGGGTCAGTCCACATGCAAGAGGGGATACAAGATACTAAATCCTACATGCAATAAAAGTAATGGTTACATCATAACTAATTTCTACTTATAATGAAATTGGTAGTTACATCATAATGGGCCCTTACACACTAGGTGCTCAAGGTGCAACATACTAGACAATTAGATAATGATGATTGTGTTAGTATATGTCCTTAACATGTCCTTCCCCTTCAAGAAGCCATATCTTCAAAGCTTGAGGTGAGAAAATTGCTATTGGAGTTGATGGAGTGGCTCCCAAGTGATAATTTTTAGCTACAATCCCCACCATTGTATTAAAATATCAGTGTGTGGTTGTGCATGTACACCAATTCAAAATACTCATAGATTCTAAGATGACTAAGACTTTTGCATCCATCTAGTATGGGATGGATTGAGCCCATACACAGTTGCTGGGAAACTCCCTTAAAGAGGAGACATGGAAAACTAAATGTATCATGAAGGAGGGTGGTTATTCTATCTCGTAGACCATAGGGCCAATCTACTAGAGCATTTTATATGGTCCATAGAATTTAGATGCTAGATTTTAGCTACCATAGTTTTTTAATAATGATTGTTTATATGTCTATAAGCATAATAAAACCATGTTCTTGATGTTAAAATTACACTTTAAATGTTGTTAATTAGCCTATTGTTGCATACAGTTTTGTGCCATAGTCAAATTATCTTTGAGATGCTAGAGTAGTTGTGCATGTTCTTTGAGAGTGGAGTCCAATGCTTGAACCTTAGAACTACTTGAGATGTATTATAAAAGTGATGGTGGAGGGTGTTCATAAATTGCTTCATATGGTGTCATCTTGGTGGAGGAGTGATAAGAAGTATTATACCACCACTCGGTTAATGGAAGCCATTTGACCCAATGAGTCAATTAGTTAGATGCAAAGCAATTGAGATAAGTTTCTAAGCACTTGTTAACAATTTTAGTTTACCCATTTGTTTATGGATGGTATGCCAAGATCATCTCAAGTTGTTTTGTGTAGCTTGAATAGTTCCTACCAAAAATGACTAGTGAATGTGGGTCATAGTTAGAGACGATGTACTAGGACATGCTATGAAGGCAAAAAATACAATCAAAGAATATTTGGGTAATAATTGAGGTCTTATTATTGGTTTACAATATTCCTAGTGGTGTAATGTATGCCCTAGACTATGGATAATATTAGATGGTCAAGAGTTACTTACTAAGACAAACTTCAGAGGATATCGGTTCCTTGTGCAAATAAAAATAAAAAATGAAGAATACCAAAGATAAAAAATAAGGGTTAGAGGGAGAAAAGGGAGAGGAACATAGATTAAAATGAAAATGATATTTGGCTAACAACACTACCACATCCTATACAAAGCACACTACAACTTACCTATATATGGGGCCTAACAGACTAGTAATCAGATAAAGTGTTATAGAATATAAATTTAGCTCACATCATGCCTTGTACTACTCCAATAGCCCTTAGTGAAATTATAGACAACTATGGCCTAACAGAACATACCATTGATAGAATTTTATAGAATAAAGTTGAACCACAATAATTAAATGCTATGCATCCCTAATATTCCAATAGTTTAAAGTGATAATGAAAACATATTAGGCCTAAAAAAATAGACCACCCACAAAGATTTTATAAAAATATTTAGAGACTATAGAGCATGCATACATGAAAAAATTCAATAACACTCTATTGGATGAAGTCAAACAAGAAGCCAATTCATTAAGAAATAGAGAAAAACTGCATAAATTACAATAGGCAAACACTCAAATTGCATACCCTCATTTTGAGGAGAATTAAGTCAATTATAGTTTTTACAATGTATTCATCCTAGCTTAATCATACATAAATGTCATCTCATAGGCCTGACATATATATGCATAGCCTGGTGTGTTCTAGGTCTCAGGTATAATCAAATTTCTCAGGAGGAGTGGTCATCACTCTTTTGCTCTATCTCAACCCACTATCTTGATCCAATGGTTAGTTACATTCTTCATCAAGCATATGTATTCAGTAGAATTGAGCCTCTTGAGCACACTCAGGTTCTCCCCATTATATTTTTTTGTTATACTAGTTGTCATATTTACAAAAATATCTATTCATTATCACCAAGGGTAGCCATTAATGTTGTAGGTTTTAGGGGATTGGCTATTACTTTCATGCCTAATTGCTTTGATCCAGATAATGGAGAAATGATAGAGTATTTAGGATTCTGGCATGCATGATCCCCATTGAAAAATACTTATTGAGATGTTATTTTATATTTTTTTTTATCTAATGTCCATCATCAAGTTTTCAAAGACCTGGCCAAAGGCTTTTCTAGCATTATTTTTTTAATTATTCAAGGCACTCAACTTCCCATCCACTCAAGATTCCAATCATCAAAACTCTGACCACTCGAGCTTCTATCCATTCAAGCTTCTTTTCACTCAAGCTTCTAGCCTAATCAGAACCCTAAAGCATCTTGGATGATATTTAATTTAAAATTTATTTGACCACTTCTGGTCTAGACTCTGAATTGACCAGACTTATTTGCTTTAGCAAAATGTTTGGGTCTGGTAAGCAACATTCTCCTTTCGGTTAGTCATATATCAAGTCCAACCAAGTGTTTTACCCCCAACCTTAGAAAATATTGACAATAGTAGTGATTTAATAACTTTTTCATGGACTTGTCAATGTGGACCCAAGTATTGGCCCACAATATTGATACCTCAATATTTTTGCTTGCTTTATCCATTGGGAAAAGGAGTCAGAAGCAATGAGAGGAAGTCTAAAGGAGGATAAATGCTTGGGAGCTTAAATGAATTTAATAAGAAAATAGAATAGGTCTTAGGGTAATAAGGGTTCTATGATTTTATGTCCCCATAGGGGCTTCTAAATAGGTGTTGGAAGATGTCCTTGTTTCGACTATATCCCATATATTAGTAAAGCATGGAATTCTTAGTGATAGAAAGATGAGGAAAATTAACAAAATTGGTGGAGAATAACTAGAACCTATTATGGGTGTGGAATAATAAAATTAGGCTATTGGAATAATTAGAGAAGGCAAGGATTTAATGAGCAATTAGGGGTGAGTAGGATGAACAGAAAGAAGAAGAGAAAAGGGAAAGAAAATATGGATGAAAAGGGAGGAGGAACTAACTGGAAGAGGAAGAGAAAGAGAAGAAAGTAGTTATACCTTAATGGCGGTTCCATCTATAGATTTGTATTCCTTTTGATAATATTTTACAACTTTTCACACCAACCTCAGACAATTTTCATTTATCTCTAGCAAATTTTCCAAGCACTTGAAGCTTGGCATCCCTTGGCGATGCTTGTCACTTTCCTATTTACAATATTGTACAACTCTTCTTCATGGTGGTAGACAACTCTAGGGTATTGTGACACTTCTAAGACACCCATATCCACTTTATGCTCAAAGCTTTCATGAAGCTATTGAAGGCCTTTGTGAAAATATAACCAACTTACATATGCTTTTATAACCTTTACTGATGCCAATCACAACTACAATTCTTACTGAGCTTGCATGAATTATTGGAGTTGATGCATCGCCTCATGCCTTACCTTTTTTTAGGGCCAATATATTTTTGATATTGTAGTACTTTCCTTATTTTTTATTTATGGATGCTATATATTTGATTTTATAAAGAAGAACTCATGCTAATGGATTGATGTACCACATATCATCCTTTTATCTAAATTTGTATGCTAGTTGTGATGCTTTTGGTAGGGTGGAGTTTTTATGGTCTTATTTTTCTTTCTAATCTCATTATTTGGCCTTAATTTTTTTTATTAATAAATTTATTCTGGCTTCTAGTCCTTTCTATTGATGCTTTGCTCCTTGCTTGATTTCTAATGCTTCACAATTGCTTTCTTATGAGATTTGTCGAATATTTTCATCTATGCTAGATTGTTTTCTTTATCCATTCTGGCCTATCTGCTCTTCTTTGTTTTGGGTGAAGAAGTTAGGAAAATATACATTTCAAAATATTTTATGCCATAATTGAGGAAAAATTTTCAATCTATGGGATTTTATTAGCTTGAAACACCCATGTGTTTTCACATACTATTGATTCCTCTAAATGATTTTTGCAATTTCCATAAATTTGAAGGAAACCTCTATTTGGTCAAGTAGGCATTGACAATCTTATCAACCTCTTAGAATTTTCCCTTTTTTTTCTTTTTCTTTTGTCCTTGGGCTTCACATTTTTACCTTATTATTATTATTATTATTATTATTATTATAATATTAAAACAACAAGATATATGATGAGCTACAAACCCAATGACCAAAAGGGGGTGGGTGTATCTACTAGCCCAACTCTCAAATTGAGAGATGTGCCTACAACTACAAATTGGATGCAAACCTTACCAATGGAGGAACCATATTAGCTAACACTAGGATGGCTATTGGGTTCCTAAGTATGATAATACCTACTTTAGCTACCATTAAAAAGGTAACCTTCCAATTAGGTAAGTCAATAGATCCCCATGGCATAGGGTTTTTTAGGTTTGCTTGCAATGTTCATTTAAGGCCCTCCTTTGTGATTTGATATTTTAACAACATCAAAAATTTGGAAATTGATGGAGCTTCAGGTCTTCTCATTTTTCCTTACCTTTAAGAAAAAATATGGCACTTGTGAATGGCTCTACTTAGAGCCATGAAATATCGAGAAGAGGGGTATCCTTATATAGAATTTCCTATCTTGGAAATTTATTGAAGCTACATACCTGATCCATCCCATTTTTATCAGTTCTTCTCTAGCCAACTAATGTGAAAGGACTTTCCAATGTGGATGAGTCAGCAATCAACATGATTGTTCATCTTAAAACTCCCAATATCATGCAATTTTCAAAAAAATATCTAAGAGGAAATTATAACACTATATGTTTATACAATGTATTTATTATATTCAGTTGTATTATTTACATACCACCTATTTATACAAACTTTTGGTATGCCTTCTCATGCCAATGGTGTCAAATTTTACCACTTCATCAGAATCTACAATGACCCAACCATATAGTCTTGAATTTTCACTCTTCTCACTTGTTAGTCATTTAAAACATGTGGTTTGTTTTGATGAAGAGTTGTCATCAGGTTGGATTCAATAAGGAATGGGTTACAAAGCCTAAATGATATGTAGCATTGGAACTTAGTGAAGGCAATTTTCCTTTAGCTCGTGACTCCTTTGCTAATTTTCCAATTGTTTTGGTCTTTGTGCTAGATTGGCATCCTACTTTTCATGATTTCCTAGACTCATGCACATTGCTACCTCAAAATAGGGCATGGCAATTTCTTCAATTAACCAAAATTATTTTGCTAGCTTCCCTAGATTTTTGGCGTAGGCTTTCTAAAACATGTGACTTATTAAAACTTGAAATTGACTTGGAATACATTGGGTCCCTATATCTAAGTAAATAATTGCATTGGAGCCAAACATTGAAGACTCATCCTTCATCAAATTTTCTAGGTCTTTTGGCCATTTCTCTATCTCCACCTTGGAATGCTCCAAAAGCATTCTCAGTCATATCAATGTTTTAATCCTCATATATTTCTATGTAATAAGGGTGATTCTCTTCATAGATCCAGTCCTTCTTTCCTATGCATGGGATCACCATGTGAGTTAAATATATTGATAAATATCCCCCAAGCTTGTCCATAAGCTCTCTTGATAAACATAAGCCAAATAATCACAATAATTCCACCATTATCACCACCTGGATTGCTAAACTGTCTGGCAATTTGTGAAGCAATATTGAAATGTTTTTTACAATTCCCATGTTTTGGGTTAATTTTCCATCTAGGTGCAATTCTTAGAAACTAGCTCAAGTATATTCCAATCCCATAACATTATGAATTGCTTGAGGTATGATTGTTACAACTTTAGATCCAACCATGCAGTTGTGATCTACCCAGTCTTCCATACATAAAGAAAAATAGAAGGGTAGAGACTTAGTCTTACCTATGCCAAGGGATGGTTGATTATGTGTTATATTAAAGTTTTGGAGGGTGTTCTTACGATTTGATGAGCTTTTGAGATATGCTTCAACCAAGTCAACTTGTTTGATAATCAAAAAAGTCTCCATATTCTTTACTTCTTTCACAATGTTGTATTTAACCCTTTCCAAAAACCTTTATTTATTTTAGGTTCGTTGCTCTAACCTACTTAGGTAGTGCTCAATAAATTCTTCTCTTTGCTTATTTTTTATTAAATGGTACCACAACATTTTGAAAGTTTAATCCTTATTTTGATCTACTTGTGGTATTGATGGCTTCTGGTTGGCTACTGGTGCTACTAGTCTAGATTATTTTTTAGATTCATATAGCTCTTACTCTTCTTCTTTCCTTATTTAAGGATGTAAGGTTATTTATAATTTATTTGGATTGGTTTTCTCCTTCGGTTGCTTCATCCTTTGCTCTACATTTTCTAACTTTCATGGGTGTGGCAACAAAGCATCTTTTCCAAATCTGGAGAGCATATTGGTCAAATTAGTTGTCAAAGGTTCCTCAACTACAATACTTTATTCTATGTTTATTATTTGGGCTATAAGCTCTTTTGGTTCTTATTTTGCAACCTGAGTTGTAGCTAACAAATATTGAATCTAGTAAACTTGGTAGGTATCACCATTGTAATGATTGACAAATGTTTAACACCATCACTCGTTTTAAGATATGAATGCTTTCTATTCTTGAATTTTGACAATAGAAATATGATTTTCATCAACTAAATTAAATAGCATCACTTGATATTCTAAGTCATAGAGAGGTTTTCCCATTGATGTTCTTTAAAGCTCTCCTCAATATTATGCTACTCCAATATGGCAAGCTTGTTCGTCATGTTTTGGACTACAAATTTCAGCTCTTGTAGTTCCTTTGCTTCTAGAGTGGGTATGTTGAGTATAAAATTCATAAGAATAGAATATTGAGGATATAGTTTCAGTAATGTGGCTAGGGAAGGGAAAGACAAACTAGGGAGAGAAGCTTGTGAGCTTACTTGGTTAATCTGAGGTGCTTGTGAGCTTTCGAAATTAATTTTTGCTAAGTGTTTTTGCGGATGGAGGAAGTTTGTTAGAGGGAAAAATAGCTTAGGAGTTATAAGGAGTTTAAAGCTTGTTTGTATTTTGATAAAAGATTCTTTTTGAAGATGTTGAAATATCTTATTGCATTCTTATGAGAGATAAATTTTATTTGTGATAAGACTATAAGGGAGAAATAAGGTGTATAAGGGTTAAATCTTTCTTGTAATGTTGAGAGTGCTTTTGGTTGTTTATGGAAATGAAAGCATGATGTTTTAAGGTTAATTGCTTCTTGTGTGAAGTTGTGAAACCTTAAGTGGGCAGATTTGAGATTGATATTTGCTTTCATTAAATTGGTAATAATCAAGCTATTCTTTACTTGGTTAAAGTGTTGAGCTTACTCCTTTATTGATGATTTGAAAAGTTGTGTGTGCTATTGTGAGTTGAGTTGGTGGATGCTTTTGTTCAAACAATATTAGAGAGAAAAGTAGTTCTGCTTGTTTCCTTTTCTGATGTTGACTGAATGGTGTTGATTGAACCTTGTTTGATGAGCATTGTTGTTGAAGCCCTAATTGATGGTGAAAAGAACATGAGTATCATTGTTATGTGATTCTTTGCATAGTTGGCAATTTTTGGAGTTTCATGTTCTTGAAAGAAAGCATTCTATCCTATCCATTTCAGATATTGAGTTGAGTTTTCAGATTTGAGATTGAGTTTGAGTTGAGTTGATTTGAGTTGATTTTTGAGATTGGGAGTTGAGTATAGAACATATTGAGTCTCTAACAATTCTCTTTATGCTTCTATGAGTTTGACAAATCACATTGGGTCTCTAACAATTCACCTTGTGATTTCCTACTAAGAAATTGTGATTTCCTACTAAGAAAGTTTTTCTTGGTGAGCTTGCTGAGGTTTTGGATAGGTTCCGGTGGGGACTTGTGAGCAGGTTTTGGACAGGTTCCGGTGGGGACTTGTGAGCAGTTTTGTACAGGTTTCGATGGGGACTTGTGAGCAGATTTGGACAGAGTTCTAGCGAGAGGACTTGTGAGCTGAGTTTTGATAGTTCTATCGAGAGAACTTGAGGACGAGAGGAGCACTAGTTCTTTGAGAAGAACTTCGAGGATAGATTTGGTAAGTCTTTGAGAAGGCTTGTGTGCGAGAGGATTGATTTGTTCAAGTGTTGGATAGATCCGACGGACGGAGGAAGACTTGTATTAGACTGACTAACTGTGTTTGGTACAGGTTCTTGAGCTACTATGGACGTGATCATAGAATGCAAAGGTCTCTTAGGCTAAGCATTGAGGATAGGAGGTCTTCGGTGGAAAGGAGTTCCACGTGCTGGCAAGAGGTAGAGGCAGTTGATCTTCTGAGGGATCATTTCTAGAGTAGAGGGGAAGGTATCTCCTTTGAGCAGAGACTCATAAATTTAGATTGAGGGGAAGGTATATCCTTTAAGCAGAGGCTCATAAATTTAGATTGGGGGAAGGTATCTCCTTTGAGCAGAGGCTCATAAATTATGATTGGTGGAAGGTATATCCTTTGGGCCGAGGCTCATAAACATTGTAATTGGGAAGGATTCCCAAAGAACTTTGAGATAACTTTTAGAGAAAAGTTTTGTGGACGTAGCCCGACCATTCGGGTGAACCACGTTAAAATTGGTGTCACTTTGTGGATGATATTATGCATTGCTTTGATATTGCTTTGGGTATATTGCTTTACTATTTTGAAGTATAAAGGAAAAAGTAAAAAGAGGTCTTATACTGTTCACCCCCCCTCTCAGTATAAGCTTGTGTTATTCATATTTATTATTGTAATATTAAAGGTGGTTAGATAAGGTCTAAGGGTGAAAAAGGAAAATATCTAGGCCCAAAGGAAATAATATTATAATATTAAGGTTTAAAAATAATGCCTAAGGTTATTTATAAATTATTTATAATATTTATTATAATTAATTTATAAAATAAATTAGTTAAACCCTAAGTTAGGGTTGGGCACAACAAAATTTAAATAAATTTTCCCTTGCCGAAGTTCGAATAACAAAGGAGTATGGTATTTATACCATACGGCTTGTAACATTATGGCAAGTCTTCGAATTATTGCATGTGCAAATATTGGCTAAGGTTTTGATGTGAATTCGTGAGCACATAAGGCAAGAGGCTTTTATTTTTTAAAAAGTGGCAGAAATTGTGGAGGTTAAATCAACTAAGGCTTAAAGCCTTATCACCAACCATGTGGTTGGGCTAGTAGCAAGGCATGGCAATGTAAAGCATTGGGTGAGTGGAGGTCTCACATTCGAGTCTTGACGAAGGGGCAAAGGTTTTGATTTTGGTTTTGGTGCCAAGTGGAGGAACAAAGTGCACGAGGCACTTTTACGTCTCAAGTGAGCACCTAGCTCATGTGGTGGTTAGGCCACAACTAGGGTGCTAGAAACAACATGATAGGGGATCGAATCCCACCGAGGCGAGCACATGCAAAAGGTATTTAAATTTTTAAATTTTATAATTTGTGCTTGGTCTAAAGTTGTATGGTATGCACCTTGTGGAGATATAAGGTGGTTGAAATAAATATTATTTTTGCCACGAGTGAAGGTGTTGAATGATTTAAATTTTGATTTAAAAAATGCATTGGAATATTTTTGAATGGTGGTGATAATTATTTTGAAAATGCATTTTTGAGTAGGGAGATATAAGGACTCTATGCATTAAAATTCTTGAAGTGAATTATTGTGAAAGTGAGTTATTGGAATATTTGCTAATTATATTTTGAGAAGTTTGGAGATTAGAAGGTGTAATTGAGACTTGATATTTTTGTATGGTGAAATAACTATCGAGGAGAACACTTGTGTGGATATTTTGAGATAGGTTGTTGCTATCTAACCTTGAAATTGGCAAAGAGGATTTGATTGTGATTAAGATAGGTTTTGAAGACATATCTTCATCAAAACAAAAGGTATGGGCACATCATCCTTATGAGTGAAATATTGTTGGTTTAAATGTTGTAAAATACAAAGTTGGAGTGAAAAGGATTGTTTGATAAGCATTGTTGGAAATGTTTGAGTGAGTCTTCATATGCATGATTGGTGAATGTTTATGAGAACAATAGAGTTAGATATTGCAGATTGTTTGAGTTAGGGTTTGTGAAAGAACATGATTATTATTGTTATGTTAGATTGAGAACTATCTTGAGCTAGGGTTTGCGAAAGAACATGAGTATCATTGTTATGTGGGACTGGAATCATCTTGAGACAAGGTTTGAGATCCATAGTATGAGTTGTTGGAAGTATAGTGAAACACTTGGTTAGGGTTTGTAAGAAAGTTGTGTTTCATTGAGTAAATTTTTGAGTGAATTTGGATGAGCATTATTGATTGAAATCATTGGAATTATAGTTCAAGTGTTGTAAAACAAATTATACTTTATTTTTGAATTGATTTGAAAAAGAGTTTGAAAGTGATAGAGTGTTTTGTTGGGTACAAAACCTAGTGAGTGTGAAACATATTGAGTATTTAATAATTCTCTATATGTCTCTGTGGTTAGACAATATTCTGAGTGAAACTTGTTGGTGTGTTAAAAAGGTTTTATGAAAGAGATTGAATTAAGTTTTGTATGCAAGTTTTGCAATTATTTAAGATTTTATAAAATCTTAAGGACAGAGTTAAGCAAGAATTTGAGAAAGCTTGTAGGCATATTTGAGTAAGTCCTAGAGGGCACTTAAGGAAATAGTTGAGTAAGCTTTTGTGAAATCTTAAGGATAGATTTGTGTGAGCTTTTGTGAAAGCTTGCAATAATATTTAAGGTAAGTCTTGGTGAAGCTTGAGCTGATTTGAGGTAAGTCTTGAGAGGACATTTTGAGAATATTTGAGGCAAGTATTGGTGAAGACTTGTTGAGTTGATTTGAGGCAAGTCTTGGTGAAGACTTGTTGAGCAGATTTGAGGTAAGTCTTTGAGAAGACTTGTTGAGCAGAATTGATTGATTGATTTGTTCAAGCTTTGTGTTAAGGCTTGGAGAAGATCTGAGTAGAATTGATTGATTGATTTGTTCAAGATTTTTGTTAAGGCTTGGGGTAGATCTAAGAAGAGTTGATTTGTGATTTGATCAAGATTTATGTTAAGGCTTGAGGACAAATTTGAGGATATATTTTGGTGTATATTTGAGGGTATATTTGTGCCAGACTAGATACATATTTGTGAGAATATCTGTGCTAGACGGAGGACAGTGTTTAGTACAGATTTGAGACAAATATTGAGCAGATCTGAGAGCAATATTTGGATGTGATAGAGTAGAGGATAGTAGTCTCCAGTGGATAGAGATCCATTAGCCAGGGAAATAAGGATAGAGTCTTCAGTGGAGAGAGATCCACAAGCCAATGTAGTGGGGGAAGAAGTCTTTTAAGAATATCACCATCCAGATAAGAGGAGAAAGAGTTCTCTTGTAGATAGAGATCCACAAACCAACAAAGGGGATTGGTTTCCACTAACTTGATTAGGGGATTGGTGTCTCATTTGGACAAAGGTCCATAAAAATTGTAATAGGGAAGGATTTCCAAGATATTTTTTGAGAAAATTTTAGTAAAATATTTTCTCTATGGAGTAGCCCACATTGGGTGAACCACGTTAAATTGGTGTCTCTATTGTGTGTGATAATTTGTGCATTGCTTTGATTACCACTATTGATATTGACATTGATATATTGGATAACATTGTTTGAAGAAGAAAATTAAATTTTGGTCTTATACTATTCACCCCCCTCTCAGTATAAATTGTATTCTTATTTTTAAACCTTAATATTAATATAAAACTCACAAGATCAAATTCACATGATCAAATATGAGATAACCACAATATAGTAAGATCAATATAATGATGTAAGTAGAATAATATGAGCCAATTAATATGTAAATCAAGGCTTATAATATATCAAATAACATTCATTAATAAGCAAAAATATGAATGTAAATAGCCTAAATCATACATGTATAAAGCATGTAGCACGACTTACAATATTAATTTCTCAAAATGTATGCACACTTAATTACTCCTCTTTCTCTTACAAATATGAAACTTGACTCTTGATCATTACAAATATGATATTGATAAATTCTTCTCCATATGTATAATGATACTCTATGGAGAAATATACAACGATTGTAGAATGACTTTGGATACTAGACTATTCCTTTCCTTATGCCAAGTCTCATGACTTTCGGTTTTTCTACTTGACACTTGCATACACATGACTCTATATTGTATGCACACCTAGACATGACTCTTTATTTAGCATACTCTAATATAAATACCCTTGTTCACACTTACATAAAAGACACTTGTGCACATATACTCATATTACACTTGCATACTTATTGACATGATACTTGTGCATTTCTTGCACATACACACTTACATAACACTTGTGCATTTCTTGCACATTATTACATTACATAAAATATTACTCACACTCTAATATAAGACTCAACCCTAGTCTAATATTTACAAGGTGTACCATGAAGGTACCATGGGGGTACATTAGCATGTACCAAATAATATAATATACTTCAAAAAATTCATTGGCCATCCAAAAAAGTGGTGTAAGATGTAGATCCAAGAGGCTAAAAGAGATTTTTTCTTTTTGTTGTAAATTTTAAAGCTAGTTTTAATTACATAAAAGGAAAAGAGGGTAAAACCCTTCATATAAGTAGGATCCATGGTCTGATTTATAATATATTTTGGCCATTTTGAGAAATATTATATGTACGCTTTTGATTGCATTTATGACATTTTAATCACTAATAGAAAACTATGAATGATGCTTGTGTGTCAATTATGTCTTCTCTCTTGACCTATTAAAACATGGATAAATGGTGTTTGTGGCCCTATATTGTCACCTAATATTAGTCCTCTTTTTGATCAATTTGCATGTTTAATGAATGTTGATCACACCATTGTTATTTGATTGCATCTTAATGGTTCCATTGATCACACATCCTTTTTGCAATCTCAATTGTATTTTTTAAGTGAAAAGGTAAAAATTATATTAATAATAATTAAATTACATTGCTGAGTTTTATTTTTTGCCTTGCTTGGCTAGCTCCATGATACATATTAAATTTTTTCTCTTATACATCCAATTTTCTACATACCTTAATCTTTGAAGAGGGATTCTTTTAACTTTTACTTTCCATCCTCATGATATGATCTTCTATTTGTTAGTATTTCATCCTATCATGATCCAACTCATTTGTTTGGATCCTTGTATACCTTGATGTCTTGTGCTCCCTGGGCTTGCATGACTTGGTTAATTTCCCATTTTAGAGTGTTCCAAATTTCCTCCTCCTCTAGTATCTAGGATTCTAGCATTTTCACCTCTAGTGTTTCTACTATCTTCCTGGTTATGATATTATAGGTTCTCTCCATTGGTTTTAATTCTTCTTTGAAGGTTCTATTATTCCTTTCCAACCAAAGTTACCACCAAATGAATCCCATATCGATATCCCAAGCACATTTGATCTTCTTCAATATGAATCTATTGGACTTCCAATAATCCCAAAAGGATTCCATAGTGGATATTGGGTTACTCATTTAGTTGAAGGTATTATACCATTGCTACTAGACTATTTAAGCATATGAGCATGTGAATAGGAGATGGTAAATTGTATCCACTTCATTGTTACACATTATACATCATTTTGGACCTTTAAATCCTCTCCTACACAAATTTCCTTGAGTTAAGATACTATTGTGGGCAACCTACCAAGAAAAATAATTTATTTTAGTTCATATTTTGGGTTACCACAACCCTTTCCAAGGGAGATGTTTAAAGGCTTTAAAGGTTGAAGATATGGATTTATAACCCTCTTTGATTGAATAAACCCCAAGGCTATCGAATCCCTAGGCTATCATATCTTATTCTATTTTTCTTAACCAAGGTCTATTGATTAGGATTCTATGCAACTTTTTCTCTCCTCCTTCCATCATTCACATGGCCATTCCTGAAGAGGTCTCCATAGGTGGTGCATTGGATTTTGGTTATTCGGTAGTTTGAGATAGTGGCATACTTTATACCATCCTTGATCATGAAGTTCCTTTTTAATATTGGCTAGATGGGGATAATGATTAGCTATGGGAGGATATATATTCCATGAGTTTTCCCACAGCTTGGCTTTCCTTCCATTCCCTAATTCCTAGAATAATCCCTTCTTGATGAGGGGGATCACTTTCTTTAGAGCCTTCCAGATTTGTGAGCCTTCTCCATAAATTGGAAGGTGAGCAAGTTCTTCTTCCGTATGAGAGGGGAAGTATTTCTTTAGCAGTATATTAGACCATAATTGGTCTGGGTTGGATAGCCATATCCAATATAGTTTTTTTGAGCAATCCTTGGTTACTTGTTATTTTTTCTTGAATTGCAAGACCTCTAGCTTCTTTTGGTTGACATGTTTTTTTCTAGCTGATTAGTGCCATTTTTTTGTTTTCTTTTGACCCTAACCACAATAATATTCACATAATTTTGTCTAGGTCTTTCAGAACACTCTTTTGTGTTGCTAAAACTAAGAATTTATACATAGACAAGACTTGAAGAACTGCTTTTAACAATATCACTCTACCTCAAAAACTTAGCCCTCTATTAATCCAGTGTGTTAGCTTGGAAATATTTTACTATTAATTATTTTCTAATCCTTAGATTTAAGGATATTTTTTGAGAAGGGATATCCCTAAATATTTGAGATAAGGAGAGACTTCCTAGAATATTAGGATTTGGGATATCCACTTCTAAACTCTTCCTTTGATATTAAAGAGTACTACCTTGGATTTATGTTCATCAACTAATTGACTAGTGGCTTTTATGTAGTAGTCTAGAAGGTCTCTTATTCTGGATACTTCCTGGAATATTGCTTTCCCTAAAATTCCGATATAATCCATGAAATGGAGATGGGTTAGATCAAATCATGGACCGATACTTATTACTGAGATGATATTTTATGTTTTCCTTTTCTTTATGAATATTCCTAAACCTTTTGCATAAAGGATGAAAAGATATGGAGATATTGGATCTCCCTATCTGATTTCTCTTAAGGATCAGAAGGGATGAGACAAAATTTTATTGATAAGAACTGAGAAGGATGTCGAAGAGACATATTCCAATACCCATAAAATTTATTCCTACCGAAAACCAAATTTTCCTAGAGTATTTTCCATGAAATCCTAGCTGTCTAGGCTTTGAATTAGTCTAGATTTAAGAACATTCTTTTATTATTATTTTTTTTGAGAGAGTGGAAATATTATTGAGCTAGGATGATGACCTGTAAAATCTATCTACCTTGTACAAATCCTCCTTGTTCAAGATATATTATTCTTGTAAGAATTTTTTTAAGCCTCTTTATCATTAGTTTGGTGATGATTTTATAGATGACATTTCATAGTGCAATGGGACAATAGTTTGCAATGTCCTCCATCTCACCCCCTTTTAGGATCAGGTCTAAGTGTGTATGGTTTAGGTCTCTAAGAATTTTTATGTTGGATCAAACTTCATTGATTGCTTTGGTAACATCCAAGGCTATAATTTCCTAGAAGGCTTTGAAAAATTCAATTGGGAAACCATTTGACCTTGGTGATTTCCTATATCTTTAACTTTCCCTTGAGTGATTAATTTTTCGAGGTCAATATTTTGGTTTTGGTTTACCATTTTAGGAATGTTATCCAATATTTCCTATTGGTGGTGAGAAGAAATATTTGGATCTATAGAAAATAAAGAGCTAAATAAATTATTTGCTAGATCTTGCATACCTATTATAGTAGATATTGTATATCCTTGGTCATTGTGAAGAGCATCCATCCAACTATGGAGATTATGAACTGAGGATGAATAATAGAACTTTTTATTATGATCTCCTTCTTGTAGCCATGTTATCATTGCACTTTGTTTCCAATAAGCTTCTTCCTTCTTGTCTATCTCTTCCTCTTTCTTAAGTAGGTTTGCTTTTTGGGAGAGTAATTCTTTAGATATGGGCCTAGATATAATTTTGACAACTACCTCTTGAATGTTAGCTATAATCATTGCACATTATTTTGGAAGTATGTGCCCTAAAGGTAGCTCCAAGTTTTCAATATTTGTCTAACATTCTTGAATTGCATATGGATTTGAAATTATGTCATGCCATGTGTTGGTTTCCCTTGTTGTCACCATTGTGACACTAGGTGAAGGAGGTATTAATTTTGTAGCCAAAAGTTTCTAAATTTAATGGATTTTGTGTCTATGGAGAGACTATCTAGAAAGTGTTGAGAGGCCAAATAGTTCAGGATCTTTAAACAACATTTCCAAAGGTGAAAGACCTTATCCCCAACTAAAAATTAGTATATTCTAGACTTAATAGTATGTCCCCATTTTCTTTTATTTATCCAGTATTGTTGTAGCCTATTGGAGGAATATAGATAAGATCCAAATAAATTTCTTGAGCTATGAGGAGTCTATATTTGTCATTTAATTGTGTTGTACCCCATTCTTGGTCATTGACTAACATTTTGGTATTCATGTCACCTCCCATGATCTATTGGTCTTTTAGGTAATCTTCTCATATGACTTGGATTGATTTCCATTAGAATTTATGTTCTCTAACATGTTTCATTCCATAGAGATTGATGAACATCCATATCTTCCCTGAGTTTCTATATTTTAATCTTGTAATTATTTCTCCTTTTGTAGTTGCTAAGATTATTTCTTGAAATGTGGCTTTGTCCCATAAGGTTATGATCCCACCCGAGAGGCCATGTAAGGATTGGATCGAGTAATCAAACTATTTCCAATGCTTACTAAATATTATTTTCACTATTTCAAGAGAGCTTTTAGTTTCCTGCACTAACATTACATCCAGGTGAAATTCTGATAACATTTTATTAATAGCAAATTTTCTAGGGTGGCCATTTAGTCCCCTTAAATTCCATGTATATATAATCAGAGAACCAATATTATGGAAGTTTGCTATCAATATTACCAGTATTGATTCTCTTAGTTGTTCTCCCTATTGTTGGAACTTTTCCTTGTTCGATTTCCTTCCAACTCCATAAGAGATGGCTTTCTTATATCACTTCTCTATTTGCCTTATCCCTAGGGTTAGATTTTATTTGTACTTATTTGCTAGTCCCATTATCACATCCTATGGTTGGATATTATCTTGATTGTGCACAATAAATGCCTTTGACCATTCTTGGTTTGAGGACTAATTGATGGGTTTCTCTTGATCATATTAAGTATCAGAAGGTGATTTTTGAGAATCAAATATTAGGTTGGGATTGGGGAAGAGGCCCTTAGACTCCCCTTGTTGGGCCTTATCTACCAATGCTGATGAGGGGTGAGAGGGTTTGGGTGGATTAGATGTGATATTTTCTAGACCAGGGATAAAAGGAGGTTCCTCAACTAATGAATCTTCTTTCTCCATTAGATCATCGAGTCTTAAAAACTCATATTTATTAGATGAGGCCCTCCAATTTGATCAAGTAGTATGATTTCCTATTTTCAATTGGCTCTTTCCTTGATATTGAGTGCTCAATTTTGAATTCCTCCTTATGATTGTTTGAAAAATTTCTAGAGTCTCCTTTTGAACTGGATGTTTTAAGGCTTCTAAACTTGGTTGTTGTGTTTCTTCAACCATTGCGGCAATGTTGGAGAAATTTCTAACTAAATTTCCATATTCATGGCATGCTTTGCGTTGAAAAGGAACCGATTCATAGTCCACCTACTACCACCAAGTATTACTTCCCACTCATAGCTCAATTTTTTCCAAAAGTAGTTTGTCCAAGTTTATTTCCACACATATCATGGCATAAGTTGTCAATCCCCTTCTATTGATTCCATGGATCATCCTATATAGATTTCTAAAATACTCCCTATCGTCACTAGGATATCACCCCTCCAAAATTTCAAAGGTAGGGCATAGAGCTTGAGCCATATGAAATTCATTGATGGTTCAATCCAAGGATCAAATGTCAATTTCCACAGCTACATAAAGAGGCCAATTGGCCCGATGTTGTAGGATCCTCACTCAAAATCCTTATTTTTATCCTAGATTAAGATGAATTGTACAAAAAATTAACCATTGGGTAGAAGGATGATTTCCAATTCTCCTTGAGGTTCCCAATGTTTCATGCCTAGTTGTAGAGAAATCAATTTGATAGTCTTAAACCTATAAATTTGTAGATGAGGGAATGGATGGATATATAGACTATGTCTTTTACTATCAGTTCTTCAATAATTTCTAATACTAGTGTGGAATCAGTTTGGGTAAGATAGCCATTTCACCTCGTTTGCTCCACTTCCTTCTCTTTTCTCTTCGTAGGGTCCCACATATTTTTGTGTGCTTGAGCTTTGTTGTTTATCAATTTTCCATTTTTACCTACAATAGATCATGTAAAGGTTTGCACATAAGGCATATCTTCAAACATATAAGAACCTCCTTCTCAAGCACTTTTATCAACTTGGGTTCTTGAAAAGGAAGCTCTACAGGTGCTACAATTCTTATTGCCCAAAATGAGATTCTTGAAGGATCCGTGAGGCTCCTATGTTGAGGAGGAGGAATCCATTTGTGATAAAACCCCTGACATGGTTCCTCCAAAAGGTCCCAAGAGACCTTTATTGGTTTAAAATCCCAATAGGCTAGGGTTTACAGTCTTTCGGTAGTCTAAAAAATCCTCCTTGTAATCTTAGTTGTATTTACTTTTATGCACTTTGCTTTCATTATCTTGCATCATTACCTTCACTAATATTGTTTTTCTTAATTTAGTTTAGATAATGGTAGGTTAGTGAGGATTTTGTCCCAATATAGAGTTGAGATAACTTAAATATCACCTCCTCCAATTGTTAATGTGGAGCACAAGCATAGATATGATTATATGCTTGGTGTAATCAACAACTATATACTTTTATTTTAGTGTGTTTGGGGTTTCTACATGTGATGGAAAAACATCATTGTCCTTTGTAGAGATATGCCTAAATCCTTCCTTCTTAAATATATATAAATAATATAAGGGTTTTCTAGAACATAAATAGATTTACCTACTATTAGACAAGATTTAAAAATTTAATAAAAACGTAAATCTAATAAAACTACAAACCATGTACACTAATAAAGAGACATGGAAATTAGCTACAAAATGCAACATGTAAAATATAGATATGAACCAAGTAAAGACCCTTAATAAATTATCCTATATTTTCTTGCATACTTTTGATGGCCACATTAATTAAAATTGAAAGTGTTTTCTATTGGGTTAGAAAGGTATAATACTATTTACCATTAGGTACAAGAGTGAATCTCTTTGACTTGGGTTGTGGTAAGGAACTAAAGTGGAAAGTGGTAGATAATGTTAGGAAAAACCTATTAAATGTAAGCATAAACACAATAAAATGTAGGAACTCTAAAAAATAGAAAAAGAAAATAACATAAGTGCTTAAGAAAATAACTGATAAAAAATATAGTCAACTTTTATTACTTAAGAAAAACAAATATTGCAGGCCTATTTGAGGGGACAACCTCCTTGGAAGCAAATATTTGATACAAATTGAAAATTAATATGAGATACATTTTACTCCCACCCATGCCCTTGTATAGACTCTTATTTACCCTAATCGTAATGCTTAAGGGTCAGTCCACATGCAAGAGGGGATACAAGATACTAAATCCTACATGCAATAAAAGTAATGGTTACATCATAACTAATTTCTACTTATAATGAAATTGGTAGTTACATCATAATGGGCCCTTACACACTAGGTGCTCAAGGTGCAACATACTAGACAATTAGATAATGATGATTGTGTTAGTATATGTCCTTAACATGTCCTTCCCCTTCAAGAAGCCATATCTTCAAAGCTTGAGGTGAGAAAATTGCTATTGGAGTTGATGGAGTGGCTCCCAAGTGATAATTTTTAGCTACAATCCCCACCATTGTATTAAAATATCAGTGTGTGGTTGTGCATGTACACCAATTCAAAATACTCATAGATTCTAAGATGACTAAGACTTTTGCATCCATCTAGTATGGGATGGATTGAGCCCATACACAGTTGCTGGGAAACTCCCTTAAAGAGGAGACATGGAAAACTAAATGTATCATGAAGGAGGGTGGTTATTCTATCTCGTAGACCATAGGGCCAATCTACTAGAGCATTTTATATGGTCCATAGAATTTAGATGCTAGATTTTAGCTACCATAGTTTTTTAATAATGATTGTTTATATGTCTATAAGCATAATAAAACCATGTTCTTGATGTTAAAATTACACTTTAAATGTTGTTAATTAGCCTATTGTTGCATACAGTTTTGTGCCATAGTCAAATTATCTTTGAGATGCTAGAGTAGTTGTGCATGTTCTTTGAGAGTGGAGTCCAATGCTTGAACCTTAGAACTACTTGAGATGTATTATAAAAGTGATGGTGGAGGGTGTTCATAAATTGCTTCATATGGTGTCATCTTGGTGGAGGAGTGATAAGAAGTATTATACCACCACTCGGTTAATGGAAGCCATTTGACCCAATGAGTCAATTAGTTAGATGCAAAGCAATTGAGATAAGTTTCTAAGCACTTGTTAACAATTTTAGTTTACCCATTTGTTTATGGATGGTATGCCAAGATCATCTCAAGTTTTTTTGTGTAGCTTGAATAGTTCCTACCAAAAATGACTAGTGAATGTGGGTCATAGTTAGAGACGATGTACTAGGACATGCTATGAAGGCAAAAAATACAATCAAAGAATATTTGGGTAATAATTGAGGTCTTATTATTGGTTTACAATATTCCTAGTGGTGTAATGTATGCCCTAGACTATGGATAATATTAGATGGTCAAGAGTTACTTACTAAGACAAACTTCAGAGGATATCGGTTCCTTGTGCAAATAAAAATAAAAAAGGAAGAATACCAAAGATAAAAAATAAGGGTTAGAGGGAGAAAAGGGAGAGGAACATAGATTAAAATGAAAATGATATTTGGCTAACAACACTACCACATCCTATACAAAGCACACTACAACTTACCTATATATGGGGCCTAACAGACTAGTAATCAGATAAAGTGTTATAGAATATAAATTTAGCTCACATCATGCCTTGTACTACTCCAATAGCCCTTAGTGAAATTATAGACAACTATGGCCTAACAGAACATACCATTGATAGAATTTTATAGAATAAAGTTGAACCACAATAATTAAATGCTATGCATCCCTAATATTCCAATAGTTTAAAGTGATAATGAAAACATATTAGGCCTAAAAAAATAGACCACCCACAAAGATTTTATAAAAATATTTAGAGACTATAGAGCATGCATACATGAAAAAATTCAATAACACTCTATTGGATGAAGTCAAACAAGAAGCCAATTCATTAAGAAATAGAGAAAAACTGCATAAATTACAATAGGCAAACACTCAAATTGCATACCCTCATTTTGAGGAGAATTAAGTCAATTATAGTTTTTACAATGTATTCATCCTAGCTTAATCATACATAAATGTCATCTCATAGGCCTGACATATATATGCATAGCCTGGTGTGTTCTAGGTCTCAGGTATAATCAAATTTCTCAGGAGGAGTGGTCATCACTCTTTTGCTCTATCTCAACCCACTATCTTGATCCAATGGTTAGTTACATTCTTCATCAAGCATATGTATTCAATAGAATTGAGCCTCTTGAGCACACTCAGGTTCTCCCCATTATATTTTTTTGTTATACTAGTTGTCATATTTACAAAAATATCTATTCATTATCACCAAGGGTAGCCATTAATGTTGTAGGTTTTAGGGGATTGGCTATTACTTTCATGCCTAATTGCTTTGATCCAGATAATGGAGAAATGATAGAGTATTTAGGATTCTGGCATGCATGATCCCCATTGAAAAATACTTATTGAGATGTTATTTTATATTTTTTGTTATCTAATGTCCATCATCAAGTTTTCAAAGACCTGGCCAAAGGCTTTTCTAGCATTATTTTTTTAATTATTCAAGGCACTCAACTTCCCATCCACTCAATATTCCAATCATCAAAACTCTGACCACTCGAGCTTCTATCCATTCAAGCTTCTTTTCACTCAAGCTTCTAGCCTAATCAGAACCCTAAAGCATCTTGGATGATATTTAATTTAAAATTTATTTGACCACTTCTGGTCTAGACTCTGAATTGACCAGACTTATTTGCTTTAGCAAAATGTTTGGGTCTGGTAAGCAACATTCTCCTTTCGGTTAGTCATATATCAAGTCCAACCAAGTGTTTTACCCCCAACCTTAGAAAATATTGACAATAGTAGTGATTTAATAACTTTTTCATGGACTTGTCAATGTGGACCCAAGTATTGGCCCACAATATTGATACCTCAATATTTTTGCTTGCTTTATCCATTGGGAAAAGGAGTCAGAAGCAATGAGAGGAAGTCTAAAGGAGGATAAATGCTTGGGAGCTTAAATGAATTTAATAAGAAAATAGAATAGGTCTTAGGGTAATAAGGGTTCTATGATTTTATGTCCCCATAGGGGCTTCTAAATAGGTGTTGGAAGATGTCCTTGTTTCGACTATATCCCATATATTAGTAAAGCATGGAATTCTTAGTGATAGAAAGATGAGGAAAATTAACAAAATTGGTGGAGAATAACTAGAACCTATTATGCGTGTGGAATAATAAAATTAGGCTATTGGAATAATTAGAGAAGGCAAGGATTTAATGAGCAATTAGGGGTGAGTAGGATGAACAGAAAGAAGAAGAGAAAAGGGAAAGAAAATATGGATGAAAATGGAGGAGGAACTAACTGGAAGAGGAAGAGAAAGAGAAGAAAGTAGTTATACCTTAATGGCGGTTCCCTCTATAGATTTGTATTCCTTTTGATAATATTTTACAACTTCTCACACCAACCTCAGACAATTTTCATTTATCTCTAGCAAATTTTCCAAGCACTTGAAGCTTGGCATCCCTTGGCGATGCTTGTCACTTTACTATTTACAATATTGTACAACTCTTCTTCATGGTGGTAGACAACTCTAGGGTATTGTGACACTTCTAAGACACCCATATCCACTTTATGCTCAAAGCTTTCATGAAGCTATTGAAGGCCTTTGTGAAAATATAACCAACTTACATATGCTTTTATAACCTTTACTGATGCCAATCACAACTACAATTCTTACTGAGCTTGCATGAATTATTGGAGTTGATGCATCGCCTCATGCCTTACCTTTTTTTAGGGCCAATATATTTTTGATATTGTAGTACTTTCCTTATTTTTTATTTATGGATGCTATATATTTGATTTTATAAAGAAGAACTCATGCTAATGGATTGATGTACCACATATCATCCTTTTATCTAAATTTGTATGCTAGTTGTGATGCTTTTGGTAGGGTGGAGTTTTTATGGTCTTATTTTTCTTTCTAATCTCATTATTTGGCCTTAATTTTTTTTATTAATAAATTTATTCTGGCTTCTAGTCCTTTCTATTGATGCTTTGCTCCTTGCTTGATTTCTAATGCTTCACAATTGCTTTCTTATGAGATTTGTCGAATATTTTCATCTATGCTAGATTGTTTTCTTTATCCATTCTGGCCTATCTGCTCTTCTTTGTTTTGGGTGAAGAAGTTAGGAAAATATACATTTCAAAATATTTTATGCCATAATTGAGGAAAAATTTTCAATCTATGGGATTTTATTAGCTTGAAACACCCATGTGTTTTCACATACTATTGATTCCTCTAAATGATTTTTGCAATTTCCATAAATTTGAAGGAAACCTCTATTTGGTCAAGTAGGCATTGACAATCTTATCAACCTCTTAGAATTTTCCCTTTTTTTTCTTTTTCTTTTGTCCTTGGGCTTCACATTTTTACCTTATTATTATTATTATTATTATTATTATTATTATTATAATATTAAAACAACAAGATATATGATGAGCTACAAACCCAATGACCAAAAGGGGGTGGGTGTATCTACTAGCCCAACTCTCAAATTGAGAGATGTGCCTACAACTACAAATTGGATGCAAACCTTACCAATGGAGGAACCATATTAGCTAACACTAGGATGGCTATTGGGTTCCTAAGTATGATAATACCTACTTTAGCTACCATTAAAAAGGTAACCTTCCAATTAGGTAAGTCAATAGATCCCCATGGCATAGGGTTTTTTAGGTTTTCTTGCAATGTTCATTTAAGGCCCTCCTTTGTGATTTGATATTTTAACAACATCAACAATTTGGAAATTGATGGAGCTTCAGGTCTTCTCATTTTTCCTTAGCTTTAAGAAAAAATATGGCACTTGTGAATGGCTCTACTTAGAGCCATGAAATATCGAGAAGAGGGGTATCCTTATATAGAATTTCCTATCTTGGAAATTTATTGAAGCTACATACCTGATCCATCCCATTTTTATCAGTTCTTCTCTAGCCAACTAATGTGAAAGGACTTTCCAATGTGGATGAGTCAGCAATCAACATGATTGTTCATCTTAAAACTCCCAATATCATGCAATTTTCAAAAAAATATCTAAGAGGACATTATAACACTATATGTTTATACAATGTATTTATTATATTCAGTTGTATTATTTACATACCATCTATTTATACAAACTTTTGGTATGCCTTCTCATGCCAATGGTGTCAAATTTTACCACTTCATCAGAATCTACAATGACCCAACCATATAGTCTTGAATTTTCACTCTTCTCACTTGTTAGTCATTTAAAACATGTGGTTTGTTTTGATGAAGAGTTGTCATCAGGTTGGATTCAATAAGGAATGGGTTACAAAGCCTAAATGATATGTAGCATTGGAACTTAGTGAAGGCAATTTTCCTTTAGCTCGTGACTCCTTTGCTAATTTTCCAATTGTTTTGGTCTTTGTGCTAGATTGGCATCCTACTTTTCATGATTTCCTAGACTCATGCACATTGCTACCTCAAAATAGGGCATGGCAATTTCTTCAATTAACCAAAATTATTTTGCTAGCTTCCCTAGATTTTTGGCGTAGGCTTGCTAAAACATGTGACTTATTAAAACTTGAAATTGACTTGGAATACATTGGGTCCCTATATCTAAGTAAATAATTGCATTGGAGCCAAACATTGAAGACTCATCCTTCATCAAATTTTCTAGGTCTTTTGGCCATTTCTCTATCTCCACCTTGGAATGCTCCAAAAGCATTCTCAGTCATATCAATGTTTTAATCCTCATATATTTCTATGTAATAAGGGTGATTCTCTTCATAGATCCAGTCCTTCTTTCCTATGCATGGGATCACCATGTGAGTTAAATATATTGATAAATATCCCCCAAGCTTGTCCATAAGCTCTCTTGATAAACATAAGCCAAATAATCACAATAATTCCACCATTATCACCACCTGGATTGCTAAACTGTCTGGCAATTTGTGAAGCAATATTGAAATGTTTTTTACAATTCCCATGTTTTGGGTTAATTTTCCATCTAGGTGCAATTCTTAGAAACTAGCTCAAGTATATTCCAATCCCATAACATTATGAATTGCTTGAGGTATGATTGTTACAACTTTAGATCCAACCATGCAGTTGTGATCTACCCAGTCTTCCATACATAAAGAAAAATAGAAGGGTAGAGACTTAGTCTTACCTATGCCAAGGGATGGTTGATTATGTGTTATATTAAAGTTTTGGAGGGTGTTCTTACGATTTGATGAGCTTTTGAGATATGCTTCAACCAAGTCAACTTGTTTGATAATCAAAAAAGTCTCCATATTCTTTACTTCTTTCACAATGTTGTATTTAACCCTTTCCAAAAACCTTTATTTATTTTAGGTTCGTTGCTCTAACCTACTTAGGTAGTGCTCAATAAATTCTTCTCTTTGCTTATTTTTTATTAAATGGTACCACAACATTTTGAAAGTTTAATCCTTATTTTGATCTACTTGTGGTATTGATGGCTTCTGGTTGGCTACTGGTGCTACTAGTCTAGATTATTTTTTAGATTCATATAGCTCTTACTCTTCTTCTTTCCTTATTTAAGGATGTAAGGTTATTTATAATTTATTTGGATTGGTTTTCTCCTTCGGTTGCTTCATCCTTTGCTCTACATTTTCTAACTTTCATGGGTGTGGCAACAAAGCATCTTTTCCAAATCTGGAGAGCATATTGGTCAAATTAGTTGTCAAAGGTTCCTCAACTACAATACTTTATTCTATGTTTATTATTTGGGCTATAAGCTCTTTTGGTTCTTATTTTGCAACCTGAGTTGTAGCTAACAAATATTGAATCTAGTAAACTTGGTAGGTATCACCATTGTAATGATTGACAAATGTTTAACACCATCACTCGTTTTAAGATATGAATGCTTTCTATTCTTGAATTTTGACAATAGAAATATGATTTTCATCAACTAAATTAAATAGCATCACTTGATATTCTAAGTCATAGAGAGGTTTTCCCATTGATGTTCTTTAAAGCTCTCCTCAATATTATGCTACTCCAATATGGCAAGCTTGTTCGTCATGTTTTGGACTACAAATTTCAGCTCTTGTAGTTCCTTTGCTTCTAGAGTGGGTATGTTGAGTATAAAATTCATAAGAATAGAATATTGAGGATATAGTTTCAGTAATGTGGCTAGGGAAGGGAAAGACAAACTAGGGAGAGAAGCTTGTGAGCTTACTTGGTTAATCTGAGGTGCATCTGGCAAAATAATTATGGGGGGAAGTTTTCCAACTAAAATTAGTATATTTTTTGTCACGATAAAAAATTGAAATATTTGTGAGAAACTCATATCATTGAATCATAAAATTTGAAGACTCATGTCTAGGGTAAAAGCATGGAGGTAGTAAATATAGGCTTGGTCATGTGATGGCTTTATAATTGAGGAATCCTTCATTAGGTTTTGATGAACCAAATATTAAAATTAGTACCATTTTCTTGGGTATGCCTTTGAAATAATCAAAACTATGTGAGAAATATGAAAGGATCCTCTATATAATTAATTTTTAAGATGAAAGGTTCAACAAGATCTTCACAAGTGCCTATGTTTTCATTCTCTAATGAGCAATACCATGCCAAAACTTTGTCCTTAAAAGAGAGTGCAAGTAGACTTACCATTGCATCTTCATGAACAATATCATAGATAATATCCAAGGTAGTATCATCCTTACAGTGTTTATAAGAGGAGTTTTCACTTCCATCATATGAGTAAAAAACCTTCAATATCACTTGAGGAATGTCATGGAGATTGGGGAGGTTAAGGGGTATAACATTGATCCAACTTGGATATATGCATACAAACATGGCTTAAGGTAGGATGCGTTAGGATGAATAGAAAATTATCGATCTATAAAGGGTTCTTTGAGCTTCTTTAGCACTTGATCTTGTCATTGTGCGATTTCAAAGCTTGTTCCTTTAGTAGAGTTACCAAGCTTAAATTATTCAATTGTAAATTTACCAAGTGAATGTGTTTTTTCCATTTTCAAGGTCAAGATATTCACCAAAATCTCAATCCTCTAGAAATATGAGGTAAATATTGAATGATATATCTCATCGAGCATGTTAAAAAATATTGGTCTATGATCCACCTAGTGGTGTGATGTGCACACTAGACCATGGCCAAGATTGGATGATCAAGAATAGATTCCTGAGCCAATATCTAGAGAATATCAATTCCTTGTTGTGCAAAGGAAAATAAAACACAAGGAAGAATACTAAATATAGAAATGAAGGATTATAGAGAGAAAATAGAGAGAAACATGTATTGAAAGGTAAACAACATTTGGATAACAACACTACCACATAATATGCAAAGTACACTACAACTTACCTACATACAAGGCCTAACATACTAGTAATTAGACAAAGCATTACACAATATAAATTTATCTTGGATCATACCCTTTACTACTCCAATAGACCTTTGTGATAGTCCAAATAGTATCTTTGGCCTAACATAATATACCATTAATAGAATTCTATATAATAAAGCAAAACCATAATTATTAAATGTTATGCATCCCTAATATTCTTATAGCCTAAAGTGATAATCTAAATAGCATCTTAGGCCTAATATAATAGACCATCCATAAATATTTTATAGAAATATCTAGACTATAGAGCATGCATACATGAAATAATTCAATAACACACTGCTAGCAAAGGTCAAATAATAAGCTAATTCATTAAGAAATAGAGAAAAATTGCACAAAAATACAATAAGAAAACACTCAAATTCTCAACCATTATTCTAATGAGAATTAAGCTACTTATAGTTTTTACAATGCATTCATCCTAGATTAATCATTACATAGATGGCCTCTCATAGGTCTGACATGTATATGCATATCCTAGTGCGATCTAGGTCTTAGGTATAATCAACATGCTTGGGAAGAGTGGTTGTAACTTTCTTGCTTTATCTCGATCAGTTGTCTCGATATTACATTTAGTTACATTCTTTAAAAAGTATGTGTATTTAGTAGACTTGAGCCTCTTGAGCACACTCAACTTCTCCTCATTATATTTTGTTGTTATGTCAACTGTCAAATTTATAGGCACCTCTATTCATGATCACCAGGGGCAGTCACTAACATCACATGTTTTAGAGGATTGGTTGTCGCTTTCATGTCTAAATGCTTAGATTTGTGCAACTAATGAGTGACTAAGTAATTCAGGCTTCTAACACTCATGATCCCCACTAAAATAGATTTGCTAAGGGGCCCTTTTGTCTTTGTTGTTATTTCTTCTCCATGATTAGATTTTCAAAGATATGGTCAAAGGCTTTGTTGGCATTATTTTTTAAAAATCTTCAGGCTACTCAAGCTTCTGACCATTCAAGCTCTTGGTCACTCAAGCTTCTAGCTTGGTTATAACCCTGAAGTATCTTGGTTTATATTTACTTAAAAAAAAATTTGGCCATTTTTGTTCTATACTCTGAAGTGATTGAACTTATTTGCCTTAGCAAAAGTTTTGAGTTTGGTAAGTAGCATTCTCCTTCTATCCAATCATTTATCAAGCATGACTAAATGTTTAGCCCCTAGCCTTAGCAAATTTTGGCAATGGTAGTGATTTGATAGTTTTTGCATGGACATATCTATGTGGACCAAGTATTAGACCACACAAATAAAGGTGAGATAGAGGACATACTCAAGCATACTTAGAGAGATGATCCACCACCATGAGAATTATTGTTTTACCTCCAAATTTTGGGAGCCCTTCAATAAATTCAATATAAATGTTTTTCTAAATAGCCTCTAAAATCAAAAGATGCTAGAGTGTGCCTACTGTGCAAATAATTTCACCCTTTACATGTTGACAAGTATCACATTTTACAACAAAGGTCTTAATATCCTTTTTCATCCCTACCAAAAAAAGTGTGCATTTAACCCATGCATATGTCTTTAAGAAGCTAGAATGTCTTGTAGTTAGGGAAGCATTAATTTCCTATAGTATAGATTTATTGAGTGGAAAATTTTTAGGGATAACAAGGCAAGCTTAGTATCTCAAATGTTTCCCATCATGAGTATATCTTGAGCAAGTGCTAGGATTGGTTTGAAGTTGTTAAATTAGGAATTACAAGATAAAATTGTGAGTTACTTCTTCTTGAAGTTAGTGGATCCATTGAAAATATGGAATAGAGATGGTACATAGCATACCCTGGTTCTTATATTGGCAATATAGTGCCATAACAACCACATTTTTCTTTTCCTTCTTATAAATAATTTCATAGTCATACCCTAGAAGTTTGGTAACCCATTTTTGTTGTTCAAACATGGAGACTCGTTGCTTAAGAAAGCATTTAAGATTATGGTGATATTTTTATGAAAAATGCATGCCTGGTAATATAATGCCTCTAGTGGTTGATAGCATGTAAGATTACCATCATCTCCTTATAGATCAAATTTTCTATGTTTTTGTCTGATAGTTCCTTTCTAGTGAAATTCAATGGCTACCCTTCTTGCATAAGCACTACACCAATTCCACTTCTAGAGGCACCACTTTCAACCATAAAAGGCTTGGATAGATTTAGTATCACCAACATGGGAGAAGAGAGCATAGCTTGTTTGAGTCACAAGAAAACATGTTCATTGATTTTTGACCATAGAAATGAGTTTTGCAACATAGCCATAAGGGGAGATGCAATATTGCCATAATCATGGATAAATTTTGGATAATATCTGGTGAGGCCTAGGAAAACCCAAATACTTTTGAGAGTGTATGGCTTGGTCCATTCTTGTATGGTAGTAATCTTTTTGGGATCCACCTTGATTCTTTCCATTAAAACTATATAACCTTAGAATTCTACTTCCTACATTCCAAATGAACATTTGGGTCATTTTGCACATAGTTGATTATTAGCCAAGAGTTGCAGGGTTTGATCCAAATATTGCAAATGTTCCACCCATGTGTGACTATAAATCAAAATATCATCAAAAAAGACCAATATGAATTTGCATAAAAATGGATGAAAGATTACATTTATGAGACTTTGAAAAGTGGAAGGTACATTGGTAAGACCAAAAGTCATGATAAGGAATTCATAATAGACTTCATGAGTATAAAATATTGTCTTTAGAATATATCTTCTTGCAATCTGATTTGATGATATCTTGAATGTAGATCTAACTTTGAGAAGAAACAAGCACCATCATCCAATAACTCATCAATGATAGGAATGGAAAATTTGTCCTTGATAGTAATTTTGTTGAGTTCTCTAAAATCCACATATAATCACCAAGACCTATCTTTCTTGCAAACCAAAAGTATTGGGGAGGAATATGGGTTGACATTCAGTCAAATAACTCCTAGTGCTAATAACTCATGCACCATATTTTGAATATTAGTCTTTTGCACATATGGATATCAATAGGGATGAATTTTGGATGGTAAGCTTCAAGTGACAAACTCAATGGCATGATAATGGGTGTGTCATGGTGGTAACCCATGTGGTTTTATAAATACAAATGCATGCTTATCCATAATTCCCTATAATTCAGGTAGTTGAAATGTATCATTGGTAATCAAGGCCTAGAGTGCAAACAATTGTGTTGACACCCCTTGAGATGATTTCTTAAAAAAAATTATTTGATGGGAGTTGATGAGTTGGGTAGAACTTGTAATTATTTATAAAGAGTGTATTACTTCCCATACTTAATGAATTGTATCCATAGATCAAAAACTCCCATACTATCATGCCCATGATATAGAGCCACTAAGTTCCCAACACAATATCACAACCTCCCAAGGGAAGGGTAAACATGTGTTCCTTGATGTTGTAGTTGCTCATCATCATATTTAAATTTATACATTTTCCTTTGCATAATAGAGTACCCCCAATAGCCACAATGAATTTAAAATGAATTGTAAGAGTATATGTAACAATATGCTTTTTTGGCTACCCAAGGATCAATGAAATTGTAGTTACTACTTAAATCAATGAGGATTATGAGTCATTGGCCCTTAAAATGTCCTACCATTTTCATGGTATAGGGAGTTTAAATCCTAGCTATGACATGTACTAAGATTTCAAGGGTTGGCCCTCTATCTATTTAGAGTATAGATAGAGTCTTTACGCTGCTCTTATTCTCTATGGTCCTCTCCTATGTCATGTGGTTCCTTGGTGGAAGGTTTACACACATCGAGTAATTATAATTTTTGTTGTACACACTTATAGCTCAGAAAATATTTATCATCATAGTTGTAACACAGTCCCTATGTCCTACAAGCCTCTATTCCTTCTTAGGTAATATGTTTTATTGGGGTGGCTTGATACTTGGGTTTGATGATGTCCAGAATGGAAATGTATTCAAGTTTATGGATGTTTAAAAGTACACCTTTGTGTCATAAATTTATCTTTATCTATCCTAGCCAATCCTACCACTACCATCATGTTGTTCTGTTTAAATATTTTTACCTCAACATGGATATATTTATTTAATCCACTAATGAAACAAATTTAGAAAAACTTGGCACTCATTCCCCTAGTTCAAACTATGTTCGGTAATCACATATAGATGTTGTTTGCCTTAGCTTAATGAGGGCTTCAATGAAATCCTCATACTCATTGGGCCTAAAATGAGTGACTAATTTAGTATCAAATTATGCCCAAGTGAGATGCAGATGCATATTCTCCAGTCATTGGTACCATTGAATTGCTTTATATTCAAGGTTGAAGGATGCAATTTCAAGCCTTTGATTATAGAGAGTGGTATGAAGAGCAAAATACTATTCGGTCTAATACAACCAATAGGTTGGGTCCTCATCATCAAATTTTGAGAAATTTAAATTAGGAATTCTCTCATTGGTATTTATAGGCAAGGTATTTTGTACTCTACCCTCAAAACTGCCCTTGTGACTCCTTGATGCATTTTCTACCATCATGTCATATTTGGAATTTAAGCTATTAAATGAATCTCAAGGTCATCTAATTTATCCAATTTTTCTAGTTTGGTTAATTCCTAACAAAATTATTGATACTAGATTTTCATGTATTTTACCTATTCATGTAATCACTCTAGCTCTTCGGCAGCTTGAGTAACTCTAGCCATTTTTAGGCACCTTAGGGTCTTCAAAAATTTTTATGGGAGTTATATATCAAAATGATCAATGTGAAGAGAGGATAAAAATAGACTATGCCATAGAATTAAGTATTTTGGCTATTTTTGTGGAGAATATTCTGACTGTCAGATAGGTTATTCTCTACATAAATAAATTGGCAACTAACAACTTACTATTATGATTTCCAATCATATATGCTTTGCACTATCAAACTTTATATCCTCTACTATCAACTATATATTCCTTGTACTATCACACTTGATATTCTATGCACCATTAAATTGTGACAAGAGTAGTCTTCTCTATGTTATGCTCAAATTTGGTTTTGGTTTTGATTGGAAAGAGACCAAAAACAAGTTTAATAAGGGTATTCTAATCCAAGGTGTGTCTGGTTTTGTGGGCTCTCTAATATATAATCTTGATCATGATTAGTGGTTGATCCAACATCTTAGAGCTCCAACTATGGAGGGTTCCACCATACCCAAAGTCACACTATCTCTTTTTTAGGGTACTATGAGAATAACTTCTTGGGGCTAACCAGTTATCGATGCACCATAAAGCTCAAGTGGTTGATATCTTCCTATTGATGAAGGTTTCTCTTACTTATAAGGGGTATCCTTATATACTTGAGGGTATATAGGAGCTTTTTGTTGTTTATAGGTGCTATCTAAGGCCTGAGTATTGGAGTTTGAGCACCCCTCACTTGATTTGATTATTTATGGGAAATATAGCTAAACCCAAAATGATAACTTTTCCATAATATTTTAAAACTGCCAACACAAGGTTTTTAACCTAATCCATTAAAACAAAAAAAATTACTTTTTTTTCATGATTTTTTAACAAAAAATGAGCAAAATGAAAAATTACATAATAGAAAAATAAACAAAAGGACAAGAACTGTTGCTATTGTTGCAAACCACAACCCTAGAAAGAGCTCTAATACCACTTATTAGGAACCTCTAATTAAAAATAAGCATAACCATAGTAACAATCAAGAATTAATGGAAATGAAAAAAGAAAATAATAGAAGTGCTTAAGAAAATTACTCGTCAAAAATAGAAGAAACTTATATCACTTAAGAGAAATAGATATCACAACTCTTAAAGGGGGAAACCTCCTTGGAAGCAAAGGTCCACTACAATTTGTAAAAAAATATGAGATAGCTTCTACTCCCAACCATGCCCTTATATACTCTTATTTACCCTAATCATAATGATCAAAGTTCGGTCCACATGCAAGAGGGGATTGAAGCTACTAACTCCTACTCACAATAAATTAGCAATTATATCATAACTAACTCCTACTTACAATAAAAGTGACAATTACATCATAATGGACCCCTATGCACTAGGAGCTCAAGGTACAATGTATTAGACAATTAAATTATGATGGTTTTGTTAGGATAGGGTCCTAACATGCACATGAAATATGCTAATAATTATATAGATTAAAATATGGTTGAAATTGGAGTAGTCTTGGAAAAGAAGCATAAGGTAACTAAGCTATAGGAAAAATACTAGGATTCTATACCTAAATTGATACTTCAATATTGGATCTCATGAGTACTAGATTTATAATGCCTAGATTATTTTGTGATTGCTTTATTCCTACAGGGCTTTATATATTCTAAAAAACTATCCTCAAAAACTAGTAAAAAATTAAAATCTCATTTTTATTTCTATATTGGAAATATATACTTTTAAGGTTAAGATCTTAAATAATTATATACATTGTACATAAAATAAAATTAGGTTTATAGTTGAAATAAAAACTAAGAAGGTTTTTTTTATTAATATGATTTGTTATCAAGGATTAAAACTACTCATGAATGGCAGAGAGGGCTTGTGAGGGCTTGAGCCTCACCATGGCAGAGAGGGCATGAGCCTCACCATGGCAGAGAGGGCCTGAGCCTCACCTTAGCAGAGAGGTCCTATGAGGACCTTATCCTCACCATGGCAAATAGGGCCTGAGCCTCACCATGGGACAGAGGACCTATGGGGGTCTGAGCCTCACAATGGCAAAGAGGGCCTAAACCTCATCGTGGTAGAAAGGGCCTGAGCCTCACCGTGGTAGAGAGGGCTTGTGAGGTCTTGAGCCTCACCATGGCAAAGAGGGCCTGAGCCTTATTATGGTAGAGAGAGCCAGGACTTTGAGGGCTGTAGCTCCAAAATTTTTTGGAAACCTCGGTAACCCATATGCCCTATTGTATAGTGAATCATATTAGTAGACGAATTTGCATCTACAGTTGGCTTGTTGAGAGGAAGGTTGGGTAGTTGGAACCTCAATTGGAGGTTGGGGGAAGGAGGTTGGGTTGGATGAAGGATATTAACATTTGGTGGTGTTGTGGGGTGGTCTCCTATCTTGGTTGGATCATTGGATCTTTGGTTTGGTTGTTTTTACTACAGCTATAGGTGGGATCGTGGGGTGGAAGGTTGGGCAGTTGGAACCCTAGTAGGAGGTTGGGATAGATAAAGGAACCTCAACATCCAACTTTGCTGATGGGGAGATTGCTATACTAGGGTACAATTGGAATCCAATGGGATTTTTGGGGTTTTTATCTTCATAGATTTTCATGTTGGAGGGTTTTCCTATTGTCAGGGTACTCTGTTGCAAATCTCTTTCGACCGGTTCTTTTTTGTCTCCATGGTGTGCTTCGATTCGGGTAACTTTATTCTGGTATATTTTTTCAACTGAGGCAGGATGGCGAATAAGTCAAATCCCAGGGTTTCATCGCTCACATTTTTATCTAGGATCCTCCCTTTTTCTCTCTTAGGTGTTGCGCTAGGTGTTTTCTATTTTTTCTTTCCAAATGCCCTAAGTGTGGTTTTATCCAACATGATATGTAGGTATATTGGTGATCATTTATGATGTTTTCCATCTGGTGGGTCTTCCATTGGCTAGATGAGTGAGCCCAGTGGGCTTGTTTTTTGATATGCTATGGATTTTGTTGGTTGGTATTTTCTAGTGTTGTTTTTTAAATCGATTGTTGTTATGAGGATTTTTCCTATTACGAGCTTTGTTGGATGGATTTGTTGATCATGATGACATGATTACCTTGTTCTCCTTTCTTATGAGGTAAAATATGCTTCGGTTTGGACGATATTTATTTTTTAATTTTTTTTAATCGATAACATTTTCATTATTCTGCTATTTTTCTTCGATGCTTTAGATTCCTGAGCACACGGTGGTTTGACCATGGGGCAATCTCTTATATTTGCTTGATAAAAAATTACGACTTATTTGCTAGGATATTGCTTCATTGGATTTTAGCATTTGATTTGTGGAATCTAGCTCAGTCTTTCTTGATGTCTTATTGCTAGATGTAAGATTTGGGGGTGCCTTTCAAAACCCTACTTGTAATAGGTTTAGGTACCCTTTAAAAACCCTTCTACTATCAATACAAAAAACTACTCATGAATACTAGATTTGGTAATGCCTAGATTATTTGTGACTACTTGTTTCCTCTATTGAATTAAGGATGGGGCTTTATAGGGTCTAAAATTTCATATTTTTTGCAACTAATTAAAAATTAAATATCCCATGACCTATTTCAAAGCAATCCAATTACTCAAATCTTATATAAATGAAAATATTTAAAAATAAAAATCAATAGACACAAATGATGGGTGCCCTTGAGCACCAATAATCACTTATTATTTGTACATAAGAATAACAACACTCTAATACAATGAATCAAGTGGTTGGGGGTATTTATACCAATACCTAAACCCTAACAATAATAATAATAATAATAATAATAATAATAATTACATAATATCATTAACCTAAGTTGACATAACATAAAAACTTAAGGTTAATTACAAGTTAGGGTTTAACCATGATAAGGTTAATTGTATATAAATAATTAATAATTATATTGAATAACAATTTTCCATAGGCTTACACATGATTACATCATATAATATTTCCCTTGGCCAATATAGTTAAATTACAACTTTCAATACCCTTTCATAATCTAAAATGAGGGGCCAAGAAAAGAAGACATTAGTAGGAAAAGAGCAAAAAAAAGAAGTGATAAACACAAATGATCATTGCCCTTGAGCACCAATGATCATTTAGTATCCATAGATAATCACAACAATTTGATAAATGGATCAAGTGGTTGGGGGTATTTATACCAATACTTAACCCACAATAATAATAACTACGTGATGTTATTAACATAAGCTGACATAACATAACAACTTAAGGTTAATTACAAGTTAGTATTTAACCGTGATAAGGTTAATCGTGCATAAATTATTATTAATTATATTGCATAACAATTTCCCATACACTTACACATGATCACTTCAAACAATATCAACCTTGGATAATAAAGTCATTACAATTTTTAACACTACCTCATAATATAAATTGAGGGGCCAAGGAGAGAAGACATCAGTGACAATAATATCTCCTCGCATAATGGATACTCCAGTGAGCCTCTATACTTGAGGAAGGCTTAGTTGAATCCCCCTCACCATCTAGCTTTTCTCTTACATGAACATGCCTTTGCACTTGTACAAGAATCCCCTCAGGATTGATCATAGTCACCACAACCAATATAAAATACTCACACATATATATAAAAAACATTTCCTCTATAACTTTATATGAGGAAGACCAAGCCAAAGAAATTATTTTTAGAAATTACTCTAATCTTCTTATTCATATAAGGTAAGATTGGGAAACCTAACCTTCCCTTTTATAATACACTTCTCCTTGTTTGTAGACTTAGAATTTTCCTTGGGCCACCTAATTGTCACCAAAATATGTTTTGTATAAACATGTTTATGATAAGAGCCATCAAAAAATTTCTAAGAATATCTAAACAAAAATGAAAGAGATCAAAGATTATAAATTGTTATATATTAATGCATGAAATGAACCAAAATCCCTAGTGTTGAAGGGAAGAGATCAACAAGAGCAGATTCATAATCCTTCTTCTATGTACCTCCAAAAGATCCAATAATTGTTTATAATACCTCAAATCTAACAATCTCTCTTATGAATATGGACCAAAGATTATTTTTCCATAATATACTATAAATTTACCCCTTTGAATAGGGATATAGTTATTGAAGACAATCACACAATGAGACATCTCTCCACCTATAATAAGTCCTTGAACAATCACCGAATGTAAATAGCTCAAAACATTCCTTCCAAAATAACCTAGAGTGATGTTTTTAAAAAACATTAATTTCTTTAAAGTCCTTTTGATTTTTTTTGTAAAGAATAAGAAGAAATAATTTTTGGATTATATTACATTATTTGGTACATGCTAATGTACCCCATGGTACCTTCATGGTACATTTATAAATAATAGATTAGGGTTGAGTCATAGTTTAAAGTGTGAGTTATATTTCCTTTTTCATGTAAGTATGAATGTGCAGGAGATGCACAAGTGTCATGTAAAGTTGTAATGTGCAAGAAATGCACAAGTGTCATCTAAGTTAGAGTGCAAATATATAATGTAAATATGTTCACAAGTGTCTTATATTAGAGAGCGCAAGTAGAAGTGTAAGAGTCATGTATAGGTGTACATATGTTATAAAGTCAAGTGTTTATCAAGTATGCAAGTAGTAAGTAGATAAGACATACGAAGACTTGGCAAGTATGCAAGTGTTTATAGAGTCATGAGACTTGGCATATGGAGAGCAATAGTCAAGTATCTAAAGAGTCACATTACTATGGCTATATTATGGAGATAATGCTCCATAAGAAGATATATAGAATACAATTCATATATCTCATTATCTTATTGTAAGAGGAAGAGGAGTAATAAAGCTTGTATACATTTTGAGCAATTAATATTGTAAGTTGTTCTTCATGCATAGTACATGAATGATTCAAGCTATTTACATTCATATTTTAGAATATTAATTAATGTTATTTGATTTATTATAAGCCTTGATATACATATTAATTTGCTCATATTATTATTATCTTGACCTTATTATTATTGTGGTTATTTTATATTTGGGAACTATGTGATATAACCTATTATATTTTGTGGTAGTATAAGGCTTAAAAGCCATCAATAACTTTCATATTTTGCTCCTTCTATCATCAAATACATATATGAAGCTATAAGAAGTAATTTGCCCTAGTAATTAGAAGAAAAATGGGAGGCTCTGAATAAACCTTCTATGTGACCAAGTAAGAACACTCCATACCCACTCAGATACCATGATGTATTTCACACCAATTTACATAAACAAATAGAAGCAATTCAATTACTCAAATCTTATACAAAAAGGAAAAGAGCGAAAAAGGAAAAGTGATAGACACAAATTATGGGTGCCCTTGAGCACCAATAATCATTGTATTATTTGTAGATAAGAATCACAATATTGATACAATGAATAGGGTAGTTGGGGGTATTTAAATCAGTTTCTAAACCCCAATAATAATAATTACATAATATCATTAACCTAAAATGACATAATATAAAGGTTAAATATTAATTACAATTTAAGGTTTAATCATGACAAAATTAATTATACATAAATAATTAATAATTACATTGCATAATGATTTCCTGTAGGCTTACACATGATTACGTCATACAATGTTGGTCTTGGACTATAAAGTCAAATTACAACTTTCAACATTTTATTGCTATGCTAGGAATAAACACTCCTATGATTAAGGTCTTATATAGTGATATAAATTTTTTATAAATTGACATTAGGTTTATAGTTGGAAAGAAGACTAAGGCGAGATATTTTTTATTTAAATGATTCCATACTAGGGATTAAAACTATTGATTTAATAAGAAACAACATTGATATACTATGTAAACTCACCACTTAATCAAAATTACCACTTAATTTGTTATATAGTGATTTCATGCCAATGACCCTAATTTTGATTGTTTGGGCTTTAAAAATAAAATCAATGGCTGAAATCATCTAATAAGAGTTTTATCTTGGTCAAAAATAGTTGAAAATTTGTAAACACAGTCAGAAAGGTTTAAGTTGCCACAAATTATTTCTTATAGGAATGACTTTACCACAAACAAGCTAAGGAAACCTAAAGGGATTAAGGTGGTACAAAGGAATTAATAGAAGAAAAGGAGAGTCATTCATTTTGTGCATGCACAATGTGCTCTATGGAGAAAATAATGTTGTCTTTGGGCCCATAATATAATTCCTTGAGATGGAGGTATAGTTCTAAGTGCATACAAACACCAAAGCAGTCTATAGGTAGAACATAGTATTGGAAGAGTCTACGTGGAGGTGTCATTCAAGAATAATGAGAATCATTGTTCACAAGTGGGAGGAAGCACTCAATGTTATCAAAATTCCATAAAGCATAGAGAAAAAATCATTATACCTTTAAAGATGTAAATCAAGTAGGAATTACAAGTCCAAAAAATTGTCGAGTCTCTTGAAATGTGAAAGTCCTTTAGAGGATGTTAAGTGAAAATGTCATTTAAACTTGTCCATCATAATATCATCTAAATTCAGGTGGGTCCACTTGAGGTGTGATAATTTTACCCATGGAAATAAAATGACCCATGTTCAAGAATGAGACTTAATGGATAAGGAATAAACTATTTATAGATAAGTAAAGGTAATCTAAGTTATTTCATACATTGGTCAAGGAAAGCATGATATAGTCCTCCATAAGGACATGTTGTCTAGAAATTAGATTTTACTGTCCAAGATGTGGTATAAGTTGATTGTAGTAGATAATACCATTTAAGAGGACCAAAACTTGATGACAACCAAGTGAAGATACATGCATATGCTATGTAAAGAGCTCAAATGGAAGCTACTGGAGTCTAAAACTATGTCATTAGGGAATGTTATTGTAATAAAGGATGAATACCATCTAAGAAATTTTATTCAAATTTGGCATCAAGAGGATTGTTGTTTGAGGCAAGGAGATTTTCTCTAAATGAATTCCATCTAAGGAGTATCGTTGATGTTAATTAGCTATTTTTTTTTATTTCACATGGTGGAATCGGTAGCCACCACGATGATCCGGGCATGTTGTCCATTTTTATGGTTGCCATAGTATTCTGCGATGTCCACCTCAGAAGCCGCCACACAGTACTCGCTTAGTCTGCCCCTATAACCACCTGATGCAGGAGCATCCGGTGGCAGTAGAGCAATCTTGCATCAACAACAATTTTTCTAAGTGTTTGCCTTGGTGTCGCGATATCGCGATCGGAAAAGAGTCGCAAAATCGCGAAATGTCGCGTTTTCGTGACTCAGCCAGGAGAGAGAAGGTGCGGGGAGAAAATGTTGCGATTTCGTGACATGTTGCGAAATCGTGACCGAAGCACGGTGAAGATGTCGCGATTTCGCGACATGTCACGAAATTACGACCAGAAGCAGGCGAGAAGTGAGGCCGTTGAGAATGTCGTGATTTCGCGACATGTCGCGAAATCGCGACCATCGCGAAATCGCGACAAGGTGCAGCCAGGAGGAGGAGCAGTTGGGAATGTCGCGATTTCGCAACATGTCACGAAATCGCAACCATCGCAAAATCGCGACCAGAAGCCACTGGGAAGAGAAAGCAGTTGGGAATGTCGTGATTTCACGACATGTCGCGAAATCGTGACTGTCGCGAAATCACGACAAAAGTGCAGTTGAAGAGAAAGCAGTTGGGAATGTCATGATTTTGCGACTGTCACGAAATCGCGACGAAAGTGCAGCCAAGAGAAGACAGTTTGGAATGTCGCGATTTCGTGACATGTCGCGAAATCGCGACTGTCGCGAAATTGCGACCAGAGCAGGAAAGCAGGTGTGCAACTGGAGGAAAATGTCACGATATCGCGATATCGCGACTTGAAGACAAGAAATGCAACGATGGAGGAAATTGTCGCGATATCGCGACCCGAAGGCGAAGAAGGCAGCGAGGAAGGAAAATGTCGCGATATCGCGACATGTCGCGATATCGCAACCCGAAGGAGAGGAAGGCAGAGATGAAGAGAAAACGTCGTGATATCGCGACCAAAAGTGAAAGGGAGCGCAATGAAGTTAAAATGTCGCGATATCATGACGAACGACTGGTTCGTGGTTCGAAAAGGCGCGTGTTCCAAGGTGATGTTTCCGAGGCAGTCAAGGGTCTCATTAATGCGTGTTTTTGTATCCGGTAAGTTTGCTGAACACGACGGCCTCTCGAATGTTGCGTCCAAAGGTCAGAAATGTCAAGGGGTTCTTTAATGCATGCTTTCATGGCAGGATCGGGGCAGTTGCCAATTATGGAAGGAAAATTGAAAACTCGGCCGTGGAAGCCGAATTTGCAGGTTTTTGTAATGAATTCTGCCAGGTGGGTCATTAATGGCCTAGAGGGTCGAGACCTCGATAAAAACTCAGTGATTGTAAGAGAAAGGGGTGGTGGATTGGAAGATTGCACGTAGAGTGTGGGAGAGAAAACCAAGCCGAGCGCTGGTTATTGTAAAGCCTGCGGGCTGTTTCTGTAGAACTTTCCAGATTAATGAAGGAAAATTTGGATTTGTGTGAGTGCGATCCTCCCGTCCCCCATCACCACCATGCCACAATCATTTTAAACTTTTTACGTCGTTGAAAGCACCAGGAAAGGGACAAGTGTTCAATCCAACGAGGCCCGAGATTTGAACCTTGGACCTCTGCCCCCTTACAAGGTTTGGAAGAACCAATTTTGGTCTACAACTCGGACCTAAAAAGGTTTATGGTAAACCAGTGTGATTTGAAACAAAGTTGCGTGGATCCGCATCGTATGGATCACATTCCTCAACTGGCCACCTCACACCAACTCGGCTACACACTCACCCTTACTATTGTTAGCTATAAGAATGCTAATAATACTCAATATCCACCAATGACAAGAAAAATTCAAATAGTATATAGGAAAACTTGAAAAGTTAACTAGGGTCCAATAACATCATTATGTCATAAGGCCGTGATTTCAACTAAAAATTATAGATGGGTCTAAGGTTTCCAAGGAATTCCCTTGTATCTTGAGTGGATGTTTTCCCTCAATCCTACTCTATATTGCAATGGGGCATAAGAGGGTTTTATCCCTTTGACTCCCTACATAAGGGACAAAGGACATTACCTCTCAAACTTGCAATGACACTAACTATAATTGACGCAAGACTAGAATAAAACACAGGCCAAAATCAAGCCAATTTCATCAACAGAGGTCTTAAATTCGGAAATACAGCAGTCTTTTTTTTTTAAATGGCCAAGCCCCCTAATACAATGCATGCGCGGCCTTTTATCCCAGACCCCAGCTTCTCCCGACATCATTACACTAAGTGCGGGCTTCCCTCTAACCATCCGCATGAAGGTTCTGTTGTCGCTTGTAAGATGCTGCCAGGCGCCCCGTATTATCATGGTCCGTAATGGCGGAGTGCGCTGCGGCCGCCTGTCAATCCATCCGCCAAGTCATCATTCGAAGGGATGCGCCACAGCCGCTTGTAGTTTGTTGCCACGTGTCCTTTTGCCAGAGTCCCAGTAACCGCTTCACATTCTAGGACCACCTGTAATTTGATGCCACGTGTCCCTCTGCAATGGTCCCTGCAATCGTCGGCTGGTCAGGCGTCGTGAGCGTTTTGTCGCGATATCGCGACGTTCTTGCTCCCATACCTTCTCTCTCCTCTTTGGTCGCGATATCGCGACGTTTTGCCGTTGGCCACTCTTCTCTTCCTCGGGGGCCGTGATTTCTCGACACGTCACGAAATCACGACGTCTAAGCCTTCCTTGCTCGCTTTTCGCCTTTGGGCCGTGAAACCGCGACATGTCACGATTTCGCGACGTCTTTGCGCCTTCAAGTCTTGCCTCCCGAAAGTGTCGCGATTTCGCGACCATTTTGTGCTTTCAAGTCTTGCCCCCCGAAAGTGTCACGATTTCGTGACGTCTTTGTGCCTTATTTCACGACGTCTTTGTGCCTTAGAGCTGTGCCTCCGAAGGTGTCGCGATTTCGTGACCATTTTGTGCCTTGGCCTCTTTACTTCGAAAATGTCACGATTTCGCGACCATTTGGCACTCAAGTGGCTTTGCTTCGAGCTGTCGCGATTTCGCGACCATTTGGCGCCCAAGCTGCTTTTCCTCGAAACTATCATGATTTCGTGACCATTTGGCACCTTGACCTCTCCGCTTCGAAATGTCGGAAATGTCACGATTTCGTGACCATTGGGCGCTCGAGCTACTTTGTTTTGGAACTATCACGATTTCGCGACCATTTGGCGCCCGAGCTGCTTTACTTCGAAAATGTCATGATTTCGTGACCATTTGGCGCCTTGACCTCTCCGCTTCAGAAATGTCATGATTTCGCGACCATTGGGCGCTCGAGCTGCTTTGTTTTGGAACTGTCACGATTTCGCGACCATTTGGCGCCCGAGCTGCTTTACTTCGAAAATGTCACGATTTCGCGACCATTTGGCGCCTTGACCCTTTTCATCAAAAAAGCGTCGCGATATCGCGACGTTTTGGCCCCCTTAGCGCCCTTCTTCAAAAAGCGTCGCGATATCGCGACAGTTTTGGCACTTAAAGAAAGAAAGAAAAAAAACATTTTTGGGTGAGGCAAGATTGCTCCTTCGCCTCCGGATGCTCCTGCATCAGACACCCGGGTGAGTTTGAGAAGTGACCTTCACTTCTGATTTGCCTGAGGTAGACCCAGGCGATCAACCTCTGTCTTCGATAACCAAGTCGCATCTTCTATGGGCCTGCCCTTCCATTTGACTAAATACTCAGAGTAACTCCTGTTCCGAGTACTTCGGCCCTCACGCGTATCAAGAACTTCTTCTATTTCGTCCGCAACTGGGATGACTGCTGGAATGCTCCACAAATCTGGGCTGGGTATCTCACTGCTTTCTCCTTCATGATACTCGACCAAATCTGAAATGTTAAACACGGGAGAGATGTTAAGTTCACTTGGTAACTCCACCTCGTATGCATTACCCGAATCCCGTTTGCCAATGATCCTGCATGGCCCAAATTTCTTCATTTTTAGTTTGTTATAGGTCTTGACAGGAAACCGCTCCTTCCTCAGATGGACCATGACAGAATCTCCTACTTTGAACTCTTTAGCTCGACGTTTTTGGTCCGCCCTTGTCTTGTACTGAGCATTCATCTTGGCAATGTGTCTTGTCACTTCCTCATGCACTCCCTTCAGGTGTTCGGCAAAGTCTTCGGCCTCAGCACTGCATTTCTCTCTCGTATCTATCCTTCTCAACTCTGAAGCGTTTCTTGGGCTGTTCCCATAAATGATCTGGAATGGCGATTTATTGGTACTTCGATTGACCGAGCTGTTATACGCGAATTCTGCTTGTGGCAGAACTAGATCCCATCCCTTGGGCTTGTCCCCTACCAAGCACCGCAGTAGATTGCCCAAACTCCTATTAACCACCTCTGTTTGGCCATCTGTTTGGGGGTGGTATGCAGAACTGAACTTTAAATCCGTCTTCAGTTTCTTCCACAGGGTCCTCCAGAAATACCCTACAAACTTGGTATCCCTGTCCGACACAATGCTTCTTGGCAGCCCATGAAGGCGTACCACTTCCTTAAAGAACAAACCAGCCACATGGACCGCATCGCTAGTCTTCTGACATGGGATAAAGTGAGCCATTTTTGAAAACTTCGTCCACTACCACAAATATGGAGTCGTGTCCCCTCCGCGTCTCGGGCAAACCAAGCACAAAATCCATACTAATATCCTCCCATGGCCTTTCAGGTATAGGTAGTGGTTGATATAAACTAGTAGGTTGTCTCACACCTTTTGCCATCTGGCATATCCTACAACTCTGCACAAATTTTGCCACATCTTGTTGCAATTGCGGCCAGTAGTAGTTTTCACTAACCAGGCAGATGGTCTTGTCACGACCAAAGTGTCCAGCTAAACCTCCGCTATGCTTTTCCTTGATGAGATTCTCTCTCATTGAGCTCCTCGAAATGCATAATTGGTTCCCCCTGAACAACATTCCATCTTGAATCAGATAATTCAACCATTTAGTCCTGTCCAACGTAACAGGCACAGTGCAGGCTTTCCAAGCTTCTACGAAATCGGGGTCTGCAGGGTATAAACCTTTGAGCTCAGCAAACCCTACAACCTCCACTTTCATTTCCATCATCAGACATTGCCTCCTACTCAAGGCATCTACCAACCTATTGGACCTTCCGCTCCGATGCTTCAGTACAAAGGTATAGCTCTGCAGGAATTCTACCCATTTCAGATGCCTCTGATTCAATTTCCCTTGACTGTTAATATACTGCAATGCCTGATGATCGGTATAAAGAACAAACTCCTTTGGCAACAAATAGTGCCTCCATTTCTTGAGTGCTTGAACTATGGCATAGAACTCCTGATCATACACCGAATACTTCCTCCTGGCATCATTGAGCTTCTCGCTGAAATACGCAACAGGCCTACCCTCTTGGCTCAATACGGCTCCTATGGCACTGCCACTCGCATCGCAGTCTACCTGAAACACCTTATTGAAATCTGGAAGTGCTAAGACGGGTTGCTTAGTGACCTTCTTCTTCAGCATAGCGAAGCTTTTGTCCGCTCCAACTGTCCACTGGAATTCCTTCTTGTTCCCCTTCATTGTCTCCGTAAGAGATGCGCAAATACTGCTGAAGTTTCTAATGAACTTTCTGTAGAAACTGGCCAGACCATGAAATGATCTAACCTCGGTCACACTTCTTGGAGCAGGCCATTCTAGGATAGCCCTCACCTTTTTGGGGTCCATTTTGAGACCATTTGCTGAGATAACAAATCCCAGGTATACCAGCTCCTTCTTCACGAAGTTGCACTTCTTTAGATTGATCAGTAACTGCTCCTCCCGCAGTTTCTCAAAAACCCTCCTGATGTGCATCAGGTGCTCCTCTAGGGTCTTGCTAAAAATCAGGATATCATCCAAGTAGACAATAACAAATTTTCCCAGAAATTCCTTCAGGACTTCATTCATTAACCGCATGAAGGTACTTGGTGCATTGGTCAGCCCAAATGGCATAACCAACCACTCATACAGCCCCTCTCTGGTTTTAAAGGCTGTCTTCCACTCATCCCCTTCTCTAATGCGGATCTGATGGTAACCACTTTTCAAGTCAATCTTTGTGAAGTACTCAGCTCCACTTAAACAGTCCATGATATCATCCATCCTTGGCAGTGGGAATCTGTATTTGATGGTGATCTTGTTAATTGCCCGAGAGTCTGTGCACATTCTCCATTCTCCATCCTTCTTGGGTGCTAGTACTGCTGGTACTGCACATGGACTAAGACTCTCCCTAATCAGCCCTTTCTTCAACAGATCTTGAACTTGCCGATTCAACTCCTCGCTTTCCACAGGCGTCATTCGATGTGCAGCCTTGTTTGGCAAGCTCGATCCAGGCACCAAATCTATGTGGTGACTGATCTTCCTAACAGGCGGTAAACCTTCAGGAACATTATCAAAAATGATATCTGGGAATTCCTCTAACAGTCCCATGACCTCCACTGGAATTTCCTTGCATCCTTCTTCCTTAACCCTAGGGATTATGGCATAGCACATATGATCTGACTTCAGGCCTTCCAAAAATCTTCTGCCATCAACTAGACAGACTCGTGCACTATCGCATACCTTCTCATCCGCCTCCTTCAAGGGTTTCAACTTGTGGCGAACTCCATTCTTCGACAAAGAGTATGTGTTGGCTCGACCATCATGTACAACACTTCGATCAAACTGCCATGGTCTCCCAAGCAACAGGTGACATGCATCCATAGGCAAGATGTCACATAAGACCTCATCTCGGTAAGTTCCAATATTGAACTTCACCAGGCATTGCTCACTTACTAGCACCCGATGGTCCTTTTGCAACCATGCAATTCGATAAGGGTGCGGGTGTTTTCTCCTCTCCAACTGTAGCTTGGCAACCATTTCCTCAGAAACCAAATTGTCAGTGCTTCCATTATCGATGATGATGTTATAGACCTTGCCTGCGCACTTGCATCTTGTTCGAAACAGGTTGTTCCTTTGGTCTGCCTTTTTCTCTTCATTCAACAGGACTCTTCTGATGATCATTGCTTCTCCCCTTTCTGCCTCCTCAGAGTGCTCAGATTCTACACCTTCGTCTGCTACAGCAGCTCGGGCCTGACCCTCAGGTCTTCGATTTGGCCTCTCTTGATGTTGCGGGCAGTTGTATGCCCTGTGTCCTTCTTCTCCGTAGTTGAAGCAGGTTCCTCGAAAGACACCTCTTCCAAACCCTCGCCCAGGCCTACCTCTTCCTCTCGGGTAGTTGTTGTTCTGATTGCGTGGGCGTTGGTCATTCTCCTCCTTCCCTTCTTTCTATTTTTGGCTACTGCTAGCTTCACCAGTTTTCCCCAAATCTCTGTACCTTCCTCCATTGGTTCTTCCACCAGCTCTTCCACCCCTGTCCTTTCCTCTCTGCTTTCCTTCAAATCTCCTATTCAGTTTCTCTTCTACTTTCAAGGCAAACTGGTATGCATCCTCCACCGTGCCCATCCTAACCAGTCCCAGCTCTTCTTGAATGTTGGTTCGCAACCCATTGATGTATCGTGCGACTTTCTCCTTATTCGCCTCATAATGGCCGGTTCTAATCGAGATCTGATAGAACTCCTCCGTATACTCCTTGATAGATTTACTGGCCTGTCGAAGACTCTACATCTTTCTCAATAAATCCAACTCGTAATCTGTAGGGATGAACTGCCTCTTCAATCTCTCCACCATCCTATCCCACCTAGTGATCTTTTCCTTTCCCCTCCTATTCCTTTCCAGCTGCACTCCTTTCCACCAGATGCTAGCATGTCCTTTCAGCTTGGTTTTCGTGAACCTGATCCGATTTGGGTCTGAGATCTCTTCATACTCGAAATACTCCTCCATGTCGTTGATCCAATCTATCAGCTCCTCGGGGTTGAGGTTCCCAGAGTAAGTAGAGACGTCAAATTTTGGCTTCTTCCCGATCTGGGAGATGGCCCTATACAGCCTAGCCTCTGCTGGATCCAAGGCTTCTTCCTCATCGGATGGACCCTCTTCTTCCCAAACTTCATCCTCACTGGGTTCCTCCCTTCTTGGCTCAACTCCTCTTCTAATTTCCTCCTGCAGGGCTTCAACTTGCCTCTGCAAGGCTCTAAGATCGACCTCTGCTTTCCTGTTCCTCACACCACCACGGTTCCTGCGCGAGGCATCCTGCTTCTTCTTCACAACCCACAACCACAATCCTGGCGCAAACTGCCTCACTGTCGGCGATCGGTTTGCACACTCAGAACCTTCTGGCTCTGATACCACTTGACGCAAGACTAGAATAAAACACAGGCCAAAATCAAGCCAATTTCATCAACAGAGGTCTTAAATTCGGAAATACAGCAGTCTTTTTTTTTAAAATGGCCAAGCCCCCAAATACAATGCATGCGCGGCCTTTTATCCCAGACCCCAGCTTCTCCCGACATCATTACACTAAGTGCGGGCTTCCCTCTAACCATCCGCATGAAGGTTCTGTTGCCGCCTGTAAGATGCTGCCAGGCGCCCCGTATTATCATGGTCCGTAATGGCGGAGTGCGCTGCGGCCGCCTGTCAATCCATCCGCCAAGTCATCATTCGAAGGGATGCGCCACAGCCGCTTGTAGTTTGTTGCCACGTGTCCTTTTGCCAGAGTCCCAGTAACCGCTTCACATTCTAGGACCACCTGTAATTTGACGCCACGTGTCCCTCTGCAATGGTCCCTGCAATCGCCGGCTGGTCAGGCGTCGTGAGCGTTTTGTCGCGATATCACGACGTTCTTGCTCCCATACCTTCTCTCTCCTCTTTGGTCGCGATATCGCAACGTTTTGCCGTTGGCCACTCTTCTCTTCCTCGGGGGCCACGATTTCTCGACACGTCACGAAATCGCGACGTCTAAGCCTTCCTTGCTCGCTTTCCGCCTTTGGGCCGTGAAACCGCGACATGTCACGATTTCGCGACGTCTTTGCGCCTTCAAGTCTTGCCTCCCGAAAGTGTCACGATTTCGCGACCATTTTGTGCTTTCAAGTCTTGCCCCCCGGAAGTGTCACGATTTCGCGACGTCTTTGTGCCTTAGAGCTGTGCCTCCGAAGGTGTCGCGATTTCGTGACCATTTTGTGCTTTGGCCTCTTTACTTCGAAAATGTCACGATTTCGCGACCATTTGGCACTCAAGTGGCTTTGCTTCGGAGCTGTCGCGATTTCGCGACCATTTGGCGCCCAAGCTGCTTTTCCTCGAAACTGTCACGATTTCGTGACCATTTGGCACCTTGACCTCTCCGCTTCGAAAATGTCACGATTTCGCGACCATTGGGCGCTCGAGCTGCTTTGTTTCGGAACTGTCGCGATTTCGCGACCATTTGGCGCCCGAGCTGCTTTACTTCGAAAATGTCACGATTTCGCGACCATTTGGCGCCTTGACCTCTCCGCTTCGAAAATGTCGCGATTTCGCGACCATTGGGCGCTCGAGCTGCTTTGTTTCGGAACTGTCGCGATTTCGCGACCATTTGGCGCCCGAGCTGCTTTACTTCGAAAATGTCACGATTTCGCGACCATTTGGCGCCTTGACCCTTTTCATCAAAAAAGCGTCGCGATATCGCGACGTTTTGGCCCCCTTAGCGCCCTTCTTCAAAAAGCGTCGCGATATCGCGACAGTTTTGGCACTTAAAGAAAGAAAGAAAAAAAAACATTTTTGGGTGAGGCAAGATTGCTCCTTCGCCTCCGGATGCTCCTGCATCAATAATACAAGAAGATTTAAAAAGGTTGGAAGGGGAAGTTGTATTAGTGAATCATCATATGAAGCAAGATTGAAAATTACCAATTACTAATAAAAAATAAAAGATTGTCGAGTAATTCTAAATCTAAATTTATAGTAGTACTACAAAACATGGAGAAGAAAGATAAGTCTTTATCCATTTGATCGTCTACTTCATCTATCAATGGGGATACCAATAAGTCTAAATAGAGGAGCAGATATAAGAAAACAAGTTGGTCCAAATGAACAAAATGATTCAATACAAGTTATCTTTTTTTTGTATTATGTTTTGTAGTGTTGAGACTTAACTCATGTAATAAGAACATGTAGTGTCTATAGTGTTAAGAGTATTGTTAACTTAGTGTGACTATGGTTGGGTTCATGAGTGGTCGATTGTCAATTGACAACCTCTCTTTGTATGAATTACTCCTATACCTTATTGTTTTGTCTCAAAAAGGTCATTAAGGGACATTTATCATGATGATACATTGGGATATTATGTAGCATTCTTAACCAAGTTATTTGGAGATGTAGATTGTGGAAGACGATAATACATGTTTGATTCCATTCATTGAGTGTTGTGTTTATGGGTTGAGTGATATTTTCTATCTATCTTCACTCACATAAATATTGCATTTCATTGTAGTTTACTTTTTGCATTTCTTCACTACATTGTCTATGATTGCATTGTCCTTTAAAACAAATCTTATACTACAACCTCAATTTTAAAGGGTAGAGTATGACTATAATATTTTTGTTGATTTACTCATTCTTTTTATTTCTTAATGGTTTGATTCCATTTCTACTTACCGTCACTTTCTAGGAAAAAGGTTTGTCTTTATCAAAAATATTTACTTAGTTTTCCATGATTATCATCAATTTGGCTTGAAAAGATATTATACTAATTTAAGATGCTATTAATTTTTTTTATTTTAGCTTCCACATTGAAAAATGTTTACTAAAACAGATATGTTTGTTTCATTGCCATAATTTAGCACAAACATTATCACGTTGTACCCTCAATTTTCAAGTTGTTTTGCTCTAAAAATTTGTTTTCAAGACGTTTATTCTATCAAAAATGGTATAAAAACCCAAAAATTAAAAAATTAGTGTCAACATCTACATAATTTAAAGTCATACACCTTTGCAATTATTCATAACAATAAAAATTAATTCATTAAATAAAGTACAAGCATTTCGATCATGTATTTATCATGAAAACAAGCATGATAAAATACTTAGAAGAAAAAACCTCTTTTTAGATAGAAAACTCAACATAAAAAAATCAATTTCAATTTTTAATAATAAATATAAAAGAGATTTTATAGAGCTTTGCATGAGAAACTATGCATATTTAAATTAAAATAATTATGTACTCTATTGGCTTTTTCTATATTGTTCTTATACTTTTCTTTGCACATATATGCTTAAAATTCACCTTCCAATGTTTTTAAAGTTGTCAATGACCTTTTAGTTCTTTACCTTTTTGCTCATTTTGTCCTTCCAAGGAATCTATTGAATTTGAAAATAAATATGATAGTCTTCTTAAATTTTCAGTAGTGTTTGAATATCATTTAAGTAAGTTCAACAAATCCCCTATTGAAGGGGATGGAGAAATTGGGGAACGTGAAAAGCTATTGGTTGGAAGATATCCCCAAAATTTTGCAAAAAGGGATGACTAAATAATTTTTTTGAAAATCTAAAAGCTACAAAATACAAATTGAAAGCATTTTAAAGTAAATAAAAAAGGGTAATTATTAATTTTAATATGATTAGAAATTCAAAAAATAATATACATCAATACAATGAAATGAAAAATTTCATGTCATTAGAAGAGTTATCCACTATAATTGAAATTGACTTGGGTTTAACAAACTTATTCATTCCCTTCCACATTTAAATAGACTTAACATAGTTTAAAATTATATAATGGGAAGAAGGGAATATAAGCTTTTATGACGAGGTCTTCTATAGGGATAGCTAGGTCTCCCTGCAAAGACAACAAAAGGGGCATGGTGGGAATGTCCCTTCACTATCTCCTTGCTAAAGGACTCGATGGAGGATGTTCACATCATGTCCCACTAACCTCTTTCCCATGAATACGTTTATTAAGGATTTCAAGGGCCAGGGATACATCCCTGTGGAACTCAATCAAATAGCCATCAAGCTTGCAACTTCATGAGTTTTTTAGACATGACACTTCAATTTTCATCTATTGATTGTTTTGAAGTAAAGGGTGATCTTGTTAATACCCCAATGCAACCTTTGCTTATTCTCAAGAAAATCTCACTAGTTATTGTGTAATCTGACCCCTTTGACATCTGTGTTAAAAACTTCATTTTCAAAGTTCAAAAAGGCCCTCATCAATGATCCACTCATACACCTACAAAACAAAGCCTTAAAAGCTTAAAAGCTCCTCCCAGAGCGTCAAAAATGGCCTCATGTAGTCATATTTGACATTAAAATCCTCTTGAAATTGCAACCTACATTGTTATGATGATTGCCACATACAAAAGATGATCCCCACACTCCTCAAATGATCCCCATGCTTTTCATGTGGTTTTCACAATAATGTAGATATTGCACATGCTGACTTACAACAAGATAGGGCTAATGATTCATTTTGGATAAAAAAGCCTCACCAACAAGGTTGGGAATGCAGAAAGGGAAACACCAAATTCATGAAAATCATCAAATTGCTTTAAAAAAAAACAACCAAAGGAGGTAAAGCATAAACTAATAATCTAAGCACTTAGATATTGTCCCAAAAGACTATCTCCCTTGTTTCTTTTAAGTTCTTTAATATAGACAAGCAGTCATCAAATGATAAGAAAAGTTTTTATGGTCTATAACATTTCTAAGACTCGGTGCAATCATCAAATGAAAGCAAGAGGACATATCATATGCAACTAGACATTTAGTGCAATATTTTATTAAGATAAAAATAATAGCATTTGACTTTCAATTAACATCCAATGTATTTGGAACAACTTTTCTTTCGCCTTATAAAGAATATATATGTATATATATATATATATATATATATATATATATATATATATATTTGCAAACTTTTAATGCATAAATTATTATTTTTTATTAGATATAGAAGGGGTTTTGAAAGGGTCCCCGAACCTTTTACAATAGGAGAAGCCTTGCAAAACTTGGTCTAAGACCAGCAATACAGGGACAAGAACGACTATAAAGCACTACAACTGGCCACCCATCACCAAGTGAACCAGCTACAACTTGATACAAGAAACAAAATTAGAACAGCGTTGGTGAGCCCCCCAGCCAGCCAACAATTTATAAACCAAGTTACTATTATATCAATTTTTATATTTATTATTCATTAAGAAATCATGGAATTTCATTAATTTTCAGTATTAAGGATTTTCCAATAACAAAATGTCCTCCAATAGAAAATGAAAAAGTAAAAGACCTCATCAAATTTAGCCCCTACTAATACCTGACAGTAATACTTTTAAAAGACATTGTGCTTCTAAGTTGTTGGCAATTACTTTAAGGCTGAACTTGTGATTTAGTTAAAGTTTTCCAACACTACCATCTGAAATTTGATATTCTTGCACAATCTCCCATACAAGTGCAACCTATTTGATACATAATTCATGGGCCAAAAATATCCATTTGAGAACCCCTAAACCTATTCACTACACCATATTTTAGTACAAAGGAATGATCTTCACATGGGCACTAATGATCTTTTCACAGCAGTACAAGAAGGTTGTTCAAAACCAAATATCCATACCTTTGAAAGTCCTGGAATAGAGTCATATAGATATTATCTAAGAATGTGTCAAATAATAGTGTACATAAAGCTTTATATATATATATATAGACACACACTTACTGACAAGGCAATTCCATAGTTTGGCATAAGTAATTGGTTGTTGCAAGTAGAATGATACACCTGAATTGGCTTTATCATTGCTCCCAAAACATTTCCATAAATGAAAATGTTTTGGAACAAGAAACATGTGATACACCAGCATTAATACATAAAACAATTATAAAGAAAGACCATAGTGCCTCCACTGACAGTACTACAGATTATTTTGGTAGCTCCAAATGAAAAGATATACCCGACAATATCTCCTGATATTCAACCAACATCTAACAGAAAATCCATACTAAATTTGTATTTAGGCATTTGATTTTCTGCCTGATTTCAAATATTTTTCAAACCATTCCAACATTTTAGCATGGGCTGCTCCAGCATTCTTAACAGCAGTTTCATCATTCTCGTCATATCTTACAGTCGAGCCATAGGAAACTCCAGGGTAAATGTTCACAAAGCTATCAACCTGCAAAAAACAATGCAAAGACTTATATATATATATATATATATAGCCTAGTTTCTATTATATAAACACAAAAGCCAAAACATTGGACATAATATACAAACAACATTTTCCTTCAGGGGAGATATTGACTCACCCTCCAGGAGATCAGGCATCCTAATGCAGCATTAGAAGCAAATTAAGAGAATAAGTGGTGCAAGTCATTTGCCATAATGTAAACCACTTCGTTTATAAATTTCCATTCAAAGGACTCCCCAACCATACTTATGTTAGCAAAAGGACAATGCACAATTATAGCCACCATGCCAAAGTGTTTTCTGTTGCAAACTACCTATATTCATTAGGAGGTCAAAATGTCTTGATATGAGCTTTTTGTTTGCAGATATTAACAAACAGAAACAAACATTGCCTCTTGTTAGAATTCACATAATTTTCCAGAAACAAACAGAGGCAAACCATTTACTCAAATCTTATACAAAAAGCAAAAAAAAACAGAAGAGGAGGATTTGGTGGGCACCTGTAGGCACCATAAATAATCACTATATCTGTAGATAATATTATATAAAAATTCAATCAAAAAATGAGGAGTGGAGGGGGTTATTTAGAGCAATACCAAAACCCCAATTAGGTTAAAAACAAGTTATAAAGAGGGTTTAACCATAAGGTTAACTATGGTCCATAGGGCTTACATAATAAAATATTACAAATAATTAATACATTGTACAATGAAATGCCCTTAGGCCTATCCAATACATCGTACAATGTCAGCCTTGGCCATGAATCAAATTACAATTTCAATACCCCCCATAATCTAAACTGAGGGGCCAAGAAGAGAAGACATTAGTAACAATAATATCACCCCCACATAATCTATGCTCTAGTGGACCTCCACATTTTGAGGTAGACTCATCTAGATCCCCCCCATCATCTAAATTTTGCTGCTGCGCAAATGTTTCCTGCACAAGAGTCCCCTTAGATTGGACCATAGTCACCATTGCCACTATTAGACACTCGCCCGCATTAAAAAAATGCTTCCACTAGGACTTCAAATGAAGAAGAGAAGTCAATATCACCATCTCCTTTAAAGATAAGCTCCTTCAATCTTCCATTGTCACATAAGGTATGTATTGAAGGCACAACTTTACAACATACATCACCCTTTTTGAAGACTTCCTCTTGCCCTTGGGCCACTTGATTTCAGTCATCAAAAGAGGCTTTGCATGAACTTGCTTAAAAGAAGAGTTGTAACAAACTTCCAAGAGTATCTGGACAAGAAATAGAAGAAAGAGATCATGAAAGATTAGATCTTCATGAATAAGCTGAATCAATCGCCCAAAGGAAAGAGGGATTGACTAAAGCACAGTTCCAATAGACACAAAATCTACTGAAACTATCACAAATCCATCTATATCTCCTAATAAATCAAACAATAGATTTTGATTTGACCAAATACCATAATTTCTCCCATTAAGGCAAGTAACTAGGGCTTTGTAGTCCATCTTACATAATCCGAACCAAACATTGCAACAAGTCTGTGAGCTGATGCCATCAATGCATAAAGCTTAAAAAATCATGTGATTTGAAAAAAAAGGGCTCAAAATGCTTCCATATGCAAAAGTTATAGCCTCTGAAAGTTTTGCTTTAATGGACCCCAAAAAATTAAAACTTAAATGTTCAAACCTTAGGGTTGCAAGGGCCAATCCTAACCTGCCACTTGGCGAAATCTGTCACTATTGTGCTCCAGTCACTTTTCACCACTTTAGCTCCTCTGTTTCCCCGATCGTCAACTCTTGCTTCTCATTGATTGGCTTCATTGGTAATTCTCATTGATTGGTTTGACTGGTAAAAATAGAAAATATTTGTCTTTCTCAACAGCCATGTCGGCTGCCATCTTAACTGACAAATTAATATTTGCATGCATAGGGCAGTGAAGGGGGAGTTGGACCTGTTGGTCACAAATCTACCACAGGAAAGGATTTTGTACGTATACGCACCCTAGACATAGACCAACATTGAAAGGCCGGAGGGAAGAGATGCCCTCCATGTCAATCTCCGGAGAAAGGCCAACTCCTTTACTAAACTAATTAGGGTTTTGAGCTAAGAGTGCAGGAAAGAGATAAAAAGAGTAAGGGTGCAGGAAAGAGATAAAAAAGAGTAAGCGTGCATGGAAAGAGATAAAAAGAGTAAGGGTGCAGGAAAGAAATTAAATAGCTGGGTATTGTGGTGGGAAAGAACCAGCAACACGATCCCTAACTAATACCTTGAAGTAGCAGCAATAAATATAAAGAATAAAACATAAATGAATACTATGCTAGCCTCCCTATGTATCCTCTGGAAGAGCTCCAGGATTCATCTATTTTCCTACGCCTAAATCCAGATTTCAGAATTACAGCAGTTGGGAAAATACATGAATATAGCAGAAACACTAACCACAGGCAGCATACAAGAAAACTAACACAACATTTTCTCCCCTATGTATCCTCCAGGAGAATTCCAGAGCTGTCCCTAATCACACACCTAAATCCAGGATGCAGAATTACAGTATGCAAATGAATTAACATAATAGCAGAAATAATCACAGTAGGCAGCATACAAGAGAGAAATGGAGCCGAATATTCTTAATATCAATTGCAAAAATCAAGATACAGCAGTTTTCTAGCAAATGTTCCCCCCCTTTTTCATTACAATGCGTGGGTTTTTATAGAGGACCCAACCCTCTGTGCCATTAATGAACCAGATTTACAAGGACGTTAGGGCGGATCCGGTAATGATGCTCGCCTTACTTCTACGATTGAAACCTCCCATCCTATTTCTATAACTAGATACCGGGTCTTTCGGGGCGGAAAAACTGCATTTATGTGCTGCAGAAATACCTCGGATAAATACCCGGTCTCTGAATGTGTGCCCCTCGGGAGAAGCACCATTCTTAGAAGTGCCCTGGGTGAAGCTTCGTTGCAGTCCGCCCCCGAAGCTGAGGTTCGCAAGTGATTCGGACGAATTTGAGCATTTTTGGCCGACATAAAGGGTTTTGGCCGACATTGAGATTCTAGCCGACGTTGGGATTTTGGCCGACGTTGGGATTCTGGCCGACGTTGGGATTCGTTCCTGGCCGACATGGAGGTTCGCAACCGACATTAGCTATTTTGGCCGACGTGAGGTTCGCGGCCGACATGGAGCTTCGGGGGCGAAGTGAACCTTTTGGCCAACGTTTAACTTTTTGGCCAATGTGAGCTTCGTGGCCGACTTGAGCTTTGCTGTCGACTTTGCATTTTTGGCCGACGTTGAACGTTTTGGCCGACATGAACTTCGTGGCCGACATGAGCTTCGGGGCCGACATGGAGCTTCATTGGCGAAGTGGAGTTTTCTGGCCGACTTAGACATTTTGGCCGACGTTGAACATTGTGGCCGACATTGCACTTCGGGGCCGACATGAGCTTCGGGGCCGACATGGAGCTTCGTTGGCGAAGTGGAGTTTTCTGGCCGACTTAGACATTTTGGCCGACGTTGAACATTGTGGCCGACATTGCACTTCGGGGTCGACATGGAGCTTCGCTGGCGAAGTGGAATTTCCGGCCGACTTAGACATTTTGGCCGACATTGAACATTGTGGCCGACATTGCACTTTGGGGCCGACATGGAGCTTCGCTGGCGAAGTGGAGTTTTCTGGCCGACTTAGACATTTTGGCCGAAGTTGAGCTTTTCGGCCGACTTGAAGCTTCGCTGAAGTGGAGGCCCGAAGTGGCAGTTTGGCCAAATTCTGGGCGAAGTGCCCCTCTTGCCTTAAAGATTTTTCTGCCAACTGGATGGAGGTTCTCTAGAGTTGGGGCCCAAGCGTAGCTTCGCTGGGTATTTTGGCCGAACCACTCCCCATGCCTTAGCTGATTTTCAAGCCCAAAGGGGCTTCTTGCCTATCTTCTTAGCGAAGCTGCCCTTTAACCTGATTTCTGAGCGAAGTTGTCCCCTTTTGGCCGAAGTGAAGCTTTTTTGGCAAAGTGCAGCTTTCTGGGCCATGCCTTAGCCAATTTGTCAAGCCCGAAGTGGACTTTCTGGTTCTGCTTCCGGGGGCCATAACTTTTGATCCGTTGACCCGATCGCCTATTGTAATATATCGCCGGAAAGCTTGCGAGAATATCTACAATAATGAAACATCAAAAGATCATTTTGTCCACTTTATCATCCCCTTTCAGGGCCCGCAAAAATGCCAACACTTCTGCATGTACTTTGCCGATTTACAGTTCCATACTTAGGCAAAATTTTGTAAAAACATTTAATGTGGCAGAAATGCCAACAAGACCTCGGCTCAGTGAGTGGCCTAAGCTAGCCAAGCTAGCCAACCACCCGCATGAATGCATTGGGAGGTGTAGGCACCGGTTTTGGACAGTCACCAAAGCAGCCGAAGTAGACATTGTACATAGGAGTTAATATGCACTAAGTTTTGTAATGAAATTGAAATATAAATGTAAATTCAAATGAGAGTCAAATGTTAGTGAAATGTAATGTAAATGCAAGTGAAATGTGAATGTAATGCAATTTTGTCATAAGATTGATAAATTGCAATATAATGTAATGTGCAATGAGGGTATCTAGTGTACGTTCGAAGGGGGGACGGTTAAGTGGTGAGGTGTCTTGGAAGCCCTTGTTGGCAATGACCAGGAACAAATGATAAATAGGACCTGTTGGCCACGAATCCGCCACATGGGAAGGACTTGGTGTGTCAATGCGCCCTCGACCCGTAGACCAACATTGAAAGGCCGGGAGGAAGGGATGCCCCCCGTGCCGATCTTCGGAGAAGGCTGGCTCCTTTCCTAATTTACTTGGGGGTTTTTAGATTAGAGTGCAGGAAAGAGATTAAAAAAGGGGGTAAAGGGAACTGGAAAGAGATTGAAAAAGATAAGGGAACAGGAAAGAGATGTAAATATCATGCGTTTCGGGTGGGGGGAGAACAAGCAGCACGATCACAAATTTGCATCCAAACCAACAACAATTAAAACAAAGCATGTAACAGAAACTGCAACTGCGATTCTATCCTATGTATCCTTCTGTTTTGTATTCCAGATCCAAATAATCACCAATGCTCAAATCCATGATTTAGAATTTAAACAGATAGAAATATAAATGGACATGAAGCAGAAATACTAGCAAAAGGCAGCATAAAAGACAGAGACAAGAAGCAGAGCCAAGGATGCTTTGAATTAATTAGAAGGTGATCTGTCATAACAGAGTCCTCTAGCAATATGTCCCCCCTCCACCCTTGTACAATGAAATGAGGCTGCTATTTATACCACAATTTTCCCCCCCGATTACATTTTGGGCACAAAATCCCAGACCTGCCAAAAGTTGCAAAAGCTGACAAAAGCGGTTGATGTTGACCTTTGCGGGTAAAGAATGTACTTGCAGCAAGGTCCTCCTGAAAACGTGGCAGCTCCATGGAAATCCGAGTAGGTGGAAAGTTGAGTCGCTTTGAATGGGGGCAGATGCGGTACAATCTGTCAGTTCACGCTCATCTTTCCGGTACCCTGGCGGCACACCTTCTGTCACAGCTTTGACTCGAATCTCGAGGTTGGACACTTGTCGGAATTTGATAAGGGGAAAAATCTGCTTTAGGAGCTCATATTTTATTTCTTGCTCGACTTCGCCCAAAATCGGAGCGCAACCAGGCAACGCAAAGGGGAAGTGGCGCAGTTGGGGAGGCCTCCGTGCCTTAGAAAATTTCTGGGTAGGCTTCGACATTCTTTGCCCAAGTGCGCGCAGGTAAGTGAGCAAACCCCGACTTCGCTGCGAAGTCGGGTTGCTCAACACTTAGTCTTTACTGGAGGTACCATGATGGGCTGCTCAACTACGCTCTTCTTCCAGGGTGAAGCCCGACTTCGCTGCGAAGTCGGGAAATCCCAGCACTTAGCCATTTCTTCAAGTGAGTTGCCCAACTGCGCACGAATTTGAGGGCGCAGCCCGACTTCGCTGCGAAGTCGGGTTGCGCACCCAACACTTAGACTTTTTTGGGATGTCCTTCACTGACAATGCCCAGGTGCGCACAAAACCGAGAGTGCAACCCGACTTCGCCGCGAAGTCGGGGTTCGCTCAATACTTAGTCAAATTTTGGGCTCAGCCTCTGCACGTCGGCCTCCCCAAGTGCGCACAAAATTAAGGGCGCAACCCGACTTCGCTGCGAAGTCGGGTTGCGGCAACACTAACACTTAGAAAATTTTGGGCCTTTGTATGAGCGCAGTCGGGCGGATAAGCGCAATTGGGAGGATGAGCGCAGTCGGGCGGGGCCCGACACTTAGTCAATTTTCTGGCCCGAAATTGAGCTTCCCAGTCCTGCTTCCCGAGGCCATAACTTTTTATCCGCTGACCCAATCGCCTATTATAATATATCATCGAAAAGATAGCGAAAAGATCTGCAATGATAAAATATCCAAAGCTTGTTTCATCCATTTTATCGCCCCCGTTTATGGCCCGCGAAAACCCGAACACCTCTGCATGCTCTTTGCCGCTTTAAAGCTCCATACTTAGGCCAAAGTTTATCAAAAAATTTAATGTGGCAAAATTGCCAACATTCCTGGCGGCTCGTGGGGCATTGAGCTCGCCTCAATGTGAGGACCCAGGCCTTTATCCATTGGGCAACAGAGTCACCCTCGCCGTCCTCTTGATACTCACTGCCGGCAGCAACCTCTTTCTCAAACCCTTGGCACCCATGGCCCTCTTGGAACACTAAAAAAAAAAACACTGCACAAACTAAACTAAGAAAACAACTAAAACTTTGCATACTAGCTGGCTTATTTATATTATTTACAAAAAATTTTGCAGCATTATTGGCATGCCCCCAACACAAATCTAGCTTTGGTTGCCTATCCGATGAACCTACAGTGTCCGGACCAGATCTGATTGTACTTCAGATGATCTTTGAAGTCCGGCTGGCCTCCCAAAGTTTGCTAGGTCACGAACATGGTGCAACGTGGCAGGTTATCATTCATGCCGGTATCCATACAATTGATGAACAATGTGGCAAGGAGATTTCTCATACGGAAGCCCTCTTCGGGTACCGATTGCGGTGATGATTGGAGCCAATACTACCACTCTAGAGAGTCCACCACTTGTGGGATCTCGAGCACGAGTTCCTCCAACTCCTTGATGCGATAGCAAGAGCTTTCCGGCGACAGGCCTTTAGCCGGGGTCTCCTCAGGATCAACCTCCTGGTGAGGCATGCTTATTGGGCTTTGGTTGAATGCTTGCGTGCTATGCCCTAGGACACAAAAAGGGTGCAAAAATGTGCCCTCTTTGTGTTCAGAATTTGCCACTGGATTTTGTTCCTCCTCTTGGTCTGTCTCCCGATGGAAACTGCAAGCAACCATATTATTCATCAATGGGCAGTGTTTGCATATTCCCACTGTTGACTTTGGACGATATCTGCCTCTCGAGCTCCACACAGCTGCATTCTAGGGCTTTGCATAGTATGAGGGATTTGCCATGGTGATTTTGCCGGATGAAGGCAAGCCAGAGATTCACCAACTCGGGCTTCCATATTTCAGCTCAGTCAGAGTCGCCAGGTGATTTTGCCAGATGAAGGCAAGCCAGAGATTCACCAAACTCAGGCTTCCTGAAAATATGGAAACTATAGGTGAACATTCATTTCTCCACTTGTGAAGTCAAGGTTGCTCACCAAACCTTGATTCCTCCCGGATGTCTTCTATTAGCTTAAAAAAAGGCACCTGCGATCAAGAAATCTAGATCTTCAGCTCAGTCAGAATCGCCAGGTGATTTTTCCAGATGAAGGCAAGCTAGAGATTCACCAAACTCGGGCTTCCTTAAAATATGGAGACTGTTGGTCCCATTGGGCGTGCCAGAAACTGTTGGCCACGGATCCTCCACCTGGGAAGGACTTGGTGTGTCAATGCGCCCTAGACCGGCAGACCAACATTGAAAGGCCGGGAGGAAGGGATGCCCCCCGTGTCGATCTCCGGAGAAGGCCGGCTCCTTTCCTAATCTACTTGGGGGTTTTTAGATAAGAGTGCAGGAAAGAGATTAAAAAAGGGGGTAAAGGGAACTGGAAAGAGATTGAAAAAGATAAGGGAACAGGAAAGAGATGTAAATATCATGCGTTTCGGGTGGGGGAGAACAAGCAGCACGATCGCAAATTTGCATCCGAACCAACAACAATTAAAACAAAGCATGTAACATAAATTGCAACTGCGATTCTATCTTATGTATCCTTCTGTTTTGTATTTCGGATCCAAATAATAACCAATGCTCAAATCCAGGATTCAGAATTTAAACAGACAGAAATATAAATGGACATGAAGCAGAAATACTAGCAGAAGGCAGCATAAAAGACAAAGACAAGAAGCAGAGCCAAGGATGCTTTGAATTAATTAGAAGGTGATCCGTCACAGCAGAGTCCTCTAGCAATATGTCCCCCCTCCACCCTTGTACAATGAAATGAGGCTGCTATTTATACCACAATTTTCCCCCCCGATTACATTTTGGGCACAAAATCCCAGACCTGCCAAAAGTTGCAAAAGCTGACAAAAGCGGTTGATGTTGACCTTTGCGGGTAAAGAATGTACTTGCAGCAAGGTCCTCCTGAAAACGTGGCAGCTCCATGGAAATCCAGTAGGTGGAAAGTTGAGTCAGTTTGAATGGGGGCAGATGCGGTACAATCTGTCAGTTCACGCTCATCTTTCTGGTACCCTGGCGGCACACCTTCTGTCATAGCTTTGACTCGAATCTCGAGGTTGGACACTTGTCGGAATCTGATAAGGGGAAAAATCTGCTTTAGGAGCTGTTAGTCAAAAAGTGACTAACTACAGAAAAACAAATGATGCACCTTTTTGCATATTTTCCAAGAAGACCGAAGTGGCCCATATGCTAAAGATCAAAGAAAAAGCAAAATACCGCAAGGAGGCAAAAGTGTCGCGATATCGCGACATGTTGCATTTTCGCGGCTAAGAGCAACAAAAGGGAGCAAGGAGGCAAAAGTGTCGCGATATCGCGACATGTTGCATTTTCGCGGCTAAGAGCAACAAAAGGGAGCAAGGAGGCAAAAGTGTCGCGATATCGCGACATGTTGCATTTTCGCGGCTAAGAGCAAAAAAAGAGAACAAGGAGGCAAAAGTGTCGCGATATCGCGACATGTTGCATTTTCGCGGCTAAGAGCAACAAAAGAGAACAAAGAGGCAAAAGTGTCGCGATATCGCGACATGTTGCATTTTCGCGATCCAAAGCAAAGAGAAAGAGCAAGGAGGCAAAAGTGTCGCGATATCGCGACATGTTGCATTTTCGTGGCTAAGAGCAACAAAAGGGAGCAAGGAGGCAAAAGTGTCGCGATATCGCGACATGTTGCATTTTCGCGGCTAAGAGCAACAAAAGGGAGCAAGGAGGTAAAAGTGTCGCGATATCGCGACATGTTGCATTTTCGCGATCCAAAGCAAAGAGAGAGCAAGGAGGCAAAAGTGTCGTGATATCGCGACATGTTGCATTTTCGCGGTCCAAAGCAAAGAGAAAGAGCAAGGAGGGAAAAGTGTCGCGATATCGCGACATGTTGCATTTTCACGGTCAAGAGCAACAGAAGGGAGCAAGGAGGCAAAAGTGTTGCGATATCGCGACATGTTGCATTTTCGCGGCTGAAGGCGGCAAAAGAGTCCAAGCGGGAAAGAATGTCGCGATTTCGCGACATGTCGCATTTTTGTGGCTGAAGGCAGCAAAAGAGCAACGCGAAGGAGTGTCGCGATTTCGCGACATGTCACATTTTCGCGACCATCCAAAAGGAAATAAAGGAAAGACAGGAATGTCGCGATTTCGCGACATGTCGCATTTTCACGACCGCCCAGAAGAAATGAAGGAAAAGGCATAAAGATATCGCGATTTCGCGACATGTCTCATTTTCGCGGCTGGAAGCGGCAGAAGAGCAGAGCAAGAGACTGACGTCGCGATTTCGCGACATGTCTCATTTTCGTGGCGGGAGGCAGCAAAAGAGCAAAGTAAGAGACGAATGTCGCGATTTCGCGACATGTCTCATTTTCGCGGCTAGAAGCGGCAGAAGAGCAAAGCAAGAGACGGACGTCGCGATTTCGCGACATGTCTCATTTTCGCGACGGGAGGCAGCAAAAGAGCAAAGTAAGAGACGAATGTCGCGATTTCGCGACATGTCTCATTTTCACGGCTGGAAGCGGCAGAAGAGCAAAACAAGAGACGAATGTCGCGATTTCGCGACATGTCTCATTTTCGCGGCTAGAGGCAGCAAAAGAGCAAAGCAAGGAAAGAATGTCGCGATTTCGCGACACGCCAGCTGTAAAGGAATAAAATGTATTTTTGGCAATCAAAGGCATGCACTGACACCAAGAAGTGATTTCTGACATGATTATCAGAAATCTAGGATAGAGCAGGCTTGCCAGACGATTGAAAATATGACAGGCTCGTCTAGAATTATTAGAAACTGCAGATGATTGCTTGTAAAATAGTAAGATGTACTTAGAAAAAGATACTCTTTTAGGGTATATATAGGGGTGAGAGACTCCAGAAAAAGGGTCGGCTCTTGGACGTTTACAAGCTTGATGTACATGTACTGGATTACAAGCAATAAAAGATTTCTTCCTCTGGCTTCCGAAACTTCTGTGTGCTTGTATGCATCTGGTGTTTTAACTTTTATTCACTCTAAGTTTTATAATGTATATGTTCTGAAATCTGGACTGTGCACGTATAAATCTTGTTTCTAGAGTTGAACATTAAAAGATATTTACATGCTTTTAGACGAACATCTAAAAGTCACACTCAGGAATTCGTGTTTTCTATAAAGAAGATATAAAGAAAACTCTGAAAGTAGTAATCTGCATCGTCAATGTTTGTTGTTGTCCAATCTGTACCGTGAGACAAGTTCTAGCTTAGGCTATATTTCCCTTATCTCTTGTTCCCCTTTTCTCTAAAAAACTCAAAGGAACCAACCTTCTCTCGGAGACTAGACAGATGATCTCAAGCAAGATCTGTCTATTCAATGTTGGCAAAGTCTAAGGCGCAACACTATTAACCAAAGGCAGATTTTGTTCCAACAGTTTTTGGCACGCCCGATGGGACCAGCAATCCCACAGTATTGTATAAGTTTTGGTGTTTTACCTTAAGAGCATTTTTGTTTAAAAATCTCAAGAAAAACCACCTGGCGACTCCATTGCAATTTAGACCATAAAAGAAAGACCTTGTCTAAAAACCTTCTGGTTATATAGCCATATGATAACCGGATCCCGAGCTAGAAACTCTGAAGAACCTATCGAGTTCTTTGAACTACATCTCGGAAGCCTAAAAGCACACCCTGTGCTAGCCGCACAATCAAATCCGCCCGGCACCATTAGCACCTCTTTAACACCCGCTGTAGGAGCATCTGCAAGCAATCCCATAGCGGTTGTAACTCCTTTAGCAATCATGGCAGCCGTCCTCGCCCCAGACGCATCTTGTGTGGAATCAAACTGGCCCTTTGAACTTGGGAACACACCACCAAATTCCACAAGCTGCACTAAAAGCATTACGGCACCTTTGACGGAACAGGCAAAATAGCGGATGAGCACCTTGTTTAGATGTATCATCGCTAGCATCTGTTTACAACATCACTCAGGAAGATGTAATGGTCACATTGTTGATTATATCTTTGAAAGGAAAGATGCTCTATTGGTACAGAGCGCTTCCCGCTGGATCCATTACTTCTTGGGCAATACTGGCCGGCCGTCTGGTCGATGAATTTAATATACATGCGGATCCTTTCACATTGCTGAATCAATTCACTGTCATTGAGAGGCACCCACAAGAAGAAATCCAAGATTTCAACATCAGATTTACCAGAACTCGTGATAGAGTACCGCAAGGCCTAAAGCCCACGAAGAACAAGCTATATGTTATTATTTAAGGGCTTTTGATTCAGATCTCAGTATGATAATAAGGCAATCCCGTATAACCACTTTTCCTGGGATCTATCTAGAGGCAAGCAAAGGGCGAAGCTGATCTCATCGCTACAAAAAGATATCCATCAAAAATTCTATTGCCAATTTTACCATAGCTTTCCCAAGCATCAATTTCTAAACTCGCTCGTACTCCCATCAACGCAGGCCCTCCCAGCCTATAGCCGCACCTCCTACATTCCTTGCATTACCAGCCTACACCCCTTGCATCAGCCTCCCCCAGCTGATCAATACACGATCATAATTGATACAATGAAGACATTGTCAAATGAAATGGCATCCATGAAAAAGAGAGAGGCTGAAAGGAATTTTCTGCCAAGGAGGTTCCCTCAGGTAACGAGAGATGCAGCACAATCAAGCAATAGGGGACAAGAGAGACCGAGCACGGTATATACAAATGAGACAGTGGAGGCCGAGGAGCCTCCCACTGATCGCTAACTTTTGATCCGCTGACCCGATCGCCTATTATAATATATCGTCGGAAAGCTAGCAAAAAGATCTGCAATGATAAAATATCCAAAGCTTATTTCATCCATTTTACCGCCCCCGTTTATGGCCCAACACCTCCGCATGCTCTTTGCTGCTTTAAAGCTCCATACTTAGGCCAAAGTTTATCAAAAAAAATTATGTGGCAAAATTGCCAATAGGACCCCCCTTTCATTGTTCATAATGATTATGAGCATAGTAGGTACAAGAGAGTGCATAGTGCAGGAAATAGTACAAGGATTCCACATTATCCTGTGAGTGAGAATGTTTTTAGTACTGCAAGTGCAATCATATGTGTATTGCCAACGTCGTATAGGCAATGAGATAATGCAAATGACATTCCATTTCCATCTTTGTGTGTATGTTGTGTGATACATTGTTGTTATAGGATTGTAGGTTGTGCATGCCAAGTTCTGTGTGTAAGTTGCAGGTTGTAGACAGAAGTTGCAGGTAGTTACATCCCAAAATAATTGTACGAGAATTGTCGTACAAATAGTTATAGTCAGAGTGTCGTACAAGGAGACATCACAAGTGTCATACGAGGGAGGTGTCATAGTTGTTGTCATACAAGGACATTGTCGACCAGTGTAAAGCTAAGTGGAGATTGCCATTAGATTGAGTTACAATTGTGCCATCCAAGTGTTTGTCGTACAAATGTATGCTGATTATGCCATACAATTGACTGAGCCATTCAAGTGCTTATAATGTTTGACATTGGACTAGCAATCACTATACTCTTAGTTGGCTCTTTGAATTTGTTATTCCAATTGTTCCTCCACCAGTTGGAATACTCACCGTTGTGCTCCATTTGGTGTCATTATCATTTAAAGTTCGAACCTAATACACGTGAATATTGGAGAGGTGGATGACAGATTCTTTACTGCAAAGACAGGGAAAAACGTGTTGAGCAAGGTGCAGCAAAAGAATTGCAAAAGTATTGTCATTGTTGTCAACACAGTCAGATTGATGCAGTTGATGCAGTTCAGAGGACAGTCAGATCAAGTGCAGAAAGTTTCAAGGAAAATGTAGTGACCCGCATTAAGAACTGGCAAAAAGAGACAAGGAAGAAAACTGTCGCGATATCGCGACATGTTTTCTGTCGCGATTTCGCGACATGGTCGAGGAGAGAGAAGGCGCAGCCGGAAATGTCGCGATTTCGCGACATGTCGAGTTTTCGTTGAGGAGAGAGAAAATGTGTCGCGATTTCGCGACAAAAAGCAGGAGAGAGAAAATGCACGCCAAATTGTCGCGATTTCGCGACATGGCCGAGGAGAGAGAAGATGCGAGCAAAACTATCACGATTTCGCGACATGCTGGCAGAGAAGGAAACAAAGGTGTAGCGATATCGCTACATGTTGAAATGAATGGAAACAAAGGTGTAGCGATTTCGCTACGTGTTGAAACAAAGAGAAACTAAGGTGTAGCGATTTCGCTACGTGTTGAAACAAAGAGAAACTAAGGTGTAGCGATGGCGCTACATGTTGAAACAAAGAGAAACTAAGGTGTAGCGATGGCGCTACATGTTGAAACAAAGGGAAACTAAGGTGTAGCGATTTCGCTACCATTCAAAGTTGCAAAAATTAAAGATGTAACAAGTCAAAAGCACAAAGCGTCGTGATTTCACGACATGTTCCATTTTCGCTGGAGTTTGCAAGCAAAGCTGTACGGAAGAGCAAAGCGTCGCGATTTCGCGACATGTTCCATTTTCGCTGGAGTTTGCAAGCAAAGCTGTACGGAAGAGCAAAGCGTCGCAATTTCGCGACATGTTTCATTTTCGCTGGAGTTGGAAAGGAGAGTTGTATGGAAGAACAAATTGTCGCGATTTCGCGACATGTTCCTTTTTCGCTGCTGCTGGCAAAGAAGAGTGTACGGAAGCCGGAAGTGTCGCGATTTCGCGACAAGCATTGATGATGACGTCAGCAAAGTTGAAAAGTGTCGCGATTTCGCGACAGGATGAAAGGAAAGCTGCTGGAAGCCGGAAGCGTCGCGATTTCGCGACAGCATTGAGGATGACGTCAGCAAAAGTTCAAAGTGTCGCGATATCGCGACAAGATGCAGGGAAAGCTTCCAAGAGCCAAAACGGTCGCGATTTCGCGACATGCTTAAGGATGACGTCAGCAAAAGTTCTAAGTGTCGCGATATCGCGACATGAGCGGGGGAAAAGCTTTCAAGGCCAAAATGGTCGCGATTTCGCGACAACCTTCAGGGTGATGTCAGCATAAGTCAAAAGTGTCGCGATATCGCGACAGGTAACAGTATGACAAGTAAAACCCGCAGGAACATGCAAGGTGACACGTGTCGGAAAAAGCCGACAGGAAAATCATGCAGCCAGTTACGTAAAAAGTAACTGAAGTCAGACAGACAGTTAAACGTTGACAGGTGTTGGACATGCAATGCAACAGCCAAACATGCAAAATTGAAACGCATTCGAAAAGCCGAATATGAAGGATAATAAAAGCATTCGAAAGGTCGTATTTGCAGGCATTCTAACAGACGTATTTGAAGCATACAGAAAAGCCGACATGAAGAATCGAAAAGCTTTCGAAGAATCACATATGGAGTTTCGAAAAAGCATTCGAAAAGCCGTATTCGAAGAAATTGAACAGTCGAAGTGCATGAAACAAAATTGCCGTATTGCATGGTTTCCAAAAGACGTATTGCAGGGTTTCGAACAGTCGAAATGCATGGAACCGAACAGCCGTATTGCATGGATTCGAACAAAAGAGTATGTGATTCGATTGCATGCAGGATTGAAAGGTTATAAAAGAATAATCATACAGAGAAGATGTTGTCACTGTTAGAGAGAAATTGCTGTAAAAGGAGAGTTAGAAAAGAATCAAGAGAAAAATAAGCAGAGCCGTGAGAGTGTGCAGAGTTGAGTTAATTGCGGACTCACCAGTGGTCGTGCATAAAGTGAAGACATTTTTATGTCATTCTAAATTTATCAGAATTGCAGTCCAAGTTGGTGCTTGGTACTAGGAGTTGGTGCTCCATCCGTTGCAGCAGAAAATTACAGGGGTTGGTGCTCCTTCCAGTTGGTGCTGGTAAAGTGTTTGTAAAATTGATTTTTCAAAGACTGGATTTGGATTGGAGTCCAAGCAGCCATTTTTGAGGAGTAGCCAAATTGGTGAACCTCGGTATATTGAGTGTTGTGGTTTGCTCTCTTGTTCAAGTTTTTTTTGTTCTCTTTATTTCATATTAAATGCTATAGATATAAAAATTTAATAGCTACACTGATTCACCCCCCCCTCTCGGTGTCATTGTGTAAACATCAATTGGTATCAGAGCAAGTGTTCCTTGTACAAGCTTAATCACCTAAGGAGATCTTGGAAGAAATAATGGCAGGTGGTGAAGGATTTTCATCCAACAAAGCTCCCTTATTTGATGGAACAAATTACACCTTCTAGAAAATCATAATGCAAACATATCTTAATGCATTGGGATACGATATTTGGGATTCTGTAGATAGTGGATACACAACACCCACTACCTCTCCAACAGACATCACTGAGAAAAAGAAATTTGAAAACAACTCCAAAGCTAAGAATGCCATAATGTGTGGGCTTGTTGACAAGTGAACCGATAAGAGTCATGAGTTGTAAATCAGCAAAGGACATGTGGGATAAACTCGAAGAGCATCCATGAAGGAGACAAGAAGATTAAGGAAGCAAAACCGCAAACTCATCGAACACGATTCAAGCACCGCAAATGAAGGAAGATGAAAACATAGAAATTTATATGCTGAGAGTCAACGGAATTATTAATGCAATCAAAGGACTTGGTGAAGAAATTGATGATGCAGTTGTTGTGAAAAAGGTTCTCAGAACACTTCACAAAAGATTTAACTCCAAAGTCTCTGCAATAGAAGAGGCAAAAGATCTAAACAACTTCAGGATGGATGAGTTGCATGGTTCCCTCGACAAAGATATGAAATGAGAATAGGACAAACCAAGTCTACAGACAAAGAAGCAGCTTTTAAAGCACACAAGAATGTAAAAGCTGAACATGAATCTGAGGATGAAGGAACACTGGATGAAACAGAAGCCAATTTTGTTCGGAAACTCACAAAATGAAAAGGAAAATATAGAGGGAAGCTACCTTTTAAATGCTTCAATTGTGGAGGAGTCGGTCATTTTGCAGCCAAATGTCCAATGCAGGAGAGAACCAAAAATGGTGAAGGTTCACACCAAGAAAAAGGTGACTGGAAGAAGAAACAAAATTTCAGAAAGAACAATTTCAAGAAGAAAAGCTTCATAACCAAGAATGTCAGTAGTTCTGAAGAAAGCACAGATGAGGAGTCTGAAGAAGAAGGAGGTGAAGCTCTGTTCATGGCACTTGAAGAAGAAAGAACAGAGGAAAATCAGGAAGGTGATGAAAATTCCAAGGATGAAGCTAAAGTGTATTTGGAAGGAGAATTGGTTGCTGCACTTGAAGAGTTGAGTGCAGAAGGAAGAAAAATAAAAAATTTTCAAAGAAATTAGAGAATGCCACGTACATAATAAACAATTTGAAAATACAGACAGAGGAATTCAAGAAAATGTCTGAAGTTCTTGATGAACAATTAACTGTAAAGACAATTGAATGCAGCAAGCTAGAGGAAGACATTGTTAAGTTAAGGATGCAGTTAGAAGAGATGAATAGAAAATTGAACTGTTTTCATAAGTTTGAAGAAAGTACTGCAAAGCTGGATAAAATGTTAAATAACCAAAGGCCTTCTGGCATCAAATTTGGTTTAGGCTTTGATGAAGGAGAATCTTCAAAGGATTCAAAGAACTTGAATATAGAACCCACAAAGAAAGAAGAAAAGATCAGGGTTGAACCGGAAAAACAAAATAATGCAAAAGAAAACAATAATGCCAGATTCAAGAAGAATACTGACAAAGATGGATTCACAAAAGTCACACATCCGAGGAGGAGAAGAGTCATGGCTCCTACTTCAAACTGGCAAAGACCGGCACCCAAGTTTAATCATGCATTTTCTGGTTATTGTTTTAAATGCAATGCTTATGGCCATAAAATTTCAGATTGCAGGCATAATGTATCTCAAAGGAATTTTACCAAAGAGAAATGTTTTTTTCTCCTTTAATGAATTATGCAGTTGAATGTTATAATTGTCATAATTTTGGACATATTGCTAGAAACTCGTAAGCACTTTTTCATCAAATAATTATCAGGGCAGAAAATCTCAGCTAAGTGGGTTGAAACAAAACCAGAAATTTCCTGAAAAACAGGCACATGCTAATGAAAGAACAAAGGCAAAACAAGTAGCAAAATCTGCTATCAAACCAGAATGGAAAGAAAAGGAATCTTTGATTGTCCAGATCGCTTTTAAAGCTCGTAACAAATCAGCACCTTGGATACTTGACGGTGGTTGTTCCAACTACATGACAGAGGACAAGCAAAAGTTTGAGAATTTACGGAATTATGAAGGTGGTTCTATGAAATTTGGAAATAATGATGGAGCAAAGATTGTTGGAAAGGGATCAGTCAAAATCAGTGATGGCAATATAAAATCAAAAGAAGTCTTGTTTGTAATTGGCCTGAAGCATAACTTGCTAAGTGTAAGTCAAATATGTGACAGAGGTCATGATGTAATCTTCAAGAAGGAGGGTCATGAAGTAAGAAAGACAAAAAATGGAAAGTTAATAGCCACCGGATCGAGAACTTCAGGAAATCAGTATACACTTTCGAAACCGCAGAAGGAACATGCTTGATGGGACAGAAGATGAAAACTGCTATGGCACAAGAGGCTTGGGCATATTAGTTTTGACAATCTGGCAAAAATCAGTTCAAAAAGAGCAGTTAGAGACATACCAAACATTGGCAAACCTGTAAATAGCATCTGTGAGTCATGCCAAAAGGGAAAACAAACCAGAGCCACTTTCAAAGCAAAATAATACTTCACTAACAAGCCATTAGAACTAATTCACACTGATCTATGTGGACCCATGAGAATTGAAAGCATAAATGGACACAAATATTTTATGTTGTGTATAGATGACTACTCAAGAATGACATGGGTACTATTTCTGAAACTCAAGTCAGAAGCCTTTGAAATGTTTAAAACCTTCAAAAATCTTGTTGAAAATCAATCAGGAAAAAGAATGAAATGCCTAAGATCAGACAGGGGAGGAGAGTTTATCTCCGAAGAATTTGCAGAATACTGTCAAAAACATGGGATAAGAAGACAGTTTTCAGCAGCTAGGACACCTCACGAGTAATGGTGTTGTAGAAAGGAAGAATAGAACAAAGGCAGGAAATGGCAAGGACAATGTCGGCAAAAACAAAATAGCCGACAGATTTTGGAAAGAGGCGATTCATACTCGCAGTTTACATTCAAAACAGGTGCATGCTGAGACCACATGAAAGCAAAACAGCTTATGAGTTGTGGTTTGGCATAAAGGCAACAACAAGACATTTCAAAGGATTTGGCAGCAAGTGCTACATAAAACGGACTGAAGATAACCTTGGTAAATTTGAAGATAGAGCTGATGAAGGTATCTTTCTCAGTTACTCAACAAAAAGCAAGGCATACACATGTTACAACAAGAAGTTGAAGAAAATTGTTGAAAGTGTTGATGTAAAAGTTGATGAAGGTAGAGAACAAGAAACTACTTATCAAGAAAACTACCCTATGTATGAAGAAGTCATTGAAGGTGATGATGAAAAAGAAACAGAGAAGAATCAGAAAATTGATCCAGATAGTGTAAAAACTGAATCTAGAAGAAGAAAACAGGAAATTTAAAACAGTGAATCGGCAGAAAAATCATCCAAGTGAACAGAATATTGGGGATCCCACAGATGGTATTCAAACAAGAAGAACAGCAATGAGGAACTATTCTCTGTTATCTAGTATTGAACCTAAAAATGTTGCTGAAGCAAGCACTGATGAAAGTTGGATGAAGGCAATCAATGAAGAACTAGATCAGATAGAGAAAAACAATACCCGGGAATTAGTACCTAGACCAACAAATAAAAACATAATTGGTACTAAATGGGTTTTTAGAAATAAATTGAATGAAGATGGGCAAGGTTGTCGAAATAAGGCAAGATTGGTATGTAAAGGCTATGCTCGGGTTGAAGGCATTGATTTTGAAGAAACTTTTGCACCGGTAGCCGACTAGAGGCAATCAAAATGTTTCTGCATTAGCAGCTCATAAAAACTTCAAAGTATATCAAATGGATGTAAAATCAGCATTTTTGAATGGAAAACTGGAATAAGAGGTTTATATTGAACAACCTGATGGCTTCCAACTTGGTGAAAATCCAGATTTTGTTTGCAGGTTAAAGAAAGCTTTATATGGAGAGAGGGGAGGGCTCTGGTCCCTCCCCTGCTCCCCCTCCCATGGCTCCTGGTTCCTGCCCAGTCCCTGGCTCAACCCAGGTCATCCCTCCCGGGGAGTGGTTGTTTGCAGATGATCTCCTGGGGGAGATCCTTCTCCACTATCTGCGCCCCTCCCAGCCGGCTAGGGTTTCCTTGGTTGTTTTTTCGGACTGGTGCTTCCCAGGGATCCCTGTTTGGTTGGGGATCCCTTCCCTTTTTCCCTCAGGCTTCCCCCTGGGGTTTTTTGCAGGTTATTCGCGTGGATCTGGTCCCCTGCGTTTCTCGGTGCAGTGGAGGTGACGGTTTAGGGTTTGGACAGCTTCCCCCTTTTTTCTTGTGAATCCTCGGCAGACTCTGTGCTTGGACGGGATTCTTGGTCCCTGATGCTGGGATCCTCTTCTGTTTTCCCGGGGCGGGTTCCTTGTGGTGCAACTCTCTGGTCACTTCCTGATGGGTTGGATCCTCTCTGTGCTTGGTCGTCGGCTTCCTGCAGGATGGCTCTCGCTGAACGGAATGTTTTCCCGGTGGGCGGCTGGTTTCTCCACAGGGCGGGATCCGCCAAATCCGTCGGTTTTCCCGCGAGGCGGGATCCTTTCTTTCTCGCTGGTTTCCCGGATGGTGGGATTTCCCTGTTGCTTCTCGCTAGGCGGGACTGTTTGTGGTGGTTTTGACTGCTTCCCACGAGGCGTTATTTTATTGTAACAGTTTTTCTTTGCTTCTTGCTGGGCGGGATCTTCTCGATGGTGGTTTTTGGCTACTCCCCGCTGGGCGGGATCTCCAAAACTACTTTCTTTCTTATTTGTTTGTTTCCCGCTAAGAGGGATTGTTTCATGCTTACTGTTACCGCTAGGTGGGATTTCTGTTTTGGTGTTCAGTTTCAAGGGATTGATGCCCTAGGCCCATTGCTTATGTAATCAGGTTTTGAGATCCTTGTTAAAACCCGCTGTAAATACAAACACTACTTACCAAAAAAAGAAAGCTTTATATGGATTAAAACAGGCACCCAAAGCATGGTATGCAAGGCTGGATAATTATCTAATTAAACAAGGGTTTAAGAAAGGTTTGGTGGATAGCAACTTATATGTCAAAACAGAGAAGGGTCATCTTATTGTTCTTGTTGTTTATGTAGATGACATAATATTTGGCAACAACATGGATGAATACCGCAAAGACATATCAATTAAAATGAAAAAAGAATTTGAGATGTCAATGATTGGTGAACTTTCTTATTTCTTAGGACCGCAGGTCAATCAAAATGAAAAAGGCATTTTTATTTCTCAAGTTAAATATGTAAAAGAAATGCTGAAAAAGTTCACAATGGAAGACAGTAAACCGGTCAGCACTCCCATGACAACAGGCTGCAAGTTGAGCAAGGATGATAAATCCCCAGATGTAGATCAAACAATGTACAGGTCTATGATTGGAAGCCTGCTGTATTTAACAGCCACTAGACCAGATATATTACAAGCAGTATGTATGGTTGCAAGATTTCAGGCCAGTCCCAAAGAAACTCATGTAACAGCTGTAAAGAGGATTTTCAGATATCTCAAGGGCACTATGGATTATGGGTTGTGGTACCCAAAAGGTAAAGATTTCACTTTGATTGCATATTATGATGCAGATTGGGCAGGATGTATTGATGACAGAAAGAGCACAAGTGGAGGAGCATTTTATCTTGGTGACAGTGGGTAGCATGGCACAAAGAAGAAACAAGAATCGAGTATCTCTATCCACGGCAGAGGCAGAATACATTGCAAGCAACAACATGTCGTACTCGGATATTATGGATGAGACAAACGTTGAAAGATCTTGGTATTCATTTCAATGAACCAATTTCAATTAAATGTGATAACACTAGTGCTATCAACATATCCAAGAATCCAATGAATGCATTCAAGAACCAAACATATTGCAATCCGATATCATTTCTTGAAGGATAAAGTTGCGAAGGAGAGGTTAAATTGGATTTTGTTCCAACTACGGAGCAAGTAGCTGATATATTCACAAAATCTTTGCCTAAGGAAGTATTTGAATACCTTCGGAAGAAGTTGGGAGTAGTCACACCACCCAAGCACTGACTAGCTATGGAAAACACATTCTCAGGGGGAGCATTCAAACTTTTTAAGTCTGAGAATGTTGTGCATAGACTCGGGGGAGTCTAAAGCAGCCCTTTGGTATTATTGGCAAAGGGGGAGAAGAAATTAAGCAAGGTTGTAGTGTGTTGCCAACAATTCCAAAGGGGGAGATTGTTGAGCAAGGTGCAGCAAAAGAATTGCAAAAGTATTGTCATTGCTGTCAACACAGTCGATTGATGCGATTGATGCGGCTCGGAGGACAGTCCGATCAAGTGCGTAAAGTTTCAAGGAAAATGTAGTGACCCGTATTCGAAACTGGCAAAAAGAGACAAGGAAGAAAACTGTCGCGATATCGCGACATGTTTTCTGTCGCGATTTCGCGACATGGTCGAGGAGAGAGAAGGCGCAAACTGCAAACTCATCGAGCACAGTTCGAAGCACTGCAAATGAAGGAAGATGAAAACATAGAAATTTATATGCTGAGAGTCAACGGAATTATTAATGCAATCAGAGCACTTGGTGAAGAAATTGATGATGCAGTTGTTGTGAAAAAGGTTCTCAGAACACTTCACAAAAGATTTAACTCCAAAGTCTCTGCAATAGAAGAGGCAAAAGATCTAAACAACTTCAGCATGGATGAGTTGCATGGTTCCCTGACAACATATGAAATGAGAATAGGACAAACCAAGTCTACAGACAGAGAAGCAGCTTTTAAAGCACACAAGAATGTAAAAGCTGAACATGAATCTGAGGATGAAGGAACACTGGATGAAACAGAGCCAATTTTGTTCGGAAACTCACAAAAGGAAAAGGAAAATATAGAGGGAAGCTACCTTTTAAATGCTTCAATTGTGGAGGAGTCGGTCATTTTGCAGCCAAATGTCCAATGCAGGAGAGAACCAAAAATGGTGAAGGTTCACACCAAGAAAAAGGTGACTGGAAGAAGAAACAAAATTTCAGAAAGAACAATTTCAAGAAGAAAAGCTTCATAACCAAGAATGTCAGCAGTTCTGAAGAAAGCACAGATGAGGAGTCTGAAGAAGGAGGTGAAGCTCTGTTCATGGCACTTGAAGAAGAAAGAACAGAGGAAAATCAGGAAGGTGATGAAAATTCCAAGGATGAAGCTGAAGTGTATTTGGAAGGAGAATTGGTTGCTGCACTTGAAGAGTTGAGTGCAGAAAGGAAGAAGAATAAAAAATTTTCAAAGAAATTAGAGAATGCCACAGACATAATAAACAATTTGAAAATACAGACAGAGGAATTCAAGAAAATGTCTGAAGTTCTTGATGAACAATTAACTGTAAAGACAGTTGAATGCAGCAAGCTAGAGGAAGACATTGTTAAGTTAAGGATGCAGTTAGAAGAGATGAATAGAAAATTGAACTGTTTTCATAAGTTTGAAGAAAGTACTGCAAAGCTGGATAAAATGTTAAATAACCAAAGGCCTTTTGGCATCAAATTTGGTTTAGGCTTTGATGAAGGAGAATCTTCAAAGGATTCAAAGAACTTGAATATAGAACCCACAAAGAAAGAAGAAAAGATCAGGGTTGAACCAGAAAAACAAAATAATGCAAAAGAAAACAATAATGCCGGATTCAAGAAGAATACCGACAAAGATGGATTCACAAAAGTCACACATCCGAGGAGGAGAAGAGTCATGGCTCCTACTTCAAACTGGCAAAGACCGGCACCCAAGTTTAATCATGCATTTTCTGGTTATTGTTTTAAATGCAATGCTTATGGCCATAAAATTTCAGATTGCAGGCATAATGTATCTCAAAGGAATTTTACCAGCAGAAATGTTTTTTCTCCTTTAATGAATTATGCAGTTGAATGTTATAATTGTCATAATTTTGGACATATTGCTAGAAACTGCAGAAGCACTTTTTCATCAAATAATTATCAGGGCAGAAAATCTCAGCTAAGTGGGTTGAAACAAAACCAGAAATTTCCTGAAAAACAGGCACATGCTAATGAAAGAACAAAGGCAAAACAAGTAGCAAAATCTGCTATCAAACCGGAATGGAAAGAAAAAGAATCTTTGATTGTCCAGATCGCTTTTAAAGCTCGTAACAAATCAGCACCTTGGATACTTGATGGTGGTTGTTCCAGTCACATGACAGGTGACAAGCAAAAGTTTGAGAATTTATAGAATTATGAAGGTGGTTCTGTGAAATTTGGAAATAATGATGGAGCAAAGATTGTTGGAAAGGGATCAATCAAAATCAGTGATGGCAATATAAAATCAAAAGAAGTCTTGTTTGTAATTGGCCTGAAGCATAACTTGCTAAGTGTAAGTCAAATATGTGACAGAGGTCATGATGTAATCTTCAAGAAGGAGGGCTGTGAAGTAAGAAAGACAAAAAATGGAAAGTTAATAGCCACTGGACTGAGAACTTCAGGAAATCTGTATACACTTTCGTAAACCGCGGAAGGAACATGCTTGATGGGACAGGAAGATGAAAACCGGCTATGGCACAAGAGGCTTGGGCATATTAGTTTTGACAATCTGGCAAAAATCAGTTCAAAAAGAGCAGTTAGAGACATACCAAACATTGGCAAACCTGTAAATAACATCTGTGAGTCATGCCAAAAGGGAAAACAAACCAGAGCCACTTTCAAAGCAAAACAATACTTCACTAACAAGCCATTAGAACTAATTCACACTGATCTATGTGGACCCATGAGAATTGAAAGCATAAATGGACACAAATATTTTATGCTGTGTATAAATGACTACTCAAGAATGACATGGGTACTATTTCTGAAACTCAAGTCAGAAGCCTTTGAAATGTTTAAAACCTTCAAAAATCTTGTTGAAAATCAATCAGGAAAAAGAATGAAATGCCTAAGATCAGACAGGGGAGGAGAGTTTATCTCCGAAGAATTTGCGACATCACTGTCAAAAACATGGGATAAGAAGACAGTTTTCAGCAGACTAGGACACCTCAATGAGAATGGTGTTGTAGAAAGGAAGAATAGAACAAAGGCAGGAAATGGCAAGGACAATGCCGTGCAAAAACAAAATAGCCGACAGATTTTGGAAAGAGGCGCTCATACTGCAGTTTACATTCAAAACAAGTGCATGCTGAGACCACATGAAAGCAAAACAGCTTATGAGTTGTGGTTTGGCAGAAAGGCAACAACAAGACATTTCAAAGTATTTGGCAGCAAGTGCTACATAAAACGGATCGAAGATAACCTTGGTAAATTTGAAGATAGAGTTGATGAAGGTATCTTTCTCGGTTACTCAACAAAAAGCAAGGCATACACATGTTACAACAAGAAGTTGAAGAAAATTGTTGAAAGTGCTGATGTAAAAGTTGATGAAGGTAGAGAACAAGAAACTACTTATCAAGAAAACTACCCTATGTATGAAGAAGTCATTGAAGGTGATGATGAAAAAGAAACAGAGAAGAATCAGAAAATTGATCCAGATAGTGTAAAAACTGAATCTGAAGAAGAAGAAAACAGGAAATTTAAAACAGTAACTGGCAGAAAAATCATCCAAGTGAACAGATTATTGGGGATCCCACAGATGGTATTCAAACAAGAAGAACAACAATGAGGAACTATTCTCTGTTATCTAGTATTGAACCTAAAAATGTTGCTGAAGCAAGCACTGATGAAAGTTGGATGAAGGCAATCAATGAAGAACTAGATCAGATAGAGAAAAACAATACCTGGGATTAGTACCTAGACCAACAAATAAAAACATAATTGGTACTAAATGGGTTTTTAGAAATAAATTGAATGAAGATGGGCAGGTTGTCGTAAATAAGGCAAGATTGGTATGTAAAGGCTATGCTCAGAGTTGAAGGCATTGATTTTGAAGAAACTTTTGCACCGGTAGCCAGACTAGAGGCAATCAAAATGTTTCTGGCATTAGCAGTTCATAAAAACTTCAAAGTATATCAAATGGATGTAAAATCAGCATTTTTGAATGGAAAACTGGAAGAAGAGGTTTATATTGAACAACCCGATGGCTTCCAACTTGGTGAAAATCCAGATTTTGTTTGCGGGTTAAAGAAAGCTTTATATGGAGAGAGGGGAGGGCTCTGGTCCCTCCCCCGCTCCCCCTCCCATGGCTCCCTGGTTCCCGCCTCAGTCCCCGGCTCAACCTGCAGTCATCCCTCCCGGGGGAGTGGTTGTTTGCGGATGATCTCCGGGGGGGAGATCCTTCTCCACTATCTGCGCCCCTCCCAGCCGGCTAGGGTTTCCTTGGTTGTTTTTTTGGACTGGTGCTTCCCAGGGATCCCTGTTTGGTTGGGGATCCCTTCCCTTTTTCCCTCAGGCTTCCCCTTGGGGTTTTTTGCAGGTTATTCGCGTGGATCTGGTCCCCTGCGTTTCTCGGTGCGGTGGAGGTGACGGTTTAGGGTTTGGACAGCTTCCCCATTTTTTCTTGTGAATCCTCGGCAGACTCTGTGCTTGGACGGGATTCTTGGTCCCTGATGCTGGGATCCTCTTCTGTTTTCCTAGGGCGGGTTCCTTGTGGTGCAACTCTCTGGTCACTTCCTGATGGGTTGGATCCTCTCTGTGCTGGCTGTCGGCTTCCTGCAGGATGGCTCTCGCTGAACGGAATGTTTTCCCGGTGGGTGGCTGGTTTCTCCACAGGGCGGGATCCGCCAAATCCGTCGGTTTTCCCGCGAGGCGGGATCCTTTCTTTTCTGCTGGTTTCCCGGATGGTGGGATTTCCCTGTTGCTTCCCGCTAGGCGGGACTGTTTGTGGTGGTTTTGACTGCTTCCCATGAGGCGGGATTTTATTGTAACGCTTTTCTTTGCTTCTTGTCGCGGGATCTTCTCGATGGTGGTTTTTGGCTACTCCTTGCCGGGCGGGATCTCCAAAACTACTTTCTTTCTTATTTGTTTGTTTCCGCTAAGAGGGATTGTTTCATGCTTACTGTTACCGCTGGGTAGGATTTCGTTTTGGTGTTCAGTTTCAAGGGATTGATGCCCTAGGCCCATTGCTTATGTAATCAGGTTTTGAGATCCTTGTTAAAACCCGCTGTAAATACAAACACTACTTACCAAAAAAAGAAAGCTTTATATGGATTAAAACAGGCACCCAGAGCATGGTATGCAAGGCTGGATAATTATCTAATTAAACAAGGGTTTAAGAAAGGTTTGGTGGATAGCAACTTATATGTCAAAACAGAGAAGGGTCATCTTATTGTTCTTGTTGTTTATGTAGATGACATAATATTTGGCAGCAAAGATGGATGAATACCGCAAAGACATATCAATTAAAATGAAAAAAGAATTTGAGATGTCAATGATTGGTGAACTTTCTTATTTCTTAGGACCGCAGGTCAATCAAAATGAAAAAGGCATTTTTATTTCTCAAGTTAAATATGTAAAAGAAATGCTGAAAAAGTTCACAATGGAAGACAAGAAACCGGTCAAGACTCCCATGACAACAAGTCGCAAGTTGAGCAAGGATGATAAATCCCCGGATGTAGATCAAACAATGTACAGTGTCTATGATTGGAAGCTCGCTGTATTTAACACCACTAGACCAGATATATTACAAGCAGGATGTATGGTTGCAAGATTTCAGGCCAGTCCCAAAGAAACTCATGTAACAGCTGTAAAGAGGATTTTCAGATATCTCAAGGGCACTATGGATTATGGGTTGTGGTACCCAAAAGGTAAATATTTCACTTTGATTGCATATTCTGATGCAGATTGGGCAAGATGTATTGATGACAGAAAGAGCACAAGTGGAGGAGCATTTTATCTTGGTGACAAGTCGGTAGCATGGCACAAGAAGAAACAAGAATCGATATCTCTATCCACTGCAGAGGCAGAATACATTGCAGCAACAACATGCTATACTCAGATATTATGGATGAGACAAACGTTGAAAGATCTTGGTATTCATTTCAATGAACCAATTTCAATTAAATGTGATAACACTAGTGCTATCAACATATCCAAGAATCCAGGAATGCATTCAAGAACCAAACATATTGCAATCCGATATCATTTCTTGAAGGATAAAGTTGCAGAAGGAGAGGTTAAATTGGATTTTGTTCCAACTACAGAGCAAGTAGCTGATATATTCACAAAACCTTTGTCTAAGGAAGTATTTGAATACCTTCGGAAGAAGTTGGGAGTAGTCACACCACCCAAGCACTGACTAGCTATGGGAAACACATTCTCAGGGGGAGCATTCAAACTTTTTAAGTCTGAGAATGTTGTGCATAGACTCAGGGGGAGTCTAAAGCAGCCCTTTGGTATTATTGGCAAAGGGGGAGAAGAAATTAAGCAAGGTTGTAGTGTGTTGCCAACAATTCCAAAGGGGGAGATTGTTGAGCAAGGTGCAGCAAAAGAATTGCAAAAGTATTGTCATTGTTGTCAACACAGTCAGATTGATGCAGTTGATGCAGTTCAAAGGACAGTCAAATCAAGTGCAGAAAGTTTCAAGGAAAATGTAGTGACCCAGATTCGAAACTGGCAAAAAGAGACAAGGAAGAAAACTGTCGCGATATCGCGACATGTTTTCTGTCGCGATTTCGCGACATGGTCGAGGAGAGAGAAGGCGCAGCCGGAAATGTCGCGATTTCGCGACATGTCGAGTTTTCGTTGAGGAGAGAGAAAATGTGTCGCAATTTCGCAACAAAAAGCAGGAGAGAGAAAATGCACGCCAAATTGTCGCGATTTCGCGACATGGCCGAGGAGAGAGAAGATGCGAGCAAAACTGTCGCGATTTCGCGACATGGCCGAGGAGAGAGAAGATGCGAGCAAAACTGTCGCGATTTCGCGACATGCTGGCAGAGAAGGAAACAAAGGTGTAGCGATATCGCTACATGTTGAAATGAATGGAAACAAAGGTGTAGCGATATCGCTACATGTTGAAATGAATGGAAACAAAGGTGTAGCGATATCGCTGCATGTTGAAATGAATGGAACTAAGGTGTAGCGATTTCGCTACGTGTTGAAACAAAGAGAAACTAAGGTGTAGCGATTTCGCTACATGTTGAAACAAAGGGAAACTAAGGTGTAGCGATGGCGCTACATGTTGAAACAAAGGGAAACTAAGGTGTAGCGATTTCGCTACCATTCAAAGTTGCAAAAATTAAAGATGTAACAAGTCAAAAGCACAAAGCGTCGCGATTTCGTGACATGTTCCATTTTCGCTGGAGTTTGCAAGCAAAGCTGTACGGAAGAGCAAAGCGTCGCGATTTCGCGACATGTTCCATTTTCGCTGGAGTTTGCAAGCAAAGTTGTACGGAAGAGCAAAGTGTCGCGATTTCGCGACATGTTTCATTTTCGCTGGAGTTGGCAAGGAGAGTTGTATGGAAGAACAAAGTGTCGCGATTTCGCGACATGTTCCTTTTTCGCTGCTGCTGGCAAAGAAGAGTGTACGGAAGCCGGAAGTGTCGCGATTTCGCGACAGCATTGATGATGACGTCAGCAAAGTTGAAAAGTGTCGCGATTTCGCGACAGGATGAAAGGAAAGTTGTTGGAAGCCGGAAGCGTCGCGATTTCGCGACAAGCAGGATGATGAAGTCACAAAAGTTCAAAGTGTCGCGATATCGCGACAAGATGCAGGGAAAGCTTCCAAGAGCCAAAACGGTCGCGATTTCGCGACATGCTTAAGGATGACGTCAGCAAAAGTTCTAAGTGTCGCGATATCGCGACATGAGCGGGGGAAAAGCTTTCAAGGCCAAAATGGTCGCGATTTCGCGACAACCTTCAGGGTGACGTCAGCATAAGTCAAAAGTGTCGTGATATCGCGACAGGTAACAGTATGACAAGTAAAACCCACAGGAACATGCAAGGTGACACGTGTCGGAAAAAGCCGACAGGAAAATCATGCAGCCAGTTACGTAAAAAGTAACTGAAGTCAGACAGACAGTTAAATGTTGACAGGTGTTGGACATGCAATGCAACAACCAAACATGCAAAATTGAAACGCATTCGAAAAGCCGAATATGAAGGATAATAAAAGCATTCGAAAGGTCGTATTTGCAGGCATTCTAACAGACGTATTTGAAGCATACATAAAAGCCGACATGAAGAATCGAAAAGCTTTCGAAGAATCACATATGGAGTTTCGAAAAAGCATTCGAAAAGCCGTATTCGAAGAAATTGAACAGTCACAGTGCATGAAACAAAATTGCCGTATTGCATGGTTTCCAAAAGACGTATTGCAGGGTTTCGAACAGTCGAAATGCATGGAACCGAACAGCCGTATTGCATGGATTCGAACAGTCAGAGTATGTGATTCGATTGCATGCAGGATTGAAAGGTTATAAAAGAATAATCGTACAGAGAAGATGTTGTTGCTGTTAGAGAGAAATTGCTGTAAAAAGAGAGTTAGAAAAGAATCAAGAGAAAAATAAGCAGAGCCGTGAGAGTGTGCAGAGTTGAGTTAATTGCACTGACCAGTGGTCGTGCATAAAGTGAAGACATTTTTATGTCATTCTAAATTTATCCGAATTGCAGTCCAAGTTGGTGCTTGGTACTAGGAGTTGGTGCTCCATCTATTGCAGCAGAAAATTACAGGGGTTGGTGCTCCTTCCAGCTGGTGCTGGTAAAGTGTTTGTAAAATTGATTTTGCAAAGACTCGGATTTGGATTGGAGTCCAAGCAGTCATTTTTGAGGAGTAGCCAAATTGGTGAACCTCGGTATATTGAGTGTTGTGGTTTGCTCTCTTGTTCAAGTTTTTTTTTGTTCTCTTTATTTCATATTAAATGCTGTAGATATAAAAATTTAATAGCTACACTGATTCACCCCCCCCTCTCAGTGTCATTGTGTAAACATCAAAACGTAACTACGGGGTAAGTCAAGACCAACCTATAAGATAAAGTCAAAGAATTGCCAACCAAGAATTGTAGTTAAGACAAATAGAACTTGAACAACCGAGGTGGAACAAGTTTGGAATCCTCAGGAGGATAGTTCCAATGACAAAGGTAAAGGTGTAATACATTGTTTTTAACAACGGAAGATGAGGTGTAGCAAATGAAGCAAGGACCAAGGGAGACGTTTGTGTAAGTCAATATGCCAACGTGGAGACTTCACAAAGAGACGAGGTTGAAAATTTGGGAACACTAACACAAGAGCAGAGGAGTTTGCCAAGAGGGGTGGAGGATGGAAGTCAAGCACAAAGGCAATTGTAGGATATTGTGTGGGTAACGAGACCAAAACCAATGCTCGTATATTCGCGAAGGAGGTCATAAAGTATATAACTAGAAGTTAGTCACAAATTGTTTACTCGAGAAGAGTTGTTTCGTGAAGAAGCACCAAGAGTAAAGTGCAAATAGCAAAAGCACCAATGGAAGTGCCGATTAAGCCATCAATGAGTGGGGAGGAGTCAAGAGAAGAGAACAACCCATCAATTGCAAATTTTGTTGCAATGACAGGAAGGCAAAAATGCTCAACTTTTCTGGAAGGATGACCCAAACTGTCACATCAAAACCTGTACTACGAGATGACATGCCAATGACGCGGACAATGAAAACGAATGGTTAAGGCTATTTTCGACCACATTGCGAGGAATCCTAATGGACTTGTTGGTTACGAATCTGCCATGAGGAAAGGATTTTGTGTTAATGCGCCCAGATTCGCCCACCAGATTGAAAGGCCGGAAGGAAGGAATGCCTTCCGTGCCAATCTCCGGAGAAGGCCGGCTTCCTGTGGGGGTTTTATGGTTTAGGATGAGAGTGCAGGAAAGAGATAAAAATGCGGAGAGAATTTACAAATGTGATTGGAGTTGGGTGGGGGGAACTAACAGTACGGCAACGCATCAATCACCACTACTTACTGCAACATAAATACAAAGCATGACCAGAAACTGCCAAATCTAAGTATACTTTTTATATAAAGAAGTGTACGCACAGCTACAATGGTCCCCTAGCAGACATTCCCCCTACAAGGAGAACTAACAAAGACGGCAATGCATCAATCACCACTACGGACAGCAACATAAATACAAAATGTAACCAGGAAATGTTAGATCCAAGTATATGTGTTATGCAGGGAAGTGTACGCACAGCTACAATGGTCCCCTAGCAGACATTCTCCCTACAAGGAGAACTAACAGAGACGGCAATGCATCAATCACCACTACGGACAGCAACATAAACATAACACACAACTACAGGAAATGCTACCTAATTTATCTTATGTATCCTCTGATCTATGAAGTCCAGGAGTACTTGGCCATCAAATGCTGGAGTTCAGAGTTCAGCACAACAGCAAGCAATGACACAAGAAATATGACAAAGAGAGGCAGCATACAAAATAAAAGTAGTAAAACAGAGCCAGGTATATACTTTATATTAAGAAGCAGAAGCACAGCTACAATGGTTCCCTAACAGACATTCCCCTTCCACCCTTACAACGAAAAAGTGGTGGGTATTTATAGCCCAAAGTCCCTCCCGTTACAATTTATGGGCACAAAGTCCCAAACAAACATTAGCTGACAAGAGCGGCCATGGAGCTGCTGGTGCTGACCTTTGTCGGGTAGGACTGTACTCGCAGCATGGTCTCCCTGAAGGCTGTACAGATACGTGGCAGCGTGTTAGGTAGAACTTCTCATCGATAGGAAGGCGGGTAGCTGAAGCAGGTAGAACCTCCAATCAGCTTTAAAGGCGATACCTGGCATAAGTAGTGCATCCCATGCTTGTCCTTGTGCTCGGCACGTCTCGGCTCGAACCCCAAAGTTGGACACTTATCGGATGATGCTGCTTGACACGTGTCTGCCTTGAAAGGCAGTTTATCCAACTTCGCCCAGGATCAGAGCGCCGTCGGGTTGCGCAAGTGAAAAACAGCGCAGTTGGGGAGGCCTTCCATGCCTTAGTCAACTTCTGAGTTTGTCTCCCTACTGCGCACCGGTCAAAGGGCGCACTCCGACTTCGCTACGAAGTCGGGTTGCGCACCGGTGGAAGCTGATTTACATTGCTGTTCGGACTTCGCCCTGGAAAGGGGGCGCACTCCGACTTCGCTGCGAAATCGGGTTGCGCCCCAACACTTAATCATTTTCCTGCCAGCCTGTTACCAAGTGCGCCCAGAAAGCAAGGCGCAGTCCGACTTCGCTGCGAAGTCGAGTTGCGCCCAGACACTTGCTTTTTCCTGTCTGTCTGTCACACTGCGCACTTTGCATTCCTCTCTGCGCTCCAATCGAAGGCACACTCCGACTTCGCCGCGAAGTCGGGTGGCGCTCGAACACTTAGAATTTTTCAGTGGCAACTGCCGTCATTTTGGAAAACTGACTGAGGGATTCAAGAGGAAGGGGGAAGAATGAAAATGCAGGGAAAAGAGAGAAAGGGAAAGAGAGGAAGGGGGAAAGAGAAGAGCAGCCCTATTACAAAAAATGAAAACATTGCACCCCGTGCAAAATGTGGCAACATTGCTCGCGGGGTGTCGAGCTCGCCTCGGAGCAAAGAATCCATGCCTTCATCCATTGGGTGCAGAGGAACTCTCTTCCCTTGCCTTCTGCTGCTCTGACTGTTCCCCTTGCGGCAACTGTTCATTTTTAGGTTCGCTTCCAGCAGTTGCCTCCTCGGATTCGCCTTCCGGATCTGAATGCTCTCCATCATCGGCTTTTGACTTGCAGATGCGCTCATATGTAATTTGGGCCAGGTCCCAGACTTCTGCTTGGAAGGGCCGAAGGTCGGTGATTTCTTCTAACGCTGCGTGGAATGCAGCGACAGCGTGCAGGTCGATGGTGAGATATCGTTTTCCCAGCTCCTGGAAGTAGGAGCTGATCTTGCAACACTTGGACACCATCTGAGCGACCTGAGCTTCCTGAATTGGCTCGGCCCAGCTATCGATTTCTGCTGTATTTGTCTCAAAGGCCAGCCAATTCTCTCTCACCGGCTTAAGGGTGAGAAACTCACCATTCTCGATATAGCTCGGGCACCCTTGTTCGAATGCATCCAGCATTCGCCTGGCAGCTCTCACCTCTTCTGCTTTCTTGAAATATTTATGCAAGGTTACCCTTGCATCTGCCCATTCTGCAGCGAACGGGGACATAGGAGAAAATTGGAGGCCATTGCGCTCATGTTCTTCAAGTTTTATAGCCAGGTTCAACCACTGCTTCGCCTGGCGTTCGGCCTCCTCTACCACAGGCTTTCCCTGGGCAAAAACTTCTTGGATCCTGGATGCAAAATCCAGGACCGGCATGGCCTTACAAACGTGGGGCGCGCATCCCCTCAACAGATCAGCCCGCATCCCCTTAATTTTGCTCTTTGAAAATGCCGTCGCTTGTGATGCTTTCTCTGCAAGTTGCGACTGTGCCCGCTTCAAAGATTCTTGGAGCTGAGAAACTTGCTCCAAGACGGCCTGCTTTTCCACTGCGGCCTCTTGCTGAGAAGTGGCCAGCCGGGTTCTTAATTTTTCTATCTCTTGCTGCGCTGATTCCAGCTGCGCAGTGGCCCCAGCCAGGTCCTCCTCAAGCTGCCTTGTCTTGTCCTGCAGCCGAAAAAGCTCTTCTTGGTCCTCGAGATGCTTGACCAAGAGACTATCCGCTTGACGATGGATTCCATGAATCACGTATTACTGGTTGATATTGTCAAAGCTTTTCTCCTTCCTCTGAAACTCGTAGTCCGCCTTGGTCATCTCTCGGAGAGGCTTCTTCACTTTTGGTGTTATCTTTTCTGACATGAGCACTCTCCTCTCGAAGTCAAACTTGGTGCGTTTTACCAGGGCGGCAATCTCCTCAGGTCTCCTCCGCTTCAAGTTTTGGAGAAAAGAGGCAGAATACTCTACGGCCCTTGTTGCCAGAGGCAAATCATTTGTGCTTTGGAGGTCATCCATGAAGTCCGGTTCCTCCAGTCTAGGGTTTTGTCGTGGCATTTCCCCTGCGAACAGGGAGACAGGAGAAACAGGAAGGACTTCGGAAGGAGCGGCCGCTTTTGAGGGCGACCAGGGAGCGGACAGCGGAGTGGGTGACGCTGGAAGGGTTTCAAGCGGCTGAGGGGATGAATGTAGGGAAGAATGAGCAGCCTCAACATTAGCTGCGGGCGAAGGATTTGGGGTTTGACTCAAGGACAGGAAGGCGTTGGGATCCTGCGCAAACTGGTCGAAAGAGTGGTGGCCGCTCGAAGGTTGCGGAGATTGGGAGGAAGATACGGCCACGGCTTGCTCGGATTGAGCGGGGGATGGAGTTGGAGTAGGGTCGGATGAGATCTGAGGGAGCGGGGCAGCGAACGTACCTGCGGGCTCCACCTAAGCCGACGTTGGATGGATGTCCTCGGTTCTGGTTCCGGCGGCTGGCTCAGGACTATCCAGAGAAACAACCTCTGGAGCGGCTGGACGCGGCTGCGGCTCGGCGACTGACTACTGCAACGTCAGACTAGGCCATCTGAACTTCTCAACTTTCCTCTTCTTTTTCTCTTCTGAGGCACTGGCTGGTCCAGAAGAAGGAGATGAAGTGTGCGCGGCAGGCGCTGATGTTCCCACGGTAAACTTGTACCGGGGTTTGACTGACGGAAGATCTGCCGCGGCTAGCCTACTAGCCGCAGCGCTCGGCGCCTTTCTCGCTCGAGGGATCACCTCAGGGGTTGACTTTGCTGATCTTTGCGCCTTTTCGGGCACCGCCTTGGGAGCCATAGGCTGTGTTGGGCCCTCTTGAAGGACTACTGGAGCTGCGCTGGAAGCTGCAGAAGCGTACAACTGTGGAGGGGAAGACTCCCCTTTATACTTTTCGAAGGGACCTCGGGGAACGTAATCTCGAAAAGCGAAAGGCTGCCAGCCATCAATGTATTGGTCGTATAAGGCCGAGAATTCATCATCAACGGCCAGATTCCTCTTGGCAGACTTGTCGTGCTGCGTGCGACACCTCATCTTCCAGCACTCAATGACTTTGTTCTTCGGCCAATCTAGGCCCGTTAGCTTGGTGATGAGTTTTTTGAAACCCGGAGAAGAGAACTTGTGATCTGGGTTTCGGTCTGGATCGTATGTCACCTCCTCGCAATAGAATTCATGCCATGGAGGCCATGATGTCATTAAATCAACGCTCCAGTCGAGGTCAACATGGATTATGTCGCATCTGTCTTCCTCTATCCCTGCCCGGGGGCAGACATGTGAAAACTTTCCCCTTATCCCATGAGGGTCGTACTTCCAGCGCTGCGGCAGCATTATCAGGCCAATGTCATAGAGCTCCCGCTCGAGATAGACATGCTGGCCTATCTCTGACAGTTCGGTGTTCGCCCAGGAAAGCGGATATTGAAAGATATGCCTCTTTTTCTTTCCCCGGCCGAACTCTTCTTCAACATAATCCATCCGCCGCGCAACCTCCATCCCAAATCGATGATCGCACACCAGTAGGGCAACAAATAAGGTTTACCCTTGAATCCGTAGATTCTAACCACAATCCCCTGCGTCAGTCGAAAGACGTCCCCAAGCCTGTGGTTCAGTAGATAGTTAGTCATTGCTTGCGAGGGGCGAGGCATTTCGCCATCATTGAAGACCGCCATGACCATGCCCAGAAAGTTGAAGTTGAACCTGTAATAAGACCCTTTCCGGTATAGGTCATCCGTCCACTTATAGACAAGCTGCGGCTCTCCTTTCTCACTCACCCTTTTCAGATTTGGAATTTGCATACGGGGGTGCAAGTGATACAAACATAGCCAAGCCAAGAAGGAACTGAACCGGAACTCAGTTGTCTGTTTTTTCTGTAGCCTCACCAGGCTGGAGTGAATGGCGTAAGCTAGCCAGTCTGCCCAGTCAAAGAAGATTGGGCGCCCCCCGCTTTTCTGCACCGCCAGGTCATAAGATTCTCCACATAGGAGACATTCTACCAGCGCTAGCTGGTACGGCTGTACCAGCTCGTCAGAGTCACGGCTGAGGACCTGTTGGTTACGAATCTGCCATAAGGAAAGGATTTTGTGTTAATGCGCCCAGATTCGCCCACCAGCTAGAAAGGCCGGAAGGAAGGAATGCCTTCCGAGCCAATCTCCGGAGAAGGCCGGCTCCTTGTGGGTTTTGGTTTTAAGCTAAGAGTGCAGGAAAGAGATAAAAATGCGGAAAGAATTTACAAATGTGATTGGAGTTGGGTGGGGGGAACTAACAGTACAGCAACACATCAATCACCACTACTTACTGCATTATAAGTACAAAGCATAGCCAGAAACTGCAAAGTCTAAGTATACTTTCTGTATAAAGCAGTGTACGCACAGCTACAATGGTCCCCTAGCAAACATTCTCCCTACAAGGAGAACTAACAACACGGCAATGCATCAATCACCACTACGTACGGTAACATAAACAAAAGCAACCAAGAGATGTCAGATCCAAGTATGTGTGTTATGCAGAGAATTTGTACGCACAGCTACAATGGTCCCCTAGCAAACATTCTCCCTACAAGGAGAACTAACAACACGGCAATGCATCAATCACCACTACGGACAACAACATAAACACACAACTGAAGGAACTGCTACCACATTTATTCTATGTATCCTCTAATCAATTAAGTTCAAGAGTACTTGGCCACCAAATGCCGAAATGAATCAACAAGCCATGACACAAGCAATGCCTCAGGTGTACCTGACCACCAAATGCTGAAACGAATCAACGAGCCGTGACACAGGAAAACGTAAAGCGGAAATGTAAAGGAGAGGCAAGGATAAAAAATAAAAGCAGTAGAATAGAGCCAGGCATATACTTTATATTTATAAGAGAAGCACGGTTACAATGGTTCCCTAACAAACATTCCCCTTCCACCACTTTACAATGAAAATGCGGTGGGTATTTATAGCCCGAGTCCCTCCCGTTACATTAATGGGCACAAAGTCCCACCAAACATTGGCCGACAAAAGCAGCTATGGAGTTGCCGATGCCGACCTTTGTCTGGACAGACTCGTACTCGCAGCATGGTTCCCCCGAAGGCCGGACAGCTACGTGGCAGCGCGTTGGGTAGATCTTCACATCGGCAGGAATGCGGGCAGCTGGAGCAGGTAGAACCTCTAATCAGCTTTAAATGAGGCAACTGGCATAAGTAGTGCAGCCCATGCTTGTCCTTTTGCTCGGCACGTCTTGGCTCAGATCCCGAAGCTGGACACTTGTCGGATGATGCTGCTTGACACGTGTCTGCCTTGAAAGGCAGTTTATCCAACTTCTCTCGGGATAGGAGCGTCATTGGGTTGCGCAGGCAGAAAACAACGCAGCCGGGAAGGCCTTCATGCCTTGGGTGCATTTCTGAGTTTGTTTCCCATCGCGCACTCGTCAAGGGCGCACTCCGACTTCGCCGCGAAGTCGGGTTGCGCACAGGTGAAAGCTGATGTCCGCCGCCGTACGGACTTCGCCCTGGAAAGGGGGAGCAGTCCGACTTCGCCGCGAAGTCGGACTTCGCCCAAAGACTTAGTCATTTTCCCGCCACCGCCACCGCTACAAGGTGCGCTCGTAAAGTTGGGAGAAGTCGGACTTCGCACCAAAACGGGAGAAGTACGAACTTCGCACCAAACCTGGGAGAAGTACGCACGGAGGTGAACTTCGCACCAAAACTGGGAGAAGTACGAACTTCGCACTTTGTGTTCCTGCTGCGCTCCATCTGGAGGGCGCACTCCGACTTCGCGCGAAGTCGGACTTCGCCCTAACACTTAGCCATTTTTCAGGGCAACTGCTGTCAAATTTGAGATCAGACCGAGGGGCTCAAAAGAAAGGGGGGAAAGAATGAGAATGCAGGGAAGAGAGAGAAAGGGAGAGAAGAAGAAAGGGAGAGAGAGGAAGAGGGAAAAGGAAGAGCAACACTCTTACAAAACTGAAAACATTGCACCCCGTGCAAAATGTGGCAACATTTCTGGCGGCTCGCGGGGTGTCGAGCTCGCCTCGGCGCAAAGAATCCATGCCTTCATCCATTGGGTGCAGAGGAACTTGCTTCCCCTGCTTTCTGCTGCTCTAGCTGTTCACTTCGCGGCAACTGTTCTTCAGATCCACTTCCGGCAGTTGCCTCCTCAGAATCACCTTCCGAATGCTCTCCAAAGATTGGCTTCGCCTCGCAGATGCGGTTGTATGCGGCCCGGGCTTGGCCCCGTGCTTCGCTTCGAATGGTCTCGCGGTCAGCAACTTCTTCTAATGCTGCGTGGAATGCAGCGACCGCGTGCATGTCGATGGTGAGGTATCTTTTTCCCAGCCTCCCGGAAGTAGGAACCGATCCTCGCAAAGACTTGGACACCATCTGGGTGACCTGACTTTCTTGAATTGGCTCAGTCCAGCTATCAATTTCAGCCGTATCTGCTTCAAAGGACAGCCAATTCTTTTTCACCCGCTCGTGGGTGAGAAATTCACCATTCTCAACATAGCCGGGGCACCCTAGTTCAGCGAGAGCGTGAAAAGGAGCCAGACAAATGTCTTTTTCATGTTCGAATGCATCTAGCATTCGTCTGGCAACTCTCACCTCTTCTGCTTTCTTGAAATATTTATGCAAGGTTACCCTTGCATCTGCCCATTCTGCAGCGAATGAGGACATGGGGGAGAATTGGAGGCCTTCGCGCTCGCGCTCTTGAAGTTTTATTGCCAGGTCCAGCCATTGCTTCGCCTGGCGTTCGGCCTCCTCTACCACAGGCTTTCCCTGGGCAGAAACTTCTTGGATCCTGAGTGTGAAATCCAGGACCGACATAGCCTTATATGTGTGGGGCTTGCATCCCCGCAGCAGATCAGCCCGCATCTCCTTAACTCTGCTCTTTGAAAAGACCGTCGCTTGAGATGCTTTCTCTGCAGATTGCGACTGCGCCTGTTTCAAAGACTCCTGGAGCTGAGAAATCCGCTCCAGGGCTGCCTGTTTTCCGTTGCGGCTTCTTGCCGAGAAGCGGCCAGCCGGGCTTTTAGTTCATCTATTTCTCGTCGCGCCGCTTCTACCTGCTCAATGGACCCGGACAGTCCTCTTCAAGCTGTCTTGTCTTGTCCCGCAACCGGAAAAGCTCTTCCCGTTCCCTCCGCATTTTTGACAAGGAGATTATCCGCTTTACGGAGGATTCCCCGAATCTCGTATTGCGGGTGAATATCATCAAAGCTCTTCTCCTTTGTCCTGGAGCTCGTAGTCCGCCCCCGGTCATTTCCCGGAGAGGCTTCTTCACTTTCGGGATTATCTTCTCCGTCGTAAGCACTCTCCTCTCGAGTTAAACTTGGTGCACTTTATTGAGGCGGCTATCTCTTCAGGTCTCCTCCGCTTTAGGTTTTGGAGGAAAGAGATAGAATATTCTACAGCCTCTCGTTGCCGCAGGCAAATCATCCGTGTTCTGGAGGTCGTCCATGAAGTCTGGTTCCCCCAGCCTAGGGTTCTGCTGAGACGTCTCTCCTGCGGGAAGGGAAGGAGGAGAAACCGGACGGACTTTGGAAGGGGCGGCCGCTTCTGAGGGCGACCGGGAAGTGGAGATAGGAGCGGTTGATGCTGGAAGGGTTTCAAGCGGCTGAGGCGATGGGTGCAACGGTGAACGCGCGGCTTCAGCACTAACCACAGGTGAAGGGTTTGGGGTTTGACTCAGGGATAGGGAGGCGTTAGGGTCCTGAGCAAACTGGTCGAAAGAATGGGGGCCGCTAGAAGGGTGTGGAGATGGGGAGGAAGATGCGGCCATGACTTGCTCGGATTGAGCGGGAGATGGAGTAGGAGTAGGGCTAGATGAGATCAGAGGGAGTGGGGCAGCAAACGTACCTGCGGGCTCCGCCTGAGCCGATGCTGGATGGATGTCTGCGATTCTGGTTCCGGCGGCTAGCTCGGGACTGTCCAGAGAAACAATCTCTGGAGCGGCTGAACGCGGCCGCGGCTCCGCGATCGGTCGCCGCACCGTCGACTAGGGTCGCCTGATCTTTTCAACTCTCTTCCTCTTTTTATTTTCTGGAGCGATGGCCGGATCTGGGGAAGGAGATGAAGCAGGTGCAGCAGGCGCTGATGTTCCCACGGTAAACTTGTACCGGGGTTTGACTTGCAGAAGGTCTGCCGCGACCGGTCCGCTCGCTGGCGGCGCTGGCGTCTTTTGTGCCTGAGGAATCACCTCGGGCGTTGCCTTGACTAATTTCTTCGCCTTTCGTGCGCCGCCTTGGAAGCCACGGGCTGCATTGGGTCCACTTGGATGTCTGTTGGGCCCGCGCTGGCAGTTGCCAAAGTGTACAACTGTTGGGGGGAAAACCCTCCTTTATAACCCTCAAAGGGACCTCGGGGAACGTAATCTCGAAATGCGAAAGGCCGCCACCGGCATGGTGCCGGTCATATAGAACTCGAAAAGTCGTCATCAACGGCCGCATTCTTCCCGATGGATTTATCGTGCCGCGTGCGGCACCTCATCTTCCAAAGATTCAACAATCTTTTCTTTTGGCCAGTTAAGGCCTGCTATCTTGGAGATGAATTTTTTAAATCCCGGAGAAGAGAACTTGTGGTCCGGGTTTCGCTCGGGGTCATATGTTACCTCCTCGCAAGAAAATTCCTGCCACGGAGGCCATGCTTCCATCGAGTCAATCTCCCAGTCGAGGTCAACATGGACCACATCGCATCTGTCTTCGATTATATCCGCCCGGGGGCAGATATGCGTAAACTTTCCCCTTATCCCGTACGGGTCGTACTTCCAGCGCTGCGGCAACAGAATCAGGCCAATGCGAAAAAGCTCCTGCTCGAGATAGACATGCTGTCCCACCTCTGATATCTCAACGTTCGCCCAGGAAAGAGGGTATTGAAAAATATGGCCCTTTCTCTTTCCCTGGCCGAACTCCTCTTCAACGTAATCCATCTGCCGGGCAACCTCCATCCCAAACTGATGATCCGTGCACCAGTAGGGCAGCAGATGAGGCTTGCCCTTGAATCCGTAGATTCTGACCACAATCCCCTGGCGTCGCCTAAAAACGTCCCCGAGCTTGTGATTCAAAGAAATAGTTCGTCATTTCTCGCGGGGGCGAGGGATCTCACCATCGCCGAAGACTGACATGACCAAGCCCAAAAAGTTGAAGTTGAACTTGTAGTAGGACCCTTTCCGGTATAGGTCATCCGTCCAATCATAGACGGGCTGTGGCTCTCCCCTCTCATTTACCTTCTTCAGGTTCGGGATCGGCATCCGGGAGTGCAAATGATACAAACATAGCCAAGCCAGGAAAGAACTGAACCGAAATTCAGTTGACTGCTTCTTCTGGAGCTTTACCAGGCTGGAGTGAATGGCATATGCCAGCCAGTCCGCCTAGTCAAAAAAGATAGGGCGCTTCCCACTTCTTTGCGCTGCTGGTTCGTAGGATTCTCCGCACAGGAGACATTCTGCCAGCGCTAACTGATACGGCCGTACCAGCTCGTCTGAGTCGCAGCCGAGGACCCACGCCAGAATGGTGTATAGGTATTTGCTCTGAAACCTTTCCAGGGGTATGGGGCCGGTTGGCCATTGTCCAGCTGCAAGCGGGGCGTTCAGCTCTGAATTGAGGAAATCCCTCATCCTTTTTGTGTGCGTGAAGCGTCCCGCTTGCTCGCCAAGATTTATCTTTCTGACAATCGTGCTGGAGTCATACTCCAACCCTGGGGCGAAGGCCGGCTGGACAGTCTCCTCGCGAAGTGCGAACAAGGGTTTACCGCTGGAGCTGCAAATCTGCCAGGTAGCTGGTCTGTAATGTCTGACAATTAGGTCTACCAGCTCCGGGCATTGATGGACAGGAGGGCACAAGAACCGGAAAAGGTTAGACTTGTACGCCGCTCCGAAATGGTGAGAGGGCGAAACCTTGTCAGCCCAATTCTCCACATTTATCCGCAGCTTAGTAAGGCTCATGGAAAACGAGCCGTCCTTGTATCCCGACAGGTAATTGACCGGCGGTGGTGGGGCTTGCCCACGCTGTACTTTCTTTGGCCGGGATTTTGACTTTTGCTCCGGCGGTGTCTCACTCCTGAAAACACTTGACTGCGGTAAATCCTCCAGTTCGCGCCCTTCGCTGGATTGCGCTGGCATTGTCAACTTTCCTTTGTCCATCCCTCCGAAACAGCAATAATTAAGATTTCTGGACGCCTGCAACAGATTTCACAGTCGTAGGAATAATTTGCGCGATTTGGCATGTCTGGATGCATCAGTCCCCCTTTTCTAGATAATGACAGAGTCATTAATGTCGCGCAGGAGGGGGTAGGTCGGCTGGCAAGTGAAGGCATTATGTTTCTTGGGTGGCCGCGCAGGAGAATGTCTTGGAAGATGCACCCCGACCGCCGCGCCATGCTTCTTTGATTGCGCTTTCATTGAAGATTGCGCAATCATTAAATTTAACTTCGAACGTTGCGCCATGGCTGACGTCACTGCCGCAATATGGGCACACTGCTCAAGAAAAAGCCCCTTGGTTCGGAAACCCATCTCTAACCGTCGCAACGCGCCTTGGGCCCACGCTTGGAGCATTAGAATTTTTTATTCATTTTTTTTAAACTCATCCAAGCTGCGCTCAGAAAACAGGGAGAAGTCGGACTTCGCGCGAAGGTTGGGCGCGATCCGACTTCGCCCGCGCAGTCGGACTTCGCTCCAAAATCGAGCGCAGTCCGAACTGCCACTTGCATCGAGACTGTTGCTGCCTTTCTTTTCCTACTGCGCCCGAGGATTGAGCGCAGTCCGACCTTTGCAAATTTCGGAAGAGTTGGCGAGTACTTAGAATTTTATTGCCTCTTGGGATCGGGTGCACGAGCTGCGCTTAGAAAATGGAGCGCGTTCGGACTTCGCCCGAAGTTCGGGCGAAGTTCGCACTTCGCGCGAAGTTCGCACTTCGCGCGCAAGCTGGGCGCAGTTCGTACTTCGCGCGCAAGCCGGGTGTATTCGGACTTCGCGCGCGAAGTCGGACTTCGCTCAAAAACTGAGCGCAGTCCGAACACTCGTGCCTTTGCAGTTTCTTCTTTCAAACTTCGCCTTTTGGCCGGCGCGCAGCCCGACTTCGCTGCGAAGTCGGGCAGCGTGCCAGGACTTAGCCGTTTTTGCTTTCTTTACTCAAGCAGCCCCTTCACGAACTTCGCTCCTTCTGAGGGGCGACAACAGACTTCGCTGCGAAGTCTGTATTCTCTCCCATTGTCGCAGTTTGGCTCAAACAAATAGAAAACTGAAAGCTGGAAACTGTACATGCTGAAAAAGCAAAATGCATAAGGGAAATTTTTACAAATAAGGGCCCATTGGGCACCTTCAGCAGCGGTAAACTTTTAAGTGGAACCCGTTAACGGGGATAGGTAGGAGCCGACCCTCCATATCCCGAAGTACGTAAGCATTGAACCGGTTCACCCGGCAATCCGATAAGGGCCCTCCCGCAGGGCATCAAACTTCCCGTGGTTGCTCCGGCTTCGCCTTATATGAGTCCCACTTCAGCACCAGTGTCCCCCGATTTTAAAAACTCGGCAAGTGGTGCCTTTTGCAAACCAGCCTTGAGTGGCTCCAATATGCTGGGTGAAGGCCTGGTATGCTTTTTCTCTGTCTTCTTCCAACTGCAGAAGTTGGCACAGTTTGTCATCCACCGGGTCTCCACTGCTCCTGTCTTCGTCCAACATCCATAGGGCAGGGATTTCGATGTGGGATGGCATGACAGCCTCTTTACCGTAGACGAGCGCATAAGGGGACGTTCTGATGGATTTCTTGAATGAAACTCTGTCCGCCCATAGCGCCCGGTTCAGGAGTAAATGCCAAGTCCGCTTGTTCCTGTCAATGGTCCTTCTGATGATCTTCAGGAGGTTCTTGTTAGTAGACTCGGCAAGGCCATTCCCTTGCGGGTAGTAATTAGAAGACATCTTGTGATAAATGCCAAGTTTGCCAGTGTACTCCATGAGTACAGCGCCTGCAAATCCCGGACCATTGTCCGTCACAATTGACTCGGAACCCCGAACCGGGTAATCGTGCTCTCAAGGAACCCAATGACCGTTTCTTGGTCCGCGTTTTTGGTCTGGGATCGCCTCCGCCCACCGTGTGAAGTAATCGGTGGTCGTAAGAATAAACTTGTGTCCGGCAGAGGAACTAGGCGAAATCACCCCAATGAAGTCTAGACCCCATTGCCGGAACGGAGTCTCGGCTCGAATCGGTTGAAGGGGCAGGGGTGCTTTTCTGCTTCTGCCAAAGAAACCTCTGGCATTGATCACACTTGGAACAGACCGCATAAGCGTCTGTAAATAGAGTGGGCCAATAGTACCCAACTCTAATTATTTTCAAGGCCGTAGGCCTTGCAGAATGATGACCTCCAGGCATCCCGGAATGAAAATCTCCGAGGACCCTGGGCTGATCGGATTTCATGACGCACCGCAACAGGATGCCGTCAATATTTTTGAAGTAAAGCCCCTCGGGGCGAAGAGTGTACTTAAGTGCACCTAGCCGAAATCTCCTTCGTTGTGAGGCGTTCAGTGATCTCGGACATCTCCCGGTGCAGAAATATCTCACCAGTTCATCTGTCCAATCACTCCCCTCCGATAAGGAGTCGGCTAGGTAGATGCTTGTCGCTGTGTCCTCCCACTTACAAGCGGAGATGCCGGCTACAGCGCTTCGGGCCAGCTCCTGACACAAGGCTCGGCCTCTGATAAGCTTTGTGGGCCGCACTTCGATGTCGAACTCCTGGATTTTTGCAATCCATCCTCGCTCTCTTGTGACCCGGCTCTCCTTGTATGATGAAGCTTCGAACGTCCGGTGAATCACGAAGACAGTCGTTTTGCTCTGGGAGACAAAATGCCTGAACTTTCGGAGGGATTTCATGACAGCGTGAACTTGCCGCTCTATAAAGTTGTACTTTTCCTCATGCGGCTGAATCACTTGGCTCAAGAACGCTATGGGGCGCTCCTCGCCATCGTCTCCCTTCTGAGTTAGGACTGCGGCGTAACTTTCCGGTTCTCCCACCGCATACAGGATGAAGTCCTTGGAGTAGTCCGGGTTTATCAACACCGGAGCTTGCGCAATTCGAGCCTTGATTTCCTCGAAGGCTTGCTCTCTCTCATCAGTCCATTCGTAAGCTGTATCTTTTTTCAGCAGTTCGGCCATAGGCTTGATCACCTGCGCGAAGTCCGGAATGAACTTCCGCACGAAGTTAATCTGACCGAAGAAGGACTGCAGCCCTTTTTTATCGATTGGGGCTGGCAAGCGAAGGAGGGCTTCGCTCTCGTCAGGGTCAATGGCGAGGCCTTTCTCGGAGATGACATGTCCCAACAACTTTCCTTCTTTTACCGCGAAGACAGACTTCTTCGGGTTTATAGAAATGCCGAATTCTCGACACCTCTCAAATATTTGCCGCAGGTGGGAAACATGATCCCCTCTTTGGTGAGAGAAAATAGTCATGTCATCAAGGTAGATGACAATGATCTTATTGAGCAGCTTCTCGAAGGCCAAGTCCATGGCCCTTTGGAATGTGGCACCAGCATTGGATAAGCCGAAAGGCATGCGCTGATAGGCGAACGTCCCCCATTTGGTGGTGAACGCCGTCTTATGCTGGTCCTCATCCCTGACCCAAATCTGGTTGTAGCCGGAAAATCCATCTAGAAGTGAGAATCTCTGGGCTCCAAAGAACGATGTGTAGAATTTGGTCAATTTGGGGAAGCGGATAGTGGTCCTTGAGGGAAGCCTGATTCAGTGTTTCGAAGTCGACACAGAGACGAATGTCGCCATTCTTTTTCCTCACAGGCACCAAATTCGCGACCCAGGAAGAATGCTTGATGGGGTAGATGATTTTGGCCTCCAACATCTTCAAGAGCTCTGCTTTCATCATGGCCTCAATTTTCGGATTTACGGCCCTCTGTTTTGTCGGAATGGCTTGGCGCCATCCTCTAGCTCAATGGTATGCTGGATTACATTTCTATCATACCCCTTCAAATCCTCGTAGCACCAGGCCACGATGTCGGGGAACTCTCGGCACAGTGATCTGATCTGCTCAAGTTCCTCCGAAGTGCGCCTGTCCCGACCTTGATAGTTTTACCAGGTTCAAGTTCCAGGTCGGCATACTGCTTCGGGTCTACTTTGATCCTATGAGATATTGCTCTGTCATTCTGATCAAATAGACTCTCCAATGTAATCAGTCCTTTTGGGACATGATTATTTTTTAACTGTATCAACCCCTCATATTGCTCGTCATCAGGGTCTCTACCTTCGATTGAACCAACTTCGTTAACCAAAAATGTGACGATCTCCTCGTCACAATCGAACACCTGCCAGTGGGTGTCCTTATCAGGCACAGAAGGCCTGTAAATAGTGCGAACCGGCTTCGGTTTCTGGACAACGTCATCAGCCGGAACGTACTCGGCTCCAACAGTACGCCGTAATGTCGCGTGTTTGTTTTTCTCACGTGATATCGCCTTGACATTCAACGAGTCAAACGACTCCATCAGGTCCCACACCCGGTTGCGGTACGCCTTGAGGTAGTGATGTTTGGAGGCGCACTTATTCGTAACTTGGTGACACACCAGCTCTGAATCTCCAAAGATCTGCAGGTGTTTAATCCCCAGCCTCTCCGCCTTTCGCAAACCCAAGCACAGGGCTTCGTACTCCGCCGAGTTGTTAGTGCAGCCTCCGTGCCAACCTGTAGGTATAGTCCTTCTGGATCCCGGTCGGAGAAACCAGAAGCACCCCCGCACCGGCGCCATTTTTGCATCGTGCGCCGTCAAAGAAAAGCTTCCACAGCTTCTCAGGTGCAGGTCCCACTTCTTTTGCAACTGACTTGTCAAGCCTCTCGGGCCGTACAACAATGGTAACAGCTCCCGTCTCGTCTCAATTACGGCATTGAAATCCCGCAAAGAGAACTCATCTTCAAGCCGTAGCACTTCGAGGGCTTGCTCCGTCACTCAATCGTCACCAGCTTCTTCCTCCGACACTGGACCATGCACCCAACTCTCCTCCGGGTATCTTCTCTACTAGGAAGGTGGAAGGCTTCTCGTTAAAGATTTTCAGTCTCCTTCCTTTGAAGGGCACTTCCATGTGTGAGTAGTCTAGAGACAGGTACCCGCCCAGCTTCGCAGTGAACTCCCGAGAGAGACACATGCCGAAGTAGGGAGCCAGGTCAACGACCACGACCTCTTGGATGACCACAATGTCGAGAGCTTTATGCAGCCGGATAGGGATGTCCTTTATGACACCAACTGTCTTGACAGGGGTGCCGTCTAATTGCAGCACGCCTTGGCTGCTCCGTGTGTACTCCATCCCGATCTCATCGCAGACGGCCTTCGGCATCACAGTCGTGGAAGCGCCAGAGTCCACCATGCAGTTGTGTACTATGTGCCCTTGCATCCGTAAAGACAGATAAAAGGGAGGCGGTCTCGTTCTTCCCAGTGGCCGAGACCGTCGTAGGTTGAACCAGGACAGCAGGTCGTATCCGCTTGCCGTTCTTCATGTTTTTTAGAGATTCCTGCAGCAGATCCACCTGGCCTGGGAGCAGAAGAGCATCGTACATGCCGATTCTAGCAGGTGTTCTTTTCAACTCGTCTACTATGCTGTAGCCCGAGGTGCTAGCTCCTTATGCTTCTTTTGCCGGCTCATACTTCGTCCGGCATCGCCGGGTAGCTTCAACTCGCTGTCTCTTGGTCAGAGACGGGTACTTCAGCCTTCTCCTGTGCTTGTTCTTTGGTTTCAGCTGGAGGCCGAGGTACGGGAGCTTTAGCCGGAACTGGAGCTTTTGCTATAGGAGGCTTGGCTGGAACAGGGGCTGCCTTTGCCGGAAGAGGCTTGGCTGGAGCTTTGTCTTTGGATGCCTTCTCCCGGGCCGTGTAGGGCCACGCCCGCTAGTACGGTGGCAGCCCACCGGCCGCGGTTTTTCTCTTCTCGCATAAACTTGCAAAGGCTTGGCAGCATCTCGCAGCTTTCTTTTCTTCCTTGGCGGGCGGCACTAGATTCTCCTCTGGGAGGGCAAAGTTGGCTTCGCCGTCCAGGATCATGTAGAGTTCATCGTCCTCTATGGCGCTGCCGGCCAAAGTCTCGGATGTAGTGCCGGTGCAAAGTGTGCGCCTTCCTCCGAATGCGGGTCATTGCACGTAGTGCACCGGCTTAACCCGGTCGGAAGGACCAGCGGGTCTTCTATAGCAAGGATTTCTCGAGGCGGACGCCTCCGCAGCCGGTGCTCCGGGGGTTTGTCCTTTGTCGCTGCCGGGGCGGATATGGCCTCCTAGGAACGAGGTCCATCTGGGCCTGCTTCTTCTTCGTAGCGGTCATGTCATTGGACATGGCATGATATCCCGAGGCCAAAGCCCGCACCTCCTGGAGGATTGTATTCTGAATGTTACTGTCAGGAGGCGGCAACTGTGCCGGTGGAGGCAATGCGGCTAATGGAGGAGGATTGGAATAAGGTGCGTACTGCGGAGGAGCAGGGAGCGCTGGAAAATGCGGAGCAGGAGGAGGCGGGTGAGGATAATGCAATTGAGGCGGGCCGTAAGGAGTTACGACCGGCGCCGGATTCCATTGTTGCTGGGGTTGCTGCCCTGATGTGGACGGCGCACCACCAGAAGCGTGGAGGATACCGGGATCTGGGGAAGTCGGGATGAATGGGTTCCTGCACCTTGGACGGGAGTCTGCCGATAGAAATAATATCAGCTTCAGCTTGTCGGGCAGCCTCGTACAGAGCAGGAAACTCGTCTATTCTGGCAATCTTCAGCAGTAGGCATATGTCTGAGTTGAAGGATCTCAGATAGTAGTGAGCAGCCATGCCAGCTGAAGGCCGAAGTTCGCGAGGTACCCGTTTCCAGGATCTCGCAAACCTGATGTTAAAGTCGACACCTCCTCTTGAGGATGTCTCCGGATACTTTGGAACTGATGCAACAGAGAAGTAGGGTCAGCAGACTCGTTGCATCCTTTCACGAGCCTTCTGGCAAGTCAGGGCCATCCCGTGATAGATCCCTCTCGGCAGCCGATCTCCACCAGGAGAGAAGTTTTCCCCTTAGGGAAAGGGCCAGCAGACGGGTCTTCACACTCTCGTCAGTAATGGAATGCAATGCGGCCAGGGCAAGGATGTCCTGGATGTGCTCGTACGCCGTCTTGCCGTAGCCGTCGTACGTAGGGATGGACTTCAAAGCAGCAGGGGGCACAACTTGTTGTCCGACCAGGGCCAAGGGCCCTGTAGAGTCCACCGCCGGGAAGAGATCATCATCATTTTGCTGCTGGGCAGCCATTTCTTCTTCTTCTCCTCCGTCGGTTGTGTACTCAGTGTCGGTACCTTCCGAGGATGTAGATTCCTCTTCTTCCTCGGCCTCTTCTATTTCGTACTCAGCTCCTCCGACCTCGCCTTCGGCTTCTTCTTGAATTTCAGCCTCGGCTTCGTCGACACGAGCTTGTTGATCAGCCAGCTCGACAACTTCGCCTCGAGCGTTGATGTCCAGTTCGTAAAAGTCGGCGGGTTTCTCGGATCCCTTGCTTGCCACCTTCTTGTTTGCATGAAGGTGCTAGGACCGGTCTTTCGGACTCGAAGATATGTTCGTGCGTAGTCGCCAGTGCTCCGATTTTGAACAAGCAATGAAGCGAACACCGGTGCTTCGATTCTCGTTTGGGGGTGGGAAACTTCCTTGGCCCACCGAGTGCTCAGAATAAACTGTCAGCCCGAGTGAACACGAGCCCGAGTTTTTTCAAATGTGGGACTCCTGGTCCCACCGGGCGTGCCAGAGAAACTGTTGGTTACGAATCTGCCATGAGGAAAGGATTTTGTGTTAATGCGCCCAGATTCGCCCACTAGCCTAGAAAGGCCGGAAGGAAGGAATGCCTTCCGAGCCAATCTCCGGAGAAGGCCGGCTCCTTGTGGGTTTTGGTTTTAAGCTAAGAGTGCAGGAAAGAGATAAAAATGCGGAAAGAATTTACAAATGTGATTGGAGTTGGGTGGGGGGAACTAACAAGACAAAGCAACACATCAATCACCACTACTTACTGCATTATAAGTACAAAGCATAGCCAGAAACTGCAAAGTCTAAGTATACTTTCTGTATAAAGCAGTGTACGCACAGCTACAATGGTCCCCTAGCAAACATTCTCCCTACAAGGAGAACTAACAACACGACAATGCATCAATCACCACTACGTACAGTAACATAAACAGAAAGCAACCAAGAGATGTCAGATCCAAGTATATGTGTTATGCAGAGAATTTGTACGCACAACCTACAATGGTCCCCTAGCAAACATTCTCCCTACAAGGAGAACTAACAAAGACGGCAACGCATCAATCACCACTACGGACAGCAACGTAACACACAACTGAAGGAACTGCTACCACATTTATTCTATGTATCCTCTAATCTATTAAGTTCAAGAGTGCTTGGCCACCAAATGCTGAAGTGAATCAACAAGCCATGACACAAGCAATGCCTCAGGTGTACCTGACCACCAAATGCTGAAACGAATCAACGAGCCGTGACACAGGAAAACGTAAAGCGAAAATGTAAAGTAGAGGCAACATAAAAAATAAAAGCAGTAGAACAGAGCCAGGCATATACTTTATATTTATAAGCAGAAGCACGGTTACAATGGTTCCCTAACAAACATTCCCCTTCCACCACTTTACAATGAAAATGCGGTGGCTATTTATAGCCCGAGTCCCTCCCGTTACATTAATGGGCACAAAGTCCCAGTCAAACATTGGCTGACAAAAGCAGCTATGGAGTTGCTGATGCTGACCTTTGTCGGACAGGACTGTACCTGCAGCATGGTTCCCCTGAAGGCCGGACAGCTACGTGGCAGCGCGTTGGGTAGATCTTCACATCGGCAGGAATGCGGGCAGCTGGAGCAGGTAGAACCTCTAATCAGCTTTAAATGAGGCAGCTGGCATAAGTAGTGCAGCCCATGCTTGTCCTTTTGCTCGGCACGTCTTGGCTCAGATCCCGAAGCTGGACACTTGTCGGATGATGCTGTTTGACATGTGTCTGTCTTGAAAGGCAGTTTATCCAACTTATCTCGAGATAGGAGCGTCATTGGGTTGCGCAGTGAAAACAACGCAGCCGGGAAGGCCTTCATGCCTTGGGTGCATTTCTCGAGTTTGTTTCCCATCGCGCACTCGTCAAGGGCGCACTCCGACTTCGCCGCGAAGTCGGGTTGCGCACAGGTGAAAGCTGATGTCCGCCGCCGTACGGACTTCGCCCTGGAAAGGGGGAGCAGTCCGACTTCGCTGCGAAGTCGGACTTCGCCCAAGCACTTAGTCATTTTCCTCGCCACCCGCCACCGCTACAAGGTGCGCTCAGAAAGTTGGGAGAAGTCGGACTTCGCACCAAAACTGGGAGAAGTACGAACTTCGCACCAAAACTGGGAGAAGTACGAACTTCGCACTTTGTGTTCCTGCTGCGCTCCATCTGGAGGGCGCACTCCGACTTCGCGCGAAGTCGGACTTCGCCCTAACACTTAGCCATTTTTCAGGGCAACTGTTGTCAAATTTGAGATCTGATTGAGGGGCTCAAAAGAAAGGGGGGAAAGAATGAGAATGCAGGGAAGAGAGAGAAAGGGAGAGAAGAAGAAAGGGAGAGAGAGGAAGAGGGAAAAGGAAGAGCAGCACTCTTACAAAACTGAAAACATTGCACCCCGTGCAAAATGTGGCAATAGGACCCACGCCAGAATGGCGTATATGTATTTATTTTGAAATCTCTCCAGGGGTATGGGGCCAGTTCGCCAATGTCCAGCTGCGAGCGGGACGATTAGCTCTGAATTGAGGAAATCCCTCGTCCTCTTTGATTGCATAAAGTGCCCCGCTTGCTCCTTAAGATTTATTTTTCTAACAATCGTGCTGGAGTCATACTGCAACCTTGGGGCGAAGGCCGGCTGGACGGTCTCTTTGCGAAGTGTGAACAAGGGCTTTCCGCTGCAGTCACAGACTTGCCGGGTAGCTGGTCTGTAATGTCTGACAATTAGGTCGACCAGCTCCGGGCATTGATGGACAGGAGGGCACAAGAACCGATAAAGGTTCGACTTGTACGCCGCTCCGAAATGGTGTGAGGGTGAAACCTTATCAGCCCAACTTTCTATGCTTGGCCGCAGTTTAGTAAGACTGACAGAGAACGAGCCGTCTTTGTACCCGGATAAGTGATTAACGGGTGGTGGTAGAGCTTGTCCTCGCTGTACCTTCTTTGTCCGGCCCTTCGCTTTCAGGTCCTGCGGCATTTTACCCTCAAAAGTACTTGACTGCGGTAAATCTCCCAGTTCGCGCCCTTCGCTGGATTGCGCTGGCATTGGCAACTTTCCTTTGTCCATTCCTTCGAAACAGCAATAATTATGACCTCTGGACGACTGCACAAGATTTCGCAGTCACAGGAATAATCTGCACGATTTGGCATGTCTGGGTGCACCAGACCTCCTTTTCTAGATAATGACAGCGTCATTAATGGTGCGCAGGAGGGGGTAGGTCGGCCGGCTAGGGAAGACGTTATGTTTTTTGGTGTCTGCGCAGGAGAACGTCTTGAAAGATGTATCCTGGTTACCGCACCATGCCTCCTTGATTGCATTTTCCTTGAAGGTTGCGCAATCATTAAATTTGACTTTGATTGCTGCGCCATGGCTGACGTCACTGCCACAATCTGGGCGCACTGCTCAAGGAAAAACCCTTTTGGTTCGGAAACCCAACCTTCACAGCCGTTGCGCGCCCTGGGCCCACACTTGGGAGTATTAAATCTTTTATTTAAAATCATCCAAGCTGCGCCCGGAAAACGGGGCGCACTCGGACTTCGCCCGAGGGTTGGGCGCGCCTTGAACTCTGCGCGAGAGCCGGGTGCATTCGGACTTCGCGCGCGAAGTCGGACTTCGCCCGAAAACCGGGCGCAGTTCGAACTCTTGTTTAACTCCTTTTAATGCTTCTTCTCCAACTGCGCCCTTCGGGTGGTGCGCAGCCCGACTTCGCTGCGAAGTCGGGTTGCGCACCCAGACAGCAGATTTTTACTGTTTTCTTGGGCAGTCCCTTCTACGAACTTCGCTCTTTCTCAGGGGCGATACCTGACTTCGCCGCGAAGTCAGTGTTTTCTCCTTCTGTCCGACTTGGGCTCTTCTAAAACGAAAAAACTGAAAGCAGGAACTGTACATACTGAAAATTAAAAATGCAAAAAGGGAAATTTGTACAAGGAAGGGCCCGATTGGGCACCTTCAACAACGGTATATTTTCAAATGGAACCCGTTAACGGGAATAGGCAGGAGCTGACCCTCCATATCCCGAAGCATGAAAGCGTTGAACTGGTTCACCCGGGAAATCTGATAGGGGCCCTCCCAGAGAGCATCGAATTTTCCGTGGTTGCCCGGCTTCGCCTTAAATGAGTTCCACTTCAACACCAGGTCCCCGATTTCGAAAACTCGGGCAGTGGTGCCTTTCGCAAACCAGTCTTGAGTAGCTTCGGCATGCTTGGTGAAGGCCTAGTATGCTTTCTCTCTGTCCTCTTCTAAATGCAGAAGTTGGCACAGTCTGTCATCCACTGGGTCTCCACTGCTCCTGTCTTTGTCCAACATCCATAGGGCAGGGATTTCGATGTGGGCTGGCATGACAGCCTCTTTACCATAGACGAGTGCATAGGGGGACGTTTTAATGGACTTCTTGAACGAAAATCTGTCCGCCCACAGTGCCCGGTTCAGGAGGGAATGCCAAGTTCGCTTGTTCCTTTCAATCATCCTCCTGATGATCTTCAGAAGGTTCTTGTTGGTGGACTCGGCAAGGCCGTTCCCCTGCGGGTAGTAATTTGAGGACATTTTGTGATAAATGCCAAGTTTGCCAGTGTACTCCGTGAGTACAGCGCCTGCGAACCCCGGGCCATTGTCCGTCATGATTGATTCTGGGACCCCAAAGCGGGTAATCAGGATTTCAAGGAACTTGACGACCGTCTCTTGGTCCGCATTTTTGGTGGGGATCGCCTCTGCCCACCGTGTGAAGTAATCGGTGGCTGTAAGAATAAACTTGTGTCCGGCAGAGGAACTAGGCAAAATCACCCCAATGAAGTCTAGACCCCACTGTTGGAATGGAGTCTCGACTTGGATCGGTTGAAGGGGCAGGGGTGCTTTTCTGTTTCTACTAGCAAACCTCTGGCATTGATCACACCTGGAACAGACTGCATGAGCGTCTGTAAATAGAGTGGGCCAATAGTACCCAGCTCTGATTATTTTCAAGGCCGTAGGTCTTGCAGAATGATGACCTCCAGGCATCTCGGAATGAAAATCTCCGAGGACCCTGGACTGGTCTGATTTCCTGACGCACCGCAACAGGATGTCGTCAATAGTTTTGAAGTAAAGCCCCTCGGGGCGAAGAGTGTACTTGAGTGCACCTAGCCGAAACCTCCTTTGTGAGGCGTTCTGGTGATCTGGACATCTCCCGGCATGTAAGTATCTCACCAGCTCATCTCGTCCAATCACTCTCCTCCGATAAGGAGTTGGCTAGGTTGATGCTTGTTGCCGTGTCCTCCCACTTACAAAGCGGAGATTGCGGCTGCAGCGCTTCGGGCCAGCTCCTGACACAAGGCTCGGCCTCTGATAAGCTTGGTAGGCCGTACCTCGATGTCGAACTCCTGGATTTTAGAAATCCATCCAGCCCTCTTGTGACCCGGCTCTCCTTGTATGATGAAGCTTCGAACGTCCGGGTGAACCACAAAGACGGTTGTTTTGCTCTGGGAGACAAAGTGCCTGAACTTTCGGAGGGATTTCATGACCGCGTGAACCTGCCGCTCTATAAAGTTGTACTTTTCTTCATGCGGCTGAATCACTTGGCTCAGGAACGCTATGGGGTGCTCCTCGCCATCGTCTCCCTTCTGTGTTAGGACTGCGGCGTAACTTTCCGATTCTCCCACCGCGTAGAGGATGAAGTCCTTGGAGTAGTCCGGGTTTATCAACACCGGAGCTTGCGCAATTCGGGCCTTGATTTCCTCGAAGGCCTGCTCTCTCTCATCAGTCCATTCGTAAACCGTATCCTTTTTCAGTAATTCGGCCATGGGCTTGATAACTTGTGCGAAGTCCGAGATGAACTTCCGCACGAAGTTAATCTGGCCGAAGAAGGACTGCAGCCCTTTTTTATCGATTGGGGCTGGCAAGCGAAGGAGAGCTTCTGCTCTGTCAGGGTCAATGGCGAGGCCTTTCTCTGAGATGACGTGTCCCAACAGCTTACCTTCTTTTACCGCGAAGACAGATTTCTTCGGGTTTATAGAAATGCCGAATTCCCGACACCTCTCAAATATTTGCCGCAGGTGGGAAACATGGTCCTCTCTTTGGTGAGAGAAAACAGTCATGTCATCAAGGTAGATGACAATGATCTTGTTGAGCAGCTCTGGGAAGGCCAGGTCCATGGCCCTTTGGAATGTGGCACCAGCATTGGATAAGCCGAAAGGCATGCGCTGATAGGCGAACGTCCCCCATTTGGTGGTGAACGTCGTTTTATGCTGGTCCTCATCCCTGACCCAAATCTGGTTGTAGCCGGAAAATCCATCTAGAAGTGAGAATCTCTGGGCTCCAGCAACGATGTGTAGAATTTGATCAATTTGGGGAAGTGGATAGTGGTCCTTGAGGGAGGCCTGATTCAAGTTTCTGAAATCGACACAGAGACGGATGTCGCCATTCTTCTTCCTCACAGGAACCAAATTCGCAACCCAGGATGAATGTTTGATGGGGTAGATGATTTTGGCCTCCAACATCTTCAGGAGCTCGGCTTTCATCATGGCCTCAATTTTCGGATTTACGGCCCTCTGCTCTTGTCGGAATGGCTTGGCGCCATCCTCTAGCTCAATGGTATGCTCGGATTACATCTCTCGTCATACCCCTTCAAATCCTCGTAGCACCAGGCCATGATGTCGTGGAACTCTCGGCACAGTTGATCTGATCTCGCTCAAGTTCCTCTCGAAGTGCGCTCGTCCCGACCTTGATTATTTTACTAGGTTCAAGTTCCATGTCGGTATACTGCTTTGGGTCTACTTTGATCCTGTGTGATATAGCTCTGTCATTTTGATCAAATAGACTCTCCAATGTAATCAGTCCTTTTGGGACATGATTATTTTTTAACTGTATCAACCCCTCATATTGCTCGTCATCAGGGTCTCTACTCTCGATTGAACATGCTTCATTTACCAAAAATGTGACGATCTCCTCGTCACAATCGAACACCTGCCAGTGGGTGTCCTTATCAGGCACAAAAGGCCTGTAGATGGTGCGAACCGGCTTTGGTTTCTGGACAACGTCGTCAGCCGGAACGTACCTGGCTCCAACAGACGCCAGAATGTCAGCGTGTTTGTTTTTCTCACGCGATATCGCCTTGACATTCAATGAGTCAAACGACTCCATCAGGTCCCACACCCGGTTACGGTATGCCCTGAGATAGTGCTTTCTGGAGGCGCACTTGTTCGTAACCTGGTGACACACCAGCTCTGAATCTCCAAAGATCTGCAGGTGTTTAATCCCCAGCCTCTCCGCCTTTCGCAAACCCAAGCATAGGGCTTCATACTCCGCTGCGTTGTTGGTACAGCTCCAGGCCAGCCTGTAGGTATAGTCTTTCTGGATCCCGGTTGGAGAAACCAGAAGTACTCCTGCACCGGCGCCATTTTTGCATCGCGCGCCGTCAAAGAAAAGCTTCCACAGCTTCTCAGGTGCAGGCCCCACTTCCTTTTCAGCTGACTTGTCAAGCCTCTCGGGCTGTACAATGGTGTAACAGCCTCGTCGTGTCTCGATTACGGCATTGAAATCCCGCAATGAGAACTCATCTTCAAGCTGTAGCACTTCGAGGGCTTGCTCGGTCAGGTCCACAGTCACCAGTTCTTCCTCAGTCAGCTGGACCATGCAGTCTTGCGACTCTTCTCCGGGTATCTTCTCTACTAGGAAGGTGGAAGGCTTCTCATTAAAGATTCTCACTCTTCTTCCTTTGAAGGGCACTTCCATGTGTGAGTAGTCTAGAGATAGGTACCCGCCCAGCTTCGCAGTGAACTCCCTGGAGAGACACATGCCGAAGTAGGGAGCCAAGTCAACAACCACGACTTCTTGAATGACCACGATGTCGAGAGCCTTATGCAGCCGAATAGGGATGTCCTTTATGACACCAACTGTCTTGACAGGAGTGCCGTCTAGTTGCAGCACGCCTTGGCTGCTTCTTGTGTACTCCATCCCGATCTCGTCGCAGACGGCTTTTGGCATAACGGTCGTGGAAGCGCCAGAGTCCACCATACAGTTGTGTACTATGTACCCTTGCATCCGTAATGACAGATAGAAGGGAGGTGGTCTGTTCTTCCCAGTGGCTGAGACTGTTAGAGGTTGGACCAGGACAGCGGGCTGTATCTGCTTGCCGTTCTTCATGCTTTTCAGAGATTCTTGCAGCAGATCCACCTGGCCTGGGAGCAGAAGAGCATCGTACATGCTGATTCTAGCGGGTGTTCTTTTCAACTCGTCTACTATGCTGTAGCCCGAGGTACTAGCTCTTTCTGCTTCTTTTGTCGGCTCATACTTTGTCCGGTACTGCTAGGTGGCCTCGACTCGCTGTCTCTTTGTCAGCGACGGGTACTTCAGCTTCTCCTGAGCTTGTTCTTTGGTTTCAACTGGAGGCTGAGGTACGGGAGCCTTTGTCGGAGCAGGAGCAGGAGCCGCCCTAGCTATGGGGGGCTTTGCGATCGGGGGTTTGGTTGCGGGAGCCTTTGTTGGAGAAGCTTTCTCCTGAGCTGTGTAAGGCCACAGCCGTTTGTACGGTGACAGCCCGCCAGGCTGCGGTTTTTCTCTTCTGGTGTATACTTTCAGAGGTTTTTCCGCAGCATCATTGGGCTTCTCGGCTTCCATAGCAGGTGGCGGCACCGGGTCTTCCTTCTGGGAGGGCGAAGTTGCCTTCACCATCCAGGATCATGTAGAGTTCGTCATCTTCAATGGCGCTGCCAGCCAAGGTCTGAAGGTAGTGCTGGTGCAGTGTGCAGTCATCCTCCGAATGCGGGTCATTGCACGTAGTGCACCAGTTAACCTGGTCAGAAGGACCAGGTTGGTCTTCTATAGCAGGATTTCTCGGAGGCGGATGCCTCTGCACCGTTGTTCCGGAGGTCCTGTCTTTGTCGCCGCGGGGGCGGATATGGCCTCCTAGGGGCGAGGTCCATCTGGGCCTGCTTCTTTTTCAGAGCTGTCATGTCATTAGACATAGCGTGATACCCTGAGGCCAAAGCCCGTACCTCCTGGAGGATTGTATTCTGAATGTTATTGTCAGGAGGCGGCAACTGTGCCGGTGGAGGCAATGCAGCTAATGGGGGAGGATTGGAATAAGGTGCATATTGCGGGGGAGCAGGAAGTGTTGGGAAATGCGGAGGAGGAAGGGGCGGGTGAGGATAATGTATTTGCGGCGGGCCGTAAGGGTTTATGACCGGCGCCGGATTCCATTGCTGCTGGGGTTGCTGCCCTGATGTGGACGGCGCATCACCAGAAGCTGATGGATATTGGGATCTGGGAAAGTCGGGACGAATGGGCTCCTGCACTCTGGACGGGAGTCTGCCAATGGAAATGATATCCGCTTCAGCTTGCTGGGCAGCATCGTACAGAGCAAGAAATGAGTCTATTCTGGCAATCTTCAGCAGCAGACATATGTCTGAGTTGAAGGATCTCAGGTAGTAGTGGGCAGCCATGCCAGCTGAAGGCCGAAGTTCGCGAGGTACCCGTTTCCAGGATCTCGCAAACCTGATGTTGAAGTCAGACACCTCCTCCCGGGGGTGTCTCTGGATACTTTGGAACTGATGCAACAAAGAAGTAGGATCAGCAGACTCGTTGCATCCTTTCGCGAGTCTACTGGCGAGCTGGCGCCACCCCGTGATTGATCCCTCTGGCAGTGATCTCCACCAGTAGAGAAGCTTTCCCCGTAGGGAAAGGGCCAGCAGACGGGTCTTCACACTTTCATCGGTAATGGAGTGTAATGCAGCCAGGGCAAGGATGTCCTGGATGTGTTCGTACGCCGTCTTGCCGTAGCCGTCATACGTCGGGATGGATTTTAATGCGGCAGGGGGCACAGCTTGCTGTCCGGTCAGGGCCAAGGGCCCCGTAGAGTCTACCGCCGGGAAGAGATCATCATCATCTTGCTGCTGGGCAGCCATGTCTTCTTCTTCTCCTCCGTCGGTTGTATACTCAGTGTCGGAACTTTCCGAGGATGTAGATTCCTCTTCTTCCTCGACCTCTTCTAATTCAGCTTCGGCTTCTTCTCGGATTTCGGCCTCGGCTTCGCGAGCTTGTTGATCAGCCAGCCTGACGATCTCGCCTCGAGCGTTAATATCTAGTTCATACAGGGCAGGCGGATTTTCCGGATTCCTCGCTCGCCAACTTCTCGTTTGCATGAAGGTCTCGGGACCGGTCTTTTGGACTCAGAGAATATGCTCGTGCAGAGTCGCCAGGTGCTCTGATTTTGAACAGCAATGAAGCGAGCACCAATGCTTCGATTCTGTTTGGGGGTGGGAAACTTCCTTGTCCCACCAAGTGTTCGGAACGAACTGTCAGCCCGAGTGAAGACGAGCTTGAGATTTTTCAAATGTGGGACTCTATGTCCCACCGGGCGTGCCAGAGAAACTGTTGGTTACGAATCTGCCATGAGGAAAGGATTTTGTGTTAATGCGCCCGCATTCGCCCACCAGATTGAAAGGCCGGAAGGAAGGAATGCCTTCCGTGCCAATCTCCGGAGAAGGCCGGCTTCCTGTGGGGGTTTTATGGTTTAGGATGAGAGTGCAGGAAAGAGATAAAAATGCGGAAAGAATTTACAAATGTGATTGGAGTTGGGTGGGGGGAACTAACAAAGACGGCAACGCATCAATCACCACTACTTATCGCAACATAAATACAAAGCATAACCAGAAACCGCCAAATCTAAGTATACTTTTTATATAAAGAAGTGTACGCACAACTACAATGGTCCCCTAGCGGACATTCTCCCTACAAGGAGAACTAACAAAGACGGCAATGCATCAATCACCACTACGGACAGCAACATAAATACAAAACGTAACCAGGAAATGTCGATCCAAGTATATGTGTTATGCAGGGAAGTGTACGCACAACTACAATGGTCCCCTAGCATACATTCTCCCTACAAGGAGAACTAACAAAGACGGCAATGCATCAATCACCACTACGGACAGCAACATAAACATAACACACAACCGCAGGAACTGCTACCTAATTTATCCTATGTATCCTCCGATCTATGAAGTCCAGGAGTACTTGGCCATCAAATGCCGGAGTTCGGAGTTCAAGCACAACAACGAGCAATGACACAAGAAATATGACAAAGAGAGGCAAGCATACAAAATAAAAGTAGTAAAACAGAGCCGTGTATATACTTTATATTAAGAAGCAGAAGCACAGCTACAATGGTTCCCTAACAGACATTCCCCTTCCACCCCTTACAACGAAAAAGTGGTGGGTATTTATAGCCCAAAGTCCCTCCCGTTACAATTTATGGGCACAAAGTCCCAAACAAACATTAGCTGACAAGAGCGGCCATGGAGCTGCTGGTGCTGACCTTTGTCGGGCAGGACTGTACTCGCAGCATGGTCTCCCTGAAGGCTGTACAAATACGTGGCAGCGCGTTAGGTAGAACTTCTCATCGGCAGGAAGGCGGGTAGTTGAAGCAGGTAGAACCTCCAATCAGCTTTAAAGGCGGTAGCTGGCATAAGTAGTGCATCCCATGCTTGTCCTTGTGCTCGGCACGTCTCGGCTCGGACCCCAAAGTTGGACACTTGTCGGATGATGTTGCTTGACACGTGTCTGCCTTGAAAGGCAGTTTATCCAACTTCGCCCAGGATCAGAGCGCCGTCGGGTTGCGCAGGTGAAAAACAGCGCAGTTGGGGAGGCCTTTCATGCCTTAGTCAACTTCTGAGTTTGTCTCCCTACCGCGCACCGGTCAAAGGGCGCACTCCGACTTCGCTGTGAAGTCGGGTTGTACACCGGTGGAAGCTGATTTACACTGCTGTTCGGACTTCGCCCAGGAAAGGGGCGCACTCCGACTTCGCTGCGAAGTCGGGTTGCGCCCCAGCACTTAATCATTTTCCCGCCACTGCTACCAAGTGCGCCCAAAAGCAGGGCGTAGTCCGACTTCGCTGCGAAGTCGGGTTGCGCCTGGACACTTGCTCTTTCCTCGTCTCGTCTGTCGCACCGCGCACTTTGCATTCCTCGCTGCGCTCCAACTGAAAGGCGCACTCCGACTTCGCTGCGAAGTCGGGTGGCGCCCTGAACACTTAGAATTTTTTTAGGGCAACTGCTGTCATTTTGGAAAACTGACTGAGGGATTCAAGAGGAAGGGGGAAGAATGAAAATGCAGGGAAAAGAGAGAAAGGGAAAGAGAGGAAGGGGGAAAGAGAAGAGCAGCCCTATTACAGAAAATGAAAACATTGCACCCCGTGCAAAATGTGGCAACAGGACTAACATCTAAAGAGGGAAGGAAGTAATCCTTTCACCACATGGCAAGATTTGAGAGATAAACTCAAGAAAAAATTCAAGTTGTTGAGAGACAACACTGAGATTATTGGCAAAATATACTCAATAAAGTAGAAGAAATATGAAGACGTGAAGTCCTATAATAGAAGGCTCAAGGAAGTAATCGACAAAATGGAAGTGAAACCAGTTGATAAGTTGCAAAAGCAGTGGTTCCTTGATGGATTGTTGGCTAGATACAAGAAGTAGATGAAGGTAGTACTGCCTACCTCCTACCAAGAAGCATATGAACGAGCCCGAAATATGGAAAGTGAAGCAATGCAGACAGGACTAAGTCATTTTAGAAGCAACAATTTTGATAGTGACTAAGAAAAATGAAAATGAAATATTATTAATGTCTACAGTGGGCCAAAAAAGTTGAAAAGAAGAAAGACGTTTGGTGCTCAAATTGCAAAACAGAAGGGCACACGAATGTAAATTGTCTAAGGAATGCATACTGTACTATTTGTGAAGTGATGAGGCATGCAGTGGGAGATTGTCCATTTAATATAAGGAGTGCAAGGCACCAAACAATGATGGTGCAAAAAGAGGAAAAAGAAAAAAAACTCAGCACCTCCAAGAATGGACAAGAAGCGATGAGTGGTGGCTATATGAATAATCGTCGTGGTGGAAGGCAACCCCAATTGAGTAATGAACAAGGAGGGTAAAGTTGATTACAGTATGAATTATAAGGAAGACCCATTATTCAGTGTAGAAGATGCTAGGAGTGGGGGCTTTTTGCAAGGAATTGTCAGAACCCACTAGTAGGAGGCAATACCGGGAATAGCAATAATGAACTCATGTATAGGTGGTGAAGACCAGGCAATCACAAGGGGGTGAATTTCCCAAAGAAAGCAAATTCCAAAGGACAACAAAATGTCAATATTATTGACATAGAAGAACCTGTCATGAACCAACAAGATAAGGACAAACATGTGCTCGCGGTAACAAGGGCTTAGGCAAGGAAACTTCAGCAATATCTAAATCCTGCCAAGGAGAGAAGTGGTAGGTAGCACGTGATTTGATTGAGGAAGAAATGCAGAAGATGAAACAAGAGACTTCTCCAAGAGAAAAAGCTGAAAAATTTAATCATGTTAGAGGAAGTCCTAGAAAAACAATCATCAACAGAGCAATTAGCAGTGCAAGTACTGAACATGACAGTTGAGGTGAAGGTGTCTAGTCTACTTGGTGCAATACTTGAGCTATATGTGAAGGTAGGGGAGATGGAACAGACAAGGAAAGTTGTGGAGCCATGATGTCATGAAGTGCTAGTGATAAGGAGAGATTAGTTCATTGGTCCAACACTGTTGATGATTGAAGCATGGAAGAAACCAGCTTTGATTCATATGGAGCTACTGAATCATAAGCTAACCCAAGTGATCATTGATGGAGGGTCTAGTATGAATGCTATGCCAAAGAAGATTTGGAAAGATATTGGAGCACCATTTTTGTAGTCTCCAAACTTCAAACTCTATGGTGTTGACCATAGTAGTCAGACTCTTTTGGACTCCCGAGTACTCCGCCGAGTCCGAGTCCGAGTGGGCTCAGCCGCGCCGAGCCCACTCCGACTCCTTTTTTTTCTGGACTCCACCGAGTCCGGCCGAGTCCTGGGCCGAGTCCGAGTCCGTCCCGGACTCCCGAGTCCCGACGTCGGGACTCGGCTGGCCCAAAAAAATGGAAGTTTAAAAAAAAAGAAAAATTACGTCTAGGGCGGTTAAGTGTTGATGATGCTCCACGACTTAAGCATCCACGTTGGCCAGTGCGCAATCACGAACAAGACGCTGAAATCTTTGTTTATTATATTAACGAGAGAATGTGCAATTTTGCTTCTCAAACCTTCAGAATGCTTATCCCTCAATTATAATTTATTTTAATACAAATATATCTTTCGCCGATGGATACATCATCCGCGTCTTGTTTGGGAATGGGAACCGCTTCAGAATGCACGTATGCATGTCCTGTGGGGTGTGGCGATTCGGGCGGAGAATGGCATGATTTTTGGAGGCGTTCGATCAAGGAAGGCTTGAGGCCGCCAGTGTTGAGACCTCTTCTGGAAAGTTCGTAGCGCAGTTCTTGCACCTTCATTTTCTTCCATTCTTTTCTCTCCTTCAATGCACCCTCTCCCGTCGCCGTCACTGCCACCGTCGCCATTGCAGCCAATACACACCACCACGCCGCAATGGAAAAAAATTTAAAAACGATAATTTATTTCGCTCTGAAACCCTCGACCGCCAACGAAACAATTGCTACGCACGAAGCTCCCCCAGAATAATGAATGTCGCTTCTACCTTGAATTTTGGTAAGCAGTTTTCAAAAACGGCTTCCCATTCTAAAACCGGAAAAATGGCTAGGATTAAATATTAGCTTTATTAATATTTGAAGAATTTTATTTTCAATTTTTTTTTCTCAGGAACCTTTTAATAAAAGTAAAGTTAATAGATCCCAACCAACCATCCAGGAAATCGAATCTAGACAACCCACCGATTATTTTTAAACATGGTATTTGAATATTTTATTTATTAAACATGGTGGACTAAGTTAGGGTGATTCCGTCCCATGGTTTCTCTATTAAACATGGTATTTGAATATTTTATTTATTAAACATGGTGGACTAAGTTAGGGTGATTCCGTCATACAGTAAAGTTTATCATTATTTAATGTTTTTATTATTATTTAATGTTTTGTAAAATGTTAATAATGTTTTTGAACTTTATATATTAAGTTTTATTTTATCATTATATTATTTATTTATAATTTTATAAACCAAAGTGGTCATGCCTGCAAAGGTCATAGTCTGTTCCGAATCCTCTGAGTGCACGCCATACCGACAACGATGGTATGAATCTCGAGCGACCGGTGGTCCTCTTCATGCCGGGTTATAAAATAATGAGGTGGTATAGGCTTGTTGGGGGCAGCCCCTGTAGTTTGAACCTTGCACTTGGCAGTTACTAAAAATAGTGTGGATGTAACCAACTCCCTATGTATCCAAAAAAAAAAATTATAAAACAAAATTATTAGCTTGCTATTAGAATATGCTCCTTCCTCTTGTTAATTTCTTATTTGTATAATGTTGAATGTTGAGTAAGTGTGTTAGAATATACTAATAAGTAATATGCATGAAAAAACTTATTTTTTCAATAAAAATTTGTATTTTTTTTCATTTTTTCTTTTTTCCGAGTTTTTACCGAGTCTTGCCAAGTTTTTTTGCCGAGTCCCGAGTCCGACTCCCGAGTCGAACTTTCCGAGTCCGAGTCGAGTCCGAGTTTTGCTACTATGGTGCAGACCAATATGGTACCGAAATGAAGGGAGTATTGACTGCCCATAAAGTAAATATTGTTAATCAAGAATTCATCATAGATTTTGTAGTAACAGCCATGTAGAAATTGGCCTATGATGCATTATAAAGGCACAGATGGCTACGAATGGTGAAAGTGAATCACAACTAGGCGAAAGAACATCTAACATTTAAGAAGGGACAACACAAGTACATAAATAAGTCTGAAAAACCAGTCTGTAAGTCAGGCTATTGCAACATTTGATGAATCGGGGAGTTCGTCATCGGATGAGGACAATAGACATGAGCTTGATGAAGGTGTGTTGAAGCTTCAAGATTGTATGGAAGATGACAAAGGTTCTGATAATGGACTCCTCCACTGGAAAATGGAGGAATATGAATTTTTTTATTCCATATTGTTTGTGCATTCAAGTTGAAGAAGATAACCATAATGAAACGAGAAACACTGTATATGAGGTCGGCGAATCAAGCCAAAATAAGTCTGTACCAAAGAAGGAAGAAGGAAAGTGGATGTTTCCTAAAAAATTTGTAGAGTACACTGTCAGAGACATGGTAATTGATGAGAAACTAGCCCACCTGATTGATGTACTCAAGGCAGCAAATGAACCTGACATCATCTAGTATGAAGGTCCAAAGATGGTGCAAGTAAATCTTGACGAACAAGGTGAAGAAAAGATCATCCAATGCGGAGAATATTGGGACCCACTGTTGAAGTTTGTTGCTTTCAAAAGTTTCCTATAGTATAAGGATGTTTTCGCATGGACATATAAGGATTTGAATGTTGGAAATGGGAGAAGACAAACACAGTATTCACAAAATATTCTAGCAATATTTTACATTACTTTGCCCAATATTCGCCAACCTAAACTTGCAAATAGCATGCATATTTAATGCATCAATCTGTGTCTCTTTGATTCAAGAGACCTTTGGTGTTTCACCTTCAACATGTCTTTTCATCTCCTCACATTCTCATGAGAGATGTGACTATTCAATTTTCATATGGGAGAAATATTTATTAATCTCCCAATAATTATAAACATCAAATGATTACATAACTCCAAATAATGTGATAGAGTCTAACATCCCCCCACATTACATCATTTGGTATAAACATCATTAACTCCCATGATTCTAGGAGTATTACACAGGAAATTGTTCTTTGGCTCTGGCTCTAGCTCTATCTTTGGCTGGCTTGCTGTTACTTTGCTAGCTCTGGCTCAGATGGATCTAGAATCTCCACTTGGTCTGTCTCTGGGTCTACCTCTAGGTTATTGTCTCAAGGTCGTTGCCTCCAGGTTGCCTCTAGGTCATTCCCTCTAGGTTGCCTCTAGGTCATTCCCTCTAGGTTGCCTTGAAATCACCACTAAATTATATCTTTGGAATCTTCCACATCTTCGGAGTAATCTACATAATGTTTCACTGCATGTCTTCCAAGCATTGCTTGGGTCATATTCTTCTGATATTGAAATCATTTATCTCAAGTTTCCCAAGACATTTCTCCATGGGAAAACTTACATTCTTCTCATTCAACAAACTTGGTCTCCTTTTGTAGAAACCATTCAACATTTCTTTTGCTTTATCCCATTCTGATACATTCATCCATCCACAATTCATATGTATTTTGTTGGTCACTTTCTCTTTGTGCCAACACTTTCTTTTGGAGTGATTATTACCTCCACAAATTTCACAAGAATGCAGGTTCCAACACCTAGCTGTCACATGTCCACTTCTTCCACAATGACTACAACAACCCACCCTAGGAACTTCTGCATATGATTCTTTCTTCACAAATTTGTATTTTGCCACCTTTCACAAATTTGGTCTCACTACTTCCTTCTTGACCATCTATATCCAAGGCCTTCATTCTTTGGCCTTATACCTAGTATTATGGGCATTTTCACACCTTGCCCATATCTTCCCAAACCTGTACCATTATATCCCATTTTTCTCATTATTTTTGAACCAATTCCTTTGGTATGCTTTTCAAAGCATCCAAATTCTTCATCACCACTTTGATCTCTATCATCATCACCAACAATATTCAAATACCATACATCATCATCACAATGGCCTTCAACACAATCTGAACTGTCATTATCACTATCAACTCTGACAATATGGCCTTTGTCATGGCCACCACAACCATCTTCCACACAAACTTTATTCTCATCAACAATCTTCAAATCACTTGTATCACAAGCTATATCTTCCCTTTGAACAAGATCACATGTATCACAACAACCATCTGCCATCATGGGCCTCAAATCACTAGTATCACAACTGAAATCTGTCCTTTGAAGAAGATCACTTGTGTCACAACAAACATCTTTCATCATGGGCTTATCCTTCAACTTTTCAATTATTTCAATTTGCTTTCTACATTGCACCTCAAGGATGTCAAGGGTGAATAGTGCCATGCACATTCTTCTCACTACACCAATAGATTGTCACACCATTTTTAAAGTATCCTTCACCAACTTTTCTGAGTATTGCTTGTAAACAAGACCTTAGTTTTGAAAACTCTCCATCTTCACTATCTTTTGATGACACACACTTTTGAATTTCACCTTTTATCTTGGCTTGTTTACTATCTCCTTTATTTCTTGGTTTTGACACTTCCTTGGCCATGAGGACCTTATGTGTTGTTTCACATTCTTCTTCACAATCTGATTCTGGTTCACCCTATGCAATATACCCTTGCTGTTGTGGCCTTTGTTGAGATTGCCCTTGTTGATATTGTGATTGATACTATTGATTCCTTTGAGGAGGTCTTCAAAATTGATTCCTTCAATTCAACAAATTATATTTACAAAACTTGGTGTCATGTCCTTTTTCACAAATATGACAATATCTCCTCCATTGAGGCTGATTTTGTGATGAAGATGGGGTAGAAGGACCCTTTGAACCCTTTTGAGGTTTCTTTGTGGAGATAAGGGCATTATTGGACAACTCATCTCTCAACTGATTTTCTACTTCATATTGTTGAAGGATGTTTACCAATTCTTCAAATGACACCCTTCTATTTGATACTTGGAGAGATGTCACCAATGTTTTGAATGATTCAAGGAGAGCTCTAAGTACAACTGAGACTAAGAGCTTATCTTCCACCTTTTCTCCCATGGTATTCAACCTTGACTTCAAGTCTACAATTCTTCGAAGGAATTGTTCAATACTCTCACCATCTTGGACCCTTAATGTATGTAGTTGTGATTGAAGATGAAGGATTGTGGCTTCATTCTTTCCTTCAAATATGGTACAAAGTCTATCCCATGCATATTTTGATGTTTCTGCTTCACTGATATGTGGTTGTATTTCATCATCCACTCCAAATGTGATGAGCATAAGTGCCCTTGCATCTCCTTCATCATACTTTTACTTAGCTACAACTCCTTAGGACAAGTTTCATCACCAATAACAATATCCTAGAGTTTTTTGACCACTAGTATTATTCTCATTTTTGTCTTCCATGGTGCAAAATTTGGACCCTTTAGCAACTAAGATTTTGTGAGAAATATTTTTGATGTAGCCATGGCGAAGGTTCCTTATATCTCCCAAAATGGTCCCCTTTTCTATATACCACCAGTCCTATATACCAATCCTTTCGATATACCCACCCTTCCTATATACCCATCGATACGTGGAAGAAACTAGTCCTGAGAGAATAAGGTACATGAAAGAAATTGATACATGGCACCAAGGTAGTACTGAAAATGATTCATCCTATCAATGACACCTTCTTAAAGAGAAATCCTCATACATGGGCGTAACTTCCCTATATACTTAGATTTTCTCAATTTTAGGATTTATGTCTAATGATAGTAATGAATGGGGTAAAAATGGAGTGAAACAAAATATCACAAAAATGTGTCCTTATTCCTCCCCGACGATTTATAGGGTCGATGCCCAAACGTCGTTATGGCAGCTATATTAGGCTTTAGATGCAGTAACTTAATGCGACAACATTACCTGTAAATGCAAGTCAGAGGCGTCATTTATACCAAACGTTACGATTGTGCAAAGCACATGTTTTGATTTTTGTGTACAAATATATTTTTGATGCAAAAATGTGTTTGTCACTACCGAAAATGCACCTTTTTTACAAAATAATACTACTCTCCTATGCCACTTTCATGACTAAAAAAAATGCCCATAAAAAATACACATATACACCTTGTAACTCCCTAAATACACTTCTATCAAAAAAATACTTTCTTACAAAATATTTGTATACAGATTATAGGACTCTTTCAAAAACAAATTTCAATTTTTCTTTCAACCATGTAATCCCCCTTTTCTTAAAAAAAATATCAATCAACCACTTTTCATAAAAATACACGCCCACTTAAAAACAATGCTCCCATGCACTTTTAACCTCCTTAAATATGTCTTTTAAATCTCTAAATAATTTCTTTGAAAATAAATAATAAATTTTTTCTTTTGAAAAAATATCCTCTTAAGAGAACTGAACTTGTAACCTCTTTCTAAAAGTCTTAATTTCTCTTGCAAATGCCAATTCTCCCCTCATGCAACTTATGTTTAAAAGGGAAAAGATATTAATTTCACAAGTACCCCACTTCTGGGCATGCACAGCTGCGTAATTTTGATAAAACACTAGAAAAAGAGAGAGTTACTCTTATACTATCCTTCGGGATCTTTTATTCTGCAAAGCACCAGGAAAAACAATACAACCTTGTTGACCGTTTTCCACCAAGTTCTCTGCGTATATTCCCATTGGTCCACACATATCATCCAAATCTCCAGGTATTGGCCATGTGTTCACTGTGACAAGGATTTCCCTCTTTTTTTTCCTAAATGTTATGCCAGAATTGAGCCATGCAAATGTTTAGAGCAAAAGAACGAATTCCTTCAATCAAAAACAGGGATTTCGCATTAAAACAGAAGAAGCTACATCTCCTTGGGGTAAAAAAGAAGATGATACATCTCAGGTTGAAACAGAGATTAAAAAATAATAGCAGTGAGGTTAAATAATAGAGAGCAATGGCATGAATCTCCATGGGCTCCAAGAAAGCAACACAAAACGTTCTACAAGGGAAACTTGGGGAGGGAAATTTGTTTATGGACAACCTGGGGTTCTCTTACCTGTTTTAGTAGAAGACTATCTCCATAAGCATCACCAAGCTCAGACACTTTCTTCTCAGACCATATGCTAGAACTCACAAGTCATACAAGTCTTCACATGAGACTTGTACATCAACCAAGACCTGCACAAGAAATTATAAGAGCATGTCATTGGATGACAACGACTGTCCCTTAAAATAGACCTCACAAACTCTCCAACCTTGCTCTGATACTAGATGTTGGAAATGGGGGAAGACAAACACAATATTTCAAACAAAATATTTTACACAATATTCACAAAATATTCTAGCACTAATTCATATTACTCTGCCCAATATCTACCAAACTGAACTTGTATACAACATGCATATTGAATGCATCAATTTGTGTCTCTTTGATTCAAGAGACCTTTGGTGGTTCACCTTCAACATGTCTTAAGTCTCCTCACATTCTCACAGGAGATGTGACTATTCAATTTTCATATGGAAGAAATATTTATTAATCTCCCAATAATTACATACATCAAATGATTACATGACTCCAAATAATGTTATAGAGTCTAACATTTAAGGGGATCCACTAGAGCTATGTGTACACCAACTCCCACTAATTTTGGGTGCACAACCAGTAAGAAGAAGGCCATACAAGATGAATCCAAAGTATGCAGACTTGGTGAACATGGAGATACAAAAAATGCTAGATTTGGGTATAGTCTTCAAGGTGATGGTTATTGAGTAGGTGTTTCCAATAGTAATCACCTTGAAGAAGGAAGTAAGTTAGATCCGTATTTGTGTGGATTTCCGGAGTCTGAACACAATAACGATTAAGGATCTCTTTCCCATTCCTTTCATAGATTCAATACTAGAAGTAGCAGGACACGAGATCTATTCATTTTTAGATGGATTCTTGGTGTATAACCAGATCAACATCGTCGAGGAGGATAAATTGAAGACCACCTTTGTCGCGGAGAATGGAATATATGCGTATAATCGAATGCCTTTTGATTTATACAATGCTCTAGATACATTTTAGAGGATAATCTTAGACATATTTGAACAAATGTCCACTTGAAGAAAATATGAGCACTTTAAAGCATTGGAGGATTGCATGAGTTTGTACAAGAAGGATCATCTAGCGTTAAATCCTAAGAAGTGCAAATTGTTGGTTCCATATGGAAAGTTACAGGGACACATCATTTGTAAGGAAGGTTTGAAGATAGACCTTGATAAGATACGCATTGTAACGGGCATGGGGGAGCCATACGACGTCACTTTAGTGAAGTTCTTTTTAGGAACTATTGGGTACTATTACAAATGCATCAAGAACTTTAAACGTGTTCCACCCATTGGATGCCTTAATGTGCAAGAACATTCCTTTCAAGTGGATGAAGGAGCATTAAAAGGCCTTTGAGGAGTTAAAGGCAAAGTTGGTATGAGTGTCCATTATGGTAAAATTGGATTGGGATAAAGAATTCTATGTCCACATAAACGCTGCGGGTCAGCCCAGGAGGGGCAATTTGAGCTAGATTAGCCCATCTATTTTTCGAGTTGGTTGGTGGCTCGAGCAAAGAATTATAGCACTACAGACAGAGAAGCCTTAGGGATGGTGTATGAAATACAAAAATTTAGACATTACCTGCTAGTCAATCCCTTTGTCTTCTATGTAGATCATCAAGCGTTGTTGTACCTGATCAACCAACTAATAATAAATGGATGAGTTAGCAGGTGGCTTGTTACATTATAAGAATTTATGCTTCGGGTAGTAGTGAGACCTAGAAAGAGACATGTAATAGCGGATCAGTTGTCAAGGATTTGCTCAGGAAAACCTATTGAAGGAGTATCAAACAAATTTTTGGATGCTCATTTATTTATGACTGAGTGCAGTATAATTGTGATACAAGTGCATTGGAGAATATCTATTGAAAGGAGAGTTGCCAAAGGAGATGACAACAGTAGAAAGAAATGCACCATTATCACGTTAGCACCATTCTAGTTGATAGCAAGCTTGCTATACAAGATCGGCTTGATGCAGTTCTACGAATATGTGTGATGGACGAAGAAGTACATACAACATTGAAAGAGGCTCATGAAGTATTGGTAGGAGGGCATATGGGGCCAGACACAACAGCAAGGAAATTGCTACTGACAGGGCTATGGTGGCCCACTCTTTATCACGAAGCCTGAGAGTATGTGAAAGCATGCAATACATGCCAATCAGCCAAAAAACCGCTAAACAAAGACTTCATGCCGTTGCATCCATCACAACTACAAGAATTGTTCGAACGATGGGGTCTTGATTTTGTTGGACCACTAAGAACAAGTTGAAGAAAAAAGTGTCTGTCTATTGTGGTAGCAACTGAATACTAGACAAAGTGCATGGAGGCATGAGCATTGCCAGATAATTCTGCAAGGAGTATAGCTCAATTATTGTATGAACAAGTGATTACAAGATTTGGAATCCCTTTGCAGTTAACAAGCAACAAAGGACACTTTGTCAATGAGATCATTTAAAACTTAACCACAGAGTTCAGGATTTTACATTCCTTGTCAAGTTCGTATTACCCCAAAGCAAATAGGCAGGCGAAGGTGACGAACAATGTCCTAGTGTCGATTATATGTAACACTTTTGATGTGGAAGGAGCCAATTGGGAAGAGAAATTGTTGATTGTTTTGTAGGCATACATGATAACATTTAAGCCAACGACGAATCATACACCATTCCAGCTAATGTATGAACAGGAGGCAGTAGTGCCAGTAGATTTCCTGGTATCTAGTTTGAGGGAGGTGGTACAAAATTGTCTGGGAAAACAAGAGAACTTGAGGAAACTAAAGGTGAAACCATGTGACTTGGTGCTGAAATTTAATGGTAAGAGAGAGAGCAAACCAGGGAAGTTGAAGACCCCATGTCTTGGGCCCTCTAAGTAGTAGAAGTGATGGATAATGGTGCAGTTAAACTGCAAATTTTGGACGAGACACAGTGTCCCAAGACGACCAGTGGCTCGAAGTTGAAACCATACAAAGTGAAATCACAAGTTAATAAGGTTGATTTTGAACAGTGGAGGAAGAGATTGTAGGAAGACTAGTTGAAACACTACAACAGTATTCAAAGAGCTTTGAAGGCATACTGGTCTAGGAGACAAGAGAGCCAAGTAGGACCAATGAGGAAAATGGTGCAGCACAAGAAAATGAAGACATGGATCTGGGATGGTTGTTTGGAATAGAAAATGGAGAGCAACCTGTCATCAAGCAAGAAGAGTTGGAACCACATCCAACAGAACGAAGAAGATTACGAGTACATATGAGATTCCTAGGTACAGTTGAAGAGCAAGAGCAACAATTACTAGCAATGGCAAATGGAGGAGAGCCATTCAATCACAAAATTCAGAGAGAAGGTAGTGAAAATTAAGACATGAATTTGCTAGCACAAAGAACACACTTGGAAACACAATTGTTACAAGAGGAATATGAAAGTTTGCGAGGCATAATGCGTAGATGAGAGCACAAATTGCTCAGGAAGTTGGAAGAATAATACAAAATCTAGACAAAAGAGAAGTAAGGAGGCAAGAAGTGTTGAATGATCTTGAGCAACAAAGAGTGAGAAGAGAGGAAGCAATTGAGATATTGTGGAGGGACATTTTCGAAACACCTACATCTCAAGAAGGAGATGGAAGGAATTGGCGGACGGATACTAGCAACATATTCTCCACAAACTCTAGTAATTCAAACAGTAGTTCAAGTTCACCACTCACAAGATGAGCCAAGAGGAACACGTCCAGACCTCAACCAACTCCTCAACTAGAAGAAAGGAATGATCAGCAGACTAACCTTGAGGTAGGAAGGTGAACAAGGAGGCGACTGGATGATACACAAATGATGGCAGTGAAGAAGTGGGAGGTCCTAGTAGTTCGCAAGGACTAATAGACACTCCAATCATGATACAAGAGTTAGGCAACTTAGGCAACTTGGGAAGGCCATCAAGACTTCTCACTAGTCTAAGATTGCCCGACCAAAGGAGGAGTTTGGTTGGTCTCCCACCTAGTAGTTCGAAGGGAAGGATCTTCCCTCCAACAACCCCTAGGCCACATGGTCAACAGGATGGCCCGCAAGGACCATTCTCTATTCGTGTATGAAACAACCAATTACCGCATGATCATCAGGTTGGCCCATCAAGACTTCATTTTGGTTCATGTCAAAACTATATACACAGTGGTAACAGACGGTTGAGGAACCAAAGAAGAGAATAGATGGACCCCGAACAACCAGGAGGAAACAAGTAGTCCCATGTCACTGAGGCCTACCCAACAAAAGGGAATGTATTAAGGAGTATGCCTAAGTTAGCTGAATCGTCATAGAGAACAAGAAGACAACATAGACAAGAAAGAAATAATGAAGAGTGAAGACAACAAAGTAGAGAAGTAAGAAGAGTAATAGCCTACTGTATAGGATGCCTGTATGGCAGATCGTTGTACGAATACTGATCGTACAAGACAAGGTGCTGGTAATCGTACACACAATGAGCGTTGTACAAGTCAAGGTGTTGATGTTCATATAAGCAAAGAGCATCGTACAATTGATGATTGTACAACAGATTGTCGTAAAGATGACGGTCAGGATGCTAATACGGCAAGGGGTTGTACAAATGGGGGCAATCGTACAGCAAAAGGAAATCGTCATCAGGGGAATGAGCACGATTCATTGATAGATGACATAATCGAAGTCCAGGTCTGTATGGCCATGCAGATTGTACGAAAAAATTAACTCAAACATATTTTTTTGAAAATAAAAAAGTAAAAAATAGAAAAAGTAGGAAAAGTGTGCACCATCAGTCGCATGAAGCCGTACAAGCCATATAAGTCGTACAAGCGTACAAATGGCCATTAAAGGAAGCAGTGAAGTGCAGAAAAAACAAGGGTTTCCAGTCTGCAAGTGAGCATGGTCGTACAAACCAGGGTTGGAGCCAACGGCAAAAAGACCTTGAATCTATGTGCGAAGCAAAGGGTAGAGGAAGTTGTGTGAGCGGTGGATAGGTCATAGGGAGATCCATTGCCATGCAAATGCAAAAGGGTGTACAAGAGCGCCATACAAACTAATGCCAGAAGATGGTCATACAAGTCAAAGGAGACATTGTTGAACAACTACTTTTTGACAGTAGTGCCATTCAAGGGAAAATTGAAGGTTGTCGTACAAGTACAATGGTGTTGTACAAGAAAACAAGCTCTTGTACAAGCCCTAGTCATTGCCATACAAATCCAAGCAACACTGTCGTACAAGCAGAACTGTGATAGTAAGGGGTGTACAAGTAGAACCTGCGGCTAGACAGAGTAGTTGAAGAGTGAAGATGGAGAAGAGGCCAAGTATCATTGAGTAGATTCGTCAGGTGGAATAGTAGCAGATAAGAGCTCCACATGACCCGATGATGATAGCAAAATCTTGTTCTCGAGGAAAGGGTTTTGAAGGAAGTGTGAGAAAGAGTCTCGCAAAGTGCATCCGAGGAAGAGAAAGAGAACACAACTCAGACACCAAACAAGGCAGCAGTATGCATACTGGTCATTCAAGAGAAAGGCCAAGAATTAGCACTCTAGTGGAATGAGAAGTTGAGGCTTCGTCTTAGGAGAAGAGTAAGGGAAAGATGAGGATGATATTTTCCTTACAAGAGATCACATGGGTGCAACTAGCAAGAGAATTTTGTAGGACATGGTGGGATAAGAGTCCGAAGAAGCATCCATTGAGGACAACATTCAAGGAGGCAGGAGTTAATTTCATACTACAGACACTAAATTTCGATAAGGAGTTCTTCAAAGGTTACTTGTTGCAGAAGTTGTAGACATACAATCCACAATAGAATGCGAGTAAAGTTAGAGTTGGTGATCAAGAGATAATAGTGGTGTTTTTAGCATGCAATTTCAGAAGGACGTTTGGGTTGCCAATTCATGGATTAACAGTCAGGAAGGAATCAGTAAATTCGAATCGGTGGAGGGAATTGTTCCAAGAGGTCATAAACATCACTCCAAAAGAGGTGGCGAAGCTATTGAAGCATGGGAACCATGGAGTGAAAATGCAACGATTGAAGACGCCAGAACTATGGTGTGCGATGAATGTCATTATGTCCAAATTTTTTGAAGAACAAAGATCCTCAGAATTATTTGTTGGTGACCTCTTGGAACAACTTCCTCCATCGGTTCGAATTTATTAATTCCTTCCTGACTGTTAATCCATGAATTGGTAACCCAAACGTCCTTCTGAAGTTGCGTGCTAAAAATACCATTATTATCTCTTGATCACCAACTCTAACTTTACTCGCATTCTATTAAATCCTCCTAGGTAAATTGCATTGGTATATTTCCTCCAACCCTCTCATATGTATTCTTTGCCTCTAATACTTCAATGTCCTTTGCAGTAGACTCAGTATCTACCAGACCTTCAGCAATCCAATATAATAGTGAATCTAGCTTATCCAAGCGAATGGTCTCATAGGATTCATTAGCTTCCACTTGTCAGGTACAAATTCGAAGATTGTATTGTACGAATACAAGGCCATTGAGGTGCTCTTGGTTCAACCTATTGTGCTTCTTGGTGTGTATGGCCCCAAATTGAGACCAAATGTGTTCACACCCATAAGCACTACAAGGCTGATTCAAAATGTAGATTGTGATCCTCTTAAGATTAGGTGTTCTAGCACCATAATCCTCCCACCATAAATATGAAAAAAATATCCTTTTTCAAATTTTTAACTTACATTTGTAATTGTGTAACTATAAACTACAAGAAAAAAGTTTAAAAGTTCAAATCCTTTACCTAGTCGCAAGGTTGAACTTGATTCAATACAAAAGGGGGATGAAAACAAGCTCCGTTGAGCCTCTTTATAGTCTTGCAACTCAATAGAGATGAAGCAATGTTTGGAGGGTTCATCTATCATCCTGTCAGTGCAAGCATAAACCCCCCTAGACCTCTTCATTAGCATTAAGATTGTCATTGAAAAATAATTGGGGTTCAAGAAGTAGCCCGTTGCATAAATAGGTTGATGGAGTTGCATTGTCCATATCTTGTTAATGAATACCCAAATGGATTCATACTTGTGTTGATTGCCTCCATAATAGTATTGGATGGCCTCTTTTGCTCTATCCATCACCTCATACAAATACCCTATTGCCAATTTTTTGCCATCTACAAGGCGAAGAACCCTTACCAAGGGTTTTGTCACTTGCAATTGAACAATAAAAATTAATCATTGTAATTTACTAAATATATTTAATTAAAAATTACAAATCAAAATTTGTAATTTTTAGTTAAATTTAGAAAAAATACTAAAATTATAAACTAAGATTTTAAATTTAAACAACCAATTACCTTGAGAATTTCCTACATGCTCACCCAAAATGTGTCATCAAAGACTTGCCTCTAGACCCATTCCCCCTCTTCTTTTGAATGAAATGGCAAGCCATACCATTCCTTGCTCACAGATATCCTCTTTAAAATAGGCAATGTTGCTAGAAGGCTTAGCAAGGCGATGAAACACGAGGTGAATTGGGTGATACCTGGACAAAGAATGTCCCTCCCCTCACTATGCTCCCCCATCAAGCTAAGCACTCATGTGTGGTTGTATATAAGCCTTGTAATGTTCTTCGCCTCTTCTACCATGATCTTCACCCATGTCAATTTGCCAATGTCCTCAAGCATGAGGTCAATGCAATGGGCAACGCATGGGCTCTAGAAAATAGAGGGATACTTCTCCTCGAGAAGTCTACCCACAGACACATGATACTAAGTTGTCCATCATTACTTGGACAACGTTCTGCACTCCTACTTCTAGCATGACCTCCTCCAATAACTTATATAGCATTTTTGCATTCTTCACCTCTTGTGAGGCATCACCCAAATTTAGGAAGACCATGGATCCATGTAATGTCCCCTCTTCTGTGATTAGCAGTGTTTGTGATCCTGATAGCCTACTCAGAATCCCTGTAGGTTGATCAGTGCAATGTTAAGGGACTCAGGTTTTATGGAGGTCTTGTCCGCAGCAGTTTTGGTGAGCTTTGGTTTGGAGTTGTGGTTGTGCATCATCATTTGAGGAGCTAATATGTTATTTGCCTAAGTATGATGTTATATTTCATTGGTGAGAGAGTTACTTTATAATATTAAGTTATATTATGACTTTAAAAAGTAAAATTATTAAAAGTAATTATAACATTTTTAAAAACAACGTTATGTTACTAGGCCAAGGGGGTGTCCACTTTTGGAGGCTTAAGAGAATAAAATATTATTTTATTTCTGGAAATCCTAATGTGAGAAAAGAAGGCAAATAAGTAAAGAAAAGTTACAGCCATTGGGCATCGAGGGTGACAGTCACATTTTGAGCTCTTTGGAGACTTTGCACTCTTCAAAATTGGAGATTTGCAGGTTAAGGCTTTTGGAGACGAAAACCTCCATTAGTGGCATTAGTTTCGTATGTGAGAGATCATACCTAGCCATTTGAGGGATTTTTACTTCCGGAAATCCATTGTGCTTCAGATTTTTGACATTAGGGTTTGCAGATTTTTGGAAGATCATTATTTGGGCAAACGAAGACATGGGTTTTGTTCCTCTACATCAGCCATTCATGATTCTATGATTATTTTGTGGATTGGAGGACATTTTGAGGTACTTTTCAAGGGTTTGAGTTGACTGTATTTTTATGGCAGCCATGCATTTTCATTCATAGTTGCAGATTGGAAGACTATCTTTTTGTGGGTATTTGATCATTGGATTGCTCTCGTCCCAACAATCATTTCAAGTACAAATTTGGTCCCCTTGGGAGAGGAATTTATTTTATTTTGCAGGTATTAGGGTTGACTGGTATTTTCATGGCAGCCACACATATTTGTTCATTACTTCGGATTTTGGAGGTATAGTTTTGTGGGTGTTAGTTCATTGGAAAGCCCTTGCCAAGGCCATCATTTCAAAGATTCATTTGCAATTGTTGAGGCTTGGGATTATTTTTAATAGTGGGTCGAACTTCTAGGGAGGCTGTCCATTTCTGCAGTTGTTTGTGTGTGTTTGGAGACCATTTTCAGTCATCACTTTGGTGCTATCTTGTTTGGCATTGAGTGTACACATTAGATATTGAGTTTGGAGGTCCAGTTTGTCAGCCATAAGGAGTTATCAACATTTTATGAAGTCTGCCACACTTTATTTCAGACCTTCATAACTTTCACTTGGAGGTGTTGGCAACCAAACTTTACAGTTATCATCCCTAGTGCCTAGCGCCTAGTTTGGAGGCTTGATTGGAGCAAATCGTGGCATCTACAAAATCTGAAGCACAACATTACTGTTGCAGATCAAACCTCTATATTTCATCACTCCAGCATCATATTGACTCCATCTCTTTGGCAAAGGATAGTGGATATTGTCTACAACATCCAAGGACATCTTGGCAGCCTTTGAGCATTGTTTGGTACTCCTTTGCAAGTCTGAAGATAAATATTCCAAGTCTGGAAATTCTGAATCAGAACTTTGTAATCTTATTTGGAAGCAAATAAATTGTTGAAATTGCAATAATTTGTCATATATTTCATTTGGCAACTAGTTCAGACTCTATTGTGTATGTTATCATTTCTTTTCGGCATTGCAAATCAAACCTATTAGCAACTCAAGCAAAAAAAACAAATCAAACTGAAAACAAACTCAAAAAAAACAAAATCAGTCTTCATTGCATTCCGAAATACATAAGGGGGTGTACATCATAATCCACCTGAAGCCACAATAGATTTTAGGAGCTTGCAATTCCTCTCATCCATCCATCCATGAAAGAGAATGCTGCAGCCCTTTCTACTCCATATATTTTTTGTTATTCTACAAGAGTATGAGTGTTCATAACACACTCCAACAATGGTCTACTGAAATCTTTCACTAAAAGTGGCTTCATCCCTTTTCCAACCTTACCTATTGCCCTCACCATGGCTTCCTAATAAGGGTTGCTTGAGCAATTAAAGAGAATGTTGCAATAGTACCAAAAATTTGCCACTATTCATGCTTCCTTCAACTTCTCCTTCCCCCATGCAATAGTTTGAAGGGTAGTTTACCTTATGTTTGATCCTAAGACAATACCCAAACTATAGCCAAAAGCTCGTTGGATGCAAGGGCCAAGAATGGATTCTTCAACAGCGGCAACAACATCCTCCAATACGGTATCATCCCGATAAAAAGAAGCCCAAGGCCCTACTCCATGTCCAACTAGAACTCTTGTCCATTTTGCCTCTATTTTCTTTGACTCCTTACTACACATCCAAGCCTTGACCTCATTTCTTATTGTATCATTTGTTGAAGGGAAGGGGTCCACATCATGCCCTTTTGCCCAATCAGATGAAATTTGAGGCAATGATGCCTCTTTGCATGTCCTTGTCACAGTATTACAAAATACTTGATTTGGCAATTTTCCTTTAATGCCATGCTTCCACATCGAGTCCCTCCCTAGGCTTGGAGTTGGGGTTGATGGATTCGGCTCGTTTCTGACAATGCCAATTCCTTGGCCCTCTCTTGCAGAAGCCATATATTTTTCCAAAGGGAAGGGGGAAACATAGATATTTGTAACTAAACAATGCCCTACATGCTTTAGGAACAACAAACAAGTGAGAAAACATTGGAAAACAGCCTAAATTTTGCTATAAAAAAAAAAAAAAAAAAACTCTGAAATCTTGTGTGAATGAATAAAATCTCCTTCAACTGGTATCAAATCCATGGAATCAATCTCCAAACCCAGTCTATGGTGTGCGGTTGGCCTCTAGGAAGATTTTTGTCTAAGCAAGAGAGAGGAAATAATGTGAAAATGACACGTTTTGCCCTTCTAAATGTGTTTTTGTTGTTTATATTGTGTGGTTGAGTTTCGCAAGTTTTCTGCAAGAAAATTGTTGTTTTCTCAATAATAACTAGATGCTGAGCTTATTTTGAAAAAATCTTGCCGAGAGGATTTTCTTGCGTTTTGCAAGAAATTGATTTTGAATAAAAAATGAAACATCCATCATTGAAGTAACTACTAACAATAAATGAAGATCATAGGCAATGAGGATTCTGGATTGATTGTTGAAGTAAGATAACTGTAATTGAAAACATAACAAATGAGCAGTAACGGTTTTTCATTCACCAACCCAAATGTGATTACAAATGTTAACACCATGAGTTGTTGGCATAGCCCTTTTCGTCCAAATCAACCTCCCTCCTCGGCAAAAACTCGTTGCTGCAATAGTTTTGATTTTTTCCATTAAAAGGGTCATTCAAAGAACTCAATGGAGTTGAGATAAAAGGAAAAGGTGAAATTTTTTCAGTTAGAATAATATTTACCACTTCCTTTAACTGACAGGAATCAATTTACATTGAGAATTATAGAACTATAGTTGGCAGAACCATATACACATGTTTGTGAGAGGCTGGGAGTGAGATGCAGGATACTGGAACTTTGAAAGGACTGTCAATGCCTCCTGTGACAGGAATATCTGCTGGCTGAGTATCCCTTAGACTGGTTTTGACCTTTGACACATGAGATAAGACTTAGATTAGCTTTGAGGAGACCAGTTTATGAATCTATGATGCTCCAGTTGCAGTAATGAGTGAGTTCAAGGAAAGAATGTCCAACGATAGGATGATACATTCTGATAGGTAAGCCTATAAACATTCTTTTATTATGATGTATTTTTCTGATAAATAATAATATAGAAGAGGTCCAAAATTAGAAATAGTTTCATAAATGGTATAAAGAAAGATAATATCAATCATATTATACGTGTTCAGCGGCGTAAAAGGTTTTAAATGATTGTGGCATGGTGGTTATAGGGGCGGACTGCGCGAAGATCTGTGTGGCAGCTTCCGGGGCGGACAGCGCAGAATACTGTGGCAGCCATAAAAGCCGGACAGCCTGCCCAGATTCGTGGCGGTTACCGGTTCCACCATGTAAATTAAAAAAAATAAAAATCATATTATACGCTACTATAGCTTACAAATTGTTATGCAGATTAACTTGATTGGGTAGACAAGAGGGAGAAACCATTATTTCAACGAGTTCATTTTGACTGCAAGAACAAGAGTCATGCAGATTTTCTAGGCCTCCAGGTTTCCCTCCCTTTTTCAGTCTATGGTTCAAGTTTCATTTACATAATCAAAATGAAACCAAATGGAAAAATGCCAAGGCCCAAAAACACTAAAGCATTGAGCAGTAAAAAGTCTTCATTCATCCTTGTCTGCATCATCATGTACATTTTTAATGTTTCTTCCTCTTCTTTTTTTGGGAGTCTTTTTTTTCCCTCCAAGGGTCTGGATGTCATCCAAGATGCTCAAGATGCCCAGTCATCCAGGGAATTGGCCCAGGTAAGTTCCAAAATGTTTCATGGATAGCCATCCCCAAGTCCCCAAAAATGGGGATGTTTTAGTCCCATCTCCGTTTCTTCGAAATGCAGGGGACAACAAGACAAGACCTCAGGGGTGGGGGATGCATCCTTGTGTAACTTAAATATTTACAAATACAATATTTTATGTCATTAATAAATTGTAGACAATAAAATAAATGCATACAAAAAAGGGATATCCACTATGGTCCACTTCATTACCTTATGCCTGCAATTTATGTCTTGACCACTTATACAACTCAGACCTACTATTTGACCATACACAACTGCCAACTACAAGACAATCATCCTAAACACTCGGTGCCTACACAACTAAAATAAACATCAATTCCAACAGTTTTGTCTCTAACTTTCTGTTTAAGTCTGAATTTAGTAAAATGAGCTTCATTTTGTTCATGAATCTACTAGAATTCAATCCTGTGGACTAATTGTGCAATAAAAAGGACATGGCATTGGATGACTGGTCGAATGACCTCATAAATAGGTTTCGGCATCTTTCTGCTCATAAAACAATTTTCAGGAGATTTTGGCAACCATATAACATTGACATGACTCGAATAAAATTTCCAAAGCGGTCGTCTCTCCACCTTTTTTACACAACTTCTGCTTCTACTAAAATGAGCTTCCTTTTGTCCACAATTCATCTAGAATTCCAGCCTATCAACTGCCTGCCTGAGTAATGGAAGAAAACATCGCATTGGATAAACAATTGAGTAAACATACAGATAATGCCTTTTTATCAAAAAAAACATTGAAGAACTTGTGCAATGCTAGAATTACATAAATAGAAGTAGGTAATTGACAAAAGCAATTATGACAAAAAGGCACAGCTCCGCTAATACATATTTGCTGGCTCAATATACACATTAAAACAAAATATTGCAATAATGGGAACCAAAATGCACCATGTACTAGACTGATTAACAACCTAGTACTCTGTGTACCTCTGCCTTTTCAGATAAAGTTGCTGCAAACTGTTTTATAAGTTCAGGTGGTGTAACCATGTCAATTTCAGCTCCCAGTATTGCAATTGGCACTTTAACCACTGGTGCAAAATAAGAAAACATAGTTGTTAATTGTATGTTCCTTATATTTAGAACATAAATGCAAAACAAAATAATATTATTACAATAAGAGAAAAAGCAATGTTTAATGTGAAATTTTGAATCACACTGGTAACAGCCTAGACACCTGATGCTCATGTAGCAGCACAACAATAAATAATAGTTTTAAAAATAAACTTATAAGATCTATATTGTCACCTTTAATATCATCAGTAGTGACAACTGATGGATGTAATAATACTCCTGCTTTTATATCCTCTCCTTTTGCTAGCTCTACTACCACCTTGCCTACAACATGAATAATATAATAGAGATTTAAGCTCTTCACACTCATGCTAAGATATGTAACATTTTAAACGCATTTTAACATTCATATTACATGTAAATTGTTCAAAAGAAGCTATTTCTTACCTCCCCAGCAAAAACCACCAGCCCCAATACTAGTCATGCCTTTGCTCTTCAAAACATCTATAACTTTTGCAGAGTTCTCAAATCCTTTAGCCTAAAGCAGTGTTAATATGCTTATCAACATGGTATTCCAATTCTTTTGGACAAAGAAGCTGTGAGACTATTTTGTAATTCAAGGATTCAATGCAACCAACATACTTCCAACTGATGCATTTGAAATGTTGTAGGTATGTGCTTTTAATCCTAAAATCTAAATTTACAAATAAATGAATGTCTATTAAGAAGCCTTACTGGCATATGATTCTTGATCCACTCTTCAATTTTACAACTGTCTGGGACAAATGGATCACCATAAAAGTAGTCAGGAACAACCACAAGGTATCCAGACGCTGCTACTTTATCAGCCAGCTTCCTGTACCCACATTTGAATGTTGTTTTAATATTTGAGATGTTCAAGTGTCATAGATTATTTTATTTAACAAAATCCATCAAAAATCAATAATGTTCTAACTTCATACAAATGACGTGTTATACCATCCACCAAAATAATTCTGACGTCTGTTTGTGTATATATATATATAGAGAGAGAGAGAGAGAGACTTATTTCTGAATGGACAACAAGATGCATGGACCTGTTGAATTATTTGATATGATTGTAAAGACCCAAAGCATAAGAGTTTAGTCCCAGATCCTTCTAAAATACACATCATAGATGTTTCATATGACAAAAATTAACCATAAAGCCCAAGTTCAATAAGTTAAGCAATTTAGGGAATATATATATATATTCTTTGGCAGGTATAACCAGACTTTTCATCGATGTTAACTGTTAAGGATAACTGGAATTTAGATGAATTTTTACTATTATTTAAAAGAATCATAGGCGTAAAAATCAGATGACATACCTTTCTCAAATCTTTCATTTGAGGATTTTGCAAATATTACCTATAAAGATATTAAGACTAAAATAAAATCTAAAAATAGCTTCTCACTCGTAAAATGAACTTGACACCAGCAAAAACATTAAGCTGACAACAAAACCACATTCCTAACTTTGACTTGACCATAAATATAGAAATGGCTTTATGCTTGCAAACATCAAAATAATTTTGCACTTGCTAGAGAAAAACATGCCTTTTATATAATAATCAAGGATTACCAGGTGCGGGGGTGCGGGTGCGGAGGGAATCACAAGTGCGGGTGCGGCTAGTTTTTAATTTTATATATATATATATATATATATATATATATATATATATATATATATATTATCAAAAAAATTAAAAAATAAAATAAATATGCACATTGCGAAATAATTAAATAAATGATAAATCTTACTGAAATAAAATAAATCATTCATACACATTGCAAAATAATAAATATTTAAATATGGCATCATAAAAGCATATTGATATATGATATTTCATATTCATGTAAAAAAATGACAGGATGTCAAGTCATAAAGAGTCAAGAGATAACAATATACTATATAGTAGTAGACATGTACAAAGATAACATCATATTTAACTCTCATTCGTCATATTCCTCATCATTATCTTCTAGGCCCTCCTTCTGTGGATCTGGTGGTGGTAGATCTGAAAAGCCATCACACCTACTGTCATCTCTAGTGTCATCAGGAACTGCATCCCAACGTGCAAAAGGCCCCTCTGTATAACCCTTGTCCCTACGAGACATGAGTCGAAGAGTACTATGGACATACACAAGGTTCTCTAATTTTTTTTTAATAATTTTTTTAGCCCGTATGGGCTGGGTGTGGTTGGGCCCACCTTAAAAAAAATAATAAAAATAAAAATAAAAATTCCTATGTTAATGCCCAAACTGGGCTGGGTTCGGCTGGGTGAAACCTGATTGACCACAGGGTTCAGTTAAAGCTAAACCTTGTCAGACAAGGTTCGCATGGGGTTTGGCCCAACCGTACCCGCTCGTGAACCCGTGAACCTGGAGCGGTCGCGAGCGCGGGTTCGCGCACCTAGCCAACTAGGTGCGCAAACCCGGTTACACTGATAATAATCAAAGCTTCATTCAAGAACCATAATAAATTGAAGCAAATTTTAAAAAGAAAAGTTAAGAGAGCTTTTTCAAATAAGGTATAAAAGAAAGGGTACTGTAAAATTATACGTGTATGCTTGATAACAAAGCAAAATACACAAGTTGCAAGCTTATTGTAGTGGTAAGGGCTTTGGCTTCTCTTTGAGAGGTCCAAGGTTCAAACCCACTCGGTATGAGGGGACCAGGACCCCTCATAAAAACCTGTGTAAACTCATTGAAATCTTTGATCAAGTGGCATTAGCTCAATTGGTTAGATTCCTCAACATTTAAGGAGAAGACCAAGGTTCAAATATTGCCAAGCGATACATGGATAATATCCAAGCTTTGTTGTAATACCACTATGTGGTGATGATGTAATAAGGGTGGGGCCCATTTCAATCCCATATTACCATTGAGAAAAACAAAGCAAAATACACTACATAACTTTCTTGAATGAAGGATTTATACCTAACTTTGTCCAACGTATGTAAAGGTTAATTTGAATGAAGCATGTGTTTCCATGTCAACTCAACTACCTAAGAATGTTGAAATGAAAAACATGACTTATGGATTTGGAAATAAGGTGTGTGCTTCTAGGTTAAGATTATATTTTGAAAGAGTGTGAGCCAGAAGTGAGCCAAAATCAAGAAGCGTAAGCAAGAAGCAAAGTGCGAACAAGAAGCAAGTGCCACTTCTTGTTCGAAATCTTTGGAGAAACTCAAAAACTAAAGGATTCATGTGAAGAAAATTGTTAGGAAATACTTCAGATTTTATACTTGCAAGTAGAAACACAATGACAGAGAACAAAAACAACAACACAATTAACACAAAGATTTACGTGGAAACTTGCAATGTGCAGGAAAACCACGAGGCAATGGCAACTTCTTTTTCTTTATTATTTTCAGCAAAACTTTACATTTACGTTTTCAAAATTTCATCATTACTTTTCTATGCAAGGGATGAAGTCCCTTTTATAGAGCATGAAGGGAAGACCCTGAACCGTTCGTTTCCTCTCCCAAAGGAAGCCCCGCAAAACTGTTAGTTTCCATGAGGAACTGAAGCGATTCGTCTTCTGTGTCCTGAAGTCTCTCCTGGACGTCTACTTGCCTAGACATCTAGCAGCCCAAATGTCTGGTCTGTTGTCTAGACGTCTAGCAGCACAGACGTCTGGTCTGCTGCCAAGACCTCTAGCAGCCCAGACGTATGGTCTGCTGCCTAGACGTCTAGCAACCCAGACGTCTAGTCTGCTTCTGCTGACTGTGCACCTGTATAGTGACTTCACTTCCTAACATTCTCCCACTTGAAGTTAATATTCAGGAATTCTTCTACCAAAGTTTTTCATCCAGTGCCAATTTCCCAATGCTGCCCTTGTTACTTTTTCAACAAGCCCAGAGAAGTTATGCACCGCTCAAACTTCTCTACTTTGACCGAATTTGTAAGCATATCTGCAAGATTCACTTTAGTGTCGATTTTATGCAATAAGATCCTACCTTCTTCCACCACATTTCTTATAAAGTGGTATTTAACAGTTGACATCAATGTGTTTCATGCGATCATGGAATGTTGGATTCTTCACTAGCTGAATAGCACTTTGGCTATCATAATGCATCGTAATTTTCTCCTGCATTACCTTAAAGTCTCCCAACAGTCGCTCTAGCCAAATTGCCTCTTTGCTGGCATGAGTCGCTGCAATGTATACTGCTTCAGTGGTTGATAAAGCCACAACAGACTGCAACTTAAAATCCAAACTCACCGCTCCTCCAACAAGAGAGAAGGTATATCCTGTAGTGGATTTTCTCCCATCTCTATCTCCACCATATTCAGAATCCACAAAACCTTTAACTTGCAAATCTGTCAATCCAAAGTAAATGGCAACATCTAAAGTCGCTCTTAAATATCTAAATATCCACTTCACCGCATTCCAATGCTCCTTACCAAGATTTGCCATGTACCGGCTGACTACTCCCACTGCTTGGGCAATATCCGGTCTGGTGCTCACCATGGCGTACATGAGGCTTCCCACTGCTGATGAATATGGTACAAGAGACATGCTTGTCTTCTCTGCTTCTGTTCTAGGACACTGGTTGAAAGAGAACTTTAAGTGTGGAAGAAGTGGGATACTAACTGGTTTTGCATTCTGCATATTGAAGCACTACAAAATCTTTTCCACCTTTGACTTTTGACTTAACCAAATCTTTCTTCCTTTTCTGTCCCTGTGTATCTTCATCCCCAAAATTTGGTTTGCTGCTCCTAAATCCTTCATTTCAAATGTCCTAACCTACTGAGCCTTAAGATCAATGATTTTCTTCATGCTGAGGCTCGCAACCAGGCATATCATCAACATACAACAGCAAAATAATAAAACTGCCATCATCAAACCTCTTATAGTATCCACAATGGTCAGCTTCACTCCTGTTGAAACCTTGGCTCTTCATGAAGGTGTCAAATTTCCTGTACCACATCCTTGGTGCCTGTTTCAACCCATACAGTGATTTCTTCAGTCTGCAAACCAAATGCTCTTTGCCTCTTTCTTCATAGCCCTAAGGCTGATCCATATAGATTTCTTCCTCGAGATCACCATGCAAGAAAGCAGTCTTTACATCAAGCTGCTCTAGTTCTAAATCCTGTGCAGCTACAAGTGCAAGTAGAACTCTAATAGTAATCATCATCACAACTGGAGAGAAAATTTCATTAAAGTCAATACTTGACTCTTGCACATAGCCTTTTGCCACCAAGCAAGCTTTATAGCGTTCCAACAGCCCATCGTTGTTCTTCTTCACTTTGTACATCCACTTGTTTCCAACAGTCTTTCTTCCAGGTGGGAGATCCACAAGTTCCCATGTTTTATTCTTGTGAAGTGCCTCGATTTCCTCCATGGATTTCCTCCACTTTTCTGCATTCTCAGAATCTCTAGCTTCCTAAAATGAACTAGGTTCACCATCATCGGTTAACAAAGCAAAAGAGGACTGATAAACATGAGAATACCTTTTCGGACACTTTTGTGGACGTGTAGATCTTCTAACCCAATGATCTGTTGATTGTGGCTCTTGTTCTTGTGATCGTTGTGGCTGCTCTACTTGTTGTTCTACTTGTCGTTCTGCATGTTGATCAAAATCTTCAGCATGCTGATTTTCATATTCATCTTCACTCATTTCTACTTCAACTGGTACAACATTAGGAGTTTGTTGTGTCTCCTTCCTTTGCATAGATTTTTCATCAACAATTACATCCCGGCTAATAATAACCTTGTGGGCAGTAGGATCCCACAGTCTATACCCCTTCACTATATCTCCATAGCAAAGAAAAACACATTTTCTTGACTTCGAGTCAAGCTTGGACCTTTTTTCTTTGGGTACATGGGCAAACGCATCACAGCCAAAGGTGCACAAATGAGAGTAATCAATTGGCTTACAACACCAAACCTCCTCCAAAATCTGTCCATCCAACGCAACTGTAGGTGACCTGTTAATAAGATAAACAGTTGTATTAACAGCCTCTGCCCAGAAGGTTTTCTCCAACATGGCTGCACTAAGCATGCTTCTTGCACGTTCCATGATTGTGCGATTTATCCGCTCAGCCACACCATTTTGTTGTGGAGTATATGGTACAGTCTTCTGGTGCTTAATACCTTCATGCATACAAAATTTATCAAATTCCTTGGAGCAATATTCACCCCCATTATCTGACCTAAGACATAAAATCGACTTGCCCAAACTCTTCTCTACCTGTGCTTTGAACTCTTTAAATATCTGTAAAGCTTTCGACTTCTTCAGAAAGTAAACCCACACTCTCCTAGAATAATCATCTATAAAATTTAGAAATAGATGGCACCATTTAAGGATTGAGTGTGGACTAGTCCAAATATATCTGAATGTAAAAGTTGCAGAAAATCAAAACTCTTACTAGGGCTTGCAGTAAACCGAACCCTCTTTTGTTTACCAAAAACACTGTGTTTACACAAGTCTAAATTGCAAGACTTAATCCCAGAAAGCATACCTCTATCATGCAGAATTTTAGACCTTTTTCACTCATATGGCCTAGGTGTTGATGTCATAGTATTATTGCATCCTGAATAGAAGTTGTTGCTACTGCATGGTTTGTCACCGTATCACCGCATAAACAATATAGGGTTCCATAAGATTCTCCCTTAGCTACTACAAGAGCCCCTCTGGTAATTTTGCAGTAGTTGTTGCTGAAAGTTATAGAATACCCTAGCTTATCCATTATTTTGATTGAGAGCAAATTCTTTCGCAAATCGAGCACATGTCGCACATCACATAACATTATTTCTCTACCATCGTCCACTCTGATCCTTATATCCCCTTCTCCCACAATTTCTAAAGGGTGATCATCACCCAAATAGACCTTTCCACCACAGTATGGCTGATATTTATCAAACCAATCTCTGTGGGGAGACATGTGGAAAGATGCACCTGAATCCAAAACCCAGGTATATAAAACAGATCTGTTGTTACTAATACAGAAGGCTTCACATGTTGCCATCTCTCCTGAATCTGCTAAAATGGCCTCAGCTGATGGCTGATTTTGCTTTTCAATTGCCAACAGTCCTTGGAGTGTCCTGGCTTCCCACAATTCCAGCACTTCCCTTTCTGTTTATGTCCTTTAGAGTTAGATATGGATTGTTTTCTACTTTGTTTACTCCCCTCGAAATATTGACCTCTCACAGATAGGACTTCATTGGTTGAGGATTCCAGAGACGTTTTTCGCCTCAACTCTTCTGCCAACAAAGCGGCTACCACATCATAAAATTTGAGAGTTCCTGATGATGAATTACCGATGGTCATCACCATATGATCCCAAGTGTCCGGGAGGGAACAAAGTAGGGTGATAGCTCTATCTTCATCCTCCGTCTTCACATTAACTGAAACCAGTTTACTGATAAGACTATTAAACTCATTCAAATGATCTACAATGGATGAACTTTCCTTCATCCTCAAGCTATAAAGTTGCTTTTTCAGAAAAACCTTATTTGTTGCTGATTTTGTCTCATACAACTTTTCAAGCTTTTGCCAAAGGGCTTTTGCGGTCTTCTCTTCAACTACATTGAACAAGACAGAGTCTGCTAGGCAAAGACGGATTGTAGAAACCGCCTTCCTGTCAAGCATTGCCCACTCCTCATCTTTCATGCTGCTCGGTTTACTCGCGACCCCTTTCAAGGCTTGAGCTTGGTCATTCCTGAACCAGTAACTCCTCCACCTTCATCTTCCTTAGAGCGAAGTTCCTGCCATCAAATATCTCAATCTCGAACTTGGTTACTGTTGCCACATTTTGCACGGGGTGCAATGTTTTCAAGTAAGTTGTTCTTATCTTTCCCCTCTTCTCTCTTTCCCTTTCTTCAGTTCTCCCATTCTCTCTCTTCCCTCCATTTTTATTCTTCCCTCTTTCCCTTAAGCCCTTCAGTCAGATCTCCAAAATGACGGCAGTTACCCTGAAAAAATTCTAAGTGTCAGGGCGAAGTCGGACTGCGCCCCCTTTTCAGGGCGAAGTCGGACTGCGCCCCCTTTTCAGGGCGAAGTCGGACTGCGCCCTAATTCTGGGCGAAGTTGGACAGATTACCTTTCAGGGCAAACACGCGTCAGGCAGCATCATCCAACAGGTGTCCAACTTTGAGATCCGTGCCAAAACATGCCACAGGACCTTTCAAGGCAAACACGCGTCAGGCAACATCATCCGACAGGTGTCCAACTTCGAGATCCGTGCCAAAACATGCCGAGCACATGGACAAGCATGGGACACACTATTTTATACCAGCTGCCACTTTTGAAGATAATTAAAAAACCCTACCTGTTTCAGCTACCTGCAGTTCTGCTGTTAGTGGAGTTCTACTCAGCGCACTGACACATATCTGTACAGCTTTCAGGGAGCCCATGCTGCGGGTACAGTTCCGTCCAACAAAGGTCAGCCTGAGCAGCTCCACCGCCGCTCTTGTCAGCCCATGTTTGTCTGGGACCTTGTGCCCATGAATTGTAAACGGGAGGGGATTCAGTCTATAAATATCTTTGACATTCTCATTGTAAGTGGGGAAGGGGAATGTCTGTTAGGGAATCATTGTAACTGTGCTTCTGGCTTTTTGCATAATACAGATATATACTTGGTGCTGTTCTAACTTCTATTTTCTATGCTGCCTCTCTTTATCATTTCTGTCCCGTTCTTCCTGTACTATTGCTTGTTGTTGTACTGAACTCTGGACTCCGGCATTTGGTAGTCGGGAATTACTGAAATGCACTAATTAGAGGATACATAAGATAAAAGTTAGTTGCAGTTATAGGTTGTGCTTTGTACTAATATTGCTGTTAGTAGTGGTGATGGATGTGTTGCCGTGCTGTTAGTTCCTGTGAGGAATGTCTGCTAGGGAACCATTGTAGCTGATACTACGGTTATTTATGCAAAGCATTTACTTGGCTGTTGAGATCAGTTCTTATGTTTATATGTTATGATAATATTGTCGTTGGTAGTGGTGATTGATGTATTGCCGTACTGTTAGTTCCCCCCACCCAACTCCAATCTTATTTGAATTTCTTTCCGTATTGTTAATCTCTTTCCCTGCACTCTTGTCTGAACTATAAAAACCCCACAGGAAGCCGGCCTTCTCCAGAGATTGGCACGAAAGGCATCCCTTCCTTCCGACCTTTCAATCTAGTGGGCGAATCTGGGCGCATCAACACAAAATCCTTTCCCCATGGCAGATTCGTAACCAACAGTTTCTCTGGCACGCCCGATGGGACCCGAAAGTTTCCCACCCCCAAACAGAATCGAAGCACTGGTGTTCGCTTCATTGCTGTTCAAAATCAGAACACCTGGCGACTCTGCACGAACATATTCTCTGAGTCCGAGTGACCGGTCCTAGCACCTTCATGCAAACAAGAAGGTGGCGAGCAAAGGATCCGAGAAACCCGCCTGCTTTTTACGAACTAGATATCAACGCTCGAGGCGAAAATATCAGGCTGGCCGATCGCCAAGCTCGTGTTGACGAAGCCGAGGCTGAAACCCAAGAAGAAGCCAAAGCTGAAATCAAGGAAGCTGAGAGCGAACTAGAGGAGACCGAAGAAGAAGAAGAATCTGCATCTTCGGAAAGTTTCGACACTGAGTATATAGCCGACGAAGGAGAAGAGGAAAACATGGCTACTCAGCAGCATAATGATGATGAACTCTTCCCGGCGGTAGACTCTACTGGGCCCTTGGCCCTGATCGGACAGCAAGCTGTGCCCCTTCCTGTCTTAAAATCTATCCCTATGTATGACGGCTACGGCAAGACGGCGTACGAGCACATCCGGGACATCCTTGCCCCGGCTGCATTGCACTCCATCACGGACGAAAGCGTGAAGACCCGTCTCGCGGCTCTTTCCCTGAGGGGGAAGCTTCTCTACTGGTGGAGATCTCTGCCAGAGGGATCTATCACAGGGTGGCGCCAGCTTGCCAGTAGGCTCGTAAAAGGATGCAACGAGTCTGCTGACCCTACTTCTTTGTTGCATCAGTTCCAAAGTATCCAGAGACATCCTCAGGAGGAGGTGTCCGACTACAACATCAGGTTTGCGAGGTCCTGGAAACGGGTACCTCATGAACTTCGGCCTTCGGCCGGCATGACCGCCCACTACTACCTGAGATCCTTCAACTCAGATATATGCCCACTGCGAAGATTGCCAGAATAAACACGTTTCCTGCTCTGTACGATGCTGCCCAACAAGTTGAAGCAGATATCATTTCCATCGGCAGACTCCCATCCAGAGTGCAGGAACCCATTCATCCTGACTTTCCCAGATCTCAGTATCCTTCAGCTTCTGGTAGTGCGCCCTCCACATCAGGGCAGCAACCCCAGCAGCAATGGAATCCGGCGCTAGTAATAACTCCTTATGGCCCACCACAAATACATTATTCTCACCCACCTCCTCCACATTTTCCAGCACTTCCCGCTCCCCCGCAGTATATGCATTATTCCACTCCTCCATTAGCTGCATTGCCTCCACTGGCGCAATTGCCGCCTCCTAACAACAACATTCAGAACACAATCCTCCAGGAGGTACGAGCTTTGGCCTCGGGTTATCACACCATGTCCAACGACATGATTGCTCTGAAAAAGAAGCAGGCCCAAATGGACCTTGCTCCTAGGAGGACATATCCGCCCCCGGCGCTGACAAGAGACAGACATCCAGAACAACAGCTGCAGAGACGTCCACCTCCCAGAAATGCTGCTATTGAAGACCAACCTAGTCCTTCCGACCGAGGTCAAGCGGGTGCACTACGTGCAATGACCCGCATCCCGAGGAAGACCGCACTGCTTGCACCAGCACTATCTTCAGACTTTGGCAGGCAGCACTGTAGAGGAAGATGAACTTTACATGATCCTCGATGACGAAGGCAACTTTGCCCTCCCAGAGGAAGATCTGATGTCGCCGCTTGCCAAGGAAGGTAAGAGGCCTGCGGATCCTGCCGAAAAGCCCTTAAAGGTGTATTCCAGAAGGGAAAAGGCACAGCCTACAGGGCTGACACCATACAAGCGACTGTGGCCTTACACAGCCCAAGAGAAGGCATCCAAAGACAAAACTCCAGTCAAGCCTCCTCCAGCAAAGGTAGCCCCCGTTCCCGCCAAGCCACCTATGGTAAGAGCTCCAGTTCTGAATAAAGCTCGGGTACCTCGGCCTCCAGCTGAAACCAAAGAACAAGCTCAAGAGAAGCTGAAGTACCCGTCTCTGACCAAGAGACAGAGAGTTGAGGCCACCCAGCAGTACCGAACGAAGTACGAGCCAGCAAAAGAGGCAGAAGGAGCTAGCACCTCAAGCTACAGCCATAGTAGACGAGTTGAAAAGAACACCCGCCAGAATCAGCATGTATGATGCTCTTCTGCTCCCAGGCCAGGTGGATCTGCTACAAGAGTCTCTTAAAAACATGAAGAATGACAAGCAGATACAGCCCGCGGTCTTGGTTCAGCCTCTAACGGTCTCAGCCACTGGAAAGAATAGACCACCTCCCTTTTATCTATCTTTACGGATGCAAGGGCACATAGTACACAACTGCATGGTGGACTCTGGTGCTTCCACGACAGTTATGCCGAAGGCCGTCTGCGATGTAATCGGGATGGAGTACACAAGGAGCAGCCAAGGCGTGCCTGCAACTAGACGGCACCGCTGTCAAGACGGTTGGTGTCATTAAAGACATCCCTATTCGTCTGCATAAAGCCCTCGACATCGTGGTCATTCAAGAGGTCGTGGTTGTTGATCTGGCTCCCTACTTCGGCATGTGTCTCTCCCGGGAGTTCACTGCGAAATTGGGCGGGTACCTGTCTCTAGACTACTCACATATGGAAGTGCCCTTTAAAGGAAGAAGAGTAAAAATCTTCAACGAGAAGCCTTCCACCTTCCTAACAGAGAAGATACCCAAAGAAGAGTCGCAAGACTGTAAGGCCCAACTGACTGAGGAAGAACTGGTGACGGTAGAACTGGCAGAGCAAGCCCTCGAAGTGCTGCAGCTCGAAGATGAATTCTTGTTGCGGGACTTTAATGCCGTAATCAAGACAGAGCAAGGTTGTTACACCATTGTACAGCCCAAAAGGCTTGACAAGTCAGCTGTGAAAGAAGTGGGACCTGCACCTGAAAAGCTATGGAAGCTTTTCTTTGACGGCGCACGATGCAAAAATGGCGCTGGTGTAGGGGTGCTCTTGGTTTCCCCAACCGGGATCCAAAAGGATTATACCTACAGGCTGGCCTGGAGTTGCACTAACAACGCGGCGAAGTATGAAGCCCTGTGCTTGGGATTGCGGAAGGCGAGAGACTGGGGATTAAACACCTGCAGATCTTCGGAGATTCAGAGCTGGTGTGTCACCAGGTTACGAACAAGTGCGCCTCTAAAAAGCACTATCTCAAGGCGTACCGTAACCGGGTGTGGGACCTGATGGAGTCATTCGACTCACTGAATATCAAGGCGATATCGCGTGAGAAAAACAAACACGCTGATATTCTGGCGTCTGTTGGAGCCAGGTACGTTCCGGCTGACGACGTTGTCCAGAAACATAAGCCGGTTCGCACCATTTACAGGCCTTATGTGTCTGATAAGGACATCCACTAGCAAGTGTTCGATTGTGAAAAAGAGATCGTCACATTTTTGATAAATGAAGCATGTTCAATCGAGAGTAGAGACCCTGATGACGAGCAATATGAGGGGTTGATACAGTTGAAAAATAATCATGTCCCAAAAGGACTGATTACTCTTGAAATTCAATTTGATCAGAATGATAGAGCTATATCTCACAGGATCAAAGTAGACCCGAAGCAGTATGCTGACCTCGAGCTTGAACCTGGGAAAATTGTGAAGGTTGGGACAGACTGCACTTCAGAGGAACTCGAGCAGATCACATCATTATGCCGAGAGTTCCCTAACATCGTGGCCTGGTGCTACGAGGACTTGAAGGGGTATGACAGGGAGGTGATCCAGCATACCATCGAGCTAGAGGATGGCGCCAAGCCATTCCGGCAGAAACAAAGGGCCGTAAATCCAAAAATTGATGCCATGATGAAAACCGAGCTTCTGAAAATGCTCGAGGCAAAAATCATCTACCCCATCAAGCATTCATCCTGGGTTGCGAATTTGGTGCCTGTGAGGAAGAAGAATGGAGACATCCGTCTCCGTGTGGATTTCAGAAACCTAAATCAAGCCTCCCTCAAGGATCATTATCCGCTTCCCCAAATTGATCAAATCCTACACATCGTTGCTGGAGCTCAGAGATTCTCACTTCTAGACGGATTTTCCGGCTACAACCAGATTTGGGTCAGAGATGAGGACCAGCATAAGACGGCGTTCACCACCAAATGGGGAACGTTCGCTTATCAGCGCATGCCTTTTGGCTTATCCAATGCTGGTGCCACATTTCAAAGGGCCATGGACCTGGCCTTCCGAGAGCTGCTTAACAAGATCATTGTCATCTACCTTGATGACATGACTGTTTTCTCTCACCAAAGAGGGGATCATGTTTCTCACCTGCGGCAAATATTTGAGAGGTGTCGGGAGTTCAGCATTTCTATAAACCCGAAGGAGTCTGTCTTCGCGGTAAAAGAAGGTAAGCTGCTAGGACATGTCATCTCTGAGAGAGGCCTCGCCATCGACCCTGACAGAGCAGAAGCCCTCCTTCGCTTGACAGCCCCAATTAACAAAAAATGGATGTAGTCCTTCTTCGGCCAGATTAACTTCGTGCGGAAATTCATTCCAGACTTCGCACGAGTGATCAAGCCAATGGCCGAACTGCTAAAAAAGGATACAGCTTACGAATGGACTGATGCGAGGGAGCAAGCCTTCGAGGAGATCAAGGCTCGAATTGCACAAGCTCCGTTGTTGATAAACCCGGACTACTCCAAAGACTTCATCCTGTACGCGGTGGGAGAACCGGAAAATTACGCCGCAGTCCTGACACAAAAGACAGATGACGGCGAGGAGCGCCCCATTGCATTCCTAAACCAAGTGATTCAGCCGCATGAAGAAAAGTACAACTTTATAGAACGGCAGGTTCACGCAGTCATGAAATCTCTCTGAAAGTTCAGGCATTTTGTATCCCAGAGCCGAACGACCGTCTTTGTGATTCACCCGGACGTTCGAAGCTTCATCACTCAAGGAGAATCGGGCCACAAGAGAGCAGGATGGGTTGCAAAAATTCAGGAGTTCGACATCGAAGTATGGCCTACCAAGCTTATCAGAGGCCGAGCCTTGTGTCAAGAGCTGGCTCGAAGCGCTACAGCTGGTATCTCCGCCTGTAAGTGGGAGGACACAGCAACAAGTATCAACCTAGCCAACTCCTTACCAGAGGAGAGTGACTGGACAGATGAACCGGTAAGATATTTTTGTAGCGGGAGATGTCCAGACCACCTGAACGCCTCACAACGAAGAAGATTTCAGCTAGGTGCACTCAAGTATACTCTCCGCCCCGAGGGGCTTTATTTCAAAAATATTGACGGCATCCTGTTGCGATGCGTCACAAAATCAGACCAGTCCTGGGTCCTCGGAGATTTTCATTCCGGGATACCTGGAGGTCATCATTCTGCAAGGCCTACGGCCTTAAAGATAATTAGAGTCGGGTATTATTGGCCCACTCTATTTACAGACGCTTACGCAGTCTGTTCCAAGTGTGATCAATGCCAGAGGTTTGTTGGCAGAAACAGAAAGGCACCCCTGCCCCTCCAACCGATCCAAGCCGAAACTCCGTTCCAGCAGTGGGGTCTAGACTTCATTGGGGTAATTTCACCTAATTCCTCCGTCGGACACAAGTTCATTCTCACAGCCACCGATTACTTCACACGGTGGGTAGAGGCGATTCCCACCAGAAGCGCGGACCAAGAGACGGTCATTGGGTTCCTTGAAAGCCTGATTACCCGCTTCGGGATTCCAGAGTCAATTGTGACGGATAATGGTCCGGGGTTCGCAGGCGCTGTACTCACAGAGTATACTGGCGAACTTGGCATTTATCACAAGATGTCTTCTAATTACTGTCCGCAAGGAAACGGCCTTGCTGAGTCTACTAACAAGAACCTCCTGAAAATCATCAAGAGGACAATTGAAAGGAACAAGCGGACTTGGCATTCCCTCTTGAACCGAGCGCTGTGGGCGGACAGAGTTTCATTCAAAAAGTCCATTAAAAAGTCTCCTTATGCACTCGTCTATGGGAAAGAGGCTGTCATGCCATCCCACATTGAGATCCTTGCTCTCTGGATGCTAGACGAAGAGAGAAGCAGCGGAGACCCGGTGGATGATAGGTTGTGCCAACTCCTGCAGTTGGAAGAAGACAGGGAAAAAGCATACCAAGCCTTCACCAAACACGCTGAAGCCACTCAAGGCTGGTTTGCAAAAGGCACCACCGCCCGAATCTTCGAAATCGGGAACCTGGTGCTGAAGTGGGACTCATTGAAAGCGAAGCCGGGCAACCACGGGAAGTTCGATGCCCTCTGGGAGGGCCCCTATCAGATCGCCCGGGTAAACCAGTTCAACTCTTACATACTTCGGGATATGGAAGGTCAGCTCCTACTTATTCCCGTTAACGGGTTCCACTTAAAAATCTACCGCTGTTGAAGGTGCCCAGTGGGCCCCCTCATTGTACAAATTTTCCTTCTGCATTTTATTTTTCAAAGCATGTACAGTTTTTTCGCCTTCAGTTTTGTCCGTTTTGAAGGAGCCCAAGTAAGACAGGGTGAAGACACCGACTTCGCAACAAGTCAGGCGTCGGCCCCAGGAAAGAGAAAAATTCGGTCCGTAATGAAGCGCTGGCAAGGAGAGCAAAAAAACGGCCAAGTCTGGGTGCGCAACCCAACTTCGCAGCGAAGTCGGGCTGCGCACCATCCAAAGGGCACGATCTAATGAAGGGCGGAAGCAAAATAAGTTAAGTCTTCCGGGCGCAAACCGAACAGCGCCCGATTTTGGGGCGCAAACCGAACAGCGCCCGATTTTGGGGCGCAAACCGAACAGCGCCCGTTTTTGGGGCGCAAACCGAACAGCGCCCGTGTTCCGGGCGAAGTTCGGACAGCGCCCGTGTTCCAAGCGCAAACCCAAGTGCGCCTTTCTTTTGGGCGAAATCCGGACTGCGCCCGTTTTTCGGGCGCAACTCGGACGGGCCATCACGGAAAACAAAGATGCCCTAAGTTGGAATGCGTGCCAAAAAGGGTTTATCTCAAAAGGTGTGCCCAGGTGGTGGCAGTAACGGCAGCAAGGGCACAACTTCCGAAGGCTGTTTCAAGGCATCGCACGGTTTTCAACAAAACGAACAATAATTAAAGTAAGGCGCAGCGTCCAGGGTGCGTTCTTCAAAAAACATTCCCTGCACGGCCAACGGAAAAAGCTACGCTGCCACCAGCTAGCCGACCTACCCCTTTTTCACACCGTTAATAGCACAGTCATTGTCTAGAAAAGGAGGTCAGGCGCCCCCAGAAAGTTCAAATCGTACAGACTGATCCTGTGATAGCGAAATTCCGTACTAATATCCAGAAAGTCGTGATTCTTGTCCTTCTGAAGAAATGGAAAAAGGGAAAATGCCGGTGCAGGCCCAGTCAAGCGAAGAGCCTGAAAGTGGGGATTTTCCGCAGTCGAACGTTTTCAGGAATGAGACGCTGCAAGACCCAAAGTCAAAGTCCCGGACGAAGAGGGTACAGCGTGGGCGAGCTCCACCACCACCGGTGAATTACCTGTCCGGGTATAAAGATGGTTCATTTTCTATGAGCCTTACCAAACTGCGGGTAAATGTGGAGAATTGAGCTGATAAAGTTTCGCCCTCTCATCATTTTGGTGCAGCGTACAAATCAAACTTATACTGGTTCTTGTGCCCTTCTGTCCACCTATGCCCAGAACTGGTTGATATCGTTGTCAAATATTACAGACCAGCTACCCGTCAAATTTGCAACTGCAATGGAAAGCCCTTGTTCACGCTCCGCAGAGATACCGTCCAGCCGACTTTCGCCCCGGGGTTGCAGTATGACTCCAGCGCCATTATTAAAAGGATAAGTCTGAGTGAACAAACGGGACGCTTCACACAAACAAAAAGAATGAGGGATTTCCTCAACTCAGAGCTGAACGCCCCGCTTGCAGCTGGACAATGGCCAACCGACCCCATGCCCCTGGAGAAGTTTCAGAATAAATATATTTACACCATCCTGGCGTGGATCCTAGGCTGTGACTCTGACGAACTGGTACGGCCGTACCAGCTAGCGCTGGCAGAATGTCTTCTATGCGGAGAATCTTATGAACCAGCAGCGCAGAAAAGTGGTAAACGTCCAATCTTCTTCGACTGGGCGGACTGGTTAGCATTCGCCATTCACTCCAGCCTGGTGAAATTACAGAAAAATCAGTCAACTGAATTTCGATTCAATTCCTTCTTGGCTTGGCTTTGTTTATACCACTTGCACCCCCATATGCAAGCTTCTAATTTGAAGATGGTAAATGAGAAGGGAGAGCCGCAGCCAGTTTATAAGTGGACGGACGACCTATACCGAAAAGGGTCTTATTATCATTTCAATCTCAACTTTTTGGGCAAGGTCATGGCACTCTTCAATGACGGAGAGATCCCTCGTCCCCGGCAGCAAATGACAGACTATCTACTAGACCACAAGCTTGGGGACGTTTTTGGGCTGACGCAGGGGATCGTGGTTAGAATTTATGGATTCAAAGGCAAGCCTCATCTGCTGCCCTACTGGTGCACGGGTCATCAGTTTGGAATGGAGGTTGCACGGCAGATGGATTATGTCAAAGAGGAGTTCGGCCAGGGAAAGAAAAAGGGCCATATTTTTCAATATCCCCTTGCCTGGGCGAACGTCGAAATATCAGAGATAGGACAGCATGTTTATCTCGAGCGGGAGCTCTACGACATTGGCCTAATACTGCTGCCGCAGCGCTGGAAATACGACCCATACGGAATAAGGGGGAAGTTTACACATGTTTGCCCTCAGGCAGATATAACCGAAGACAGGTGCGATGTAGTCCATGTTGACCTAGACTGGGAAATTGACTTAATGGAAGCTTGGCCTCCGTGGCAGGAATTTTACTGCGAGGAGGTATCATATGACCCCAAGCGGAACCCGGATCCCAATTTCTCTTCTCCGGGATTCAAGAAACTCATCACCAAGCTAGCAGGCCTTAACTGGCCGAGAGAAAAAATCATTGAATGCTGGAAGATGAGTTGCCGCACGTAGCACGATAAGTCCGGTAGAAGGAACCTGGCCGTTGATGATGAATTTTCGGCTTTATATGACCAACACGTTGGCAGCTGGTGACCTTTCACATTCCGAGATTACATTCCCCGAGGTCCGGTTGAGAGCTATAAAGGGGGGTCTTCCTCCCAGCAGTTGTATACTTTCGCAACTGCCAACGCAGGTCCAGCAGATATCCAAAGGGACCCAATGCAGCCCTTCACCTCTAAAGCAGCACCCAAAAAGGCGCCAACATCAACAAAGTCAACACCCGGGGTGGCCCCTCAGACACAAAAGGTGCCAGCGCCGCCAGCAATCGGGCAAACAGCGACAAATCTTCTAACAGTCAAACCCCGGTACAAGTTTACCGTGGGAACATCAGCGCCCGTTGCGCCTTCTTTGTCGTCTCCTTCCGAACCAGCCGTTGCACCAGAAGAGAAAAGAAGCGGGAGAGTTGAGAAGGTTAAAAGACCTGATCAGGCGGTACAGCAGTCAATGGTGGAGCTACAGTCGCGACCAGCGGCTTCAGAAGTGGTTTCTTTAGATAGCCCCAAGCCAACCACGGGAACCAGAACTGAGGACGTCCATCCAGCATCGGCTCAGGCGGAGCCCGCAAGTACGTTCACTGCCCCACTCCCTCAAGTCTCATCGGACCCCACTCCAACTCCATCCCCCGCTCAGTCCGAGCAAGCCGTGACCGTATCTTCCTCTCAATCTCCACAACCTTCTAGCAGCCACCACTCTTTTGACCAGTTTGCGCAAGATCCCAATGCCTTCCTGCCCTTAAGTCAAACCGCAAACCCTTCGCCTGCAGCTAGTGCCGAAGCTGCACATTCCCCCTTTCACTCATCCCCTCAGCCGCTTGAAACCCTTCCAGCGTCACCCGCTCCACTGTCCGCTCCCCGGTCGCCCTCAAAAGCGACCACCCCTTCCGAAGTCATCCTTGTTTCTCCTATTTCCTTGTTCGCAGGGGAAATGCCGCAACAAAACCCTAGGTCGGAGGAACTAGACTTCATGGATGACCTCCAGAACACGAACGATTTATCTCTGGCGACAAGAGCTGTAGAATATTCTTCCTCTTTTCTCCAAAACTGGAAGCGGAGGAGACCTGAGGAGATCGCCGCCCCGGTAAAACGCACCAAGTTTGACTTTGAGAGGAGAGTGCTCATGTCAGAGAAGATAACGCCGAAAGTAAAGAAGCCTCTCCGAGAGATGACCAGGGCGGACTACGAATTTCAGAGGAAGGAGAAAAGCTTTGACGATATCAACCAGCAATATGTGATTCATGGGATCCATCGTCAAGCGGATACTCTCCTTGTCAAACATCTGGAGGACCAGGAAGAGGTTTTCAAGCTGCAAGACAAGATAAGGCAGCTTGAGGAGGACTTGGCTAGGTCCACTGAACAGCTGGAATCAGCGCAACAAAAGATAGGCAAATTAGAAGCCCAGCTGGCCGCTTCTCAGCAAGAGGCCGCAACAGAAAAGCAGACCGCCATGGAGCAGATTTCTCAGCTCCAGGAATCTTTGAAACAGGCGCAGTTGCAATCTGCAGAGAAAGCAGCACAAGCGGCGGTCTTTTCAAAAGATAAAGTTAAAGGGATGCGGGCTGATCTGTTGAGGGGATGCACACCCCATGTTTGTAAAGCCATGCCGGTCCTGGATTTTGCATCCAGGATCCAAGAAATTGCTGCCCAGGGAAAGCCTGTAGTAGAGGAGGTCGAACGTCAGGCAAAGCAATGGCTGAACTTGGCTATAAAACTTGAAGAACATGAGCGCAATGGCCTCCGATTTTCTCCTATGTCCCCATTCGCTGCAAAATGGGCGGATGCAAGGGTAACTTTGCACAAATATTTCACGAAAGCAGAAGAAGTGAGAACTGCCAGGCAAATGCTAGATGCATTCGAGCAAGAAAGAGACATTTGCCTGGCCCCCTTTCGCGCTCTTTCTGAACTAGGATGCCCGAGCTATATCGAGAACGGTGAGTTTCTCACTCTTAAGCAGGTAAGAGAGAATTGGCTGGCCTTTGAGAAAGATACAGCAGAAATCGACAGCTGGGCCGAGCCAATTCAGGAAGCTCAGGTTACCCAGATGGTGTCCAAGTGCTGCAAGATCAACTCCTACTTCTAGGAGATGGGAAAGCGATATCTCACCATCGACCTGCACGCTGTCGCTACATTCCACGCAGCGTTAGAAGAAATCACCAACCTTCGGCCCTTCCAAGCAGAAGTCTGGGATCAGGCCCAAATTATATATGAGCGCATCTGCAAGTCAGAAGCCGATGATGGAGAGCATTCAGATCCGGAAGGAGAATCCGTTGAGGCAACTGCCGGAAGCAAATCTAAAAATGAACAGTTGCCGCAAGAGGAACAGTCAGAGCAGCAGGAGGCAGGAGAAGGAAATTCCTCTGTACCCAATGGATGAAGGCATGGATTCTTTGCGCCGAGCGAGCTCGACACCCCGCGAGCCGCCAGAAATGTTGCCACATTTTGCACGGGGTGCAATGTTTTCAAGTAATCTGCTCTTATCTTTCCCCTCTTCTCTCTTTCCCTTTCTTCAGTTCTCCCATTCTCTCTCTTCCCTCCATTTTTATTCTTCCCTCTTTCCCTTAAGCCCTTCAGTCAGATCTCCAAAATGACGGCAGTTACCCTGAAAAAATTCTAAGTGTCAGGGCGAAGTCGGACTGCGCCCCTTTTTTAGGGCGAAGTCGGACTGCTTCCCCTTTTCAGGGCGAAGTCGGACTGCGCCCCCTTTTCAGGGCGAAGTCGGACTGCGCCCTAATTCTGGGCGAAGTTGGACAGATTACCTTTCAGGGCAAACATGCGTCAGGCAGCATCATCCAACAGGTGTCCAACTTCGAGATCCGTGCCAAAACATGCCACAAGACCTTTCAGGGCAAACACGTGTCAGGCAACATCATTCGACAGGTGTCCAACTTCGAGATCCATGCCAAAACATGCCGAGCACATGGACAAGCATGGGACACTATTTTATACCAGCTGCCACTTTTGAAGATAATTAAAAAACCCTACCTGTTTCAGCTACCTGCAGTTCTGCTATTAGTGGAGTTCTACTTAGCGCACTGGCACATATCTGTACAGCTTTCAGGGAGCCCATGCTGCGGGTACAGTTCCGTCCGACAAAGGTCAGCCTGAGCAGCTCCACCGCCGCTCTTGTCAGCCCATGTTTGTCTGGGACGTTGTGCCCATGAATTGTAAACGGGAGGGGATTCAGTCTATAAATATCTTTGACATTCTCATTGTAAGTGGGGAAGGGGAATGTCTGTTAGGGAATCATTGTAACTGTGCTTCTGGCTTTTTGCATAATACAGATATATACTTGGTGCTGTTCTAACTTCTTCTATTTTCTATGCTGCCTCTCTTTATCATTTCTGTCTCGTTCTTCCTGTACTATTGCTTGTTGTTGTACTGAACTCTGGACTCTGACATTTGGTAGTCGGGAATTACTGAAATGCACTAATTAGAGGATACATAAGATAAAAGTTAGTTGCAGTTATAGGTTGTGCTTTGTACTAATATTGCTGTTAGTAGTGGTGATGGATGTGTTGCCGTGCTGTTAGTTCCCGTGAGGAATGTCTGCTAGGGAACCATTGTAGCTGTGCTTCTGGTTATTTATGCAAAGCATTTACTTGGCTGTTGGGATCAGTTCTTATGTTTATATGTTATGATAATATTGTCGTTAGTAGTGGTGATTGATGTATTGTTGTACTGTTAGTTCCCCCCACCCAACTCCAATCTTATTTGAATTTCTTTCCGTATTGTTAATCTCTTTCCCTGCACTCTTGTCTGAACTATAAAAACCCCACAGGAAGCCGGCCTTCTCCGGAGATTGGCACGGAAGGCATCCCTTCCTTCCGGCCTTTCAATCTGGTGGGCGAATCTGGGCGCATCAACACAAAATCCTTTTCCCATGGCAGATTCGTAACCAACAGTTACACCTCCTGTCATTGTTGCAGCTCCCACTCGCACAAAACCTTAAGCTTTGATACCAGATGTTAAGAAATACTTCAGATTTTATACCTACAAGTAGAAACACAATGACAGAGAACAAAAACAACAACACAACACAGAGATTTACGTGGAAACCTGCAATGTGTAGGAAAACCACAGGGCAATGGCAACTTCTTTTTCTTTTCAGCAAAACTTTACATTCACGTTTTCAATATTTCATCATTACTTTTCTATGCAAGGGATCAAGTCCCTTTTATAGAGCATGAAGGGAAGACCCTGAACCGTTCGTTTCCTCTCCCAAAGGAAGCATCCGCAAAACTGTTCGTTTCCATGCAGAACTGAAGCGATTCGTCTTCCGTGTCTTGACGTCTCTCCTGGACGTCTACTTGCGTAGACGTCTAGCAGCCTAGACATCTGGTCTGCTGCCAGGACGTCTGGCCTAGACGTCTAGCAGCCCAGACATCTAGTCTGCTGCCAAGACATCTGGCCTAGACGTCTAGCAGACGCTGGTCTGCTGCCTAGACGTCTGGTAAGAAGCCTGGCCTAGACGTCTAGCAGCCCAGACGTCTGGCCTAGACGTCTAGCAGCCGAGACGTCTGGCCTAGACGTCTAGCAGCCTAGACGTTTGTTTTGCTGCCTAGACGTCTGGTCTACTGCCTAGACGTTTGGCCTAGACGTCTAGCAGCCCAGACGTCTAGTTTGTTGCCTAGACGTCTAGCAGCCCAGACGTCTAGTCTGCTTCTACTGACTGTGCACCTGTATAGTGACTTCACTTCCTAACAAAAATCTAGGTAACATAATAAGAAAATCATTTTTGAAAGTCCTTACTGGAAGTAAGGATACCCTAGTTGAAAGTATGGATGCCCTGGTTAGCGATAAGAGGAAGAGCGAATCTATGGCAAACCCTATCTAGGTTGCAGATACTACACCATAAATGACTATGAAGGATGAGGTGATTGAGCATGATCTAACCATTTTTAAGAGCAAAGAGTTAATATGTAAGTTCCATGGATATTGGCCAAATTTTTATGAGATTCAAAATTGGATCATGCGGAAGTGGGGATTGAATTCAAATCACTTAATGACTTTTCTTCTGAAAGGATTTTTGCTCATTATCTTCTCCAGTTTAGAAATAAGGGATAAAATAATGGATGGTGGCCCTTGGTTTAGGGGCAAAGATGCATTATATTTAAGACCATGGAGTGAGAAATTTTATGTGGAAACAAAGACTATTAAAAGGCTTCCACTGTGGATTAGGCTTTTTGGACTTCCTTATCAGTTCATCAAAAAGAGGTTTTGAATATTACTGGCAATACTATAGGAGAGTTCATCCAACAGAGACCATCTATTAAGGAGAGAAGGCATGTTGTATATTCTCAAATATGTGTTGCCATGGATATTCTAGAACCTTTACCGCAATCCATTAGAATTAAATCTGAATCAAGAGAATAAGATCAAGAGTGGATTATGAAAATATTGCATTTTTATGTTGCAAATGTTACGAGATCAGATATATGGCAAGAGATTGCAAAGTAAAAATGATGGAGAAAGAGATGGAAAATTTTGGACATGAGACAAACTTCAATATGAAATAAGGAGATCATATCATAGTAGAAGTTGGGTCAAATCAAGGATTCTCCACTCCTAAGAAAGTGGCAATAAAAAACCCTTTGCATCATCAAATGGCAAATGCTATTATAATTCACTCAAATCAACCTTTAGCAGAAAAAAATGACACAAGGGATGAAATCCAAGTAAATCACCCTTATTGTCCTCAAGTAACATAAAATCCTCTCTTTGAAATAAAAATGAAAGTAGTACATAGTGTATTTATTGCACTTTAGGGTTTCAAGAGCAACATAATAAAGAAATGCATATAGAGGATATCCATGGAAATTTAGGGTTTCCAGGGCATCATAAGAAAGCAATTACCATGGAGGATCATCCTTGTACTTTAGGATTTTTTAGGCAACATAAAGAAGAAATTGTTTATGAGGTAGCTATTCCTTGCATTTCAAATTCTTTAGGGCAGCGTAAATCTTTAGAAGATAAGTCTCATAATGAACAATATGAAAAAATAGAAGAGACTGATGAAGATAGAAGTGTTGGTGGGAATAGTTGCAAGCTTATTGTAGTGGTAAGGGCTTTGGCCTCTCTTTGAGAGGTCCAAGGTTCAAACCCCACTCAGTATGAGGGAACCAAGACCCCTCATAAAAACTTGTGTAAACTCATTAAAAAAATAATAAAGGTCTGAGGTATAGACCAATTGGTTTAGCGAAACCCCATAAGGGGGACGGACGTCCAAGGTTCAAATCTCGGGCCTCGTCGGACTGAACGCTTATCCGTATTCCTTGTGCTTTTAGCGGCGTAAAAGGTTTACAATGATGTGGCATGGTGGTTATAGGGGCGAACAGCACGGATAACTATGGCGGCTACCGATTCCACCATGGATAAAAAAATAAAAAATAAAATAAGTGTTGGTGGGAATGGAAAAAGGAGAGGAAGGTCGTCAAAGCATAAACAAAGAAAAAAGAAACTCAAAGGGATATCGATTTGGGAAGCCAAATACAAAAATTATAGGTATTAAAGCGGGGCTAAGCCCACTAATAAAAATAAAAAGTGATGATGAAAATGATATCATGGAATATTAGGGGTATGAATAAGACCCCTAAAAAAAGAGTTATTAAGGAATTAATAGGTTGTTATAGTCCTAAGTTTATTTTAATACAAGAAACAAAATTAAGTAGTGAGGAATGTAAAGATGCTTTTAAAAAGATTTGGAAGATGGGTGATTGTCTACCAATTTCTTCTATAGGAGCTTCAAAGGATATTGCAACAATATGGGACAAACACAAATGGGATGGACAATTGTTAGAAGCAAAAACTAATTGGGTTGTTGGACTATTTTGTAGGAAGAGGAAAACATCAAAGTTGGTGTTATAAATGTATATGCTCAAACTATAGTTACTCCTTGTGAAAGATGTTGGAAGGACCTTAGCATATTTTTGTCAAAACACAGTGATGATTCATAATTGTGATCTATGGATTCTTAGGGTGACTTCAACACAATTCCATCTCCTTTGGAAAAGAAGGTTGGTACTCCAAGATGGTCTAAATTAATGCAATATTTTGCTTCATTTGTCAATTCAAATGGCCTTTGGGATGTTATTCCTTCAAGTTTTCAATATACATTAGATAATAGATGCATTGGGTAAACTCATATAGCAAAAAGATTGGATAGATTCTTGTTATCCAACACATGGTTGCAAACAAAGTATACAATCTCTTCAAATATTTTATTGCAAGTAGGATCAGATTACAAACCCATTCTTTTGACTTGTGATTTACCCAATAATGGTCATCCAAAGCCATTTCACTTCTAGTCTATGTGGCTCTAAGACCTTGATTTCTTCTAGATAGTTATATTATGGTGGGATGAAGCAAATTTTGAAGGATCATGTATGTATAAGTTTGTTCAAAAGATGAAATATGTAATGTCCCTTTTTAAGAAACAACAAACCCTTACTACGAAAATGCAGAAATTAAGTACAGAAAGGAAATAACTCATAAATTGCTCATAAAATAACACAAGTATGAGGAGAAATCATCCAGTATCATATATTAAATATTGCCAAACCAATACAACAGCTCCCCAAGGCTAAACAAATGCAAAAACTCCTCAAAAATGACACCAAATACAAGCGTAGGGTTTGGGGCTGCCAACAGATCTAAAACACATGACACAAATGCTCCCAAAAATGCCACGAACTCCTCACGGATGCCTCTTTTTGTATTTTTGATATTTTAGGGCAATAACACTTGCAATGATATTGCCAAGACCCCAACCATGCACCTCCAATGCACTATGGGAATGAGCAATACCTGCAATCTCAACTCATGGAACCTCTAGGGTTTCAATATTCAATTCTGATATCAACATAACGTGCCCAAAATGGGACGTCTCACTCCCTTCTATAGGGTGAGGTTCTAATTTGGAGTTGACATCTCCCAACCCTAAAATCACTTAAAGTGCTCCCAACCCTAAAATCACTTAAAGTACCTTATGACAACATAAAAACATAAAACATAAATAAACACAACTTAAGTTATGTCTCCTAGTCACATGAACCCCTTTTTCACTTTTATAATTACGTGTAGGAGACATTTACAAAAATATTTATTTTTGGGACATTACAAGTCCACCCTCCTCAAATTGCTTGTCCTCAAGTAAAGTCAAAGCTGGAGCATCTAAAATTTTTGCACCTTCCCAAGTAGCATCCTCCATAGGCAAGTCCTTCCACTTCACAAGATATTCTTTAAGAGTCCTACTCCTAAGCTTTCTCTCCCTTGTCTCAAGGATCAATTCAGGTTCAAGAATGAGCTTTCCTTCATCATCAAGGGGTGGCAAATCTGAAGATGGCTGAATATGTTGGCCCAAGGCCTTCTTCAAACAAGAAACATGGAAGACATTATGTATTTTACTTCCACTTGGAAGTTCCAAAGCATATGCAACCTATCCAACCTTACTCAACACCTTGTAAGGTCCATAAAATTTGGGTTTGAGTTTTTCTGCTCCACTTCTTTTCAATGTAGACTGTTTGTAGGGCTGCAACCTAACATAAACCAAGTCTCCCACCCCAAATGAGCGCTCACTATGCTGCTGATCTGCATACTTCTTCTGCTGATTTTGTGCCGTAAGAATATTGTCCTTCAAAGCATTAAGAATATCTTGATTTTCTGCTGCAAAGTCTCTAGCTTTTTGGACCCTTGAATCACCAAAAATCAGATCTGAAAAGTGTGGGGCATCATAACCATAAAGTGCCTTGAATGGAGACATTTTTATGGACATATGATAAGTAGAATTGTAGCAATATTCACCAAGGTGCAGCCATTTAACCCATGCCTTTTGTTGACCTGAAACATAATTTCTCAAATATCTTTCAAGCCATTTGTTAACAATTTCAGTTTGCCCATCAGTTTGGGGATGGTCATATATATTTAGTACCACATAGCTTAAACAATTCTTGCCAAAACATGCTCAAAAATCTGCTGTCCCTATCACTCACAATGGATTTAGGCAAACCATGCAAGCTGAAAACTTCTTTAAAAAACAAATCAGCAACTTGTATGGTTGTACAAGTTGTTGAAATGGCATAGAAATGAGCATATTTTGTCAATCTATCAACAACAACAAATATGCAATCCTTCATGTATACCTTGGGCAAACCAGTAATGAAGTCCATGGAGATACTTTCCCATTTCTGATTGGGAATAGGAAGTGGCTGAAGTAAACCAGCTGCAAATTCATGTTCCCCCTTGTTTTCTTGGCAAATAACACATTCCCGAACATGCAAGAAGACATCCCTTTTCAAACCCTTCCAATAGAATCTTTCTCTAACCTGTTTGTAAGTCTTGTAGAAACCTGGATGGCCTACAAGTGGAGCATCATGCATGGATGTAATTAAAGCTTGTTTCAACTTTGATTCAGGTACTAAAAACACTCTTCCCTTGCAAAAAATCAATCCTTTATGGCTGAACCTGTCATCTTCAACTTGCCCATTTATTAGTTTAGAACAAAAATCATTCTTTTCATATTCAGCCATAATTTTCACCTTCCAATCAGCAGAAATAATGGAAAGAGAATGAAAAGTAGGGTGCCTAGAAAGTGCATCAGCAACTGAATTCTTCTTACCCTTTACAAACTCAATTTCAAAATCATATGATTGCAACTTTGTTACCCATTTCTGTTGTCTTTCATTCAGTTCAACTTGCCCCAAGAAATATTTCAAACTGTTATGATCAGTTTTGACCCAAACTTGCCACACACTAAGCATTGCTTGAATTTGGTCAAGGCATGCATGATAGCTAGCATCTCTTTATCATAGATGCTAAAAGTTTTCTCCACATTTGAGAGTTTTCTACTCTCATAAGCAATGGGGCGTCCTTGTTGCATAAGTACAACTCCAACTCCAACACCTGAAGCATCACAAGCAATAGTAAAAGCAACAGAAAAATCAAGAATAGCAAGTAAAAGAGTGGAAGTCATTACATCTTTCAGCTTTAGAAAAGCTAAAAGAGACTCATTGGACCATGAAAAGGCCCCTTTCTTAGTTAATTCAGTAAGGGGGCAGCCAAAGAAGAAAACCCCTTAATGAACCTCCTGTAGTAACTGCAGAAACCCACAAAACCCCTCAATTCCGTTAGGTTGGATGGTATAGGCCATCTTTGTACAGCTGAAACTTTAGTTTGATCAACCTTAAGATGTTTTTGTAGTAAACCTTGTATTTGAGGATGATAGGTGGCTGATTTTTTCCCTTCTGAACAAAAAATTACAGCTGCCCTCTCAACGTCCTTATGCCTTATCATCTTCTCCATTCTTTTGTATGAAACCTCCAAAATTTTGCAAGAATCTTTTGACCCATTTTCCTTTATTCCTTGCAACACCACATCTTTCCCTTCAAGCACAAATTTCAGTTCTAATTTCTGATAATTAGTAACATAATCACCAAGTGAATACAACCATTGCACACCCAAAACCATATGTGGAATACCTCCTAAGGGAAAAACAAAGAATTGCTCATCTACTTCCATGTTGCCAAAATTAATTTTTATGTTTCTTACCACTTTGTTGCATGTGATAAGATCACCATTGCCAATAGCAACATTAAAACCAGGAATGATAGCTATAGGAAGATTCTTTCTAGTGGCAAACTTCTCATCAACAAAATTGTAAGTAGCACCACCATCTATTAAAACAATAATCTTTTCATCAAAAGATCTACCTGGTACCTTAATAGTGTGAAACTGATTCAGCCCACTTAAAGTGGCTAGGGAACCTTCAGGAACTTCCTCATACTCCCTTTGTGCTTCCTCTTCCAAGGGTGTCTCATCCGCCTCATAAAAATCAGGACTATCAGAATCAGAATGTAATTCAATGATTTTCATACCTCCTTCTCTGCATTTATGACCTCTTTGCCAAGGAGACTTGCAAATGAAACACTTGTTTTGTTTCCTTAGCTCATCTTTCTCTTCTTGTGTCAAGCGTGGGCCATTTGGGGGCTTATTAGGTGGCTGAAAACCAGATTTGAAACCTTCTCCATGCGTGGGATTCCTGCCATAAAAATTTCTCTCATTTCCACCTTGCTAGGTGAGGTTTCCTTGTTGCCCATACTGCTGTCCAAAAACTATTTTTCTAGCTGCAAAAGGTGGTCTAGCAGGTGGATTATGTGCAAAATATTTCTGTCTAGGAGGTAAAACAGATTCTAAGCTTAAAGCTCTCTTAATGGCATCTTCAAGAGTGGCTGGTTCAAAAGCTTTAACTAACCCTTCACGAGTTCCAACAAACCATCCATAAAAAGAAAAATTACCCTCTTGGGTGAAATATTTTGTACCTGAACCGAAAGTTGTTCAAACTCCTCCACATAGGCATGAATGGATGAAGTTTGCTTCAAAGTGGCAAGCTCCTTGAAATACTCTTCCACATTCCTCCTTTCAAACCTGTTCAAAACCCTGGTACAAAATTCATCAAATGTATCAATATCACCATGCCCTTGGATTACTAACCCATGATGCCACCATGAGTAAACACTACCCTCAAGGTGGAGTGTAGCAATCTGAACTGCATCGGCTTCAGAAATAGGCTCCAAGGTAAAATAATTCTGCAATTTTTGAAGCCATGCCCTAATTGTAAGACCATCTTGACCATTAAATGAGGGAATGGTCACCTTTTGATGCAAAAAGGGCTTCTTTTTCTCTTTTTTAGCCTCAACAACAGATTTACCCACAATCTTCAAATATTTATCAAAAGAAACCGCTGCCCTAAAACCCTCGTGATTTATTACTATAAGAAGCAAACCATTCATCTAATTCATCAGTTACCTCATTTTCCTCCCGTGGAGGTGGTGGAACAAGGAACATAGGCTTGGACGGCCTAGGCAAGGGAGTGTGTGAGTTAGATGATGACTCATGCCCATTGTTGTTGCCTCCCCTTTCTCCTTCCCTCCTTGTGCCATTTGGGTTGCCCAAAGCTGCCCTCAATTCTTGCTGATTTGTCTCTTGTAAGGACACCATTCTTTGCAGCATGTCAAGTAGGGCATCGAATTTTTGCTCAGTCCTATCAACCGGCCTTTGGGGCTCCTCAACCTCTTCCATGTTTGACATTTCCAAAGCAAGTCTGTTTCTCCTAGTAAAATACTCGATGAACAGGAGGACGATGCATAAAACCCTATCAAACCCTAAAAAGATGGAAATCTGAAATTCTGAAAATTCTGACCACCAAAAAAAATTTCTGAAACCACAGAATTGCAAATTGGTCAAAAGGGTATCCAAATCTACAATTTTTATTTTCTGAAAAGAAAATCCCTAAAAATCCGTGAATCCCTTAAAAATCTGCGATTTCCACTAGGGCACAACTTTTCACCACAGAAACACACTTATCACCACGAATAACTGAAAAAACACTGAAAATGCTGAAACTAACCATAGGCTGGCAAGATTCCAGCTCTAATACCACTTGTAATGTCCCTTTTTAAGAAACAACAAACCCTTACTACGAAAATGCAGAAATTAAGTACAAAAAGGAAATAACTCATAAATTGCTCATAAAATAACACAAGTATGAGGAGAAATCATCCAGTATCATATATTAAATATTGCCAAACCAATACAACAGCTCCCCAAGGCTGAACAAATGCAAAAACTCCTCAAAAATGACACCAAATACAAGCGTAGGGTTTGGGGCTGCCAACAGATCTAAAACACATGACACAAATGCTCCCAAAAATGCCACGAACTCCTCACGGATGCCTCTTTTTGTATTTTTGATATTTTAGGGCAATAACACCTGCAATGATATTGCCAAGACCCCAACCATGCACCTCCAATGCACTATGGGAATGAGCAAGACCTGCAATCTCAACTCATGGAACCTCTAGGGTTTCAATATTCAATTTTGATATCAACATAACATGCCCAAAATGGGACGTCTCACTCCCTTATATAGGGTGAGGTTCTAATTTGGAGTTGACATCTCCCAACCCTAAAATCACTTAAAGTGCTCCCAACCCTAAAATCACTTAAAGTACCTTATTAAAACATTAAAACATAAAACATAAATAAACACAACTTAAGTTGTGTCTCCTAGTCACATGAACCCCTTTTTCACTTTTATAATTAAGTGTAGGAGACATTTACAAAAATATTTATTTTTGGGACATTACAAAATATCTAAGGAGCAAATGAAGACATGGAATGCCAAATTGTTTAATAATATCTTTAAAGAAAAGAAGGAAATTAAATACAAGCTCAAAATTTTACAAGAGATAGTAGAAATCAATGGAATGGACCAGGATTCTTATGTTAAAAAAAACAATTACTTTTTTATTATCATAATGCATTAAAAAAGGAGTCATATTGGTTCCAAAAATATAGGGAGAAATGGCTCAAAGAAGGAGATAGCAATACAAAAACAAATTTTTCTTTTCATCACATCAAAAATATTTTAACTCTAGATGGAAGAAATATTGCAAAAGAAGACATCTGGAAGAAAGTAATTAATTATTCTAAAAATATTTTGTCAAATACTGGCCAAGATAAGAAGGCACAAGGTAAGCTTTTGCAAAATATTCCATCAATTATCACAGAGGGACAAAATGAATGCTTGATGAAGATATATATGAAGGAGCTATATGAAGCAGTTTTCTCTTTCCATCCTAACAAGGCACCTGGCCCCAATGGATTTCCTACAATTTTCTTTCAAAAATTTTGGGATTTATTAAAGAGTGATATGTTGGTTGTGGTTGAAAAGGCCCAAATAAATAAGGCTAAAATAAGTGAGATCAATGCCACTTTTATTATATTGGTTCCCAAGAAAGGCAAGACAAAATATTTTAATAATTTTTGTCCAGTAAGCCTTTGTAAAATGATATATAAGATCATTTCAAAAATTATGGCAAACAAGTTTTAAGGCATTTTAGATTGTGTTATCTCGAAACAACAAGGTGGTTTTGTTTGTGGTGAAGAAATTCTTGATGGTGTAATCATTACACAAGAGGTCATCAATTCTTTCCATTCCATGAAAAAACCAAGTATACTTATGAAATTAAATATGAACAAAGGATATGATAGAGTTTCCTAGATTTTTCTACATGATATTCTCAAAAAGTTTGGTTTTGATCACAGTTGATGTGAATGGATTAAATGTTGTTATAGTATTTATTGATCAATGGTTCTACTAGTACTTTAAGTCATCTTGTGGACTCCGCCAAGGTGATCCTCTATATCTTTATCTATTCGTTATTCTTGTGGGGATATTAGGGAGAGTTTTCTCAAAGGCAAAAATCAAAGGTACTCAAGTTGCAAATAATGGTCCCTTCAAATCTCATCTCCAATTTGTTGATGATATTTTTCTTTTCGGCCATCTCTTAGTTAGTGAGGCCATGGAGTTTAAACAATATATCATGCTATGAGAAGACTACTAGACAATTGGTTAACACCACAAAATCCAAAATAAAATTCGTTGACACTGCCTTAGATTTACAACAAATTATTGTGGATATTTTAGGATTTAAAATTGAAAAATTTCCATCAACCTACTTGGGTATTCCTTTGTCTCATAAAGCAAATAAAAAGGAGCTTTGGGTCTCTTGTTTTGATAGAATGAAAGCTTGTTTGGTAGGTTGGAAAGGTAAGTTCTTAAGCATTGTGGGAAGGCTACAACTCATAAAGTCTACATTGCAATCCATCCTTATTTATATGGTGTCACTTTCAAGATTGTCAGTAGGTATAGCATCATAAACTGGTAAAATTCAAGGAGACCTTTGAAAAGGATTTGAGGAAAAATTTAGGTTTCCTCTTTGTAAGTGGGATAGGATTTGCAAAGGAAAGAATATTGGAGGAGCAAGCTTGTGAAATTGCAAACTTATGAGTTTAGCCTTAGGGAGAAAACTTGGGTGGAGATTATCCAAAGATCAAAGAAAGAATTGGGCAAAAATGTTACTTCAAAAATATATAGGTTCTCTTGATGCAATAAAATTATTTAGGAAAAGAACCCTACCCAAAGGATTGCCAACATGGAACTTCATATCAAATAGTTTGAAATTGATCAAGAAACATATTAGATGGTCAGTCAATGAGGGGAATTATGCAAATTTTTGGTCTAATGTTTGGTTGAAGCCTTATCCTCTTATCTTTGATTCAAAATGGCAACCATTGGCTTGGGCATGCCTAGCTTGTAAAGGTCCAAAGGTCAAAGATTATATTAATGTATGCAACAACTCTAGATCATGGATTTCTATTAGTAACCTAGTTAAAGGATACAAACTCAAACAAATTACAAATGAGCTTCAAAAGATGCTTTAAGAGTTTTATTTGCATATTTTTACACAAAAGGATGAGTTGGTTTGGAATATATCAAAATATGGTGGATACTCGATCAAGTTGAGATATGAGGATTTAAAGCAATTGAAATTTCCTACCCCCAAAGATTTCCCTTAGAAGAATGTTTAGCCAGTAGAAGTTCTCCCTAAGGCCTCAACATTCCTTTGATTAGCAGTTCAAATAAGATTCTTATAGGAGAGAGTCTACAAAGAAGAGGATATGATCTACCTTTCAAATGTGCCTTGTGTGAGATGGATTTAGAAACACCAGACCATTTACTTCTTCCTTGTCCCTTTGCTCACACCATTTGGGGTTACTTTTTAAAAATATAAGAATATATTAGGTAGCTCCATCAACATTGAAAAAGTTGATGAAATGTTGGCTTAATTATTTCAAAGCTAAAGCATTATGTATTTTGTGAAGGATTGATTGTAACATTGTTTGTTGAAATTTATGGCTTGAAAGGAATAGAGTTTTTAAAAATAAATCTCAAAACCACGCGTAAGTTTGGAACCGTATTGTTGCCTTTCTTGCAGAATGTTTATAGACATGGTGCTCATCATGGGAAGTCTCAAGTGTGGAAAACGAGGTGGTAACAACTTGGTTACATGATTTGAACATACGTGGAAAAGTCATATGTGGCATTAAAACAAAGGATATGTTTCGATTTAGGGTAAAATGAAAATGTCCTGAAATTAGGATTATTAAAATTAATTTTAATGGTGCTTTCAAAGGAAATCCAAGAAAAGCCAGACGAGGTGCTAAATTTCGAAATAATGAAGGCAAAATTCTCCTCACTCAAAATCATATGGAACTTCAACTAACAACTATGCAGAGGCTAGGGCACTTCTTACAGGGATTAAAATTCCAATTGAATAAGGATGGGAATGTATTTCTATTGAGGGGGATTCACAAATTATCATTAATGTTATCAACAAAAATAGATGTGAGGATTGAATAAAAAATAATATTATTGTTGATGTTCATCATCTATTATTGGAGGCAATCTATTGGAAATGTGAGCATATCTATAGAGAAGGAAATCAGGTAGCAAATAATTTAGCCAATTGCAGTGTTAATATTCATCTTGGTGAAATTCAAATTTTAGAAGGCAATCGGCCGAGTGATATTTTCTCTCTCAATGAAAATGATGTCAAGGAGTTGTTGCGGAAACATAGCACTTTGAGGAAAATGTAGAATATATTTGATAAAAAAAAGAAATTAAAATTATCTATGATAAAAAGGCAAGCTAGATAGGATTTAATTGACCTAACAACAAATGTAATATTTTGATATTTTGATGGAACTGGCCCCTAATAGAAGCCACATATAGCTTATTAAAAAAAGAAAAGATTACATTTTGAAAGAGGTCATGCATGTGCATAATATTATTGTTGATGTTCATCATCTATTATTGGAGGCAATGTCTTGGAAATGTGAGCATATCTATAGAGAAGGAAATTGGGTAGAAAATAATTTAACCAATCACAATGTTAATATTCATCTTGGTGAAATTCAAATTTTAGAAGGCAACTGGCCGAGTGAGATTTTCTCTCTTAATGAAAATGATGTCAAGGAGTTGATTGCGGAAACATAGCACTTTGAGGAATATATTTGATAAAAAAAGAAATTAAAATTATCTATGATAAAAAGGCAAGCTGGATATGATTTAATTGACCTAACAACAAATGTAATATTTTGGTATTTTGATGGTAGTGTCCCCCAATAGAAGCCACATATAGCTTATTAAAAAAAGAAAGGATTACATTTTGAAAGAGGTCATGCATGTGCATGAAATTCCCTTAACAATCAATTGTCTCCTCAATCTAGAACGGAATTGAGTTTCAAGAAACCTCACATAGATACAATTTGGACTATAAAAGATGTCAAAGAAAAATATGATATACATAAAAGATTGAATAAAATCTCAGCACTAGCTACCTCATTCAAAGTTTAAATTATCTTCCAAGAAACAAAATTCATAGAAAGACAAGAATCATGGTGAATAGAGAATTAAAAGAGCACTATAAAGAAGTGGACTTAAATCCACATTAAGTGCTACAAATGAAATGAAATATTATTAATGTCCGTGGTGGGCCAAAAAAAATACCCAAGGGACCATAAGAAGGACAATAATGACTGCCAGCTAGTGGGCTAAAAAGTCCAACAAAGAAAATAAACTAAGTTAAATACAAGACATAACCCGACAAACGGGCAGAGAGAAGGGGGAGAAGAGGGAGGGAGGGCACGCCAAGAAGAACGGAGAGAGAGAGAGGGAAGGGGAAGAGAGAAGGGGGAGGGTTCTCTTTTACTTACTTTATTGGCAAAGAACCTTTCACATAGCAAATGCATTTCCACAAGGAATTCCCTTTTCATTCTTTTAGTATCTTTCTCCAGGAAAAGAGAACAAGTAATAAGCAGAAAATTGTAAACTATATACTCATCTCACATTACACGATTGAACTCTAGTTAATGTGCTTCCTAATATTTCAACCAAGTAATGGCTAGAATGTACAAGAGATATTTTACATAGACTTTGTAGCTTTGGCAATCAAATATAAAATTGAAATGTGTTGCTTCAGATCACAATGAAGGCTATTTGATTGTACCTCAAATTTGGAGCTTCATACCCTGCATCAGACAACAGACGAACCAACTTCATTACTTTAGACCTCAAGAATAACAAGAGGTTTGAAATTGAATATCACATATTTCCCACCATTTATGATGTAGCCTTAAGATGGACAATATCCCATATACATATCACAATTTTTAAGTATGCAAAAGTACATGGAAAACTATGGAAGGAAAGAAACACATAATGGCTATGAAATCAAAATATCAAAGATCTTTACTTACAATGGGAATATGTAATTATTCAAATATGATGAAATTGATGCTAAAACATTACTAAACATGGTGTTTCAATTTATATTGATCAAACACTGTCAAGAATTTGTACGGTGGACTTTTTCTTTTTCTCACCATGTTCATAAAATGCAGTTGTTTAAAAGATGCTTTTATTTTATTTTATTTAATAAATCAATTCAACTTTTTGGGAGTTGAATATATCCTAGGGTCAAGGATCTTGTCTCTCAACGAGTTTCTAGAAGTACAGCCAGTTGAACACTTTTGGGCACTCTTGGGACTCCGACTTTATAGTCTTACAGGTGACTACAGAAGTGATTGCACTATGCTCAAGAAAGACATTCCTCACTAGTCTTGATGAGTTTTAAGGAGTGGAACCATTCAGACTCTTTTGGACACACTTGCATCTCAAACTCAAACTCTTGCATGCGATGCCAGTCATGCTATTATGATTGTAATAACTAATAACTCTTCAACAATCATAGCAAGGGGGTTTGATTTGAACTTTTATGTTTTTCATGATGCAAAAATCCACTGGAAATTTAGCAATAAAAGAATTATATAGTGAGAAGAATATAGACAAAGATATTGCATTATACACAAGTAATTGTCACTGTGAGAAAAAAAATAATAGAATTAGAATTTTGGGGAAGCTTATGATTGTATAAGAATCATGACATTAATAATTACAGAATTCAACCATATTCAATAATTATTCCACATAGTTCAAACTTCAAATTGCAACCATTTCATATGGTTCTCCCCAATTAGATGTAAGACTTGTTCTAGTGTCATGGATGTTTCTTTTTTGAAACTTTTAATTACCCTCCTCCAGTTATAGATCTTACATGAATATAAAATTGGAAAAGAAAATCAAAATCCAAACAGCTATTCTTAGATCTGAAAGGTAGACAGATATTTTTAGTATAAGCTACAGAATACATGTATTTTTTTAAGGTATGAATGAGCAATTTAATGAATAAATTCTTGTCACCTAAAAGCCTTTGATATAGGAATTCTTATGTCACAATGTCCTACATTTCAAAGCCATTTTCCAAATACATTAAAAAACTAGTGTGAGTTGTTTACATAGGCCTTGCCTTGAGGATACATTATTTTCTGGCATGACAGACAGTAATTTTGGTTAGTATAGTCATTTATTTTCTTGCATCACAATCTTGCACACGTGAATTTGTCACCTTTATATCCCCCACTTATTATTAATCAAAGGATACTTCTTCCCTTCAAATAATTCCTAAGTCCACTCTCGTGTCAAGCTTTATCTCGTATATTTCTCTAATATTTTATTGCAAAATCATGTTGATGGTGTACTTATTATTAACTTTCTTGCATCACGATCCTATGCTGACCATTTTGTCACCATTATATGTTGCACTCATTGTCACATAAAAGACGATTTTCTTCCATTGAGCCTTAAGTCTACATTTAGATCTTAACTTTATTTGCCCAAAGCTTGAGGTCAACCTACTGTGTAGTACATCCCAAAGGACTTGGTCAACAAAAACCTTACATCAGCCTATAAGAACTATTTTCCTTAGCCTATTATCCAACTTGGTCAGCTAGGGGATCATTTAACTTGCAACCTTAAGAAGAGTATAGCTTTGTCCCTACGCTTAACAAGAATATAGTTTTGTTTTTTATCACTAGATTTATACTCGAGTTAAATTCTTAGTTGTCCACTGTCTACTAAGTTTGATTCATCCAAAGCAATGTTGTCAAAGATAAAATGCTTAAAAGAAAATGTATCACTTTTATATACAAAAGAAATATACAAATATATACTTAAATTTAAGTTATCATTGTAAAATACTTAAACTTACGTTATCTTTTCAACATTTGTATCATGCTTTTATCCAGTTTTACATGCCATGCTATTCTGCAGAATTAAAAGCTGATGGTATTTGGTGAGCTACTAGGTACTTCAGTTTTACAGAAACACATCTATGTGCAACAATGTGCATTATTTTTCGCTTATGCATAATTGATGATTAAAATTGCAAAGAAGGTTCTAACATTGTAGACCATTGCATTTTCTTATAAGACCTAAAGTGGTAAGTTCATGAGTTAGGTAAGCAACATTTTAAGGTCTACAAGCATTGTGCATATTAAACCACCTTATAACAACCTAACGTGGTAAATCCATGAGTAAAGTGATAAAAATATGAGTTAAATTGTAAATTTTTAATGTTCATTAGTATTGGGCATTTCGGACCACCCAAGTCCACTATGTATGAAATGATCCTTTTCGGGGCATGGCTTTATGCCCAAAAAAAAAAAAATTCTTTTAAATCCAAATCACACTATTAGGGGCATAACTTTGTGCTCAGGACTCTGGTTTGATCCATTCAAGAAGCATTGGAAATACTAGAGGGAAAACAACAATTTCAACGACAAAGTTGCCAACAACTTTGTGGAAAAAATGCTCTAGATTCCCTCAAAAACGTAAAACAAAATATTTACTAAAAATAGTAATTTTCTATTTTTATATTTTTGTAGCAAAATGCATCTCTAGCTACGTTGACACATCAGTAGAAGAAAAAACACAAAAGGACAAGTCATATGTATGTAATTTTCAATTAATATGCACTTTATAACTCATGGAACGTGAATCACCACATTTTCATATGGGTGACCTTCTAACTCATGGAATGTGAACCACCACATTTCCATGTAGGTGACCTTCCATATTCAATATGGTGGATTTCCAACACACCAAAAATATTGTATAAAGAGAAATGCACCCTTGACAGTAAAAATATGAGTAATGGATTCAATGTTATAGCCTCACATCTCTTCTCAAAGATCGATTGCATTGTACTCTATTTTTTGAGAAATAAATTATTACACTGTTTTGCTTATATGTTTTTGTGTTCTAGTTTGTTGTAGTCTGTTATTTCTAAATTGCACTCTTTCTTGATCTTCTCTAACTCAAAATTTTGAGTTTCGGATTAGTGGTGCCAGAGTGGTCTATCTTTTGAGTGTATGTCCATAAACACAAGATCAATATATCAAAATTTTAGGTATCAAACACGAGATCCCTCTAATTACCTCTCTTGTGGGAACTAGAATGGACAACATTGAGATAATCAATCCTTTCAAGGAGATGCTGAATGAAGCCCTCGTGAAACAAAGGAATGAGATGATGGATCAATTTGCTCAAATTCTTCAATAGCTTCCTGCTGCAAATTCTACAACCTCCTCTATACAACCTCTCACTGCCCTAGCACCATTCAATGCTCCCACACTTTTTAAGGTGCAAGTGAATTTTGATATTCCTATTTTTGAAGGAAAAATTAATGTTGATGCCCTATAAAATTGGTTGGATCAATTATCTTCATACTTCTCTATAAATAAATTCATCAATAGTGAGAAAATCACTTTTACACTTTTGAAAGCTTCATTACCTATTTGAAATTGGTGGGAAGCATATTGTAATAGGGCAGAGAAGAATGAAGATGAAAAAGTATTGTTTACATGAGATTATTTCCTGGAGACTGTTGAGGAATATTATCCTATGGGAGGATTATTTCCTGGAGACCAAAACATGCTATGGCAACAAATGCGTCAAGGTAAAGATGAATTTCTTTGAGATTATATGGATGCTTTCTATTCCATGGAAACAAAACTAGGCATTCAAGATATCGAGAAGCATGGAATCCTCAAGTACCATAGTGGGATGCAATGGTACATTTGAGAGGACATGGATCTCTTCGAATTCAAGATAGTGAGAGAGGTACACATTCTTGTCAAATTGAAGCAGAAGCACAAAAACAAAAATAGAAAATGAGCAAATAACAAAAACCAGAACACTAAGTACCAACCAAAGAAAGGCAAGAGTGACTCTCCAAAGAATCAAGACAAAGGGGGTCAACCCCAAAATCAGAATTGGAAGCAAAAAAAAACTCCCAAGGAAAGAACCCCCCAAAGGCCAAGACTAGTGTGACTATCACAGGAGGGAGCAACATTCAAGGGAGGACTGTCGAGCAATTTAGTCATTGTTTACTAAGTGGCAACCCTCTACATCCACTGCACCACTGCTTCTACATCCATAGGCCAAGTATGGAGGAAAGCAGATCATGAAAGTCAAACCAAATGTGACCATTGCCACCACACATGCTACACCAAAGGAGTCACAAGAAGAGGAACGCCTATTTCACTCACAAATGTGGGTCAAGGGTAAGCCATTACATTTCATTGTTGATAGTGGAAGTCAAAAAAATTGGATTCTGCCTAGATGGTGAAGGATTTGAATTTGCTTGTCATACCACACCCTCAACCATATAATGTTGGATGGTTACAACAGGAGAGACATTCGTGTCGCTTAACATTGTCTTCTCTTTTATGCCATCAATCCCTTCAAAGATGACTTTTTGTTGAATGTTGTGCCCTTGGATGTTTGTGATGTGATTTTGGGCCAACCATATATGTGGAAGAGGCATGGTGTTTATTGGTCTAGATCTTGAAGTGTCATCATCACTATCGAAGGTCAATGCTTCAGGATACCAAAGGTATCTTCTACTTATGTTTCCTTATCAATGCTAAACAATGCAGAAAGATGATAGCCAAAATAAGGAAATTCATTTTGTTGATGATCAAGCCACAAAGCAGGAGGACTATTGCTACATCAATCGTAAGCCCTACATAGTAGAAGCAAATGGACCAGATTGTAGTAGAATATGATGACTTGTTCAAGTCACCAACTAGGTTTCCACTTCATTGTGAGGTAAAGCATTCCATTGAATTAGGTCCCAATTCTCCTTTGCCTAATGCACTTGTTTATTGTAGATCAGTCCTCAAAAATGATGAAATCAGGAGGCAGACCCAAGAATTGATTCAAAAGGGGCACATTAGACCTAGTGCTTCATCATGTGATAGTCCACTTGTCTTGGATATATAGAAAGATGGAACATGGAGACTCTGTATCAACCACAAAGCTTTGTTTAAAATCATTGTGAAGAATCACTATCCACTCCCTCGGATAGATGACTTGTTGGACCAACTCCATGGTGCAAAGTTCTTTACCAAAATTGATCTCAAATCCGGCTATCATCAAATACCCATAAATCCCACTAATGTATGGAATACTGCATTCAAATCCAAGGAGGGTTTATTTGAGTGGTTGGTTATGTGTTTTGGCTTGACCAATACACCTGTCACATTCATGAGGATGAAGGGTGACATTCGCATCCCTACACCAGTCTACTTGGATGACATTCTCATCTATACTAAGACATGGGAGGAACATCTGCAACATGTTCAATAGGTACTTTAGACTCTTTGAAGACACAAGCTATATGCTAATTTGGAGAAGTTTCTATTTGGCATGATGAAGATTTAGTACCTTGGGTATAGTTTTGACAAAGTGGGAGTCCATGTTGATCTTGAGAAGACTCGGGTAATTAGAGATTGGCCTACCCCAAAGACTCTAACAGAGCTTCGCAGCTTTTTGGGTCTTGTCAATTTCTATCGAAGATTTGTATTGGGATTCTCACACATTTCTTGGCCACTACACCAAGTGACCAAAGAATGTGCCAAATGTTCTTTTGGGGAAATACACAATATCGAGCATTTGTAAGGTTGAATGACCAACTATGTTCAACTCCTACACTTTCTCTACCTGGTCTGCATCAACCTTTTGAGGTAATGATTGATGCATTAGAGTACGTATTGGGGTTTTCCTCACACAACATGGGCATCCACTTGCCTATTACAGTGAAACATTCAATGAAGCAATTTGAAAATACCCCACATATGACAAAGAGCTCTATGCCATTGTCCAAGCATGTAAATAGTGGAAGCACTACATATTGGGCAAGGAAACCATCATTAATACAAATCACAGACCTTGGGAGTTCATTCAGACACTGAGTAAGCTAAGGAATGAAAGACATCAAAAGTGAGCCACATATCTGCAGCAATTCCATCTAATCATCAAGCACAAGAAAGAGAGTTTTGATTCAACAGCAAACTCTCTGATCCGACCTCCAATCATAGCACTCACCACCATTCTTGATTCCTATGGGCATGATACTTCCAATTGGTCCACCTTGTATGAAGTAGATTCTAATTTTGTGGATACATACCAGGATCTTTGTATGGGTAAGCATGTTTTTTATTTTTATTTGCAAGATAACCTCCTTTGTCACATGGAACATGTTTGTGTACTAGCAAGTGAATGTTTAAATATGATTTAGGAAGTGCATTTCAGCAAACTAGTAGGTTACTTTGGGGTGGAAAAAACATTTTTTCCACCCCAAAGTAACCTATTAGTTTGCTGAAATGACTTAGGAAGTGCATTTCAGCTGAGAAGATTGCTAAGCTTTATTTTAGCCATGTGTGGCTCAACTTTGTCTTGACAAAGTCCATTGTATCTAGAAAGGATAGCAAAATTCTCACCTTTTTCTAGTCCACCATATGGAGCATGATGGACACCAAGTTGACCATGTCTATTACATTCCATCCTCAGACTAATGACCAGACAAAAGTTGTGAATTGATTGATTGTACATCTTCGAATGTACAATTCCAAGCATCCATGCACATGAGATGAGATCCTATCCTACATTCAACATGGGTATAATCGACCTTTGCATAGCTCTACCAAATATAGCCTGTTTCATGTCTATTTCGAATTCCAACCCTTGGCACCCACTGATGTAGCTCTCCCTATGCAACCCATGCAATACTCACCTCATGGAAAAATATGATTCAAAAAAGGCAACACAATTTGTGGAGCAGCTTCACCATATCCAACAACAAGTCCATGACCTCTTGAAAAAGACAAATAAAAAACACAAGTAATGCCATGACCAACATCGGGTCCTACATCAATTCAAGGTTGGAGATAAGGTATGGTTACATCTTCAGAAAGAGAGACTTGTAGGACCCTGTGGAAAGATCAAACCTCTTCGTTTCACCAAGAAGGTGGGATAAATTGCCTTTGAATTAAATCTTACATCTTATCTTTGTTTGCATCCAATCTTCAATGTTGAAATTTTCAGGCCCTATTATCCATCTCTATTGGACACTTCAATAGTACCAAAACAGTTGGACATTGAAGAAATCAATCCAGACAATTTAGCATCAGTGGAGGAGGATCATATTGTTGACACATGGACTAAGACCACTAGAAGGCAATCTATTCAGATGTACAAAGTGGTCAAGGCAGGACAACTTGGTCACCAAGGGGAATGGCTCACAAAAAATCAGATAAAGAAACAATTTCTAAACTTGATGTCAAAGATTGATGCAATGGGAAACATTGCTTTTCAATGGGAGATGAATTATCCAAGCATGTAACCTTTTTGGAAAATGGCTTTATGACTGAAAAAATATATATATCCTAACTACATTATTAGGGGCATATCTTTGTGTTGGGACTTCATTTTGATCCATTCAAGAAGTGTTGGAAAGATGAGAGGGAGAACAACAATTTCAATATTGTGGGAAAAAAAATGTTCCAAGGGCCCTCAAAATGCAAAATAAAAAATATTAAATATAGTAATTTTCTATTTTTAGATTTCCGTAACCAAATTGCATCTTTCACTATGTTGACACATCAATAAAAATAAAATACAAAAAGATAAAGTCTATGTAATTTTCAATTAATATGCATCTTATAATTCATGGAAGGAACATCATTGCATTTTCATATAGATGAATATATATGTAATTTTTAATTAACATGCACTTTGCACTTTGTAGCTCATGAAAGATAAATCACCCATTTTCATATGGATGACCTTTTAACTTAAGGTTAACCTCCACATGGGTGACCTTCCATATTCACCACAACAGGGGATTTCCAATACTACCAAAAACAAAAATTGTATTAACAAAACCCACCTCTGACTGTAGAAATATGAGTAATGGATAGAATCTTATAGTCTCCCATATCTGTTAACCTTAAAATGTCACATTTAAAATCAGCCCAAGACAATCACATACTAGACTCTCAAAAGGTAAAGCACAGTACATACCAAAGACGTCGGAGATGAGAATGACGGCGGCCTTGGACTCAGGAGAGCCCGTGACGTAGACCTTTAAATCATGGAACATATGCACCCCTCCAACGCCCACAAGAGGCTGGTTTGTTGAAGAAGCACACTCGTAACACTGAGCTCCTGCCATTTCCTATCTCATCTGTTTTTGATGCCACTAACAGATCATTATGACCATTTATATATACACCTGTCATCACATACTAATGTGAAGGAAGTATAACTAAAATAGTATGGGCATCAACTTCAAGTAGGCTCAGGTATCAACCAATCCACTTAAAGTAGGCCGGCCACCTCCTGAGCGTTGAATTACTGTTTTTTAATGTTATGTGCACCTGTGGGATGTTTTTTTTGTCCATATACTAAGGAATCTGTAACTCATAACAATCTTGTTTCTTGATATTATTATAACCTCAGTCAACGAATATAAAACCTAAACAAGTAGAAGGACTTATACCCATACTAAAAAGTCTCATTCTTCCAAGACATTGTAGAAACTCCCATCCTTGCCACTCCACCCAAGGGCCTAATTTTTTTCTGTTTTCCCATTAAAGTTGATGTTTGCTTAAAAATAGCATGACTTGACCACCATTCTTGCAGCAAACTTCGTGGAACGCTTAAATGACCGGCTAGTCTATGTCAAATTTTCAGAAGATTTTGACATCTATGTATAAGACGTGGTAACGGAAAGATTGCCCTACTTCTTTTGCTACTCGTGTTCATGGGGCGAATGATAAATAATGTTTGCCAATACAATTGTTAAATACAAGTGACGACTAGCTGGTTTCCAACATAAATAAATAAATAACTAAACTGGTGTTACGTTTTTGGGTAGTAGACCATCGGAGTATGTTTACCCGCGCAGTGATTATAACGATAACTTTCTAATAATACTGGTGTTACATTTTTTCAACTTTTTAGGGCTAATTGTTTTCCGTTGTTACAGTTTTTGAAACTTCCCTTGAGTAAACAGTATCTTGCATATAAATCTTATCATTTTATAAATATTAAAAATTATTTTAATTTTTATTTTTTTAATAATTTTTAATTCATCACAGTTACTTATTTTCTTAAGAATAAAGATGACATAACTAAAAAAACATCTGTTCACAAAAGCCCAGAATTGAAGGATTCCTCTACTTTTCTGAAAATAGTTTTAGTAATGTCCTTCAACGAGGAAGGGTTGTACATACAGTTTTTATTGTGTTCCAATAAACTGCAATAATACCAGTCTAATTTGTATTCATGGTCTCATATTTCCATGTACTTGTCTAACATCTTCCAAAGTCTTTACAAATATCGTTATAGCATTATGAAAAACTACAATAATATTACGGTTACGGTTCAGTACACTGTGTTTGAATTTACGGCCTTAGGTCTTTGTGTTTATATTTGTGGTCTATATGTTTGAATTTGTGTACTTGTTTCAAAATATTATTGGTCTATATTATTATATAATTTTTAACTGAATATGAAACAAATACCTAATGCCATGACATTTTAATAAATTCTGTGGTTGTTTTTCAACATATCATATTATCATTCTATCTTGAAAATTGAATTTGTGTTTACAACGGCTAAATGACTAGTGGATTGGTAATTGTTTGCCTACCCAGGTACTTATCAAAAAGAGATCTAGGTTCAAATTTTGAGGGCATGTTTGTTGTAAAGGTAGTAGTTTGATATGAGTACAACTATAGTACACTATAACCAACTCCCTTATGTATCTAAAAAAAATATTAAATTTTTACGAACTTATATATTTTTTAAAATAAGTTACAAGTGATTATTTAATATATATATATATAAGCTACAAGTGACTTATATCATGTTAGTCTCATGAAACATTTTATTTTTTATAAAGTTAATTAAATAATTTTCTTTTTATTTTATTTTTTTATTTTTTATTTATCTATATATCTAAATTTTCTTCTATTAAATATGTGATATTATAGTTTGCAAATAGCAAACCCTAGGATTTATAGAGTAAGGTGGGAGGATTTCGTGTTGGTTAGAGTGGAGTAAGATTCGATATGTTTTACAACATTGAGATCTTCATATATGGCAAAAGAGCAATGAGTTCTTTCGAAGTGTATCAATGCTTCAAACCCTTACTATGAATGCGACAAATATTGTTTCTAAAAAATTGCCAAAGCAAAGGAGTATTGGAAGAAAGAAGAGACAAGAAAAAGTGTGATCTAGGAGGGAATGCAAGCTAGGAGGGAGCGAGTGCAAGATGAGAGAAAGTGCAAGCTAAGAGCGAGCCCCAACCCCACTAGATAGTATGGAAGAAAAGTCATATTTGAAAGTCCTAATGGGAAGTGAGGATGCCCAAGTTGAAGATAAGTGGAAGAGCAAATATATGGCAAGTTCAATCCAAGTAGCAGATGTTGCACCAAAAGTGACCATCAAGGATAAGATGATTGAGTATGATATAATGGTTTTGAAAACCAGGGAATTAATATGTAAGTTCCATAGATCTTAGCCCGGGTTTTTGGATATTTAAGATTGGATTAAGATTGGATCAAGTGGAAGTGGAAGATTGAATTCAAATTACTCTGAGTTTTCTTCCTAAAGGTTTTTTCCTTGTCATCTTTTCTAATTCAAAAATAAGAGATAAAATATTGAGTGGTGGTCCATGGTTTAGAGGGAGAGATACCCTTTATTTAAGACCATGGAATGAAAATTTTTCTATTGAGACAAAAACTATTAAGAAGCTTTTGGTTTGGGTTAGGCTTTTTGGACTTCTATATCAACTTATCAATAAGGATGTTTTGAAGAATATTGGAAATACCCTAGGAAAATTCATCAAGGAAAGACTAATGACAAAGTAGCGAAAGCATGCTATATACCATAATATGTGTTGTTATGGATATTTCAAAACTTTTGCCACAATCCTGAATCGGGAAAATGGAATCAACAAGTGGATTATGAAAACATCCACATTGCATTCTCGTAATTTTTATGAGATTGACCACTTGGCAAGAGTTTGTAAAGTGAAAATTGTGAAGAAAGAGAGAAAATTGTGGTCATAAGATAAAATTCAAGGTGAAGCAAGGAATTCATGCATTAATAGAAGGTAGAACAGATCAAGGATATTCCACTCATAAAGAAGGGGCAAATAAAGCCTATTTACAACATCTTATGGAAAAGGCCACCATAACTCACTTGGATCAATAGTTAGAAGAAACAAAGAAGGATATAAGGGTTGAGAAAGTACAATATGTAAATTCAAAGTTCATAAGGAATTAAAGGTGCAAAGGTAAACACGGAGAAAAATCCTAACACAAAGACGACGGAAGAGGCCAACATCTTTCCAGGTAAATCATCTTTATTTTCCTCAAGTAGTATAAAATCCTCTCTTGGTAATAAAAGTGAAAGTAGTATAGAGGTTATCCCTTGCACTTGAGGATAAGAGTAGCATAATAAAGAAATTATGATGAAGTCTATAAAAATTTAGGGTTTTTAGGGTAGAATAAGAAGGTAATTGCTTTGGAAGAGCATCCTTGCACTTTAGGGTTTCTAGGGAAATATAAAGAAGAATGTGCTTTTGAGATTATTCCTTGCTCTACAAATCCTACACAACAAGACAAACCTATAGATGATAAGTCTTACTTTGAGCAATGTGAGAAGATTGAAGAGATGGATGAAGATGAAAGTATTGGTGGAAATAAAATAAGAAAGTAAGAACCAAGAAGCAAAAACAAAGAGAAAGAAACCTAGAGGGATATTGATATGGGAAAATAAAAGTAAATATCACAATTGTTACTATTGTTCATATGCGTCAACTATTGTTGGAGGCAATCAAGTGCAACAACGAGTGCGAGTACGAACCAGGAGGGAGTGCAGCAACAAGTGTGAGTTGGGAGGGAGTGCAACCAGAAGCAAATGCAAGTATGATTCGAGAGTGAGCATAGCTATAAGCGAGTGAGAGCTTGGGAGTGAGGAGGAAGTGTGATCCAGTTGAAGAAAATTTAGTCTAAACCAGGAGGAAATGTGATCTAAGAGGAAGTGCAAGCCAATATTTAGTCATGGCGAAAGAGCAACGGGTTCAGTTCATTTAGAGTGCATCAATGCTTCAAATCCTTACCACAAATGTGTGGAATATTATTTCTAAAAAATTGTTGAAGTGAAGGAACATCAGGAGAAAGAAGAGACAAGGGTTGTTGCAATCCAAGAGAGAGTGCAAGCCGGGAGCGAGTACCGGTAGGAGAGAGTGCAAGCTGGGAGCGAGTGCAAGTTGAGAGGGAAGGTGAACCAAGAGGGAGTGCAAGCCAAGAGCAAGCCCCATTAGCTAGTATGGAAGGAAAGCCACATTTGAAAGCCCTAATGGGAAGTTAGAATGCCCTAGTTGGAAGTATGGAGGCCCAAGTTGGAGATAAGCAAAATAGTGAATGCATGGCAAGTTCGATCTAGGAAGCAATGTTACACCATAAGTGAATTTAAAATATGAAATGATTGAGCATGATATAATGGTTCTTAAAAGTAGATGGTTAACATGTAAGTTCCATATATCATGGTCAAGGTTTTTGAAGATTCAAAATTGGATCAAGTGGAAATGGGGATTAAATTCAAATTACTTCGTGACTTTTCTTTCTAAAGGTTTTTTTCTCATCATCTTTTCCAATTCAAAAATTAGGGATAAATTAATGGTTGGTGGCCCATGGTTTAGGGGAAGAGATGCACTAGAAGTGGGGATTAAATTCAAATTGCTTCGTGACTTTTCTTGCTATGGGTTTTTTCTCATCATCTTTTCCAATTCAAAATTAGAGATAAATAATGGTTGGTGGCCCATGGTGTAGGGGAAGAGATGCATTGGAAGTTAGGATTAAATTCAAATTACTTCATGAATTTTTTTTCTAAAGGTCTTTTCTCATCATCTTTTCTAGTTCAAAAATTAGGGATAAAATACTGGTTGGTGGCCCATGGTTTAGGGGAAGAGATGCACTTTATGTGAGACCATGGAATGAAATTTTTTGTTGAGACAAAAGCTATTAAGAAGCTTCCAGTGGTTTAGGATTTTTGGACATCCATATTAGCTTATAAATAAGGATATTCCGAAGAATATTGAAAATACCTCAGGGAAATTCATCAAGGAAGCACTAAATACTAAGGAGAGCAAGCATGTTATATATACTCAAATATGTGCTGCTATGGATATTTTAAAATCTTTGCCACAACTCATTAAGATAAAATCTGAATCAAGAGAACGGTATCAACAAGTAGATTATGAAAATATCACATTTTGTTGTCACAATTGTTATGATATTTGACACATGGCAAGATTTTGCAAAGTGAAAACTATGAAAAAAGAGAAAAAATTCTAGCCATGAGATAAACTTCAAGACAAAGCAAGGAAATCATACAAAAATAGAAGAAGCTAGATTTAATCAAGGATATTCCACTCTGAAAGAAGCAAAGAAAGCCACTCCGAAAGAAGAGGTAAAGAAAGCCTATCTACAATATCATTTGGCAAGTTTAGAAGGAATTAAAGGTGCAAAAGAAGATGTGGAAAAAAATCCTAAAACAAAGATAGCAAAAGAGGTCAAGTTTTTTCTAGGTAAATCATCTTCATTTTCCTCAAGTAGTATAGAATCCTCTCCAAGTAATAAGAGTGAAAGGGATGAAGATGTTATCCCTTGCACTTCAAGGTTTCAAGAGCAACATAATAAAGAAATAAGAATGGAGGAAACCCATAAAAATTTAGTTTTTTTAGAGCATAATAAGAAGGTAATTACTACAGAAGAGTATCCTTGCACTTTAGGGTTTCTAGGGCAACATAAAGAAGAATGTGCTTTTGAATTTATTCCTTTCACTTCAGATCCTTTAGAACAAGAAAACTTAAAGATGATAAGTCATACTATGAGCAATGTGAGAAGATTGAAGAGTTAGATGAAGATGAAAGTATTGCTGGGAATGAAAAAAAAGAAGGAAGACCCAAGAAGCAAAAACAAAGAGAAAAAAAACCCATAAGAATATTGATATGGAAAACAAAAGCAAATATCACAAGTGCTAACAAGAAGTGGGGCTAAACCCACAAATAAAATAAAAAAATAACAATGAATATAATATCTTGGAATATTAGGGGAATGGATAAGAACCCTAAACAAAGGTATTAAGAAATTGTGAGGTCATTATAGACAAGATATTTATAGATATAGAAGTTAGGAAGCAAATATTTTAGCCATTAGCGGTGTTGAATTTCATCTTGGCAAAATTTAAATTTCAGAAGGCATATGATATAAAATGAGTTGATTGTGGAAACTTAGCAATTTGAGGAAGATGAAGATTGATAGAAAGGCAAATGAAGAATATATTTGATCAAAAGGCAAAGTTGGATATGCTTTAATTAACTTGTTACGAATGTAATGAGAGCAATGTAATATTTTGGAGTGGCCCCTAACAGAAGCCCACACATAGCTTATTAAAATATATATATATATATATATATATATATATATATATATATATATATATATATATATATATATATATATGTAATTGTTAACAATAAGTGGGGTCGAACCCACAAATAAAAACAAAAAGTAATAATGAAAATAATATCTTGGAATACTAGAGGCATGAATAAGAACCCTAAAAAATAGTAAGAAACTCTCCTATTGTTAAAGACAATATTTTTATTTATAGATATGAAAAATGGGCAACAAATATTTTAGCCATTCATGATGTTGAATTTTATCTTAACAAAATTTCAACATCGGAATATTAAAAACCTCTTTTTTACCATTATAAAAAAAATCAATTTTGGAAGGCATCTGTATGAAATGATAAAAATAAGTTGATTGTGGAAACTTAGCGATGAAGATGACAAATCTCTTTGATAAAGAAAGGAAGATAAAGAATAATTTTGATAGAAAACCAGGTTGATATGATTTAATTAATTTGATAGAAATATAATGAGAGCAATTTAATGTTTTGTTTTTGTAATGGGAATGGCCCCAATAGAAGCCACGCATAACTTATTCTATATATATATATATATATATATATATGAGATATTATATTTTTTTTTGGTAAGTTGGAATTATATTACAAGCGGGTTTTGAAAGGATCCCAAAAACCTTCTTACAATAGGTCAAAAGACCAAACCGAGGGTTAAAACCCAAATGACACATCCCACCTAGTGGGAGACTTATTACAAGGATGAAGATAAAATCCCATCTAGCGGGAAACATCCGAAGACCACCACAAAGGAAATCCCGCCCAACGGGAAAAACCGACAGTCAAAAAGGGAAAATCCCGCCCAGCGGGGACCCTAGCAAATTTAAAAACCTTCCCAGCAGGGAAAACAACAGAAAAAATTACAATCCCGCCTCATGGGGAAAAAACCGCACAATCTGGAAATCCTGCCACGTGGGGAAAACAAGCATGTTTAGGAATCCCGCCAAGCAGGAAAGGCACACAAACCCTAAACCAACATGTTTGAGAAATCCCGCCTAGCAGGAAAACCAACAAAATTGGAAGATCTCGCCTGCGGGAAAACCACCAAACCAACCCTAAACCGGGTGTGAAGGGTCCCGCCCAATGGGGAAAAAAACTAGCAGCAAGGAAAGGTCTTGCCCCGCGGGAAACCCAACAGCAATAGGAAATCCTGCCTTGCAGGAAAAAAATAGCAGCATGCCCAGAATCCCTCTTTCAGAGAAACCAACAAGAGAAGGCGAACCTGCCCAGCAAGAAAAACCAGTAGTACGCCCAAGACCTGCAGACAAACCCACGACCCCCCATCGGGGAAAACCAACATGCCCTGAACCTACAAAAAATCTCGTGAACTCGTGGATCCCGCCCAGCGGGAAAACCAACAGCATGCCCAGAAGAACACAACCCCTACCTAACAGGAACCCCGATCTGGGATGCAAGCTGCAGAGGAGAGACAGGGAAGCTGTCCCGTGAGTGTCCATGACTGAGAAGGATTTTGATGGGTAGAAAAAATAGCGAAAGCCATTGCATTGTAAGATCTTGAGCCCCCATCCCAAGATCAAACCCTGCAAGGAAACAAGCCATTAAAACCACCATCAAGAAAACTTCTAGCCCCACCATTGTCTGTCAGGGAATGGATCCAAGGAGAGATGTAGTTGCATGCATGGGCACCCCCCCAGAACCCAAACAACAGACTACAGAAAGATCCCTGAGATCCATCCACAAGAACAAACAAACCCCGGATCTACAAGGAGATCCCAAAGACAAGGGTTTCATGGGGCGACTGGGAAAACCATCTACGGGAAAAGGCGCCCCCCGAAGCCAAAAGAACGCAGATGAAGATCCCGAGCAGCAACCAGAAAACCAGAGCCAACCCTCTTCCAACATCCCCGAAAGCACGCTGGAAACCCGTCGAACCAGGAAACTCAGGGCAAGAAACCACCAAACCCTCCTTGCAGACCAACAACCCCATCAAGAGGGAAACCTGAGAAAACAGGGGAACCTAGAAACTAGGCCTGAGAGCAGACCCGGGAGGGGGGCAGGGAAATGGAGAAGTGGGACTGGTCAGTCCTAGGGAACCTGGTGCTGGAGCCATCCCTCGCTTGCCCCCCACCTGTCTCCTCCTCTCCTATATGAGATAGTATATTCATTAAGAAAGAGAATCCTTTTTAGCCAATAATATTCTAAAATTTAAATTTTGTCAAAAAAATATGTTAACATGAAATTGATTAAATCTTTTGTCATTTTATTTCCTTACCTATAGATATGTGCATTTCAAGGTACTACCTCTAAGAATAATTAAAGGATATTCATCAAATGCCAAGAGATTAATAGGTTAATTTTATTGACTTTTAGGATGGAAATCCAAGTTGGAATTTTGACAAGTGAGACATACATAAGTTGTTATAATACCATTACGTGGTCCATTACGTGGTCATAATGTAGTAAGGGTAAGACTTGTTTCAATTCCATATAACCAATAAAAAATAATAATTAAAAAATATTCAAAATAATATTATTATTAATTCATTTTTTTCTTTCTTTTTCTAAAAATATAACCAGTTAATGTGATGATGCAAGTTTAGTGGCATATTCCATGATTGGGATTTCGTTCCACATTAATACCTATCTATTTATCTAAACATTACAGCTAGTATGATAATCCACAAAATATATCTTCATTCTTTTTTTCATAGTTATCTTATTCCTATAAGAAGCATCCTACACTCTTCTTATAATTAATGAATCCCCACTTTTTCTTTCATCATTAATAATAATTGATGATTACTCTCAATTGGAATATATCTTCATGTTTATGGTGATTTGAAAGGAAATCCAAAAAGGGTGGTATTTTTCAAAAGAATGAAAGACAATGTTTACCTCACTTAATCAAAATTATATGGAAATTTCAACGAACAACTATGCCAAGGCTAGAGACTAAGGGATAAATGTTAAGTGGAGATTATTCACAGATCAAGAAAAGAGTTTGGCAAAAATGTTACTTCAAAAATATATTTATTTTTTTGATGTAATAAAATTATTTAAGTATAACTATAAGATTTCAAGTAATTAAGGCAATTTTTTTTTAAAATATATTTCATCTTTCAAGAGCCATATCTTTACATACAGTTGTCTAATTTAGACAATTTTTACACCATTTTGTGTAAAATATGAAGAGTTTTGAAATGAGTGGTCATACAAAAGAATCCAACTAGCATTGATGGAGATATGCCTATGTGAAGACAACCGTCCAAAACAAGGGTAGTGTTTGGATTATTTAAACAAAAAAATGTCTCATCTTTCAGGAGTCATATCTTTGCAAAGGGTTGTCCAATTCAATTGATTCTTAGACCAATTTGTGTGAAATTTGAAGAGCTTTAAAATTAGTGGTCATATGAAGAAATATGAGACGTATTAAGGGATATATGATCCTATGAAATCAGCCATATGAAACAAGGGCAATGACAATTTTTCAAGTCACGAGAAAAATGAAATTGTAGATATTTGTTAGCTAGGGTTCAGAGGAAGGGAGGAGCAATGAGGAGCTAAGGCATCAGTGAGGCAGGGCATTCCATTTTGGCATAGAATATTTTTAGCTAAGTTTAATTTATCCCTTCATTTTATTTGAAGTTTTGAATGAAGATTATTATAGGTTAATTTTCAAATAATGTAATCATTATAGGATATAATAAATAAAGTTTAGTATGTTCAGTTATAGTGTCCTTCCCATTGATTGATTTATAGTTAAATCCTTAGAATCATCCCTAGTAGTAGAGGTTAAGGAGGAACTCATGTTGGAAGTATTAAGTAGATTGAGTTGTCATTGATGTCAAAGGAACAAGGAATTTCGGACAAAATTATTTTTCAAGGGTAATGTGTTTATAAGAATGGATTTAACAAGCAACAAGGCATGGACAAGTACTAAAGCCAGAAATATTCTTCTAAGGTTGGACAGATAAAGGATATATCTCAAGCAAGAAAAAATGTTGTGAAAAAAAGGTTTATAATAATTATTTTTAAATATTATAAGAAGGAAAAAGAGGTTTAAGAGTTTGATTAGGAGAGAGGTATTATAATATTTATTTTAAATATTATGAGAAGGCCAAGTTTTAATGGTAAGACAAGGTTTAAATATCAAAACCATGGTTTAAAAGAAAAGGTAAGTTTATATTTGAAAAAGAAAAAGGTTTAAAAATAATATATTGAAATATTATAATATAAAAAGTTTAAAAAGGTTGAAGGCGCCAAACACTTAGAGGGAATATCAAAGGTGCATATTAATAAATTGTTGATGTGCCCTCTTAAACTCCAATGTGCATATTAATAAAGCTTGATCTAAGACATAAAGGACTTTTGAAAAAGGATAATAGTGTACGCATTTTCGAATATCTATCGAGAATTGATACAAACAAAGAAATCAATCTTCACAAAAATACTGCAGACAAGGCTTTTGGCTTATGTTGATTACAAGTGCAATGTGATATATTGTCCATGCATCGAGAACAAAAGGATGGAAGCCAGATGAATTATTAGCATCGTGATTTGAGCAACAACGAGCAACGTGATTCAAATTTGAAGATTTAAGCACACGACTTGAGACAGAAGGAGACAAAAATAAGATGCATGAATGCTTATGAATTGTGTGTTTGTGTCTTGCGATTCACTATAAAAGTATAAGTTAAAGATATCATTGCGGATAAAATATATAACGACAAAGAAGAAGACGAATTGAATTTGTTAAGATATCCAATGGCAGAAGATTGTGTAGCATCTGTAGATCAAGATTTCACCTTTGGAGTTTGTAGTAAAGAAGAGATGGCGCTATGAAAAAGTGCATGAGCAACATTTGTGATCTGAAGCTCTCGGCAAGCAAAGTTGAAACCACCCTGTCAAATCAGCAAGTCATATCGTTATTGAATGTGTGACACGAATCTCGGAGGACCGTATGCTAGAGTTTGGAGCTATCTAATTAAACATTTTTGTGGGTTATGGTATAACGCTTGACGATTAAAGCAAATAAGATTGTGGTTGATTTGGTTATATGACAAAAGATATTGCAGTCCACAAATTTTGAAAATCCAGAAGGAGACACATGTAGGAGAAGGTAGATTAAACGTACAATAGTCATTGACAAATAGAAATTTTTTTTTATTTGTGGAAAACATCCCAAAAGGGATGCCACTTTCGAGTAAGACCCAAGGAGGCAGGGGTATCCATTCCGCCAAAAACGCCCAGGACTCGGACCTGGCCTACCACCTTTGACACACTCAAGGAGCAAACAAACACACAAACCCAATTTAAAAATAAGTAAATAACAACAAAAATAATAAAATAAAATAAAAAACATGCTCCTTGAGTGTGTCAAAAACAAAAGCACAACCAAACACGCACAATAAGATAAAAGAAACCACAACACAAACCACATAGAAAAACACAAGAAACACATAACAAAACACAAACAAGACAAAAACAACAAAACACTACAAAGACATAACCCAAAAAAAACAAGAAAAATAAACACAACCAAAACCTAAAAAATTAAAAAATAAAACAAAAATAAAAATAAAAAACAACCAACAACAGACAATAAACAAAAACAAAAAATATAGAAAACACTCACCCATAAAAACACGAAATAACACAAACAAAGAGAAACCCAAGAACAAGAACGAAAAAAACACAAGAACAATAACAAAAAACATAAAAAACAAAACAAAACAACAAAAACACAAGAACAACAAAAAACAACACAAAGAACACAAAAACAAAACAAAATAAAAAAACCCACCCACCTTAAAAAACTAAACAAAAAAAACAAAAAGGAAAAAAGAAATAAAAAATGAACAAAACAAAGACCTATCTAGACCAGAAGACTATTAAGGCAAGAATCAACAGAGGAAACAAAATAAAGAATAGAATGAGCTAGGGAACTAAAAAAAACTGAATGAACCAAAGAGAAGACAAAAAAAAAAACAAGAAGAAACTAGGTACCTTCAGAACTGGAGCCATCCAAAGAAATGATAGAAAGAAGAGCTTCCCTAATTTGAGAAGCCCACCATATAGGAGGGTGGCCATAACAAGTAAGATCACCTTTGTCCAAAGCCCAATTAGCTAAAGCATCAACACTCTTGTTTTGATCTCTCACCACATGATTGTAATCAACTTTCAAAAATCCCATCTGGATTAACTGAATCTTCTCAATAATTCTTTTTATTCTCCAATCCACCTTATGATTCTTAGAAGGATTCTTCAAGAGATTAATCATAAGTTGAGAGTCGGACTCAACTAACACCTTTTCCCATCCAACCTTAGTAGCCTCCTGAAGACCTCTCGAGGATACCATACCCCTCAGCAAGGTTATTGGAAAGAATACCCAAATTCTCAACAAAAGTAAAAACCAGGGAGCCATCCGAAAGTCTACCAATTCCTCCCACATCGGCTTTTCCAGGGTTCCCTCTAGAGGCTCCATCAGTATTGACTTTTCCAAAATCCTTAGGAGGAGGTTGCCAATTTCTATTCCTATCCAACTTACTAATACTCACATTCCCTTTAAGATGGTTGCCCTTAGAAGGTTTAATATTCAATCTTTGCATCACTTGATCCCATATTTGGTGGGAGTTTTGGGGGTGATTAAGGAGATGATGGACTGATTCAACTAAGTTGGCTATGGTCTTTTGCCAAATATAGTGAATATCCTTCCTATCTTGATTAAAAATTTGGTTGTTCCTTTCATTCCAAATATTCCAAAGAAGAATGGTAGAACCCATCCAAACTAACTGCCTAATAAAATGATCAACACCCTCTTGATTAGGCCAATCCCTCCAAAGTTGTTCAAAAGTAAAAAAATTGGACCACTGTAAGCCAAGTAAAGTGGCCATTCTCCTCCACAGCTCGGAGGCTAAAGTACACTCAATAAAAATATGGTTGATATTTTCTACATTCTCTTCACACATTTCACATCTAAAAGGGCCATGAAAACCACGCTTCATAAGTTGCTCACCAGTAAGCACCCTACGATGCAATAAAAGCCAATTAAAGAACCTCACCTTAGGCCGGAGCTTTTGAGCCCACAATTGAGAAAATATGTCGAAGAATGGTTGGGATTATTATGGCATAAGGTCAAATAACCTTGAGCAACCGAATACTCACCCTTAGTAGTGTTGTTCCATCCAAAACAATCTTTTTCATGGGACCAAGAGAGGGATCTCATATGAAGGATGCCTTGGATATCTTGTCTTTGCCTTTCTGGGATTTGAATAGGCCAGTCCTCAATAGGGATCCAATATCTACCAACCTTTGAATTACCAGTATGGTACCGACAATAATTAGCCACCTTTATCCAATTAGCTCGGTGAAGCTCCTCCATCCAAGGCCTCCAATCGGGAAATTGAGTTATCAAAGGCTTGTGACCATCCCAAGAATCTGTCCAAAAATTTGCATGTTGACCATTATGAATGATCCAAAATAATTTTTTCTTTATCAAATCCTCACCAGTCTTAAGAACTGCTAAAATGGGAGAACCTTTGGTAGGAAGTTGATAGCGAACAAGGTCTTCAGGACTTTTTTTCTCGACATATTTAGCACGGAGATTATTGGCCCAAAGAGCATTGGGGTTATGCAACATCCTCCAATATAATTTAGCAGCTAAAGCTTTGTTGTTATTAATTGAAGACCGTAAACCTAACCCCCCTTCACTCTTAGGAAGACATAAAGTATCCCATTTCACCAAGGCCCATTTTCTTTTCTCCTTAGTACCACTCCAAAGGAAACGATGACTGATTTGATCCAATTCTCGAAGAACAACCTTTGGAATATTCAAAACGGAAGAAACATAAATAGGAATAGCTTGAAGGACTGATTTTACCAAGGTGATTCTACCCCCATAAGAAAGCCACTTGTTGGTCCACTTTCCAATTTTCTTCTTGACTTTGTCCAACAACCAATTCCAATCTTTATTTTTTTGCCTTTGAATATTTATGGGAATACCTAAATAAGTGATTGGAAGAGAGGTCTTCTTATATCTTAGCTTATCCAAGACCATGGATTCTTGTCTAGCAGAGCAGTGAAAGAAAATAACTTTAGATTTGTCTTCATTGATCAACTGCCCGATAGCCTTAGAAAAATAGCTAATGATTTGCTTAATATTAGAAGCTTCCTTAACCGTAGCTTTACCTAAAATAGTAGAGTCATCCACAAATTGAAGATGAGAGATAGGTCTAGCTCCATGAGCAATGGTAACTCCCTCAAGGGTTTTGTTTTCCCTCTTTTTGGTTATAGTCCTACCCAAGCATTCAACAAGAATGATGAATAAATAAGGGGATAGCGGGTCACCTTGCCTAATACCTCTAGAAGTTGGGAAAGACAGAGAAGGCCTGCCATTGATAAGAACTAAGTAGGAAACTGAAGAGATACATCCCATAATCCAATCCATCCAATCCTTAGAGAAACCAAATTGCCTCAAAACTTTGATAAGGAAGTGCCAATCCACTCTGTCATAAGCTTTGGATAAGTCTAACCGAATGAACATGGAAGGAGAATTTTGCATATCCATGGAATGGATGGCTTCTTGAGCAAGAACTATCTCATCTACTATTTGACGTCCTTCCACATAACCCCCTTGCTCTGGGAAAATAATCTTATGCAAAAGAGGCTTCAACCTTTCTACCATGATTTTAGTAATGATTTTGAGAAGAACATTACATAAAGCAATAGGTCTAAAAGTCTGAGATATGATCAACCTCTTGAGCTTTTGGAACAAGAGTAATATAAGTTTTATTGATAACCTTCAAAATTTCTTTGGCTTTCCTGGCTTCTTCCACCACCTCTAATAAATCAACATGAAGGATATCCCAGAACTCTTGGTAGAACTCAATAGGAAAACCATCAGGACCTGGGGTTTTCCCTTTTGCATTTTAAAAACTACTTGTTGAAGCTCATTGATAGTAACAGGAGCAATCAAAATAGAGTTCTCCTCGAAGTGATAAGAGAAGGGATTGCTTGAAGAACATTATATTGTGAAGTTGAGTCAAGGGGAGTAGCAGCAAAAATATTGGAAAAGTAATCAACAACAATAGAGTTCATGCCATCCCAAGTATAAACAACATCTCCAGAATCTGATTTTAAGGAAGAAATAAAGTTGTGAGATCTTCGAGCTAGAAGAGATTTGTGGAAGAAATTTGTGTTTCGATCTCCTTCTTTGAGCCATTGAATTCTAGATTTTTGCTTCCATAAGATTTCTTCTCTTTTTCCCCATTCCTCTAACTGAGTTGTGAGTTTAATTTCATCTGCACTTCTCTTCTCTGTGAGGCCATCTAAATGGATTTTCTTATTCAAATTTTCAAGATGAGCAATAACTTCATGTTTTTTTTTATGAACATCCCCAAACTCTTTCCAGGTTCCAAGTCTTGATTTTGGATTTAATGTATTGCAGTCTTTTGACAAAACAGAACATCTTAGTCCCATGCCTAGGTTTACCTTCCTTCCACCATTGTTGCACATGAGGTCTGAAGGAAATGTCTCTAAGCCACATTAATTGAAAATGAAAAGGAGAGAAACTCACATTGGTTTTCCACATTTCCACCATGATCGGCCAATGATCCGAACCAACATTATTAAGAGTCTTCACTTTAGGAATGTGACCATGGATTAAGAAATTTTCAGAGAGCAAAAACCTATCCAATCTCTCCATTATACAAGCTAAGCCTTGCCTTCTATTAGACCAAGTCATAAGGCCATTATTCAGTTGGATATCCACAAGATGGAGGTTTGCAATATATTCGCTCATGAGGTCAGTGCTTTTGTCCAAATTTCTATTTCCCCCCTTTTCTCATCCAGAGAGAGGATGGTATTGAAATCTCCTCCGATCAAGATCCAAGCTTTAGGAAAATGAGAGATAATATGAGTAATATCCTTCCACTGCCTTCTTTTTTCCTCCAAAGAAGTCGGAGCATAAACAGTAATGCAGAGCATAATCTGGTTGGAATGTCTACTTTGAATAGCTATAGCCAACAAACCCCAACTGCCAACCATATGGTGAATAACTACCTCTTTTGGATCCCAAAGACAAGCAATGCCACCCGAAGTCCCTTGGGAACCGAGGGAAACCACTTTTCCACTGGCCAAATTTTACTGGCAATTAAGTCCATATCCTCCATTGACATCTTAGTTTCTTGAAGGAAAACAAGATGTGGATGATTTACTCGAATCATTCTTCTAATTTCATTTTGTTTTGAAAGACTCCCTTTGAGTCCTCTAATATTCCAAGTGATGATCTTCATTAATACCAGGGCTAAAAAAGTTGGGAAGGGCATTAATCTTACCTTCCTCTACAAGCTTTTCACCTTCTTTTACCATATGATATTGATTGGTCTTGCGACCTACTTTTTGATTAGAATCCATCTTCAATTTTTTTTTCCCTGTTTCTTGACTTATTCCAATTGAATCTGAGATGGCTTCTAACCTTGAAGAATGCTCGTACACAGCCAAAATTTTACTAGATGGTTCAATAGAGTCTATATTGGGACCTGCATTATTTGAAGTTTTGACATTTGAAATATTGTTTTTCTTGTGTAAATTTTCTCCTTTTTTTTTTTTGAAAACCTTTGATTTGTTGGTTTGTCTCTGAGTTCTTCCCTTCATATTTAAATTGTGTTTCTAAGATTTCAGTTTCCATTATTTCCTCTTCCTCACTTGGGACATCATTTGTGGAAAGGATTTCAAACATATTAGCAGATGACTTTGATTGATCCTTCATAACTGGTTTTTTCGAGTGTTCTTCTTCTTAGGTATTTGGAAACCCGCTAAGTTTATATCTTCTTTCTTTTGATCAGGAATTTTATTTGGGCAAGCACCGGCCAAATGACCATATTCATGGCAAATTCTACAACGAAAAGGAATGTTCTCATAGTCCACTACTTGCTCCCAAGTGTCTTCCCCAAATTGTAATGTGATCTTTTTAGGTAGGGGTTTGTCAAAATCCATTAAAACACAAATCCGAGCATAAATAATATGTTCAAAATTTTGAGTACAATCAGCCATCATCATAAAAGTTCCTAAAGAGTTTCCAATTGAAGAAAAAATAGTAGGATTCCAAAATTCAATAGGGAGGCCAAAGAGTCTAACCCACATGGGAGCAATAGAAGGCATCTCTTCTTCGACTTTAAATTTAGTATGCCAGGGCTTCATGAAAAGCCCTGCCCTTCCAAAAAACCAAGGACCCCCTTGAAAATTTTTCTCTCTATCTTCATTATTAGCAAATAAAACAAGAAAATAACCATTTGGATAAATAGAGATTTGTAACTCACCTTTAGTTTTCCAGCTTTTTGCAGCCCAGACTTTGAAAGCAGATAGACTCGAACGAAAACCCACGAACCGACAAATTAGTCCTCTTTTTTCCAAATCTTCAATGCCAATCTGAATGTTACCCATATCAAGCTTAACAATAGGAGTTCCATCACCTGCTTTAAGACATCCCGACTCCGTTTTCCTGGGATCAATCTTAGGCATTCTTAGAGGTTTATGGGAAGCCCTAATATTGATATTAGCATTGGGCTGAGGCTGTCCACCATGAAGGGCATCCCTAAAATTCATTTTTGGGACCGAGTCTTCAAAATTCTTACCCTTGATAGGGGTTTTCATAGTAGAATTATTTTGTGGGTGCACCTTAGCACCAGATTCACTTGAGATATGAGCCATTTTTTGATCAACTTGCTTGAAACTTGTTTCGTGATCTCTTTAATCCTTGCCCTAGACGTCGTGGAAAGGTATGGTTTTCACTTTTCTTTTGTGCAACAAATTGGAAGCCGTTGTCACTCAAGTTCACAGTATGATCTGTTGAAAGACAAATTTCTAACCCATCTTGTATCCCCTGCAACATTTCCTGCTAAAATATTGAGAATAAACCACAAAAATATTGGCCGCTAGGGCCCGAAGGCCCTAAAAACCAACCTCTGGAGCTGCTTGCACTCAACCCAGATGAAACCCTCGCATAGCCGCTTGCCAAATATGTCGTTCACACATAGGGATCATCGAAAAATAGAAATTCACTGAGGCATCAAATGAATTGAATTTTTAAAAGGTATGCTTATTCATCGTGTTGACCATCTAACGTTCTTGTTTTAAGAAAGTTGTATTGTCCCACCTTGACTATGTGCTCTCCATGATATGATTTATATACTACTAAACGTAATATCTAAAATGTGACTTAGGTCACATTGAATCCATCTGTGCTCCTTTGATTGGTCTTATGGGTCCTGTTCCATTTGGTCTCTTAGTGTCCATGTTGACCTATGAATTGTCCACTAATGTTTTTGGTATCCTATAGTGGAAAATACTAGCCGTTAAGAAATAATATTATATGTCTTGACTTGTTGATGTAATACCATTGTCATGTGTCCTTTCAAACACTAGCCATTGGAATTGCGTCTATCTATGCTACTCGTATATGTCTTGACTTGTTGATATAATACCATCGTATATGTCTTGACTTGTTGATGTAATACCATCGTATATGTCTTGACTTGTTGATGTAATACCATTGTCATGTGTCCTTTCAAACACTAGTCATTGGAATTATGTCTATTCTATGCTAGTTGTTGGGTTTCAAAATACCAACCATTAAGAAATAACATTCACAGATGGAGCAAATTGATGGTCAACCAAGTTGACAACAAAAACCATTTTTTTTGTCGAGCAAAATTTTCATGCAAAATTTGAATAGTGTTGAGGCAGAAATGGTGATTTGATTTTCTTCTTAAGTGGTATTAATTGATTTGAAGGAAATATTTTGATTGGAAGTATAAGGAACTAGTGAATGTGCATTATGTGTAAAATTTATGAACAAAGTTGTGCATCATTGTTGAATAAAATTTGGAAACCAATGTGCTAGGGTTTGAGAACAAAGAGTGCATCATTGTTGTTTGAAATTGGAAACACATGTGCTAGGGTTTGAGAACAAGTTATGTATGAGCATTGAATGATATTGAGAGTAAAAGTGCAAGTGTTTAGGAGCAGAACATATTGATTTTTTGTATGGTATATCATTCTCTATATGTTCAAGAGGTTAAATGAATTGTAAATAGAATGTGTCTAAACTACTTTAGTCGAAGAAAGCACTTTTGGGAAAGATATATGAAAATTTTTTGTATGCAAGTTTTGGGAAAGAGTTGAGCAGGATTAGTGAGCTGTGTTGTGAGTAGTTATGAGCTGATTTAAGCAGACCTTTTGAGAAGGCTTGTAAGCAGTTGTGAGCAATTTTGAGGTAGATTTGTGCAAGTTGTATAAGCGGGTTTGAGGTAGATTTGTGTAGGTTGTGTGAGCAGGTTTGAGGCAGATTTGAGTAGAGTTGAGAGCAGGTTTTGGTGAGCTGATTTGAGCAAATTTTGGAGCAGATATGAGTAGATATTAGAGCAAGTTTTGGTAAGTAGATTTGAGAAAGCCTTATGTGTAGGTTTAGAGTAGATTTGAACAGAGTTGAGACCAAGTTTTTATGAGCATATTTGAGAAAGTCTTGTGTGTATACTTGGAGCAGATTTGAGCAGAGATTAGATTAGGTTTTGGTAAGCATATTTAAGCAAGTCTTGTATGTAGGTTTAGAGAATATTTGAGCAAGAGTTAAGAGTAGGTTTTGGTGAGTAGATTTGAGCAAGTCTTGTGTGTAGACTTGGAGCAGATCTGAGTAGAGATTAGAGCAAGTTTTGGTAAGCAAATTTGATGGGTTTTGATCATGGGCTTTGACTCTAAGAAAATGGATTGATAGGAGATGGAAGTATCCATGAGTGAGTCTATCCTTTATTCCCAATGGTTTCTTCCTAACAATTTTTTGTTCTAGAGAGGAAAGAGATAGAATCTTGAAAAGGGGGTCCTTCGTTTATGGGAAGAACGAGACTCATCTTTACCTGCTTGTTTGAAGGCTTTGCACCTGAAAAACATAAATCTATCCCTAATGCCATTCTAAGTTAGGATATATGGATTAACCATTAATTTTTTTAAAATGAATACCTTTAAGGCAATAGGAAACACTCTAGGAGAATTCCTTAAAATTTTAAAAATTATAAAAGATGTAGTCTTGGTTGTTTATGCTCAAATATTTGTAATGATTTATATCAGTAAACCTTCACAAAAATTAATTATTCTTAAGTATGAAGGTAAGTAGTGGATCCAAAGCATGGATAATAAAAAAAATACCTTGTAGATGTAGAAGATATCATGAGGCAGGGCATATTGAGAGATCATGACCTAATAAGAGTCTAGCAAAAACATATGTAGAAAACCACAAGAGAAACTTACAAATGTATATGGATGGGAATAGTTTTTAATTTCCAAAAAATAAGTCCAGATAGATGAAAGTAAATAAACAGTGGAGACCAGTAAGTAAGGATATTGAAAGAAACATTAATTCTATTGAGGTTTTAGCCTATGAAGAAAAAGCAGATGAGAGCTTAGAGGATATGGTACAAAAATATCAAAATATTAACAAGGAACCATCTATTCAATATGAACCCAATTTAGGGATGAACATTCTTGTTGAATCTAAGGAATGTGCCTCATCAAATTTTGAAGACTCTCTTGAAGTACCATGCACCATTCATGAGAAGAAAATTTGTAGAGAAAATGCAATGTTAGATGTTAACACCTCTACCATTAATAAGGAAATACTAGAAAATGAGCAAGATAAATAAAAATATTCCTTAGCATAGCCAGTAAAGGATATATTTAACGAAAAGGAAAATTATGAAAGAATAATGAGGAATAGAATAATAATACCTAGCTCCGATATCAGCAAGGAAAAAAGAGAAAAACCTTCAAATTATGAAGTGAGAACCAAGGAAGAAAGAGCAAACATAGAGAAAGGAACACGATCTATGTTGGTTGAACCTCTCTTTACCAAAAAGCAAAATGATATTGGTAATTCATAGGAGGGACCATCAGTCCCTAATGATACATGATTACCATCTCATGGAATATAAGGGGTGCTAATTCCCCCTCAAAGAAAAGGTGTTTCAGGGACCTTTGTTTAAGTAATAAGACCAATATTCTCTGTATGCAAGAAATCAAAATGATAATGGAAGAAGTTTCCAAAACTATGAAAGCAATATGGATAAGATGTGAATGGGTTGTTATGTATTCAAGAGGAGTGATAAGGCAAATTATCATATGTCAAAATTTAGTTAGAACATGTTGTGAAACCATTCATGAAACTGAGCATTGGATAGTTGCATGTTACTTTGCAGATGTTCATTTGATCCTTATTAATGTCTATGGACCTATAACTTAGTCGTGTATATCAAAAGCATGGAGTGGTATTAAAGCATTTATGAGAATCAAATATCAAAAAACACAATTCAATAATATATGAGATGTTAATGCCATAACCAAGTTGGATGAAAAATTTGGGGGAATTACGAAAACAACCCAAAGTATGAGAGATTTCTTAGCTTTCATTTAAAACGATAATCTATGGGATGTTGAGTTTGAAGAGGACAACTAGACATAGACCAACAACAAGATAGGTCATAACTTAATAGTAGAAAATTGAATAGATGCATACTCTCATATCATTAGCTAGATGAAGGGACTTGTGCTAAAATTAATACCTTGACAAGGATAGGTTCATACCATTGGCCAACAAGAGTTAAAATGGTGGTAAGTGAATTAAAAATTATCATATTTAAATATGAGCAAATGCGAGAATACGATCCTCAATTTATTGATATGAAAGCACAAACATGGAATTATTTAGGAAAGGGTGGGTTGTATACACTTTCAAAACAAATTAAATCAATGACATCTAGATTAAAAGAATGGAACAAGAAAATTTTTGAAAATATTTTTGAGAAGAAAGAATAACTAAAAGAGAAAGTTTTAAAATTTAAAAAATATGAGCACAATAATCCAAGCTTAGAATAAATAGAATTGCTTAGTGAATATCATAATATTGAGTAAGGAAGAGAAATTTTGAAGATTAAAATCGAGACACACTTGATTAAAAGGAGATAAAATAAATGATGCAATGCATAGATAATATAGGTGTAGTTTTGGTATTGTGAAGGCTATAGGTCTTTAACTATAGCAACTCAATTGATATGAGAATTGAATCTATTTGTAAACTCTTAATCCCTAAAGGAAAGCGTTGTGATTTGTCAATGGTGGGGGACTTGCGTACAACCCCTTGTTCTCTAGCCAAAAGAAGGAGAAAAATCCACAAAAAAAATCATAAGATGGCAATAGTAGAGAGATCAACATCTATAATTAGTAGAATTAAATTAGTACAAGGGGTTTGGATTGAACACCAAAGTAAAACCAAAAAGTAGGTAAGAATTTTTTACCAAAATATTCTAAGATTTAAGAAGATTGAAGTTATTAATGATAAGCTATTGCAAGAAGTAATTTTAATTATAACATATGAAGACAATAGCAAACTAATGGACTATATTACTTTAGAATAAGTTCATTCAACTCTTTTATCTTTTGATAAGGAAAAATCCCCAAGTATGGATGGACTCTCTATAGCATTATATCAGTATAACTAGGAAATAGTGAAGGATTCTTTATTGGTTGTAGTGGAACAGTCTAGGATAAAACATGCATACCTTATAAAATAAATGCAACATATATTACCCTAATTCTAAGAGAGAAAGATACATAATTGTTTGATTTATTCACGCCCATTTTCATGACCCTCCCTGATGGAACTTTTGATATGAAAAACAATGTATTAATTTATGGTACTTTAATACTCGATTGTGTGCAATTAAGTAGCTATGTGATGTTAGTTATTGAATAGCATGATACTGCTAACAAATTGTCATTATGTAGGATCATGTATGCTCATAGGTGGAAGAAGTTGAGTCATCCACCAAAGGCGAGGGTACTTGAGGTTGGAGAAGTGATGATAAAGCAACTCAAAGGTAACAGTGATAAATACCTTCATATAGACATGCATTTATTTAGGGATAATCGTCAATAGCTAGTCACCTTGAGCCCTAGACTAATAGCCTGGTAGTTATTGTAAGTTCTAGAGGCTGATACAGGTGACTAGATTTATGGAAATATTCCCCTCTTTGTCTGTTGCACATGTTTGATTGTATTTTACTTTAGCATTGTTTGCCTCAATGATTTGGGAAGTATAGATGGATTGGTTGTCTTCATAACTCCTTGTATGTTCAGGCAAATAGAGTGATTAAATAAATGCTTTATTTTTATTTTTTGTAGAAAATATCCCAAAAGGGATGCCACTTTCGGGTAAGACCCAAGGAGGAAGGGGCATCCATTTTGCCAAAATTGCCCAAGGCATGAACCTGGCCTACCACCTTTGACATACTCAAGGAGAAAATAAACAGATAATAAGATTTAAAAAATAAAAATAATAAAATAAAATAAAAAACATGCTCCTTGAGTGTGTCAAAATGATAAAGCACAACCAAACACACACAATAAGATAAAAAACCACAACATGAACCACATAGAAAAAACACAAGAACAACATAACAAAACACAAACATGACAAAAAAAACAGAACACTACAAAGACATAACCAACAAAAACATTAAAAAACAAAAACAACCAAAACCTAAAAAAAAAAACAACCAACAACAAACAATAAACAAAAATATATATAGAAAACACTCACACACAAAAACACGAAATAACACAAACATACATAAACAAAAGAACAAGAACAACAAAAACACAAGAAGAAAAACAAAAAACATAAAAAAATACAAAAAAACAAAAACACAAGAAAAAAAACAACACAAAGAACATGAAAACAAAACAAAACAAAAAAACACACCTCAAAAAACTAAAAAAAAAAAATTGAACATAACAAAGACCTTTCTAGACCAAAAGACTTTTAAGGCAAGAATCAACAAAGGAAACAAAAGAAAGAATAGTTTGAGCTAAGGAACTAAAATACCTTGACCAAACCAAAGAGAAGCAAAAATAAAGCAAGAATAAACTAGGTACCTTCAGAACTGGAGCCATCCAAAGAAATGATATAAAGAAGAGCTTCCCTTATTTGCGAAGCCCACCATCTAGGAGGATGGCCATAATAAGTAAGACCACCTTTGTCCAAAGCCAAATTAGCTAAAGCATCAACACTCTTGTTTTGATCTCTGACCACATGATAGTAATCAAATTTCAAAAATCCCATCTAGATTAATTAAAGCTTCTCAATAATTCTTTTTATTCTCCAATCAACCTTATGATTCTTAGGAGTCTTCAAAAGATTAATCATGAGTTGAGATTCAGACTCAAATAACACCTTTTCTCATCCAAACTTAGTATCCTCTTAAAGGCCTCTGAGGATACCATACCCCTCAGCAAGATTATTGAAAAGAATACCCAAATTCTTAGCAAAAGTAAAAACCAGGGAGCCATATAAAATTCTATCAATTCATCTTGCACTAGCTTTTCCAGGGTTTTCTCTAGAGGCTCCATCAGTATTGACTTTTCCAAAATCCTTAGGAGGAGGTTGCCAATTTCTTGTCCTATCCATATTACAAATACTCACATTCCCTTTAATTTGGTTTCCCTTAGAAGATTTAATCTTCAATATTTGCATCACTTGATCCCATATTTGGTGGAAGTTTTGGGGGTGATTAAGGAGCTGATGGACTTATTCAACTAAGTTGGCTATGGTTTTTTTCCAATTATAGCGAATATTTAAAAATTTGATTATTCCTTTCATTCCAAATATTCCAAAGAATAATGGTAGAATCCATCCAAACTAACTGCCTAATAAAATGATCAACACCCTCTTGTTTAGACCAATCCTTCCAAAGTTGTTCAAAAGTAAAAAAATTGGACCACTGTAAGCCAAGTAAGTGGCCATTCTCTTCCATAGCTCAGAGGCTAAAGGACACTCAATAAAAATATGGTTGAGAGTTTCTACATTCTCTCCACACATTTCACATCTAAAAGGGCCATGAAAACCATGCTTCATAAGTTGCTCACCAGTAAGCACCCTAGGATGCAGTAAAATCCAAGTAAAGAACCTCACCTTAGGCCAGAGCTTTTGAGCCCACAATTGATAAAATATGTCAAAATATTGGTTGGGATTATTATGGCATAAGGTCAAACAACCTTGAGCAACTAAATACTCACCCTTAGTAGTGATGTTCCATCCAAAACAATCTTTTTCATGGGACCAAGAGAGAGATCTCATATGAAGGATGCATTGGATATCTTGTCTTTGCCTTTATAGGATTTGAATAGGCCAATCCTCAATAGGTATCCAATATCTACCAACCTTTTAATTACCAGTATGGTACCGACATTAATTAGCCACCTTTATCCAGTTAGCTCGATGAAGCTCCTCCATCCAAGGCCTCCAATAGGGAAATTGAGTTATCAAAGGCTTGTGACCATCCCAAGAATATTTCCAAAAATTTACCTATTGACCATTATGAATGATCCAAAATAATTTTTTCTTTATCAAATCTTCACTAGTGTTAAGAACTGCTAAAATGGGAGAACCTTTGGTAGGAAGATGATAGCGAACAAGGTCTTCAGGGTTTTTGTTCTCAACATATTTAGCACGAATATTATTGGCCTAAAGAGAATTAGGGTTATGAAACATCCTCTAGTATAATTTAGTAGCTAAATATTTATTGTTATTAATAGAATACCGAAATCGTAACCCCCCTTCATTATTAGGAAGACATAAAGTATCCCATTTCACCAACACCCATTTTCTTTTTTCCTTAGTACCACTCTAGAGGAATCGATGACTGATTTGATCTAGTTCTCGAAGAATACCCCTTTGGGATATTCAAAATGGAAGAAACATAACTGGGAATAGCTCGAAGGACTAATATTACCAACGTGATTCTACCCCCAGAAGAAATCCACCTATTGGTCCACTTTCTAATTTTCTTCTTGACTTTGTCCAACAACCAATTCCAATATTTTTTTTTGCCTTTGAATATTGATGGGAATACCTAAATAAGTGATCATAAGGGAGGTATTATTATATCTTAATTTATCCAAGACCATGGATTCCTGTCTGGTAGAGCAATGAAAGAAAATAACTTTAAATTTATCTTCATTGATCAATTGCCCAGTAGCCTTAGAAAAATAACTAATGATTTGCTTAATATTAGAAGCTTCCTTAATTTTAGCATTACCTAAAAGAGTAGAGTCATCAAAAAATTGAAGATGAGAGATAGGTCTAGCTCCATGAGCAATGGTAACTCCCTCAAGGGTTTTTTTTTCCCTCTTTTTGGTTATAATCCTACCCAAGCATTCAACAAGAATGATGAATAAATAAAGGGATAGCGGGTCACCTTGCCTAATACCTCTAGAAGCTGGGAACGACTAAGAAGACTTTCCATTGATAAGAATTAAGTAGGAAACTGAATAGATACATCCCATAATCCAATCCATCCAATCCTTAGAGAAACCAAATTGCCTCAAATATTTGATAAGGAAGTGCCAATCCACTCTGTCATAATATTTGGATAAGTCTAACCGAATGAACATGGAAGGATAATTTTGCATATCCATGGAATGGATGGATTCCTGAGCAAGAACTATCTCATATACTATTTTACGCCCTTGCACATAAACCACTTGTTCAGGTGAAATAATCTTATGCAAAAGAGGCTTCAATATTTCTACCCTGATATTCGTAATGATTTTGAGAAGAGCATTACATAAAGCAATAGGTCTAAAAGCTGAGATATGATAAACCTCTTGAGCTTTCGTAACAAGAGTAATATAAGTTTTATTGATGACCTTAAAAATTTCTTTGGCTTTCCTGGCTTCTTCCACCACCTCTAATAAATCAGCATGAAGGATATCCCATAACTCTTGGTAGAACTCAATGGGAAAACCATCAGGACCTGGGGTATTCTATTTTTACATTTTAAAAACTACCTTTTGAAGCTCATTGATAGTAATTGGAGCAGTAAAAATAGATTTCTCCTCATAAGTGATAAGATAAGGGATTGCTTAAAGAACATTTTGTTGAGAATCTTAGTCAAGAGGAGTAGCAGCAAAAATATTGGAAAAGTAATCGAAAACAATAGATTTCATGTCATCCCAAGTATAGACAATATCTCTAGAATCTAATTTTTGAGAAGAAATAACGTTGTGAGATATTCGATCTAGAAGAGATTTGTTGAAGAAATTCGTGTTTTGGTCTCCTTATTTGAGCCATTGAATTCTAAATTTTTGCTTCCATAAGAGTTCTTATATTTTTTCCATTCCTCTAACTGAGTTGTAAGTTTAATTTCATATGCACTTCTATTCTATGTGAGGCCATCTAAACGGATTTTCTTATTCAAATTTTCAAGTTGAGCAATAACTTCATGTTTTTTTTATGAGCATCCCTAAACTCCTTCTAGTTCCAAGTGTTGATTTTGGATTTAATGTATTGCAATATTTTGGCAAAACAAAACATCTTAGTCCCATACCTAGGCTTACCTTCCTTCCACCATTGTTGCACACGAGGTCTAAAGGAACTGTATTTGAGCCACATTAATTGAAAATGAAAAGGAGAGAAACTCACATTGGTTTTCCATATTTCCACCATGACTAGCTAGTGATCCGAACCAACATTGTTAAGAGTCTTCACTTTAGGAATGTGACCATGGATTAAGAAATTTTTAGAGAGAAAAAACCTATCCAATCTCTCCATTATACAAGCTAAGCCTTGCCTTCTGTTAGAACAATTCATAAGGCCATTATCTGGTTGGATGTCCAAAAGATAGAGGTTTACAATATATTCACTCATGAGGTCAGTGCTTTTATCCAAATTTCTATTTCCCCCCATTTTCTCATCCAGAGAGAGGATGGTATTGAAATCTCCTCCAATAAAGATCCAAGATTCAGAAAAATGAGAGATAATATGAGTTATATCCTTCCACTGTCTTCTTTTTTCCTCCAAAGTAGTTGAAACATAAATATTAATGCAGAGCATAATTTGGTTGGAATGTCTAGTTTGAATAGCTATAGCAAAAATACCCCAACTGCAAACCATATGGTGAATAAATACCTCTTTTAGGTCCCAAAGACAAGCAATGCCACCAGAAGTCCCATGGGAACTGAGGGAAACCACTTTTCCAATTGGCCAAATTTTACTAGCAATTGAGTCTATATCCTCCATTGACATCTTTGTTTCTTGAAGGAAAACAAGATGTGGATGATTTATCTGAATCATTCTTCTAATTTCATTTTGTTTTGAAAGACTCCCTTTGAGACCTCTAATATTCCAAGTGATGTTCTTCATTAATACCAGGGCTAAAAATTTTGGGAAGGAGATTAATCTTACCTTCCTCTACAAGCTTTTCACCTTCTTTTAGCATATGATATTGATTGGTCTTGCGACCTGCCTTTTGATTAGAATCCATCTTCAGGTTTTTTTCCTGTTTCTTGACTTAATCCAATTGCATCTAAGATGGCTTCTAACCTTGAAGAATGCTCACACATAGCCAAAATTTTACTAGAGGGTTTAACAGAGTCTAATTGGGACCTATATTATTTGAAGTTTTGACATTAAAAAGATTGTTTTTCTTGTGTAAATTTTCTCCCTTTTTTCTGTTGAAAATATTTGATTTGTTGGTTTATCTCTGAGTTCTTCCCTTCATATTTAAAATGTGTTTCCAAAATTTATTTTCCATTATTTCCTCTTCCTCACTTGGGGCATCATTTGTGGAAAGGATTTCAAACACATTAGCAGATGACTTTGATTGATCCTTTATAATTGTTCTTCTTCTTAGGCATTTCAAAACCTGTTGAGTTTATATCTTCTTTCTTTTGATCAAGAATTTTATTTGGGCAAGCACTATCCAAATGACCATATTCATGGTAAATTCTACAATGAAAAGGAATGTTCTCATAGTCCACTACTTGCTCCCAAGTGCCTTCCCCAAATTGTAATGTAATATTTTTAGGTAGGGGTTTGTCAAAATCTAAATGCTTGATTTTAAATGATAGTAGATTTCATTTAAAATTTATAAATGCTTTATTTTAAATGATAGTAGGTTTCATTTAAAATTTATAAATGCTTTCTTTTAAATGATAGTAGGTTTCATTTAAAATTTATAAATACTTTATTTAAATGATAGTAGGTTTCATTTCAAACATATAAATTATTTTATTTTAAATGATAGTGGGTTTCATTTAAAATTCATAAATATTTCATTTTAAATGATAATAAGGTTTCATTTAAAAGTTAGTAAATATTTTATTTTAAATAATAGAGGAGAATTGCATTCCAAGATAATATTTGAATTATATTAATGAAATTTAATTATAAATGGCTTTACCATTTAAAAAAATGATAAATATGAACTCTTATCTTGAAACCCCCAAAGTAATTAAATATTTTAAAAATAAGATTTGGAGGATCTACCATAAGTTTGGATGCTGGAGAATACACGTTCAAGTGCCTAAGGAAACTCCATTATGACCAGCCAAAGAAGAAGATGGGACAGGCGACCTACTACCAATGAGAGTGGATGGGAAGTGATGGTGGATGGTGAGCACGATAGTCAACGTGGATAAGGTAGACGTCGCGACATTGAGAAAGAGAGGGGGTAAGAAGGAAGATAATGGAGGAGAGACGATTATGTTGTAAGGAAGAAGGAAGGGGATCAAGAGAAATAAGGAATGAGAACAAGACACTACGAACAACACTCTAGAGAGCTACAAAAATCGCTAGGGTATCAGGTTGGATTCATGTTTTGCTATCTCCTATCCCTTGGGACGTATTGCTCTTTTTTTTTTATAAAATTTTGGTATGTTGTTGGGTACGTAGAGCGTGAGCTCTCTATGTAGTCATTTAATTTCTTGGAGGCTAGTAGAGAAATGCCTAGGACCACCATGAGTTGTTAAAACGCATCAGTTGTGCTAGCCATGTTGGAAAGGGATGTATCCCTTCATAGTAACTCACCTCTGTTAGTGGTTCAGTGCATTGGCTGTAAACTTTTCCTCCTCACCTTGTTTCTAGGATGATGTTGGTTTAGAACCAAATCTCATATGCTTCATATACTGGTTTACGACCAATAGTGATAGGTTTTCTTTAATTCATTTGTAAGCCACATCATCTACTATTTTTGTTTAGCAAGTTTGTTGGACAAGGTCGGATGATGTTTCGTCTAGTTAGTAGATTGGGAGCCTCATTCATGTGTTTGAGAGAGTATTTTTTTATATTTCATCCAGTAGATGTCCAAACATCCCATAGGGATGGGGGCTTGTGTATTTTGCAGACTTGTTACCTGTGTGTTGGGTGTGCTTACACCAAGGCTTGCTTTGTGGCGGTACAGTGTGTTAGTGGTGGTTGTTCTATGTTAGCGTCCCATAGTCCTTTGATGATTGTGCTACATGAATCTACATGGGGGGACTCCAACGGCAGTTAAGAGCTCCACATTTGAGTGGTAGATCAACCTCTCTGTCATTTGTGGTGGACTATTACCTTTCGTCGAACCCTTTAAGGACCCTTGCATCTTCATTTGTGTCATTTAAACCTTTCGTCATGCGTAGGAAGCTGAGTGTTTGGCTATCTTCTGGTTGATTTTATGTTGGTTTCATAAAATAAAATAGTGGATTTTATATTAATGAAAAAAAAGGTTTTATGTTGGTCTCATTAAATAAAATAGTGAATTTTATATTAATGAAAAGAAATTTTTTATGTTGGTTTCATTAAATAAAATAGTGTATTTTATATTAATAAAAAGAAAGGTTTTATGTTGGTTTCATTACATAAAATAATGGACTTTATATTAATGAAAATAAAGGTTTATGTTGGTTTCATTAAATAAAATAGTGTATTTTATATTAATGAAAAGAACGAGAAGATATTTATTGTTTTAATTAAAGTAGTGAAAGCTTTGATTTGGAAATGAAAGAAAGGTTTGTTTGTAAACTAAGGGTATGGGACTTTGGTTTATGAAATGAACAAGAAGAGATTTATTGTTTTAATTAAAGTAGTAAAAGCTTTGATTTGGCAATAAAATAAAGGTTTGTTTGTAAACTAAGGGTATGGGACTTTGGTTTTTGAAATGAACAAGAAGAGATTTATTGTTTTAATTAAAGTAGTAAAAACTTTGATTTGGCAATAAAATAAAATTTTGTTTGTAAACTAAGGGCATCGAACTTTGGTTTATGAAATGAATGAGACGATATTTATTGTTTTAATTAAAGTAGTAAAAGCTTTGATTTGGCAATAAAAGAAAGGTTTGTTTGTAAACTAAGGGTATGGGAATTTGGTTTATGAAATGAATAAGAAGAGATTTATTGTTTTAATTAAAGTAGTGAAAGCTTTAATTTGGCAAATAAATGAAAATATTGTTTTATAAGATTGAAGGAACCCAGATTGTTTGGAAATTAAGGGTATGGGACTTTAATTGTTGAATAAGGGTTGGGTCATTTATGCAAGTAAATTATGTGATCTAGATGCATTGTTGAAAAACTCTCATAGGAGGATAAAAGGAAAAAAATAAAGAGTAGTTTCAATGATATCAACTATGCATTAGATAGTCATCAACACATTTGGTACAACAACCATCATTTCCTCCATTCTATCTGAACAAAGGGGTGTTTTGTATATTCTACCATTTAGAGCTTCAAATAATCTCATTTGTATACTAGATTAATATGATTTATTAAAGAAAAAAATTGTTGAGGGGCTCTCTCGATTCAAGCCTGGGTCGAATTAATGGCAGAGAGCGGGATCGCAAGCGGGACCGCAAGCGGGAGGCACTCTGGAAGCCCTCCGGGATCCACCTCCCTGGTTTCTGGACCCGGCGGTCCAGAGCCTGATCCACCTGAGGAAGGGGAAATTCCCCCTCGAAAACCCCCCGATCCCTCTTCACCTTCCCAGGGATCGTATGCGCACGCAGTTTCTAAAGGGACCCCAAACCCTCTTCCCTCTCAAACCCTGCTTCCCAACGGCTCCGACCTGGTGATCCCAGGGGCGTTGCTGGATAGCTATGCGGCTCAGGACCAATTCACCCTCATCGGCAAGTTCATCGGAGGTAGACCAGATATGGAAACAATTCGTAAATGGGCGAGCAACAAATGGCGCACTAGTGGGAGCTTGCAGCTTATAGCCCTGTCCAGGGGTTTTTTTGCGATCAGATTAAATAATGCAGAAGATTCATGCAATATCCTTGCTGGGGGGCCCTGGTTCCTAGGTAGGCGAAGCCTTTTCCTCCGCAGGTGGGGAGAGGACTTCAACCCAGACACTCAAAACATCAATGTGGCGCCTATTTGGATTCGGCTTCCAAACCTACCCTTCCACCGCCGGGCAAGAAGAAGTCCTGAGAGGAATTGCCCGCACCGTTGGAGAGCTCGTTGTCGTAGATTCGTCTACTAAGGTACGCTCCCGCATGATCCACGCTCGCCTGTGTGTCAATGCCAATTTGGAAACCGACCTTCCTTCCTTTGTTAACCTGTTCAAGGATTCCATTCTCATCAAAAAGTAGCCCATTGTTTATGAAAACAAACCCGCTTTCTGTTCTGCATGCAATACCCAAGGGCATCTCATCAACCAATGTCCCCAAGCTCGAGTTTCGAAGCCTCCTTCGCAGGGCCCTCTTGGTAAAGGCGAGTATCTCAATGTTCATAGTCGTGGCAGGGAAGTCCCAGTCCCAGAGGGGGAAACCCCCATCGTCCCTTCAGAAATCCAAGGTCTGAGCCAGGAGGGGCTTCTCAAAGGCAAATCTCTGGATTCTGCTTCAAACCCTAGCGCCAACCCTGAACCATCCCCAGAAGCCCTCAGAGCCTCTGCCATCAATTCAGAATCCTTAAACCCCATCCTCCAGGAAATTGAGAACTTCCTACCCCACCAGTCTTCGTCTGGGAAGTTTAGTCCAATCAACACCAGAAGCAAAGGGCAAACCATGGATTTCGGAGCCGAGAGAAAAAGAGGTCGACCTTCTACGGCTGAACAGCGTATCAGGGCAACGGAGGATGACTTAGCTAACGGCTCCCAGCGGACCCTGTTCCTAAACTCTGACGCATCCCTCTCCGATGATCCTAAAGTGTCTAAACCCCCCTTCCAACAGGCGAAGGGAGGCAAGAAACCTCTCAAATCTTCTAGATGAAAATCCTCTCCTGGAATGCGAGAGGGCTCAACAAAGGCAACCAAGCTTAGGGTCGGTCGCTAATATGCGTAAGGATATCCGACCCTCCATCTTCATTATGCAAGAAACCAAATGTGACGAGAAGTCCTCCAGGAAAGCTGCCAGGTCCATCTGGTCTCAAGGCAAAGCTCTTCACAGCCCCGCTCAAGGTTCCTGTGATGGACTTATTTGCTTCTGGGACCCATCCCAAGTGGAAGGTAGGCTCTTATCATCCTCCAACAGAGTCATTAATATTCTCTTTCATTGCATCTCCAATAATCAGTCTTGGATCCTATCCAACCTGTACGCTCCAAATTCCCCTTTCGAGAGAACTAAATTTTGGAAGTCCATCTCCCGGATGAGGGACTCCTTCAGAGACTATCCCTTGGGTGGCTGCAGGGATTTCAATAGCCCCCTGTATCCAACGGAGAAAAAGGGAGGGTTGGCTGCCACTCACCGTTCTACTGAGGATCTAAAGAATTTTGTGGATTCAAACGAGCTCATTGACATTCCTCTCAAAGGGACTCGCTATACGTGGAGCAACAGGAGAATTGGAGGTAACCTGATTCAGGTCAAATTGGATAGGTTCCTGATCTCCCAGGAAGCTATTCCTCTCTTTGGTGATGCTTCCCTTTTGGCTCTCCCCAAGATTGGTTCGGACCATAATCCCATTATCCTCCAGGTGGGCAAGTCTCCTGTGTTTCGAACCCCCTTTCGGTTTCAGGCTATGTGGCTCAATCACAAGGACTTCCGTGAAATGATGAGTCAGTGGTGGAGCCAACATGTCCATGGATCTCCCATCTTCAGGATAACTCAGAAGCTCAAGTTCACCAAGGATAACTTGCGGAGATGGAACAGAGAGGTGTTTGGCAACATTTTCAGCCAAAAGAAGCTTATTTCTGATCAACTCCGAGCCATTGAGAGAAGGATCGAAGAAGGGGATTCCGGGGATGCCGTGAGGAAGGAGGAAGGGAAACTTCTTGCTGAATTCCACTCCATTCTTGCCAGTGAGGAGTCCTTCTGGAGGCAAAAATCCAGAGAACTATGGATCAAAGCGGGAGACTCCAACACCAGATTCTTCCATGCTTCAACCATGAGACACAGAGGCTCCAATAAGATTAGTAAAATTCAATGCAGCGATGGTTCCAAAGATTGAAGATATCAACGAGATCAGAACTGAGGTTGTCTCTTTCTTTCAAAACCTCCTAGGAACCTCCCTAGAAAGCTCTGCCTCTGCCAAGGCCGCCCTTCTGGAGAACATCCCCAGTCTGGTTTCTGGTGACTCCAATTCTTCCCTCCTCAAGCCCTTCTCCGACTCAAAAATTAAGGAGGTGGTCTTCTCCATGCAACCCGATAAAGCTCCCAGGCCGGACGGATTTCCTCCCCGGTTCTACCAAGCCTGCTGGGACCTGGTAGGACCGGACGTCTGCGCCGCCATTCGTGATCTCCAATCCTCACCCCATCCCCCGGCTGTTAACTCCACCTTCATTGCTTTGATCCCCAAGTCCCCTGATTGCCGGTCTATGGCTGATTTTCGGCCCATTAGTCTCTGCAACGTTCTCTTCAAGATCCTCTCCAAAGCCATGGCGTCCAGAATGAAGCCCATCCTCCCCATCATTATTGACCCCCGCCAAGGAAGCTCGGTCAAAGGCAGAAACATTCTGGACGGAGTCATTTCCATTCATGAAACCCTTCATTCTGCGGTCCGAAACAAAAAAGCAGGTCTCTTTCTCAAACTTGATATGACCAAAGCATTTGATCGGGTTAGTTGGGAGTTTCTCCAGGACGTCCTCTTGAAGTTCGGCTTCCACCCCAGTTGGGTTCAGCTAATCCATAATTGCTTCTCCTCGGCCTGGTTCTCGGTGCTGGTCAATGGCTCCCCCACTGGTTTTTTTCCCAGCGTTAGAGGACTCCGTCAAGGAGACCCTCTATCCCCTCTTTTGTTCATCATTCTGGCGGAATCCCTTGGCAGAACCCTTTCTGCGGCCAGAGTGGCGGGGAAGATCTCTGGCATCCCAGTGACGTCCAACTCCACTCCCACTACTCACCAGCAATTTGTTGATGACACCATCCTTTCTACGCAGCGCTCTGTCTTTCAGGCAAGGAACATCAAGCATATCCTTTCCCTCTATGAGAAAGCGGCTGGGCAGCAGGTGAATTTCTCCAAAAGCAAGCTATTTTTCGTTCACACCCCCTTGGACCGTCAGGGCAGGATTGGGCGGATCCTTGGGTGCTCTGCTGGTGCTCTCCCTTCCTCCTATCTGGGGCTCCCCTTTTTCTGGGGAAGACCTAAAGAGAGTATGTGGAACAATGTTGTTGAAAGATTCCAACGAAAGCTGGCAGCTTGGAAAGGTAAACTTCTCTCCCAAGCGGCAAAAGCAACCCTATCAAGTTCAACCCTCCAGAGCATCCCCATTTACTTCATGTCAGTGTTCCCTCTTCCCAAGTCGATGTGCAAGCTCATTGAACGCATCCAGAAAAAGTTTCTATGGTCAGGATCCGAAGACAAAGCTAAGATTCCCCTGGTGGCTTGGGACACTGTCTGCAGAAGCAAGAAGCAAGGAGGGCTGGGTTTCAGAAAACTGTCAGACATGAACACAACATTGCTAGGTAAGCAGGCTTGGAGGATTATCTCGAAAGACCCTGCGGAGTGGACCATGCTGGTGTGTAAGAAATACATGGGAAACCAATCTTTCCTTGATTCTGGCAACCACCCCAATGGATCTGCCTTCTGGAAGGCTGTGACTCATTCCAAAGCACTCATCCAGAAAGGCCTCAGATGGGTTCTGGGAGACGGTCGGAGCATTGATTTCTGGAGCGACAGATGGTTGCTGGATGAACCCCTAAGCGGCAGAGCGGACCTCGCCATGCTTCAAACAGTCCCTGACTCTCGGTTGGGAATGAAAGTTTCTGACTTCATAGTTTGGGAGGATGGTCATCCCCGTTGGAGGCTCCTCGCGGGCACCTCTCCTGAGGTTGCTGCTCTCAACATTTTGCTCCAAGCAACTACCATTCCCACTGAGCAGAAAGATGACAAGCCTGCCTGGGCTGGTTTCGACAAAGGGCTGTACACTGTTAAGTCTGCCTTCTCCCTCCCGAAGGATCACCCCTGTCTCCCCTTCCCATATTGTTTGGAAGAAGAACCTCATTCTGAAAGTGGCCTTCTTCTCGTGGATTGCCTTCCAAAACAAATCCCTCACCACTGAGAACCTCATCAAAAGAGGCATCCCCCTTCCCAACAGATGTTACCTGTGCCTGTCCGGTTGGGAATCCACCGATCACTTGTTCCTCCACTGTGAGTTCACCTCGACTGTGTTTGGGTTCGCCCTATCTACCTTTCAGATCCAATGGGTTCCTCCCAAGTCTTTGTGTGGTGCCTTCTACCACTGGCCCCAACCCTTTGCTAATCTTAAGCTTCGTTTCCTCTGGGACATCTGCCTTCACCACCTAATATGGCAAGTCTGGCTTGAGAGAAACTGCAGGATCTTTGGAACCTCTTCTCGGGATCCTCAATCGGTGGCCATCAGGGCTATGGCGTTCGCTTCCGAAAATGCTAATCTTATTCACTGTCCCAGCCCCTCTCCTCTGTCCCGAGAAGGGCGTATCCTCTCTTCTCTTAATATTTCTGATTGTCCCCCCCTGGGGAACCCTCTACCTCATCCCCGTATCCTTGCTAAGTGGAGTCCTCCCCCTCCGGGATGGATCAAGCTTAACTTTGACGGGGCTTCCAAAGGGAACCCAGGAGCAGCGGGGGCTGGTGGCGCGGTCAGGGACCATCGGGGCATGGTTATCCTCGCTTTCTCTGAAGATCTTGGGGTTCAGACCAACCATGTCGCGGAAGCCAGAGCCCTTTGGAGAGGTTTAGTCCTCATTTCGGAGGACCCCAGAGCTATCATCATTGAAGGCGACTCCATGAATATCATAAACTACTTGAACAAGGATAAGACCCCTGCCTGGAGGGTCCACAACACCATCGAAGAAATTCGAAGGATTCTCCGCAAGAGGACCTACAGATGCCAGCACATCTTCAGGGAAGGAAATTCTTTGGCTGACCTCCTAGCAAACAGAGGATCTTCCTCCGGCAGACTCACCACGTGGGATCTTGAAATCCCTCAAGATGTTGCTGACGTGGCTGCGTCAGAATTCCAAAAAGCTCAATGAGTCTCGCCAGATCAGCTTGGTGGGACACGTCAAGCTTTCTTGGAAAGGTGGATAGTTGGCGTTTGGTTTTCTTGCGGCATCCAATTATTGCTCTGCATGCATGCCTTCTTTTTTTGTACAGCTTCTTTTTTCTATGCTATGGCAGCTTCTTTTCCCTCGTCTTCTCGTTCTGTGTCTGAGGCTCGCTTTGAGACCTCAACCTCGCGGCTGTAATGGGTTCATCCCGTTTTTGTAATAAGGTTTTTGGGATCCTCTAGAAAAACCCACTTTTGTATATAAATGTTACTTATTAAAAAAAAAAAACTATGCATTAGATAGTTAGATTGCTTGATTTAAATGTATAGTTGCAATTTGTCAATGAAATGAGTAAATACATTTAGAAGCATGTCTATCCTGAACTATGAGTGTCCTGATCCCCTACTATCCTTAATTATCGATGGGAGAGCGGGAGGACCAAAGTTTCAGATGAACCGATGCACAAGTTTTCTCTCTACTTTACATCTTGTTTACTTATGCAATTAGACTAAATTTGTGGGGATATTTCCCTTATGGAATTGATGTAATGAAATGTTTAAGGGTAAGGAGTTTTTGCCATACCTACTTATGTAATAAATGATCAATGTGGCAAATTCACCTTTGTATTCTATTTTATTCATTGTGAATGTATCTGAATATTTTTGTTTCATGTCTATCATTTAAATATTGTTCTATATTTCTAGTTATCTTTTGATTGTTTGATGAGTTATGTTTTGTTAGATTTAGTATCTAGATTTATCTTTTATTTTTATTCTTGAATAAACTTTATGGAAACTAGTGACAAGTTATAGGGTGAACTTAGAGGATAACCTAAGGGCTTGAGACCCCCTTAGGGTAAACATAGTGGACCTAAGGGATTAAGACCCCTTAGGAAGAATGGTAACTAGGTTTATGGAATATTGTACCTGAGTTAAGATAGCTTGTCGAAAGACGAGATTGATAGCTTAACTTGCAGTACACATAGCATACCTATGCATAATGGCTTGCATAGAATATGGAGATGCGTGTACACCTTCTAATGATTGAAGGTGATAAGTCTAGCTCATCAAGAATTGATGAGATGGATGGACTTATGCGCATAACATGGGATATGCCTACACATATGGACTTGCATGAGGGAAATCTTGTGAGGTATAGTTCTTAAGAAACTTAGGGGTTTTGTTAGAAATTACGTTAATCTAAGGTTGGTTAGGGGTTTATGAACCCCTCTCCTTAGTTTTTAAAAAAATTCTCTCTTTCTATGTGTCTTTCTTGTTTCTTGATTTTTAGGATCGCTACACCCATAAGCCTATGTAATATGGCATATAAGATAATATTTAAAGTGATAAAAAATCAGTTAAGACCACTATTAGAAATAATTATTTTATAATAGCAAGGGGGATTTGTGAAAGAGAAACAAATTATGGACAAGATCATAGTAGCTCATGAAGCAATGCATTTAGCAACTTCTAGAAAACAAAGAGCAATGATCTTAAAAGTTGATGTAGATAAAGTCTATGATAGGGTTAAATGGGGTTTTTTTTTTATAGTATTAGAAAATTTTGGATTTGGGAAGAAATGGGCCAAATGGATTAAAGCTTGTGCTTATACAGTATCATATTCAGTGCTATAAATGGGCTAGTAACAAAATAATTTAAATTCAAGAGGGGTATTAGACAGGGAGCTCCTCTGTCACCATATTTGTTCATTATTATGGTAGAGGTATTAGGAAGGAACCTGAAGAAGGCATACAAATATGGGCTAATAAGCGAACTTGAGGCTAGTAATAATATCAACAACATCACCCATAAACATTTTGTAGATGATACAACCCTTTTTAAGAGGGCAAGGAAAAATGGGGCTAGAGCTTTGAATAACTTATTAAAGGAATATGAAAGAGCATATGGGTAGAAAGTTAATAGGACAAAATTCAAAATTTACTTCCTAAATACTCTAGCTAGAATTAGAGTAGAGATATGCAGGTTACTTCAAATGGAGGAGATAAATTTACCAACAACATATCTAGGGATGCCCTTATTTGAGGGGAGAATGATGATAGAATTGCGAAATCTAGTTATAAGTAAAGTTTAAAATAAACTACCAGTATGGAAAGATAGATGGTTATTGTTAGTGGGAAGAGTGCAACTAATTAAATCAGTATTACAAGTCATTCCAACATATTACTTCCTTGTCTATTACTCTAAAAACAATATAAAAAAGTTTAATCTATATTATACAATCATTTTTGTGGTCATAATTACATGATAAATTTTTTTTTTTGGTGAAATAGAGCAAGTTGTGTGATGATAAAATTAGGATATTTCTCGGTTTAAGAGTTCTTATGAATGTAAACTAGAAGGGAAAAGTAATTCTAATATTGTAAAAAGAGAGTCAAAGGCAATGGAAAATAATTCTTGTAAGTATGCTGAGCTTAATGATTATTGGCGATCTAATCTGCCTAGGTATATATTTTTTGAGTCTACAACGGCCTAGACCCGCTTCCAAGCATTGAATGACTAAAGGAAAGAAATGTCCTCTATGCCAATATCTAGTAGGGCTGGTTCTGAAAAATAAAATAAAAGTGATGTTTGAGATAAGAGTTAGGGAAGATGCGAAAAGAGAAGGAAATTACTGAAAGGAATGGGAAATGATGCTGAAAGTCTGAAATACGAGGGTTATGGAAAAGAAGCATGATACACAACTTTCACTTGAACCAAAAATAATTGAAACAATAGAATTTTAATAGAAACCAACACTAAATCCTTTCAATCACATAAACTCCAGGGGTACTCCAACATTAATCCTTCACCAATAGCTAAATTCAAAAACATAATTCAAGCCATATGACAAAGTGCCTAACTTAATAGAAATAACATGATAGAAGGCATACACAAAGATAGAATATTCAAGAAAACAACTAGAAGTCCATGTTTTAGAAGTAGATTTCAAGATATACAATTGCTTTTCTAGCAGAAATTGTCCATCCTCATTTACAATGAAAAATTCTAGTTTTTATAGAGAATTCCACCTCTTCAAACATTAGTGCCCAACCACTTCTATGATGGTGGTAGGTAGTTTGATCTAAAGTTGACTTAATAGTGTCAACTTGATTTTGCAAATAACTTAGCATTGAATGCAGAAGGTTTTCCTAATCTACCATGATCGAACGACTTAGAGCGCAACTTCAAGGTTGATTGGGTAGTCAATGGCAATTCTGTGCAAATTTTGCTGCACTTAGGGGGCCCACATTGAGTTTCTCTCCACAACTAAAGAGAAAGCATTTTTGCTCCAGAGGTGGAGCAAAAGCATCCCTTTGCTTCGTTTAAGCCTTTGCGTAAACTTCATTTTCTGGCTAGCTTTCACTCCATAAGTGGACCGACGATGCTTTCACTCCACTTGTGGAGTGAAAGCACCCTTTGCCTTATACTTCAAGACTATTGCACTTTTACTTGAGCTTCGCTCCCTAAGTGGAGCGATAGAGAGTTTCCCTCCACTAGTGGAGAGAAACCACCTTTGAATTTGACTGCCTTGTTTTGCACTTTGACTTTGTAATTTTCAGGAAGGGGTTTTCTCTCCCCTTGTGGAGCAAAAATATTTTTGCTCCACAAGTGGAGTGAAATTCTTTGGTCAGTGTGCACACTTAATTCTACGAAGGATTTTTGCTCCACAAGTGGAGCGAAAGCACTTTGTGCCTTAGCCAAGACTTATTCAATTGTCAAGTCTCCAAAAATTACCACCACATGCGAAGAGTGAAACGAACCTGCATAAATCAGATTTTAAGTAGAAAACACATCCACGACATCGCCCCATGCTAAAACATTCATAATTTTGCATGCAAAATGATAGGAATTGTGTAGAAAAACCAGAGGAACCATAGGACATGAAATAAAATAGTGTTGAGGAAGAAAGTGAAAGGAGACAACTGGTGAAAACATAGCAAAAAATAACATATTTTTATTTTTGATGGAAAAAGAGAAGTTTTACAATGATACCTCCAAAAATTGCACACAACTTAAAATCTTACAAAATGTAGTAGGAAGGCCAACATCTCTGGTGGATCATGGGATATTGAGTCTACCTCAATGCAAAGATCTTAGGCCTTATCCTTGCATTGCAGAGTCATCTTTGCTTTCAGTATCCTCGAACTACTCATTGTTGTTGCCTATTTGTTCTTCAAGTCGGTCCTTTTCCTCTTCTTTTTCTTGCTCACTCTACCTCCTCAAGATCTAGCTTGTGTGGTCAAGGGAGAAATATTTCTAGAGAGCTCTTAAATACATGTTTGTACACTATAGAAGCATTGAACTAGTGGTTGGGATAAAATGTTGGTTTTATCTAGAGCTCCTGAATTAGGTAACGGAAGGTCTCAATTCGCTCAATATTAGCAAGATCTAGCCTTCGATCGAACTCCTGCAAGCAAGACTCGATCGTGGCATATTTTACCATGAAAGGTATCACCTATGAATATGAAATTGGATCCTCCCAAACATCAACATCTGAGGCATCACTGATGAATGCCACCCATATTAACCTTAACTCCTCAAGTGGTGGAATGGATCATTTATTGTCTATAAATCTAGGGATGTTTATTTGTGCGAGGGCATTAAAGTATTGCAGTAAAATGTCCCTCTCTTGCTTGAGGGTGTCTGAGAGCTTACGAGCTTCTTTGGTCAGCTCAAGCTTCATGAAGAAAGAGCGCAAGGTCATATTTGTTGTTGCCCAAGATCGAGCCAGGGGGCTCATGGGAGTAAGGTGGGCATCCACATTTTCAATTTTATAGAGCTGCATGGCTAAGTCTAGCCAAATATCAACATTTTTTGAGCAGATTTAAAAAAATAGATGCCAGTAACAACTTCCTCCTATGCCTCCCTAAAGAAATTTAAAATAGTGACCCCCCACATATCCCTTTTTGGGAAATCCATCGAGAACTGTAAGCGCATTTCTTTGATGCACTCCTTATGTAACATGATAGTCTACGACGTACTCTCTACCAATTGGGTCTACAACTGTTGGACCTGAATACCTAGTGTCTGTATGTACTAATCTACTTAGGTGCACACCTTAGAATATTCACTGACATACGCTATCTCAATTGTGCAGCTTTGAACTCGAGTGTTTCAAGCTATCACCTCACCTTCACCAAGGCCTCCTCAAGCTCGAAGTTCTTGGATTGTGCTTCGAATAAGCATTCCTTGTAGTGCTTTCCATGAAAATATATGGAGCTCATTTTGACTTGAATGTTGCCCATATTCTGCATTGTATTAATCTTTTTCACATCCTCTATGGTATGGCAGTAAGTGTAATCAGTCAGGGTCATATCCCCTAGGGGATTCTGAACAATGGGAACCTTCTCCATCATGTAGAGCTCCATCCTTTATGGATAGATAATGGACACCTTCTCTGCTAGTACTAGAGTCTACACCTCCTTCCTCCTTCGATCCCTCTGCCAGCGTGATGAGCTATGATGCACCTTGTGAATGCTCTTTATGACTGCAAGGTGTTGAATCATATCCAACTCGAAATTGAGCGGCTCTTAAACTCCAAGGATGGGTGTGTAAGGAAAGAGAGGATGTTGCAGCTCAAGTTCAAATAGAACATGGGAAATAGGATGGGAAGTGACTGTGCTAACCCTCAAGGGTGCTTGGGTCTAGTTAGCAACTATGGAGATGGTGGGCTTAGGTGTTAAAACTTTAGAGAAAACTGATGCCATGATAGTGGAGTGTAGTGAAAGGGAAAATAGATTTATCTCTATGATGGTAGAAAATTCAGCGATAGGGTCTTCCAAAATAGAGAAGGGGGACCAACAGGTTCAGAGACTATGAAAGCATTAAGACGAGTTGCATAATATGCGAACGCTGCTAGGAGTAAAGAGAGAGTTGGGGAAATCAAAATGCTAGAAACCATTGAGTGGGGTAGCAGAAAATAAATAGAGAGGATGGAGAGGCCAAAGGAAAAAGGAGCAGTGACTAGGGTTTCAACCATTTAGAAAACGACTACTAGAGAGAGGGAAGAAGAAATAGAAAAGAGTGAATGCGTACCTTTGGGCTTCATGATCAAAGGAGCTAAGGAAATAGAATGCTACGTGTGTGGGTCTTCTCTCTCCTCTACGTCAATCACCTCCACCTCTTCTTCCTACTTTTTTAAATGCTCTATGATAGATTTTTTAGGAGCGCTCGATGGAGGGATTATCGGTGCCATAGAGGAACTCATTCTAGGGGGCCTTGGAGCACTAGAGCATGGCCTCTTTGTTGCATGCAGTGAGAGAGGTTTTTCCTCAACTTTTCTCTTTGATATAGCGCTTTGATTCTTATGAGACGATGGCCCAATCTCTCCAACCAATTGCAAACCACTCAAGACTACTTTGCCCTTGCCTTTCACCATGTGCTTCTTTACTGCCAAGTCCTCCACTTCATCAGGGCTTTGTGTGCTTCGAGGCACAATCTCAAAAAATAAGAAGACCTGATAGGTGTCCATGTTTTAATCGTACATCGTGGATAATTTATCGTCCAATGCCATTGGGTAGTTAGAAAGCATTTTGTTATTGTGGAATCGCATGATCCACCACTCAATGATTTTGTGATCTAACCAATACCACAACTTTTCCTTCATCGCTTGGAATACATCCCTAGAAAGCCTCTTTTTTGGGTTGACGGTTGGGTCGTAGTCAACATCTATGGTGTAAAAGTCATGCCAAGGGGGCAAGGTCACCATATCATCGACATGCCACTCCAACTCACATCCTGTAGGGTTATTTTTTTGGATGATGATGTTCGAGCAAGGACAATAATAAAAATATTTCGCTTCAATGAAACTTTGGAATATGCCACATGGATCATACTTACCATGTTGGGAGAGATCAACTAACCCAAAGTCGTACATCGTTATCGTAAGGATAGTGTTCTGGTCACACTACATCATCTTGATGCCTCTAAAATCGAAGGACATAGGACATGTGTGCTTCTTTCCTCTGCCTTTCCTATACGAATCATTAGTGTAGTCGCATTATTGGGCAACCTCTAGGGAAAACAGGTATGGCATGGCATAGTAAGACAATACAAAGGGTTTCCTTGTGAACTCAAAAATTTTGATTACCAAGCCTTGGGTGAACAAAAAAACATCTTCCAACTTCTCATCCACCACTTTATGTCTCATCTCCATGATAAATCGCTCACAGTGGCTATAGATCAGCTTCAGCACCAGCCCTAATAAAACTCAATTAAAATTGTAGTACAAATCATCCCAGGACAAGCCCTACATCTAGAGATAGACCGAAAATGTCTTACCTTCTTTGTCAGACTGATTCTTTGGGATTAAAGAGAAGCATTCATGTAGGTGGTAGAATAAATACCACACAAGGAAGGAACAATGTTTAAAATGATCATCTTTGCTGCTTTACAGGTAGTATAATAAGAGGTGCAGCTACTGCACCATCCACTCTGCCTAGTCAAAGAAAATTGGTAAGGTATCTAGCTTCATCTTGGATGGGAAATAGATTTCATTGTGAAAATATACTCTGCCATGGACACCTACCAATTGTAAACTATAGCGTCGATAGAGAGCCCCATCACCCATTCCAAAATTGAATAAAAGTCATGGTGCAAAAACTTTGTCAGGCATTTGGGTAATTTTGGAAGCTCCTCAGATGAGGGTGCTCCTCCAAATTGCTCTCTCATGGACTAGCACATCTGAGGTGTGGGTTGATACTTCTCACTCTACTCAGAACTAGTGATCTTCCTAGGGAGGAAATAAACTAAGGATTTATTTTTGTAGGCAAAAGCCTCTCAAATGATATTGGTTGTAATGGAGAACAACTTATTCCCCTAGAATATCGCACTGTTCTCATCTGAGCATCATAGAATTGTGAAATTGTCCATACAAGCTTTGGGTACGGATGCATGGGCGTGCACATGTAAAAGAATAGGTAAGAGTGGTAAACCATAGCCAACATATTTCCAATCAAATATTCTTTAAATGTCGTCATGCGTCGGATGGGGAGGCGGCAACAGGCTGTGATTGAGACAATGCGGGGTCGCGACGGGGTAGAGCAGCGACGGTCTCCACAGGAGAGACGCCAAAGGATGGCACGGGCTCCCCAGAGACCACAGCAGCCAGGGATGAGGGAGGAGGGACTACCTCCTTAGCAGATGGAGAGACCCCCATCACCCGATAAGGGCAAGGGTGTTGAGGTGGGAGAGAGCAGCGAGACGGCGACTCTCTGGGCTGAGGTTGCCCGCCTTCGGGCTCAGGTGCAGACACTACAGGATGAGGCTACATGGCTCAAAGCTCGGGGTGGAGGAGCGAGTATGCAGGAGTTGGCACGGTCTATGGCTCAGACTACATTCTACCAAGGAGCATACTACTAGATGGTTCCAGAGAGCCAGAGACTACAACTGCCAGCTGACATTGCGGGGCCGATCAAGATGGGGTCATCGAGGACATCGTCATGATCGACGTCGAGGACCCACGACACAGGGCGGACTCCTATGGGGCCTCCTCCTCCACCTCAGGGTGGGAGAGGAGACGAGGCTAAGAGCTCGAGGGCTTCTCGAGGCTAGCTGCTATAGATGGATTGTATATGTATTATTATATATTTTTTGAGAGGATTGAGTATGCCAGGATATAGATTGTGGCATACCAATCCAATTGTGATATGATGTACAAATATTTTTGAGATGTATATATGATCTTTTTGTAATATAACTTGTCCATATGTTTTTATGATGCTTCAATGTTTGAATTGTTTGTTTGTTTGATTGATGATTCATGTAATTATGTCATTTGGAAATATTATAATTTGATGTCATGCTATAAAATTTAAATGAAATAATCTGATGTAAACAATTGGTTGTTTTGGTGTGATTTGATGAAAAATAAAAGGGACTTCTAACAATAATTTCAAAGGACATTGTCATTGTTATAGACCATTTCATGGAGTCGCCGCTCGCTCGGTCGTCAAGCTAATCCCAGTATAGAAATATTGCTAAAAGTAAAAGAATGCTTAAGAGACTGTCTTAAGACTTTGTGTTGTGATGATGGAAATAATGATGGTTTGATGATTTGTTTTCAGATTTTTATAAAAATAGTATGCATGAGATACTAAAAGAAATATGATTTTGCTAGGCATAAATTCCTAAGTGTGATAAAATTTTGAACAATTCCTTAGAAATTATACCATGGTTGCAAGATTGAATGTTGACATAATGACATGAAATAGAATAAGTGTTCGTTCGTTTGTAAAGCACAATTGTGTAACATAATGATGCAAGTCATATGTTTTTATGAATTTGTTTTTAAAATAAATGGAAAATAAAATTAGAACAATGGTTTGCGCTAGGCATAGAATTATAGGTATAGACTTATACCATCATCGCGAAATCCAAAGAGAATTTGATATTTTGGTTTTATTGCATGATTGATTGTTGATTTTTGATAAACAGAAAATAATAATATAAACTTGACTTTATTTCGCTAGATTTTGCAATAGGTTGTGTAAAATAATTTTGGATTTTTGAAAACAATGTATGTAATTGTGAGTATACTAAACAGATGTTCTGAAAATAAGAATAAAATTTATTCCAAAAGAGTTGCAGAAATATTTTAAATTATTTCAAAGAAAAATGTAGATTTATAAGGAACCCTCATGTGCATATGTGAGTTCATTGCCGATCTTGATTTATCATAATGATAGAGAATCTCTCAAATACAAATGTGTGTGCAATTGTATTGTTCATTCACCAATTTTGAGCAAGATAATTTGATACAAGTAATTTGTCTTAACCAAATGAATGTTCGTTGACCATGATTTATATGCATGTAACCGTACCAGACTACTGTGTAAGTTAGGTTATCAAGAGCTAGCTAATCCATAAGCCGACATAGGTCTGTACAAAAGAAGGTCGCTAATGTGATAGACATATCACCATGCTAGGAATTACCCAAGGCCAAGCGGGTTGGGCACAAACCACCTGTTATGGGGCTTACCTCACAGTTTTCGAATAATTGAGAATTCCGAGGATTCAAGCTCATTCACCCTTCTTTTCTTTTCAAGGGGTAGGGAAAGGATTTTATTGCATTTTGCTTTTGCTTTTGCTTTTCTTTCTCTCTCTTTTTTTTTGTATTTTTTCTTGATATTTGAGATAATGCTGAAATATTGCCGTGATGATACAAAATAACATTTTTCTTTTTCTCTTTTTCTTTGAACTTTTCTTTGCTTTCTATGCTAGGGATACTTGCTCGGATTAGTTGTAGAGCAAGGGATTTTTATTCCGGGTAGGGGTGAGCTTGTCCTTTTGTCAATTCTCAAAGATCCTAGACCATGTGCATGATAGGATAGCAGGGGAAACTTTTTGCTCAAGACACCATTTCTACTATGTAGCATCATATCGAATTTGCAATGAAATCATTTTAATGTGAGGAGATATACTTGGTTCAAGTAAATAACAAGATCAATTCTCTATGCTCAAAACTTTATTTAATTCAACTGTGGACTTTGATATATGAGAGATTAATAATCAAAAATAAAATCAAGATATTTATTCATGTGAATGTGAAAGTGCGGGATTCCAAATAAATGCTAATTTATCCAAAATAACTAAAAATATAACTGCAATACTTCATGATTTGACAAGTACGAAAATAAAATATGTTTTTGAATATTTTGATTTTGATGTTTTATATTTTTATATTTGTGATTTTGATTGATGAAAAGAAAGAATAAAAATTGTTACTGTTTTTGAAAAATATTTTGATAAAAATGGCAAAATGAAACAATATGCAAAAAATACAATATATACAAATGATGAAATGACCCAATGTTATGCATAATAACGTTTGAGATGCATAATGTTCATAGGTTCTTTAAGATCTTTACCGTCTAAGGTAGCTAATCGATATGCGCCCGATCCAAATTTAGCAGTGATGACATATGGTCCGAGCCAGTTGGGCTCAAACTTACCTTTAAGGTCTTTAGTTGCATTAGTATTTTTTTGATTTTCTTTTAAGACAAGGTCACCGATCTTGAAGGATCGCTGGTGAACTTTCTTAAGGTATGCTCGTTTAAGCTTGTTGTGATAGGCACGAAGATGCTCCAAAGCATTGATGCGCTTTTCATCTAGAAGTTCTAGCTGACTAAGTCTGCCAGCATGATATTCATCTCCTACTTCAGTATCTTGAAGTAGTAGAGCTAAAGAAGGAACTTCTAATTCAAAGGGAAAAATGGCTTCAACACCATAAACCAAAACAAAAGGTGAAGTGCCTATGGGGGTACGAACGCTAGTTCGATAAGCCCACAAAGCAGGATATAATTGGATGTGCCAATCGTGGCCAGATTTATTGACCAATTTTTTGAGGATTTTGATTAATGTTTTATTAGAGGCTTCTGCTTGGCCATTGCCCTGAGGATAATAGGGAGTGGACCAACGATGTTGAATTTTATATTTTTGACATAATTTCTTAACATATTTATTTTTAAAACAAGTTCCATTATCTAAAATGAGATTTGCAGGGATTCCAAACCTACAAATAATTTGATTAAAAATAAACTTGGAAACTTGGGTTCCAGTGCAAGAAGCTAATGGCATAGCTTCAACCCACTTCGTGAAATACTCAGTGGCGGTTATGATGAATTTGTGTCCATCGGATGACACAGGGTTGATTTTTCCAATGATGTCTAAGCCCCATTTTGAAAAGGGCCAAGGAGATGAAATAGCCTGCAGTTCTTGTGCAGGCGCATGGACAAGGTCAGCGTGTTTCTGGAACTTGTCGCAATGTCGCACATAATTATGTGCATCATTTTCCATGGTAGGCCAAAAATATCCTATCCTAAGGAGTTTCTTAGCAATGGCGCTACCACTAAAATGTCCCCCACAAGATCCATTGTGGGCTTCATTCAAAGCTGATCTAGATTCTTCTAGATTCAAACATCACAATAAGATGCCTTCAAAAGATCTCCTATACAAGGTATTACCAATAATCATGAAGCGACTTGCTCGTCTACGTAATAACCTACGCTGGTTGCTAGTACAACCATCAGGGAAGGTCCCATTTTGGAGAAAATTAAAGATATCAGTGTACCAATGTTCAGGAGTAGTTTCGGTGATTAGAAACACATCCAAAGGTTCTAGGCATGATTTGCTTGAAGCGGGTTCCTAGAGTCGATGAATAATGATGGTAGCATATTCGTCATCTAACTCCAAGGGCAAAAGAGATGCGGCTGCAGCCATAGCGTCTGTCGCACGATTGCTAGTTCGAGGAATAGCTTCCAAGGTAACTTGATCAAACAAGGATAATAATTGCAAAACATATGCTTTGTATGGGCGTAATTTATCATCTCTGGTCTGATAAACATCATTGATTTGATTTATGACAAGTTGAGAATCATCGAAAACCAATAAATTTTTAATTTTTAGTGCCAAGGCAGCTCGTAATCCAAGGATAAGAGCTTCATATTCAGTAGTGTTATTGGTGCAAGCAAATGTTAATTTGAAGGACAAAGGTATAAGATGTTTCTACGAAGATATTAAAATAATACCTGCACCAGCCCCACTCATACATCGGGCTCCGTCAAAGTATAGGGACCATTGCTCTGAATGGTCTGCCTCTAGTTTAAGGCATTCATCAGGAAACTCAATGATGAGGGGACGGGTAGACTCTAAAGGTGCAACAACTAATTGATCTGCTATGATTTGACCTTTAACAGACTTTTGTCCTATAAATGTGAGTTCGAAACTCGCTTAGCGCAAGAACCCACTTTGTTGTACGACCAGATAAGTACGGTCGACTCATGAGATATCGCAAAGGGTCGAATTTGGCAATAACATACGTTTTCTGACTGAGCATATAATGTCGTAGTTTCTGTGTAGAAAATACAACTGCTAGACATAATTTCTCTAATATGGTATAGCGAGTTTCATAACCGATTAAGGTCCTGCTAATGTAATAATTAGCACGTTCTTTCTTCTCATCGTCAAGTCTGAGCTAACATAGCTCCTAAGGCAAAATCGAAAGCAGAAATGTATAAAATAAATGGACGATCAGATTTAGGTGGGGAAAGCACCGGTGGTTTAAGGAGATATTGCTTAAGGAGTTCAAATGCTTCCTGACATTCGTCGTCCCAATGAAAAGAGACATCTTTCTTAAGAAGCCTAAGAAAGGGTCCGGTTTTGTCTGCCAACTTATCGATGAAGCGACGAATAGCTTGAAGCTTACCTTGTAAACTTCGTAATTCTGATATATTGGTGGGTGCGGGCATATCTGTGATAGCCGCGATCTTGAGAGGGTCAATTTCAATGCCACGTAAAGAAACTATAACCCCTAATAATTTACCGAACTTAACTCCGAATATGCATTTGGCTGGATTTAGTCGGATAAGATATTCCCTTAACCGATCAAATACTTTTCTCAAGTCATTTAAATGATCATCTTCTTTGATAGAACGAGCTATAATATCATCTACATAATCATGTAGAATATCATGCATCATATCATGAAAGATATAAGTCATGGCTCGTTGATAGGTTGCACCTGCATTCTTTAAACCAAATGGCATCACTTTCCAACAAAAGGTTCCCCAAGGGGTAATAAAGGTTGTTTTAGCCTGATCTTCAGGAGCTATCCTGATCTGATTATAACCAAAAAATCCATCCATTAGGGATATCATTCCACTTCCAGCAGTAAAGTCAATGATCTGATCCATGTTGGGAAGAGGAAAATCATCTTTAGGGCATGCAACATTAATATCTCTGAAGTCTGTGCAAACCCTAACTTTAGTGGCTTCTTTCTTAGTTACTGGAACTACATTTGAAATCCATTCAGCATAATCAATGGCTTGTATAAAAATAACATTTAAGAGTTTTTCTAATTCCCCTTTGACTAGTAAGGCCACTTTAGGATGCATTTTTCTAAGTTTCTGTTTAACAGGTTTAGCATCTGGATGGACTACTAGGTGATGCATAACTACAGAAGGGTCTAATCCTGGCATATCTTCATATGTCCAAGCAAAGACGTCTTCATATTGTTTAAGGAATGCAATGTATTTATCTTGTTTTTCCTGACTCAATTCTGATCCAATGTTGATTATGTGAGGGTTGTCTTTGGTTCCAATGTTAATTTTTATGATGTTTTCTACTTCCATATGTAGATCTCTCTCAAAATTAGGTGGGGCGGGTGAAACGCCTAATTCTTGTAATTCTTCCAAGGTTAGCTTGGATAATTCGTCTTGAGGAGTCGTAGCTTCAAGCTGGGCTATACTAGGTATAGAGCCATCGAAATAAAATCCATTATATAACAATTCCTCAATGGAGACATCATGAAAGATATCCCCCTCCAACTCGTCGTCGGATTCGGCAATCATCTCAGGGTAAGCTATGGATAGCATATTGCATGTAAGAGGCTTATTCATTAAATGCAAGACATCTCGTTTATCCAAATAATCTTGGTAACACACAAGATGGTCATCATCCTCAAATGGGAAGGGCTGACCTTTACTAGGAAATAGGCCCACACCACATCGGGCAGGCCATGGTTCGACCTCAAAAGGTTCTTTCATACCATTCTGGAAAGGTCCCAAACCTTTCCCTTTATATCCCAATTTAAGCATTATAGGCTTAGCTTTAATATACTCATTAGCAAAATAGCATCTAGCATATCCATCACAATGTGTCTTGATGTTTCTGGGTATTCTTCCCCAATCATATCCCTTATAAATAAAAGCACAACTCCCGACTTGGTAGATACTTCCCATAGGCTATGGGAGGCCCAAGGTACGAGGAGAGGGTGGGAGTTTATTTAAAATAAGGGAAGCTTGCATGGCAGTGTTGGTTTCTTCTGATATAAGAATTTTAGATAAATCGGGTAAGAGCTCATCAGTGAGAGCATAAGAGGTAGAAGGAACATTTCCTACATCATCGGATGTGGAAAGGATGCCTGTAGTGGATGTAGATGTTATAGGGATATCGATGGATGAGTCTATAGGTATGGAAGTTATAGGAGTAAAACAGGAAGCATTGGTTGTAGTTTTAGGATCTTTTCGAGGTCCTAATGTGGTTTGTTCAGAAGATGGTTGAGCTATATGTAGAGGTGTAGTTGAAAGAGTAGATGATGTTATGGGTGTGTGTTTCACACGTTTGGGTGGATGATGAGAATTAGGATGTGTGGATGACAGGGCAGGGGCAAAATTGAACTCCAACAGGTTCTGCCAAAGCACACATATCAAAGGGTCTAGGATCACCATGAATGGTAACCAACTGATTTTTAAATTCGAATTTAACACACTGATGTAAAGTGGATGGAACCGCTCGCATCGCGTTGATCCAAGGGTGACCCAAAAGTATATTGTACGATGCAGGGCAATGTACAATAAACACGGTCGTATCTAAGGTTCTAGGACCAACTTGCAAGGGTATAGTAATAACTCCACATGTTTCTTGTGTTTCGTCATTGAAGGCTTTTATAATCATATCAGTTCTTTTCATTTCGTCACTTCTAAACCCAAATCTTTGGTAGAAGTCAAAAGTGCATATGTTTAAAGATGAACCATTATCAATCAAGACTCGTTTAACTGCTACATCCCCAATTAGGGTAGTAATATATAAGGGGTTATCCTTATGTAGACTATGTTGCGGGATATCTCTATCCCGAAAGTCAATACAATCGACTTCTCGAGTTATGATAGTATTGGACATGGCTTCAGGTTGAATATTTTGTGGTACCATCATTTGGCTTAATGTGAGCATTAATTCATCCCTATGGGTAGGAGAAGATCTTAAGAGATCCAAAAGGGAAATTCTAGCTGTAGTATTTGATAATTGTTCATTAATATTATAAGGAGGCTTATGTTGAACATTAGGCGCATAATTCCCTTTATTGGGATTTTTCAAAACAAATGGAGCTGATCCATCATTCTGAGTTTGATCCTGTTGAGAGTTTTGAGCTTGTTGTCTGGTAACGGCTCCGATGGTTCCTACAATATTATTTTGTGGGTGATGAATAGGTCTTGGTCTAGCGTTTATGGCTTGTTCATTAGAAAGTATTTGGTGAGAAGATGGTCTAGTGGTGATTCTTCTAGGAAATGGTTCTTCTGGAACCATAGAACTTGTGATGGGTTGAACAGGATCTGATTCATCTTCAGAACTATTCGATTGATTTGAGGTGATTTCCATGTCACTTTCAGTCTCATATTCGGTATCACTAAGATCAAGTGTCCGAATATTATGTAGAGGTCTGGCCGTAACCATGGATAAAGTTGTGTCAAAGACTTGCGGATCGTGAACAGGTAATTGTCCACTAATAGTTCCTACATATCGGGTAGGAGGGGGAACATTATGATGCTCAATTTGATTAGCCACCTCTTTACCATGCTTTGGTAAAGGATGTTGAAATATGTCCAATGATTGATTGGCATTCTGATTCTGATTTTGGGGAATGTTCTTTTGAGCATTATTAGAAGGATTTTGTTTAGGTTGAAAGGCTTGCACCTCCATCTCATTGTTATCAATCGGGTCTTGTATTTTATGTTTTAATATTTTACAAGAGTTGGTAGCGTGTCCAGGTCCTCTATGGAAATCACAATGTAAATCAGCTCTGTATCCGGGTATGGTTGGATCAGGTTCCCGGATGTTTGGTAATTGGATCAAACCTCGTGCTAATAGTTGCGGGAGAATAGTTGATAAAGGTTGATTTAACCTAGTAAATTCTCGGGGTGGTTTATCAGGAGGTTTTAGTATAAACTTCTCTGTTGTTTTCACAGTATTAACATTGGCAATGTTTCTGCTATCAATGACTCCATCACCCACAACTTGTTTATTTTTATATTGATTTCTGGATGTTTTCTCATCATCTTTCCTTTTGAGCTGACCTCTTCTAATGAGAGCATCTTCCACTCTTCGAGCTAAATCTATAGCTTGATCGAAGGTGGTCAAGGTAGCGATTGATAATTCATAGGATAGTTGTTCTTGTAAATTATTGATAAAAATATCCAACATTTCCCGATAAGGTAACACAAAGTGTAATTTTCCTATCAACTGCCTCCATCGAGCTAAGAAGTCAGCAAAACACTCATCTTTGTCTTGTTTTAGGTTGTACAAATATTTAATGGTTACATGCCTTTCGATATAGGCACTAAATTGATGCACAAAATATTCGGCGGTTTCTTCAAAATTCCTCAAAGAATGAGTGGGTAGTTGATAATACCACTCCAATGCCATCCCCCCTAAACTTTTTGGGAACATTTTTAGTAACAACAAGTCATCATGTGATATATCATGACATGCTATCCTAAACATACGAAGATGCTCTATGGGATCTTCAGTTCCTTTGTATATAGGTAGGACAGGCATAGGAAAGTGTTTGGGATATGGTTGTGCTACAACTATAGGATCTAGAGGCTGACTACACATCTCTCGATAATTGTACGAGGGACGGTAGGGATCTATCTGGTCCATGCGGGAGACTAACTGTTTCACCATGGCTTCCAGATTACCAGTTTGTCCACCATATTGGTTCGGTGGTACATGAGTATGGGATTTGTGAGCGTAGGATGGCGCGATGTAAGGATTAGATGCTATATTGTTGTTATGCAAATGGTTGGTAGGAAGAGTATTATGAAGAAGATTGGTTGTAGCATTATGTTGTATCCCCGATTGTTGGAAATTGGTATTTGGTTTTGTTTTAGGCTTTTGTTGATTTGAGGTATATTGATCAATAGCTTGGCGAAATAGAGCAGTGAATGAAGGTTTCTTTTGTGTGGTGATAACCCTTGGCTTGGTAACAGGCACTCTAGGTGGTTGGGTAACCTGTTGTTGTTGCGTGTTTTGAATTATAGTAGCCATGTCCAAATTGGACGGTCCAGCTTGATCACTCTCTTGATCAACGAAGGACAGGGGATTAGTGCGTGTGTGATAGATGTCTTCTAGGGTTGCTTGAGTGTCACTAATTTGATCTTTGTCCATATGGACTGCTCTATTAAGAGTGCCAATATTAGTATTGAGGAACTTCCAAAAATGTTCCATGTTCTCAAAAGTAACAACTCCTTCTGGAGATATTTTAGGGGATGAGGATCCTTCCTCTCTATCATTTTCTTTTTGTTCATTTCCTACAGCAAATTCTTCTTCTTGTTGGTCGAAGGTTCCTTCTTCCTGAATTGGATCTTCAGGAAGGACATCTGGGTTATTTTCTGGTTTTCTTAACCAATCTTCTTCTACTTCAATTTGTTTTCCATTCCTGAGTCTAGTCATTATGTCTAAATTTAGATTTTAGCAAATATATATTAATATATTTGCAACAGATTTTGGGAGGTATATATTTTAATTATATACCTACTATAATGCTTAAAAATAAAATGTTTTGATTTTTGTTATGATTTTGTTTGTTTTGTTTTTTTTGTTTTTGTTTTTTTTTTTTTGCTTATAAAGACAATAAACAACACACTAAATGCAAGAAATAGCAATAATAAAATAATAGCTTAGTTCTCTATAAATAGTTTATAGATATCATTGATAGGATCAAGTTCATCAGGAGTCATGAAATGCTCCTCTTCAAATTGGAAGTGGTTTTTCAAGAACTTGATAAAGTGTGCTATAGTGATATTATCGGTTTCAGACTCTGTCTTGTAAAAATAAATCTCATGGCAATACTCTCGATATAACACAGCTCTAGGAACTCTATTCCATCTTTGTCTATCCGTAAGAATGACCTCTTGGTCCTCTATACGAGATAGAAATTTATGTACTATAACTGCATTATCGAGGTATTCCTCAAAGGTATACAATTCAGAAGACACAAGGGCTCTTTTATCTGCTAACCACCTATGGCAAGCTCTCTGAAGCTCATGATACAAAGTCACTTGATCGGGATCCAGGATTCTATCTAGGACAAACCTCTTGATTTGCCTAAGTTCGGTTGCTCTAGATGAAATGAGATTCAATCTCCTATTAAGCTCGTCCCATAAAGGTGGGACTCTATATGTTGGAGCTACTCTAAGTAAAGAGTTAATCTCTATGGCTGCTAATTGATTTTCAACATTAATGGTGACAACTCGTCTTTTATTATAATCTACCATCTAAATATGATATGCAATCTTTGATTCTAAATGCATTTATGTTTTTATTTTATTATTTTTATTTTTTTTAGGATTGTTTTCAAAAGGTTTTTAGTTTTCACGTCGGGTTCACCAAAATGTATCGCTCCAAAATTTTTGCATCCTTACCCTCAGGCTATAGGATCCGTGCCCAGAAGGGGGATGCGAGAAGGATGGGACAATACCTCGGACTGAGAGGCCCTTTGAAGGTCCCGCCTCTCGGGGGAGGGGTATAAGGGTGAATTTTTGATGGATGGTGGGTTCACCAGGAAACTTTTGAATGGCAGTTTCCATGCCTAGGTTGACAGTGAGTTTGATGTGTTCATTTTGCACTTTAATCATTCAACTCCTAGGTTTGGCCAAGATGAATCTAAACTATTCTATATGCCAATGCTGATTTAAATGAATACAAAAAATAGGAATGAATGCTAATCACAAGAGAATATGCTAGCTAAAATGTATCATACCTGATTTCGGATGTCTGATGAAGATTCTGAGTTTTGTAACAGTCCAGATCGCCTCAATTCGTATGTAATCATCTGATATTTCATAGGATCATCTCAAATCGTAGACGGTCATCTGAGATCAGACAGAATCATCTAAAATCTGATGAATTCATGAGACGAATTCATCAGAAACCTGCAATCACAGAAATAGGTACAAAATACCGAATATGCAACTACAGAAGCAAAGGAAAATGATAGCAATAACAACAAACATGCCTAAATCATAGATTCAAATAACAAAATAAGGAAAATGCAGTAAATTTAAATGCTTGTTCTTAACTTTATCATGCGGTTATGCTAAATGAGGTGAACTCCAAGATGCATAAACATAATAATTTAAGACAGTGCAGAAATACAATAGGAAAATGCAAAAAAGCTAAGGAAATGCAAACTCTAGACTCTGATTGCCCCCAATCTGGACTACAGTTGGGATCGCCTCCAATCGTACGAGATCATCTGCGCTCCTCGACAAGATCGTCCAAAATCATCCGGGATCGCTTGCGACGATCCGAGCTAGCTTCGACTAAAAAATAGTAGAGTTCCTGCAAGAAAATGCAAAATACAGAATGCAGACAGTAGTGCGAGGATGCTCTAGTGAATAAGGAACTAAATCTACAGGGAAATCCATCAGCTAAGGGGTTCAAGGGGATAAACTAGAAAAATCCTAGTTTATATAGGATTAGGAAGAGGTTAGGAGGTTGGGGATCATCCCAATCTGGGAGATCTCCAACAGGGAAATCTCCAACTACGCAGACGCGTTTCTGCCCAAGTTGGAGAGGTTGTTGAAACAGAAGCTAATTATGAAAATTTGGTTTTGGGACGAAATCGTCTGGACGTTCTGTTCCAGATGAATTCGTCAGATCGGGGACGATTTCGTCTAATCTACGATGATATCGTCCAACGGTCAAAACAAATCCTAAAAATGGCACAGAAAATGGGGAAAGCGGGTAACAGGTGGTTAACGGGCAGTTTGGGGTTAAAATTCAAATTTTTATCTTTTTACTAAGGTTTAACCGTGCCAATTTTAGGGTGCTACACCCAGCACAGTTATTTAAGGTCTTTGTGCATCATCAGATAATCTCGAAGTCTAAAAAACTTGTCTTCAGGCGGTGTCAGCTTTACTGGCTTTCTCTCATGCTTTTGTGGCTTCTTCGAGCTGCTCTCCTTTGAGGGTGCCATATTTTCCTTGGACAACTTGTCTCTATGTTCCTCACTCTTCTTACCTATTTTAGACAATGAATTGCTCTGATGCAAACTCTTGCACAGACAAACGGTCAAGAAACTATAGTGTACAAGGATTGCACGAGGATGTGACTACAATGAAGTGATGGGTACAAAATGGCTTTGGCAAACCCTTCTCCTTATAGCACCACAATCAAACCTACCACTTAAATTCCAACTTTAGGATTTAATGCAGGTGGAGATCATGCATAAAATTGTGTGCCCTTTATTTTCCCTCGTGCTGATAGCTCACCCTCTTCAATGATGAATAATGGTATCGATTAATAAAATCTTCCTTGGGGCATGTGCTTCTTGGGAGGATAGATCACTTGGACTTGCCATGGGGAGGTGTGCTTCATAGCATTATGGAGTGAAATAACTTACTTGGATAAATACATCGAACAACTCCCCCCTTATAACATTTTTCTAGGCTAGAAAATGCCTTCAAACTTATCCCTTCTTGATGCATGGTGTTGATCGGACGAACATATTAGAAAGAAATAAAAAAATAAAAGATAAAAAAGAAACGCAAGGGAAAAGGGGGACTTTTGCTCCCTAATTAGAGCGAAAAGGGGTTTCTCTCCACTAATGGAGTGAAAGCACTTAATTTTTTTTAAATAAAATAAAACATAAACGAACTATGAAAACAAGTATATATACACAGAAAATCACACCTGGCACTATCAGACCTCGAAATTTCATTGGTGGTAAGCCTTCAAAAGAAAGCCATTCACCAAAATTGGGAGAGTAAAACACTCCATGTCCTACAAGATGAAGGAATTGACCTAATTGATGTTGGAGACTCAAAATGGGCCTTCCTAGAAGGCGTCGAACTTGTTGTATTTCCTCGGTTTAGACTTGTTTTTATTCCATTTCAAGACCAAGTATCCGACATTGAAGGCTCTATCATAAGTATTTTTATCAAACCAACCTTTGGTGGATTTGGCATGCTTTGCAAAAGCTTCGTAAGCTTTGTATTTGTCTTCTTCCAACTGCAGTAGTTGGGCTAACCTTACATCCATCAGGTCAAATTCACCCTCTTCCTCCTTGCTTCACTTGAGCAAACTACAATACGAGTAGTTTTATGTACGTGGGCAAGACTACCTCTTTCTCGTACACAAAAAAATAGGGAGATGTTTTGATTGAGCGCTTGATCAAAATGCAATCGACCCAAAGCGACTGGTTTAAGAGCAGATGCCAACTTCACTTATTCTCCTCCAAGGACATTTTCAGAATCCATAGCAGGTTCTTGTTCGTAGACTCTACCAATCCATTGTCCTATGGGTAATAGTTAGATGAGGTCTTCAAATAATTCTCGTACCTAATTACGAACTTGTAGATCCTTGCATCGGTGAAAGGAGTGTTGTTATAAGACATGATCGCATCAAGCATGCCAAAATGAATGATCAACCATTGAAGAAAAGAGATAATCATGTCTTGGTTGGTCTGCTTAGTATTTGGCACTACCTCCGACCATCAAGTGAAATAGTCTATAGTAGTTAAAATATATTTGTGGCTGGTAGAGGAGTTGGGTTTAATGATCTTGATGAAGTCTAAGCCCAAATACTGGAATGAAGCTCCTGCTTGAATGGGTTAGAGAGGAAATGAGGCATTCTGAGTTCTACTTGTGTAGCACTGACATTTATCACAAAATTAACTGACCTTGAAAGCATCAATGAAGAGGTTAATCCAGTAGTAACCTACCTTGATGATCTTTAGGGCCATTGGATTACCCACAAAATGTCCTCTTAAAATCCTAAATTGAAACTCTTTAAGGATCCTTGATTTCTCTAACTCCCTGATACACCTCAAGAGGACTTCGTTGATATTCTGATAGAATAGTCAATTGGTTGTCAAAATGTACCAGCCATCTTGCAAGTGAACTATCCTTCTTTGCAAAGCATTGAATCGAGGATGATATTTTCCCATTTTGAATTACTCGACAAGATCATCCGTCCATTTTAGACTGCTAACTAACAGGTTGGAAAGGTTGCTTTTAGGTGTAGAGTACTTTGATTTGGGGTTTACTATAGCACTTATATCTAGTTCCTAATAGAGTGCTCAACCTCAGACCAATTTTGTAGGGCATACTTCAATATCAAATTCTTGGATCTTGGATACCCATCAAACCCTCCTATTATCGAGATCTCCCTACATAATAAAACTTTTGATGTTGGGGTGTACCATGTACACTATCATATTACTCTAGGAGATAAACTTTTTAAATTTCTTGAGTGATTTAATCATCGCATGCACTTGTATTTCGATAAAATTGTACCTTCCTTCATGCAGTTGGATGATCTAGCTCAGGAATGCTATCGGGTTCTCATCTCCATATTTCCCCTTTTGGGTTGCGTAGCTTTCTGGTTCCTCGACGACGTATAGGATAAAATTATTTGCGTAGTCAGGATTTACGATGACTAGAGCTTGAGCAATCTGCTCCTTTATTTCTTGGAATTCCTGCTTCCTTACATCGATCCACTTGAACTCAGTATCCTTCTTCAAAAGATTGGTCATCAGTTTCACCACTTGGGCAAAGTCGACTATGAACTTCCTAAAAAATTTGATTTGTTCAAAAAAGGACTATAGGGATTTCTTGTTGACAATAGTGGAAGTCTAAGGAGCACTTCAACTTGGGCAAGATCGATATTTAATTGCTTATCAGAGATCAAGTGCCCTTGAAGTTTACCTTCCTTCACTATAAAAATCAATTTTTTGGGGTTGATGGAGACCTCGAACTCCTGATATTTCTCAAAGACTTACCATAAATGAAAGCCATATTCCTTCCTCTTATAGGATAAGAATATCATATCATCCAAGTAGATCACAATGACATGATTTAATATTTTTCCAAAATCAAGGTCCATCACCCTTTGGAAAGTCACTCTGGTGTTTGAGATATTGAAGGGCATACACTGATAAGCGAAGGTTCCCCACTTGGTGATGAACGTAGTCTTATGTCGGTCTTCATTCTTGACCCATATCTAGTTTTAGTTGAATAATCATCCATCAAAGAGAACCTCTGTGCTACCGCTACTACGTGAAGAATATGGTCAATTTGAGGTAGCGGGTAGTGGTCCTTGAGCGATGCTTGGTTAAGATTTTTAATATTAATACACAAGCGAATATCTTCATTCTTCTTTTGTACCAGGAATAGGTTGGCCACCTAAGAGGAGTGCTTTATCGGGTAGATGATCTTCACTTCAAGCATATTTAGAAGATTAGCACTCATCAACATCTTGATCTTCGGGTTGACAGGCCTCTGTTTCTTCTTGAAGGGTTTGATCCCTTCTTCCAGCTCAATTGTGTGATGGATGACATTCTTGTCATATCTCCTTAGATCTTGATAGCATCAAGCGATGATATCAGGGTACTCCTTGCATAGGGTATGAATCTATTGGAGCTCCTTGGCTATGCAATCGACCCCTACTTTGATAACTTCCCTGGTTCTAACTCTAGGTCCACAAACTCTCTTCTATCTACTTTGATCTTGTGGGTGATAGACTTATCATTCCAATCAAAAAGACTTTCTAATGTGATCAAAACCTTGAGAATATGATTGTTTTTCAACTGGATTAGTCCCTCATGGTCTTCATCATCTAGAGTTCGATTCTCAATTGAGGATGCTTCATTAACCAAAAAATTGATAAGTTGTTCATCATTGTCGAATACTTGCCAGTGGATCTTCTTATCAGGCACAAAAGACCTGTAGATTAACCTCACCTTTTTTATCTTATGCATCATATTGTCCACCAGTGAAAACCAGGTAGTGATGAAGGCCAAGATGTCTATAATATTATTTTTCTCTCACAAAATTGAGTGGATGTTCAGTTCAGTGAAGAATTCAAGCAAATCCCACACCTTGTTGCGGTATGCCTTTAGATAGTGCTGCTTGGAGGAGCACTTATTGGTCACTTGGTTATAGACCAATTCAAAATCCCTAAATATCTGTAATTGCTTGATGTTGAGTTTCTTAGCTTTTTGAGTCTGAGGCATAAAGCCTCATACTCTGTTGCATTATTCATATAGCTCCATGCAATCTTATACCAGTAAGTCTTTTGTTTGCCATATGGAGAGATAAGAGCGATACTAGCACCGATGCTATTTTTGCATCATGCACCATCGAAGAAGAGTTTCCATAGCTGATCAAATATCAGGGGCTTTTCTTCAGGTGCTTTTGTTTCAACCTTTTCAGTCTTGGTGAGTGAGTATCACCATAAATATGTCCTGATGATGGTGTTAAAATTGGTCATGGAAAACTCATCTTCAGCTCAGATTTTGTCAAGATATTCTTTCATCAGGTTCACTTCTTGCATTTCTTCTATCATCAGGTTGATAGAGCCTAAGCCTTTCTCCTCGTCTTCAAGTTTTTCAACATGAAAATTGGTAAGCTTCTCATTGAAGAGCTTATAATTCTTCCCCTTAAAGGGAATTTCCAAGTGTGAGTAGTCGAGAGAGAGGTAGCCTCCCAACTTGGTAATGAATACTCTCAAGAGGCACATACTAAAATATAGATTGAGTTCGACCACCATGATCTATTGGATGATCGTGACTTGCAGTATTTTGTGCAAGAGGAATAGAACATATTTGATCACCCCTACCATATTTATGGGAGTCCCATCTAGTTACAACACCCCAAGGATGATCTAGGTATACTCCATGCCCATGATGTCACACACCACTTTGGGCATGATGGTCGTAGCACCAGAGTCGACCATGCAGTTATGTATGATCCATCCTTCCATTTTAAGAGAAAGGTAGAATGGCAGGGGCCTATTCTTACCTATGGCCAAATCCATCAACGGTTGAGCAAATACCATCTACATTGGCCTAATATCCTTGTATTTGGAAGACTTGAGAGATTATTACAAGAGGTCTACTTGATTGAGAAGTTGGAGGGCATCATAAAGGCTTACCTTGCTAGGGGTCTTCTTCATATCTTCGACTATGTTGTAGGTCAAAGTGTTAGATTCTCCTAATCCTTTTGCAGACTTGTAGGTTTTTCGGTACTATTGTGTGGCATCCACCCTTTGATGCTTTTTCAATGAGGGGTATCAGAGCTTCTCCTTGGATTGATCTCATGTCTCAACTTGTGGCTGAGAAGTTTAAGCTTTGGGTTAGAAACCCCTTTCTCTAGCTCATGGCAATAGGAATTGCTTTAGTAACTCAAATTTTTCTGAGGTCATCATTGGATTGAGAGCTTTGCTAGTGACTAGGCCCTTTCACTCTATGATTTGGATTCATCAAGCACCTTTAGCGGATCCATATAGGTTAGATCCACCTCAATAGGCTTTTTCCCAACCCTGATGAGGACTAAGACCTACTCAGTGGAAGAAATCATGAATTTATGACCAGCTTCTCTTATCATGTTGATTTTTCAATACATCACCATCAACCAGCATCTGGACATAGTTGAGGTGCACCATGTAGGTTTCTTTGTTGTGCAGATAAGTGCAGATGAATTGGCTTCTTCACTTTATAGCATTGTTGTATTTCTCTCAGGAGCCCTACTGGTGGAATTGACTTTCCCTCTAGTGATTAAGGGAGGAAATCTTCTTGGCTAGAAGCTTTAATTATTTTTCCTCCTCCTCATGACAGTCATCTCATTCACCATCATTTTCACTGATGTTTGAAAATCCTGTAATTCTTTGACCTAGTCTGCATTTAAAGGCATGGGTAATGACAATGACACCAATGGTGTAGGTAATGCTAGATACGGAACAAGAGCTAGGAGCTGAGAAATAGTGAGAGCCTTAAATTATGGAGTGGGTACCACTTGATTTTTGGGGTTTGTATTCCAAGATTTATTGGGATACATCTGGGGTGTAGGCATAGACTGAGAAGATACACTAGCATACATTTTCTGAGGGAAATCTGGGTAGATCGACATAATCACCTTTAGAGGTAATTTTTTAATAGCTATTAAATCGACCTCGACCTTCTACACCTAATCATACAAGCCAAATAATATGTTGATGTTAGCATACCAGATGCTCATGCTAATATCAAAGTGGAAGACTCTCAAATAGTAGAACGCCACTTACTCCGGGGTGGACCGAAGGCCGAAAGTGACTCTTTATCAGGTTCAAGTGAAACTGATGTCAAATTCTACTACCTCCTCCTAGGGATGCCTCTGGATAGTAGTGAACTGGTGCAACAAGGAGAAGGGGTCCACCTGTTCATTGAATCTCCTTATCAACTATTATACCAATTGATACCATGTAGTGATGGTGTTGATCAAAAGTGATCAATACTAGTAGAGGAGCTGACCTCAGAGTGAGAGGGCTAGCAATCTCATCATAATATATTATTTGGTGATGTGGATAATGGTTGCTAGTCTAGTGATGTCTTGGACATGCTCGTAAGCTATATTCCATGTGTCATTGTATGTGGGTAGATATTTCAATGTTGCAGATGGTACTTGGTTCTGAGCTATCAAAGCTAGAGGTACTGAATGATTCCATGTGAGGAATTGCCTAGGGGCAACTTGCTGTGCCATATGGATTGGTAGATTTGGTTGAACTCGCTAGATTGAAACATTCGGTTGAATCGAAGGATTCTATTATGGGGGTAAGCTAGTCGATGTGTTAGCAAGACTTGGAGTCTATGAAGCTACAATAACTACTTGTGAGGATGTCCCGTCTAATGAGATATTCACCTAGACCACTCTAGGATGTTCTTGCAAAGCATCGATGTCAAGCTCGAAGAACTCGACTGCTTCTTCTGTATTTTTAGTCTTCTATATCATGTACATGAAGGTGTGGGTTTTTAAACTAAAATTCAAGACTCGAAGGCTTCTAAGTCCAGTTTATTTTCCATATGTTCATGTTTTATAGTAACAATATGAACATCAACTTCTTAATACTACTTTTGACATGGAATGTTTTGGTCCCACCAGGTGTGCCAAAAATTATTGGTTATCGGATCTACCTAGGTATAGATTTTCTAAGTCTACAACGTCCTAGACCTGCTTCCAAGCATTTAATGGCCAAAGGAAATAAATGTCCTTCATGCCAATCTCCAGTAGGGTTGGTTCCAAAAATAAAATAAAAGTGGTGTTTGAGATAAGAGTTAGGGAAGATGCAAAAAGAGAAGGAAATTACTGAAAGGAATGGGAAAAGAGGTTGAAAGCCTAAAATACGGGGGTGATGGATAGGAAGCATGATACACAACTTTCACTTGAACCAACAACAATTGAAACAATAGAATTTTAATAGAAATTGACACTAAATCCTCTCAATCGCATAACCTCCAGGGGTACTCCAACATTAATCCTTCACCAATAGCTAAATTCAAAAATAAAATTCAAGCCATAGATAAAGTGACTAACTTAATAGAGATAACATGATAGAAGGCTTACACAAAGACATAAGATTCAATATCAGAACCAAAATTACATGTTTTAGAAGTAAATTTCAAGATATACAATTACTTTTCTAGCAAAAATTGTCCATCCTCATTTACAGTGAAAAATTCTAGTTTTTATGGAGGATATGCCTCTCAAAATATTAGTGCCCAACCATTTCTACGATGGTGGTAGGTAGATTTGATCCAAAACTGATTTAATAGCATCAACTTGATTTTATAGATAACTTAACATTGAATGCAAAAGGTTCCCCTGATCTACCATGATCAAATGACTTAGAGCACAACTTCGAGGTCAGTTGGGCAGCCAATGGTGATTATGTGTAGCTTTCACTATGCTTGAGGGGACAACCTGGAGTTTTGCTCCACAAATAGAGCGAAAGCATTTACACTCCAGAGGTGGAGCAAAAGCATCCCTTTGATTCATTTAAGCCTTTGTGCAAACTTCATTTTTTGGCCATCTTTCACTCCATAAGTGGAGCAAATATGCTCTCGCTTCACTTGTGGAGTGAAAGAACCGTTGACCTTATACTTCAAGACCATTATGCTTTTACTTGAGCTTCGCTCCCTAAGTGGAGCGACAGAGAGTTTCACTCCACTAGTGGAGTGAAACCACCTTTGACTTTGACTGCCTTGTTTTGCACTTTGACTTTGCAGTTTTCAAGAAGGGGTTTTCGCTCCCCTTGTGGAGCAAAAACACTTTTTCTCCACAAGTGGAGTGAAAGTCTTTGGTCAGTGCGCACACTTAATTCTATGGAGGGATTTCACTCCACAAGTGGAGCGAAAGCACTTTGTGCCTTAGCCAAGACTTATTCAATTGTCAAGTCTCCAAAAATTGCCACCACATGTGAAGAGTGAAATGAACCTGTAGAAATCAGATTTTAAGCAAAAAACACATCCACAACATCGCCCCATGCTAAAAAATTCACAATTTTGCATGCGAAACGATAGGAATTGTGCAAAAAAACCAAAGGAACCATAGGATATGAAATAAAATAGTTTTGAGGAAGAAAGTGAAAGGAGACAGCTGGTGAAAACACAACAAAAAATAACATCTTAACCATTTTTGATGGAAAAAGAGAAGTTTTACAATGATAACTCCCAAAACTGCACACAACTTAAAATTTTACAAACTGTGGCAGGAAGGCCAAAAATGACCCAAGATTAATTTTTACTACATTCTCACTATCAAATGGTTCTACACTACGGATTTTTTTTTAAAAATCAATTGATATAGAAATTAAAGGTCTAAGATGGTTGGTGGCAACTAGAGGAAAAATTTCAACTTACCCAATACCTAATCTTGAAGCAAAGATACTTGATAGATGGAATCAATTCATCAATTAGAATTATGATGGTGGGTATAGGAGAAACAAAAGGAAGGTAAAAAATATAAAGTGAAAACCATCGAAAGCAGAGTTGGTCAAATTAAATTTCTATGGAGCTTATAAAGGAAACCCATGATTAATAGGAGTAATAAAAAATAATAGGGGTGAGATTTTACCACATTATGCTTTCATTATTGGATTTAAGACAAATATGAAGTTGAAGCTTGGGTGACTTTGTAAGGATTAAAAATATGCAAACAAACAAAATGGAACAGAGTATGGATGGAAGACAATTCACTAATAATAATAAATACAATTTTGTGGAAAGTAAAGTCTCCATGGAACATACAAAAGATCATTCTAGGAGCTCCTTTCCCCGCTGGCTCCCACCACTGTCGGGGTTCCCTTCTCCCCCCCTCACTCTCACTATCCTCCCCTCGACCCCCTCCCGCTCCTCCCGGTGGCCCCTGCTGGGCTTACCCCATTGGAGTGCGGATATGAGATGTTAGATGAAGAGGTTGAAGGTAGTTCTCCATCTGGGCCCGATGAAGTTAGCCCTAAGATGACCCGAACCAGGACTTTTGCCATAGACTTTGGCAGCAAACTCAAAAGAGGGCGGTCCACCCTGGGAGACCAACGAACAAGGATCACTGAAGATGACATAACCAATGGCTCCCAAGCAACTCTCTCTGATGTTGGCACGAGTTTCTCCAAGACGGATGCCCTCCGACCCAAACCCCCCACTCAGGCCGAGAAGGGGGGCAAGCGACCCCACAAGGGTGTCAAATGAAGCTCATCACCTGGAATATCAGGGGGCTCAATGGGGCCCCCAAGAAAAGGATCCTCGACCAACTCTACAGGGATCACCGTCTGTCCTTCCTCTTGCTCCAGGAGACCAAAATAGATGACGCTGCTGCCCGACGCGTAGCCCAAGCTTCCTGGCGCAATTGCGAGTCCCTATCCACCCCTATGGCTGGCTCAGTCGAGGGTTTGCTGTGCATGTGGGATCCCAGGTCTTTCAAGGGGAGACTCATATCTTTGTCTCCCATAATAATCAACATTCTGGTTCATTGTGTGAAGTAAAGGTGCTCATGGATCCTGTCCAACGTCTACGCTCCTAACAGCCCCATCGAGAAAGTGACATTATGGAAAGAAATCAGCTTGATGAGAGAAGCCTTTGCCCTCTTACCCTAGATCCTAGTAGGGGACTTCAACAGTCCCCTGTTCCTCTCTAAAAAAAGTGGGGGCTCAGGGGTTTTGGGCAAAATCATGGAGGAATTTGGAGCCTTCACCGCCCTCAACGAGCTCATGGACGTCATCCTGAAAGGAGCTAGGTTCACTTGGACTAATAGAAGAGTGGGAGCAAGCCATATCCAGTTCAGATTGGATAGAGCTTTCTTGTCCAAGGAAGCCCTTCCCATGTTTGTCGATGCCACCTTGTTGGCCCTCCCTAAAATCGGGTCTGATCACAGCCCCTTCCTCCTCGAAATCGATCATCGTCCCTCTCCCAAGCGGCCCTTTCGGTTCGAGTCCATGTGGCTGCATCATCCCAAATTTTGGGCCCAAGTTGGCCGCTGGTGGGCTCCCCCAGTCCCTGGACGCCCTGTTGAACAAGTCTTTCTCAAGCTTAAACGCCTCAAAGAGAAACTCAAGGTATGGAATAAAGAGGTGTTCGATAACATCTTTGAAAGCAAAGCAATAGTTAAGGCAAAACTCGAAGTCCTCGAATCCAGATTTCAAGCAGGCTCCCAAGACCCGGGGCTCAGGGAAGAGGAACACCTCGCTCTTAGTGAGTACCACAACATCCTGGCCAGGGAAGAAGCCTTTTGGAGGCAAAATTCGAGAGCCCTGTGGCTCCAAGAGGGCGATGCAAACACAAAGTTATTCCATACGTCAATGCTCAGGAACAGGGGGTCCAACAAAATTGCTGAGCTGGTGGGCAGCGATGGAAGAATTATCAAGGAAGAAGAGGACATTCGGGTTGAATCCACCAACTTCTTCCAGGAGATCCTGGGCAACAATCCCCCCACGTCCTCAAAAGTAGTAGAATCCCTTTTGGAACATATCCCTTCTTCTGTCTTGGCCACGACAAATGAGATGCTAGTGCAGCCCTTGTCTAACTCTGAAATCTACGCTACCACCTTTTTCATGAAAGCTGAGGCGACCCCAGGCCCGAACAGGTTTCCCCCTAATTTTTCCAATCCTTCTGGGACCTCGTCGGGCAAGAAGTGTGTGCTACCATCCGGGACCTTCAGACTGCCAGCTCCATCCCTAGAGGTATCAACTCCACCTTCATAGCCCTGATCCCCAAGACCCACGTAGCTAGATCCCTCTTGAATTTTTGTCCCATCAGCTTGTGCAATGTCCTATACAAAATCCTAACCAAATCCATGGCCTCCCACCTCAAGGATATCCTTCCCCGAATCATTACCCCTTGTTAGGGAAGCTCGAACAAAGGCAGACTGATCACTAAAGGCATCATAATCATGCATGAGGCCATCCACTCGATCGTCCTCTCTAAAAAGGCCTCCTTTTTGCTCAAGCTGGACATGAACAAGGCCTTTGATAGAGTTGACTAGGACTTTCTTTCCAAGGTCCTCCTTAAGTTTGGGTTTCACCCCTCCTGGGTTAGGCTCATCAGCAACTGCGTGTCCTCCCCCTGTTTCTCTATCCTCGTCAATGGATCCCCAGCTGGGTTCTTCCCCAGCTCCAGAGGCCTTTGCCAAGGTGACCCCCTATCCCCAATACTCTTCATTATCCTGGTTGAGGCCCTAGGGCATACCATCTTGAGTGTCGTTTCCTGTGGTCTCATTTTGGGCATCAGGCCTATGCCAAGCCTACCCCCCATGTCCCACCAGTAGTTTGTGGATGACACCATCCTCGCCACCTCAGCATCGATCCCTCAAGCCAAGGCCCTCAAGCATATATTGACCCTGTATGAGGAGGCGGCCAGGCAGAAAATCAACCTCCAAAAAAGCAAGATTTTTTTATCCATACTCCTTTGGCTAGGCAAATCAGAATTGGGTGGATCTTGGGCTGCACCCTTGGCTCTCTTCCCTCCTCCTACCTCAAGCTTCCCCTATTCACAGGTGAGTCCTCTAAGGCCCTCTGGGGTGGGATGATCAAGCAGATCTAGAGGAAGTTGGCCCCCTAGAAAGGTCATCTCCTCTCGTAGGCTGGCAAAGCCACCCTCTTGGCGACAATCCTGCAAAGCATTCCGATATATTTCATGTTGGTCATTAGAATCCTGGCTTCCATTGCAGCTCACATCAAAAAAATTTAGAAATGCTTTCTCTGGTCTGGCAGCGAAGATAAGAAGAGGATTCCCCTGGTTTCCTGGTCCCTAGTCTACCGCCCCAAAGGTGAGGGAGAGATCGGGATCAGGCAGGTGACCCTCATGAACAAGGCCCTCTTGTCCAAACACGCCTGGAAGGTGTTCACCAATACCCCTGATGAGTGGGTCATCATCGTGTGCAGGAAATACCGTCATCATCACCCCTTCCTCAGCGAGTCTCAGCCTCGAGATGGATCAGCCTTTTGGAAGTCCCTAATCTCCACCAAAGACATTATCTGAAAAGGGACCAGATGGATCCTCAGGGACGGAGCCAGGATCGACTTTTGGGAAGATAGATGGATTCACGACGAGGCCCTAACTGTTGATAAAGATCTCCTCATCCTCAAACCAGGGCTGGCGGATAGAGGGCCCAGCGTGTCGGGATATCTTTACCAAAACCAGGGGTGGGCTTCCTGGAAACCCATCTTGAATCCCAGGCACCCGCTCCAAGCTGCCAGAATCCAGCGCCTCCTCACGGTGACTGTTATATCATCCTCCAAAGGAAACGACAGAAGCATTTGACATGGCACTTCTAGTGGCGTATTTTCTGTCAAATCTGCCTACAACCTTCAAAGAGTCCCTGACGAGGCCCCTTTTCCAACCCGACAAGTGTGGGCCAAGAAGCTGATCCCCAAAATCAGCCACTTCGTATGGGCGGCCATCCAAAATAAGATCCTGACGATCGATAATATGATCAGGAGAGGCTTTCAGATCTCGAATAGATGCTTCCTTTGCTATGTTTTCTAGGAGTCCACTAATCACCTCTTTATCAGCTGTCCCTTTTCTTCTGAAGTCTCGGGCCTCATTCTTTCCCAATTCTCTATCTAATGGGTGACCCCCAACTCCATCTCTAACCTCCTATCACAGTGGCCCAACCCCTTTGCCCATCCTTTCATCCACTTCTTTTGGGACTCCTACCTTCCTCATATGCGTTGGCAGCTCTAGCTCAAGCGTAACAGTAGAGCCTTCTCCTCCCCGGCCCGTTCCCCCCTGTGGATAGCGACCAAGGCGATGTCCTTCACCCTTGAGAATTTCCACTCCATCCCCTTGACCGAGGTGCCTCGACAGCTAGGCGAGGCCACCCTCCTATCCTCCCTTGAAGTTCTACTTCCCCCCTCGGTCCCCCCCTGCCCCCTCCCATCGATCGTTGGCAAGGTGGACTGCCCCACCTAGATGGGTCAAGCTTAACTTCAACGACACTTCTAAAGGAAATATCAGGCCCTCTGGTGTAGGCAGGGTCATCCGAGACTGCCATGGGGCCCTGATCGTGGCGTATGCTGCCCTGCTTAGCAACCAGAATAACAATTTCATCGAAGCAGCAGCTCTGCTCAGCGGGTTGATTGCCCTCAGGGAGTCACCCTCAAAAGCCATCATCGAGGGTGATTCCCAAGTTATTATTAGAGCCACCCACAGCCCAGGAAGCTGCTCTTGGCACATTCACAACACCATCCAAGAAGCCCTCTCCATTCTCCAGGGTTTCCCTGACCACGCCCTCCAACATGTGTACAGAGAAGGTAACAGGGTAGCTAATTTCATGGCAAACCAAGCCATCTCAGCGGAAGACTTCACCACCTGGATAGTGAACTTTCCCAAAGCTCTGATCCAAATTACTTCACAAGATTATTTCAGCAACGATGAGGACCCTGGTACATAGCTTGCCCTGATTCGAGGCCCCAAATTTTTGCCATCGTGGCTTCCAGTGGCCAGGGGATTCCCCCCTCTGTATCGCCACATCGACTGGATCCTATCCTTCTCCTGCCCGCAAGTTGGTCATCCCGATCCCCTCGCGGTGCCAAGTGTCTCTGGATACGTTAGGTGACCCGACCTAGTTTTGTATTGGTTCGTTGGCAGTTCTGGCAGTTCCAAGATGGTGTGCACGTTGGCCTGTCTCGCCTTGATTGCTACACCATCGGATCCCCGTGCTGCATCAGCTCGCCCGTGACTCTATCCCATGAGGTACCCTCTAGGTGATCCTACGCTTAGTTTGTGCCACCTGGAGCACTGACAGTGGCCCTCCTCCTGCACCCTGCGGGGCAGCCGGTAGTCGCGCCCCCTCAGCCCCTCCTCCCTCATGTCAGGCCTGGCCCCTAACGCTCATTCTTGATGCTGGTGGCTTCCCTCCCTCGTGGCCCTCTTTTTAAATCTGTTGCATGCTAAGTTCTCTCGCACTCTTGTCTGCTTCCCCCTTCCCCTGTCCCCACGTCTCTGGTCAGGTATGCCCTATTTCCCCTGTCCTTGGGCTATTAGTTCGACCCCCATGGCTTCCAAAACTGTCTTCCTCGAGCCTTCCACACTCGAATTGAGTGTGTCGGCCAGAATTTTCTCCAATGCTAAAAAATTTACCCTGTTCTTGTTGGTCACGAATCTGCCACAGGAAAGGATTTTTATAGAAAATGCACCCTAGACCCGGCCAACATTGAAAGGCTGGGAGAAAGAAATGTCTCCCAGACCAATCTCTAGAGTGGGTTGGTTCCCTTACTATTCTAAATTTGTTTTAAGATCAAAGTTACAGGAAAGAAATTGTAAAGCTGCAGAAAGAAACGGGAAATATGGCCGTAGGCCGAATTTATCTGATCGAGAAAGAACAACAGCAGATAACTCTAAGTACACAAATAGCAAATAACAGAAGACAATGACGTGATCCACTCACAACCTTGCATAGATGACCTCCAAAATAACATTCCAGAACTCACTCCCTTACTAGCAATTGTTAAAACTCAATACATAATTAAAACTAAGCAGCAAATAAAAGATCCGAGCACAAATTAGGAATGCAGAATGCAGAAGGGACAATATACAGAAAATCACTTGCAAAACCAGAGAGCCGAATGTCTTATATTCATGCAAAGTACTTGAAAAGCTTTCAGCAAAAGTATCTCTCACTCCCGATACTTGTTAATGAGATTTACATTGATTTTTATAGAGGCCTTGCCTCTTTGAAGCATTAAAAACTTACAACGGACCTCCTCGAGATCTACAAATTATGCAACGGAAACAAGGAGATGATATCCTTAAACAGCCTCGAGAAACCAGAAATTAAATGCCATATGGAAGAGTCGGCCGTTTTCATTAAATGATGTTCTTGAAAATATGCATGAAACCGTTAGAAAAATCGCGAACAGCAGCTTCGAATACTGGAAATCTTCAATTCTGGTAGCTTGGGCGTGTTCTTCTACCTTGACCGCATCGAAAAGTAGCAGCACATTTAATTCTGGACTGCTTTGAATCATCGAAACTCACAAAACTGCATCGGGCCGTTTGAACCGCTTCCTGGCGTGAAACTGCAATAGGTCGCAAAAACGCGACAGGTCACGAAATCGCGACGTCTTTCTGCTTCGTACGCTTTTGCCGCTTCGAACCCATGAAAACCAACCATGTCGCGAAATCGCTACACATTCAGCTTCTTTATCTCCTTCGCTACCTTGCACCGCGAAAACACAACGCTGCACGATTTCGCTACGCTTTCTTGTCTTTGGCTCTATCTTCCCTTCTGCATCGCGAAAATCCGACATGTCGCGATTTCGCTACAACTTTTCTGCATGTTGTACGGCCTTGCTCCTAAGCCGCGAAAATGCGACACTTTTGCCTTAGTATTTCTTCAACTTCCACCATGTCGCGATTTCGCTACAAGTTTTGCCTCCTTTGTTTGATTTCGCTACGTTTCTCCGCACTTAGTCTCTTTTCAACAATGTGTCACGAAATTGCTACCATTTCTTGCCCTCTGTACGGTTCTCACTTTCTGTCGCGATTTCGCGACGTCTTTGTCTTGCTTGAACGTTTTCTCAAAAGTGTCGCGATATCGCTACGCCATTCGTGCCTTAGACTCTTTTCTTTAACTGGACCGCGATAATGGAACACGTAGCGATTTTGCTACATCTTTTGCTTTGCTTGGCTTCACCCTCCAACTGGCGCGAAATCGCTACCATTTTACACCTTGAGCCTTTCCACCTACCCACGCCGTGAAAACGCGACGCGTCGCGATTTCGCGACGTCTTTTGCCTTATGCGCCTTGTGCCATATTGTGTCGCGATTTCGTGACGATTTTGAGTCACTCAGCCTCCGTTGACCATTTTGACCACGAAAATCTAACACGTCGCGATATCACGACGGTTTTGCCCACCTGCTGCCGTTGACTGCGTTGACCGCGAATTTGGCATTTGTTTTCTCTCTCCTCATTCGACCCGTGATTTTGCGACATGTCGCGATATCGCGACGGTTTTTCGACTTGGCTCTCCATGCTATTTTTTGTCGCGATTTCGCGACAACTTTCGGACTTAGTCATTTTTTGCATCAAAACCTGTAGAGAAGTTAGAATTTCAACAACTTAAGCATGAATAATCAGCAATCAAATAAATGTGGCAAAAATGCCAACATTCTTGGCGGCTCATGGGGTATACAGTTCTGCTGTATGCAAGAATCCTAGGCCTGAATCCATTGGGCAACAGAGTCATGAAAACTTAGAACAGAAAGCTAGCTGCTGGGGTTCATCTCGATGGACTGTTGCAACATCTTTTGCTGAATAACTGAAACTTAAAGAACCTGCATTTGGCTCAACTGATTATGGAATGGAAATGAATGGAATGAGATCCTACGGATGCACAGGCGGTGAAATGCAAATGGAATAGTGATATGGTGGAATGGTGGAATGATGAAGTAATGCGGTAGATACAGTAATAGAATGCTTCTGTGCTACCAGCTGCTATGGAAGGGGAATGGAAGTAAATGAAATAATGGAATGGAAGTGGAATGAGAATGAACTGAACTGTAAATAAATGCATAAAACAATAGAGAACTTAGAAGAAAGGGATAAGAAGAAGCGGGAATAATAGGAAAGGGGAAAAGAAACAACAGCAGTGGCTTTTTCTTTACTGCAGAAGAAAAAGAAGAAGAAGAAGGAGGAAAATGAAGAAAGGAAGGAAAGAAAAAGGGAAGGGGAAGGAAGAAATTGCTAGAAAGCCACCAACTACTGGGAAGGGAAAAGAAAAACAAAAAACAGGCACTCACGGCTCGCATGCAAAAAGAGCCGAAGTGATAAAATAAAAACAATACTTCCTTTTTTTTTTTTTTTTTTTGCTTTTTCTTTTTTTTTTTTATACTATATACAATAGTTTACGACATGATTGGCATGTCGCCACCACAAACCCAGTCTCAGAGGGTTATCCGGTAAATCGACAGTGTCCTGACCAGATCCGATCATACTTGAGGCGATCCTTGAAATTGGGATGACCTCTTCCTAAAGTTCTCCATGTTGCAGACAGGGGCAAGTTATCCTGCAGATCAGTATCCACACAATCGACAAATAATGTAGCAAAGAAATTTGCCACATGGAAAGCTCCTGTAGGTACCCATTGTAGTAATGACTGAAGCCAATACCACCATCTTGGAGGGTTCCCTGGTTGTGGACTGAGAACGGGTTCTTCCAACTCCTGGATCTGATCACAAAAATTGTCCAAAAATAGTACTTTCTCCAGGATCTCTTCAGACTCTTCCTCTTGATGAGGCATATTCAACAGGTTTCGACTAAATGCTTGTGTGTTATGCAAAGTTATGCCCTCCTCAGGTTGTTCTTCTTCTTCTTCACTCATCTCCTCTTGATCCATCTTCTGATAGAAATTACAAGCAACCATATCATCCATGGCTGGGACAATGCTTGCATATTCCCATCGTTGAGCTCCACACAGCTGCATCTCAGGTTTCTGCACAGTATAAGGAATCTGGCATGAGGAATACTGCATAGGGTAGACAGGGGTGGTGACTATCGGATAAGGTAATGGAGCTTCTCTCCACTGCAACTTCCCTGATAAGAGCAAAAGTTGTTCCGCTTGCAATGCTTCCTCAAAGATTTGAGGGAATCTACGTTCGCCTGATTGCAACAAGAGGAGGCTTATGTCTGGATGAAAAGCTCGAACATAGAAGAAGTGGGCTTGGGCGGGTGTGGGTCGGATCATCTCTGGAATTCTCCTCCAACTTCTGCTAAAGCGAACATTGAAGTCAGTGATACTCTCCAGGGGTGCTCTCGTGATATACATGAAGAATTGAAATGGATCCTGAGAACTGTAAAAGAGATCCTCGTCGAATCTTTTGATTAGCGCTCCCGCTAGGTCATCCCATGAGCTGATGCTTTGGTGCTTGAGCAGTCTGTACCACTGTAACGCCCTTCCTTGCAAAGACAAAACCAGAAGTCTGAGCATAACATCTTCGTGAATTATATCATGTAAAGTCGACAAAGCGGCAATATCTTCAACATGCTCTCGGGCCATTCCTTGGGTGCCATTATATTTTGGTAGGGCCTTCAAGGCACTTTTGGGAATCTCATGCCGAATTTGGAGATTCAGAGGGCCAGGATCATCCCATCTAGGACAGCTTACCCTCGCCATGATGTATCTTCTTTTAGCTTGAAAAAGGCAGGCGTCCACGATCAAGAAATTCGGATCTTCAACTCAGCAAAGTCGCCAGATGAACTTACAAATCTCCGCTATGAGGTCAAGACAGCTCATCAAAATCTTGAGACCTCCGGGTATGAAACAATAAAACAATCAATCTCACCGATTATGGATCTTTTGAGATAGAAGAAGTCTGTCCCACCGGGCGTGCCAAAAACTATTGGTCACGAATCTGCCACAGGAAAGGATTTTTATAGAAAATGCACCCTAGACCCGACCAACATTGAAATGCTGGGAGAAAGAAATGTCTCCCAGACCAATCTCCAGAGTGGGCTGGTTCCCTTACTATTCTAAATTTGTTTTAAGATCAAAGTTACAGGAAAGAAATTGTAAAGCTACGAAAAGAAACGGGAAATATGGCCGTAGGCCGAATTTATCTGATCGAGAAAGAACAACAACAGATAACTCTAAGTACGCAAACAACAAATAACAGAAGACAATGACGTGATCCACTCGCAACCTTGCATAAATGACCTCCAAAATAACATTCCAGAACTCACTCCCTTACTAGCAATTGTTAAAACTCAATACATAATTAAAACTAAGCAGCAAATAAAAGATCCGAGCACAAATTAGGAATGCAGAATGCAGAAGGGACAATATATAGAAAATCACTTGCAAAACTAGAGAGCCGAATGTCTTATATTCATGCAAAGCACTTGAAAAGCTTTCAGCAAAAGTATCTCTCACTCCCGATACTTGCTCATGAGATTTACATTGATTTTTATAGAGGCCTTGCCTCTTTGCAGCATTAAAAATCTACAACGGACCTCCTCGAGATCTACAAATTATGCAACGAAAACAAGGAGATGATATCCTTAAACGACCTCGGAGAAACCAGAAATTAAATGCCATATGGAAGAGTCGGTCGTCTTCATTAAATGATGTTCTTGGAAATATGCATGAAACCGTTAGAAAAATCGTGAACAGCAGCTTCGAATCTTGGAAATCTTCAATTTTGGTAGCTTGGGCACGTTCTTCTACCTTGACCGCATCGAAAAGTAGCAACACATTTAATTATGGACCGCTTTGAATCATCGAAACTCACAAAACAGCATCAGACCGTTTGAACCACTTCTTGGCGCGAAACTGCAACAGGTCGCGAAAACACGACAAGTCACGAAATCGCGACGTCTTTCTGCTCCGTACGCTTCTGCCGCTTTGAACCCACGAAAACCAACCATGTCGCGAAATCGCTACACATTCGGCTTCTTTATCTCCTTTGCTAGCTTGCACCGCGAAAACACAACGCTGCGCGATTTCGCTACGCTTTCTTGTCTTTGGCTCTATCTTCCCTTCTGCATCGCGAAAATCCGACATGTCACGATTTCGCTACAACTTTTCTGCATGTTGTACGGCCCTGCTTCTAAGCCGCGAAACGCGACACTTTGCCTTAGTATTTCTTCAACTTCCACCATGTCGCGATTTCGCTACAAGTTTTTCCTTCTCTTCTCCGCACTTAGTCTCTTTTCAACAATGTGTCACGAAATCGCTACCATTTCTTGCCCTCTGTATGGTTCTCACTTTCTATCATGATTTCGCGACGTCTTTGTCTTGCTTGAACGTTTTCTCAAAAGTGTCGCGATATCGCTACGCCATTCATGCCTTAGACAATTTTCTTTAATGGACCACGATAACGGAACACGTAGCGATTTCGCTACATTTTTTGCTTTGCTTGGCTTCATCCTACAACTGGCACGAAATCGCTACCATTTTACTCCTTGAGCCTTTCTGCCTACCCACGCCGCGAAAACGCGACGCGTCGCGATTTCGCGACGTCTTTTGCCTTATGTGCCTTGTGCCATATTGTGTCACGATTTCGCTACGACTTTGAGTCTCATCGCCCTTGGCTTAGTTTTGTCGCGATTTCGTGACAACTTTGTCGCTCAGCCTCCGTTGACCATTTTGATCGTGAAAATCTAACACGTCGCGATATCACGACGGTTTTGCCCACCTGTTGCCGTTGACTGCATTGACCGCGATTTTGCGACACGTCGTGAAATCGCTACAATTTGGCGTTTGTTTTCTCTCTCCTCATTCGACCCGCGATTTTGCGACATGTCGCGATATCGCGATGGTTTTTCGACTTGGCTCTCCATGCTGTTTTTTTGTCGCGATTTCGCGACAACCTTCGGACTTAGTCATTTTTTGCATCAAAACCTGTAGAGGAGTTAGAATTTCAACAGCTTAAGCATGAATAATCAATAATCAAATAAATGTGGCAAAAATGCCAACAATTTTTTAGCAACTTTGCAGAAGCTGACGATAAAATTACCCAGAGCTTTCTATATTCTTGGAATGATGGCGAGGTCATGGTGAAGGGTCTCCACTTCAAAGTGACCAAGAAGTTCTTGACGGAAGTTACAAGCCTGCATCATGAGGAGAAAGGCAGGGTCGTTAGACGGGATAAACACAATTGGAAGGAGGAGTTGTCCCGCTTCCTGGAGCAGCAGTGGGACAAGGCTAATATGTTCTGCTCCAACCTCCTGGCCCCCTTCGATGAGGCCATCGTCCTGGTGATGCAGTACATCACCTGCGACGATCCGAACTAGCAACTATTTAGTTTTCACCTCAGCTACTTCAACCACCTCCAGGGGACCACGTTGGGCAACACCCCTTGATTCCTACTATACTCCTTGGCTCTGTCCATCGACCGTGCTTGCAGAAGCCACTCCCGACCCTCCCAGCAAGGCCTCATGGTCATCCTATATAGGCATGCCCTTGCTAATCAGTTGTATCTCCAACGCATCCCTCCCATGTCCTCTGTCCCCCCCTAAAGCGGCTAACTCTCCCGATGCCTCCCCTGCAGTGTCTAATACCAAGGAGACCCCCTCCCCCAAAGGCTCCCCTACCCCAAAGCGGCGCAGACCCACTCAAAAGTGTAGGAATTTGGTTCAGGGCCTAGGCGGGGCCCTGACTCCTGGTGCCACTCGCAAAGGACTGCTGGCAGCACCAAAAAGGCCAAGGTGGAGGCCCCGAAGCCCACTGATGTCAGTTTCAACTCTGACAGCAGGCTACAGAATTTGGCTATGAGGGCCCTTCTCGACATGGTAATTGGATCCCTAACTGCATCTGCCCAAGCTGCCTCCTCTGCAACCAATGCCCTGGGAGAACTTCGACGCAAGCTAGGCGATGGCCTCGATAGGGATTAATGTTGTCCTACCAGGGTGGGCCCCGGTCAAGCCAGGCCCGGGTGTAGGGCCCATCGACGCATTGGCGTGTTGTTTCTATGAGTTTGGCAATTGGCGTGTTTCGAATTTTGCTGGTTTTGATGTTATGGTGGCCTTAGGCCAAGTTTTTATGTTATGTTTCTTAGTCGGTCCTTTTTGTAGGCACCAGGGCCCTGGGCCCCGGATCACTGCCCATGGGCGCATCCCTAGTTTTTTTTTTAATTTTTAGCCTTGTATTTTTATGTAACTAAGGTTTTGGGATCCTTCTCTAAAAAACCCGCTGTAAATATATCGTTACTTATCAAAAAAATATATATATTTGCTTCGATCTATGGTAAAATAAAAATATTAAAAATTTGGGCTTACTAAAATTAATTTTGATGGTGCTTCCAAAGGAAATCAAGGAAAAAGTCGATGGAGGTGGTGTTTTTCATAATAATGAAAGAAAAATTCTCATACTTAGAATCACATAAAATTTCAACTAGCAATGGGTTTTTTCTAGAACAATAATCTGATTTTTGAGGATACCAAGAATAGATTTGAATTGAAGAAGGTAAGAGCCTAAGAAATCCTAGGTTTGAAGGTTGTTGGTAGCATGCATCAATGATATGTTAATGGCTACTGTAAATAAGAGAAAACCCGATCTACATAAGAAGGTAATATCAACAATGATTGTCTGCCAAAGGAAGCCTTAGAGGAGAAAGGATGATGTATGTAGGTATTTCGAAAGAGCAAGAAAGACAATAGGTGATGACTCTGTTGTGGAAAAATCCCCTAAGGATGTGCATAAGAGATATTCTAACCATTTGGATCCATAAGCAGTATAAAGGTCAAGTTTTGAAAAGATGTCAAAAGTTGCAAGAAGATGGATTTGTTCTATCTTCGGATTGGGATGAAAAGGGTTCTACTCTTAAGGTCCCAAAATTTTGGGCTAAAAATACAATTCAGAAAGGGTAAATATATTTGGTCGAGAAATTTCTAGGCAACAGACTAGATTTAGATATAATAAGGAAGTGAGTTTGGGATAAATGAAAAGTTCTAGGGCAGGAAGCAATAATGGCTTTGCCTAATAATTTTTTGTTGTTTAGCTTTGAAAATTTGAAGGATATGAAAAATGTTTTTTTAAGGAGATCATGTTATTTGGGAGGAGGGTTACTTAAAAAAAAAATCCAGCTATAGTCACTCTTCAATCGGTGCCCTTATAGGTGAGTCTATCAGGGCTTCCAATAGAATTTTGGGATGATAGTATTATTCTTGGGATAGCTAAAGCAATTGAAAAAGTAACCACTGCCTAAATATATTAGGCTAGTTTCATATTACATGGAATGAGAATAAGAGTTTCAGTATGAAACTCTCATTCCCTTGTGTATCCTTTGCAAAAGGGTAGGGCATATTTGAAAAACATGCCCAAAAAATCCTAAGGAGAAAGTTATGAATAATAGAACTGGGCAACCTTTAAGATTTTGGAGTAAAAAGGAAACTAAGCAAGGAGAAGTTTTGGGACAGAAAGAAATTGGTGAAAGTAGTAAGGGTCCATCTCCAAATAGCTTTGAGGTTCTTATCACCCTTTATGGGAAGGCATTATTGGAGGGGAATATTTTGTTCCAAAAACTACCTGGAGGTATTAATGAACCGGTGACTGAGGCTTTTATTGAAAAGGAAATAAATTCTTCTTCACATGTAGAAGAAAATATTGAAAAAGAGCCACACTCTCTAGTAGGGCTGAAGGAAAAGAGCCTAGAAATGAGGATTTTGGGATAAACCACTCCTTAGCAGAATGTGACATTGATTGGCTATGGGAGAAAAAAAAATATTAAAATTATTCAAAATGGATCTAAGGATGAAAAAGATGGAGGAAAATAGACATCTATTAGTGATTCGGAGTTGGAAAAGGTTATACACAAAAAAATGCTACAAGTAGAAGGAAATCCAAAAAGGTTGATTTGAGAATTTTAGTTTATTGAGGAAGGCCCAATATTTTAGAATTTAGAAGCAAAGTGTGTTGGCAATTTGAGTTATTTTATGTTGTCATTGATGTCACATGAATCATTGATGTCATATGGATCACATTGAGTTTTGATGGGCAAATGATATTTTGGAAAGCATGGATAAATTCAGGGTTTTTGTGAAAACCAAGGTAGGCAAAATAAAAGGTTTTATTTAAAACCATGGATGGCAGATTTGAAATGGGTTTTTCTTAAAACCCAGGTTGGCCTTTCGTTTCATCGAAAAAGGTGCCCCGGTGATGGAGATATTTAATTTTAAATATTTAGTTTAAATTTTAATTATTTAAAATTTAAATTTAAATTTTAAAATTAAAATTAAAGTTAGCACCGACGTCTAAAGAAAGAGGGAAAATCAATAATGCGCCGACGTCATCGAAAATGAGGAGAAGACTATATAAAGGGGGATCCTAAGGTTCATTTGAAATTAATCCTTGCTCGTGTTAATCGTTGGCTAAGCATCCGAAGAGAGCTCGTGCGAAAATCATTTTGAAAAGGGAGACAACGAATAAATCCAAGGTTGGTCGAAAGCCCAAGACATTGTGGGCAGAGTGGCGCATTGGCAATTGGCTTTTTGTTAAGGTGTGTGGCAGCGCTTTACGTCAAGGTTCGAATCTCCTTGACTGCATTCGAAGGCATTGGAAGGAAAGCGCTCGAAGCGCTTTTGGTTTGCGTGGAAGGGAGGAAGGACTTAAGGCACGTCGTGCCTTTTCCTTTCGAATGAGCGGCTAGCTCATGTGGCAACCTTAGCCTCGGGCTAAGGCGCTCGCGGTGTGTGCAAGTTGGGGGTTCGAATCCCCTTGAGGAGGTAATTACGTTTTGCTCTAATTAATTTCGTTGATGCCCTAGGATAGGAGTTATAAGGTGGTTAAGGAATAATTAAAGTTTTTAATTAAACTTTATTTTTATAAGGGTTGTGATTATTATTTCAGAGGTGGATGAGTTGTTGATTTATTTTGATATTCATGAAATTGAAAATTAAGATTTAGGAGAAATAAGGAGTTGTTATAAAATATTTTTGAGAGCCTTATTGATTATTATTTTTGATAAGGGTTTTTATTAAAAAGGACTTTGGTGGATGTGTTTATTAAGTTGGAGTAAAAAGGTGTAAATTGAGTTATGCTTATCTTGTGATTATTATTTGAAGTCCACTAACCCTTATTGAGATTGGAAAGGAAAGTTGTGTTTAGTGTGGCAGATTTTGTGGACAACTTCTTGGCATCAAAAAGGTATGGGCACATTCTCCTATTGATTGTTTATGGTGGTTGATTTCTGAAATATCATTGGAGTGAAAAGGATTGATTGTGGTTTCCTTTTCGAAAGTGGTTGGTTGAATGCTTCAAGGTTTTCTGGTTTGAGAGTTGTGTTTAAACCTTGTTTTATAAGCATAGTTGTTGAAGCCCATTGGTTGTGAAAGAACTTGAAAAGAACATGAGTATCATTGTTATGTGAGATTTGTGGTTGAGCATTGTTGGAAACATTTGAGTTGGTTGATACATGCTTGGACTAGGGTTTTTGTGAGAAAGAGTAGTCCCTTGTGGTGATTGGTTGAGTTGAGTTGATTGAGCCTAGTCAAGTGATTGTGTGAGGTGATTGGTCAAGTTCCATGAAACAAACTATTCCATAATTCTGATTTGAGTTGAGATTGAGATTAGAACATATTGAGTCTCTAACAATTCTCTTTATGCTTCTATGAGTTGACTTGAGTTGAGTTGAGATTGATTTGAGTTGAGTTGAGTTGAGATTGAGCTTAGAACATATTGAGTCTCTAACAATTCTCTTTATGCTTCTATGAGTTGATTTGAGTTGAGTTGAGTTGAGATCATTGTGGATCATTGTTGTCATCCATTGAAGAGTACATTGCCATTCATTGTTGAGTTCATATTTGAGCTTTGCCTTGATAGATTTGTGGATGATATTTGAGTGCTACTTGAGCATGATTGATTGAGCCTTTGAGAAGGCCTTTGTGGACAGTTTTGGGATAACCTTTGTGGATAGTTTTGGGACAGCTTTGTGGATAGTTTTGGGACAGCTTTGTGGATAGTTTTGGGATAGCTTTGTGGATATTTTTGGGATAAATTTGTGGATAGTTTTGGGATAGATTTGTGGATAGTTTTGTGGAGCTTTGTGGACAGTTTTGGGATATATTTGTGGAGTAGATTTGAGCAAGTTCTTGGTGAGCTTGCTAGAGCATATTTGGGCAAGTTCTTGGTGAGCTTGCTAGAGCATATTTGAACAAGTTCTTGGTGAGCTTGTTAGAGCAGATTTGGGCAAGTTCTTGGTGAGCTTGCTAGAGCATATTTGGACAAGTTCTTGGTGAGCTTGTTAGAGTAGATTTGGACAAGTTTTGTGTGAGCTTGTTATTTAATTTTGGACAAGTTCTGTGTGAGCTTGTTATTCAGTTTTGGACAAGTTCTGTGTGAGCTTGTTATTCATATTTGGACAAGTTCTGTGTGAACTTGTTATTTAGTTTTGGACAAGTTCTGTGTGAGCTTGTTATTCATATTTGGACAAGTTCTGTGTGAACTTGTTATTGCCTAGCTTTGAGCAGATCAAAGAAATCATTGTATTGGATAAGGATCCTTATTTCTGTGTGAAATATTATAAGGAGATTATCTGGTGGAGTACCCCACATTGGGGGAACCACGTTAAATCTTGTGTCTCAATTGTGTGTGGTGACTTGTGCTCTTGCTTACTACTGCTATCTGAGTTATTAATGCACATTACTATATTTGGTTATTGCAATTAAGGACATTAATTGATATTGATTTGGAAAGAAAGTAAAAAGTGGTCTTATACTGTTCACCCCCCCTCTCAGTATAAGCTTGTGTTCTTCAATTGGTATCAGAGTGGGTTCCTTCGAAAAGACTAATAGCTTGAGGGTAGATTCTACAAGAACACATATGGCTTCATAGAATGGATCATCTACAAATAAGGCTCCATTGTTTGATGGTAACAATTATGCTTTCTAGAGCATGAGGATGAAGAACTACTTGATATCACAAGGATATGAGGTATGGAAAATGGTTGAAAAAGAGTATAGGGTTGAAGGTGATCCCGAGGCAGATAAGACTATCAAGAAATTGGTTGAGATCAATGCAAGAGCAATGAATTATATTTTGAGTGGGCTTCGTGAGATAGATTTTGCAAAGGTCATGGTATGTAATTCAGCTAATGAGATGTGGACCAAGTTGCGGAATACTTATGAAGGAGATTCCAAGGTAAAGTTGGCAAAACTACAAACTCATAGAAAAATATTTGAGGAATTGAAAATGGAAGATTCTGAAGATATTGCAAAGTTTTTACTTCATGTTGATGAGATTACTAACACCATGAGAGGCCTAGGTTTTGAGATGAAAGAATCAGAAGTTACTCAAAAGGTTTTGAGATCACTTCCCATGAAATATGATTCTAAGGTTTCAGCAATAGAAGAGACAATGGATATCAACAAGCTAACAATGGAAGAATTGCAAGGTACTCTCACAACTTATGAGATGAGGGTAAGTAAGCATCAAGTTCCAATAAAAGAGATTGCATTCAAGGCTTCAGAGAAAGAGAAAGGGAAAGTTTCAGAAACAAGTAGAGGTTCAGATAATGATGAGGAAGCTAACTTCATCAAAAGGAATAAGGACTCAAGGAATTTCAGGGATATAAGGAAAGTCAGATGCTACAAGTGTGGTGATCTTGGTCACTATGCATACAAGTGTCCACATGAAGAAAATAGTGATGATGAAAAATAGGGTCAAAGAAGAAAAGAATATGGAAAGCATAAGCATGACAAAGATGACAGATACAAGCAAAATAGGTATGAGAAGAAGAAAATTTTTGTAAGGCAAAGAAATCTTACTACATTGTAGAAGCAAGTGATAGCTCAGATCATAGTGATAAAGACAAATCAGATGATGAAAAGGAAGAACATCTATTCCTAGGAATAGAAGGTGAAAGAGAGCAGTGCTTTGTGTGTGGTCAAAGAGATCACAGATCAGGATATTGCAATGGTTTCAATGATAGTGAAGATGAGATGACACATCAAGGAAACAAGCATGGTCAAAGAAATCTTGAGAGTTTGTTTGCTATAGAAGATTATAATGGTCTCAATGATAGTGAAAACAAAGAAGTCTCACTTTTGGTTATAGAAAAGGAAGAGGATGAGCTAAGTAAACAAAAATCAGAAATCAAAAGGCTAAAAGAAGAATACAAGAATCTTGAAAACAAGATTCGAACAGATGTCAAAATCAGAGAAGAACTACTTCAAACAATCAGTAATCTCAGAGAAGAGCTTCAAAATGCAAAAAGGATAGAAGAAAGGATGAATGAAGAACTAAGGGTAACCACGGCAAGACATGATACATTAGATGAAAAGGTTCAAAAAGGAGTGGAAACTTATTTTAAGGTTGTATCTTACTTCCAAGAAAAATCACACTCAAAAGGAAAGGAAGTTCTAAAATATGAAAGCAAGGAAGCACCTAAGATTTGTGAGGAAAGTTCCAAAGTTCATATGGCTCCAAATATTCAGTTTGATTCTTGTTTTGAGATAGGTGAATCAAGTTCAAAAGAAAAAGAAATTCTTGAAGAGGAAAGCAAGGAAGAAACTAAGGAAGAGGTTTTAGATGCTACAAAGAAGGTTCAAGGATGCAATGCACAAGTTGAAAATGATCATAAGGATAATGGTCAAGAAAGGTATGAAGAACCAAGGCATGAACAAAGGGCTTTTCAAGGACATTGTTTTTCTTGTAATGGATTTGGACATAGGGCTATACACTGCAGGGTCTATGGATCAAAGAAGTTTGATTTTTCTAGAAGAAACTTCAAAGGAAGAAGGTATGGTTTTCAGGGACATTGCTTCTCATGTAATAGGATTGGTCATAGAGATTTTTAGTGCAAAGGAAATGAGCAACATGGTTTTGGTTTTAGAGCTTCACAATTCAGAAGTCATGGTCATAATGGTCATGAAAATAGAGCTTCACAATACGAGGGTTCAGGAAAGGAATGGATATGGAAATTATTTTAAGAATGAATTCAGGACATGGGCACCATCCAAAGGCTACAATATCAAGTGTTTTAATTGCAATAACTTTGGGCATATTGCAAAATGGTGTAGGACTCAATTCCAAATAGGTTCAAGGCAAGAAGGTCAAACAGGTTCAAGGCAAGAAGGTCAAACAGGTTCTAGACAAGAAGATCAAGTAATTCATCAAGAGAAGGATATCAGAAAAACATGGAAGGAAGTTGATAGAGGAAAGAAACAATGTGATATGGGAGTAAAAGTACTCCCACCCCAAAATTAATCACCTCAAGAGAGAAGGTGGTGAGGGGGCTAAGTTTAAGAGTCATATCTTTTAGCCCCATAGGTGTCCCTTTTGCCATTGATGTCAAAGGGGGAGAGATTTGAGTAAGGGGGAGAGCATTGAGTTAGGGGGAGCAGCCTCCAAAGAGAGCATTGAGTTAGGGGGAGCAGCCTCCATAGAGATTATTGAGTCAGGGGGAGCAACTTTGATTCTCAGAGATGGTTTTTGCAGTGATTGTGGTTTTTGCTTTAGAGGTGTTGCCATCAATGACAAAGGGGGATATTGTTGGAAATTTGAGTTATTTTATGTTGTCATTGATGTCAAGAATCATTGATGTCATATGGATCACATTGAGTTTTGATGGGCAAATGATATTTTGGAAAGCATGGATAAATTCAGGGTTTTTGTGAAAACCAAGGTAGGCAAAATAAAAGGTTTTATTTAAAACCATGGATGGCAGATTTGAAATGGGTTTTTCTTAAAACCTAGGTTGGCCTTTCGTTTCATCAAAAAAGGTGCCCCGATGATGGAGATATTTAATTTTAAATATTTAGTTTAAATTTTAATTATTTAAAATTAATAAATTTTAAAAATTAAAATTAAAGTTAGCCTCGACGTCTAAAGAAAGAGGGAAAATCAATAATGCACCGATGTCATCAAAAATGAGGAGAAGACTATATAAAGGGGGATCCTAAGGTTCATTTGAAATTAATCCTTGCTCATGTTAATCATTGGCTAAGCATCCGAAGAGAGCTCGTGCGAAAATCATTTTTGAAAAGGGAGACAATGAATAAATCCAAGGTTGGTCGAAATCCCAAGATATTGTGGGCAGAGTGGCGCATTGGCAATTGGATTTTTGTTAAGGTGTGTGGCAGCGCTTTACGTCAAGGTTCGAATCTCCTTGACTGCATTCGAAGGCATTGGAAGGAAAGCGCTCGAAGCGCTTTTGGTTTGCGTGGAAGGGAGGAAGGACTTAAGGCACGTCATGCCTTTTCCTTTTGAATGAGCGGCTAGCTCATGTGGCAACCTTAGCCATGGCTAAGGCGCTCGCGGTGTGTGCAAGTTGGGGGTTCGAATCCCCTTGAGGAGGTAATTACGTTTTGCTCTAATTAATTTCGTTGATGCCCTAGGATAGGAGTTATAAGGTGGTTAAGGAATAATTAAAGTTTTTAATTAAACTTTATTTTTATAAGGGCTGTGATTATTATTTCAGAGGTGGATGAGTTGTTGATTTATTTTGATATTCATGAAATTGAAAATTAAGATTTAGGAGAAATAAGGAGTTGTTATAAAATATTTTTGAGAGCCTTATTGATTATTATTTTTGATAAGGGTTTTTATTAAAAAGGACTTTGGTGGATGTGTTTATTAAGTTGGAGTAAAAAGGTGTAAATTGAGTTATGCTTATCTTGTGATTATTATTTGAAGTCCACTAACCCTTATTGAGATTGGAAAGGAAAGTTGTGTTTAGTGTGGCAGATTTTGTGGACAACTTCTTGGCATCAAAAAGGTATGGGCACATTCTCCTATTGATTGTTTATGGTGGTTGATTTCTGAAATATCATTGGAGTGAAAAGGATTGATTGTGGTTTCCTTTTCGAAAGTGGTTGGTTGAATGCTTCAAGGTTTTCTAGTTTGAGAGTTGTGTTTAAACCTTGTTTTATAAGCATAGTTATTGAAGCCCATTGGTTGTGAAAGAACTTGAAAAGAACATGAGTATCATTGTTATGTGAGATTTGTGGTTGAGCATTGTTGGAAACATTTGAGTTGGTTGATACATGCTTGGACTAGGGTTTTTGTGAGAAAGAGTAGTCCCTTGTGGTGATTGGTTGAGTTGAGTTGATTGAGCCTAGTCAAGTGATTGTGTGAGGTGATTGGTCAAGTTCCATGAAACAAACTATTCCATAATTCTGATTTGAGTTGAGATTGATATTAGAACATATTGAGTCTCTAACAATTCTCTTTATGCTTCTATGAGTTGACTTGAGTTGAGTTGAGATTGAGCTTAGAACATATTGAGTCTCTAACAATTCTCTTTATGCTTCTATGAGTTGATTTGAGTTGAGTTGAGTTGAGATCATTGTGGATCATTGTTGTCATCCATTGAAGAGTACATTGCCATTCATTGTTGAGTTCATATTTGAGCTTTGCCTTGATAGATTTGTGGATGATATTTGAGTGCTACTTGAGCATGATTGATTGAGCCTTTGAGAAGGCCTTTGTGGACAGTTTTGGGATAGCCTTTGTGGATAGTTTTGGGACAGCTTTGTGGACAGTTTTGGGATAGCTTTGTGGATAGTTTTGGGACAGCTTTGTGGATAGTTTTGGGATAGCTTTGTGGACATTTTTGGGATAACTTTGTGGATAGTTTTGGGATAGCTTTGTGGATAGTTTTGTGGATAGTTTTGGGATAGATTTGTGGATATATTTGAGCAAGTTCTTGGTGAGCTTGCTAGAGCATATTTGGGCAAGTTCTTGGTGAGCTTGCTAGAGCATATTTGAACAAGTTCTTGGTGAGCTTGTTGGAGCATATTTTGGGCAAGTTCTTGGTGAGCTTGCTAGAGCAGATTTGGACAAGTTCTTGGTGAGCTTGTTGGAGCATATTTGGACAAGTTCTGTGTGAGCTTGTTATTCAGTTTTGGACAAGTTCTGTGTGAGCTTGTTATTCAGTTTTGGACAAGTTCTGTGTGAGCTTGTTATTCAGATTTGGACAAGTTCTATGTGAACTTGTTATTCAGTTTTGGACAAGTTCTGTGTGAGCTTGTTATTCAGATTTGGACAAGTTCTGTGTGAACTTGTTATTGCCTAGCTTTGAGCAGATCAAAGAAATCATTGTATTGGATAAGGATCCTTATTTCTGTGTGAAATATTATAAGGAGATTATCTGGTGGAGTACCCCACATTGGGGGAACCACGTTAAATCTTGTGTCTCAATTGTGTGTGGTGACTTGTGCTCTTGCTTACTACTGCTATCTGAGTTATTAATGCACACTGCTATATTTGGTTATTGCAATTAAGGACATTAATTGATATTGATTTGGAAAGAAAGTAAAAAGTGGTCTTATACTTGTTCACCCCCCCTCTCAGTATAAGCTTGTGTTCTTCAAAGTCATTGCTACGGATGTGGCTGATGGGAAGCAAAGAATTTTGTCTCTAGGAGGAGTAAAACTTCCTCAAATTGATACGAAATGAATTCTCAACCTTAGAATATTCGGGGTATGATTACCTCGACTAAAAAAAGGGTGCTTAGAGAGTTAAGAAAGGAAAGGAGGTTTGATATTATTTTATTGAAATATACTAAAGTGGATAATTCCAATTTTCAAAAGGTGAAGAATATAATTTGAAAAACAACTCTGGTGGAAATGGTTCATGTTGATGGTGTGGTTGGGGGTTTATGGACTTTATGGAATCCAAAGTGGTTGAAAGGACAATGTTTGTAGATTAATGACAAGATATTTCCATTTTGTTCACGTGATTTACAAACTAAATTTAATAGTTTCCCATTATTTATGAAAAAATATAACTAGCAATCTAGCAAACTATTTAAACTATTACTACTCTTGGTCAAAAAAGGTTGAATTGTTCAAAAAATACAGAAATTATTTTGTAAGAAGATAAGTTGTTTTTTGTACCTAGATTGATTCATTTATTTTTCTTGGATTTCCATGAGTTGTAAAAGGGAAGGGTCCTTTTCAAAACCCTATTATTTACCAATAGCAAAAAAAAAAAATCAACTAACAACTATACATAGGCTAAGGCACTTACATGGATTAAATTTGCAATTGAAAAAAGATGGAAATATATTTCAATTGAGAGGGGTTCACAAATTATCATTATTTCAAAAAAAAAATAGATATGGGGATTAACAAATGGTATTAGTTCAACTAGTTATATTACTCAACTTTCAAGGAGGAGACCTATGTATGAATCTTTCCAAATTATAGAAGCATAATTGCCAAGTTGTTGTAATACCACTATGTAGTCATGATGTAATATATATGATGTCTATTCCAATCCCATGTAACCCATTCAAAAAAAATTGACTTGGTGATTGGATAATAAATATTTCATTCAAAATAAAATCGAAGTGGAAAATAATATTATTGTGGATGTTCATCATCTCATCTATTATTGGAGGCAATATCTTCAAAATGTGAACATATATATAGAAAATAAAACTGGGTAGCAACAATTTAACCAATCACAATGTTATTATTTGTCTTGTGAAATTCAAATTTTAGATAGCAACTAACTGAGTGAGATTTTATCTCTTATTGAAAATGAAGTCAAGGAACTAGTTGTAGAAACATAGCACTTTGAGGAAGATGAAGAATATATTTTATTAGAAAATGAAATTAAAAATAGTTTTTATTAAAAAAACAAGTTGGATATAGTTCAATTGACCTAACAAAAAATGTACTATATTGGTATTTTGATGGGAGGGGATACAATAGAAGCCACATATAACTTATAAAAAAATTATGCGGAGGCTAGGGCACTTCTTACAAGGATTAAAACTACAGTTAGGAAATTATGGAAATATATGTCAATTGAGGGGGATTCACAAATTATCATTGATGTTATCAACAAAAAATGAATGTGGAATCAAATAAAAATAACATTATTATTTATGTTCAACTATTATTGGAGGCAATCTCTAGAAAATATAAGCATATTTATAGAGAAGGAAATTATGTAGTAGATAACCAATAGTAGTGGTGATCTTTGTTTTGATGAAATTCAAATTTTAGAAGGCAAGTAGTCAACTGAAACACAACTCTCTCCTTTATAGATTGAGAGTTTATAAATAGATTCAATTCTCATTTCAATTGAGTTTCTATAGTTAGGTACCTATATATTTTTCATAAAAGTCTGAATTCTTGATTTTAATTTTTGTATCTTCAATTTTTTTTGTAAATATAAATATTCCAAAATTTGACATCCTTCATCTTAACAATTTCTTGTAGCAGCATTCACAATACCAAAAATCCACCTCTACTCTCCACGTATTGCATCTTAGTAGAGTAATATTTTATTAGTAGAGTAATATTTCCAAAAACTCGCACTTTAATAGTCTACTAGATATGGATTTTTAGTTTTCCTTCTTGAAACATAAGTGCAACCATAAGAATTGTAATAAATAGTTTATATGAAAACATGTCAACGTTATAAAAAACAACAAATATTACCAATAAAAAATATTAAAATAAATTTTAATCATTATTATTTTTTTGGATAATAAGGGGTTGTACTCGGGTCCCCCACCCTTGACAAATTACATCTCTCTTATTTAGAGCTTGAGAGTTTACAAATAGATACACTTCTCATCTCAATTGAGATGCTATAGCTAGAAACCTACATCATTTTACATAAAATGTCTGAATTCTTGATTTTCATTTTTTGGATCTTTTCAAATTTTTGTATGAATACAATTACTCCAAAATTTAGCATATTTCTTGATATTTTCCTATAGCATCCTTCACAATGTCAAAACTTCACCTCTACTATCTATGTCTTGCATCTTAGTAGAGTAATATTTCCAAAACATCGCACTATCATAGTTCGCTTTACCAAATTTGAATTGCTGGTTTCTTTATTCTCTGAAGTCATAGCCCTTAATTGCTCTTCCCATCGTTCAAACCCTAGTTGGCAAATATTTACAATTTCATTTTTATGATTTGAAAAATCGGCACTACCCTTGTTTCAAATGGTTGACTTCATAGTATTGTATCTCCCTCAATATTGCTTAGATTTTTGTATATGACAACTCATTTTAAAGCTATTTAAATTCTGCACAAGTTGGTACAAGAATTAATTGAATTGGATAAATCTTCACAAAGATATGGCTCCTAAAATATGAGACATTTTTTAGGAAAAATCCCTAATCCTTCACACTTTGCAATTTTGTTTTTTGCGACTTGAAAAATCATCATTGCCCTTATTTCGAATGTTAGAGTTAAAGTGCACTATGCCTCTGTTTTGACACTTGTCAGTTTATCATATAGGCCTTCTGCCTATATATGTAACACATTTTTATCAATAAGATATCCCCTTCAGTTTTCAGTCCTAACATTTGGTATCAGAGCAGGCTTTCCCTGCCCTGTGAAACCCTTGAGGGGGATTTCCCTCATGGAAATCCCCCCTCCTCCCCCATTTTTTCCCTCATATTTTTCCCTATTTTTTTTCATTTTTTTTCTTTCAACCTAGGGAGTATGCTCTCCATCCTTTAATGTATGGATCAGAAACCAGATGTTGAAGAAAATATTGTGTATCCATCCGTCTAAGTTACAGATCTGCATTGTTGACAGCACCTGAAGAAGCTCGGGAGGATCTTAGTAATTGTTGCAGTCATGGCGACCAGAAGAATTTTATTTTTTTTAATTTTCAGAAAAAAAAATGCGAAGAGTTTTTAAATGGTGTTTCTAGTGGCTTTTTCCTGAGAAGTTTTGTAAAAATGTGTTTCTTTAGTTACAGTGGAAGTGGTCTTCTCTAAGAAGATAGAGGGGCTTCTGCGGTTTCAGAAAAGGGGCATATTTGAACGCTGAAGTGCATTTGCTGAAGGGAGAGTAGGAAAGTCGGCGAATAGAGGTTGGCGTCACTCTTGTCGTCGCACCACCAAAATTCGACCACGTCGTAAGCAGGTGCTTGGAGATGGACAGATTGGAGAGGAACGACACAGGAGTCATTTTCAAGGCACTTCTTTACATTTGCAAGGATTTTGACAGCAAGACGTGGCTCTTCATGGGGATTTATGACGGTTTCAATGAGCTGGAAGGCCTCCTCTGGGATAGGAAACCATGTTCTTGTGCAGATTCTACAGAATGGTACTCTGCAACAATCAATCCCACAGGCGGCCCCCAACAGAGCACGCGGCGGCCCGGGGCAACGATCCCACAGGCGTGGAACTTGCCACCCACGATGGAACTCAGAGCCACGGGTGACGGCTCAGTCCTCGACCAGAGCTCCGTCCTCCCCTAGTACACAGCATGTCACTGCTAACCTGGAGAAATTAGGCGAACGATTTTGTGTTCTATCACATTCGTGTCGGGGGATCCGTTCTCCGTCTGAACGGAGGCGTCACCTACAACAGTTATGGATGTCGAGGGGGATTGGCATTTGAGAGACTCAAACCTTCGATCGTGGTGGATGGCGGTGTAGAAAATGGAGTAGCAATCATATTCACCTCTCGAGCGAGCCCTGACGATGAAGGATTTGTTTTACTAGGTTTGATAGAATATGCTGAGAGCTAGCACCACCGGTAGCAGCGCGGGAATATGAATCCCTGAAGAACCCAAACTGGATGTGCCCGAACACTAGAAATTGTAATGCTTGAAGGTGTCATCGATGTTTTATTTTATTTTACGCACGTCCACAGCCATCCCATGAGAAGACTCCAATACGTGCTTCTATCAATAACCTACTAAGATTTTCATGAAATCTTTGAACGTTGTTATACTTCATGACATTTTGGGTGATGCAAACCAGTTGTTTTTTTTTCTACATACGAAGTTCAAAGGAGCAAGGAAGAACGCCAATGCATGACTATAGGGATATTTTAATATTCTATCAGTTTCAAAAGTCTGCATGTGATTGTAGCAAAGGAAGAAGCCAAGCATGGCGTAAACGGTGGTAGCGATGGATAAAATCTCCTTTTATCGCCTGAGCAAGATGAACCAAAGTTATAGGCAAAGATATGGTGCAACTTCATAAAAGCACGATAAGAGAAGTTTCAGTTTGACACTGAGAGATAGCCTGGTTGCAATTCCCGACTAAATCACAGCGGCGAAGCTGGCGCTTTCTCGCTCCGTGACGGAGGTCAAGGAGGACGTGGAGGCGCCTCAAACTTTGTGCGAGGACGGGAGTTTGAATCCCGACAATTTTGTGAAATAGGGGGCCAAGCACCAGAGATCCGAGAGTGGCAGAGGTGACGGCCACGTGGACGTCATGCACCAACACAGGCCACTCGCTGAGCATGGTGGCGGTTGCGAAAGAGGCCACTCGCTGGGCGTGGTGGCAGAAATTTCACCTTGCTGCGGCATTAGTTTATTTTTTTTGATGTTGATGAAAATGCAGGGGGATGGAGGGCCCACATGACCAAATTGAAATTGACATACAAGATAATATATTATTAAAATGTCAAGTATTGGGGGTATTTTATTTGAAAGGGGGAACTTAATTTTGGTTAAGTGGGGTACTTTTTATTGTATGGCCACATGGCCTATGTAATTTTCCCTGGAAGGAAACTTTATAATCATGCTAAAGAGTGGCTTGGCCTGTTTTTATTCCACATGGAGAGTGGAAGTGGAAGAAGGCCCTCATGGCTTCTTATTGTATTTTTTTTAGAGAGATGTTGAACACATGACCCCTATTTATTTTTGCAACAAGTATAGGGGTATTTATACTCGTTGGAAATGTTTTTCCATGACGGACACAATGGTGGTGTCATTGTAATTTTGAGGCTGTTTCCATTAAGTTTTTTAGCCTCAAAGTTTTTCTCCCTTGGAGTGCAATCTCGGTTGAACCCAACACTCCCAAGGTAATTTTATATGTGATCCTTGTACCTAGTGATCTTTTTTATACACTTGGCGAATGCAACGGCTGGTTACCCATGCATTTCGGTGGGATGACATGGTCACCATAAGGACACTTATACTAGGGACTACAGAAAAAGCCACCCTAGACTCTATCCAAGGTTTTTTCCAGATCTACTTCTAAAGACTACAGACGAAGACACTTCAGAAGATTATCTTCTTTTCTTCTTCTCTCCTCCTATTTTGATCTATGGCTCATTTTTATTGTATTAAGTGCATTTTCGGTAGAGATCGACACTCTTATATGGCTCGTTTTTCCTTTAATTAGGTGCATTTTTGGTAGAGACCGACACCTTCTAGATTGAGTTCACCATGAGGAGGGATTTCCAACTCATGGTGAATCTAGTCAGTGACCTACAAGAGGCAACATCCTCTGAGGATGACCTACAGAGGCAATAGACCTAGAAGTGGCTGACCCTAAGGCACCCATGATGACCCTGAGGCACTTAGATGGCTGACTCAGTGGCAACAGACCCGTGGAAGTGGCTGACCCTGAGGCAATAGACCAAGATGTATACACAGTGAATCTAGCATTATTCACAGTTGGAGAGCCAAGCACAAAGAGCAAGAGCCTAAGACCAAATTAGCAATAAAGGAGGATGTAGATTTTTGTTAGAGAAGTCAACATTAAGGGGGAATGTTACCTAATGTTGACTTGTTTTTTTTCTTTAGTTAGGATAGTGCACTTTAAGGGGGAATGTTAGAGTTAAAGTGCACTATGCCTCTGTTTTGACACTTGTCAGTTTATCATATAGGCCTTCTGCCTATATATGTAACACATTTTTATCAATAAGATATCCCCACATTTTTATCAATAAGATATCCCCTTCAGTTTTCAGTCCTAACATCGAATGGTTGAATTCATAGGATTGTATCTCTCTCAATATTTCTTATATGATCACTCATTTTAAAGCTATTCAAATTCTACACAAGTTGGTCCAAGAATCGGATAACTCTTCGTGAAGATATGGCTCCTAAAATATGAGATGTTTTCACTTTGTAATTTTGTTTTTCTCATTATAAGCAACCTTCCACACTCCTTCATCCTTCCCAGCCTTCCACTCAGCATCCTAGTATTTTTTTGTAGCTCCTTCAGCCAACCCAACCTTCCATGCTTCTTCAGGCTTATCAACCTTACATGTTCCTTCATCTATCCCAACCTTCCATCCAACATCTCAGTCTTTCATTGTAGCTCCTTCAACCTGCCCAATATTCCACACTCTTTCATCCAACCTAGCCTTCCATACCCCTTTAGCCTTAAAACTCCAAATATCAACTCATCATTCAACCTTCCATGCTCCTTCAACCACCAGCCTTTCGTGCTCCTTCAGCCTCTAGCCTTCCACTCTCTTTCAGCCTCCAACCTTCCACACTCCTTCAGCCTCTATCCTTCAACACTCCTTTAGCCTCCATCCTTCCATGATCCTTCAACCTCTAGCCTTTTATGCTCCTTCAGCCTCTAGTCTTCCACGCTCCTTTAACCTTCAATTTTGTTGATATTTAAAGCACCAAACCATTTTCCAAGCCCCTTAGGGGTAATTTTAATCATTATTTGATTCAAATAATCAATATTTTCTTGTTAGCTTCAGCTAAACTTATGACTTTTTCTAACCATGGAAAAGAGAATTTAACTTCATGATCATCTATTACAACTCATCCATTGGCTAGCTTATCTACACATTTGTTCCCTTCTCTTAACATATAGGTAAACCTAATTTCTTCAAACTCTGTAGAAAGGTCTTGTATTTTGACAATGATCTCTTGTATGTTTCATGGAGCATTTGCTTTCCTTAATATTGCATTTATTACTATTAGTGAATCACCTTCCATCCATACTCTATTCCATTTCATTTGTCTACATATTTTAACCCTTTCAAAGCCAACCAAGCTTCAACTTCATTATTGTCTTAAAGCCATTATTGAAAGCATAATGAGACATATGAACAATATATCTTATTGAAAAGAACTAAAAAATGAACAATATATATGATTGAAAAGGAAATGAAGAATATTTTTAATAAAAAAGCAAGTTGGATATGGTTTAATTTACCTAAAAACAAATTTAATATTTGTTATTTTTATAGGAGTGGCCCCCAATATAACCACACATCTATCCATATTTATTCGTGGTTATCTTGATTAACTCTTTGTAGTTATTTATTGAATTTTGGCATGATTTTCAAGAGGTGAGGAGAATTTCTTCTTTATTATCCTAGAAAACACCATATTTGCCATCTTTCCAAAGGTTTTCTTTAGAATTATCATCATAATTAGGTTTGATGAACCCAACTTTCTGATATTTCCATTTTATTATAAACTAATTTAGATTCATTACACTGACATGCCATTTTTCACACAAGATTTACAATGATAAACTCAATGCTTACAAACACATTACAAGAGAGTCAACAATATGAATCTAAAATTGGATATGATTTTGAAATTCTATATTCATTTGAAACCAAAAATTTTAACAAATAATAGTTGGATTAACCATTCACAGAATGTTTAATAATTCAAGTTTGAAACAATTTATCAACTTTGTTTATGTCATACTATTATGCAAACTTATAAGTTTGGTAAAATAATATTAGTCTAAAACAATAGCATTATTTACATTTAACTAAGTATCATATTATTTCTTATTGATATGTTATATCATTTGTAAGTATTTGAATTCCATAAGAATGCATACCTATAGAATGAAAATCAAATAAATTTATAATATTCTAATAATTTAATTAAGGTCCAAGGTGTAGACCAATTGGTTCATCCAAACCCCATAAGGGGGTCGGAGGTCCAAGGTTCAAATCTCGGGCCTCGTTGGACTGAACGCTTGTCCCTTTCCTGGTGCTTTCAGCGACGTAAAAGGTTTAAAATTATTGTGGCATGACAATTATAGGGGCAAACTGCACGAATATCTGTGTGGCAGATTCAGGGGTAGACAGTGCAGAATACTATGGCGGCCATAAAAGCTGGACAGCCTGCCTGGATTCATGGCGGATACCGATTCCACCATGTTAAAAAAAAAAAATTAAGTAAAAGGATAAGAAATTACAACTAAGAGACAAGGGAAATGAAGTTATTGATTATAATTTCAATCCTCATTGAATGTTTATCTCATAAGAAATAAAAACAAATTATATTATTTTGTTTGTATATAAAATAAATTTAATGAAAAACATAAAACAAGAAAATATACACTAAGTTAAATTTATTTAAAATAAGTTATATTTACCAAAATCCATTTTGTTTACATTGTACTTCACCCAAGATATAATGGAATATGAGATTAAATTTTACTTAAGTAATATGCATATACACAAAATAATATTTTTATGAAATTTGTTAATAATATGATTGTTTTAAGTGCAAGGGGCCAAAAGCAAGGCTTGCTAGGTAGCATAAAAGGAAAGCCATATTTGAAAGCCCTAATGGCAAGTTATGATGTTCTAGCTAGAAGTATGGATGCCCAAGTTGAAGATAAGCAAAAGAGCAAAAATATGGCAAGTTCGATCCAAGTAGTAGATGTCACACCAAAAGTGATTTTTAAGGATATGATGACCAAGCAGGTTTTAGGAGATTATTATAACTCTTTATAGTTAGTTATTGAATTTTGACATGATTTTGAAGAGGTGGGATAATTTCATCTTCATTATCTTAGAAGACACCATCTTTGCTATCTTTCCAAAGGCCTTCTTTAGAAGCATCATCATAATTAAGTTTAATGAACCCAACGTTTGGACATTTCTATTTTTTCATAAAATAATTTACATTCATTGCCTTGGCACATATTTTTTCACATATAATATTTACTAACAATAATAAAATCTATGCTTATAAACATATAACAAGAAAGTCAACAATATGATTCCAAACTTGGATATAATTTTGAAATTTATATTTGAAATTTTATATTCTTTTTGAAACCACAAATTCCAACAAATAATGGTTAGATTAAAAATTCACAAAATGCTTAGTAATTTAACTTTAAAATAATTATCAACTCTTTTCATATCATACTATTATGCAATCTTATAAATTTAATAAATAATATTAATCTAAAAGAATAGTATTATTTGCATTATCTTGACTAAAATATTATATTGTTTCTTATTATTATGTTAACTCATTTGTAAGAATTTGGATTCTATAAGAAATCATAACTATATAATGAAAATCAAATAAATTTATAATACGTTAATAATTTGAGTAAAAGAGAGGGTTTTGGAGGTAACTATATGAGGGTTTTGTCTGTGTTGAGCGCAAGTGGTTGCAAAGGTTGTATTTCGAGGCCTGTGAGTCCTAGTGACCAACTTTTTTTTTTCTACTAAAAATAAACATGGTATATGTTGTAAGGGACCCACGATGGGTTAGAAAATCTATCATTTAGAAAATTTTCATGCTATAGACTTGATTGATAATTGCTTACAATTTGTTGCCCAAAAAAAAGCAAAAATCACACCTTTCCTCGGCATCCAAGGCATGGATTAAAGAGACCTAAAAACAAGTTTCAATTTTTAGATCAAATATGAGAAGACTCCTTAGGAAAAGGAAAAAAAAATTCAAAACTCAAGCAAACCCGATGCCAAGGAACGTCCCCAAAATAGATCCACTATGGAAAAAAGGGTAAGGATTTCAGGGATTCGACCCCAAAAATGAATTTTTGGGAAGCCCTTCATAGTGGATAGTACTATCCTAATTCTAACATTAATCTTAAGGCTTCTCGTAGACCTTTAATAATGCCTAATATTGATCCCCCCAAAAAAAAATCAAGATGTCTAAGAGTAGTTTATGGAACCCCAATAGTTAAGCTAAAAATGGGTAATATTTAGGATGGCATAGAAGATATGGAGAGAAGAGGATTGATTTGTCATTTCTTGGGTTTTCATCCGAGCCTATCTGCTTTCAAAGTGTGGGCTACGAAACACTAGAAAATAAAAGGTGAGATACAAATATTTGTTTATCCCAATGGTTATTTTCTTGTTATATTTTCTAATGATGAAGACAAAGAGAAAATATTTCAAGGGGACCCCTAGTTCTTTGGAAGGGTAGGGCTTTTCATGAAGCCTTGGCACACTAAATTTAAAGCCAAATAAGATATTCCTTCTACAAGACGTGTAGTTTAGACTCTTTGGTATCCTAGTTGAATTTTGGAATCTGGTTGTATTTTCTACAATCAAAAACTCCTTCGAAAATTTCATGATAATTGTTTACTGTACACACAAATTTGAACACATTATTTATGCTCATATTTTTGTCTTAATGGATTTCGACAAACCCCTTCCAAAAAATATCTCATTACAATTTGGGGAGGATACTTGGGAGAAACTGGTGGACTATGAGAACATTCCTTTCCATTACAGAATTTACCATGAATATGGTCATTTGGCTAGTGTTTGTCCAAATAAGATTCCAGATCAAAAGAAAGAGGACATGAACTTAGCAGGTTTCTAAATGCCTAAGAACACTAAAAAAAATGGTTATGAAGGATCAAGCAATGTCAATTAATATGTTTGGAATTCTTTCCACAAATGGTCTCATGGGTAAGGAAAAGGAAATAATAGAAACAAAAATTTTAGAAACGTAATTTAAATATGTAGGGAAGGACTCAAAGACAAACCGACAAATCAAAGGGTTTCAACAAAAAAATAAGGGGGAAAATATAAACAACAAGAACAAACTTTTAAATGTTAAAAATTCAAATAATTCAGACCCCAAGATAGACTTTGTTAAACCTTCCAATAACACTTTAGTCTCGTACACGCAAAATTCATTGTTAGAAGCTATCCCAGATTCAATTGGAGTAAGACAAGAAATAGGAAAAAATAAAATAAATATGGACACTAACCAAAAGATAGGTTGAAATACTAATCAACATCATATGGTAAAAAAAGGTGAAAAGCTTGTAGAGGAAGGTAATATTAATGTCCTTACCAACATCTTTACACCCGTTATTAATGAAGATCATCACTTGGAATATTAGAGGACTCAAAGGGAGTCTTTCAAAACAAAATAAAATTAGAAGAATTATTTAGAAAAACCAACCACATCTTGTTTTTCTATTTGAGACAAACATGTCAATAGAGGAAATGGAGTCAATTGCAAGTAAAATCTCGTCGACTAGAAAAGTGGATTCCCTCAGTTCCCATGGGGCTTATAGCGACATTGCTTGCCTTTGGTATCCAAAAGAGATTGTTACTCACCATATGGTTCATAGTTGGGGTCTTTTGGTTATGGCTGCAAAAAGTAAATGATCTAACCAAATTATGCTCTGCATGATTGTTTACGCTCAGACTACTTTGGAGGAAAAGTAGAGACAATGGAATGATATAACTTATATTATCTCCCATTTCTCTAAAACTTAGTTCTTGATCATAGGAGACTTCAATACCATCCTCTCTCTAGATGAGAATATGGGGGAATAAGAATTTGAACGGGAGCACAAACCTCATGAATGAATTTATTGCAAACCTTCACCTTGTGGACATCCAGCCAGATAATAGCCTCATGACTTGGTCTAACAGAAGACAAGGCTCAACTTGCATCATGAAGATATTGGATAGGTTCTTGTTCTATATAAAAATTCTTAATCCATGGATAAATTCCTAAGTTGAAAACTCTTAAGCATGTTGGTTCAGATCACTGGGCAATCATGGTTGAAATGTGGAAAACCAATATCAGTTTCTCACCCTTTTGATTTCAATTAATGTGGCTCAAAGATATTTCCTTCATACCCCAAGTGCAACAATGATGGCAAGAAGGTAAACCAAGGTATAGGACTAATATGTTTCATTTCACCAAAAGGTTGCAATACATCAAATCCATAATCAAGATTTGGAATTGGGAGGAGTCTGAAGACGTCAAGAAAAATAAGAAATGATTGCTTGACTTGAAGATTTGAATGAACAAATCCATTTAGATGACCTCACAGAGAGTAGAATTATAGATGTAATTATACTCATAGCTTAATTGGAGGAATGGGAAAATAGAGAAGAGATCTTACGGAAGTAGAAATCTAGGATCCAATGGCTCAAATAAGGATATTGAACACAAAATCCTTCTACAAATTTCTTCTAGCCCATAGATCACACAACTTTATTTCTTCTCTAAAATCACATTCTGGATACTTTATCCACACCTAGGATAGCATGAAGTCTATCCTTGTCAACTACTTTTTCAAACTGTTCATTGTTGAATCTCTTGACTCGACTTCTCAATAGAATGTCCTTCAAGAGATTCTTACTATTATAATTTTTGAGGAGAATTTTATTTTGACTACTCCAGTTACTATCAATGAGCTTCAAAAACTGGTTTTTAAAATACAAAATGGAATAACCCAAGTCCTGATGGTTTTCCCATTGAATTTTACCAATAAGTATGGGATATTCTTCATGTTGATTTATTAGAGGTAGTGGAAGAAGTTGGGAAAGCCAAAGAAAATTTGAAGGTAATCAATAAAACTTATATAGCTCTGGTCCCAAAGGCTCAAGATGTAGAACATATATGAGCTTTTAGACCAATAGCTTTATGTAATGTTCTTAAAATCATTACCAAGATCATGATAGAGAGGATGAAACCACTTTTGCATAAGATTATTTTTCCTAAACAAAGAGGTTATGTGGAAGAGCGATATATAGTGGATGAGATAGTTCTTGCTCAAGAAGCCATCCATTCCATGGAAGCACATAAATCTCTATCTATGTTCATCTGTTTAGACTTATCCAAAGCTTATGATAGAGTGGATTGGCACTTCCTCATCAAAATAACAAGGCAATTTGGCATCTCTCAAGATTGAATAGACTAGATTATGATATGTATCTCTTCGGTGTCCTACTCAGTTCTTATAAATGGTTTTCCTTCACAGTTATTCCCAGATTCTAGAGGTAATAGGTAGGGAAACCCCCTTTCCTCTTATTTATTCATTATTCTTGTTGAATTCTTGGATAGGACTATGACCAAAAATAAATAAAATAGAACCCTTGAGGGAGTTACCTTTTCTCATGGATCCAGGTCTATCTCTCATATTCATTTTGTTTATGAATCTACTCTATTAGGTAAAGTGAGGTAAAGCTACAATTAAAGAAGATTCTAGAATTAAACAAATCATTAATTGTTTCTCTAATGCAGGGCAATTGATCAATGAAGATAATTTAAAATTTATTTTCTTTTATTGCTCTCCTAAACAAGAATGCATGGTTCTAGATATATTACGATATAAGAAGGACTCTCTTTCGATCACTTATTTAGGCATTCCTATAAATATCCAGAGATAAAAAAAATGACTAGAATTAGTTTTTGGATAAAGTAAAGAGGAAAATTGGAAAGTGCACCAATAGGTGGATTTCATCTAGCGACATAATTACCTTGGTACAATCAATATTCAATATATACCTATTTATGTTTCTATTGTGTTGAACATCCCAAAGATAATTCTTCAATAACTGGATCAAATCAATCATTGGTTCCTCTAGAGTGGTACTAAGGAAAAAATAAAATGGACCTTGGTAAAGTAGGATAATTTATGCCTTCCCAAGCATGAAGGGGGGTTAGGATTCCAATATGCTATTAAAAACAGTAAGGCTTTAGCTGCAAATTTATATTGGAGTATTTTGAATATCCTCGTTGCTCTATGGGCCAAAATTCGTGCTAAATATGCTAAAAATAAAAGTCTTGAAGATTTTGTTCGCTATCAATTACCTACCATAGGTTCTCCCATTTTGGCAATTCTTAGGACTGATGAAGATTTGATAAAGAAGAAGTTATTTTGGATCATTCATAATGGTAAACAGGTAAATTTTTGGATAGATTCTTGGGATGATCATAGCCTTTGATAACTTAGTTCCTTGATTGGAGGTCTTTGATATAGCAAAGCTCTGCCGAATTGTGGAATTATTTACAAACCTTGAGGAGTGCTTACTTGTTGCCAATTTAGAAATCATGATTGCATTCAAATATATGGAGGATTCAAGATTCTAAGGAGATCAATCATCCCAATTGAGCCTCTTCCATAGCCAATTCAGAGAATTCACATGTCGCTGAAATGGCCACCACATGTACCATCATGAGCTTGTGAAATCTCCCAAGCTAATTCTTGGGGCTCAAGACAATGAAGGATAACTCCATCATAGCTTTGATGATACAATATGTCTCCTAGCAAGACATATTGTATCGTCAAAGCTACGATGGAGTTATCCTATATGTCTCCTAGAAAGACATATCTTGTTGCTTTTTGTTTGAATGCTCATTTTGTGGTATGCAACAATCCCTACGGGATGATTCCAAGCTTAAGGAAATCTTGTAATTGGCATAGCCAATCCTGATAAGCTATAGCCTCAACAGACAATATGGCTTATTCTTTCTATGATTCGATGTGTACAAATGCAGGTTGAGAAATAAACTTATGGTGAATGGTGGTACCATTCCCCATAGGACCTTGTGAGATTAAGGACCCCCTAGGCACCTTATTTAGAAAGTCTTTGGCTTTATAGAACCACTCATGATTTAGATCTATATGAATAATATTGATTGATTTTTTTTGTCAAAAGCCTCACACTGCATCATTGATTGCGAGAGTGTTTTCACATGAATGGTAGTAAAATCAGTATATGGATATTGAGGGATCAAGGATCCCAAATATGCCATAGTGTTTGTGAATCTGTTAGGGATGGCCTTGATGTCATACCATTCTAGTTGAGCTAGATAAGTTTCAACAAGCTCTTTGTAAGCTTTCAATATTGGACACCTGCTTTGAAATAATCTCTTAACTTGATTGACTATGAGAAGGAAGTCACTAAAGATATTTAGTATTTTTATCTTCATAGCGATGGTTGTTTGGAGATCCATTATTAGGGCCTCATACTCAGTGTTGTTATTTGTGCAAGAGAAGTCTAGCTTAAATGACAAGGGCATTGGAGCACCTTGTGGCATGAACAACACAATTCTAGCATCACCCCCTTGCTCACATTTTGAACCATCGAATAACAATGACATGTTAGCTTTATTATCAGGTTCTTTGGGTTCAGGTGTTTCCAATAATGCAAATACTGCATCATTGGGAAGTTCTATGGAGAGAGGTCTATTATCTTGAAGAGGATCCTCTACCAGCTGATCAGTTATGACTTGTCCCTTATGGACTTTTGACTTATAAATTCCAAATTGAATTCTGTTAGTAGCATGATCCACTTTGCAGTACGTGTATTATGATATGTCTTGCTCATCATATACTACAAAGGAATTTGTTTTGATATCACATATAGTGTATGGCTTAGCATGTAGTGGTGTAATTTCTTGGTCACAAAGACCACTGCTAAGCATAGCTTCTCTACGTATGCGTACCCTAGATTGTAACTTACAAAGGTGCAACTGATATAATATATCTCTTATTCTTTATCTTGCACGTTCTTTTGAGCCAACATGATGTCCAAAGCAAAATTAGTAGAGGATATATAAAGCTAAAATGGCATGTCTGACCTTGGTGGAGCTAGTACTAGTGGTGTTTCTAGGTATTTCTTGATCTTAGCAAAGTCTTGCTGACATTTCTCGTCCTAATGGAATGAGACACCCTCATGTAGAAATCAATTCATGGGTCGACATTTATCTAATAGTTGTACGAGAAAATACTTTATGGATGCTACTTTGCCCTGTAAGCTTCTCAACTCTTTGATGTTAGTGGGTGCGGCCATTTCTAGGATAGCCTTTACCTTTGCTGGATCAACTTAGATCCCTCATTTAGAAATGATGAATCCCAAGAGTTTTTTAAAAGTTACACCAAATATGCATTTCATGGGGTTCAACCTGACGTTGTGCTCTATCAAGCGATCGAAGACTTTTCTTAGGATCTCAGCATGCTCTTCATGCAACAATAACTTGACCAGTAAGTCATCAATATAATATTCTAAGATCTTATGCATGTAGTTATGAAAAATGTATGTCATGACCCACTGATATGTGGCACCAGCATTTTTAAGACCAAATATCATTACTTTGTAACAAAATGCCCCCCAAGGAGTAGTGAACGCAATTTTGTGCTAGTCTTCGGGTTTAATCCAAATCTAATTGTAACTAGAAAAACCATCCATGAGGGAGAGCATCTCATGACCTGTTGTTGCGTTTATGAGAGTGTCTATGTTAGGCAACGAAAATGAATCTTTTGGTATTGCCTTATTGATATCCTTGAAATCCATGCAAATACGGATCCTTCCATCAGGTTTTCCTATGGGCACCATGTTTGACACCCATTTCAAATAGTCGATGGGTACAATAAAGACTACATCCAATAGCTTTTGTAATTCATTTTTTACCATCAAGGCAATGGTTGGATGCATCTTCCTGAGTTTTTATTTAATCGGTTTCTTTGCAAGATCTAGTGAAAGGTTGTGGACAACCAATTTTGGATCTAAACCTGGCATATCCTTGTAGATCCAAGCAAAGAGATTAGGTATCTCTTTCAATAGAGGTATAATGATGGTCTATTTTCTAGAGATAAGATTTTCCTGAACTTGAATTTCTTTGGGTTAGAAGGATCATCACTGATGTCTACCTTGAAAGCCTCCTCTATTGCCATGTGTGACCCCTCCTCAAGCTGGTGAGGAGTGGGAATCAAGTGGATGTCATATGTTGGGTTTAAAGGTTCAACTGAATCAAGGTTGAAACCAACGTGATAGACATCATGTGTGCAACTTGATGCAAAATGAAATGGTTGTAGCATTTCTTCATTGGGGAATAAATCTTCAAGCTCTAAGGGTGAATCAAAATGATCCCAATAAATAACATCTAAATTAAGACACAATGGTTTACAAGGATCGACTGGGTTGTGAACTAGAGTGGTCAAATCAATGGAGATCATGTGGATGGATGAAATAAAATCTCTAGGACCACGTGGGTGCAACTTTGTATTGTTGTTCTACCTTCCATATCCAATATGTGGCTTTGGGAGTATGGGTATCTCAAGATCTAGTCCATGGACAGACAGGCATATGGGATCGTTGGGCTGAAGCAGCTCTCTAAACGTAGGTGGATCGGGGAAGACTATGTGATAGATCATATAGATCATATCTAAATTGGGTGGTCTTTCCCTAAGGTGAAGGCCAAGATATACTTTTTCGTACATCTCATCTATGTCAAAAGGCTCATTACGATGGCACAAGTAATGAGGTCCAAGCCCTCTCAATTTCATCTTCATAATCATTGTCATCTATGAAGAACCTATTGTCTATTTCGACTGGCCCTGCAATGTGACATAAGTGTCGAGGCCCAAGGTAAGCCATCTCAATTGAATCTTCTAAGTCATAGCCACTCTCATCTATGATGTATCCACCCTCTATGTTAATTTACCAGGTGAGGTGCTGTAAATATCGAGGCCCATGATAGGCCAATCTGGTTTCATCCTCAAACTCACTTGTGATGTACTCATTCTCTTCTCTCTCATAACCATAGCCTGGTTCATCCTCCTATAGGATGATTCCTGATGGGCTTACCTTGAGAGATAAATCTGGATGATACTTAGTGGGAGGTTCTATATTGACCATAGTGACCCATTTGTCACTCAATTAGCTTATGTTTGGTTTGTAGGGATTCCATTCAATGTCTTCCCTAAACCCTAAGCTCAACCTATCTAGAGATTTAGCCAATGAGTCATCGTAGCTTCAGATATGATATCCTAGGCTAGATCTATCAATAGGTAACTAATATCATGGTTCAATTGGATTTCGTTACCCTTGCTCATATAGACCCAAACCATAGTCATGCCAATGGTTGCATTTAAAGTATCTTAGAACAAACTCTGGATTGGACAAGTAATAAAAAATTGTGGTAAATGGCTCATCCTCATCCTCTTCAATGTCTTAAGTATTATGGGCATAATCCAAACCAGCATAGTGAAGTTGGTTTGGTTAGGGAGAATCCCCAATGGAACCACTATCCCTATTTGTAGGTTTGGGACTCTTGGTCATCCCATGTCTTGCGTAGACTCGATAATGGGTGTGAAAATCACATTCTACACAAGATATTCACCTAACACCGTGTTAGCTAGGTGAACTGTCACCTGCAATGCAGATGATGTTGGTGATGATGCAGGCGAGGTAGGTTGAGGTACCTCCTTGACTATGTCTTGGGAAGTTTCCTCCTCTATGGGATTTGGAATTTCTGCTATGGCTATGGTTGGAAGTTCTTTAGATCTCTCCTCCAGCAAAGGTGATTTTAGCTTTTTAGATTCATTTGCCTTGGACATTGTGGGTTTTCAGAAGTGCCAATAGCTTTAGAAGCTGGAGGTGGTGCCGATGCGGATGGGTCACCTCGCATTGATTTGGATTTGCTTTTTTGGATGTGTGGTTGGGGATGATGACCTAATGTATAGGTGCATGGATGAAAGGATAAAATCTGTTAGTAATTCAACCTGATGCACATATTTAAATGGCTCTTCATCCGATGGAACCACATGTACTTGTCCCTTGTGCACATATTTAATGCATTGGTGCAAGACCGAGGGAACACATTGCATGTCCTTTATCCAAGGATTCCCTAAGAGGATATTGTACTGCATAGCCCCCTCTAATACATGACACATCATTGGGATGGTTGATTGGAGATTTTGCACAAGTCTGCTTCGAACAGTTATCACAAGTCACGCTGGAGGACTTGGAGGATTATTTTGCTCCTACCTTTGTTGAGGTGTAGTCAAAATATGAATAGGAGTCGCTAGAGGCTCTGGTTGGTTGTATCATCAGCTTCTTATTGCCATGTTGACCATTTCAACCATTCCAATGAATCCTTGAGTGTGAGGTTCAACTTGGACTTGGTTTACTTGAGCGTCTTGATTTCTAGGGGCTTCATGGTTTGGCAACAGGTTTTCGAAAATGCCCATGTCTTTGTTGTTGGGTGCTAATAGATTATCAATTTGTATTTTGCCCTTCTTGATCATGATTTGTACAACATTCTTGAAACTAATGCACACTTCGATATCGTTCCCCTATTGTCTATGGTATGTGCAATATTGATTTTACCTATATCCCCTAGGCTTGGAATGCCTAGAGTCAAGAAGTTGTATCTCAGGTAGCTTGAGTCTCTATGGTTTGCTTAGTTGAATAAATATTAATTGCATCGATTCTAAAAAATGTGTATAGTAGTGAGGCGGTCGTTGTTGCTTGTTTCAACCTTGATTGGTATTTGGGTTGTAATTGTACGATGGGGGCTGAGATTGATAGTTCTGTGGTTGCTAGTTATTTCTTCCCTTTGGCACATTTAGTACAACCTGATTAACTAGGGTAGGCTTGGGCTTCTTTTGTTGATTTTTGTTGTTGTGGTTGTTGTTTTTCTAGTCCTTTTTATTTCAGAGCTTAAGATCTCCTTCTTCAACCTTTATGTCTTCTATCAGCTTGGCTTGAGCCAAGGATTCCTCGAATGTTTTGTACTATTGTAGTTTCAAGAGCAATGAGATGTGCTTAGTGCAACTCTTAGTAAACATTTGGGTGAGCTCAACAGTGGGAACAAAAAATGGTAGTTTTACCATTACTTTTCTCCATCTGTTCCCATAGTCCATGATTGGCTCATCATCGTATTGCTTTAGGTTTGCCAAGTCGAACAAGTTTGCTTTCTTCTTGATGCCAAAAGAAAAACATTCAAGAAATGCATTCACAAATTGCTCAAAAATGATGATGTTGTGCTTAGGTAGTTGATTGAACCATTCAGTTGTTGTGCCTGATAATGTCATGATAAACATTCTTAGCATCAGAGCATTGTTATGTTCAAGTTGGAAGCACACATTCATAAAATTTGTGACATGTTCTTGCACATCTTCCTCTCCTTTGAATTTGTCTAACCTAGGCATCTTGAAGTGCCTAGAATAAGCAGGACTCGGTACCGAAGTGCACAAAGGTTGATTGTGTATCTTGCTCAAGGTTGGATTTTGCCCAACCACATCCTATTTCTCGAGAGACTTGAATCTCTTAACGAGTATTTTGTACGTCTTCGAAGAAATAATCTCTTGTTCTTGAAGGTTTACTCATAGTGATCATGGAGGTAACCTTTCATCTTCTTGATTTGGGCATCTATATTTATCTCCCACAACTACGGATGAGAGCTCAAGATATGTTTTCTCTTGACCCTCCATCTCCACCTATATTTACTCATGTTGTGCCTACTCTAGATCTAGGTATTGTTGATGCTTTGAAGCATGATGTGACGTGCAATGAGTGCACTCATATCCCTAATTAGTGTATCTCTCGTGCTAAGAAATGGCACGTCTATCACTGCCCATATGTAAGTTAGCTCGACCCAACATGTTTGCTTGTTCTTCGCACTCTATTTTTTCCTCTCAAGCATTGTTCATTTATGCACAAATGCCTTTTTCTCTGTGCTTCTTCCTGCTCGAGGATGTCTAAGTGCTCTTTCTCTACACTCAGTGCTTCAGATAACCTACGTGTCGAGTGGTAATTTTGCCCAATTGCAAAACCACACTCACCTTAGGATTTTGATCACAAAACCCTATTGAAAAGAATTTCAAACAAAATAACTTCTCCAAGGTCTCCGCTATATTAGCATTTGCACATGTATATTAGTAATCTTAATAAAAGTATATCAATTAAATGCTAGGAATACCTTAGTGATTGCAAGTAACTGTTAACAAGGGGCATGTGTTGGTTTATTTTACCATGCTATATTAATTTTTGTTCATAGAACTTAAAGAAAAAAAAAAGTGAATTGGCCCTCAAATGACCACAATGTAGAACCTTAGTTCATTTTATCTTGAAGGATTTTAAATAGCTTTTATCTTCTTTAGGTTAAGTAGATTTTAAACAAGATTTTTATCTTGCATTAAATCCTACTTTAAACATGAAGTATAAGATTAAAACCTATCTATGAATGTGAATCTAAAATGATAAAAATATCCATTAAATGTAGCTTTTATCATGAAGATAAAGATAGCCTTTGATATAATTAATAAATTGTCCCTCTTTTATGAAATTAATTTTCATAAAGAGAAGGGTATTTATTGCTCTTAAATGATGGCCAATGAAATGCCATAAAAATTACCTCCCTTTAATGAAATTGAATTTTCATAAAGGAAATATCATATTATGCTTATGAATGGAAATGCAAAGTTTAAAAATCTGATTTACCTCTAAAATGTAAAAAAAATAAAATTTCGAAATAATAAAAATTTGCATAAAACAGTCATTTTCAATTTTTTTTATAAAATCGAAATGACTTCGGAATGAGTTCGAATTTGTTTTGTATGATAGATTATATCTCATTCTTCACACCATGTAATTATTTTTGTGATTTTATTTTTTATTTTTTTTATTTTAATCCTCGAAGTTTTAAAAAAAACTGCAAAATGAAAGTTAGAAAAATAAAAAAAAATGAAAATATGAACTAAACTTGAATGCTAAAAAACGTAAGCATGCAAAGCCTTATCAGTTTGATGGTACCCTATCATGCAAAATCAAAGATGTAAGAAACTCTTACATGCAACCTAATCTATTCCAACCTGCATTTACACAATCGAAATAAACTAAGTGCTAGATCCTACACATAAAATAAAATTTTAAATTTTAAACATTCAATAATGTGACCATTATATATGTTAACATCATCTATAAGCCCAAAATCTGAAAAAGGAAAGATAGCAAGTTAAATCCATGCATACAGAAAATTTTCTCCTCCTATTTCACAAACAAGATCGAGATTTTCGAAAAAGCTCTTGCATTCAAAAATTATTTCTCCTTTTACACAATTTTCCAGCAACATATCTCTCAAAAAGAAACCAGCCTCTCCTCTCTGTTTTGAGAAGGTATTTGAAATCTGCAATAATACTTTCATTTCATTTTCCCAGCATCTTTTGCCCTTATTTGTTTTCATAACGCCCTCTTCATTTGTAACGTTTTGTTTCCTTTTTGTTTGGCTTCAAAACATGCGACCCATTTTTGTATTGAGACTTAATAATTTTTTTCTCCGCTTATTACATCCGCGTGTTACCTTGATTATCCCATGTCCTTAGTCCTTATCTAAACGTATTCCTTTAGTTAATTAGTCTCGACAGCTCCCCCACTAAATGACGGTTTCACTTCTCTTTGGTTTTGCTCATTGCCCTATGTCATAGGTCTACCTTGAACCACTACATCGACCGTGATATCCCATCACAATCAAACATAAAGTTTGCAAGTATGAAACAATTTTTAACCGTGCAAGCATAATGACATTTCCTTCTATTGTAATAACAGGGAATCATTTCACATGCAACCTTACAAGGTAAAATGAGATCCCATAAGGAAAAAAATCGAATCAATTTTGATACGGCTTCATTGTATTAGAGGACGTGGCACATTTTTACTATGCTAGTCAATGTGTCTCTGAACCCGTATCCGTTCAACTTATTTGTCCACTCCATTGTCGATGTCTCTTTCGTTGCATGGTGTATTTATGCTGCCATTGGAACTACGGTGTCATCCACATCTCAATGGCCTTTGATGTCGTGCATGATGTCTCCGTCAACCGACCGCCATTTGTGCAATCCAGGTGGTATGTTGAATTATTCGAAACAACAAACCGCTCGCGAGTATGCTTCCAAGGCCACATAATCAACGATGGGGGCTGCAATTGAAACCTTCATCTCTTTCAAACGTGCACTGCGGGGACCATGGAACCCAAAAATATGTCCATGTTAAATTTTTATTCCACATCAAAACCTATTTTTTAGGCCCTCGTCGAGTAGGGCAGTACATCTTCATTGTTCCACAACTCGACGCCCAATCAATCCCCACTACGATGGTTGTGGCAAATATTCGAGTACTCTGCTTGTGAAAATAACAAAACACCAAGGTATCTGATTTTTTCCTCTACTACGTTCTATCCCATTGCCATTGTCTGCATTTACCAAGAGCATTATGCCTTCATTATTGCATTCATCAATGAGGCTACGAAATCAACTCACCTCTACGTGTTTACTTCAATGTACTTGTTGTTTGGATCTCATTGCAAAATTTACATAGTCCGCTGTTATTGTTGTGTGTCCAATGATGTAGGCTCTTCTTTACAACCTCGATGTGCGGCCTACATCGAAAAATCTTGTTGTCCACCAAACTACTTCGCTGAGCTCTAGTCTACGTGAACCCATTATACCTTCAACATACGTGAATATTCCACCTCATGGCCATATGGGAGCATAATTCAATCATGGTAGCGATCATTACCTACACACTCACTGTATTATCCGTCTATCACCACAATTGCAGCATAGATCATTTTTATTGACCACTGAATGTTCATTGCTATATCAACTGAATACCTTCCCCTTAGTCTTCTACAATTCTTCCCAAAAATTGTGTCTACGTGTGCTTTGGTCTCCATTTGCATCTACTCAATCTCTCCTTCCAATTGATCCAACCACTAATGTATTAGGCTTATTATTACCTACATGACATCTACACTAAGGACCCGACTCATTGCTTTAGATTTAGCCTCATCCCTCTCTCACAAAAGCTGCTCATTTTCCCCTTATGGCTAAGTAATTTTAGCCTACAAATGAGCAATAGCCTCATCATGCTCTCACTCCACTATAGCCATCTCCTTATGAGATCTAGTAGCTTCCACCTATATGGCTACATCTATTCCCATAAGTTGTATTCTCATATCATGAATATCCACATTAGAACCTCCATTTTATTTTGTAATACCTCCTCTATAGACCTACTAGATTCAATTCTTTTTTGTCCCCTTGGAATAAGGGGTATGACCAAAGGGTCCATATTTAAAGGAACCTATACACTTGATCTAGGAGTGCCCTCTACCCTAGTCAATCCCTTTACCTAACCTCCAATAGCTTGTCTAGTAGCTCAACATTTTATCTCACCCCAATTTATGATGGAGACCCTCAATATCTCCATTATCTCCTCTACTACCTCACCCCACTCTAGAGCCACTACCACTAGAGTCACCCACCGTGGAAAAAACTTGGTATGCCACCTCATGTATCTCTTAGATACACTTGGATCATATCCCTTTATATCAAAGAATGTGGAATCATCTACATCCTATAAAAAATATAAAAGGGTAGGAGGCCCTCCAAAATCCCTCTCCCTAGTGGTTTACTAGAACCATATCTCACCCATAACTGATATTTGATAAATACCATCAAAATACTATATATAACTATATCAAATTGATAGAGATAATAATCCTTATCCCCATAATGTATTCATTGAGTCCTCTTCAGTCAGGCTAGCTCTTAGTCACCCTCAAACCACTTGAAGTAGCTTCTCCATGGCTACCACATCATCTATGAAATACTGATATTATCTATGGCCTAAAGGGTAAGAGCCAATTTTACTCTATGAGATTTGCTTCTCCCTATGCATAAATATGATGTAGAAATCATAGCATCACACCTCTACCCCTTATAAACCTATACCCTTCTGATGGCTATATTTTCTCAGGCCTATACTTAGAGAAACATCTAGTAGACTATATAGATTCTTTCCACTCCAATAAACTACTCGATGAATCTAGTCTACTAGCAAGATTCTTATATAGTCTTGCTAAAATTGTTGACCCCCAGGAAAATATAGTTTTCTAGTATCATAATATCACATCACCTCTCCCCATATCTATGTCATCACTTATCAATTGGTATCCTCTATCAAAACCCTCAATACTAGGGCACAAATTAAAGTTATAAGGCAATCCAAATGGACTCCCTAGTATGTATCATTTACACAAATCCCTAATTTTACTTTAGGATACCCCTTGTCTCCTATAAAAAACTTTATGCATACTGTCTCATCACTCCCTAGGTGAATAGGATCTCTTCAAATCAAAACTTAGAGGATCTTCCAAACGTACTCCAATGTAACATTCATCTCCCCTATTGGTAATTGAAAGGTACTCATATCTAACTACCATCTCTTAGCCAACGCTATCAATAATGGTTAATCAAAGTCTACCTTGGTTATAATAACCACATGGTACAAATTAGTCACCATCAGTAATCCATTATATATATCATCAACTAGATCTAGTGTCACTCCTAAGGGTGTAGGACGTCTCTCTCAACAATCCAATACTCCTAAACCCTACAAACCATGACAAAAGTTTAAATTAGTCCAGTTAATCATATCTCTTCAATTTCTAGCATATTAAAAGCAAATGTGTTGATGTTTTCAAAAGGTGCTACTTTTGTAAAAACATTTACAATAGCAAAATTACTACTTGAAAAAGTTCTACCCATGGTAAAAGTGATGCATCAAGCAAAAGTGATACTTTTTTAAATAAAAATGCAAAAACTACCCTAAAATTATAATTTAATTTTTTTGCAACATACCTACAAGATCCATGTCAATGCCCAAGCTAACAGTCAAACTAGGTATGAATGATGTACGGATATCTTAAAATCTACCATCAAATTTTGATGAGTAATCCAAGATATCTCTTGACAAGGAATCTTGAACAGTAAAAATTGTTAACTTTTGATGAATGAGCCATGAGAGATAACAATCGCAAGATGCAAAATAACATAAAAAAAGCAAATCTGCTAGATGAATGGAGTATGCTGAAATATAAATCATATAAAATATTACAATGTAGCTATGGAGGAAGTGAGCACTCCATTAACAAAGCTACATATCTACATCATATCCATCACCAATAAATGGTGTGGAACATAGAACTACACTATCCACTAACCTACACTATCTGACTATGTCCCCAGACTATCTTATCAATCTATCTAAGAGGCCATCCTTATATAAGCAAAATAGGATGTTTGGCCAACAGTCTATCTAGTTGTGCATAGGACAAATTGCACATGTAAAACTTGCACATTGACACTTATCCACTTATTACATTGCATGAAGTAACTAGATAACTTGCACAGGAAGTAATATAGTTATGTATCTTGGAGGATATATTTACATAACCCAAAGTATGGAATATAAACTACTTCCAACACCCCATTGTATTACATTATTTCGGTATTGAAGGCTTTAGTCTTCAATATGGATTTTCTTCATATTCTTTTGATTGATATTTGTAGTCTTCTTTCTCTGCATTATTTGTATTCAAGTTCAATAGGTAATTTGTGTCTCCATATGATGTAGAGTAAGTTGTAGCTAGGCCTTATGTTCTCATTGGATGATCTTCGACATGTTCAGATTCATGTTCTATCTATCCACCTTTATAGTCCTCCTTGCAAGTGTCTTCATTTGATTCAGATTGTTGATGAATGAGTAGAGCATGATGCAATTGTCCTTTCATTCTTCTGAGCTTACCTTTTTGGTGTACTAGTTTTTCCTCTATTGCTTCAGTCTTCATGTCTTGATTCCTTTTTGTATGTCTCTTCTTCTTTTTCCTTCTTCTCTTCCTGTGATTCTGATTTTATGTAGGTGAAATCTCAGCTTTAAAACAAGTTAGTTTATCATCACAAAAGTATTGCTCTTTAACATCAACTTGTTTCTTATGTCGAGTAAGTACAAACACAATTAAATAGTAAATAAACTTTAGGTTTAGTTATGTCTAATTAATTGGGGTTTAATTAAATTTTATTAGGCCTTCTGAAAAGTTTTTGTCAAGCCATCCGAATAACCTTATCCTGAAAAAATAAACTCTAACATGTAATCTTATCTTCTTGTTGGTTACTCCTCGTTTTAGCCAATGGTTTTATCATCATGAGTGGTTTGTAAATATCTATAAATATATTTTGGGTATCAATGAAAAATCAACTAGATTTCAAGTTTTTGGTTTGGTTCCAAAGCGGGTTTCAAGCTTTCCCAGTTTTGTATCAATGACCTTTTTCTCTTTATGATAAATTCTCATTCACATTGATAAAATTAATTCAAACTTTATTTTTACTCACATTGTCAAAAAAATCAATTATACAAACAAAGGTGTGATGGTTTTAATAAAGGATGGTTCAATTTAAATGATTTGGTAATGATGGCTTTAGTACCCTTGTATCTAACTAAGAAATATAATTACTGAAACTATGAATAAAAAACAATGTAATACAAAATCAATGCATATAGCTTTTCACTATCAATAAGAACTTGTACAATGAAATGCATAACTAAGATTATAGATTTTACAAATGACCTTTGATATCCCTCAAGTAATCCTTTGAAATTCTTACATATCAAATAATGTAATATTCTCTAACATCCCCAATATTACATTATTTGAGATGAGCTTTTCTTGACCTGAATAGATGATCTCTGAATATTTGGAACTTGTTTCTCCCTAGAGCTTTTGTGAATATATTTGCAAGTTGTTATTCTATAGGAATATGCTTGAAGTTGATATGATGATTCTAAAAATGATCTTTAATAAAATGACATTGAGCTTCAATATGCTTAGTTCATTCATGTACAATTGGATTTTTGATCAAATTGTTAGCTTTTGATGCTATATATTTAAGAAAATGCAACCACAAGATCTATAATGAGCAAGCAATGTTACTATATGATAATGGCGATATAATATATAGGAAAAATATATGAGAAACTTCTACAATAACTCAAAAAATAGCCAATAATGAAAGCTCATGAAAATAGTACAATGTAATATAATGGAGGTCGTTTGAACCTAGGTCTCTTGTCTGACCAAACAGACAATTACCCATCCACCTGGATCTTGGGGGCAATTCCATATTAACTTGAATTTTTCATCTTGGTAAGTTATTTATATTTATTTTTGTGACATTTTTATTTTTTTATTTTTTTTATTTTTAATATTTTTGTGATATTGGTCGACTTCTTTAGAAGGCTACACTATAACCACTTGTCTCACCTCAGTAAACATTTACTACAATGAAGGGGGCCTGGAGAGACTAAAGATTAAAATCGTTGACCTGAAGTCAACAAACACTCAATGGAAAACCAGATGGTCTACTACCTCCATCCATTTTTAATATTATATTTATGAATATAGTTTTATCACAATATTTATTGAGTGTAGAGGCATCTACAATAAGAACTACTAGAAAGATTAATTGTAATGGTTTTTTTGTCACAAGCATAAACTTTTAGCTTGTTATTTTTTAATTTATTTATTCATTAAACATTTTTCGGCCAACAAACATTACAATGTGTGTATTATGTTGGTCTCACTCCCATACATTGTTGTCATGTTAATTAAACCATATCTAACTTGCATTTTTATCACATATATTCTTCATTTGCCTTTCCATCAATGACAGTCTTTATCTTCCTCAATTTATTTTTTCACAATCAAATCGACATCATTTTTATTAAGAGATAAACTTATGGATTATGTTGGGATCACTCCCATGAGAGGAGCGTCGAGGTTTGCATGTGTTCTTGAGCTGAGTTTCGAGAAGTGCATGTGTCCTTCTTACTCCCAACACTGCTTTGAATCTGTGTTTGTCGTGTTTGTTGGCCGTGTGGTGGAAGTGGGTCCTTTTTAATGGACGTCGTTCATACGGCAACCTCTGTTGCTACCGGAGTTGGTGGAGAGCAAGATGGTGGTCGGGAAACACCCTCGCAAGATGGTAGAGAAGGTGTACCACGAGGTAACGATTTTGTCCCTCATGTTCTTATTCCTGATGCAGAATTTAATAAAGCTTGTGAATGGTATGAAAACACCCATCTGGTAGGCTATTTCCTTGGTCGTATCCCTAGTGAATCTTTGATTCGTAATTGGGTCCAACAAGTCTGGCAACCCTACGACATTTAGTGTGTCAATGTGCAGAACCTTTCCAAGGGTTTCTTCCTGTTCCATTTTGCTGAAGCAGAACATGCCAAGAGAGTTTTACATAAAGGACCCTGGTCTGTCCTTAGTTCCCTGCTTGTTCTGCAACAATATTACCATACTTTCTCTATGGAACAGGAAGTGACGATGGAAGTTTCGGTTTGGGTCGAGTTTCCTGGTCTCCCTATCCCATGTTGGTTTTTTGTGAAAACCCTAGCTACACCGTCAGGGAAATTTGTGTGCCTTGAATCAAAAAAGTTTTTTTGTCCTCACCCATCCAAATGAGTCTGCATGAAAGTGGATGTCTCCAAGGATTTGAAGGAGCACATTGATATCACGTTGCGGGGGGAAACCTTCAGGCAACGAATTGTTTATATTAACCTCCTCAATACATGTTATAGGTGACAGTCAGCTTCTCATAAAATTAGAGATTGCCCTCTCATGGTTGGTCGTTCTTTGTCTCGAACCTCGACACCTCCTCCTCCCACCACCACCCCATCAATGCAGGCTACAGGGTCTAAGGGTGGTGCAGAGTGGACTCCGGTTTCCCATAATAGGCATAATAGACAACCTAAGACCTAGGCACGCCATGCATCAGCTTCTACTTCCGCTTCGCCTCAAGGACCCAAAGAATCCTTGGTCATTCCGCCACCCAACCCTAATCCCACAACTTGGACTGGGCCTTCCTTTGTAGAATTTGTTTCAGACACATATACCCCCTCTGCTCCTCGATATTTCTCCTCTCCGGAAGGTGTGGGTGCTTCAAGCTTCCCGCTTTACAAGGCTCCTCGCTCCCGCAGCCCTCTTCGGGCAAGAAGGGAGAATCCTTACCACCTCATGCACCACAATGACGACGAGGATGAGAAGTTCAGGGCCATCGGGACCGATTCACCACAAATACGTTTGGAGCTCTTAGCAAGCTTGGTGACTCTGAGGATGCAGAGGTTAGTTTGCGTCCCGACAGGTCTTAATGTTGTTTCTTTCATGGAATGTTAGAGGGCTAACGGATCCAGTCCGCAAATATCTGGTCCGCAATGAATTGGCTAAAATTTCTCTTGCTTTTGGTAATCTTGACTTTGTCTGCTTACAAGAAGTTAAAATCTCTAACTTTAATTTGGATTGCACTTGTAACTTTATTTGGTCACGGGGTTGTTTTCATGCAACCCGTCATCCTTTTGGTAAAGGAGGAGTTGTCACTTTCATCTCCTCCAGGTGGATGAAGAATATAGTCTCTTGGGGGGTAGACCCCTCAAATCAAGTTGTTTGGACTCTGTTTGAATTTCAGGGTCAACCTTTTGGCATTATTAATTTGTATGCATCGAATGATGCTCCTGACCGCTGTAGTTTGTGGCGGTGGCTAGCACTTTCTCTGTCGTCTGTGGTTTGGGTACTCTGCAGTGATTTTAATATGATTGAAAAACCCCAAGATAATATTAGTCACATGCTAATGCGGTAGAATGTTGGGGAAAGAGAAGCTTGGTTCTTTCTGAAGCACAAATTGGGACTGTCAGACCCTAATTACAGGTTTTCTCTGATTGACCACCCTGAGAACATTTGGTTCACTTGGTCCAACTTCCAGTCAGGCTTCTAGCGGGTGTTGAAGCGCCTAGACAGAGCAATGCTGTCAAATTCCACTCATTTTCATTTTAGTCGGCTCTCTCCATCCTGCCCTTTTGTGCATGCTATTCCGAACACCACTCTCTGATCACTCCCCGATATTTTTTTATATTGCCATTCGGGCTTCACCTCCCCGCACCTTTCAATCGCAATTCTATCTTAATTTCCCTTTTCTCCATAATGACTCTATGAAGATTCATATTACCCGATGCTGGAATCTTCTCCCAAGACCATCTACCTATGTTGGCTGGATTGATTGGTGGAATAAGACCATCAGGTGTACATCCTCTATGCTTTGATCTCTTGGGGTTGAAGTTGCAAAGCGAAGGAGGGTAGCGAACTCAGCTCTCAAGAAAGAGCTTGCTCAGGCCTTTGTGAGACTTGATTCTTACCCGTTCAACCAAGTGCTACAGGCTCATGTTGCCACTATCCGTAATGAGCTAAAAAAACAGAGCTCTATGAAGCAAGAAGAGCTCACCTCCGTGCCAGAATGCATTGGCTAAATATTGGGGACAAGGTCTCTAAAGAATTTTCCACAATATTACGCCCCTCTTCATCGGCTGTCCAATTTCAAGCTCTTAAAGTTGATGGGGTCAGCATTACCTGCCTTTGTTCAGCATTACCAAAAAGTCTTCTCCTCGCAACCACTCACCCCTATTCGACAACAAGCCTTGACTGCCTGTGGTGCAATAGTGCCATAGAAGCTCACTTAAGAGCAAAAAGCCAAATGTGAGGCCCCCCTTGTCTCTTGCAAACCTCACTCAGGCTCTCTTTCAAATGGTCAATGATAAAGCCCCTGGATTGGATGGATTCCCCTGTGAGTTCTTCAAAGAACTTTGGGATCTTATTGGTCCAGACTTGCTTAAGGTGTATCAAGAAGCAATGCTTACAGGTTCCTTGGGCTCTATAATCAATAAAGTCAATGTTCGGTTCATACCCAAGGTTGGGGACCCTGAAATTATCACTAATTGGCGACCAGTCACTCTTTTGAATGTCAGTTATAATATCATTGCCAAAGCTCTAGATTTAAAGTTACACCCTATCCTGCCTCTGATTATTAGGTCTGAGTAGACAAGGTTTGTTCAAGGCCGCTATATTTTGGATAATGTTTTAGCAATTTAGGAAGGTATGGACTGGGCCAAGCAATCTCAACAAGAGGCTCTTTTCAGTGTTGTTCGAAGTTGTAGGCTGTTCTTCAATTTTGGCCTCGTCAACTTCTTCAGCTTCTTCAACTTCAGCTTCTTCTATTTCAGCTTCAGCTTCGGGTTCGTGCTCGAACTTATCATCTTGGTGAGCTTGGTAGTCAGCCAACCTTACTTGCTCTCCAGGAGCGTTGACGTCGATTTCGTAGAGATCAGGCTGTTGTCCTGGGTTCCTTGCTCTCCACCTTCTTGTATGCATGAAGGCGCTTTTGATATTGGACCAGTCTCACGGACTTAGAGAATATTTAGGTACTGCAGAGTCGCCGGGTGTTCTGATTTGACAGCAATGAAGTGAACACCGATGCTTAGATTCTGTTTTGGGGTGGGAAACTCCCGTGTCCCACCGGGCGTGCCAGAGAAACTGTTGGTTACGAATCTGCCACTAGGATAGGATTTTAATCTATATGCGCCCTAGTTTCGCCCAACATATTGAAAGGTCGAAAGGAAGGAATGCCTTCCGTGCCAATCTTCGGAGGAGGCCGACTTCCTATGTTTTCTCAATTTGGGTTTTAGCTCAGAGTGCAGGAAAGAAATTACAAATTACTGAAAGAAACATAAATATGCTTGTTTCGGGTGGGGAAGATAAGCAGCACAAAAACTTCCTTCTGTAGTACCCAATCATACTCAAAAAGGTTTTCAACGAGCTTATGTCGTATGGCTCCTCCATATTTAGTATTGACACATTTTATTAGGATTCATCTTCATGACTTCTTTCTCACTATGTGTCCCAGCAACTTCCCATATGGCACCAACAACTTAAATTTGTTTGGCTTCAATGCTAAACGGGCATTCATGCATAGCCTCATGCATTCCTCCAACACCTTGAGATGCTCGTCCTTTTTCTCATACAGTGACCAGTCATCTAACAAAACTTTGAACTTTCCTATGTATATTTACTCGAATTATAGAGAATATTTATTTGAAATGTGATTGGGGCATTATAGACTGAATGGCATTTTGTTGTACATATGGATACCATTCTCTACCACAAACATTGTTTTCAACTTATCTTCGTCAACAATGGTTACTGTTGGCCATGAATCCGCCACCTGGGAAGGACTTGGTGTGTCAATGCGCCCTAGGCCCGCAGACCAACATTGAAAGGACGGGAGGAAGGGATGCCCCCCGTGTCGATCTCCGAAGAAGGTCGGCTCCTTTCCTAACCTACTTGGGGGGTTTTAGATAAGAGTGCAGGAAAGAGATTAAAAAAAGGGATAAAGGGAACTGAAAAGAGATTGAAAAATATAAGGGAACAAGAAAGAGATGTAAATATCATGCGTTTCGGGTGGGGGGAGAACAAGCAGCACGATCGTAAATTTGCATCCGAACCAACAACAATTAAAACAAAGCATGTAACAAAAACTGCAGTTGTTATTCTACCCTATGTATCCTTTTGTTTAGTATTCCATATCCAAATAATCACCAATGCCCAAATCCAGAATTCAGAATTAAGAATTCAGACAGACAGAAATATAAATGGACATGAAGCAGAAATACTAGCAGAAGGTAGCATAAAAGACAGAGACAAGAAGCAGAGCCAAGGATGCTTTGAATTAATTAGAAGGTGGTCCGTCACAACAAAGTCCTTTAGCAATATATCCCCCCTCCACCTCTGTACAATGAAATGAGGCTGCTATTTATAGCGCAATTTTCCCCCTCGATTACATTTTGGGCACAAAATCCCAAACTTGACAAAAGCTGCAAAAGCTGACAAAAGCGGTTGATGTTGACCTCTACGGGTAAAGAATGTACTTGTAGCAAGGTCCTCCTGAAAATGTGGCAGCTCCGTGGAAATCCGGTAGGTGGGAAGTTGAGTCAGTTTGAATGGGGGCAGCTGCGGTACAATCTGTCAGTTCACGCTCATCTACCGGTGCCACAGCGGCACACCTTCTATCACATCTTGACTCTGATCCCAAGACCGAACACCTGTCAGCATCTGATGGAGGGGGGAAGAACCGAGCTTAGAAGCTCAGCCTTTCTCTCTTGCCCGACTTCGCCCAAAATTGGAGCGCAACCGGGCAGTGCAAAGGGGGAAGTAGCGCAGTTGGTAAGGCCTCCGTGCCTTAGAAAATTTTTGGGCAGACTTCAACGTTCTTTGCCCGAGTGCGTACAGGTCAGTGAGCGAAGCCCGACTTCGCTGCGAAGTCGGGCAGCTCAACACTTAGCCATTTTCTTCAAGTGAGCTGCCCAACTGCGCACGAATTTGAGGGCGCAGCCCGACTTCGCTGCGAAGTCGGGTTGTGCCCCCAACACTTAGACTTTTTTGGGATGTCCTTCACTGACAATGCCCAGGTGCGCACAAAACTAAGAGCGCAACCCGACTTCGCATCAAAGTCGTGGTTCACTCAATACTTAGTCCAATTTTGGGCTCAACTCTCTGCACGTCAGCTCCCCAAGTGCGCACAAAATTAAGGGCACAGCCCGACTTCGCAGCGAAGTCGAGTTGCGGCAACACTAACACTTAGAAAATTTTGGACCTTTGTATGAGCGCAATCGGGAGGATGAGCGCAGTCAGGAAGATGAGCGCAGTCGGGCGGGGCCTGACACTTAGTCAATTTTCTGGCCCGAAATTGAGCTTCCTGGTCCTGCTTCCCGGGGCCATAACTTTTGATCAGCTGACCCGATCGCCTATTATAATATATTGTCGGAAAGCTAGCGAAAATATTTGCAATAATAAAATATCCAATGCTTATTTCATCCATTTTATCGCCTCCGTTTATGGCCCGTGAAAACCTGAACACCTCTGCATGCTCTTTGTCGCTTTAAAGCTCCATACTTAGGCCAAAGTTTATCAAAAAAATTAATGTGGCAAAATTGTCAATAGTTACCTGATTGTAGTTGGAGAACTTGTCCAAAAATGAGTAAATGTCATGTCTAGCTCCCTCCTCTAGGATTGAATTGGTAAAAGGTATTGTAAAATGATCCTTAATTTTTACGACATTTAGACTCCAAAAGTCTTCGCATATATGGATTTGGTTATCTTCTTTCTTCAAGGTGATCACGATCGGTGACACCCACTCGCTCACCATGACCTTGAAGATTATGTCTGTATTGAGCATCTTCTGTATTTTGGCATTGGGTAAGGCTGCATACTTAGGATACATTTAGTATCACCTATGTCTTATCAATAGTGCATCTAAATTCAGTTGAATCCGGTGTACAAATAGTTCTGGGAGTATCCCTTGCAAATATTTATATGTCCATGCAAAGACATCCTTATATTGCAAGAGAATTTTGAAGGCTATTGCCTTCAACACTGGGTCCTAGTCTCTACAATGGATTATCTTATTTTCCTTTTCATTATCGAGGTTAATTTCCACCATCTTTGGTCCTTTGTACTTGATGGTTTCTGGTTCACTTGTCACTTTGACCACATCTATTGAGTGTGTTGGCTTCTTGTGAATCACAACATTACCAACAATATATTCTATAAATTCTTTGGAAATGTCCACTTTTCTTCTTCTTCCTTTGGCGTGGGTTTCTCTTGTTTACTCCTTTCACGACTTCGAACACTCTTTTGGTTCGTCATGGTTTTCTTCATCCTCTGCCTGAATGCAGAGACATGTGGGCTAAAATATTTCACAATCCTCTATCTTCCAATGAAGAAGTCCACTATCTGACCAAACTTCATCCTCTGTGCACTCTTCTAGATGTTGTACTCCTTCCTTATTGGCTTATGTCTGTTATCTTCTTCTAAATATGAACTACCTGACTCGTCAGATGTCGCAATGTCTTCACTTACAGGTTGATTCTATAGATTGATCACGTACTTATGTTGGTCTTTGTTAAAAGTAATTCAATCCTTCTCCTAGTTGTGATTAAAATTTTCCATGCACAAACATCCTCTCCACAACAATGCATCGTATGCTGGTTTTTGCATGATTATCACAACAAAGTCCATGACAAATTCGTAGTCAACAATTTTTACTCTTTAAGCCGTTAGGACTCCTCTCATTTCAATCCCATACTGAGCTGCACCGTATAGCTTGAAATTGGGAGACCATAAGAATGGTCCTCCAAATTCCTTCCATGTCTTCTCAAGCAAGGCATTAACACTCGATCCTCCATCGAAAATTACCTATGTCAACTTTTGGTCTAGCAACTCGATGTGGATTCATGTTGGTATTTTGCCAACATCAATCATCAATATTGTTGGATAAATTAATTGAGTCCTTCACTTCTCAGTTGTCCACTGGTTTTGCAGCTCCATTACTCTTCATGATTGCAATGCTTCTCCTACCATTGCATACAACTCTGGTAAGGTGCTAGCTAGGCTCAACACCTTAATTTCCACCATAATATTTAATACTTGCACTACCAACAGTTGGGTTGATGTCTTCTCTTCAGGCTTCTTCAATTTATTTTCTTTGAACAATCATTCTTGCCTAGATTTTCACATTTCCTCCTCAATTACGACATATGTTTCTTGCCATCCCTATTTCTCTATGGCAGGGTTTAGGGTACTGGTCTGCCTTCTTCACCTAATTTTGTGCAACTACCAACACGTTATCTTCTTTTGGTTGTTGGTTTATTTGAGGCTCTTAAATGTCAATGAAATTGACATTCTACGAGTTACTCAAACTCGCCTTCTTTAGGCACTTAGCCTCCTTATGACTGCTCATTTTGCACCAATGACACATCTAGGTATTGTTATTTCTAGCATTTGTCTCCAACTAGTGAGCTCTAAACATTGCGTGCGAAGTGCCCCAACTTTTAGCATCTTTGACATTGTATAATCGGTCTACCCCCTTGTAGCACCCTAAAATTGGCACGATTAAACCTTAGTAAAAAGATAAAAATTTGAATTTTAACCCCAAACCGCCCGTTTACCGCCCGTTACACGCTCCCCTTGTTTTTTGTGTCATTTTTAGGATTTGTTTTGACCATTGGACGATATCGTCCACGATCAGACGAAATCGTCCCAGATCTGACGAATTCGTTTGGAACAGAACGTCCAGACAATTTTGTCCCAAAACTGATTTTCATAATTAACTTATGTTTCAACAGCTTCTCTAACTTGGGAAGAAAGCGTGTCTGCACGGTTAGAGTCTCCCCCGTTGGAGATCTCCCAAATTGGGATGATCTCCAACCTCCTAACCTCCCCCTAATCCTATATAAACTGGGATTTTCTCAGTTTATCCCCCTGGCTGATTGATTTCCCTGCAACTTTAACTTTTCGTGCATTAGAACACCTTCACACTTTCGTTTGCATTGCGTATTTCAAGTTTTCTTGCAGGAATTTTACTGTTTTTCAGCCAGAGCAAGCTCGGATCATCGCAGGTGATTCTAGACGATTTCGGACGATCCTGTCGCAGATCGGCGACGATCTCGTACGATTGGAGGCGATCTTGACTGCAGTCCAGATTTGGGGCAATCAGAGCCCGGAGTTTGCATTTCTTTATCTTCTCTCTTCATTTCTTTATGCATTAACTTATTTTATTCTATTTTCTACATCCTGGAGTTCACCTCATTTAGCATAGATGCATGATAAAGTTAAAATAAATTATTAAATTAATGCATTTCCTTTAATTGTTATCTGGATCTATCATTTAGGCAAATTTACTATCATTTCTATCATTTCCCCTTGCTTTTGTAGTTGCATTTTTGGTTTTTGGTATATGTTTCTGTGATTGCAGGTTTCTGACAAATTTGTCTGACGAATTCATCATATCGACGACGATATCGTCTGATCTCAGACGACCGACTGAGATCTGAGACGATTATGTTCAATTGCAGACGATAATGTAAGATTTGAGACGATCTGGACTTCTACAAACCTCAGAATCTTCATCAGACATCCAAAATCAGGTATATTTTGTCTTATTTAGCACACTTTTTGTGTTTAGCACTTCTTCATGTTTTTTGTATCCATATAACTCAGCATTGACATATAGAATAGTTTAGATATATCTTGGACAAACCTAGGAATTGAATGATTAAAGTACAAAATGAACACATCAAACCTACTCTCAACCTAGGCGTGGAAACTGCCACTCAAAAGTTTCCTGGTGAACCCACCATCCGTCGAGAATTCACCCTTATACCCCTCCCCCGAGAGGTGCGACCTTCAAAGGGCCTCTTAGTCCGAGGTATTGTCCCATCCTTCTCGCATCCCCCTTCCGGGCGCGGATCCTATAGCCTGAAGGTAAGGATGCGAAAAATTTGGAGCGATACATTTTGGTGAACCCGACGTGAAAACTTAAAACCTTTTGAAAACAATCCAAAAAAAAAAAATGCATTTAGAATCATCAGATAAACAATTAAGATTGCATATCATATTTAGATGGTAGATTATAATAAAAGACGAGTTGTCACCATAAATGTTGAAAATCAATTAACAGCCATAGAGATTACTTTTGTGCTTAGAGTACCTCAAACAAATACGGTTCAACCTTTATGGGACGAACTTGATAGGAGATTGGGTATCATTGAATCTAAATCAACTGAACTTAGGCAAATCAAGAGGTTTGTCCTAGATAGAATCATGGATCCTGATCAAGTGACCTTATATCATGAACTTCAAAGAGCTTGTCATAGGTGTTTAGCAGATAAAAGAGCACTTGTGTCTTCCGAGTTGTACACCTTTGAGTAATACCTTGACAATGTAGTTGTAGTACATAAATTTCTATCTCGTATAGAGGATCAAGAGGTCGTTCTTACGGATAGAAAAAGATGGAATAGAGTTCCTAGAGCTGTGTTATATCGAGAATATTGCCATGAACTTTATTTCTACAGGTCAGAGTCTGAAACATATAATATCACTATAGCACACTTTGTCAAATTCCTGAAAAACCATTTCCAATTTGAAGAGGAGCATTTCATGACTCCTGATGAACTTGATCCCATCAATGACATCCATAAACTATTTATAGAAAACTAAGCCATTCTTTTATTATTATTATTCCTTGCATTTAGTATGTTGTTTGTTGTATTTATAATATCATCATAAAAAACAAAAACAAAAAAAAAACAAAACAAAAATATAACAAAAATTAAAACGTTTTCTTTTAAGTATTATAGTAGGTATATAATTAAAATATATACCTCCCAAACTTGTTGCCAATATATATATATATATATATATATATATATATATATATATATATATATTTGCTAAAATCTAAGTTTAAGCATAATGACTAGACTTAGGAATGGAAAACAGATTGAAGTAGAAGAAGATTGGTTAGGAAAACCAGTAAATAAACCAGATGTCCTTCCTGAAGACCCAATTCAGGAAGAAGGAACCCTAGACCAACAAGAAGAGTTTTCTGAAGGAAATGAACAAAGAGAAACTGTTAGAGAGGAAGGATCCTCATCCCCTAAAGTGTCTCCGGAAGGAGCTGTTACTTTTGAGAACATGGAACATTTTTGAAAGTTCCTCAATACTAATATTGGCACTCTTAATAGAGCAATCCATATGGACAAGGATCAAATTAGTGACACTCAAGCAACCCTAGAAGAAATATATCACACACGCACTAATCCCTTGTCCTTCGTTGATCAAGAAAGTGATCAAGCTAGACCATCCAATTTGGATATGGTCGTTATAATCTAGAACATGCAACAACAACAGGTTACCCAACCACCTAGAGTGCCTGTTACCAAGCCTAGAGTTATTCCCACACAAAAGAAACCTCCATTCACTGCTCTATTTCGCCAAGTTATTGATCAACATACCTCAAATCAACAAAAGCCCAAAACAAAACCAAACACTAATTTCCAACAATTTGGGATACAACATAATGCTACTACAAATATTCTTCATAATACTTTCCCTACCAACCATTTGCATAATAGCAATATAGCATCTAATCCTTACGTCACGCCATCATACGCTCAAATACCACCAAACCAATATGATGGACAAACTAGTAATCTGGAAGCCATGGTGAAACAGTTAGTCTCCCGCATGGACCGGATAGATCCCTACCGTCCCTCGTACAATTATCGAGAGATGTGTAGTCAACCTCTAGATCCTATAGTTGTAGCACAACCATATCCTAAACACTTTCCTATGCCTGTCCTACCTATATACAAAGGAACCGAAGATCCCATAGAGCATCTTCGAATGTTTAGGATAGCATGTCATGATATATCACATGATGACTTGTTATTACTAAAAATGTTCCCGAAAAGTTTAGGAGGAATGGCATTAGAGTGGTATTATCAATTACTAAAAATGTTCCCGAAAACTAGATTGGTATGCCACAATCAATACCCTGGCATACTCAATCCTCTCAAAAAATATAATAATAATATATACAATCTCTATCTGCAGTCTGTAGCAGCTAGTCTCGAGAAGCCCTCGAGCTCTCCGCCTCATCTCCTCTCCCACCCTGGTGTGGAGGAGGTGGTCCCATAGAGGTTCGTGCTCTGTCTCGGGTCCTCGTCGTCGATCGTGAGGATGTCCTCGACGATCCCATCATGACCGGCTCCACAATGGGGGTTGGCAATGGTATCCTCTGGTTCTCTAGAACCACATGATAGTACAACCCTTGGTAAAACGTGGTCTGAGCAATAGCCCGCGCCAGATCCCGAGTGCTCGCCCCTCCGCTCCAAGCCCTGAGCCGTGTAGCCTCATCCTATAGTGTCTACACCTGAGCCCGGAGGAGGACATTCTCATCCCGGAGAGCCGCCATCTCGCTGCTCTCCCTTACCTCAACACCCTTGCCCTTATCGGGTGATGGTGGCCTCTCCCCCTGCTGAGAAGGGAATCCCTCCTCCCTCCTCCCTGTCTGATGCGGTCTTTGTGGAGCCTGTGCCATCCTCTGGCGTCTCTCCTGCGGAGACCGTCGCTGCTCTCTCCCTCTGCAACCCTACGCTGTCTCAATGGCAGCCTAGCGCCGCCTCCCCATCCGTCGCACCACGACGTGCATCGGACCCTATGCCCTAGTCATCCGAGGAGGGCGGATGCCTGCGTACCAAGCATCGTATCTGTCAACAACCCCAGCGTCGTCTCCATCCACTGGCTGGATGGGGGCATCATCCGTGTCCTGGCTCCAAAATCACTGCATATCTGAAGCCTCGCTCAGTGTGGTATTATCCCGGACAATCCGGGAGTACTCATAATCCCTGAGAGAAGGGATCCCCTGCTGTAGACCAAACTGTCACAAAACTCGGTCATAGCGGTGGAGCTCAACCTCTCCCCACTCCATCCTCAACCAGCAGACTCGCCTGATGCGAGCCAGCTCATGTCCGTCCTCTCCCCACCCTAGGTGCTCTCTCCATGGCCTCCAGGTGATCTAGTCTAGGATGAGGTCGTCTAGCAACCTCCGTGACATCGGCAGATCTATCTGCCGCTGTGACCCTCTCTGTAGCCACCAATAGAAAACCCGGGGTCTCTCCCGGTAAACCCTTGTCAGTGGGAGTCCTGCCGGCCTCCGCACCACGATGTGCTCCCAGCACCAAACCTGCAGTAGTGATGTCAAAACCAGACATCGGCCTCCCTTGTATACGACCCCATGTAGGATCCTATACAAGCGGCATAGTACAAAGCTACCCCATGCAAATTTGTACCCGTGGTCTCTCATGTCGCAGACCACATCTGAAAGGAGCCAGGGTAATCTGCACCCGCTCTGGTGGCACAGCCGTAAGCCACCCACTATCCCGGCCAAAACCCGAGTCAACCTAGATGCCCCAGGTATCTGCCTCAACGACTCGATGTTCACTTCGCCCTTCTCCAGGGCGAAGCTCGGGTCTCCTCTCAACCTCATCATAGCCTGGCCCTGATTGGTCGTAGGAGTCATCAACCGTCCCTGTATGGGGATCCTCAAGATCCTCCATATGTCCTCTAGTGTGGGAGCCATCTCCCCTATCAGTAATCGGAAGCAGGACGACCCCGGATACCATCTCTCTGCTAGGGCTGTCAGTAGCCCCATGTCTGTCGGTACTTGTGGCATCTCTACCACATGTTGTAGTCCGACCTATGCTAGTCGGTCTCGCTCCGCTTGGTCGAGCGCGGCCACGTCATCTATCAGCCCCCCGTATTTCCACTCCCGACTCTTTAGTAATCCCCTCTGCAAAACAAACAATAAAATTCATTAATAAACCAATTATTAAAGTCAATTAAATGCAATTCAAACAAACTTAATTTCATAAAAATGATGATATCGTCCACCATTGGATGATATCGTCATAAATTGGGTAAAATCATCCTTTGTAGGACGAAATCGTCTTCGATTTCGCAACTTGGGGAACACCCCTTGTTAGATGGGATCGCCCCTATTCCGTCGATTTCGCCCTCAGACAAAATCGACGATCTAGGGACGATTTCGACGAAATGGGGATGATTTTATCCCGACGTCGTCGGCGGCCTAAAAACGGCCGCGATGCCCCAAAACATTTAAAACAAAAATTGCACAAATCAAATTAAAACATAATTCACTAGGTTTAGATCCTTACCCGTAGCCCGCGCCGGACCTTTGTCGATCTGTGCGTTGTTTCGACCATTTTTGTCTGCAGAGCTCTCAAATAGTAAAAATGAACAGTAAAAATGAATTAGGGTTTTACCCTATTTTTCTTAATTTTATTTACAACAACATTTTTAATTTTGTTTTTTCGCGCTTTTACCTCAAACGTTCGATTTGGGTAAAAACACGGAGGGGGCACCATAGTAAGCAGTTGTACGATTCGCCCAAGAATCGTCGTCTAGAAAATTGAGTAAATTTTTGCTTTCTCGTAAAACGGGAAGAAATTGTCTTTAACGCATTTTCTTCGAAAAATTCGCTAAAGAGGGGGCAAAATGTAGCACTTTAAAATTGGCGCAGTTAAACCTTAGTAAAAAGATAAAAATTTTGAATTTTAAACCCAAACCGCCCATTAAACGCCCGTTACCCGCTCCCCTTGTTTTTCGCGCCATTTTTAGGATTTGTTTTGACCGTTGAACGATATCATCGACGATCAGACGAAATCGTCCCAGATCTAACGAATTCGTCTGGAACAGAATGTCCAGATGATTTCGTCCCAAAACTGATTTTCATAATTAGCTTCTGTTTCAACAGCTTCTCTAACTTGGGCGAAAGCGTGTCTGCACGGTTAGAGTCTCCCCCGTTGGAGATCTCCCAAATTGGGATGATCTCCAACCTCCTAACCTCCCTCTAATCCTATATAAACTAGGATTTTCTCAGTTTATCCCTCTGGCTGACTGATTTCCCTGCAACTTTAACTTTTCGTACATTAGAACACCTTCACACTTTCGTTTGCATTGCGTATTTCAAGTTTTCTTGCGGGAATTTTACTGTTTTTCAGTCGAAGCAAAGCTCAGATCGTCGCAGGCGATTCCAGACGATTTCGGACGATCCTGTCGCAGATCGGCAACGATCTCGTACGATTGGAGGCGATCTTGACTACAGTCCATATTGGGGGCAATCAGAGCCCGGAGTTTGCATTTCTTTATCTTCTCTCTTCATTTCTTTATGTATTAACTTATTTTATTCTATTTTCTGCATCTTGGAGTTCACCTCATTTAGCATAGATGCATGATAAAGTTAAAATAAATTATTAAATTAATGCATTTCCTTTAATTGCTATCTAGATCTATCATTTAGGCAAATTTATTGTCATTTCTATCATTTCCCCTTGATTTTGCAGTTGCATTTTTTGTTTTTGGTATCTGTTTCTGTGATTGCAGGTTTCTGAAAAATTCGTTGACGAATTCGTCAGATCGACGACGATCTCATCTGATCTTAGACAACCGACTGATATCTGAGACGATTATGTTCAATTGCAGACGATAATGTAAGATTTGAAACGATCTGGACTTCTACAAACCTCAAAATCTTCATCAGACATCCGGAATCAGGTATATTTTATCTTATTTAGCACACTTTATGTGTTTAGCACTTGTTCATGTTTTCTGTATCCATATAACTCAGTATTGGCATATAGAATAGCTTAGATTCATCTTGGCAAAACCTAGGAATTGAATGATTAAAGTACAAAATGAACACATCAAACCTACTCTCAACCTAGGTGTGGAAACTGCCACTCAAAAGTTTCTTGGTGAACCCACCATCCGTCGAAAATTCACCCTTATACCCCTCCCTCGAGAGGCGCGACCTTCAAAGGGCCTCTCAGTCCGAGGTATTGTCCCATCCTTCTCGCATCCCCCTTTCCGGGCGCGGATCCTATAGCCTGAACGTAAGGATGCGAACAATTTTGAGCGATACACCTCTGCATCATACTGCAACCATCTTTATCCCACTTTTTGTCAATTGCCCTTTTGCGATTATCACCCTCCTCAACGGTTGTTCCCATATTCATTGCTTGTTGCTCCTTGTTCATTCTTCGACATGCTCAGTTTTTCTTCCTTTGCTTCTTGTTGCATCATCAACATCTGGTGCCTTGGACTTACTATGTTGAATGGACAATCAGTAATCACGTGCCCCCTTACTTCATATATATTGTTGAAAGCATTTTTTGGGCAAGTGATATTGGTAGGTCCCTTTGTTTTACAATCAAAGCACCAAATTTCTTTCCTTTCATTCCTCTTCTCTTCCTTTGCATTACGTGTCATCCTTTTCTAGGTCCTTTGTCATCGCCTAGATTGCCACATGTAAGTCGTCTCGGTCACTATCGGAGATACAATCCTTATTGTGATTTATGCTTGTTGTCGTTTGCTTGGCTTCACTCTCCAACTTGATATCTCTATTGTATTCTTCATCGTAATAATTTGGTGGTACTACATTCATCTTCTTCCTATCTTTTGGCAACAACCCATCGAGGAACCATTGCCTTTGTAGTTTGTTTGATGGTGTGACCTCCATCTTGTCAATGAGTTCTTTGAGTGCTTTGTGGCGTAAATTTCTTCGATGATTTCTATGTCGCCTCGCAGTCTTTTGAACTCTCAGATGAAAGCTTTTGTTAATGCTTCCCATGATGCAAAAGGTTGAGTCTTTATCTTTTTCAAATGCCAGTCCATTGTGATTCCTTGCAATGTTGCATGAAATAATGTTAACCATGCTTGCTCATATATCACTCTGTTTGCTCGCCATATGGTAGTACAGGTTCCTATATGGCTTTCTAGGTCTTCTTTCCCGTCACCCAGAAATGGTGGGTATATTTGCTTACCCGTAGCTGTTGCAAATTGCTGCATATTTGCCATGGGTGGTGGTTGTTCTTCATGTTGTTCTTCATAACTTGGTGCTTCTTTACCTCACATATTATCACTTGTAAACAGTCTTTTATTGATCTTAGAACTTGACGACCTCCTTCATGAATATACATGTATTGGCTCTAACCTACACTCCCAAGCACTCTTGTGATTGCTTAGGATCCTGACTCTTGTCCTCTACACCTCTCAACAAACTCCCTTGCTCTTGCTCTAGTGTTACCAGCCAATCATCATTTCCTTATGCTCTCTCCATGTTGGCACTTACGCTTGCATGAACGTTCTCCACGGTCTCTATCTCGTTTTCTCGCTTATCTCCTTCAACATCCTCCATTGTTAACAACAATGTCTACCGCCTTGTGTGTTTTGCTTGGATTATCCTCCCCTTGTGGGCTCCACACGTTCAGCTATAGGCTCCTCAAGCTTGGTCTCTTGTGACTACAATGCTTGGTTGGCATTATTTTGCTCAACACGTTGTTGAGTGATCTTTGCGCTTCTTCTCACAGGAATTTGGCTATCTTTGCGACCTCGTCTTTCATGTCCTAGTGGTAGTGAATTTGCCATTCACCTCTTCCCTCTTCATGCATGTTGATCCTTTGTCAACTAGACCTATTTTCGTTGTGTCAATAAACAAGCTAACCCAAATTTTGATTAGGCAACGACATCAAATGTGGCATGGTGGAAAGCTTTCCATAATAGAGGAATAAGATGACAGATTAAGAGCCAAATAAGACTGTAGTCAATGCAGTTCCAAGTAGCATTTTGTACATAGAACGACATCAAACTTGATGGTACAACAATCATACACAACTCAGTATGGCATATACTAGAAAAGGTACTTGCTGGAACAACAAGAACGTGGAATGACTTAAAACAACATTCACTGGATTGGCAACACTTGGAACAACACTTATTGGATCGGCAAGTGTTGGATCAACAGTCACTGGAACATCAGTTCCACTCCATCGATAAGCATTAGATTGGTAGAAATAAAGTCTACTAGCACTACAAGTGCTCCACATCACTTGGAACAACACTCATGTTGGAACGGTCATAGTCTCCAATTGGAATGACATACATGGCAAATCCACTCATATTGTCTTTTGGACTGCAACTCCCACGTCCCATGTTTAGTCAGCAATTTTGATCCCTGCACACAGATAATCTAAGGTCCACTCTACACTACCAATGGCAACACATTGCATATGGATTCTACTCAACATATAACAAGTCATTTGCATTACTTATGGTATGATGTTATAGAATACTGCACAATGCATTTACAATCTGCAATGAATGCATAAATGGCTTGCTGATACTCTTCCTAGACATAGTATAAGCTCATACACAAATAGATGGATCGGTCCTCCATACATTGGTAGTCTCAAGCTTATGCTATGCTATCCTTGAATGATGAGGGGGGTCTATTTAACCTCGATCCTGGCCATTGCCAGCAACGACTTCTTAGGACAATGCATCACCCAACTGTTTTTACATTCGGACGTACACACATTAACCTTAATACACTATAGTCTATTTGCAATTTATCAATCAATGATCAAATTGCATTACAATGCCATTTCGTCTACATTTTATTTCATTCCATATGCATTTCGTTACATATGCATTTAACTTTCATTTAATTACATTATTTACACTTAGTGCTTTTTGCACTATTTTTTTTTCCCTAAATTCTAGAACTTGTGCCTATAGTGTACTGCACCAGTATTTAGACGTCCAGAAGGGTAACCCTTTTTTCTTTGGTCTATGGTACTGAAGCTGTGTTTCTGCTTGAAATTGAATCGCTTTGTTTACGTGTTTCTTTAAAAAAATTGTTGGGTCACGATGAGTACCATTTGTAGGTAATTGAACCAAATATTTTGTTCATATGCATAGAATATATATACAGAGTACTTGGCTGAAATTAGCCAGTAACGAACAGGAAACAAAATAGCATATCGAATATCTCCAACCCCTAATTAGCTCTACCAAGTTTGGAACAAGCTAAATAAAACATTACAACACGTTGGCATTTGGAAGGACAACCTGACGTGCACTACAAAGAATAATGTAATAAAATACTATAGTTGTAATTACCTATAGCCTAACATCACCCCTTATTACATTATTTGATGTACATAGAGAGTTGCGAAACAACTCAAATTTGACACGTGCAAGTGCCTTAGTGAAAATGTCTACAACCTGTTCATCACTGGGAATGTACTAGAGCTGAATCTTGTGCTTTGGAACTTCATCTTGAATAAAGTGACATTGAGTGTCAATATGCTTTGTTCGTTCATGGAACACTGGATTCTTGACGAGTTTCAAAACACCTTGGTTATCGCAATTCAAGTGTATTGGAAGATTTTTTGGAAGACTCATACTTGAAATAATGCGACATAACCATATCGCTTCACACACTGCTCCTCGTGCTGCACAATATTTTGCCTCTGTCGATGAAAGTGCAACAACTTGCTGCTTCTTGTTGTGCCAAGAGATAGGTCCAGATACAAGATGAAATATGTATCCTAACATTGATTTTATGTCATCTATAGATCCAACATAATCCGAGTTCGTGTATCCTTGCAAGAAGAACTTATCTTTCTTCTTGTAATCCAGACCATATTCTGTTGTGCCACGGACATAGTGTAGAACTCGCTTCACTGCCTTCCAATGATTAACCTTAGGTTCTTGCATGAACCTCGAAAGATAGCTTACAACAAAGTTGATATCCGGCCTGGTATTCGTCAGATATATAAGACTCCCAATCAACTGTCGATAGAGAGTTCCATCTACCTGAGGATATTTGTCGTATCGAGACAGTTGTAACCCTGTTTCCATTGGAGTTGCTTTGGGCTTGAAATCTGTCATTCAATATTTTTCAATTAATGCCTTGGCATACTTCATTTCTGTAACCTTGATGTGGTTCTTTTTCTGCACAACTTCCTGTTGGTTACGAATCTGCCATGAGGAAAGGATTTGGTACAATGCGCCCCAAATTCGCCCACCAGATTGAAAGGCCGGAAGGAAGGAATGCCTTCCATGCCAATCTTCGGAGAAGGTCGACTTCCTGTGGGTTTTTAGTGTGTAAGCTAAGAGTGCAGGAAAGAGATAAATTGCGGAAAGAGAATCCAAATGTGATTGGAGTTGGGTGGGGGGAATAAGCAGCACGGCAACGATCAATCACCACTACTAACAGCAATTAAACACAAAACACGCCATAGAAACTACAGTTATCATTCATCCTATGTATCCTCTATCTATGCATTCCAGGAATACTTAATCACCAAATACTGGAGTCCAGAGTTCAGTACAACAATAAGCAATGAAATAAGAAACATGAGGCCGAAATGACAAGGAGAGGCAGCATACAAAATGGAGACAGTAAGCAGAGCCAAGTATGTATTTTGTATTTAGAAGCAAACACGCAGCTACAATGGTTCCCTAGCAGTATATTCCCCTTCCACCCCTTTACAATGAAATGATGTGGCTATTTATAGCCCAAGTTCCCCCCGATTACAATTACGGGCACAAAATCCCAGATCAGACAATAGCTGACAAAAGCGGCTGAAGAGTTGCTGATGCTGACTTCTGTCAGCGAGGACTGTACTTGCAGCAATGTCTCCCTAAAAGTTGTATAGCTACGTGGCAGTGTGTCGGGTCAAACCCCTGGTCAACAGGAATGCAGGTAGCTGCGGTAGATGGAACTTTACATCAGCTTAAATGGGGGCAACAGGCGTAGGCAATGTGGCCCATGCTTGTCCTTTATCCCGTCATATCTCGGCTTGAATCCCGAGGTTGGACACTTGTCGGATTCTGATGAGTGACACATGTCTGCCTTGAAAGGTAGTTTGTCCAACTTCGCCCGGGATCAAAGCGTTGTCGGGTAGCGCAAGCGGGAAACAGCGCAGTTGGGGAGGCCTCCGTGCCTTAGCCAATTTCTAGCTTGCTTGATGAATTTTGCCCAACTGCGCACCTGTCAAAGGGAGCACCCCGACTTCGCTGTGAATTCGAGGTGCGCACCGGTACTTAGCTGATTTTACCGTTGTTCGGACTGCGCACAAAAAGAGGAGCGCACCCCGACTTCGCTGCGAAGTCGGGTTGCGCTCCAGCACTTAGCCGATTTTATGCTCACTGCTTTCCCAAGTGCGCACAGGCAGAAGAGCACACCCCGACTTCGCTACGAAGTCAGGTTGCGCTCCCACACTTAGTCAAGTTTTGCTCTGTTTTAGCCTGCCTCCGCACTTCGCATCCCCTACTGCGCTTAGACTTGAGGGCGCAACCCGACTTCGCAGCGAAGTCGGGTTGCGCCCTGACACTTAGAATTTTTCAGGGAACACTTGCTCAATTTTGGGAACTTGACTGGGGGAAATACAAGGGGAAAAATGGAGGAATGAAACTACAGGAAAGGGGAAAAGGAAATATGGAGAAAGGGAGAAAGAGGAGGGAAGGAAGAGCAGCACACTTACAAAATTTTGAAAACATGGCACCCCGTGCAAAATGTGGGAACATTCCTGGCGGCTCGCGGGGTGTTGAGCTCGCCTCGACGCAAAGAACCAGGCCTTCATCCATTGGGTGCAGAGGAACTTCCTTCCCCTGCTTTCCGCTGCTCTGACGGCTTCTCCCCGGGTAACCGTTCTTCTTCAGGATCACTTTCGGCAGTTGCCTCTTTCATTTCTCCTCCTGAACCTGAAGGTTCTTCGCTATCGGCTTCCCACTCGCGGATGCATTCATATGCAGCCTTGGCTTGGTCCCAGACTACTGCTTGGAAGGGCCTTAGATCGCTGACCTCTCTTAGTGCTGCATGGAATGCAGCAACTGCATGCAGATTGATGGTGTTAAAAGCATATGACAAAATTGAGTGGAATTTTATTCTTACCATGCTGCAAACTCTTGGCTTTGGTCCAACGTTTGTTCAGTCTGTCAATATGTTCTTCCAGGATGCTTCAGTTGTGCTAACTTTGAACAATACTCAATCTGAGACCCTGGGTCTGTTCCGTTCGGTGAGACAATGTTGCCCGCTTGCTCCTTCTTTATATATTGTGTCTGCATAAGCGTTTGGATACCTCTTGGCTGCTAAAGTGGCTCATGGAAGCATTATGGGAATTGCAGTTCCCCAATCGCAAACCCAATTGGTTAATGGGCACTTTGTTGATGACACTTTTTTGACCATTAGAGAGGATCAACAATCTGTGTCCACTGCTCTGCACTGCCTTCATACCTTTTGTGTTGCCTTAGGCTCCAGCATTCAATGGCATAAGACTGCGTGTTACCGACAGTTTGCGCTTCCTTGCCCGGCTTGGCTCTCCCAATTACCTTGGCAATGGATTCAACATGGTGAGGTCTTTAAGTTCCTAGGCATTCCCTTTGCCTTTCAGAGTACTTTTGTGCAACTTTGGTGACATGTACTCAAGAGAGTTGAGAAGAAACTTTCTTATTGAAGCACCAAGAAGGTATCCCTTGCAGGGAAGTTCCAAATCTGCTTGAAAATCTTGGCTCCCACCCATGTGTATTTTTCCTCTTGCTGGACTCCGTCTCAGGCTTGTTATCAACAGCTAGAGAAGTTGTTACGTGACTTTTTTTTGGGCTAGTTCTTCCCAGAAAAAAGAATTCCACAGGGTAGCGTGGGGCACTTGTTGTCTTCCTAAGTTCTCTGGTGGGATGGGTCTGTTTGACTATCACCGCCAGGGATTTGCTCTTTGTGCTAAGTGGATTATTAGATCTCTTGATGGCCCTGAGGCGTGGAAGGTCCTTATTAGGCACTGCATATCTACAGGTCTTCCTTTGGGTAAAAAATGTTGGCGAGGGATGGTTCTTCCATCTATTATCATAGCCCCGATGCCTATTAAAATTCAAGGTTCCTTTGTGATGCAGAGTATTTGGCACGCATGGGACGCTCTCAAACCCTGGTTGTGTTGGATTGGTGGTAAACGAAAAAAAGGGGCTTCCATACCCTCTCTCAGTGTTTGGTGGTCATCTGTCATTACTCACCAAAGCTCCCCTTTGGCCTCATTTCAGTGGATTCATGCTCAACGGTTCTTTAAGAAGGGGATTGCTACCATCTCTGATTTCTTCTCTTCTCACCACAGGGCTTGGATCCCCTGGGAGGATTTCAGAAGGTTGTATAACCTGAAACCGGATGATAAGAGCACTTATGATACTATGCTTGATAGCATCCCCTTCTCTCTGTGGCTAAAAGTTACCAAGCAATTTCAGAAGCCTTGGTGGTCAGACTGGACCTGGCCAAAGAGAGTCTCGTTGATGCAGTACAAAGCCCGTCTAGGGTATTCCTTGCTCTCTCCACACTTGCCCATGGTGGGTAAGTTGAATGAGTGTTGGGATTTAATATCCAGACCTTCACAGTGGAAGGTGCGGTTCAAAACGCTTTGGGCCTCTTATCTTGAGCCAAAGCAGGCCTTCTTTGCTTGGAGTCTGTTGTTCCAAGGTTTGCATGTAGGACAACGGCTAAAACACTTGGGTGTGGCTAATCCCCACTGTTTTTCCTGCAATGCACCTGTGGATTGCACTCATGTTTTTTGGGCATGTCGTAAAGCTACAATGGCTTGGGAATGGTTGGAATCCTTCTTTCGACCCTTTATGGCCACCTCTTTCTCTTGGCACCAGGCCCTGCTAGGCGATGCTCCTGAGTTCTCTATTCCTCTTATGCCAGTCTAGAATATTTTTAGGGTCAATGTTCTTTTTCACTTATGGAAGTCCAAAAACAGTATACCTTTTTCCAAGGCCACAACTACTAATTCTTTTTCTTTAGTTGATAAATGTACGGTTTTTCTTGACTCTTGGTTACAGATACAGATGCAAGTGGAAAAAATTAATATTGATATTCAATACTTACGGACTCTTTTAGATCATTGGGCTAATGCACCTTACTCTATCAGTCGGGTTCCTCCGGATTCAACACTACAGCGACGTACACGCTCTCGATCTCTGGTCACAACCTCCGCCAGTGAATAAACGTCGTTATTCTTATGGTGTCAGTAGTTCAAGGCAATCTAGTGGTTGGGACGTCCATCCAGAACATTCACACCAGGTTGGGGGATGGGGAGATGTGCCTGTAGCGGCTCCAGTTAATGCTCTTGGCTGGCCTGATGACAACCAAATTAATGCTACTTTGGTTGGTTCCCATACTGCTGCAAATGCCCAGTTTGTTCCTGTTGCTGACACCACCTGGCCGTTTGTTGATAATGGGGACAATGATGCCCTCCCTTCTGTCTCGAAATGATTGGTTATGAGTTGCCTTGGATATTTTGACCAAGAGGATGAGTTTAATGCCCTCTCTTTTGTTACTGTTTCCTAGTCTCCTTTTCAAACTATCTCCTAACCTTTTATGGTTAGCGTAATATTGGAGACCCTACTGGGGTGTGTGTATCCACCCACTTTTGTATGATGAAGTTGTATTTATAATTTAATATAGCTTATTTCATTCAAAAAAAAAATAACACATTACATTATTGTCATGTTAATTACACCATATCTAACTTGCATTTTTATCACATATATTCTTCATTTGCCTTTCCATCAATGACATTCTTTATCTTTCTTCAGCAACGCTGATATTTATTCCACAATGGCCCTCATGGTGGTATATAAAACACAACACCCACATAGAGCTTTGCAAATCGGGATGCAAGCTTTTGGGTTAAATGCCCAAGTGGATGCATGTGAATCATGACCCGGCCTCTCAAACGAGTGAATCATGGCCCAGCAAGATGCTCCATCCTATCCCGTGGAAGCATCGCTCAATGGTGGTAAGTGTGGAATTTTTCCCATGTGTGGTTTCCATTGGATGTTTTCCCTCATGGGCGCCAAGTTAATTCTAGGGTCCATTATTCGCTCCTCCCGTACTTCCCAGTCTCATAATTTATCAAATAAAAAACTCAACATCATTTTTATTAAGAGATAAACCTCATTCGACCAATTGTCTTTTAAAATTTAAATTTCACAAAGATGGTTATAACATTGTGATTGTAAGATATTGCCTCTAACAATATTTGATGGGCATAAAAAATCATATTATTTTTCATCCAATTCCTCAATCCTTTTTTTCTTGATAGCATTAATAATAATTTTTGAATCCCTCTCAATTGAATTTTTTTTCAACTAGTAATTGAAATATATTTGTCATTTTGACATTTTATATCCCTATAAGTTGTGTCGTAGCCTATGCATAGATTTTATTGAAGTTCCATATGATTTTAAATAAATGAGGAGAATTTTGATTTAATTATTCTAAAAACATCTTCACCAACTCTTCTTAGATTTCGTTTCAAGACACCATAAAAATAATTTTGATAATCTCAACTTGTGAATGTTTCATTTTACCATAGATCAAAGCAAAACCTTTGTGTTCACTCTATTTTCAAAGATGACCCACCCTTTATATATTCAAAGCATGTAATCAAGAGACTAGTACCTCTTTTTCCACTATTTGGACCTCTCATGATGAGCACCATGTTTGTAAACATTTTACAAGTGGCAATAATATGATTCCAAACTTGGTCATGAGTTTGAGATTTGTTTTTTTAAATTATATTATTCTTTTTAAGCCTTAAATTTCAAGGAATAATGATAAAACCAATCCTCCACAAAATGCATAACCATTTAGCTTTGACACAATAAAACCAATATTTTATCCTCTTTCAATGTTAATAGAGCTACACAATGCATTCTCATTTTTGAAAAAACGGCCCCAAATGATGTAATTAAAGAGATAATTAAGTAGATGAAATGATGTTCTAGATCCTTCTTACACAAGGCACACTTGGAAGGTCCATAACGTCCTCTTTTTTGCAAACTCTCACATGTGAGAATCTTGTTTTGTACTGCTAACCAAAAGAAATGTCGAGGCCTTGGGGAGGGCCTCGACTGACCAAACATTCTTTCAAAGGAAATCGTAGGGAGTAGAAAATTTTGATCGCTCTAAAGCCTTATATCCCAACTTGTTCAAATATCTACAATATTTTAATATATTCTAGACCAACCCATCTTTATGCATGAAAATAGGCAAATAGACCTCTTGAAGCATCCTTCAAAACCAATTTGCTTTTTGTTAGGAACTCCACATGAGCAGGAATAAGGGCTTGCACCTTCAAACCTGCTACCCCATTGGTAAATACACATTTGATATCTAACAAGTAATTTGTAATAGAAGTGTTTGTCATGTAATAAGTCATTAGGAAAAAATAGGAAAGTAAACGTAGGTGTTCAACTATGTAGGAACACCCACATCGTAAAGCATATCATAAAGCATTGTCAATTGATTATGTGTCTATCATATCAATACAATATACATTCATACTTGGACAATAACCAAATTGGAGCAAAGCCAGACTAGGACTAAAAATAAAGAATACGACACTAGGCATAGCAATCCAGACTGTAATTCTTTGTAATCTTGGAAATGCTCTTCTTCGTAAAGATTCCATGTTAGAAATAACCAATTCCTGCTCTCTGTGAATATCGCACTCACATCTCAGCTTTCCCAATTTGACCAATAACGGATATCATCTTTGATCACTTCATTTATTGATTTGATACATCTTCAAAGCTTAAAATGAGTATAGTAAATACTCAATATCCTTTTAAGTCATCCTTGACAAGGGCTTGTTTATCAGTCTCAAGTTTTTGCAAACATTATTTAAAACACGGGAGATTTTCCCAAACCCATAACACACTTCAGTTAGTTTGATAAGGAATGCTTTTAAAGACAGCATAAAGTGTGAATTCACATCAAATATTAGATTCAAGCAAGGCAAAAGATTCAAGCTTCGCTTAAGCAAACATGATATTCTGGTATCTTGGCTTAAGCAAGGCAAAAGATTCAAGCTTTGATTGAGATTTAAATAATATTAGTTATGCTTAATAAAATATTAGAATTTCTTACAATGCTTAAAGGTACTCTGCATGGGAGCTCTCAGATACAGTTAATTATCATTACCAAGCATTACTAGAGCTTTTCTAGGATCGTTCTTGTTTCTAATATTTGAGACAAGGTCCTAAATGCTTTCCTATTGAGATGGGCATGATAAAGTTTCCAATACAAGAATAAAGAAGAAGGATGATCAGGTCCATTGGGTCTTCCCTTAATCAAGGCAACAGAAGGAAATAAAGAGACATTAATTACTCCTCAGAAGGAAACAGAAGGCAAAAAAGAGGTAAATGTTGTCCCAGTCTAGGGAGGATGCCTTTTTGCTGTATGATATCCCTTTGTTTACAAGAAGGGAAGTTTTCACTAAACTTACATATCATTCACATGTCATAACTCTGTGGGTCCACTTGTTTTGACCAAGCTCATGGTAAGTTCAGCCTTTCTAATCTGTCTAAGCCAGAGGTACAAGAGCCCTGGTTTTGAAAACTTTAGAGCTACCTTATTGGCAAAGGAGATACCTAATGTGAAGAAGGCCTTACTACCAATCAAAGAGATTCCTGGAAAAATTGCCCTAAATATAGCTATTAGTTGATGAAAACAGACAATAAATCACATTACCACATTTCTCCATCTTACACATGGTTTATTGTCTCCATGATCTTTGAGTTAAATATGTCAGTACTTCAGAAGGAATCCCTACTAGTGTGTGATGTTTAAAATCTTTTACATTGTTGCTACTTTTGTGGGAATCTAATTAATCCTGTTGTTACTGGTATTTGTATGCAAAGAATGATGGTTGCAGTAGTCAATGCATGACATATTGTCAATATTATTACCAATGTATTTAGAGCAACTAAAAATGTCAAAAGATATCATTAGCAATAGTTACTCACCAGCTTGGAATAACCACACTAAGAAAACCTACTATATAATCAACAGAGTAGAGTAAAAAAGTTGAATAAGTAAACAATAATAACTATTAAATAAAGATAATGTGCAGCTTTGGCAAAAAAAACACATAATTGAGCCTTTTCTCCTTGGGAAAGCCAAGTTCAAAATCTATTTTGATGTTTTCCAAGTCCAAACACAAGTTCACAACAGATAAGGCTTTGAATAAGAATGGGAAAGCCAGATAAGCATCAAGCAGGCATATAACATCCCAAAGCCTTGAAACCAAAATAACATCTGAAATCATAACAAACCTGCAAACTTGGCTACTTCAGAAAGCATTATTTGACGATGATGCAGAACACATAGTTCTAATGTCAGTAAATAAGGTTATCACCTCAGAATATTTAACTTGTTACTTCAAGGCCACATACCTATGGTGTTTTCAAGAGAAACAACTAGATATCAAGTATAGAAAACAACCAAAGAATCTAAGATAACTTTATGATAGCCATGAATCAATGAAAGGGAATTAATAAGTTAACTGTTAAATAGAAGCTGGAAGTGGCCAGATGACAACATGTGGTATTATATGTTACAGTTTTGGAGAGTGATCTTCTAAAAGTTATTACAATGAACAGTATCCAATTGGAAATGGTTGTCTGCTCAAGGCTGTTTCCTATGGTTCTGCATTGCAATTAGGTTGGAAACAAAATAGAAATTAATTTAATTAATATTGGGCAAGACTTGAACAAAAATGAGAAAGGCATAGTTGGTAAAAGTAAGGTAAAGTAGTTTTTAACATCCACAACGCCATAGGCCATATGAGACTAGCCTCATAGAGGATGTTGTTTACCCACTATATGGTTGTCCAACCATACTCCAGTTACCGAAGCATGGTGTACAACCTTAGCCCCTGCAGGATTCCGACCTTCAACCTCTATTCAGAGTTCTAAAGTCTCCACCGTTGGGCCACTCAGGTTGTACAAGAACAATTACCAATGAAATACGTTGGTTTATCTGCAAGGGGAATGTAAGAAAACCCGGCAAAAAAGGCCAATGATAACTGTCACATGTATGAACAATCACACTATTACGAGTCTTTTTGTATAACCTGATGAAGACAGGGAAGCCCCTTGCACAAGTTGTTAAAGATCCCACTAATCCTTGAAGAGATAACGAGCAAAAGCATAGAACCTTTACAGATGAATGCAAGACAAGTGTCAGCAAAATTTAAGAGTCAAGGAATCCTCTTCGAAAGTGACTCCCCACAGACACGTTATGCTGATATTAAAACAGGAGGATGAAATCTTCCAACAAAATGAGTCGTTGCTGCATTTTACAGGGATACGATGTTGGCATCCAAGGAGTTCTTTGTTGTTTCGCTGAATTGTGCAACTTACAAGTCCCCAGCAGTGTAAGAGGAAAAACATTTGCAGCAGTTGCAGCAGAACTTTTAAGCAGGGATTGGAAATGGTAAGCAAATTTACAGAGCACCATAAAGAGGAGGATTTCACTTTGTTTACCATCACATTTATGGCCATTTTCTCAAATTTTCAAGAAAATGAGCAATAATGGGGGATTTCATAGGACTAAGCTTGGCCACTCCACCAAAAACAGGAGAAACTGGCAGTGGCAATGGTCTACATAAAGGCTCAACTGTGTCAAAATCTGGTCTTTACATTTTCAAGTTATCTAAGCACTTACCATGTTTATTTAATTTTTTGATGATATAGTTGATGTGAAGAAAAAACAACCAAGTCTTTCATAAACATTTCTATGATGTTACAAGTGTCTTGTGTTCTTTAATTTATTGCCATCCCCTAGAAAATGCTTCCATAACCATTCGTATTGGAAACTCATCCTCGCAGTTCCTACAGTACCATCCTCAAGATGCCATGGAATATAGGGGCACAAGAACCTGGGGGTCTAAACCAGTAGCCTGTTGATCCACATCATGTGGTGATTGCACAGAAATGAAATATTATTAGTCTCCGCAGTGGGCCAAAAAAGACCTAAGGGACTATATAGAGGACAATAATGAATTCCAGCTAGCAGGCTAAAAAGCCCAAGAAAGAACAACAGAGCTGTAAAGGCAAGATCATCAGGACTGATCTCCCTCACTTCACAGTTGGGCTTGATAGGTCACTAGGATTTCTGACAACTTGTAATGGTAAGTTTATTCATCATAAATGGGATCAGTAGATGTGCCCTCTTGTCGGCATACAGAACTGCTTAGATGGTTTGACAATCAAAACATCTATGACCCCTCCCCTCCCCAAAGGGAAAAACAAAAAACTAAAAATAATAATAATAGATTGATAATAATAATAATCAAATGGCATTAGCTCAACCGGTTAGATTCCTCAACTTTCAAGGAGGAGACCAAGGTTCAAATCTTTCCAAGTGATACATGCATAATTTCCAAGCTTGTTGTAATACCACCATGTGGTCATGATGTAATAAGGGTGGGGCCCATTTCAATCCCATATAACTGATCCAAAAAAAATTAATAATAATAATAAATTTTAAAAAATGGAAAAACAGAGCTGGGAATTTAAGACAATTATAAAAAGTGTCTATTAAATTCTGTGTGACAATCATGGGCATTGCGATATTTATTTGCAGGTGCACATGTACACTCAAGGTACCCACTCAAACATCAACCGATGAACAAGTATAAGCTCATGGTGCAGGAAGAGAGACAGACAGAAAGTAGGACGAGTACAGAAGAGGAAACCAGCATATAATTCATAATTATGTCAAGATATAGTCCACTATCAGCAACTTCTAACTTTGAAGCATTTTAAGGTTCCAGCCAAGCCATTTTTTCCTTCACATTTTTGAAAAGCTTTTGCATGAAAAGTGCGCAACCGAAAGCTTAATCAGTATTGCTAGTATCATACAAAACATGAAGGAAAACTCCCAAGACAAAATGCCACTATACGGTAAATCATCCATAGTCAATAAAATAAACTTTCATTACGTTAAGAGGAGGCTGATCAACAAAAATTACTAATGCAAATACAACACTTAAAACGCATGTGTTTGGCCTGATTCTAAAAGTTCATGTAATAGAAATTTGTTACTCACCAGTGCTCCTATCAACTCCATCCCAGTGTCGCCCTGGTCTGATGCCATACCGATTGGGCGGAGGATCGACCCCTCTTTTTAACCAACTATGACTAGGTATGTCTTGGGGAACAATAAAACCAGATTCCATCATTTTCTCATCCTCATCCAAATTTTCTAGTACAGATTCAACATTTTTTCTCTGCGTATGAAAACATACATTTTCAAAACAAATTGTAGATATCTTGTTTACAGTGCAATGGTTACCAAATGAATTTCAAAACACTTTACCATTATTAAGTCAGCCATTGGATCACCCCACCTAACCCTCTCCTTAAGCATTTTGTCAAGTTCAGGATCATCTCTGGAAACAATAAGTATCACGTCCTGCGTTAGTATAATTTTAAAGAAATAAACTATTAATAGCCTGTGAGAATAAATCAGATTTACACATGGAAAAGGCAAATACTACATATTCTCAAAACACGTGTTCACTATTTATTTGATGCAAAAGCTTCATATTTTAAATTGATTAGCCAATTCTATCTAGAAGGACATAAATGGTGTAATTATTTCTAGCATTTGACACTGTAATTGAAACTTCATAGAAAAAATTACTTCCATTCTAGCCATCTTCCTTGGAAACGCTCCTTCCTCTAAACGATACAGGGTTCAACATGCAAAATAATAAATCTCTACATATGAAGAGAGGTATGTGGTGTATGGGTGTGAATGACAACCTACTTTATCCTTTCAAGTTCACAGACCACAACCTACTGCAAATTCATAAAACATCATAGTAGCCATACTAAGGTAAAGTTTTGTATAGTAGCCATACTAAGGTAAAGTTTTGTATCGTTTACAATAAATGATCATCAATAGACTACAAGTAGATCCTATGTAATTCCTCGAAACATACAAGCATTCATAGCTAGAAATCCCAAACAACTATGGCCTAGATCCGTAGATTCATACTGACATTACTAGTGAGTTAGTAACTATAAGCTGGGGCATACAACACAAGATAAACACTGTCAATGCATTAAAAATGTAAGAATTAGAAACCTAACTATTACATAAACCTATCCAAAGACTCAATAGATATTATTTATTAATATAAGGTATTCAACTTATATCAACAACAATACAAAAAACGTATTGATTTCAGATACCAAGAAACTGTAGCCAAACAGCAGAGTCTTTACCTTTAAAATGAATGGGATTTTAGACATGACCTGTCTCTTGCTAAGAATGTTTTACCCACTACAAGCAAAAGAATTATTCTTTCCTACATCATTTCTTACCTGGTACGTGCAAAGGGCTTGTTCTTTTCTAGCTCAAGTTCAGCCTGTCTAGCTTCTGCTTCCCTCTTTTGGGCTAAACCTTTACCCCACTCCAAAGGCTTGTCCTGCAATAATGAAACAAAGGAGCTGTCACCATAAAGTTCAAAATGAAAAAGGACAAGTAAGAGAAGTCAGACAAAATATAGTCAAGAATCATAAACAATAAAGTAAGGTTTACCTGCCAAACAGACAAAAAGCTTGCTTTTATAAGTAAAAGTTGTGGACCTACAAATTCACATGGATATGTATTTAATCCAATATATCGATTGTATTATCAAGTAAGAATAGTCAAAGCCTTCAAAATGCCTACTACCATGAGTTGTAATTGTAACAGTAAAAACCACAATGCCTACTACCATGAGTTGTAATTGTAAGAGTAAAAACCACAATGCCTACTACCATTAGTTGTAAGAGTAAAAACCAAAGGAGTTCCGCAATATAAGTCAAGGTTCCAATTACATGAATAAACTTTAACATTTTACATTTTAGTTTAATGCCCTGATATATTAAATAAAATTAAAAATAAACAAACTTGTTAAAAAATAAAATCATTATAGATATTTTAGAAATATGGCCCTTGATTTAGATTGTTTTAATACCAACATTTAAATTGTTTACCATGAAACAAAGCTAAAAAAATACTGTAGAGTTTCAGTATATTTTTCCATTTTGTTAACCAGCATTCGGTAACAAAACTCCTTTACATGAAAAAGGACTGCCATGAGGAATACCCGAAGAAAAAATTTTGCGTATATTAAAATAAATAGATGAAAACACAAAAATTGAAACTGATGTACTTGACGCCATAAAACATCAACCATCATATCATATAGCAAGTAAAGCCTTAAAAAATCTATAGCACTCGCCGTCATATATCCCCATAAACAGTTCAGATATCCAAGGCGGTAGCAGTAGTAGAATATAATTCATCCACCACGCCTCCCTGCATGGGAATCCACTTCTGGGCGACACTTCCTTGAGAGTTAGGAGGGACGAACACATAGAATGTCGAAGGAACCAAAGTGCCATCCCAGCCCTTCTGGTGTGCTGTGACAAAAATCTTGTCACCATATATAGTTGCAGATACAACACCATAAACATCACTAGGAAGAGGTTCTACCAGCCTGGACACATTTTCCTGGCAGTTATACTCCATCACTCCATCTCCCTGAAATATATACAGCCGATCATGAAAGGGCACTATGTGTCCAATTCCTCGCAAATTCTCCACAGTTGCCCATCTTTTTGTGTCCGTATCAAAAACTTCTGCATTAGAAAAATTTATGTACGGATTCGAACAACTTACTACAAAAAACTTGTTGTCAATAAAAGCACCACTACAAGAGTCCTTTGGTGTGTTCATTGGAGAGAGGAGATCCCACTTGTCTTCATTTGGATCATAAACCGCCGCATCAGGCAGTGGATTAGCATTCTTGTCCATTCCTCCTGCAATGTAAATGAGCCCACGAGGCGACACAGAACAGGCAAACCACGCCCTTTCAGTAGGCATGTCCTTGCGCCGAAACCATCTGCACGAGCAAATATCATACATGAACACACTCTTCACAACTGTGTCATCCATGTCCATACCACCTATCAAAAACAACTGTTGGGCGACAGAAACGAATACAACTACAGATGTAAGTTCAAAACCAGGTGGAAGTGGAGGAAGTCTCTCCCATTCATTGTTAGCAGGATTATAGAGAAAGACTTCATTAGGGTACTTGTCACTATGTAGAATACGGTCATGGAGAGAAATTTCACTAGGGTTGTCATTACTATGTAGCATAGGAATCGTTTTGAAACATATACGATGCTCGGACATCTTCAACAGCTTTCTCTCTTCATAGAACTTTGGGCAGCTTACAATAGCTTTCCATTTTCTGGAGACCATTTTGAGATTAATATGGTATTGAAATGGTACTCTCAAAAGGCATTGCAGACCTATTTCGTCTGGAAGTCTAGGAAAAATATCCATCTATAAGCTCTTCCCGTATAAGTCCCAAGCTAATGTATGAAGAAGGTCCGTTAAGACAGGCTTTCTGTTTTCTAGGAGGCCCTGGTTCATACCACAGCTTACTCAGAAGATGATAGATTGGCTCTTACTTAGATCAAGGGTTGGGTTAAAATTTATAATGGCAGCAAGGCTAGGGTTTATAGTGGGGTTATGTCAGAGGTTATAGAGGCAATTCAAGTTTATAGGGTTGGACTAGGGTTTATAGTGGTGAGATCCATCTTAGATCTATTTGCCCCCGATTAAGTTAGGGTTTATAGTGAAAATGTAAAATTTATAGTAAAAGTGTCCAAGTTTAACTGAAGGTTTAAATCCTACCTTATATTAGGCAAAAGTAATTTATAGTAAAGGTGTCCAAGTTTAACTGAAGGTTTAAATCCTACCTTATATTAGGCAATTCAAGTTTATAGGGTTGGGCTAGGGTTTATAGTGGTGAGGTCCATCTTAGATCTATTTGCCCCCGATTAAGTTAGGGTTTATAGTGAAAATGTAAAATTTATAGTAAAAGTGTCCAAGTTTAACTGAAGGTTTAAATCCTACCTTATATTAGGCAAAAGTAATTTATAGTAAAGGTGTCCAAGTTTAACTGAAGGTTTAAATCCTACCTTATATTAGGCAATTCAAGTTTATAGGGTTGGGCTAGGGTTTATAGTGGTGAGGTCCATCTTAGATCTATTTGCCCCCGATTAAGTTAGGGTTTATAGTGAAAATGTAAAATTTATAGTAAAGGTGTCCAAGTTTAACTGAAGGTTTAAATCCTACCTTATATTAGGCAAAAGTAATTTATAGTAAAGGTGTCCAAGTTTAACCGAAGGTTTAAATCCTGCCTTATATTAGGCAAAAGTATTACCAATAAAAATTAAAAATGTTTTTAAAATCCTCATGTATTATTAAAAAATAAGAAAAAGATCAACCAACCATTGAATTCGTGTTTAAGGGATCCTGGCCAAATTCTAGTCGTTAATTAGGTGTTTTTATCTTATGATATTGTTAAGAAATTTTAAGGGATCCATGATATTGTTAAGGGATTTTATGGGAGGTTAAGGGATCCATGATATTGTCAAGGGATTTTATGGGAGGTTAAGGGATCCAACAAACGGATTTTATGTTTATAATGGTGAGGTCCATCTTAGATCTATTTGCCCCTGATCCATATCTCTAAAGGGTTAAGTTAGGGTTTATAGTGAAAATGTAAAATTTATAGTAAAGGTGTCCAAGTTTAACTGAAGGTTTAAATCCTACCTTGTATTAGGCAAAAGTATTACCAATAAAAATTAAAAATGTTTTTAAAATCCTTATATATTATTAAAAAATAAGAAAAAGATCAACCAACCATTGAATTCGTGTTTAAGGGATCTGGCCAAATTCTAGTCGTTAATTAGGTGTTTTTATCTTATGATATTGTTAAGGGATTTTAAGGGAGGTTAAGGGATCCATGATATTGTTAAGGGATTTTATGGGAGGTTAAGGGATCCAACAAACGGATTTTATGTTTATTAAAAAAATAAGAAAAAGATCAACCAACCATTGAATTCGGATCCAACACATTATATTTATAGGCCAAAGTCTTTGTTTTTTTTCTTATGATATCGTTAAGGGATCTTATAGGAGGTTAAGGGATCCAACACATCCATTTGTTGGAGGCTAGGTGTTTTTTTAAGGAGAGTTTAAAGATTAACTCATTCATTTATAGGACAAAGTTTAGTTGTTGGAAATTAGTTTATTTAGAACTTTAGATTTTTTTTTGTTTTTTTGGGAATTGGGTTAGTATTAAAAAATTTTATGAGTAATGCCCAAGGTTGGGTATTTTCATCCGACCATGACCTAAGGAGAGATGAGCTTATCAATAGGGAACATAACACAAAATCACACATACATTTCACAATCTCTCTAGCCATTCTTAGGTGGCTGATAATACTATCCCATCTAGGTATACCATTATCTAAAGGGAATCCACACTATAATGTTTACAATGTATGCAAAGATAGTACAAAGGATGGTTCAAACATTGAATCTTCTATTTATTAGTGTCGAGGCCATGTCCTAGAAACCAATTGCACATCAAAGATGCAAAGAGGTGGTTCGAACACTAGAAACCAATTGCAAATCAAAGATGCAAATATGCAAAGGGGTGGTTCAAACACTAGAAACCAATTGCAAATCAAAGATGCAAAGGGGTGGTTCGAACACTAAATTTCTCATTTATTAGGGCCATATCCCAAAAATTAGCTATGCTACAATGATGGACATAGTTGCATTCTATAATTTTTGTGCATGGAGTAAATGCAGGTTTTGAAGATAACTCAAATTTTTTATGTTTTTAATCATAAGTTTATTGTAGTGATAAGGGCTTTGGCTTCTCTTTGGGGAAGTTCAAAGTTCAAACCGCATTCAATCCAGGGGACTGAAACCCTTCATAAATTTTTTATTTTTATTTTTTACTATAAATGTTTATGCCAATGGATCTTTGGTTCAAGTGTGGAAACAAATAATTGGCATAGCCCCAAAATATTTTGCTAATTAATCTTTGGTGCAACAGGTGAAAAAAAATATTTGAGTTGATCCCACACCAAATTTCAAATATTGGTGGAACAAAATAATTCAACTATCAAATATTGGTGGAACCAAATAATTCAATTAACCGATGTTTCAAAACCCTAATTAAAAATAAATAAATAAATTCAGGTACTTGAACATTAAACATGCATTTCGAGCTTAGCTTATCGATTTGACCAGAATTTTAATTTATAACTGCCTACGTAAAACATTCTTATTTGAAAGTTTTAGGTTTGCCCAAAAAATTATCCAACAAAGGTTTAAAACCTTTCCTTTAAATTTCTAAAGAATGTTTCATAGACACATTTTAGTGGTATGTCATTGGACTATTATTTAACTATCCAAATTTAAATCATGGTGAGAGGACCTAGTTATACCATCTCGGAGTTTGTCCCGGTGTTCCACATCTTGTACTTTCCCTTTAGAAAAAAAATATAAAGAATAATAAATTAATTATAATCTTATAAAATAAATTATGTTATATATTAAAAAAGTAAGAGTAAAGTATTTTGATAAGATTAAAGATTTTGTTTACCAAATATATATGTTTATCAAACCATGGAATGATTGTGGACGTATGGTATACAACTCTAGATAAAGTTTTAAAGACTTATCATTAAACCCACTCAATAATATATTTGAATATGCAATTTCATTTAATCAAGAGGAATTTGGTTATATATCATTTAATAAAATTTAAAATAAAATTTTTTTTATTGTTTAGATAAGGGCTAGAACATCTTTTTTGAAAAAAATATGAGATGATAGTAATTATATAATATAAAATATTTAAAAATATATATGTTTTTTTAATATGCATAGGGGAGTTGGTTACATCCACACTATTTTTAGTAACTTCTAAGTGCAAGGTTCAAACCATAGGGGCTACTTCCAACAAGCCTATTCCATATCATTATTGAAAAATATGGTTTTTATGAGGAAAAGGACTTATGGTAGCCAATGCGATTTAAATCGGAGTTGAATGAACTCATGGTACGGATTGCAGATCTCAGTTGGTTGTCTCACACCAACTCAGCTACTCACTCACCCTTAAAAGGGATTATGGTAACCAATGTAATTTGAACCAAAGTGAATGGATCTGCAATTTGCTTTGCAATCTAAAATTTTTAGATTTGACGACAATAAGAAAGTAGTAATTTGGGTAGCATCAATAGCTGCGAAGTTTCAGATTTACAAGAATATATCTTGAAGGAGAGTTGAAGCCACCAAACTATAGTGTCAGGCAACAAGTTAGAGGAGTTTCAAAGCTATGAATTGGTGATTTAAAGATTTGTTTTGGAATACAAACAAGGGCTACAATTTCATCTAGTAAAGGGTAGCAATTTGATGAATCTAATCACCTCAAAATCCTACGTCTACAAAGATTATAAAGGTAAGCAAACTAGGTACAAAAGGTTCATTATTTGAACACTTATATTTGATTCATTATTAAGTTTTGTTAAGCACTATATTAGAGTTTAAGAGTTGCAAGGATAAGGTTTCACATTAAAATATTTAAGGGAGTGCAAAAGATAGATTCATTTAAGGATAAAACTTGCACATCAAAATAAGAGTTAGATATATTTCAAGAGAAAGAAAAATATCAACATCCTATTATCTACTAGAATAAAAGAATATTCTAAAGCATATACTTTGCAAGTAGCTTTTAAGAGTTCTTTACAAAGAGAAATAAGGACAAATTACTAGTTGTAGACACCAAAACAACACCAATCCGATTATGCTACCAAGGCATTGACAAAATTGATGCACAAAGCCCTTAGAGCAGCCCTCAAAGGTCAAGCAATGGTTCTAACCACTCCCAAAATAGTTTTGGAAGGTTCCTAGGCTAATTAGGGACTTTTTGAGGCTTAGTTCCTATTCGTCCCACCTCAGGATGAATAGCAATTTATATTCGTCCCACACCGGAGCGAATACAACATTCGTCCCAAGGTGGAGCGAATAGCAGGTTTGACTAGCAAAAATTCAAACCTGGACAAGCAGTCGCCAGAAATTGCCACTTGCCCTGCTCCTCAAGACATGCAGGTCAGAACCCAGGGCATGCCTATGACAACCCCCATCAATGAGGCCATTTTGGGGAGATTCTCTTCCCCCACCAATGCATGTCGCCCTGATGGACAAATGGCCCCTTTGGCCTTACATGCCCTTGCATGCCTTTTGCACATTTGACCTCCTATGTCTATAAATTGGATGGAATTCTCATCCAAACAGAAAAGGTCATTTCTAGGAATCGCAACAAAGTGCTATCGAGTTATTGCATCACATCTATTGTGTCATTTTCATCCATAATTTCTCCTTAGTGAGAGAGGTTATCGGGTGGCAAAATAAGGTGCAATTTGACTCCAAAACCCGAATTTATTATTCGAATACCTCATCTAATTTGTCAAAAATACTTCTCCCCTGGTTTTGCATCTATCCACATTGGATTGGTGTAGAACTTTGGGAGATTTTGGCGGCCATCCTGCCCCCGAGTGCCCCCCATTTTGTGACAGTCAAATTCATCCCACCCCAGAAAAATAGAAATATATACATAATTTTAAGACTATTTTTAATTAGCCATTTTTAATATGTCTCTAGGATACTACATTTCAAATTTCATTGCATTTTGACTTGTATCGGCCGAGATATCGCCATTTTATGATTTACATGTATGTGGGCCCCACTTTTGCATGTAGGATAATTTGAGTAGGATATCTAGAATATGATCACATGGGTCTCCTTATAATGTCATTTTATGCTTACTGACCAAATATTGTAGGTTTCTGACATGTCTAGGTAGAGAAATTACTTGTTTGCCTTTTGTAGGTTCATAAAGTGTGATGGGATCGAACGCAGTGACCAAGCTTCCAAAACTTACAAAATCAGGTGATATCCTCCCAAAATAACATCTTTCATATCACTCTTGAGTTTCATTTTGTTTAGAGCTCATTTGATACCTCTACCTTATGTGCACCTTTTTCAGGTTGTGGGGATTGCATGTTTTAGAATCATACATAGATTCTTTTGATCTTATTTTATTTTCTTGTGTGCAGATATAGGTGCCAAAATGCGATAGGAGACATCGAAGGACAAGGATTACATTGATGTAATTTGCGGCGACATTGAGCCCGCCCACCTCGAGTGTGGGCATGCGGAAGAACAGTGGACGTGCACCACGTTTTTTGGGAGATTGATATCTCTTGGCACTATTTTTGTAACAGATTGTATCAAGTGATTCAAGTCCTCAAAGGGAGGTTTTGTAACTGAATTTGATATTATTTGATATGGAGAACGTCCCATTTCATTTTATTGCTTGTCATACATTGTCATTTACTTTGCATGCTTCGTTATTTGCTTTCATAAGACTTAACACACATTTACAAATTCTATTGCTTCGGTTGGGGTGCACCATTTTTCTATTGCTACAGTGGTGATCACGGTGGGATCCAGTCCCTTTTTGTTTAGGTGATTTGTTGACTCAATTTTCACCTTTCTTTGTTGCAGGTTTTAGTCACTCCAAACCCAGGCGAACTTGGGACTGCTATTCGTGTCGCCTTAGGACGGATTCAAATCCGTCCCTCCCTAGGAAGAATGCATAAATGCAATTCATACCACCCTAGATCAAATCGAAAATAGTAAGTTTTCTGAGCTGGGTTTCAGAACCAGTAAACAATGGCAGAGAAGATGTAGGATTTGAAACACTTTCTTCCTGTTTTGCATTTACAGAACTCTGTTTTTTGTTCATTTTCGCTTTATGTGCTTAAGTAGGAAAGTAGAAAACTGTTACAAATTCATTTTGAAAAACGTAAAATTTACAAAAAATGCAGAGTAGAAAATCATAATTAGGATTGCATCTCCTTTGGCCTGATTGCTTGTCACTCATCCATTGGCAGGTCTTCATTTAGGGTTGCTTTCCTATGTTTAGTGTAGTGGCTTCCATATTTCATATTTCCATATTTTGAAAGTAAAATGTTACCTTTAATCTTATATTTAGTAAAAAAAATCATTGAATGCTCTCTTGTTTACTTTCTTTTGGATTAAAAGGAATCACACGCACCATGATCCACTTAAACACTAACGAGTTGGACTTCATCCCCAACCGTTGGTAGAGCGCAAGTGACGGTGGGTTTCATCTCCATCCACTTGGCTCAAATTCCATGAACCCGATCCATCTTGCCAAGGCCGGTTCCAAGATCCGTCATAGCCCGTGGGTTATAGCATGCATCACCCTTTGGGGAGGTGTATCGTAGACTTTGGGTGAATTGGGTGAGGAACTGGTAGGACCTATGCTCCCTGGCCGTGTGTGGGCTTCATTACCACACATCATAGGCAAGATAACGCAACCTGGAGTTCATATCCAGGTTGTCGAGCTATGAGAATATAGGTGAAATCCATTTTAACTTGAGAATATCATTCAACAACTATCAAACACAGGACACAAGGTCTCCTTATAACAAACTTGAAACACACTAAAACCAATTTTTAGGATACACCTTTAATCTATTAACATAGATAAACATCTATTTGATTGTATGTTTCCCTTTTGGTATACTATTTCATAAAATTTGTAAGGAAGATAAACATTAAAATGTTTGATAAACATTCTTATGATAGTTTTCACCCACAGCTAAGCCCAATCAAGGACGAACGCTGCGGAGAGTGTACATGGAGATACAAGTCATCTTCGTTATAGTCCTCGAGATCTAGTCATACCACCTTGAAATGCTGACACTCACCCCAGTCCACAGATAGCTAGGACAGAGCAGGGTCTCCAAGAGACCCCAAACAAGATACCCCCATGCGCCAAGAGCCAACCTAGGGAGATTGCTCCCGTTATATGGACACGTCAAACACTCATTTTTACGATGACTGGCTAGTGTGCAAAGAGGCACATAGAGATAGGGAAGTACCACGCATTCGTGTGCCTATCAGAGCAGAAACGCCCACTCAAGGGTCGGATTCCCACAATGATCATTGGACGGGGCATGATGACCACATCTTACCCTCGTGCCACCTAATTAGGGCTAAAGAGCCCAGATATCAGGATGAGTATGAGGCTCATCATGCAGGGCGAGCTAATTCAACCCTGCCTTTCCTCGTTCATGAGGGAAGATATGAGGAAATCCATGACATTCCTCAAGAGCAAATCACTGCATGGGGGCGTTGCGCCTCCACACCACCTAAGTATAAGGAGCACCTACCTCGACCAGAGTCGCAAGTCAATGCTGCCAACCTCGATAGAGGGAAGCACATTATAGAGGTCTCAGATCACCATGATCGAGAAAGAGATCGAGGGGAACCATCTAGGCCACCTAGACCCCGAATGACAGAACAAGTCCAGTAGGTGGTTGCCATATACATAGAACACCAAGCTCAATTCAAACAGCTTCGACGTGATAAAGAGCAACTAGACAGTCTGCATCAGCTCGAGAAAGAACATATTCAACGTCAAACCAATGAGCTATTCCAAAAGACCCTACATGAACGAGCTTCGACCCCAAGCACTCATAGGGTAAATACCTATCGGAGGCAACATCCCCTATTCAGTGAGAGGTCGCCTAGACCTTATATAGGATTGCCTCCTAGACCTCCCCGATCTGATTAGGATTTGACTCCCAGGACTGATGCAGGGCACCCTCCACGGGCAGTCGCACAGGATTATAGACCAGCTCCAGATATGCCTTACAAGGAGTATTATGGATATGAGCTAGAATAAGAGCGTGCAGAAGTGCCATATCAAGGAAGGGGGGTTGTTTCGCAACCACCCCATAATAGGCCTCACGTTCCTTGCAACCCATCGCAGGAACAGGACAAAGAGGAGGAGATCAAGTCCTTCGATGCCTACAAGGCACTGCTAGAGCGTCTCGAGTCGGTCAAGAATAGAACCTCTGGGCCCCAAAAGCCTACGTTACGTCAGCTTCACGGTCACCCTATGCATCCATCGGTTCCTACATCTCCCTACCCCAAAAACTTCAAGATGCCTCGGTTGGCTACATTCAAGGGGGAAGAGGATGCGCAGGAGCATGTTACCCATTTCTTGAGCCAATGTTTTGGTATTCAAGACCATGATACCTTGCTTCTAAGAACATTCATGACCACCCTCGCAGGCCCCGCCTCCGATTGGTTCACACATCTCTCGAAGCATAGCATCCACAACTTGGACCAGCTCATGGATGCGTTCCTAGAACATTTTGCCTTCAATACCAAGATGAAGGCAACACTTGCTGACTTGATCGGTCTCAAGCAATATGACAATAAGTCAATTAACAACTATGGAAACATATAGAGAGCTATACTTTCAAAAGTGCCCTATCTACTCCCTGCATCGGAGTTAACCCAAATGTTTACTAAGAGTTTCTTGAGACCCATCTCCTTGCTTTTACAACTCTTGCAATACGCCAGTCTTGAGGATGCCTTAGCACGAGCTAGGACCATCGAAGAAATCAAGATCCAAGATGGCGAGATTGCAAAACCTCGCAAGGAGGAGTGGACCAAGACCACCAAAACCAACACAGTGCAATCGAAACCCGTCGCGATCAATCAGGTTGCCATCAGTGTTCTAGGGCCGACACAAACACAGCAGCCTCAAAAAGCAGAGTATCATGCCACGCCCCCTGTAAACTATGAGAAAGAAAACCAGAAACAAGGGCAGAATCAACAATGCCGCCCCAAGCGGCAATTTAAGCCCATAACAAAATATATGGATTCCTTGTTTGATTACCTCTACGTGGCCAGTTTGGTCCACCTACCTGAGAGTAGACCTATGGATCCTAATGCACCAAAGCCCAAAGGCTATCGGGAAGACTTGTATTGCAAGTACCATCGGCAGAAGGGTCATGACATCTTTGGATGCTACAAGTTCAAGAACTTGGTGCAAGACTTGATCGACAACAAGTCTCTCATGGTAGATAACCTCGTGGCGCAAAGAAACCAATAGATGGAGGTCTTCAAAGATCCCTTGCTAGCCCATGGAGGGCAAGCTAAGCCCACAACCCAAGTAAATGAGAACCATCAAGCCTATCCCAAGCAGGGATTTGTGGGTATGGTGAGCATTGCGACACGGAACAAGAAGTACCCAAGTCCAATCGCAGTCCCTACGGCTTCGAGCGATGTTTCATCAACTTCACAAGTTGTACCACCATCAGTGTAGACTCCCCTGCCTAGGTCTGTGGCCACGATTCAGACCAAACTCACTCAAATTTTGAGTACCACATCGGCTAGGCTCTCCATCTACGAGCTCATCCAGTAGTCGCAGCCTCACAGGGAGGCCCTGATGGAGATTTTGAAAGCCATTGAGCTGTAGCCCTAAGAAGCTAATTATTTCAACAATTTTGTGGGGCATGTAAGCCAATGTACCGAGCCAGTCATCACGTTCAGGGAAGATGAGCTAAGGTCAGTCCTCGTCTACATGGTGGATCCACCTTTACACATCATCGCATGTGTGAATGGAACCCCATTCAAGAGGATTTTGATAGACACTGGTTCATCCAGTAATATCATTACTAAAATGGCACTAGAGCACCTCAGACTGCATGTAGCGCACATCGTTGCGTCCACCTACACCCTCCGAGCATTCAATGATGTTATATGCTCGACAGTTGGCACGATTGTCTTGCCCATTCAAGTAGGGAAAAACATGATTATGATATTATGCCACATAATAGAGGGTGAGATGGCATATAACATCTTGTTAAGCAAACCCTGGATCAGGAACATGAGGTGTGTCCCATCAATCATGCACCAGTGTCTAAAGTACACGTACGAAGGGCAGGTTCACATCGTTTCGACAGACCTCAAGCCCTTCAAATACTGCAACCTGGTGCAGTAGTTGCTCGAGTCGACCCTACCATCGCCTCATCTGGACTTCTAGTTGAAAAAGTCTCATATGGGTCCGATTTTGGCATCACCCCCTCCCGTAGAGTGACCTTCATCGCAGTCCATCCCATGTTCATCTTCAGCTCCTTCGCAAGCATCACCATCATCTATGATCGCGTTATAAAAGGACACCGGGAAGAGGCTCATCGAAGAGGTTCCCCAACAATTTCCACCATCTCCTCTGAATAAGTACCTAGCACGATGGAGGAACAGGCAGTCGATGAGCCCATCATGGAATGGGCCCAAGAAGCACTATTGTTTCCCCCTTCATCGCGATCATGGATCACAATTGAGATGGCTAGTACGGGTCTAGGGGAGTACATGATTCGAAATGTCATGGCAACACCTACATTTGAGTCTGTGCAAGACATGGGCAGATCTCTCCTTTCGAGAGGTACCCTCATGCCTTTAGGCCTCCCTCCTAATCAGATAAACTTCGTGTATGAAGGCCTTGATTATGGCATAGAACCCTACCAACAGAAGGAGGAAGACAAGGAGCCTTTTGGGGAGTATATTGATTACTTGTCTAACCTAGACTTCATGCTGAAGTATTTCGACCTATGCAACTGGCAGGGTTTTGGATTAGGCAAATATGAGGAGGGTATGCAGGCCCCTTTTCAACCGTATTATCAGATGGTATATGACAAATCAGGATTAGGGCATAACAACCCATTGCCCCTGGATGTCATCATGGATGTCATCGATCGCTTGTGCATATGTCAGAGAGATGAGTTGGTTAGGGACCCCTATGCCAACCCGCACACCATCTACTCATTGGGAGACTATTTCCTGATATCGGATGGGAACCCTATAATCCTTAGTGTCATCCTCCCCCATTTTAAGAGAGGCAAGAGCTCGCAAGCATGTCCTCACATTTGTGATGAGGGCCCCTCTTATGAGTGGACCTCGGATAATGACTTTGATTACAAGGTAGCACCGTACGACCCGTTTGAGTCAGGCAGTGATCATTCGCAGGTCATCCTAATTGATGATGAGATGGAGGAATTCATGTGCATGTTCCCCATCGATGACCCTATCTGACAGCAACTCTTACCTCCTGAAGATCTAGTCCGTCCTCAAGAAGTCAGACCGCCTGGTGAGGGCGCCATCCATTTGCTTGAACTACTCGATCCTCATGTGCCAAGGGCACCACAAGACGAGAGTGAAGAAGTCCTCATCCATGATGATGATTATGAGGAGAGAGCATATATGGGACCTCATCTGTCAGATCACCCAATTCCTGTGGGTAGAGGCGAGGGACTAATATACGATAGTGACGATGAAGATGAGACGAAGAGGGCCTACCTTGGTCCTCCTTATTTACGCCATTGTCACCAGTCCATCGAAATAGATGAGGTGTATCGTCAGCTATGCGTTGGCCCACGCTTGAGGGCAAGACCAGTCAATCTAGATTAGATCTATCATGCGGTCTTTACAGACCCACAGACTCACATGGAGCTCCTTGAGTCCAATGATCCCATCCTACAGTCTATTCATAGACAGGATCCGGTGATCCCTATCCCCCCACCATCGCACTTGGGGGTAGGAAGTGATACAGATAATGAGTCCTTCATCCATGGTCCTGGAGAAAAAATTCATTCCATCAACATGATCTCCATTGATTTGACCACACCACTCTACAATCCAGTCGATCCTTCCAAGTTGTTGCACCTTTCCCTAGATGCTATCGACTAGGATCGCGTTGATTCACCCCCATCACCTTCTGGGTATTGGCCATGTGGTCATATGTTTCATTTCACCCCAAAACTTACTCAAGATATCTTTCATGCTGAAGAGGAACCTGGTGTTCCCATCGATGATCTTAATTCAACAGATGACATCCACTTGATCCCTACTCCACATTAGTTGGAGGACAGATCGCATATGTCAGTCAAGCCAACTTTTGACCGAGACATAGGCTCAGATCTAGATAATCCGTAGTTTACCAAGCTAGGGGAAGGCTTATCCCCTAAATATCAAGCCATATACATTCAGATTCTCGCGGAGATAAAGCAAGCTTTTGTATGGTCATACAAGGATATGTCAGGACTAGATCCAAATTTGGTCACACATAATTTAACACTCAACCCAACAGTCAAACTGGTAAAGCAAAAGCTACAAAATATGCATCCAATAGTAGCCTTGATGGTGAAGGATAAGATACAAAAGCTCTTGGATGCCCGATTCGTTATCCCTATAGATTACCCACCATGGTTGTCCAACATGGTTCCCGTCAAGAAACCTGATGGTAGGATTCACATATGCATAGACTTTCGATATCTAAACAAAGCGAGTCCTATGGATGATTTTCCTTTGCCTAACATTGATGTACTAGTAGACGCAACAACAAGCCACGAAATGCTTTCCCTCATGGATGGTTTTTCTGGATATAATTAGATTCATATCAACCAAAAATACCAGATCAAAACGACATTTACGACGCCTTGGAGAACGTTTTGTTATAGGGTCACGCCCTTCGGTCTCAAGAATGTTGGTGCCACCTATCAGCGAGCCATGATATAAATCTTCCACGATTACATGCACAAGATATTGGAAGATTACATGGATGACTTATTGGCTAAGTCTCTATTACGTCATGAGCATCCCGATGTTTTACGCAAAGTCCTCGATCGCCTCATTAAGCACAATGTTAGGCCTAACCCCAAGAAGTGCGTCTTTGGCATCACATCTGGAAAACTCTTGGGTTTCATAGTCTCCAAACGAGGCATCAAGGTGTACCCTAATAAAGTAAAGGCTATCCTAGAAATGCCTCCCCCGACCACCGTCAAGCAAGTGCGAAGCTTGCAAGGTAAAATTGTATCTATTAAACGCTTCATAGCACAGTTTTCGGATAAGTATTGGCCAATGAACAGAATCTTGCATAAGGGAGTTACATTCCACTGGGATGACAAGTGCCAAGAATCATTTGACGAGATAAAGCAATGCCTGGTTTTGCCACTAGTCTTGGCACCTCCTCGACCAGGAGTATCGTTCTATTTATACATCTTAACCATTGAGATCGCACTGGGGTCCATGCTGGTCTAGAAGAACAAGTTTTTCAAAGAGCAGGCTACTTACTATCCTAGTCACACCCTAGTCAGTTACGAGGTTCGATACGCATATGTCGAGAAGTTGTGCTTAGGAGTGGTTTTTGCCACTAGAAAGCTACGCCATTATATGTTGGGGCATACCATGCATGTTGTGTCAAAAGAGAATCCATTACGATACATGATGAGTCGTACTTATCATAGTAGTCGCACGGTGAAATGAATTATGTTGTTATGAAATTTGACCTAGAATTCATTGAAAAAATTTCTATCAAAGGTTAGGTCATTGCTGATCAGATCGCAAAGGCTCCTCTTGAGGATGATCAACCTCTTAGCATGGAGCTACCCGATGATGGGGTCTTCCATATCTCAGAATCGCCAAATTCTGACGAGCCTAAGGCCCAGGCCGATATGACCCTGTTCTTCGATGGCTCCAAATGTGAGCGAGGGGGTGTCGCGGGAGTCATGTTCTTTACACCGCAGGGAGCTCCGTTGCCTCTTTCATTTAAAATCAATTTCTCGTGCACAAACAACAACGCAAAATATGAAGTCTTGTTCGTAGGTCTTCAAGCAACCATCGCCATGAAAATCAAAAGGCTCAACATTTTTAGTGATTCCTTGCTAATTGTTAACCAGGTCAAAGGGATCTTTCAATGCAGATGTCTAGTGCTGCAAGCTTATAAAGCCCTTGTGGATGTTTTCTTGGCAAAGTTTGAGTGGTATTATATCGAGGCACTCCCTTGATCATCAAATCATTTTGCAAATACTATGGCCTCCTTGGGGTCACTTATCCTGCAGAACCCTTTAGATGACATCACCACCATTCATGTTAAAACGCTATCGCAACCTAAGATGAAGTGCAAGAGATTTGAAGCCACGCCAGACGTCCACATAATTCAAATTGAACCATCTCACGATAGGTTCTCACAAATTCACGATTGCCTGAATCATGTTGATTGGGGGTCCTTATTCCCCCAAATTCCTTTTAATAGTAGTACCATGCTATTATTACAGTTTCTCCCCCAATCAAATTTTGCTAGGTATGAACTTTTAAAGGGTCAGGTCGTTCACCCCATCGAAGCTTCTGTACAACAGGACTGGTATACTCCCATTCGAGACTACCTCAAGCTTGGTAACCTCCCACCTGGATTATCGCATGTTACCAAAAGGACACTCAAACATGAAGTGGTAAAGCATGTCTTGTTAGGAGATATTTTGTATCATTGGAGCTACGTGGGAATCCTCCTTCATTGCTTGGAACAATAAGTTGTTTGGGCCACTGCCCAAGCACACAACAGTACATGCGGTGGCCACTTTAGCGACATGGCCATCACAAAGTGCATCCTTCGCATGGGCTATTATTGGCCATATTTAGAGCGAGATTGTTTTACATATGTTAGGAAGTGCATGAAGTGTCAGCATCATGCTAACTTGACACACGTACCTTCCCAGGCCTTGCAATTGATCCAATCGGTTTGGTCATTTATGTAGTGGTAACTAGATCTAATCGGGAAGATCTCCCCCGCATCCTCGGGTCGTCACATGTTCATCATCACGACAACCGAGTACTTCACCAAGTGGGTGGAAGTGATTCCCCTTACCTCAACGACTGGACCCCACATAGTGGAGTTCATAACGAATCATATCATTTGTCGTTTTGGTATTCCATCCAAAATCATTTCGGATAACGAGACGTCGTTCAAAAACAAGGTTGTGTGTGCTTTAATGAATAAGTACAAAACCAAACATACCTTCTCGACACTATACTATCTGCAAGCAAATGGACAAGCAAAGGCCTCAAACAAAATGCTAGTTGTCATCCTTAAAAAGGCAGTCAATGGAAGTCATAAATATTGGCACACGCAAATCCCTCTTACCCTATGATCTTATCGCACTAGTATTCGGACACCCACTGGGGCAACCCTGTTCTCACTAGTGTATGGTGTAGAGGCAGTCATACCTCTAGAGCTATAAATCCCCTCATTGTGCATATCCATTCAAGAATTCATCGATGATGATATTGCGTGACAAACTCGACAAGACCAACTTACGCTGCTCGATGAACGACATATCCATGCCTTGGAGCATTTACGCATTTATCAAGAGCGACTAAAGAGAGCCTACAGTATGAAAGTCCATCTCAGGGACTTTCAGGTTGGTGACCTCGTCCTAAAAGAGAACTAGCAAAATTCTAACTTGCCATCCCACCTGAGGGATAAGTTCGTAGTAAACTGGTTAGGTCCTTTTGTCATCACCAGTCAAATAGGACCTGGAACATATCAAGTCGCCTCTCTTGAAGGAGTCGAAGATCCCAAACCCTTGAACGTCATCCATTTGAGGTTTTTCCATGCTTAGAGCACCACAGTGCCCCAAAATGCTCCAAGGGTGCCTTAACCCGCTTGGTCAACCTAAAAATGCTCCTAGGCGGTCTAAGAACCATATAGGTCACCCCAAAATGCTCCAAAGGTTCCTTAACCCGTTTGGTCAACCCAAAAATGCTCCTAGGAGGTCTAGAACCGTCAAGGTCACCCCAAAACACTCCTAGGTGGTCTAAAACCATCTAGGTCAACCAAAAAGTCCCAACGGCACCCATAAGCCCTTTGGTCACCACAAAAAGCCCCAAAGGCACCCATAAGCCCTTTGGTCGCCCCAAATGCCCCAATGGCCCCCAATAAGCCTGTTGGTCACATATACATACAGATATATCAATCAAAAATTCAAAAACATCATCAAAATATCGAAATACAAAAAACATTGCATCGCATGCATATACATACATATATATCAATAAAAAATTCAAAAACATTATCAAAACATCAAAAATACAAAAATATTGCATTCTCATCAAGTTGCATATCATTGCATTATCGCCTGCATTAGGCATGTCCATTGCACATTGCATTTTTTAGAGTGGCCCATACATGGCTAGCATTAAAATAGTACACTAAGTATAATGCACAATCAATGTTGTCGAGGTCATCACTCACCTCATTCCATATTCTACCTATCATTTCCATCTATATTTCCTACATTTCCATAGTCTTGTCTATTCCCTTCACTTAGCCATTTGTTTTAGAATGTCGGTAGGGTTTTTGGTCACTCGGCTATATCCAGTGTCTATTCAGATTTTGTAGAAGGCTAGCGAGATTTTTAGGAGGTAGAGTCTTGCTTAGATTATGCCTCGTATACATCAAATCCCAACACATTTCACACTAATAAATCCAAGTTTTACGAAATGAAAGATGACATTCTTTATCTTCCTCAATTTTTTCACAATCAACTCAGCATCATTTTTATTAAGAGATAAACCTCATTCGACCAATTGCCTTTTAAAATTTAAATTTCACAAAGATGGTTATAACATTGTGATTGTAAGATATTGCCTCTAACAATATTTGATGGACATAAAAAATCATACTATTTTTCATCCAATCCCTCGATCCTTTTTTTCTTGATAGCATTAATAATAATTTTTGAATCCCTCTCAATTGAATATTTTTTCAATGAGTAATTGAAATATATTTGTTAACTTATTAAAAAAAAATTGAAATATATTTGTCATTTTGACATTTTTTATCCCTCTAAGTTGTGTCCTAGCCTATGCATAGTTGTTATTGAAGTTCCATGTGATTTTAAATAAATGAGGGGAATTTTGCTTTAGTTATTCTAAAAACATCTTCACCAACTCTTCTTAGATTTGGTTTCAAGACACCTTAAAAATAATTTTGATAATCTCAACTTATTGACATTTCATTTTACCATAGATCAAAGCAAAACCTTTGTGTTCACTCTATTTTCAAAGATGACCCACCCTTCTATATTCAAATCATGTAATCAAGAGTCTAGTACCTCTTTTTTCACTATTTGGACCTCTCATGATGAGCACCATGTTTGTAAACATTTTACAAGCGGCAATAATACGATTCCAAACTTGGTCATGAGTTTGAGATTTGTTTTTTTAAATTATATTATTCTTTTTAAGCCTTAAATTTCAAGGAATAATGATAAAACCAATCCTCCACAAAATGCATAACCATTTAGCTTTGACAGAATTAAACCAACATTTTATCCTCTTTCAATTAATAGAGCTACACAATGCATTCTCATTTTTGAAAAAACGGCCCCAAATGATGTAAGTAAAGAGATAATTAAGAAGTAAATGATATGATGTTCTAGATCCTTCTTACACAAGGCACATTTGGAAGGTCCATAACATCCTCTTTTTTGCAAACTCTCACATGTGAGAATCTTGTTTTGTACTGCTAACCAAAAGAAATGTTGGGGCATTGGGGAGGGCCTCAACTGACCAAACATTCTTTCAAAGGAAATCGTAGGGAGTAAAATTTTTGATCGCTCTAAAGCCTTATATCCCAACTTGTTCAAATATCTACAATCTTTTAATATATTCTAGACCAACCCATCTTTATGCATGAAAATGGGCAAATAGACCTCTTGAAGCATCCTTCAAAACCAATTTGCTTTTTGTTAGATTCTCTCATTTAACTAGGTTGATAATAGAATCTATGATCTAGAAGTATTGCTCATTTCAAAACATAAATACCTTGTATACATGAATTACTTAGACAGCAAGAAAAGGAACGTATCATAGATAATGGCCTCAGGAGAGAAAAAGTTATGAAATGCATACAGCAAAGTCCAATTGAAATATTAGTGGGAAGCTTATAGCAAAAAAACCATTCCCTTCTTCCACTACAAATAGTCTGATTTATAGGGATATTCATGCCTTTTTTTTTTTTTTGCTCAATATTACTGCTTGCAACCTTAAGCTGATGCCAATGAGAAAAAGGCAATCTTACAAATGAGCCTGAGAACTATTCCCACCATTAAAGATATCAGCTTAGATAGGAGCATGAATATGAGAATATAAAGCCTTTTATCCATTCTTCATTTCTCGACGCTCGAGGGAAATTGTTCTTCTCTAGAATCTACAGAATTGATCAACAAATAAGCCCAGCGTTCTTCCCTTAAGATCACATATGCTTCAATTGCATGACAGCAAGAAGCAACACCTGTGCAAATTTAGACTTCATAATCATATTTTACATGTCAGCGACAGACCAAAGATAAGCCTCTGTTTCTGTAGCGCGCTTTTCATTTTGCCTCTTAAATGACTCTTTCTCAAAGCCTGAAAATAAAGATCCCTATCAGTTGTATATATGGAAACTAAAATATCTTAGATTGAGAACTACAAATTACTAAACTTCACAAAAATATCAACAGAATTAAATCATTTAAACAATGTCAAAAACATCAGAATACAAAGGGCACATGCCAACAATGACGTTATGAATGCTATATGTTTATTCAAGTTCTATAAAGTAACACGTTATAAATGTCATTAGGAAATAACATAACTGTAATTAAAAGTTTGGTGTACATCTACCTATCATACCCCCATATATCATAAAGCATTTTGTAATTAGAAGCTATGTTTTAGAGAGGATATGCCTCAGGGTCAAGGTAGTGTCAGCATCGTCCTTGAAAAAGGAGCAGGATGGGGGAGATGTCACGCTCTGAATGAAGGCATTTCAGAGATGCTTAACTGATTAAAAAACACAATGGGTTAAAAAAAGGGGGCGGTGGAGAGACTCAAGGAAAAGAAAAAATATAAAATGAGGGATAGCTCAAAGTTCAGTAGTTGCACAGATGCCAATTGGATAGTTTCAAAGGATTTCAAAAAATATATTTTATGACTTTCAGTCTCTGAACTAAAATGACTTTGTGGATTTGTAAGCAGCAGTTCACAGCAGCTTTTATCATCAACTAAGGTTAAAAATGCAGCAGCCACACCTCATATGAAGCACATTGGCTTCTACGAATATTGGATGACTTGAGATTCTAAAACAATTTGAAGCAATGCCATTGAATCATGCAAATCAAGCACAACATTAAATTGACAAAGAAGAAAGAGAGCATTTATGTTAAAATCCACAGCTGACCAAGGCAGGTCAATAGGAAGCGCTGTCCATATCACAGTTGAAGAAGTTAGAATCCAAATCCAATCTCCATGCATTAACTAAGCACACAAAAAGAACGTCATTGAACAGTTTGAAAATAAAGATCTCCCTCTAATTTATTACCAGCGAGAAGGTAAAGTTGTTGATATCTTCACTGAGGCACTTAGTAAAAACAAGATTGAAACTCTTAAGAAGAGGTATTAATGTGGAATGAAATTCCATCATAGGAATATGCCACTGGAAATAAACAGCTTGTATAAGAAGAGCATCACAATGAACCGGTTAGAAAGCAAGAGGGCCAACTACCCCCATACATGCCGGAACTTAATGTTAATAGGGGTGAGGAACTCCACATGAGCAGGAGAAAGGGCTTGCACCTTCAAACCTACTACCCCATTGGTAAATATACATTTGATATCTAACAAGTAAGTTGTAATAGAAGTGTTTGTCATGTAATAAGTCATTAGGAAAAAATAGGAAAGTAAACGTAGGTGTTCAACTACGTAGGAACACCCACATCGTAAAGCATATCATAAAGCATTGTCAGTTGATTATGCGCCTATCATATCAATACGACATACATTCATACTTAGACAGTTAGGATTTCCAATGGACAATAACCAAATTGGAGCAAAGCCAGACCAGGACCAAAAAGAAAGAATACGACACTGGGCATAGCAATCCAGACTGTAATTCTTTGTAATCTTGGAAATGCTCTTCTTCGTAAAGATTCCATGTTAGAAATAACCAATTCCTGCTCTCTGTGAATATCGCACTGACACCTCAGCTTTCCCAATTTGAACAATAACGGATATCGTCTTTGATTATTTCATTTATTGATTTGATACATCTTTAATGCTTAAAATGAGTATAGTAAATACTAAATATCCTTTTAAATCATCCTTGACAAGGGCTTGTTTATCAGTCTCAGGTTTTTGCAAACATTATTTAAAACACGGGGGATTTTCCCAAACCCATAACACACTTCAGTTAGTTTGATAAGGAATCCTTTTAAAGACAGCGTAAAGTGTGAATTCACATCATATATTAGATTCAATAGTCATTGCTTCAATCGTTACCTAAGGGTATGGTTGCTGGTAGGGTCGAATCAATATGTAACTTCAATTAAACACTGACTACATATTTCCAAATAACTTACAATATGTATGCCAGACAAGAAAAAATACGTTATTAATAAAGCATCCACTAATGTCTTTAGGTTGCCACGAATTAATTTGAAAACAGGCCAAAAATCACAAAGTTCCAGTCAATTTTTGTTTTGACTAAACATTAATGTTCCTCAAACATGGATGAAAAGGCGTAAGTTCTAGTTCATTGTACAAAGTGGCCCTTAGACAATCAGGTCATTGCACCCATGAATTTGCAGAAGCAAGTTCTATATATAAGGTGTCAATATGACAAGGAGAGTGGAAGAGCACACATGATAGTCTGGTATCTTGGCTTAAGCAAGGCAAAAGATTCAAGCTTTGATTGAGATTTAAATAATATTAGTTATGCTTGACAAAATATTAGAATTTCTTACAATGCTTAAAGGTACTCTGCATGGGAGCTCTCAGATACAGTTAATTATCATTACCAAGCATTACTAGAGCTTTTCTAGGACCGTTCTTGTTTCTAATATTTGAGACAAGGTCCTAAATGCTTTCCTATTGAGATGGGCATGATAAAGTTTCCAATACAAGAATAAAGATGAAGGATGATCAGGTCCATTGAGTCTTCGCTTAATCAAGGCAATAGATTCAAGCTTTGTTTTGATATCATGAATATTTGCTAGGAATATAGATAACAATGACTAAATTTGTCAGATCTGGGATTAAGCAAGGCAAAAGAAGCTTTGTTTGAGATATCGTGAATATTAGTTAAGCTTGCTAAAATTATAAATTATCTTGCAATGCTTAAAGGTACTAAATGGGAGCACTCAACTACCGTTAAGTGGCATTACAAAGCATTTTTACAGTCTTTTTAGGATCTTTCTCATTTGCAATTTTTAAAATGAGCTTCTATAAGCTTTGACATTAAGAATGGCAAAATCTAGCTTGTAACAACATAGATGGTGGATGAATTTTAGGTCCCACACTATTGGCCTGGTTTGCTTCTCAGAAGACCACATTCAGATCCATACTGCAACTTGATGAAATTTGCCAGAAATTATGGAGGTGATCTATTCCCTTGTTTCTCTACACAATTCATTAGTTTTTATGTTCATAAGACTTTCACTAACCAGGACAACAGTTATCAACTAATTCTTGTTTAGAATAATCCTACAAGGCAGTTAGATTACTGTAATAAAAATAAACCCACACATACAGACAAAATGTTTGCACGTGGAGTTTCACTTGATGAGAACACAAATATACAATGATCAGCTGCTATCAACTAATACCCATCCCTACCTACATAAACAATGGGAGTAAAAGCACTCTTTGACTCAACCAATCACCAACTGGTCTACAATTGCACAATTTCAACACCAAAACCAAATTGCACAAGAAATAAATCTGTAGTCTGAATCATTAAATTGAATAACTGTATACTAAATAAACTGTATATAATATCATTCTATGCACTGAATGAAAGTAAACTCAAAACATGTATCTGTGTAAAATATTTCTATATGCACAAATGTTGTAAGATACTGTCCAAATGGAAAAGAACAAAATACACAGAATAGGGATGAGATAATCAAACAGGTATAATAGTTTGGTCAATGCACCCAAATATGAAAAATTAGTTTCACATCCCCTAACAGCTAACTTATAGATCATGACTCTTGTAAATGTGGCTTCCAGTAATAAAATAATAGAAAAAATTACCAATGCTCCAAATCACTCCAACTACAACATTAAAATATGCAACATGAAAAAATAGTAAAGCGTCTTGCAATCTCAAAATAATGTAGGTACTCTCTGTTGCAGCTGCCATGCACCTGATGCATGGGTGTACTCTACCATCCCAAGCTCTCTCTGTTGCATCTGCCATGCACTTGATGCATGGGTGTACTCTACCATCCCAAGCTCCCTCTCAAGCCACACTCAATGGAGAAGGTACAGCATTCCATAGGAATAATATGAAATTACATCATGGACTCGCATGCAATACACAACATGGTATGAAATTACATAGCACATATACAATCCATGACAAAAAATACAACACCACGCAAATACTTGTTTTTGTATAATAATAGATGAAATGTCTATCCTTTTGAAATTAACGGAAGTAAACTAGTAATTAACAGTCTCCACTAGAAATTAGCAGTTATATAAAAGAATTATGCCCTCTTTAACATTCTTTTCAATTGGTTATGAGTCTGAAACAGGGCCCACTCGTATTACGTCATGACCACATTATAGCAGTATTTCAAGGAATCATATTATTGTGGTATTACAACAAACCATTTAATCAAAGGCCGGCTTACAGCAAGAGTGTCCATCACAATGTAGAGATTTGAACTTGAGTTCCATTTGTATGATTGAATCTCATATACCATTGCTCCACAATGCCTTACAACATGTCCTCTTCACCATGAGTCTGAATAAAATATTACTAAATATTGAAATGTTTTGAGTATAGTAATATATAAAACATTTTATTCTATTTCAAACAATATAACACGGTTAATCCATCCTAAGAATGGAAATTAGACAGGTGAACTATAACAAAACATGCACAAGGGCTAAGGAGACAACAAACACCATAAATAACTACTGCTATAATGATAACAGCAGGCATAGTTATAAAGTAATGAATTGTCCAGCATTTAAGCAGAGATAAAGCCTGGTTATAAGTAATGAATTGTCCCACATTTAAACAAAGATAGACCCCTTGATGAACATTATTGAAAAGCAAAGTTACCATATCCTCAGCTATCATATGCATATCCAACATATCCAGCATATGTTGTTTCCAGATGGGAATGGCCATATCAACAGGGGATATGGCTACATTACATAGAATGAAGAGAAAAAGATACATGAAATACTTAAAACCTAATACTAATCCTTACCCTACCACTAAACACAAACTAAGGCTAAAAACTAAACAAAACCCTCAGTTAATATTTCACTTTCAACAATTTGAAGGTAGGGGATTCTTGGCAAGATAAGGCTATTTTGCAGGGAATTTTTACGCCCTAAATCTCCACACAGAAATTGAAGATTGTAGGAGGCTTGTCTCCTTTGAAAATTACTTTTCGAGAACTTGACAGGTTCTGTGAGGATATCAATGACATGCTTTTGAAAAAATGGCTATCAATACTTCAAGGACAGGCCCACAGAAGGAAACTGCAGGTGTGAAGGTAAAACTGTTATTAAAATATGACACCGAGTCTCCTCTTTGAAGGCCTGTCATTGTTCAATCAAAGATAAAGTAGTTGCAAAGGTCATAAGCAGATATGCAAATAGTGAACTATTAAACCAAGAAAAAAAATTGTCAGAGCTCTTACTCACACATTATAGCTCATCTTTGCAAAATATATTTAAAAAAAAAAATTGAGGATATCATAGTCTGCTCAAATGCTCGAGGCAATAGATTTATCTTCGATTACATTGCATGAAATGCAGATGCTCTTAAAAGAAGGAATGCACTTTTTCTGCCTTGCAAAGGCAATTTGGGAGACCACCTTTACCATCATGCAGCAGACCATTATCACCTAAACAGACCAATCGTCGGGAGAAATGAGGTAATACCTGCAGAAGACCCAAAGAGGTGGGTCTCTTTATAAAGTCCTTGAACACAGAGGTGAAAAAGCAAGTTGATGAGCTAGTTGCTAAACCACCATATTCACAAGAGATGGTGAGACATTAATAACTCCTCAGAATGAAACAGAAGGCAAAAAAGAGGTAAATGTTGTCCCAGTCTAGGGAGGATGCCTTTTTGCTGTAAGATATCCCTTTGTTTGCAAGAAGGGATGTTTTCACTTACCTTACATATCATTCAAATTTCATAACTCTGTGGGTCCAATCCTTTTGACCAAGCTCATGGTAAATTCAGCCTTTCTAATCTGTCTAAGCCAGAGATACAAGAGCCCTGGTTTTGAAAACTTTAGAGCTACCTTATTGGCAAGGGAGATACCTAATGTGAAGAAGGCCTTACTATCAATCAGAAGTAAGGAATGCACTTTTTCTGCCTTGCAAAGGCAATTTGGGAGACCACCTTTACCATCATGCAGCAGGCCATTATCACCTAAACAGACCAATCCTCGGGAGAAATGCGGTAATACCTGCAGAAGACCCAAAGATATGGGTCTCTTTATAAAGTCCTTGAACACAGAGGTGAAAAAGCAAGTTGATGAGCTAGTTGCTAAACCACCATATTCACAGAATCACAAGAGATGGTGACAGATATTAATAACTCCTCAGAAGGAAACAGAACACCATATTCACAAGAGATGGTGACAGACATTAATTACTCCTCAGAAGGAAACAGAAGGGAAAAAAGAGGTAAATGTTGTCCCAGTCTAGGGAGGATGCCTTTTTGCTGTATGATATTCCTTTGTTTGCAAGAAGGGAAGTTTTCACTTACCTAACATATCATTCATATGTCATAACTCTATGGGTCCAATCCGTTTGACCAAGCTCATGGTAAATTCAGCCTTTCTAATCTGTCTAAGCCAGAGGTACAAGAGCCCTGGTTTTGAAAACTTTAGAGCTACCTTAATGGCAAAGGAGATACATAATGTGAAGAAGGCCTTACTACCAATAAGAAGTGGGGAATGCACTTTTTCTGCCTTGCAAAGGCAATTTGGGAGACCACCTTTACCATCATGCAGCAGACCATTATCACCTAAACAGATCAATCCTCAGGAGAAATGCGGCAATACCTGCAGAAGACCCAAAGAGGTGGATCTCTTTATAAAGTCCTTGAACACAGAGGTGAAAAAGCAAGTTGATGAGCTAGTTGCTAAACCACCATATTCACAGAATAACAAGAGATGGTGACAGACATTAATAACTCCTCAGAAGGAAACAGAACACCATATTCACAAGAGATGGTGGCAGACATTAATTACTCCTCTGAAGGAAACAGAAGGAAAAGAAAAGAGGTAAATGTTGTCCCAGTCTAGGGAGGATGACTTTTTGCTGTATGATATCCCTTTGTTTGCAAGAAGGGAAGTTTTCACTTACCTTACATATCATTCAAATGTCATAACTCTGTGGGTCCAATCCTTTTGACCAAGCTCATGGTAAATTCAGCCTTTCTAATCTGTCTACGCCAGAGGTACAAGAGCCCTGGTTTTGAAAATTTTAGAGCTACCTTATTGGCAAAGGAGATACCTAATGTGAAGAAGGCCTTACTACCAATCAAAGAGATTCCTGGAGAAATTGCTCTAAATATAGCTATTAGTTGATGAAAACAGACAATAAATCACATTACCACATTTCTCCATCTTACACATGGTTTATTGTCTCCATGATCTTTGAGTTCAATATGTCAGTACTTAAGAAGGAATGCCTACTAGTGTGTGATGTTTAAAATCTTTTACATTATTGCTACTTTTGTGGGAATCTAATTCATCCTGTTACTGGTATTTGTATGCAAGGAATGACAGTTGCAGTAGTCAATGCATGACATAGTATCAATATTTTTACCAATGTATTTAGAGCTACTAAAAGTGTCAAAAGACATCATTAGCAATAGTTACTCACCAGCTCGGAATAACCACACAAAGCAAACCTACTATATAATCAACATAGTAGAGTAAAAAAGTTGAATAAGTAAACAATAATAACAATTAAACAAAGATAATGTGCATCTTTGGCAGAAAACACACATAAATAGAGCCTTTTCTCCTTGGGAAAGCCAAGTTCAAAATCTATTTTGATGTTTTCCAAGTCCAAACCCAAGTTCACAACAGATAAGGCTTTGAATAAGAATAGGAAAGCCACATAAGCATCAAGCAGGCATATCACATACCAAAGCCTTGAAACCAAAATAACATCTGAAATCATAACAATCCTGCAAACATGGTTATTTCATTAGTTGAAAGCATTATTCAAGGATGATACAGAACACATAGTTCTAATGTCAGTAAATAAGGTTATCACCTCAGAATATTTAACTTGTTACTTCAAGGTTCACATACCTATGGTGTTTTCAAGAGAAACAACTAGATATCAAGTATAGAAAACAACCAGAGAATCTACGATAACTTTATGATAGCCATGAATCAATGAAAGGGAGTTAATAAGTTAACTGTTAAATAGAAGCTGTCAATCAAAAGCTGGAAGTGGCCAGATGACAACATGTAGAATTATATGTTACAGTTTTGGAGAGTGATCTTTTAAAAGTTATACACAAAGAATTGATTCATTAAAATGAACATTATCCAATTGGAAATGGTTGTCTGCTCAAGGCTGTTTCCTATGGTTCTGCATTGCAATTAGGTCGGAAACAAAATAGAAATTAATCTAATTATTATTGGGGAAGACTTGAACAAAAATGAGAAAGGCATAGTTGGTAAAAGTAAGGTAAAACGGATCCTAATCGGGTGCTGAAAAATTCTGTGAAAACCAGCGTGTTGGCTGGTGAAAGGTGTGTTGTAGTTTGGATTTAGATATGGCAGCTTCAGGGGGTCCTGGTGACCCCCGATCTTTGTCTTTTAAGGATGCTGTTTTGAATAAGGATGCCTCTTCTTCTGATCATGCAAATGCCATGAATTTTTTGCTGCATGCAACCCTTGATCCTGTTTCTAATTCATCTTCGACTTCGGAGCCGAAGAATAATGGATGTTTGGAGAAAAGCAAAGATCGTCTTGTCTTGGTTATCAGTCCTGATTCAGTTGCGGATGATATTTTATATTTGTCTGAGCATGCGCTCATCTGCAAATTCATGGGTCTCAGAATTTCTATGCCTTTTTTAGAAAACTGGGTTAGGAGAAATTGGAGCCCTAAAGGTGATCTGGAGATTATTCTTGCAGCTAATGGGTAGTTTATTGTGGTGTTCTCCCGAATGGCAGATCGTAGTAAAGTGTTCAAGGGGGGTCCTTACTTTCACAATCAGTATGGATTATTTATCAAACCCTGGCATTTAGGATTTGATCCGGTGGAGGAGAGGCCTTCTAGGATTCCTGTGTGGGTCCGTTTGCCACGACTCCCTATGGAATATTGGAGGCCAGATATTCTTCATTCTATTATAGAGATTATTGGGAAACCGATTGGTCCGTCTCGCCAAACTTTGGATAGGAAATTTGCTTCTTTTGCACGGCTCTGTGTTGAAGTAGATCTGAATAATCCATTGCCTGAATATTTGGAGATTAAACTGGGAACCATGTCTTGGGTCCAACAGTTAGATTATGAAGCTCTCCCATTTCGATGCGGTATATGCCATGAATATGGGCATCTTCAGAGAAACTATAAGAAAGTGAATTCTCAGCCTTCATCCTCTTCATCTGACTTTCAAGATGCATCTACAAAGGCAAAAGGAAAAGCTCCTATGGTTAATGAGATGCCCGGTTCTGATGGATTTATTCTTGTTAAGTCTCGTTCAAGATCTAGGCCTTTTGTTCGTCAAAATAAAGGTGTTGGGAAGGGAGGTTCTGGTAACAGATTTGATGTGCTTGAGACTTTTGAGGAGCAAGTCTAGAACAGAGGTGATATGGATGCTTGTATTCAAGATCCAGGTACTTGTTCTTTCCTAAATCCTTCTTTTGAAATGCAAACTTCTGATAAGGAAGGAGTGGTGCCTAATAATCCTCTTGTAGGAAATGAAGATAAGTCCAAAGAGGTGTCAGATTATCTTGATAAAGTTCTTGATCATTCCCCTTTGGATGAAAACTTGATTGAGGGAAATGAGGATGAGACTAGATTTGAACCCTCCCAGGACAAGATTGTCAGAGAGGAAGGGAAAAAGAAAGTTTCTTCTGTGTTAGGTATTCACCCAAAAACTATCAAAAAAGATGGGGTGGAGAAGGTGGTAAAAGCAAGAAGAAAGAAGGATCAAGAAAAAGTGAAATTGATAGGGGAATCCTTAGTTGAGTCTGGTGTTGTTAATACATTAGATTCTCACTTCTCTATTCCCCCAAAATGAAAGTGATATCTTGGAATGTTAGGGGTTTGGGTAGCAGCCCTAGACAAAAAGCTACTCAGAATTTGATCAAAGATCATAGACCTGATATTGTTTTCATCCAAGAAACAAAATTATCTTGTGAAGATATGGTTAGAATTGCTTCTAAGATATGGAAAGGTGGTCACTGTCTTGCTATTGGAGCCCAGGGTTCGGCGGGTGGTGTTGCGTGTTTGTGGGATCCACGAAGCTTAACTCCCTCTTGGTGGGTGGGTAGCAGGAACTATCTCTCTATGGTTGCTTCCTGCTTTTCATCTGGATCTTCTATTCTTCTATCTAATGTGTACGCCCCCAGTGATTTATCAAGTAAAATCCTCTAATGAAATCATCTTAGATTCATTCGATCTCTTGCTCCCACTTATCCTTGCATTGTGGCTGGGGATTTTAAATATATCATGTCCCTGGAGGAGAAGAATGGTGTTGTGGAGTGTTTGGGCTCTTCTTCTACTTTGATGCGGGACAATATTTCTTTCCTTAATCTTGTTGATGTGAAGCCTCGAAATGGGCTCTTTACTTGGACTAATAGAAGATGTGGAACGAATTTTATTTCTGAAAGATTGGATCGGTTCCTTACTTCAGATAGTTGGTTTGATGATAGCTGGACTTCGTTCTCAGAGATTCTAGGCTGGAGGGGCTCTGATCACTGGCCCATTCTCTTTCAGTCCTCGAGATTCTCATTGCCAAGAAATCTGCCTTTCAAATTTCAACTTATGTGGCTCAGGGATAAGGATTTGTATGAATGTGTGAAGAGGTGGTGGGTCGAAGGGAAACCCAAATTTGGCACTGCTATGTTTACTTTTTTCAAAAGCCTCCAATTTGTCAAATTCAAACTCAAGCAATGGAACAGATTTTCTTTTGGAAATATCTTTCAAAAGAAAAAGCAACTACAGGATAGCCTGGAGGAGATCACTTTTCAAATTAAAAATGAAGGATTGACAAAGGATTTGTTGGAAATGGAAGCTTCCCTTTCTAGTCAGCTTGTTGAATGGGAGCTTCGTGAGGAGATTTTTTGGAAGCAGAAATCTCAGATTGACTGGTTGTTGGAAGGGGATGGAAACACCTCTTTTTTTCACAATTCGGTTAAAGACCGCAAGAATGGTAATGCTATAGTCTCACTTACTTCTGATCAGGAGGAAACTCTCTCATCCTTTGAGGATATATCTAATGAAGTAGTCAGGTTTTTCTCCTCTCTTTTCTCCGAGCAGGGTCCTCCTGATGTTGTTAATATGAGGCTTATTTTGGATTTTATTCCTAGGCTGGTCTCTAATGATATGAATAAGATGCTAATGGACCCCATCTTGATGGAGGAACTTAAAGCGGTGGTTTTTCAAATGAAAAAAGGTAAAACACCTGGACTTGATGGTTTCCCTATAGAATTTTTCCAAGAATTTTGGGAAGTGTTATCTTTTGATCTACTAAAAGTTGTTCAGGAATCCCAAGTTAATAAGCAAATGCTTAAAGCTATTAATTCAACCTTCCTTGCTCTTATTCCCAAATCTGAAAATGCTAGCTTGTTGGGGTCTTTCCGTCCTATTTCCCTATGCAATGTTACTTACAAAATTATTACCAAGATTATTGCAAAGCGGCTGAAGAAAGTTCTTGGTTTTCTTATCTCTTGAGCAAGGTGGGTTTGTTAAGGATCGTCAAATTTTAGATGGTGTGGTGGTTGTTGCTGAAGCTATTCACGCTATGGATATCTCTAAGGAAAAGGCTATGTTCCTTAAGCTTGATATGTCCGAGGCTTATGACAGGGTTAGTTGGCCTTTTTTGCAGAACATCCTTCAAGCTTTTGGGTTCTCGTATAATTGGATTGAATGGGTCATGAGTTGTGTGACTTCGGCCTCCTTTGCAGTTTTAATCAATGGTTTACCGTTCGCTTTCTTCTCGGCCTCTAGGGGGATTCGTCAAGGAGATCCCTTGTCCCCCTATCTTTTCATCCTTATGGCTGAAGGTTTGGGCAGACTTCTCAAGAGTTTTCAGAATCGTGGTGCTATCCAGGGATGGTCTTGGGCGGATAATTATTTATCCCAGTCTCATCTTCAGTTTATCGATGATACTGCTCTGATGGGGAGGGCAAAAATTGAGGAAGCAGTGAATTTTAGGAAGGATTTAGATATTTACTTATCTGCCTTTGGTCAAATGATTAATGAAGAGAAATCAAAGATCTTCTTCTTCAATACGGATGGTCGGATTCAACATAGGATTGCTAATATTCTACGTTTTCAGGTGGGTTGTTTGCCAGTGGAGTATCTGGGGATTTCTATTTCTTCTAAAAATCTTGGAAGGGCTTACTGGAAAAATATTTTGGATAGGTTTCGATCAAGGGTTAATCATTGGACTTTTCGGTGGCTATCCTTTGCTGGTAGATTTACGCTTTTGAAGTTTGTCCTTCATGCTTTGCCTATTTACAAGTTTTCTATCTTGGCTGCTCCTAAGTGCTTTCTCAAAGAATTTAATTCTCTTTCTAGAAAATTTTTATGGGCAGGAAGCCTGGACTATAATAGATGGAGCCTGGTCAGTTGGGATACTGTGTGTTGCCCTAAAGATATGGGGGTCTTGGTTTGAGGCAATCCGATTTGAATAGTCTCGCTTTGGCTGCTAAACTTTATTGGAGGTGATGCAGTAATCTTGATCAACTTTGGGCTAAAATTCTTAGCCTCAAATATCTTGGTGCTGTTCCAGCTGATGAGATTCCGAGATTGGAGCTGAAGGGGAAAGGTTCCATTGTTTGGGACACTCTCAAAAAAGGTGCCATGCTTATTAAGCAGGGTCTCTTTTGGATTGTTAATAAGGGAAACAATGCCTTATTTTGGGAAGATTCTTGGGATAATCATCCTCCTATCCTTTCTTCTTTCCCCCACCTTCATCTTCTTCGGGATATTTTTTCTGATGCGGGCTGGTCTAAGGTGGTTGACTTCAAGCGACAAAGTCCTCTTGGCAGTTCTTTTACTCACTGCTGGTGGGATTCGCAGGGCTGGCCAGAGGGTGGCTGTCTTGAGGATCGTGACACTCTGGCTTCAATTTTGGCTAAGAGACCGTGTTGTTCTGTTGAAGACTCTGATATTCTTGCTTGGGGCCATAATTCGAAAGGGAAATACATTGTTGCTCTGGGTTATCAAACCCGTTTTATGTAGAGAAGAGAGGAGATTGTGTCGCCCTCATGGAAGAAGATTTGGAATAAGTTTGGCTGGCCCAAATGTAATTTTTTTCTTTGGCTTCTTGTGTCAGAATAAATGTTCAACTTGGGATAATATTCAGAAAAAAGGTTTTCAGGGTCCTTCACTATGTTTTCTTTGTGGAAAGAATGAGGAAACCATTTCCCATCTTTTCTTCCAATGCTCATATTCCCTAGAGGTCTGGAACTTGTGGTGGCAGATCTAGAAAAGGCTCATCATACATGCTACTTCAGTTTTTGAGTTTTGGGAAAGCTTGGGTAGACCCCCTACCTCTGCTTCATGTCTTCAAACTGCCTGGGATATTGGTCCTTCATCATTTGGCAAATTTGGTTGGAACGCAACTGAAGAATTTTTCAAGGATGTCATCTTGCAGCCTTACAGGTATGGCTCAGAGTCAAAAGGATTGTTAAGGAGACTATTGAGGCCAAGTGTGTTCTGAGTTCTCCTCTTACTTCCTCCGACTGGCAAATTATCAATAGATTGGAGATTTCTTTATCATCACCAGCTGCAAACAGAGGCCCTGTTAGGGGGATTGGTTCGTTGAAGGTCAATAGATCTAGGAAGTGGAGTTCCCCCCCTAGGGGTGGTATCAAAATAAATACGGATGGTTCTTCCAGGGGCAACCCAGGTAATGCTGGTATAGGAGGAATTGGCCGTGATAGTGAGGGTGTGGCCCACCTCTTTTTCTTTATGTACAAGGGAATTCATTCGAATAATCATATGGAAGCGTTGGCAATTATCCATGCGTTGGAAACAACTTTTTCTTTGGGATGGAGAAGGGTTATTTGTGAATCTGATTCCATGATAGTAGTGTCTTATAATGAACACCCCGTCCCTCTACTACACTTATCTGTTATTTTGCATGTATTGTTTGTGGTCTGATTTTTTTGTGAGTTTGTGTGGTTGATTTGAAAGTAATTGCAAATTGATAACAAACAATAGTTGGAAACAAGAACAAATTTTATTTCAATTCATGATAACTGAAAACAGATACAAATTTGCATATTTTCCTAACCTGATTACGAACAGTAGCAAATCTGATACAAAAAGCAAGTCTGGAAATGTCTCATTTGCTACGATTTTCCTTCTTCATTCCTCCCAATGGCCCTTCAATGAGTGCAGATTTCAAACTGAGGTTGGTTGCTCCACATGCAAGTCTGAACCCAACCAAAACTACTTTCAAAAGACTGCTGATAATTAAATTTGCTAACCCTCTGAACTATACGGCCTGCAAATCAAATCCACAAAATATGAACAACAAATGGTACGGCTGGCCTGCATTTTCCCTCAAACTTCAGCAACTTCAAAATGGATTGAGACCCATTTAAATTACCATTGAAATAATGAAACCCAGAAGCTCTGATCTTCAATCCAGTTGATTTCAGTCATAGGCAAAACCTGATCTACCACTGTTATGCTCTGATAATTCCTCTGCAATTGAGAAATTCAATCCTTCAGCTAGAGGTGATTTCTCACACCTGAAACTGGTCCAATCCTGCTAAGAAATCACTCCCAACAAGCCCTTTGATCTTCTATCGAAAATCCCTGTGAAAAGCTCAATAAAAATTCCAAATTCTCCATACTCCAAATGAGCTCCAAATTGCCATTAAATAGAAGAAAGTTGCCTTTTTGGTTTAGGCGCTCACTTTGAGGTTGCATATATAATTCTTTTAATTATTCATTAATGTCACTTTATGACATTAAAGTGGACCCCCTTGTCCTAGGCGAATGACTTTAAGTTATAACTTAAAGTTGAGTTACTTTATATTTTCATAACTTAAAGTTGAGTTACTTTATATTTTTAAGTTATAATATCATATTATAACTCAACATTAAAACATAAATACTTTTCAAGCCTAGCAACCTTCCCTTTGGTCAACACCTGCAAATGGAAGAATTGAACCTTTTGAATGATGGGATTCTTGCTGAACTGAGTCCCTAACCAAACTGTTTAGCCTAGGGGACCCCTGTGACTAGGCTAACAGGTCTCTGCTCCGTCTACCGCAGAGAAGGGGTCATTACATGTCTCTTCTGAACAACAAGCATTTTCAGGATGCTTCTTGGTTTATGGCTACAATAGTGAAACAGATTTTAAACTTGGCTGGGAATTTTGTTGAAATTTCTTTTGTTCATATCCCAAGAGAATGGAATAGAGTGGTTGATTGTTTGGTGAAGTGGGATTTTGAAGGATTCCCTTACTGGAAAGTTGATAGCTGGAATGATCTTGATCAGGAGAAATCTAGACTCCTTAATCAATTAATTCATGAGGACCAGGAAAGATAATTTCAAGGTGGAGGAACCCGATTGTCATGGGTTGTTGTGTCTTGTCGAAGTTGTTGTTAGAATGATCCATGGATTTCCTTGGTGGATTTATTGTATTCCGTATGATGTGTTGGCTTGGATAACTTGGAAATCCTTGTGGAATGTATTGTTTTAGATTCTGAATTAAAAATAAAAAATTCCCCCCCAAAAAAAAAAGTATGATAAAGTAGTTTTTAACATCCACAAGGCCATAGGCCATATGAGACTAGCCTCATAGAGGATGTTGTTTACCCAATATATGGTTGTCCAACCATACTCCGGTTACCGAAGCATGGTGTACAACCTTAGCCCTTGCAAGATTCCGACCTTCGACCTCTATTCAAAGTTCTAAAGTCTCCACAGGTTAGGCCACTCAGGTTGTACAAGAACAGTTACCGATGAAATATATTGGTTTATCTGCAAGGGGAATGTAAGAAAACCCTGCAAAAAAAGGCCAATGTTAACTGTCACATGTATGAACAATCACACTATTACGAGTCATTTTGTATAACCTGATGAAGACGGGAGCCCCTTGCACAAGTTGTTAAAGATCCCACTAATCCTTGAAGAGATAACGAGCAAAAGCATAGAACATTTACAGATGAATGCAAGAGAGAAGTGTCAGCAAAATTTAAGAGTCGTTGCTGATACTAAAACAGGAGGATGAAAACTTCCAACAAAATGAGTTGTTGCTGCATTTTACAGGGATACGATGCTGGCATCCAAGGAGTTATTTGCTGTTTCGCTGAATTGTGCAACTTACAAGTCCCCAGCAGTGTAAGAGGAAAAACATTTGCAGCAGTTGCAGAACTTTTAAGCAGGGATTGGAAATGGTAAGCAAATTTACAGAGCACCATAAAGAGGAGGATTTCACTTTGTTTACCATCATATTTATGTCCATTTTCTCAAATTTTCAAGAAAAAGAGCAATAATGGGGGATTTCATAGGACTAAGCTTGGCCACTCCACCAAAAATAGGAGAAACTGGAAATGGCAATGGTATACATAAAGGCTCAACCGTGTCAAAATCTGGTCTTTACATTTTCAAGTTATCTAAGCACTTACCATGTTTATTTAATATTTTGATGATATAGTTGATGTGAAGAAAAAACAACCAAGTCTTTCGTAAACTTTTCTATGATGTTACAAGTGTCTTGTGTTTTTTTAATTTATTGTGCCCTGCCATCCCCTAGAAAATGCTTCCATACCCATTCCTATTGGAAACTCATCCTCGCAGTTCCTCCAGTACCATCCTCAAGATGCCATGGAATATAGGGCCACGACAACCTGGAGGTCTAAACCAGTAGCCTGTTGATCCACAGCATGTGGTGATTGCACAGAAATGAAATATTATTAATCTCCGTGGTGGGCCAAAAAGACCTAAGGGACTATATAGAGGACAATAATGACTACCAGCTAGCAGGCTAAACAGCCCAACAAAGAACAACAGAGCTGTAAAGGCAAGATCATCAGGACTGATCTCCCTCACTTCACAATTGGGCTCTCACTCAGAAAACAAAAAGAAGATGAGTAACCAGAACAAGACCCTCAAGAAATTTTAACTATTCCCAAGTTTTGTAAATTACATGTTACCCTACTAGTGTGGAGCCTAGGATTTCTGACAAATTGTAATGGTAAGTTTATTCATCGCAAATGGGATCAGTAGATGTGCCCTCTTGTCGGCATACAAAGCTGCTTAGATGGCTTGACAATCAAAATATCTATGACCCCTCCCCTCCCCAAAGGAAAAAAAAAAAAAACTAAAAATAATAATAATAGATTGATAATAATAATAATCAAATGGCATTAGCTCAACCTGTTAGATTCCTCAACTTTCAAGTAGGAGACCAAGGTTCGAATCTTCCTAAGTGATACGTGCATAATTTCCAAGCTTGTTTTAATACCACCATGTGGTCTTGATGTAATAAGTGTGGGGCCCATTTCTATCCCATATAACTGATCCAAAAAAAATTAACAATAATAATAACTTTAAAAAAATGGAAAAACAGAGCTGGGAATTTAAGACAATTATAAAAAGTGTCTGTTAAATTCTGTGTGACAATCATGGGCATTGTGATATTTATTTGCAGGTGCACATGTACACTCAAGGTACCCACTCAAACATCAACCGATGAACAAGCATAAGCTCATGGTGAAGGAAGAGAGACAGACAGAAAGTAGGACGAGTACAGAAGAGGAAACCGGCATAATAATTCATAATTATGTCAAGATATAGTCCACTATCAGCAACTTCCAACTTTGAAGCATTTTAAGGTTCCAGCCAAGCCATTTTTTCCTTCACATGTTTGAAAAGCTTTTGCATGAAAAGTGTGCAACCGAAAACTTAATCAGTATTGCTAGTATCATAAAAAACATGAAGGAAAACTCCCAAGACAAAATACCACTATACGGTAAATCATCCATAGTCAATCAAATCAACTTTCAATACGTTAAGAGGAGGCTTATCAACAAAAAATACTAATGCAAATACAACACTTAAAACGCATGTGTTTGGCTTGATTCTAAAAGTTCATGTAATAGAAATTTGTTACTCACCATTGCTCCTATCAACTCCATCCCAGTGTCGCCCTGGTCTGATGCCATACCGATTGGGCGGAGGATCGACCCCTCTTTTTAACCAACTATGACTAGGTATGTCTTGGGGAACAATAAAACCAGATTCCTTCATTTTCTCATCCTCATCCAAGTTTTCTAGTACAGATTCAACATTTTTTCTCTGCGTATGAAAACATACATTTTCAAAACAAATTGTAGATATCATGTTTACAGTGCAATGGTTACCAAATGAATTTCAAAACATTTTACCTTTATTAAGTGAGCCATTGGATCACCCCACCTAACCCTCTCCTTAAGCATTTTGTCAAGTTCAGGATCATCTCTGGAAACAATAAGTATCACGTCCTGCGTTAGTATAATTTTAAAGAAATAAACTATTAATAGCCTGTGAGAATAAATCAGATTTACACATGGAAAAGACAAATACTACATATTCTCAAAACACGTGTTCACTATTTATTTGATGCAAAAGCTGCATATTTAAAATTGATTTGCCAATTCTATCTAGAAGGACATAAATGGTGTAATTATTTCTAGCATTTGACACTGTAATTGAAACTTCATAGAACAAATTACTTCCATTCTAGCCATCTTCCTTGGAAACGCTCCTTCCTCAAAACGATACAGGGTTCAACATGTAAAACAATAAATCTCTACATATGAAGAGAGGTATGTGGTGTATGGGTGTGAATGACAACCTACTTTATCCTTTGAATATCACAGGCCACAACCTACTGCAAATTCATAAAACATCATAGTAGCTATACTAAGGTGAAGTTTTGTATCGTTTAGAATAAATGATCATCAATAGACTACAAGTAGATCCTATGTAATTCCTCGAAAAGTAGATCCTATGTAATTCCTCGAAACATACAAGCATTCATCGCTAGAAATCCCAAACAACAATGGCCTAGATCCCTAGATTCATACTAACATTACTAGTGAGTTAGTAACTATAAGCTGTGTCATACAACACAAGATAAACACTGTCAATGCATTAAAAATGTAAGAATTAGAAACCTAACTACTACATAAACCTATCCAAAGACTCAATAGATATTAATATAAGGTAGTCAACTTATATCAACAACAATACCAAAAACGCATTGATTTCAGATACCAAGAAACTGTAGCAAAACAGCTGAGTCTTTACCTTTAAAATGAATGGGATTTTGGACATTACCTGTCTCTCGCTAAGAATGTTTTACCCACTACAAGCAAAGGAATTATTCTTTTCTACATCATTTCTTACCTGGTACGTGCAAAGGGCTTGTTCTTTTCTAGCTCAAGTTCAGCCTGTCTAGCTTCTGCTTCCCTCTTTTGGGCTAAACCTTTACCCCACTCCAAAGGCTTGTCCTGCAATAATGAAACAAAGGAGCTGTCACCATAAAGTTCAAAATGAAAAAGGACAAGTAAGAGAAGTAGTCAAGAAATCATAAACAATAAAGTAAGGTTTACATGCCAAACAGACAAAAAGCTTCCTTTTAAAAGTAAAAGTTGTGGACCTACAAACTCACATGGATATGTATTTAATCCAATATATCAATTGTATTATCAAGTAAAAATAGTCCAAGCCTCCAAAATGCCTACTACCATGAATTGTAAGAGTAAAAACCAAGAAGTTCCACAATATAAGTCAAGGTTCCAATCCCATGAGTAAACCTTAACATTTTAGTTTAATGCCCTGTGAAACAACAGTATGTTGGATGTATCAAATGGCATTAGCTCAACCAGTTATGTTCCTCAACTTTCAAGGAGGAGACCTAAGTTTGAATCTTGCCATGCGATACATGCATAATTGCCAAGCCGTTGTAATAAATAATACCACTATGTGTCATGATGTAATACGGGTGGGACCCGTTTCAATCCCATATAACCGATTTTATTATTTTTTTTTAAAGTACATCAGATGCAATCATATGAATGCAACATGAGTTCCAATCCCCACATTGTGATGAACACTGCCATAATAAGACGGTTTGTGATAGTCAGGTTATTTGTATACCACAATTATCCAGTTCTTTGAAATAATGCTATAATGTGGTGATATGTAAGGTGGGGCCCATTTCAACCTCATCACAAATTTAAACAAATAAAAGTAAAAGGTATCAAAATTGGTTAACATGTCATGACAAATCATTGCTATATAGTACAGTTCATGTAACTATTTAAATGAGTATGACTAACTCAGCAGTGAAAAAGGAAACAACTAGCAATTTTAACATGTGAGAGTCATTAATCAAATGGCATGAGCTCAACCGGTTGAGTACCTTGACTTTCCAGGAGGAGAGCCAAGTTCAAATCTTGCCAGGCAGTACAAGCATAATTGCCAAAATGTTGTTTTGCAATACCATTATTGGTTTGTTAAAATACTGTGGCAATATGGTGACAATGTTATACAAGTCGGACCCGTTTCAATCTCATATAACTAATTAAAAAAAATGAGCCTTTAGGTCATTCAGTTCTTAACTCTCACTAGTGCAGAATATATATATATATATATATATATATATATATCTTTTTTCATCAACAATCATTGTTGTGTTAATATCTAATATCATACCTTTCCTTTATTGGTACCATGTTACACCTCCTGTTAAATTTCACATTTTGCCCTTTATATGTTCTGCAGGTATTCCAAGAAAAACAAGTTTAGAAGCTCTGGCTTGGCCAATCCAACTTATCTTAGAAAGGACCTCAACCACTTAAATGTGCATATACGATCTGTTAACATTTTTGTGCATAAAAGTACAAGATCCATAATTTTGAATTTAAATTCTTAATTCAGACGCACTCTGCTGAAAATGAATACAACCAACTAAAATGCTGATTTCCTGTTTAAAAAACCCTCATGTCATGATACATTTTTTGTGCAACTAAGCCAAAGTGCTTAGCAACCAATTATCATACACTAAAGTAAATTTGTATCCACTAATGGCTGAGTAGTATAAAAGATAATAAATTAGCATCTACTGAATATCTTTAATAAAAAGGCAACCTGCATAAGGTTTAATTGTGCCGACAGCAAAGTCCCGTAAGCGCTACTGCAGTGGCATGTCTCTGGAGACCCAAGTTCAAATCCCGGTATAAGGGGACTAGGACCCCTTTCAAAAACCCGTGCTTTACCCTAAAATTTTTATCAAATGGCATTAGCTCAACTGGTTAGATTCCTCAACATTCAAGGAGGAGACCAAGGTTCGAATCTTGCCAAGCGATACATGGATAAAATCTAAGCTTTGTTGTAATACCACTATGTGGTGATGATGATATACGGGTGGGGCCATTTCAATACCGTATAACCAACTGAAAAACAAATTGTGCTGACCACAAATGTAATGTTTTGTTATTATGAATGTTTTGTTATTTTGATAGGGTGGCCCCCAGTAGAAGCCATGACTAGCTTATTAAAAAAATAATAAAAATAATAATAAATTAGCATCCACTGCACGTTGCACTAAGCCAATTCCACATCAGAACTACCTAACAACAGATCATTTAGCATGCTCGCTTTTCTTTCTTCCAGGTTCCTTATAGGTTTTCCTATGTTGTCCTCTCATTTATTTCTTATATTTTGAGCCCCCTTTCTTGTTTACCTTCAATAAACTATAAAGCCACTGTTGGGCAAAGCATCCTTCTCTGTTTTCATCTCTTGCTTTCAAAATTACTGTATCCATACTCTTGTCTGGATACCTGCATCCTCATATCAAATACCAATATAGATATGATATCTAAACATATCCAAATACATGAACAACATATCCTGACATATCCAAGTATACGATCTATTTGATTCATATCTAATACATCCGAATATGGCCTAGACACATCTACAGTTGTGTCCGCAATATGAGATCAAATGAAAAATACACATCTTAAAATATAATAAATAAATAAAACATAATTAACAATGACAAACCTCTTCTTAATTAATCAAAAATTCTATTTAAAACTTATATTTGTATAAACATTTTTTCTTCTATGTTTTTTTTTTTATATATAAATATATATGCCTTCTATAACGGCATATCCAGTTGTATCCATATTAAGGGCTCTTGAAAATTTGTTGTATCCATGTAAGATACTATATCTGTTTCCATGTAACATAGCTTTCCTTTTCTACTCTCCCCTCCCCCTCACTTTACCTTGACAATACAACTGAGCTATTTGGCTCCAAAGATTCACAATCTGGTACGTCATGTGCATATCCTCAAATTTGAGGATGTTCATAATAATTGTTATAACTTTTTCAATCTTTAGTTTAGCTGGCATTGCTGTCAGTAAAGCTAGTGCAGCTTATTTGGCTTACAGATCATCATCGTGGGTACAAAACTTTTTTCATTGGTGTAGAACTCAGCAAATTAGTTATAAGCTTTTACTAGTGACCTTTTAACAGAAGATGCTATTTAAAATGCAACATACTTCTAAATTGGAGATTAACCATCATAATAGGTAGAAAACCTTTTTAGCAAATGAAATTAAATACCTCTAGTTTTGGTTGTCCCTTCTGCAATCGCATTAATTCTTCCACACCTTCTAGCCTTTTACCTATAGAATTATCCAAAAACATGCATTAGCATGGATGAAAAGGGTTACCTTTATCCAAAGTTCATCCAAAGACTAGACTACACAGTTCCCACATGCATTCCAAAACATTAAGTACCATGAACCAATCCCTTCAAATGATTTCCAAAAATAGTGATGTTAGAGGGTAAGTCTTTTACATCAACAAGGGAAATAATGGCACAAACGGTAGGCTTCTTACCTCTTTTGTCACGGTAAACAGTCTCCGCACCACGCCCACTTAGGGAAGCATCCATCTTTGAGAACCTGCATTGTGTGAAGTTTGTCCATGTTAATTGAGCCATCGCTTTAAATCTTCAAATAATATACCCCTAGATAATTGTACCAATTCAACTTCAAGTCTAAACTTTTCCACATATGTCCCAACTTTATTTCCCACTTTTCTTCACATGTATAACAAGCATAAAAAATGAAGAGGCACTTAATGCGATCAGCAAGGGTGATATAATATGATATACCAGATGTGCTGAACCAGCAGAGAACATTAAAGTTAGAAAAATATTTCTAATTGATATTTTTTCCCTTTACCATGACCTTGGCTCAGTGCAACTTGATTCTTCACCACTGGACATCCAGTACACAGACCAATACAACAGGCACTTCTCTAACTCTTCCTATTACCATTGGAAGTAATTTTGAATGACACCAAAGTTCAATTCACCAACCATTACAAACAAGTGAAACCAGAGGATTGATTCACACCATGTTGAGGTTGAGATCCTAGGGTTTGTTCCAACAACCTGCAACCCATGGATGCTGATTGGAAGAAGACTCAAGGATTCAACAATTAACAACAGACACTGCTCGTGGAAACCGGTTGACCATGGGATTACATGGACACAACCCACGAACACAGCTTGGTAAAAGCCCATACAGGTGCCTCAGTGGATCCACCTGGTAGGAACAAGGTGCAACAGTACCTTAGATATTCTAAATCATTAACTTAATAGAAGCATAAGGTGATGCCCATCCAAACCGTTAGAGATTTCTCTGGATGTGGTTTCAAAGGGCTTGAAAAACATTAGTACTCTTCCAAAACATCAAGTTCGAAACAGAAAGGCTTAAGGACCACACAAACATTCTGTTTTATGATACATAAAGAATTGAGAAGCATGGAATAGTCGTAAATTCTGGCAAATTTTTGCAAGTTTTGTTGTTTCATAACTTTCCTAGTTTTTGAAACTGAACATGCATCATAAGTTCTGCTTGGGCCTATCAATCATCATTCATAAAAAATTATGACAGAAATTTCATGTTCTGGAGTTTTCATGCCATCATTTATAATTCTGTATTGTCAAAATCCACTTTAAGAGGATATAAAAACAAGGATTTTTCGACCTGTCGGAAGATGCCTGTGCCCCAGACAGGATAATTCTAATGTCTTCCAATGAACTAACTAATTGAAACCAAATTATTATAAATGAATTTTGCATCAGAAATGCTGTTCCATCCCTTTGCTCCGTTGTTTCAATAGTTTTTCCATTTCTGGAAGTTGCTGTAACATAACTGATACAAAATGCCCATAGGTATATGGTAAAAAATGGCTATCAATCTCTCTGGGAGTAAGTTTTAGCTCTCTCCTCTTTCTTATGGTTGACCCCTTGACATAAATAAGTCATTTGGTTGTAGGACAATGATGAGAACACAGCCAAAAGTGGAATTGTCAGTAAATATATCTTTCCAACATACAAAAGCAGACTTAGTTTAGCATCCTTCTATCAATATGATAGAATTATTCTATAGCTTGCCAAGGCTAGAAAGATATTTACAATTAAGTGTCTGGTGATCTCACACAGCCTCCAGCCAAGCTCATAGCAGTCTTGATGTCCAAAGTCCAGCATATAAGATGTTAAGAGCAGCTCTACCCAACCAACCCTAACTTTGGTCCAATTTTTGATGAACTCAATCTCATGTGTTAATCATGTACAATTCTTGGACTATATTTAGATAGGTTTATTTACAATTTAAATCAATTTGTGTTACAACCAATAATCAAGGAAGTCCACTTCCCTTTGTATGATATCACTTTGGCACCCACGAGATGCTATCCGCATGCAACATATTTTTATTCACCATCCACAAATCTGCAAAATGTTATCTCCTTGGGTTACTCTGCAGCCGATTCAAGCCTTTTAATGGAAAATTGGATTATAACAACCTTTCCTAATAGCCTCCCAACTTAGGGAATTAATCCATAGGCTTTGACCACTACAGGTTGAAGGGCATGGACAGGACATTCTTAGACGGAATTTCAAAAGTAACAAGAGATATACAATTCCAGACGGCTGCTGATATAGGAGGCCCCAGAAGTGCACCCTTCTGAAGTGTTAAATGATTACAGGGCCTCCTTGACTTGACCCAAAGTGAAATTCATTTTTTGGCAAGCAACAAAAGGAATTTAACACAAATACAGCTTTAGAAAAAAACATTATTGGTCCATCAAGATGTGTCCGTTGAAAAAGTTTGCAGGAAGAAGTTAACCTTCTTATAACATTCCAATACTGATGTAATGCTTGGCATTTTTTGATGCAAACTTTTGAGTATTATTGAGGAATCCAAGGTATTTAATTAATTAAAACTTAACTTCCAATGCCAGCTGTAACTGCTTAGTGACTGTAACTGGAAAGGAATAGAAGAATATTCCATGGTAAGGCAAATTCATGGAAAAGCTTATCCACTAACATAGAAAGAACATTAGACAGAGTATGGAACGATTCAAACAGCAAAGGAAATGGAAGCTTGCAAGAAGAGAGGAAAAGGCTCTTCAAAATTAGCCAAGCCTTCAGATCATCATAAATAGAAGTCTAACGCTGAGCAAACAGAAAAGAAAGCAAACACCATGATTCCCATTTCCCCCAAAGGAAGGATTCTGGCCGCCAAGCCCCGATCCCCGGCCCCTTTTTCCAATTTCCACGGGAGAAATGGAACCGATGGAATTGGAAGAACCTGAATTAGCACCGACTGGGACATCCTAAGGGGAGTCTGGGGAATTCCAGATTGCATAGTAAGGAACAGTATGGATTCAATTATCAATTTAGTTGTACCAACAACATTTCAGAAGCAGGAGCAATGTTAGAATGTGAGAAAATGGCACCTGTGAGTAGCACAACAAAAGTGATGATAGAAGGGGATCCTATCATAATTATAAGAGATTTAAAATTATTAAAGGCAAAGTCATGCCAAATTGGCATTTAAAAGGACTTGAAGAAGCAGCAAGAGAACTTAAGAAACACTTTGAATAATTTACTCTCATTGCTATCCCAAAGCTGACACAGCAGTTGATTGGTTTGCTACCCAAGTCGCAAAGAAACCCAGGCTAAGGTTGAGCAGCAATTATGAGGTTAGTGAAAACTTTCCTATTATAACACATTTTAAATAACCTCAATTCTTCTAATCCTTCCCTTAAATTTTGGCCATTGATCTTTACATTGGAACAAAGTCTCACTAAGCTAACACTTTGTCCCCAGTCAATTCTTAATGTTTTTTTTTATATTGAGTAATACTTCGTATACATATACATATCTGTTGTGGATGTTGAACCCGGGTCACATCACCGATAATGCAAGTGGCGTCCTTGCCGGTAGACCACATCACGCGGATAAAAATTCTTAATGTTTTTTTTTTTTATTTGTGGAAAACATCCCAAAAGGGATGCCACTTTCGGGTAAGACCCAAGGAGGCGGGGGTATCCATTCCGCCAAAAACGCCCAGGACTCGGACCTGGCCTACCACCTTTGACATACTCAAGGAGCAAACAAACACACAAAACCAATTTAAAAATAAGTAAATAACAACAAAAATAATAAAATAAAATAAAAAACATGCTCCTTGAGTGTGTCAAAAACAAAAGCACAACCAAACACGCACAATAAGATAAAAGAAACCACAACACAAACCACATAGAAAAACACAAGAAACACATAACAAAACACAAACAAGACAAAAACAACAGAACACTACAAAGACATAACCCAAAAAAAACAAGAAAAATAAACACAACCAAAACCTAAAAAATTAAAAAATAAAATAAAAATAAAAATAAAAAACAACCAACAACAGACAATAAACAAAAACAAAAAACATAGAAAACACTCACCCATAAAAACACGAAATAACACAAACAAAGAGAAACCCAAGAACAAGAACGAAAAAAACACAAGAACAATAACAAAAAACATAAAAAAAAAAAACAACAAAAACACAAGAACAACAAAAAACAACACAAAGAACACAAAAACAAAACAAAATAAAAAAACCCACCCACCTTAAAAAACTAAACAAAAAAAACAAAAAGGAAAAAGAAATAAAAAATGAACAAAACAATGACCTATCTAGACCAGAAGACTATTAAGGCAAGAATCAACGGAGGAAACAAAATAAAGAATAGAATGAGCTAGGGAACTAAAAAAAACTGAATGAACCAAAGAGAAGCAAAAAAAAAAAAACAAGAAGAAACTAGGTACCTTGAAGCTGGAGCCATCCAAAGAAATGATAGAAAGAAGAGCTTCCCTAATTTGAGAAGCCCACCATATAGGAGGGTGGCCATAACAAGTAAGATCACCTTTGTCCAAAGCCCAATTAGCTAAAGCATCAGCACTCTTGTTTTGATCTCGACCACATGATTGTAATCAACTTTCAAAAATCCCATCCGGATTAACTGAATCTTCTCAATAATTCTTTTTATTCTCCAATCCACCTTATGATTCTTAGAAGGATTCTTCAAGAGATTAATCATAAGTTGAGAGTCGGACTCAACTAACACCTTTTCCCATCCAACCTTAGTAGCCTCCTGAAGGCCTCCGAGGATACCATACCCCTCGGCAAGGTTATTGGAAAGAATACCCAAATTCTCGGCAAAAGTAAAAACCAGGGAGCCATCCGAAAGTCTACCAATTCCTCCCACACTGGCTTTTCCGGGGTTCCCTCTAGAGGCTCCATCGGTATTGACTTTTCCAAAATCCTTAGGAGGAGGTTGCCAATTTCTATTCCTATCCATCTTACTAATACTCACATTCCCTTTAAGTTGGTTGCCCTTAGAAGGTTTAATCTTCAATCTTTGCATCACTTGATCCCATATTTGGTGGGAGTTTTGGGGGTGATTAAGGAGATGATGGACTGATTCAACTAAGTTGGCTATGGTCTTTTGCCAAATATAGTGAATATCCTTCCTATCTTGATTAAAAATTTGGTTGTTCCTTTCATTCCAAATATTCCAAAGAAGAATGGTAGAACCCATCCAAACTAAGCGCCTAATAAAATGATCAACACCCTCTTGATTAGGCCAATCCCTCCAAAGCTGTTCAAAAGTAAAAAAATTGGACCATTGTAAGCCAAGTAAAGTGGCCATTCTCCTCCACAGCTCGAGAGGCTAAAGTACACTCAATAAAAATATGGTTGATATTTTCTACATTCTCTTCACACATTTCACATCTAAAAGGGCCATGAAAACCACGCTTCATAAGTTGCTCACCGGTAAGCACCCTACGATGCAATAAAAGCCAATTAAAGAACCTCACCTTAGGCCAGAGCTTTTGAGCCCACAATTGAGAAAAGATGTCAGAAGAATGGTTGGGATTATTATGGCATAAGGTCAAATAACCTTGAGCAACTGAATACTCACCCTTAGTAGTGTTGTTCCATCCAAAACAATCTTTTTCATGGGACCAAGAGAGGGATCTCATATGAAGGATGCCTTGGATATCTTGTCTTTGCCTTTACGGGATTTGAATAGGCCGAGTCCTCAATAGGGATCCAATATCTACCAACCTTTGAATTACCAGTATGGTACCGACAGTAATTAGCCACCTTTATCCAATTAGCTCGGTGAAGCTCCTCCATCCAAGGCCTCCAATCGGGAAGCTGAGTTATCAAAGGCTTGTGACCATCCCAAGAATCTGTCCAAAAATTTGCATGTTGACCATTATGAATGATCCAAAATAATTTTTTCTTTATCAAATCCTCACCGAGTCTTAAGAGCTGCTAAAATGGGAGAACCTTTGGTAGGAAGTTGATAGCGAACAAGGTCTTCGGGACTTTTGTTCTCGGCATATTTAGCACGGAGATTATTGGCCCAAAGAGCATTGGGGTTATGCAACATCCTCCAATATAATTTAGCAGCTAAAGCTTTGTTGTTATTAATTGAAGACCGTAATCCTAACCCCCCTTCACTCTTAGGAAGACATAAAGTATCCCATTTCACCAAGGCCCATTTTCTTTTCTCCTTAGTACCACTCCAAAGGAAACGATGACTGATTTGATCCAATTCTCGAAGAACAGCCTTTGGGATATTCAAAACGGAAGAAACATAAATAGGAATAGCTTGAAGGACTGATTTTACCAAGGTGATTCTACCCCCGAGAAGAAAGCCACTTGTTGGTCCACTTTCCAATTTTCTTCTTGACTTTGTCCAACAACCAATTCCAATCTTTATTTTTCTGCCTTTGAATATTTATGGGAATACCTAAATAAGTGATTGGAAGAGAGGTCTTCTTATATCTTAGCTTATCCAAGACCATGGATTCCTGTCTAGCAGAGCGGTGAAAGAAAATAACTTTAGATTTGTCTTCATTGATCAAGCTGCCCAGTAGCCTTAGAAAAACAGCTAATGATTTGCTTAATATTAGAAGCTTCCTTAACTGTAGCTTTACCTAAAATAGTAGAGTCATCCACAAATTGAAGATGAGAGATAGGTCTAGCTCCATGAGCAATGGTAACTCCCTCAAGGGTTTTGTTTTCCCTCTTTTTGGTTATAGTCCTACCCAAGCATTCAGCAAGAATGATGAATAAATAAGGGGATAGCGGGTCACCTTGCCTAATACCTCTGGAAGGCTGGGAAAGAGCGAGAAGGCCTGCCATTGATAAGAACTAAGTAGGAAACTGAAGAGATACATCCCATAATCCAATCCATCCAATCCTTAGAGAAACCAAATTGCCTCAAAACTTTGATAAGGAAGTGCCAATCCACTCTGTCATAAGCTTTGGATAAGTCTAACCGAATGAACATGGAAGGAGAATTTTGCATATCCATGGAATGGATGGCTTCTGAGCAAGAACTATCTCATCTACTATTTGACGTCCTTCCACATAACCCCCTTGCTCCGGGGAAATAATCTTATGCAAAAGAGGCTTCAACCTTTACTGCCATGATTTTAGTAATGATTTTGAGAAGAACATTACATAAAGCAATAGGTCTAAAAGCTGAGATATGATCAACCTCTTGAGCTTTTGGAACAAGAGTAATATAAGTTTTATTGATAACCTTCAAAATTTCTTTGGCTTTCTGGCTTCTTCCACCACCTCTAATAAATCAACATGAAGGATATCCCAGAACTCTTGGTAGAACTCAATAGGAAAACCATCGGGACCCGGGGTTTTCCCTTTTTGCATTTTAAAAACTACTTGTTGAAGCTCATTGATAGTAACGAGGAGCAGTCAAAATAGAGTTCTCCTCCGAAGTGATAAGAGAAGGGATTGCTTGAAGAACATTATATTGTGAAGCTGAGTCAAGGGGAGTAGCGGCAAAAATATTGGAAAAGTAATCAACAACAATAGAGTTCATGCCATCCCAAGTATAAACAACATCTCCAGAATCTGATTTTAAGGAAGAAATAAAGTTGTGAGATCTTCGAGCTAGAAGAGATTTGTGGAAGAAATTTGTGTTTCGATCTCCTTCTTTGAGCCATTGAATTCTAGATTTTTGCTTCCATAAGATTTCTTCTCTTTTTTCCCATTCCTCAAGCTGAGTTGTGAGTTTAATTTCATCTGCACTTCTCTTCTCTGTGAGGCCATCTAAACGGATTTTCTTATTCAAATTTTCAAGATGAGCAATAACTTCATGTTTTTTTTATGAACATCCCCAAACTCTTTCCGGTTCCAAGTCTTGATTTTGGATTTAATGTATTGCAGTCTTTTGGCAAAACAGAACATCTTAGTCCCATGCCTAGGTTTACCTTCCTTCCACCATTGTTGCACATGAGGTCTGAAGGAAATGTCTCTAAGCCACATTAATTGAAAACGAAAAGGAGAGAAACTCACATTGGTTTTCCACATTTCCACCATGTTGGCCAATGATCCGAACCAGCATTATTAAGAGTCTTCACTTTAGGAATGTGACCATGGATTAAGAAATTTTCAGAGAGCAAAAACCTATCCAATCTCTCCATTATACAAGCTAAGCCTTGCCTTCTGTTAGACCAAGTCATAAGGCCATTATCCGGTTGGATATCCACAAGATGGAGGTTTGCAATATATTCGCTCATGAGGTCGGTGCTTTTGTCCAAATTTCTATTTCCCCCCTTTTCTCATCCGAGAGAGAGGATGGTATTGAAATCTCCTCCGATCAAGATCCAAGCTTTAGGAAAATGAGAGATAATATGAGTAATATCCTTCCATTGTCTTCTTTTTTCCTCCAAAGAAGTCGGAGCATAAACGAGTAATGCAGAGCATAATCTGGTTGGAATGTCTACTTTGAATAGCTATAGCCAACAAACCCCAACTGCCAACCATATGGTGAATAACTACCTCTTTTGGATCCCAAAGACAAGCAATGCCACCCGAAGTCCCTTGGGAGCCGAGGGAAACCACTTTTCCAGTGGCCAAATTTTACTGGCAATTAAGTCCATATCCTCCATTGACATCTTTGTTTCTTGAAGGAAAACAAGATGTGGATGATTTACCGAATCATTCTTCTAATTTCATTTTGTTTTGAAAGACTCCCTTTGAGTCCTCTAATATTCCAAGTGATGATCTTCATTAATACCAGGGCTAAAAAATTTGGGAAGGGCATTAATCTTACCTTCCTCTACAAGCTTTTCACCTTCTTTTACCATATGATATTGATTGGTCTTGCGACCTACTTTTTGATTAGAATCCATCTTCAATTTTTTTTCCCTGTTTCTTGACTTATTCCAATTGAATCTGAGATGGCTTCTAACCTTGAAGAATGCTCGTACACAGCCAAAATTTTACTAGATGGTTCAACGGAGTCTATATTGGGACCTGCATTATTTGAAGTTTTGACATTTGAAATATTGTTTTTCTTGTGTAAATTTTCTCCTTTTTTTTCTGTTGAAAACCTTTGATTTGTTGGTTTGTCTCCGAGTTCTTCCCTTCATATTTAAATTGTGTTTCTAAGATTTCGGTTTCCATTATTTCCTCTTCCTCACTTGGGACATCATTTGTGGAAAGGATTTCAAACATATTAGCAGATGACTTTGATTGATCCTTCATAACTGGTTTTTTTCAGAGTGTTCTTCTTCTTAGGTATTTGGAAACCTGCTGAGTTTATATCTTCTTTCTTTTGATCGGGAATTTTATTTGGGCAAGCATTGGCCAAATGACCATATTCATGGCAAATTCTACAACGAAAAGGAATGTTCTCATAGTCCACTACTTGCTCCCAAGTGTCTTCCCCAAATTGTAATGTGATCTTTTTAGGTAGGGGTTTGTCAAAATCCATTAAAACACAAATCCGAGCATAAATAATATGTTCAAAATTTTGAGTACAATCAGCGAGTCATCATAAAAGTTCCTAAAGAGTTTCCAATTGAAGAAAAAATAGTAGGATTCCAAAATTCAATAGGGAGGCCAAAGAGTCTAACCCACACGGGAGCTATAGAAGGCATCTCTTCTTCGGCTTTAAATTTAGTATGCCAGGGCTTCATGAAAAGCCCTGCCCTTCCAAAAAACCAAGGACCCCCTTGAAAAGTTTTCTCTCTATCTTCATTATTAGCAAATAAAACAAGAAAATAACCATTTGGATAAATAGAGATTTGTAACTCACCTTTAGTTTTCCAGCTTTTTGCAGCCCAGACTTTGAAAGGAGATAGACTCGGACGAAAACCCACGAACCGACAAATTAGTCCTCTTTTTTCCAAATCTTCAATGCCGGTCTGAATGTTACCCATATCAAGCTTAACAATAGGAGTTCCATCAGTTGCTTTAAGACATCCTGACTCCGTTTTCCTGGGATCAATCTTAGGCATTCTTAGAGGTTTATGGGAAGCCCTAATATTGATATTAGCATTGGGCTGAGGCTGTCCACCACGAAGGGCATCCCTAAAATTCATTTTTGGGACTGAGTCTTCAAAATTCTTACCCTTGATAGGGGTTTTCACGGTAGAATTATTTTGTGGGTGCACCTTAGCACCAGATTCACTTGAGATATGAGCCATTTTTTGATCAACTGCTTGAAACTTGTTTCGTGATCTCTTTAATCCTTGCCCTAGACGCCGTGGAAAGGTATGGTTTTCACTTTTCTTTTGTGCAGCAAATTGGAAGCCGTTGTCACTCAAGTTCACGGTATGATCTGTTGAAAGACAAATTTCTAACCCATCTTGTATCCCCTGCAACATTTCCTGCTAAAATATTGAGCATAAACCACAAAAATATTGGCCGCTAGGGCCCGAAGGCCCTAAAAACCAACCTCTGGAGCTGCTTGCACTCAACCCGAGATGAAACCCTCGCATAGCCGCTTGCCAAATATGTCGTTCACACATAGGGATGCGCTAGGATCTGTGTTGCTCCAAATGATATGAAAGGTGTTTTTTTTCTTTTTTCTCTTTTTTTGGATCTTTCCTGGGCGGTGGGGGGTTTTGTCTTTGTGTGTTCGTCTCTTGTTGTTGGGGCCGTGTTGAGAGTTTTTCCAGTATCTAGTCTCCAAATTTTTAAAACTAATTTATAGTGGAAAACACCCCTTTCGAGGTGCCACTTTCAAGAGGTTGGGCATAGGAGGAATGGAGCCTTGTCGGCCTCTACCAGCACATAGGACATTCCTAACTATACCATATATCTGCAGGATGGAGACAAGGGGAATGGAACCTGGGTCGGCCTCTACCAGCACCCGGGGCATTTACCACTGCACCACAACAAGCAGATAATTCTTAATGTTAACTTTTCTATTCTTGTATTATTATTTCTTGGCATGTCCCTATTTCTCATTCCCTTTCTTTACTAGTGTATATCTTCTTTTTGGCTCTAATGTGTTGGGAACTAGTCTGCAGACTTCAAATTTTCCCTTAAGATGGTCAGTTGCTGTTCCAACAATTTATCCCTAATCCATGTGGACTGCAATCTCAAACCTTGACATGGAACATTAGTCTATCTCTGTCGTCATTGTCCTCCTTCCTTCGTATGATGGTCATAATTTTGGACATGTTTGTAGAGTTGGCCCTGAAATGTTACCCTTCATTCACTGCCCCCTACATCACAACTTTAATATGAGGATAGATACTTTCCCAGCTTACAATGAACTGCCAAGTCATGTTGCTTGCTATCTCCGGTTATAATTTAGATCTTTCTCTTCATCCTCTAGGCAAGTGCAATTCTAGTTATAAATTTGACGGCTTCAGGTGGATGCCCATCATTTTAGCTGTTTGGAAAACTTCCTCATTTTGGGGATTGGAATCCCAAGAAGAAGGATGCATGATGGAAGAAAGGACAAAGCTTTTTGAAAATTCCTCTCCTTCACAAATCAATGCAGAACGAGATGATAAAAAATAGGTTTCCCAATCTCCTGCCTTTGTAATCTCTTTGTTGCAGAGTTTTCAAAGCCTCTCATGATCTGTGCACATTTTTAAGGTGAGTATGCAGCAATTGGCAGGGGACCCCTAGCTTAAACTTATGAAGATAAAGGAACCCCAAATATGTAAATGCACTGTATATTTTGTACTGGAGGAAATTCTTCAGATAGAATCTCAGAACAACACAATTTCACTACCTAATTGCAAATAAGAATATGTATAAAATTATGTCAAGCAATCCCTTTTAAGATACTGATGCTTATTGTATTGAACTCCACTAGAGAGACTGTCTACGACAGCAAGAAGGAATATGCAATTTCATTGATGTTATGTAACACAGAATTCGAAAACCAAAATAATGTTCACAATCAACTTTAATTTCAAAAAGAGGACATTTACTAAAAATCGTTTTTGCCTTGGATGCACATACAGATGAGCAGATCCTGTTTGTCTCTAGTCTAAATTCATCTTCATCACAATTTTCTAAGACTAACTGATCTGATTGCCATAGATTATGAGGAAGAGACAACCACAAGCCAAGTTGTAGAACAGAGGAGTTCAAGCCCCAAGGGATGAGGGAGCAAACCAAAGACATAAGGCCAGCAATACTAAATGGAAAGGCAGCCATGGGGGAACCTCCATTTCCTTTGTTTCAATGACAAAGCAATGAATGTTCTTCAGAATAAATCAAACTAAGGAAAGAACACTGGTGCAGCACAAAGTATCAATGATAATGGTATCAGAATCCAGAAGAAGAGGAAACCATTGTGGAGTTTCTTCCAACAATTCATGGGGAAATAGCAGATTCAAGAGAAGCACAAGTCAAGGAGAAGCATAGAAGAATTCATGCAAAGAAATAAACTTCACAACAGTATGCTGATAGGATGTGTTTCTTCTTCAACCAGAGCAACAATAATGTAATGAATGGTCATGAAACTGGCAATTGAATGGGTAATTTCTATCCTATGATAGCATGAACAAGAGGGAATATGTACATAGGAATAAAGACAACGGACAAACCTCAAGATACTCTGAATAAATGTGATTGACATGCAGATACTTTGAATATCACGAATTGTAAAGGTGACTGACATGTAGGCTTAACCAATTCTGTTAAATTTGGGGCCCCTAGCTTAATATAATATGAACTTTATTTTTTGGGGCTATTGAGCATACATTATTGCATGGCATGAGAAAGACAGTTGTTTGTAATCTTGTCTCACTGACTTGAATCTATAGGACACCAGAGTTTGCAGCCTTATCATTAGTTATGCATTTATAACAGAGAAGATAATTGATGCCACATAGTCTTGTACGGGATAACTCCATGATTAAGGTGTATATACAACATATGAAAAAGTGCTCTGGATGAAGGAACGGAGAATAATGTTGGATTGACATTTAAATAATTATAAAATACATTGTCTTACAGCTCTCCGTTCTAGATCCCCAAGGAACATAACAGTTTGTTAAAAAGCTCAAACTTGCTAAAGCTGAAAAAGTTTCGCATATGTAAAAGAATTCAATAAACTCTTTCCACAAAGTTCTTTTAACCAACACTTGTATAATTGAACACAAACAAACAAATACAACCGGTTTAGCAGACACACATACAAGATTTATGAATCAACTTCTGCACTAACCTTATATTTCACAAGTCAAATGCAAAAAGAGAGGATCAGAGAATGGACCTTTTAATCTCCTCTTTTTTCTTTCGATCAATTTCCTGTTTAAGATCTTCCGCAGTGCGTAAGCCAGCACTGGTCCCATCCTTCATTTTTTCCATTCCTTTGGCCCTATCCATTGCATGCCCCTCTGACAAAGTTTGGTCAGCTATTCTGGTTGAAGGAATGATCCGTTTCTTCGTTGGAGAATCATCAGCTCTTCCAGAATAGTTGTAATGTGTTCTTGGAGGTGAAGAACCACAGTCTTCAATTTGTGAAAATTTCACATGAGAATGTCGTTGGATGGGAGAATTCTCTCTATGTTTTCTGTAGGAACGATCTTTTTCATCCAACAAAACGTCCTTGTGCTTTCTTGGGGGAGATAGATCAGGAGAATCATGTCTATCCTTTCTTTGTAGCAATAAATTTGAAGAGAGAATGTCCTTTTGACGCTTTCTTGGAGGTGACAAATCTGGAGACTGTGACTTTCTTGGTGGAGATAAATCAGGGGAGACATGCCGCACCGTTTTATGTTGCAATTGATTTGAGGAACCAATCTTCTTTTGGTGCTTCCTTGGAGGTGACAAATCAACAGACCTGGTTCTTCCTTTTCTTGGGGGGAATAGGTCAGGCGAATCATGTCGAACCTTTGTTTGTGCCAATGGGTCTAGAAAAGCAACATCCTTTGAGCGTTTTCTCGGAGGTGACAAATCTGGAGACTTTGTGCGAACCTTCCGGGGAGGAGATAGGTCAGGAGAAACATGACGACTCTTCATTTGTGGAGAAGACAAATCTGAAGACTTGGTCTGGGCCTTTCGTGGGGGGGATAAATTAGGAGAATTATGCCGAGCATGCATTTTTGGTAATGGGTATAAGGAACCAGCATCCTTTATATGCTTTCTTGGAGGTGACAAATCTGCAGACCTGGTTGAAGCCTTTCCGGAGGGAAAAACATCATGAGAATTGTGACAAACCCTCGTTTGTAGCAAATGGTGGGATTCATGATCTTCTGCATCTGAAAAGAATTTAACATCTTCATAATTTGTCTGTCCATTGGCAACTTGTAAATCCTTCCGAACAACATTGGCATGATCTTTATTTGGTGAGCCATCTAGAGGAGCAGAATGCATATTTTCGTCATTTGAAGAATCTGTGTTGCCCTCCTCTTTTGAAGACAAATCATTTGAATTTAAGCCTGCAATAATAAATAAATAAATAAAAACCATTACTGTGTGAACAGGCCCAACACTGAACTGCCAAGGAGAAATGTAAAATTAGCTAATTCGATGAACTCGCTACCAGGAGGAGGAAAAAGGAAAGATCCATTTTCAAAAACCATAACTTAGCCTAATTCGAACCTTGACGGAGCTCCAAAGTCTTATCCTCAGGACCATTCAAAAACTAGTTTGCTAGTTTACTTTATTGAACCACTTCAACCCCATGGAGGATGTTACCGTTTCTTTCCCTTTTCCATTCTATATTAATTGTTTGTCAGAAATAATGCTTACCAGGTTTCTTGGGGTCAGTAACAGTAACCCATCCACTTCCATCTTCATCTACTGAAAAATACGGTCGCTGCGCCTTCAATTCCTCCCATCTCTTCATCCTCTTCACCTCAACATCCTCTATCACCTGAGGTCCATCGTCTGCCATTGCAACCCATCAGTCAAACGACCTAAATTCCAAAAAAAAAAAAAAACATAAAATTATCCAAACTACATGCTCCCCATCAAATCCACAAATTTCACAAGAAAAAAAAAAATGCCACAAAATTCGTTCATTTGATTGCTACTCTAAGTAAGGCAAGACAAATAGAGAGAATAAATAACCTGGGGAATCTTCCTGGCTCGAATCTTCCTTGATTTCGGCTTGCCAGGTAGCATCCTCGTCCACGATGCGGACTCCTCCCGCATTAACACAGGATTTCCGTTTTGCTTTCTTCTTCTTCTTTTGCAATTTGGATTTGGGGTTTTCATCGGAAGCGTATTTTTTCAAATACTCAGACAGAGACGATTTAGCTGCCATTTTTAAATCTTGCCGTAAATGTCAAATGGAATTCAAGCTCGAAGGAGTTTCAGTTTGTCATATACTCCAAATAAATTGTAGATTCAAATGAGGGTAAGCGTGAGGATTGGCATTTCAAACCTCGTATTAATACTTAATTTTATAATTATACGCAGGCGAACTTTGAAATCCCTCTCTGTTCCTTCGCGGACAGTGGGAAATTCCTTCGAGAGTAGTTTTGATTCAAAAAAACATCAAAATAGAATTGAAGGTTTGAAATAATTCTGAGACTTCCGAAGACCTTACCACACAAGCCCCTCGAAATATCAGTGTTTTTATTATCGATGGCTATATAAATCCGCACGGTCTCGCTGCTTTCCTAGTCCCCTCGCGTAGAACAAAGCAAATGAAATGAAAGATTTCTCGCTGCTTTCCTAGTCCCCTCGCGTAGAACAAAGCAAATGAAATGAAAGATTTTAATTACGTCCGCGAGACCAAATATGGTCGAAAACATATATGTCGAAGGTACAGTGGCCCTCAAAGAGATTACTCTTAAGGTCGAAGTTTTAGAATCTTTTTTAAAATCACCCTTGCATGCCCTACATACAAGCATTTCATATTTGTCATTGCATGCCCTACATACAAGCATTTCATATTTGTCACCTTATGATATTTATTGATAGGATACCATAGCGGTATGTTTTTGGATTTTTTTCAAGAGATTCAAGTTCAAACACTAGTACAAGGAGACCAGGACCCTTTAAAACTCGTGCTATACCCTGTTAGGACACATAATGGTATGTCTTTTGGTTCTCATTCAGGAGACCCAAGTTTAAACCACTATACAAGGGATCGAGACCTTTTAAAAACTTATGCTTTACCCTAAAATATTAACACGAAATGGATAGGTCGATTGGTAGCAGTCAAGTGTTGGTTGGCGAGTTGTCTTGGTTCAATTTCCCTAAAATATTAACACGAAATAGATAGGTCGATCGGTATCGAGCAAGCTAGGGTTTAGGGTTTATAGAGGTTCCCTGCACAACTATATATATATATATATATATATATATATATATATAATTAATGGACCACGACTTCCTTGGTTTGATGGGTTTTATATATAAATAATGGACCACGACTTCCTTGGTTTGATGGCTTTTATATATAAATAATGGACCACGACTTCCTTGGTTTGATGGCTTTTATATATATATATATATATATATATATATATATATATATATATATATATATATTTGCAAAACCTATGTAGTGAGTTGCAACATGTACATTGATAATGTCCCTTTTTTGGTGTTTTAGTGGTGTAAAAGGTTTAAAATGATTGTGGCATGACGGTTATAGAGGCTGACTGCGCGAATATCTGTGTGGCAGCTTTCGGAACGGATAGCGCACCGGGACGAACAGCGCAGAATACTGTGGCGGCCATAAAAGTTGGACAGCCTGCCCAGATTCGTGGCGGCTATCGATTTTCACCATGTCAAAAAAAAAAAAAACATGTACATTGATAAACATTTTTTTTAATATGCTACGTGTGGCTTATATTGGGGGCCACTCTCATTACAAAAGCAAAACATTAATTTGCTCTCATTATATTTATAACAAGTTAATTAAAGCATATCCAACATTACCTTTCTAACAGATATATTCTTCATTTGCCTTTCTATCAAAGGTAGTCTCCATCTTCATCAAACTACTAAGTTTTCACAATCAACTTCTTTTATATCAGATGCCTTCCGAAATTTAAATATATCAATAAAAGATGTCTTCCGAAATTTAAATATATCAATATGAAATTCAACATCGTGAATGGCTAAAGTATTTGTTACCCAACTTTTATATCTATAAATATATTATCTATAACAAACTCACAATTTCTTAATACCTTTTTTAAGGTTCTTATTCATTCCCTTAATATTCCAAGATATTATTTTCATTGTTATTTTTTGTTTTTATTTATGGGTTTAGCCCCACTTCTTGTTAACACTTGTGATTTTTACTTTTGTTTTGCCATATCAATATCCCTTGGGTTTCTTTTTCTATTTGTTTTTGCTTCTCGGGTTTTCCTCTCTTTTTTTCATTCCCAAGGATACTTTCATCTTCATCAAACTCTTCAATCTTCTCACACGGCTCATAGTAAGACTTATCATCTGTAGGTTTACCTTGTTTTGAAGGATCTAAAGTGCAAGGAATAACCTTAAAAGCATAATTTTCTTTATGTTTCCCTATAAACCCTAAATTGCAATGTAACATCCCTCCTTGGCAAAGCTCATTATGGATAGTAAGCTATGAGTTGATGTGTTTATATTATGGCATAATTGCATTTTATGATGTCTTTTGATAAGATGATTTCATCCTTTTGAGCTTGGAATATGGTATTGTTGATGTATTTGTGGGTGCAGGACCAGGTGCTCTCTTTGGTGGGACCATAGGAATGAACCACTCACAAAGAGATATATTTAGGGAAATGATGATGATGACTTGTTCATCGACAACTCAAGGTAACATGGATAAATACCCTTTCATGTAGATGCATTTCATTTAGGCATGTTGAATATTCACACCATTGGATCAGGAAATTGCTTGAGCATGAGCCTCCTTGATATGGTTGGTGGTAGCTTTGGACTACCTTAAATAAGGATAGCCACCTACTCAAGGATTAAACAATGGCGTGCAATATTATTGTTTTTTTTATATGCTTATGAGTAATTAACATAATACCAATATAAACATTATTGATTATTTGGTTTATATACTTATGTTGACTTTAACTAGCTTAGCAAAGAGCCTTTGATTATTGTTGGAATTGATGCTAAGAATTAATATTAGCACTCGATAGTATCCATTTAATGGATAATTTACTTTCATCATTATTATGCCAAGTAACTTATGAAAGGAAAGATAAAGGCTAGTTTAATAACTCATGAGTGCTTGATGAATTACTTTGCTTAATCAAGAAGTGCCAAATTAATTATCTTTTAGCATGCTTCTTGGGTGAATGGCTTTAATTAGCGTTCTTAAATGAAACACTCTCTTGAAAAAAAACATTTTGCATGGAGGTTTGAAGCCTTGGTTTTGGCTTTAAGTATTGGAAATCCTTGGTGTTATGGGAGTTTCTTGGAAGGGGATTAGCACTAAAAAATGATAGCTTTTGAGGCCTAACACTTAATGTAAATCTAACAAGAAAGTAATTATAGGATCAAAATAAAGTTGCAATATAAAGAACTCAATGAAGATAATGATAATAACAAGAATAACTTTGAAATACTCACAAAATAATCACATGGAAATGCTCACGAAAATACTAGAAATGCTATAGAATAAAGGTCTACTAATGCATGTTATGTGCTATGCATTTTTTATACAAATTACAATGCTTTATCACAAATATATAATAGTTTACGACTCTTCATATGAAGCACTCTTGACCTACATTCTTCTTCGTAACTCTTCACTTTTCTATTCTAATGACACATGTGCACTCTTACAAAATGAACACTTGTGCACATCCACACTCACAACACTTGCACACTTAATTACATGACACTTGTGCATTTCTTGCACATTATTATGTTACATGAAATATAAACTCATACTCTAATCTAAGACACACCTAATCTAATATTGTACCAAGGTGGTACATTTGCATGTACCAAATAATGTAATATTCTCCAACACCCCTTGTATTACATTATTTGGTTATTGAAGACTTTTGTCTTCAATACAATCTTTATCCTTTATGTAAACATCTTCAACATGATCTTTGTCTTCAATAGATTTAGTTTTGACTAGATCTTGCTTCTTCTTGATTGCCTTCATCTTTGATGTTTGTATTGATCTTGAGTCTTCAATATTTTCTAGATAGCCTTGTTGGACAAGAGACCTTATTACTTCACAAGTCCATTTCCTTTTTTCTTCCTCTTTGAATGAATTTTTGGACTGATCTTCAACATTTTCATGTTTGCATCCATTGTTAGTAAATACTTCAAAAATAAGTGTTTGAAATAGACAAACTAATTTACCTTCTTAAAGGTGCTTATCTTGGAGAATGATCTTTGGCATTGTGTTATGTGCTCCCCTTATCTTAGAAAGAAAGACTGCTCGACTACAATCGTGTGAGGCTCATTGATGTCAGGATTCTTTGTATGAAACACTATTAAAGACTTCTCCAAAATATTTCAAACTCTACTAGTTTGCTTCCTTCTTGTCATGTGGGAGAATGCATGCAAAGAGAAATGGTGCTTGAGTTTATTTCAAATCTTCCAATGCTTAGGTGAAAGTAACACTTCACTGCCCTTCTACCACCTGGCACATGTGCACAAAAAAGTCTTTTGCTACCCTTTCTTTGGCATTCGACGTTAGACTTGCATGACTCTTCTCCTTCACTACAAATAATGTAAAAGCTTCACCTTCTCTTAGTTTATCTCTTGTTCTTCCTGCATTGTTTGTAGTGCTCTACAATGGTAGTGCTTCTCTATAGCACTATGTTGCTTAGATGACACTTTGTCACCTTTAATTCCATGTTGTTCCTATCAATACTATATTGGTCACATATATGGCACTATACCAAAGGTAAGCAATGCCACCAACTACTAACCACATGGTGAATAACTACATATTTTTTTTAATTTACATGGTAGAATCGATAGTCGCCACGAATCCGAGCAGGTTGTTCAGATTTTATGGTTGCCATAATTTTTTGCATTGTCTGCCCTAGAAGCTGCCACATAATTCTTTGCATAGTCCACCCCTATAACCACCATGCCATAATCATTTTAAACCTTTTATGATGCTAAAATCACCAGGAAAGGGACAAGATTTCAGTCCGATGAGGCCCAAGATTTGAACCTTAGACATCTACCCCCTTACGGGGTTTGGTTGAACCAATTGGTCTACACCTCAAACTTGAATAACTACCTCTTTTGGGTCCTAAAGGTAAGCAATGCCACCAAAAGTCCCCTAGGAATTGAGGGAAGCAACTTTTCCAGCTGACCATATTTTACTAGCAATTGAATCAATTTCCTCTATTGACATCTTCATTTTCTGAAGGAGAATAAGATGTGGATGTTTTTCAGAATCATTCTTCTAATTTCATTTTATTTTGAAAGACTTCCTTTGAGTACTCTAATATTTCAAGTGATGATCTTCATTAATACCAAGGCTAAATAAATTGGTAAGGTCGTTAATCTTACCTTCCTCTACAAGATTTTCACCTTCTTTTACCATATGATGTTGATTGGTCTTGTGACCTGCATTTTGGTTGAAATCCATCTTCAGTTTTTTTTCCTATTTCTTGTCTTACCCTAATTGAATATGAGATGGCTTATAACCTCGAAGAATGCATATACAAAGCCAAAGTGTTACTGGAAGGTTCAATAAAGTCTATCTTGGGATCTATATTTTTTGAAGTCTCAACATTTAAAAGATTGTTTTTCTTGTGTATATTTCATCTTTTTTATGTTGAAAACCTTTAATTTGTTGGTTTGTCTCTAAGTCCTTCCCTACATCTTTAAATTGCATTTCTAAGATTTTTGTCTCCATTATTTCCTCTTCCTCACTTGGGACATCATTTATGGAAAGAATTTCAAACATATTAGTTGGTAACTTCAATTGATCTTTCATAACTGATTTTTTTTTAACGCTCTTCTTCTTAAGCATTTGGAAACCTGTTAAGTTTGTAACCTCGTTCTCTTGATCTGGAATTTTATTTGGGTAGACACTAGCCACGTGACCATATTCATGGTAAATTCTACAACGAAAAGGAATGTTCTCATAGTCCACCACTTGATCCCAAGTGTCCTCCCCAAATTGTAATGAGATGTTTTCAGATAGGGGTTTGTCAAAATCCATTAAAACACAAATCCGAGCATAAATAATATGTTCAAATTTTTTAGTACAATTAGTAGTCATCATAAAAGTTCCCAAAGAGTTTCTAATTAAAGAAAAATAGTCAAATTCCATAATTCAATTGGGAGGCCAAAGAGTCTAACCCACACAAGACCTATAGAAGGCATCTCTTCTTTGACTTTAAATTTAGTATGTCAAGGCTTCATGAAAAGCCCCACCCTTCCAAAGAACTAGGGACTACCTTGAAATTTTTTCTCTCTATCTTCATTATTAGCAAATAAAATAATAAAATAACCATTTGGATAAATATATATTTGTAACTCACCTTTTGTTTTCCAAATTTTTGCAACCCAAACTTTGAAAGTGGATAGGCTCGAACGAAAACCCAAGAAACAACAAATTAGTCCTCTTTTTTCCAATTCTTTTATGCCAGTCTGAATGTCACCCATATCTAGCTTAACAATCAAAGTTCCATAAAATACCCTAAGACATCTTGAATCAGTTTTCCTAGGATCAATATTAGGCATTTTCAAAGGTTTATAGAAAGCCCTAATATTAATGTTAGCATTAGGCTAAGGTTATCCACCATGAAGGGCATTTCTAAAATTTATTTTTGGGATCGAGTCTTTGAAATCCTTGCCCTTGAAAGGGGTTTCCATAGTGGATTTATTTTGGGGTGCTCCTTAGCACCAGATTCACTTGAGATCCGAACCATTTTTTGATCAGTTACTTGAAACTTGTTTCAAGATCTCTTTAATGCATGCCTTGGACATCGAGAAAATGTATGATTTTCAGTTTTGTTTTGTGTACCAAATTGGAAGTCGTTTTCAATCAAGTTCACAGCATGAATATCTGTTGAAATATGTTTTTCTAACCCATCTTGGGTCCCCTACAACATATGAGCAAAAACCACAAAAATGTTGGCCGCTAAGGCCCCAAAAAATAACCTTTGGAACCGCTTGTTCTCAACACAAATGAAACCCTCGCACAGTCGCTCACTTTCAAAAAACCCTTATAGAAAATTATTTCATGTTAATCACAAAATGAGATTGTTCTTGTCTTACATGAATAAATTATTTTGGTTTATTTATTTAATATTTACCGTATTATGGATGTATTTATATATATGAGAAGCAAAGGTTCATAACATTTAAACACTTGGAGTAGAGCTAGGGCAATTTTTTCTCTCAAAATGTCTCATCTTTTAGAAGCCATATATTTGTGAAGTAGGAAAAAGTGGTGCACCTAACGATGATGAACAATATATGTATCTATGTCCTATTGTGTATGAGCATCAAACAGAAACATGAAAGTAAAATGGAAGAGATACCAAATAGCAATAATTGAAGCAAAAGAGAGTCGATTTCTTATTAATATGGTGGATTGAATCCAATGTTACATAGATGTCCCCTTGAGGGCTCAAATATGATACAATTGTTTACAAATCGGGTGCCCAAGGATCAAAATCCTTCAAGTAACTCGGGTGCACATCCAGTGTCTTTCCTTGTACCCATAATCGAGGTGGGCGGGCCAATGCTGCTACCGCTTGTATCTTTGATCTTGAGGTATTGTGCTCCTTCCTAATGCACTGTAAAAACCTGCACCTACACACAAGGAAACCAGAAATGTCAAATAGCAAGTGCGTATGATGAAAAACATGCAATCCCCACAATCATCAAAAGACTAGTAATAAGGATATACCCATATCTTGTATCAAATCAACTCCAAATGGATTGAAAATGCATAAGGATGTAAAACAAGTGGCTTTGGGAAGATATCACTAGAAATTGCACCAAAATTGCATCTGATGGTGCTTCGTAATAGCAGTGCGTATTTTTGACCTACAAAACCCAAAGTGAGCAATTTTTACCCCTACACATATCCAAAACACATGGAAATTGAACAAAATACATAAAACACCATTTTAAGAAAACCCATATGATCATATTTTAGAAATCAGACTCATATCCAGTTCCATGCTCCAATGGGTCCCGTAAGCCTACAAAAACTTCAAAATGCATTATCTCGGCCAATATAACTCAGAAATGCATGAAATTTGAATTGTAGAATCATATGATAATATAGAAAATACCTATTTAAAAATATTCATAAAATTGTTAACATATTTGTATTCATTCCAGGGTGGGACAAATAGTATTGTCACAAATTAGGGGGCACCTAGGGGTGGGACGCCCACTGATTTTGCCTAAATTTTACCACCAATTCCACTGGGGAATGGTCCAAAATACTATGGGGGGTATTTTCATCAATTTTGGTGAAGAAATTCACTCATATGGTCCGATTATGTAACAAATTGCGCCTACTAGTTCACTCATAAAACCTCCTTCGCTAGGTAGAGATTCCGAGGGAAAGGGGCACAAAAGGTGAAAGGTAATATTAGCAGCACTTCGTTGCTTTGTCCTAAAACTCCTCTATATATTTTTTATGTAGAAATTTCATCCACTTTATAGCCACATAGGGCTCATGTGCAAAAAGGTATGCGAGGGCATGCAGGGCAAGAGGCACCACTTGGCCACCAAGGTGGCATGCATTGGAGGGGGAAAATAATCTCCCAATTTGGCCTCCTTTATGAAGTATGTCATAGGTTTGCTATGTGATCTAACTTGTATGCTTGAATAGGTGGGGCAAATGGCTGTTTTTGGGTGCCATTTGTCCATAATTTGACTTTTTGGGGGTCAAACTTGCTATTCGCCCCACCCTGGAACGAATGTTGCTTTTCATCCTAGGGTGGGATTAATAGGACTTGTATTCATCCAGGGTGGAACAAATAGGACTAAAGATCCAAAAGGTCCCAAAAATGGGCTGGAACCCTTCAAAATATTGAAAAAGGTGGCTAAAACCACTATCTGACCTTTAAGGGTTGTCCTAGGGGCTATGGGATGTCAATTTAGCCATTGCTTATGGATGCCTAATCATATTGACCAAATTTTAGTGTCTACAAATACCCCTTTTTGAGATGCATTGTGTGCAGCACAATGCTGAGCAAAAATAGATGACTAAAATATTCAATGATTAAGGTTACTCGATAACCTAACCAACTTTAGATGCCCCAATCATGGAAAGAGCATACGTTCTTCAATCCTTGCTTCTAAATTAGTAAAGACATTGGTTTTGGTTTCTCTTCATCTTCCAGGTATGCTCAAGGGACTTATAATCCTAGGCGTTAGAGAATACCAAATATTTTGGTAACTTTTGAGGTTACCAACAGATAGGTTCATCTGCACTGTTATGTGCTTAATTTAAATATTTGCTTGTTTGTTGCCCCAAGTAGGAGCATGATTGTCTTTGTCAAAGATTTATTGAACGAACGCAATTTGCATGATTGAGTGTTTAATTTTTTATTTTGATTATGATTTTTTTAAGTATGACTACCCCCTCAAGCAATGAGTTGATGAGGGAATGATCCGTGAGAAAAGCGACGAGTCGCTTGACCCAAATGACTTTTGTTGGGGTTCCTTCTTGATACTAAATGAGTTCCATCAAATTTGACTTGTTTTTGGTGGGTTTTGGACCCTTTTATTTGGTTTTTGTGTTGTTTTTGAATTTTGATTGTTTTAATTATTTTTAAATTTTTTATTTTTGATGAGATTTCATAGAAGAATACCTCATCAACACTAGATGCCCCAACCATGGAAACGGTGCACATATCATAATCAATGCCTCTGATAAGTTAAGGAACTTGATTTTGGGTAATATTTGGGATATTGACAAATAAGATTGAGTCTAATCCTAGCCTTGGCGACAATTAGGAGACAAGCTTAAGTCAAATCCTAGCCTTGACGACAATTAGGAGACAAGATTATGTCCAATCCTTAGCCTTGGTGGCAATTGGAAGACGAGCTCAAATCTACAATTTAGCCTTGGTATAATGGGAAGACAAGATCAAGTCTACACTTTAGCCTTGATGGCAATTAGGAGATAAGCTTAAATCAAATCCTAGCCTTGATGGCAATTAGGATATAAGCTTAAATCAAATCCTAGCCTTTATGGAAATTAGGAGATAAGCTTAAGTCAAATCCTAGCCTTGATGGAAATTAGGAGATAAGCTTAAAATTTTGCTTGAATTTTCTTTTGATCTTTACTTATTTACCACAAGCAAGGAGGGTGCATGATTTTCTTTGGCAATGATTCGTAAGATGAATGCGATTAACTTGATTAAGTTATCAATTATTTATTGGGATTATGCATGTTGTTATGACCAATGTGTTTAGCGGGTGTTGTTGAGGCATTTTGGGTGACCAAAGGATTTATGGGTACCTTTGGGGCTTTTTGGGTTGACCAAAGGATTTATGAATACCTTTGGGGCCTTTTGGGTGACCAAAGGGTTTAGGATACCTTTGGGGCTTTTTGGATGACCAAAGGATTTATGGGTACCTTTGGGGCCTTCTAGATTGACCAAAGGGTTTATGGATACCTTTGGGGCTTTTTGGATGACCAAAGGGTTTATGGATACCTTTGGGGCTTTTTGGGTGACCAAAGGGTTTATGGATACCTTTGGGCCTTTTTGGGTTGACGAAATGGTTTATAGATACCTTTGGGGCTTTTGGATTGACCAAAGGATTTATGGATACCTTTGGGGCTTTTTGGGTTGACCAAAGGGTTTATGGATACCTTTGGGGCTTTTGGGTTGACCAAAGGGTTTATGGATACCTTTGGGGATTTTGGGTGACCAAAGGGTTTATGGATACCTTTGGGGCTTTTTGGGTGACCAAAGGGTTTATGGATACCTTTGGGGCTTTTTACGTGACCAAAGGGTTTATGGATACCTTTGGGGCTTTTTGGGTGACCAAAGGGTTTATGGATACCTTTGGGGCTTTTGGGTGACCAAAGGGTTTATGGATACCTTTGGGACTTTTTGGGTGACCTAGACAGTCATAGACCACCTAGGGGGTTTTTGGGTTGACCAAGCAGGTTGTAGACACCCTTGGAGCATTTTGGGCAACCAAAGGGTTTATGGGTACCTTTGGGGCTTTTGGGTGTCCAAAGGATTTATGGGTACTTTTGGGGCTTTTTGGGTGACCAAAGGGTTGATGGGTACCTTTGGGACTTTTTGGGTGACCAAAGGGTTTATGGTTACCTTTGGAGATTTTTGAGGTTGATTGCTTAACTATTTGATTATTGATTAGGGAAGGTATGATACCAATAATGCCCCAATTGATATTACAAAAATGTTTGCTTGATTTTGAATTTTGATATTTTGGAGCGTTAGACGCATTATGTGTTATGATTTATGGATGCATTAATGGATGCATGTGTTGTACTATGATGTTATTTGATGATATGCAATATGTGTATGCATAAGGAAATGAATGATCTCTTAATATGTATTTATGGAATATGAAAACTATATGACATACTATGTTAGCACCATAGATTGTATAAAATTCATCAATTCATGTGTAATATTGTCATGAGACTATGTAATGGATTTGTGAAAATGTAAACTGACACACATGTGATAAAATGGAATGAACAATAGGATGTTATAGGATGTCTTTGATATTTGCATGAGACCCAAACACTCTAGTCAACTGGTCAAAAGTTATATACAAACCATGCAAGACTTTTTGACAAGGTATGAATCTGCTAGGATGACCAAGATACTCAATATCCCTGTGTGTGTCAGTGAGTTCATTCTCATGAGACGCATAAAGATACTGCCATTTCCAGATAGGCTATCCACCAACCTGTAATGAGGATCACCCTATTAATGTCACGATCCTAGGTTTTGTACTTAGTAGGATTAGACCACTAGGTAATATAGGCTACCAAAATATAGCTCGTCCACATGCAAACATTGGTCTGCACACATGCAAATTGCTAATGTGACAAACATATCGTCATGCGCAAGGAAACAACCATTGCCAAGTAGGTTGTCCACCAAACCTGGAATGAGGATCACCTTATGGTTTGTCGAATTTTGAGAATTCTAGGGATTCAATTTCAAACTCCCTTCTTTTCTTCAATTTTATTGGGATACTTGCTCATATGTAGTGATGAAAATCATTGTTTATATTGTATTTTGTTTTTGTTTTTGAGCAAGGGATTTGGGAAGTGGTGATAACCACTGTTGACTTTGCTTTTGATATTTGCTTTGTGAGGATTTTTATTTTGAACTTTTGGGATTCTGATTTTTTACTTTTGATTTTTTTTTTGGATTTTGATTTTGATAGTGTTGAGAACCACTATTTATTTTGAGGAATTAGGTAGGGAAGAGCTTGTCCTTTTGCCAATTCTTAACATTCTTGAACCATTCACATAGGGGGATGAGCAGGATAACCTTTTTGCTTACGGTAACCTAGACCACTTTGTAGGTTTCATCTTTCCTTGCATAAAACTTGGATTGATTAGTGTGTAAATGTGTTGGGATTTTTGTGTATACAAGGTACAATCTAAGCAAGACCCTACCTCCTAAAAATTAGGATAGCTTTCTACAAAATATGAAAAGAAAACTAGAGATGGCTGAGTGACCGAAAATCCTAATGACATTCTAGAAAAAATGGCTAGGTGAAGGGAATTGACACACAAATAAAAAAAAATGGAAAATGTGGGTGGAAATGATTAATAAAATATTGAATTATGTGAATGATGACTTGAACAACATTGATTTTGAACGACGCCTAGTGTATAGTCTCAGTGTTAGACATGTATGAGCAACTCTAAAATGCAAAGTGTGTTGATGAGTATGCCTAATACAAGCAATGATAAAATACAATCAGATGCAATGTGATGTAATGTGATGCGATGTGGTGTAATGCAATATTTTTGATGTTTCGATGATGTTTTTGGATTTTTGATATATATATATATATATGTAAATGTGACCAACGGTCTTATTGGGGGCCATTGGGGCTTGGGGTGATCAAAGGGTTTATGGATGCCTTTGGGGATTTTTGGGGTGATCTAGACGATCATAGACTACCTAGGGGGTTATGGGTTGACCAAGCAGTATGTAGATACCCTTAGAGCATTTTGGGGTGACCTAGATGGTCATAGACCGCCTAAGAGCGTTTTGGGTTGACCAAGCAGGTTGTAGACACCCTTGGAGCATTTTGGGCTGACCTAGACGGTCATAGATCGCCTAGGGGGATTATGGGTTGACCAAGCGGTATGTAGATACCCTTGGAGCCTTTTGGGGTGACATATATGGTCATAGATTGCCTAGGAGGGTTATGGGTTGACCAAGCGGTATGTAGATACCCTTGGAGCCTTTTGGGGTGACCTAGATGGTCATAGACCATTGAGGAGGGCTTTGGGTTGACCAAGCGGTATGTAGATATCCTTAGAGCATTTTGGGGTGACCTAGATGGTCATAGATCGCCTAGGGGTGCTTTGGGCAGACCAAGCGGTATGTATATACCCTTGGAGCATTTTGGGGTGACCTAGACAATCATAGATTGCCTAGGGGTGTTTTGGGTTGACCGAGCAGATTGTAGAAATCCTTGGAGCTTTTTGGGGTGACCTAGATGGTCATAGACCGCCTAGGGGGGTTATAAGTTGACCAAGCGATATGTAGACACCCTTGGAGCATTTTGGGGTGACCTAGACGATCATAGACCACATAGGAGCATTTTAGGTTGACCAAGCGAGTTGTAGGCACCCTTGGAGCATTTTGGGGTGACCTACATGGTCATAGATCGCCTAGGGGTGCTATAGGTTGACCAAGCGGGTTGTAGGCACCCTTGGAGCATTTTGGGATGACCTTGACGGTCATAGACTGCCTATGAGCATTTTAGGTTGATCAAGCGGGTTGTAGATACCATTGGAGCATTTTGGGGTGACCTAGATGGTCATAGATCGCCTGGAGCATTTTAGGTTGACCAAGTGGGTTGTAGACACCCCTGGATCATTTTGGGGTGACCTATACGGTCAAAGACCGCCTAGGAGCATTTTAGGTTGACCAAGCGGGTTGTAGGCACCCTTGGAGCATTTTGGGGTGACCTAGACGGTCATAGACCGCCTAGGAGCATTTTAGGTTGACCAAGCGGGTTGTAGGCACCCTTGGAACCTTTTGTAACTTTGATTATTTCGTGCTTTTAGGAGGAAGGTGTAATACCTTGTGTACCCCCAGTGTGCATTGTGATTGATACAATGGTAAACACGACCTATCCTAATAGAAGTGCAATGGTTGAAAATGCCTAATGCAATGCAATTAAATGTATGCAAGGGTAGAATGTAAATGCAAAATGTTTTTGTGTTTTAATGTTTTGCAATATTTTTGGATTTTATTGCTTTTTTATTTGTTTGAAATTTTGATGTTTTCCATTGTTTTTGAAATTTTGATTAATTTGAATGTTTTGAAATATTTTTGAATGTTTTGTGAGGGGAAGGCATGATACCTTAGGCACCCCCAGTGTGTGTGCTACTCAACGAAAGTGAGGAAGGTGTGATACCTTTAGAGCTCTCACTATGTTTTGTTGGTTGTGATGTGGATGGTGGGGAAGGTATGCTACCTTTGGGACCCCTAGTGTGCATTTTGTCCATTGCAATATAGTCAACAATGCCCATGTTCTGATGAGATGATATGGGTGAAGGTGAAACGTTGGATGAAATCATCGGTTGTGTAGCTTGATTTTGATATTCCTTGGCCTTTGCTACAATATTGATCATCCCCATAGACTCTTGGGGAGATGGGTTGTTATGCACTTGATTAGGTTGCTCAACATGGTTGGCAGGTGTTGTGTTTGCTTCGTGTATGGGCCAGAGGTTTTAGAAGTCTCTTATTGGTTGGTTTTTTGGAGCTCACCCACCGAAAGCTCTTGCCTCTCGATCATATCCTAAACTACATCTCTAAAGGGATAACATGTTTGGATGTCATGGCCTCTTTGTCGATGGTAAACACAATATAGATATTTCCTATGTGCCTTTGATCTACACTTATTAGGTTTCAATGGACGGATCTCAAGGAGTGTGATTGCTTGTGCCTCATACAATCGATTGAAGATCGATGCTAAGGGCTTTGATAAATGAGTATATTATCATGGTGGTTGATGCAATTTGTCTTATCTTTGGTTAGTTTGATTGTTGTCATAGTTTTTAGGTGTGGCTTGATAGTTGGGATTCTGAGGCGATGCAGGTTGCACAGGCCCTGGAATACTAATAACAACTTGATTGGTTGATGTTGGATTTGGTTGTACCAGGTTGTTTTTGGCATTCTTTGTCCACTCCTTGCGTGGCTTTACAATTTCTCCCTCTTGAATTTTGACGTCTTCGATAGTTCTAGCTTGCGCTAGAGCATCTTCAAGAGTTGGATACTATTGGAGTTACAGCAATAAGGAGATAGGCTTCAAACAACTCTTAGAAAACATGCCAATCAATTCAAACATGGGAAGTATGTATGGCAGCTTAGCAAGAAGCATTCTCCATATATTGCCATAGTCGATGATTGCCTTGTCATCATATTGCCTCAACCGTACAAGGTCGGCTAGTGTTGCCTTTTGCTCAGTGTTGAAGGCAAAGCATTCCAGGAACGCATCTATGAATTGGTCAATATTGTAGATGTTATGCTTTGGGAGTTGGCTGTACCACTCTACGACTGGGCCAAAGAGGGTAGTTAAGAATGTTCTCAAGAGTAAAGAATCATTATCCTGTATGCCAAAGCATTGGTTCAGGAATTTGGTTACATGCTCCTGCGCATCTTCCTCCCCTGTAAAATCAACCAGCTAGGGCATTTTGAACTGTTCTAGATAGGAAGGGGCAAGCAAGGAAGGATGGAGTGGTTGACTACGTAACTAGCGCAGAGTGGGCTTCTGGGTCCTGCACCCAGAGGTCTTGTTATCCACTGACTTTAGGTGCTCTAACAATGCTTATATGCATCAGAGGATTTGATTTCCTCCTCTTTGTTTTGATTTCGTGGTGGAGGGCGAGGAACCTAAGGCCTATTGCGGGGTGGTGAAACATCACCCCTTTGCCTCGATAAGGCATTTCAATATATTATACTTCTGGATCATGCTCAGTGTAAGCCTCATAAGGCATATCCTGAGATGGCCTATAGAGAGGGGTAACTGCTTGCTATGGGTGCCCTATGTTTGGCCTAGGAAGCAAGTCTCGATTAGGCCTAGGAAGTCTAGGGGGTGACATTGGAGATTGTATTGGAAATCTTGCATGTCATTGTATCTTATAGGTGCTAGGTGTAAGCACCACTTCATGTAATGCATTTTGCAATTACTCTTGTTGTATCTTTTGTTGTTCTTGTATCTTTTATTGATATAACCTTTGTAGGTGTGCTCATTGTGAGTCCACCCATTGTTGATTTATTTGTTGTTGATCCAATTGGAGTTGATCCATATGTCGTTGTCTATTAAGATTTGGCCCAATTATCTGATGAGTATGATCTTGTTGCTCAGTTGTATGGGGTTTGTGTGCCCTTGTACTTGGAATATAGATGAGTTTATCATGTATTTTGCCCCCAGTAGGATCTATTGTTTGTTTTCCATGTTCCCTAAAGGATGCATTGACTTTATCCTTTGATCTATGACTCGACTCTGTGTAGTCCGATGATGTAGATCCATCATGTGGTTGCACCAAGTACTCTTCACGAGGAGTAGGAGGATGACTTGGGTCTTCTCCCTCATCTATGAGGAAAGACTCATATTCAGTTTTATATGTAAGCTCTATATATTCAGGTTGCATATAAGCACGATGTGTGGATGTTGAGTGCTCTGTGAGGATTATGGGGGTGACTTGCTCGATCAGACAAGGTGGTTTGCTCATCCAAGCTAGGTCATGGTGTACTCTCAAGTTCACATTTTGATTGTGTATAGAGCAAGCTGGGGTGTGAACCCATAATATTGATCTATTAGACCCTTTATGGGCAGATTATTTGCTATATAGAATTCTATCAAGGTATCCAAGTCAGGAAGTATTCCTAGAGGATCTATGGGTGTTGCCCTAGTAGGGATATCTTGAAGGTTTGTCCCCTTGGGGATGATATTGTTATTATGATAGGACTTGGGATGCCATTCGGGGATAGGCATGTCCTCTAGAATTATTTGAAGATATTCACTGGCTTTGGAGCTTGAATCTCTCCCTGAATTGAAAGTGTTGTTTTCAACCGCATTTGGACCAAATCCGTAAAAGGGGGGTCCATTGGCCATTTTTAGAAAATTTTGACTTTCCAAAAAAGGTTATAAGTGTTATATATCAAAACGATCAATGCGATGAGCTGATCACAATGGGCTAGGACTCCAAAATCTGACTTATGGGTCAAAAATTTGTATTTTTGGAATATTTGGCTAACCGGGGCCCGTGGGGAAATGCCCACTTTTAGGAATTTTTGGGAAATTTTGAACCATGAAGAGTTAGGACTCAAAATTTATGTGATAGGTGTAGAAGGGGCTAACTAATACAACAAAACAAATATGGCAATTTTTGGAGTTATCTAGACCATTCTATGACTGTTTTAGTGCAAATTTTCCTATTTTTGGCTTAAAAAATAGAGTAATCACAAAACCAAAATTACTTTTTTGTTATAGCTCCGATTTGCACAATTATCGAACCGTTGGATACAAAATCAAAAAGTAGATTTTTACTTATTTTTTTCAATAAATTTATTTGAAAAATTAGGGTTTAGTCCTAGATCAAGGATCTTGTGTTGACTACCCAAACAATAAAGAGACACCCAATGTAGACAATATGATTGTCTCTTTAAAGGATTAGATGTATATGATTATCTCTTTTAAATATTAGAAACACACAATCAAATGCTCAAAGAAGCACACAAGCAAACAATGTGATTATCTCCTTTAAGTTTTAGATGTGAATCCCTAAACTATTTGGTGTGTTTAGATTTTTTGTTTTGCTCTTGCTTTCTTGTTCTTGTTTCAAAATTAGAGTGGGGGAACTCATTCAAAGTGGTGACTAAGAACGCTAATGCCAAACATGATTTCTCAAAAGAGCCTAGGGTACACTGCTTAAAACTTAGTGGGGGGTTTGCCTAGCTCTTCGACTCTGAAATAGTGTTTCCAATAGTGGGAGGTAGTTTGAAAATTAGTGACATATGTGCCCTATTCCATCTAAGGTGTCTAGAGGGAAAGCTAGTGGAAGGAGGTGAAATCCAACGTCACCGGTCTGAATTGGAGGTTGGTGATGAAATCCAACCTTACCAATGTTATTGTGATACATGCAAGTGTGTGTGGTTCTTTTTAACTTAAAAAAAACAAACAAGGAAGCACTCGATGATCCTTTACTAGATGCATGCATAATGTGTGTTTTACTTTCAAAAGGTTAGTATAAAAAGAACTCACAAATGTATCTAGAAATGCAAAACCCTAAATGTTAGCCTACCCATTGGGTAGGCTACAAGCAAGCAAACCATAGAGATGCATTCCTACTTTGATTTTCTTTGATTTTTCTTCTTTTGTTATTATTTTGCATTATGAGAAAAGTAAATCTAGTCTTTAACCTTTCTAAGCAAACAAATGGTGCAATAAAAACCAAACTAAAGTAATTTTGAAAGTGCAAAATGAAAATAGGGGGTTTAGGTACCTACTACATCACTTTTGGAGCATGCCATTTTTGGAATTCTGATAAAAAAACTCTTTGGTTTTTATTCACTCTAGGGTGGGATGAATAACAGGTCTGCATTCATCCCAGGGTGGCACGAATAACAAGTCAGAGTTTGTTTCAGTCCAGAGTGACTAGCACCTGCAACATGAAAAGATAAAATATGATCTTCAAAATTCACTTAAAGCAAAAGGGACAAGGTCCCACCATGATTTCCACTGAAATAGGGAAAAATGATGCACCTAACGATGATGAACAATATATGTATCTATGTCCTATTGCTTATGAGCATCAAACAAAAGCATGCAAGTAAAATGGAAGAGATACCAAATAGAAATAAATGAAGCAAAAGAGAGTTAATTTATTATTAATATGGTGGATTAGATCCAAGGTTAAATATATGTCCCCTTGAGGGCTCAAAGGTGATACAATTGTTTACAAATCGGGTGCCCAAGGATCAAAATCCTTCAAGTAACTCGGGTGCACATCCAGTGTCTTTCCTCGTACCCACAATCGAGGTGGGTGGACCAATGTTGCCATTGCTTATATCTTTGATCTTGAGGTCTTGTGCTCCTTCCTAATGCACTATAAAAACCTACACCTGCACACAAGGAAACCAAAAATGTCAAATAGCAAGTGCATATGATGAAAAACATGTAATCCCCACATGAATCAAAAGACTAGCAATAAGGATATACCTAGATATTGTATCAAATAAACTCCAAATGGCTTGAAACTATAGAGGGATGTAAAATAAGTGGTTTTGGGAAGATACCACCAAAAATTGCATTTGATGGTGCTTCGTAATCGCAGTGCACCTTTTCGACCTACAAAATCCAAAGCGAGTAATTTCTACCCATACACATATCCAAAACACATGAAAATTGGAAACAATACATAAAAAAACATTTTAAGAAAACCCATATGATCATATTTCATAAATCATACTCATATCCAGGTGCATGCTCTAGTGGGTCCTACAAGCCTGTAAAAATTTCAAAATACAATATCTCGACCAATATAACTCAGAAATGCATGACATTTGAATTGTAGCATCATATGATAATATAGAAAATATTTATTTAAAAATAGTCAAAAAATTGTTAACAAATTTTTATTCATTCTAGGGTGGGACGAATAGGACTATCATAAATTAGGGGAAGCCCGGGGGTGGGACGCCCACCGATTCTGCCTAAATTTTACCACCAATTCCATAGGGGAATGGTCCAAAACACTATGGGGATATTTTCATTAAATTTGGTGAAGAGATTCACTCATATGGTATGATTATGTAACAAATTGTGCCTACTAGTTCACTCGTAAAACCTCCTTCGCTAGGTAGAGATTCTGAGGGAAAGGGGCACAAAAGGTGAAAGGAAATATTAACAGCACTCCGTTGCTTTGTCCTAAAACTCTTCTTTATATATTTTATGTGGATAATGCATCCACTTTATAACCATAGGGGGCTCATGTGCAAAAAGGAATGCGAGGGTATGTAGGGCAAAAGGTGCCACTTGGCCACCAAGGTGGCATGCATTAGAGGGGGAAGAGAATCTCCCAATTTGGCCTCTTTTATGAAGCATGTCATAGGTTTGTTGTGTTCTCTAACTTGCATGCTTGAATAGGAGGGGAAAATGGCTATTTATGGATGCCATTTGTCCATAACTTGACTTTTTGGGGGTCAAACTTACTATTTGCCCCACCTTGGGATGATTGTTGCTATTTGTCCTAGGGTGGGACGAATAGGATTTGTATTCATCCCAGGGTGGGATGAATAGGACTAAAGAACCAAAAGGTCCCAAAAATGGGTCGAAACCCTGATGAGTGGCTATATGCCACATATTTATGTATGAGAATTGTTTCATTTATATGATTAATTGATATGTTTTATATAAATTATTATTAATAAAATGTGATTTATTAGTAAATATGATTAATTTTAGTAATCTAACATAAGTGTTTGATTTATATCAAATTTGTCTAAGTTCTGAGAAAAATGCAAGAAAAAGGTATGGATGATCAATGAAGAGATTGTAGAACTTTGGAGTGCACCTCGGACGAGAAGAAGAACCAACAGAGTTCGATGATAACAATAATTGATCTTGTTACAGATGCTGATTACTGAAGGTAATTACTGAAGGTAACTACTGAAGGTAATTACTGAAGGTAACTACTGAAGACAGTTATTGAAGAAAATTTTACCAGTAGTTACTGAAGGATAATAAAGTTCGTTGAACTTTAGCCTGGCACATCAGATTTGGACGACACATTAATATGGATGACACATTAAGTTGGATGGCAACTGATATTTTCTACCCAACAAAATATTTCATTTCTCGCATACTATCCGTGGGAATATTTCAAGTTGACAAAGTTATTATTTGCTTGTAATCAGTTTATTTTGGGAAGTTTGAGATATCAACCAAAATATTGTTAGACTTTCCTAGAATATAGGACATAAGATCCTAATGTATATCTTGCGAGTCAGTTAAAGTAGCATTGTCTTGTTAGGATTATTAGTAGGATGCCACTTGGACCAGTCAAAATATTTATAAGTCCAAGTAAGAGTACATATTTAGGTTTTAGATTATTTTATTAATGTACAATCATTAGTCCACAAAATCCGCATGACAAATACATGGAGAAGATTGTTTAAGCATTGTATTATTTACAGTATAAATTACATAGGAGACCTTGAAGGAGGTCTACACTCTAATGACATTGCTTGCTACCGTTACATTACAGTTTGTTCTAAGATTACAATTCTAAGGAAGCATGTACAGTTGAGGCTCCAATAATAAAACAACACTTTATTCAAATATGGTAATCTGTATCAATTTTGTGGGTTGTTTAAATTTTGTTTTGTAAAGTTGTGCATTTGTTACATGCATTCACAGAATATGAATAAATATTAGTATGAGATATTATATTTTGTTACAGAGAGAAGGTAAATTTGGGGAGAAAGTCTTACACTGCCCTTTAGGAGGCAGGGCCCACTCCTAATAGACAGTCCCTGAGCTCTCATCCCTGCATTAGGTTAGGATTAGTTATAATTGCATTTCAAATTATATAAAATAAATTGCACGAGGATCCTCACAAATAAATTAGAACATATCATAAATAAATTAGTTTGCAATTAGATGCATCAGTAAAATAAATTCATCAGTAAAAGTAAACTATAGTTGCATTCACTTATCATATTATGCGTTATTCATTTCAGCACAAATTTAATTATGGTCATTTACTTTTCTGTACACGTGAAGCCTAAAAAAGGAAATTGAGCTAAGCTTAGTATTAACTCCTACGATATAAGCTATACGAGATTATTACTCTTTAAATCTGTGATAGATATGGAGGAAAAAAATTAAAACTTTATTCCAAATTAAATTATGTGCAAACCTTACAATATATAGTCTCCATTGCAACAAATAATATGAAACAAAAGGAGGAGATAAAGGAGAAAAGGGATAGAAGAAGTTGCAAGAAGAAGGAGATAAGAATATAGAAGGAGGATAAGGAGGAGACAAAGTAGGGATAGGGATATAGATAAATTAAAAATATGCCTTATCGACATTTCTTGCCAACTTTGCACCTCCATGGATTTAACCTCTTAGCTTTATAAATTGAGCTTTAGCCATACCTTTGGTGAAGATGTCTGCAATGTTTTCCAAAGTGTTGCAATATTTAAGCTCAATGATATCTTGCTCCACCATGTCTCGGATGAAGTGATACTTCATATCAAAGTGTTTTGTTCTGCTATGGTGGATAGGATTATATGCCAACTGAATGGCACTGATGTTATCATAGTATATTCTGGTAGGACCACTTTGCTATTCTCCAATATCTTCCAGGACTTTTCTCAACCATAGGGCTTGAGTACTAGCATATGTGATGACTATATACTCAACCTCAGTAGATGACAATGCTACAACAATCTACTTTTTAGAACTCCATGTAATTAGTCTTGACCCTAGACTAAAACAGTTTCCTGATGTAGATTTTTTATCATCGATGTTGTTGCCCCAATCACTATCATTGAAACCAACTAACTTGACAACCTTACATTTGTGGTAATGGATTCCAAAATCCCATGTACCCTTTACATATCTGAGAATTCTTTTAGTTGCTTGTAAATGCAGCTCAGATGGATTAGCTATAAACCTTGATATAAGAGAAAAAATATACTGAATGTCAGGTCTCGTTTTGGTGAGAAAAATCAAACTCCCAACCATGCTCCTATAAGTGGTCATGTCAACCTTCGATGCTCCATCATTCTTGCTCAATTGGATCCCATGTCCAATTGGAGTTGCAACTTCTTTCCAATGCTCCATAGCAAATTTCTTGATCATATCTTGAGCATACTTATGTTGACAGATGAAGATATCTCTATCTGTCTGATGAACTTCCATGCCTAGGAAGTAGTGCATTAATCCCAGATCTTTCATCTCAAATTGTTTCATCATGGAGTTTGAACTCCATATTCATCTTATCATTACTACCCATAAATATGAGATCATCCACATATAAACAAACTATGAGTATGTCTTTACATTGCTTTAGGTAGTAGAGAGTTGGTTCACTTTTGCTCTGAGTGAACCCATATTCCTTGAAATAGCCATCAATGTGAGAGTACCATGCTCTTGGTGCTTGCTTGAGGCCATATAGTGTTTTTTTTAGTTTATAAACAAGGTGTTCCTTACCTTGTTCTTGAAAGCCTTGAGGTTGTTCAACATAAACCTCCTCTGTTAAGTACCCGTTTAGAAAGGCATTTTTTACATCCATGTGTTGAATTTTCCATCCTCTGTGGGCAGCTAAGGAAAGTATTGTTCTGATTGTCTCCTGCTGAGCTACAAAAGCAAATGTCTCCTCATAATCAATTCCATACTTTTGTGTGAAGCATTTTGCTACCATTCTTGCCTTGTGTCTTTCAATGCTCCCATAAGCATTGAATTTGGTCTTGTAGATCCATTTACATCCAACACATTTATTCCCTTTAGGAAGCTGTACTAGCTCCCAAGTATCATTGTTTTTATAGAGGTCATCTCCTCTTTCATGGCGTCTTGCCATATCTTCTGAGTACAAGCCTTCTCATAGCTATAAGGTTCAAGCTATGTACTAGTCAATAAAGCATAATTGACTACATCTCCCCGAGGCTCTTGGGAGTCATCATATCCATACAAATGCAAATTTTCAAGTCGTTGCAAAACTAAACTCATTTCACTAGATTGACTTCTAGTATATCTTCTTTGAAATTTTTTATCCAACATCTGATAATATGATTGATGTTGTAATGTTCTCTTACCTCTGGATGGAGAATCAATATCCATTGGTGAAGAACTGATTAATCGTTGTGGAGGACTTGGAGAAGTTGATGAAATTGAAGTAGCACTTTTGCTTGGGCTTGAAGGGGGTGTGTCTTTGCCTTTCTTGGGTTAAACCTGCATCATGGGATTCATCATCAACAAAAATTCTTGGATGACCCCATTCTCCCCCTTCATCAAAAATCACATCTCTGGAAAGGACAATTTTACGGGTCTTCGGATTGTAGAGTCTATAGGCTTTGGTAGACTCACAATTTCCTATAAAAATACATGCTTGACTCTTGGGATCAAGCTTTTTCATTTTTCATCAGGAATGTGTGCATATGCTAAAGAACCAAAAATTCTAAAATATTTTACATTTGGCTTCTTGCCATACCATGCCTAGTAAGGAGTGATCCCCTTCAAACTCGAAGTAGGACTCCTATTTAGAATGTATACACTGGTTCTTATATCATCAACCCAATACATATTACTTAGATGCTTTGTTTGAAGCATCGATCTGGCCATCTCTACAATGGTACAAATTTTCCTCTCTACCACACCATTATGTTGTGGAGTATAGGCAGTGGTGAACTACCTTTTTATTCCACTTTCTTTACAAAATTGCAAAAATTCTTTGGAAGAGTACTCCTCCTTTATCTATTCTGAGACATTTTACATGATATCCACTTTGTTTCTCTACATCATTCTTGAAATCCATGAAGCAATCAAAAGCTTCATCTTTGTGTTTCAGGAAATAAACCCAACACATTCTAGAGAAATCATCTATAAAAATGAGAAAATAAGAATTGCTACCAAGACTTTGTGTCTGCATTGGACCATAAATATCCGAATGCACTAATTATAGTGGATAGCTGACCCTCCATGCTTGTCCTCTTGGAAACTTGGACCTGACATGCTTTCCCAAAGCACATCCTTCACAGACCTCCTTGTGATCCTGAATTTTAGGAAGTCTGATCACCATCGCTTGAGAAGTCAACAATTTCAGGCTAGCAAAATTCAGGTGACCATATCTCAAGTGCCAAAGCACACTTGAATTTGCAATGGCAATATTTGCAAGTTGAGCTCCCCCTGACTATCCAAACTTAAGGGGAAATAACTTATTTTTGGTCATAGGTGTTAGTCTCACAATGACACTGAGAGGGGGGGTGAATCAGTGTAGCTCTTTAAAACTTAAATCTTCAACACTCAAAGCCAAAATAATGAAAACATAAAACCAAATAAAGCAAGTATAACAAGAGAACATCACACAACAACAAGATGTACCGAGGTTCACCGATTTGGCTACATCCCGAAAATTATTGTTTGGACTCCCATCCAAATCTAGCCTTTGCAAAGCACCAATGTTACAATCAATTTACCAGCACTCACTGGAAGGAGCACCAACCCTTGATTTATCTGCACCAATAGAAAGGAGCACCAACCCCTCTACCAAGCACCCACTTGATTTTGATATTGATAATAAAATTACATATATGAATGTCTTCATTGAAACCAAAACCCTCTATGGTCTGTAAGCTCAAAATCTAAAACTTTATATTTCACCCAGTATAACATCCCTCTCTCTGCATTACTCATAATTTGAATCTTCTCTTCTAAACAAAATTGATTGTTCTCTTAGATCGTTCTGCTAATTGTTAAACGCTTTATGGGTATTGTGCAGCACTTTGTTTGCGAACTCCTCTCAAAATTTTAACTAAAATGGATATCATATGAGAAAGTTATGTCCAAAAAGCTAAAGTGCCATTTTTCACCACTCTCCAAAAATCACGGATTTTCACTCTTTATCTTTCTCCACACACACTTCTCTCTTCACAAAATAAAGTCTCCACTTTTAAATAAAATCCCTTGTCACTTAAAAAGCACACACTTGCATTCTTTTTCCCTTTTCAATTTTAAAAATATTTTCTTTAATGAAGCTTCTTAAAGCAATATAGCTTCCTTTTTTTATTTTGAGAAGGCATTTCGTCAAACACGTCACATGCAAAGAATTGACACCTTACTCGTTCTCTTACTTCGGAGCCACGTGACACCTCAAACCAAAAATAAAAGATGCTCTATTTGATGCCTTGAATGTGTAACAATACTGAAACCGAAACTCTGGCGACTCTACAAGGTCAAAATGACCAACTGAAGGATTTTGCACAAGTGGAACAAATTGACATAAAAGTGACCTGTACCATTTTTGCAACAATCATAACTCTCACCTCGTAATTCTTTTTTCTCTGAAATTTGAAATGTAGAATCTTTGCAACGCTGAATACATCCAGTCTGAATCTTACTTCATAAATCCTTACGGTTCACCTATATCACCTCCACAAAAACTGTTGCTAACACACTTTTTCCAAAAAGAGCGTTTTTGTGATAATATTACAACGCTTGTAACATTTGCCTTGTTTTTCTGTTTTGGTGGAAATTTGTAACACATGTTCTTGAAGATAACGACCACCTCTAGTTCAAATTTTGCTATCAAATTCTTCTTGGTTTTCTTACAGTGTTTCTGACAAAACTGCCCTTTTTTGGCCTGTACAACCACTTGCCAAATCATCCGCCAAGATACCGAAAACATCACCGATCAATACAAACACTATGCTGACACCTTTATTCTAGAATTTTTCCTGACATGCTGGCATGTTCCAAACTGATCCATCCTGTCCAACTACGCCCGTGATGACTTTTGCAATTTTTTGACAACTTCTTGACGATTTTTTCAACTTTTGCAAATTTGCACGAACAACTTCACCCTAACATCAAAAACATCCTCATAAGCATTGAACATCACTGTACATACTCTAAACAACCTTTGAACAACTGTTCACTACATCAACCTATCCATATGAATGTGTTGACAACAATGACAATACTGTCGTTGCACCTTGCTCAACAATATCCCCCTTTTGAATTGTTGGCAACACACGCATAATTTCCTGTAACTCTTCTCCCCTTTGAAAACAAGACCCAAGGGCTGTTGCAAACTCCCCCTGAGTCCATGCACAACATTCTCAGACAAAAATTATTACACTTAGCAAAAATCACAAACATGAGCAAAAAGATAAACAAATACACAAATTCTCCCCCTAAGAATGTGGCCCCAATAGCTAGTCAATTCTTGGGAAGTGTGACCACTCCCAATTTCTTGCGAAGGTACTCAAAGACTTCCTTGGGCAATGGTTTGGTGAATATATTTGCTACTTGCTCTGTTGTTGGAACAAAATCTAACTTAACCTCACCTTCCGCAACTTTCTCCTTCAAAAAATGATACTGGATAGTAATATGTTTTGTGCGAGAATGCATAACTGGATTCTTTGAGATGTTAATGGCACTGGTGTTATCACACTTAATTGAAATCGACTCACTAAAATTAATGCCAAGATCCTTCAGAGTTTGTTTCATCCATAACACCTACGTACAACATGTTGTCACTATAATGTATTCTATCTCTGCTGTGGATAAGGAGACTGACTCCTGTTTCTTACTGTGCCACGCGACCAACCTGTCTCCAAGATAGAATGCACCTCCACTGGTACTCTTTCTCTTATCTACACATCCTTCCCAATCTTCATTTGAATACGTAATAAGGGTGAAGTCCTTACCTTTCGGATACCATAACCGATACTCCATAGTACCCTTAAGGTACCGAAGAATCCCCTTCACTGTTGTCACATGAGTCTCCTTGGGACTAGCCTAAAATCATGCTACCATGCATACTGCCTGCAAAATACAATAAGCTCTCAATCATATACCTATACATAGTTTGATCAACATGTGGATATTTGTCATCCTTGCTCAACTTGCAACTTGTCGTCATGGGAGTGCTAACTGGCTTACAATCCTCCATTGTGAACTTTTTCAACATCTCTTTTACATATTTAATTTGAGAAATAAATATGCCCTTCTCCTTTTGATTAAATTGCAATTCGAGGAAATACGAAAGTTCACCAATCATTGACATTTCAAATTCTTTCTCCATCTTATTTGCTAAATCTTTACACAACTCATCTTTGCTGCTGCCAAAAATGATATCATCTACGTATACAACAAGAACAATATGATGACCATTTTCTATTTTGACATACAAATTACTATCCACCATACCTTTCTTGAACCCTTGCTGAGTAAGACAATTGTCTAGCCTTGCATACCATGTTCGGGGTACCTATTTTAAGCCATATAACGCTTTCTTCAACTTGCAAACCAAGTTGGGATCATCACCAAGTTGGAAACCATCTGGTTGCTCAATATAAACCTCTTCTTCAAGTTTCCCATTCAAAAATGTTGATTTCACATCCATTTGATAAACTTTGAAATTCTTGTAAAATGCTAAAGCCAGAAACATTCTAATTGCCTCTAGTCTGGCCACAGGTGCAAAGGTTTCCTCAAAGTAAATACCTTCAACTTGTGCATAGCCTTTGCATACCAATCTTGCTTTTTTCTTGACTACCTGTCCGTCTTCATTCAATTTGTTCTGAAAGACCCATTTAGTACCGATTACATTTTTATTTGCGGATCTTGGTACTAACTCCTAAGTCTTGTTTTTCTCGATCTGATCTAATTCTTCATTTATTGCCTTTACCCAACTTTCATCTTTGCTTGCGTCAACAACATTTTTGGGCTCAATGTTGGATAATAAAGAGTAGTTACTAATCTTCTTCTTGTCTGAACACCAACAGTGGGGTCTCCAATTATTTGCTCTCTAGGACGATCTTTCTGCCAATCGGTTGTTTTGAATTTATTATTTTCTTCCACTTTTGAATCACTTTTTGAATCCTCTGAGTCAATTTTTGGTTTCTTTTCCATTTCCTTTTCCTCATCTCCTTCAACGACCTCTTCATAAATTAGGTAGTTCTCTTCATAGCTAATTACTCGTTCCCTTCCTTCATCAACTTTAACATCGGCACTATCTATAATTTTCCTTAGCCTCTTGTTGTAGCATTTGTAAGCTTTGCTTTTTGACAAATAGCCAAGAAAAATACCTTCATCCACTCTATCTTCAAACTTACCAAGGTTTTCTTCAGTTCTTTTGATGTAACACTTGTTACCAAAAACTTTAAAGTATCTTCATGTTGCCTTTTTACCGAACCACAACTCATAAGGAGTTTTGCTTTCATGCATCCTCAACATGCACCTGTTTTGGATGTATACCGTAGTATGGACTGCCTCTTTCCAAAATCTATCTGCTACTTTGCTCTCAGTCAACATAGTCTATGCCATTTCATGCACTATCCTATTCTTTCTTTCTACCACACCATTTTGCTGAGGTGTCCTGGCTACTAAAAACTGTCTCCTAATGCCATATTTTTCACAATACTCTATGAAATCCTCTGAAATGAACTCTCCTCCTTTGTTTGACCTTAAACATTTAATCATTTTTCCTGTTTGATTCTCAAATTGGTTTTTGAAAACCTTGAACATCTCAAAAACTTTTGATTTATGCTTCAAAAATAGTACCCATTTCATCTTGGAATAGTCATCTATACACAACATGAAATATTTGTCATCGTTTATGCTTTGCGTTCTAATGGGTCCACATAAATCAGTATGTACTAGTTCCAAAGGTTTGCTTGTGTAGTACTCTTTTGTTTTAAATAGGACTCTAGTTTGCTTCCCCTTTTGACATGAAGCACAAATGCTATTTGATGGTTTGCTAATGGTGGGAATATCTCTCACTACTTTCTTTGAGCTGATTTTTACTAGATTGTCAAAACTGATATGACCGAGCCTCTTGTGCCACAACCAATTCTCTTCTTCCTGTCCAAACAAGCAAGCTCCTTATGAAGTCTCTGAGAGAGTGTATAGGTTTCCAGATGTCCTTGATCCAGTTGCTATCAACTTCCCATTGTTTGCCTTTCTGAATTCACAACCTTGCTTCTTAAAGATCACTACATGACCTCTATCACAAATCTGACTTATGCTCAACAAGTTATGCTTCAAACCAACCACAAACAAAACTTCTTTTGACCTAATTTTTTTGTCACTAATCTTAACTTAACCTCTTCCAACTATCTTAGCTCCATCATTGTTTCCAAACTTTACTGAACCACCTTCATATTGCTGCAACTTCTCAAATTTTTGTTTGTCACCTGTCATATGACTGGAGCATCCACTATCAAGTATTCATGGTGCAAATTTATTCTGCACTTTAAATGTCATCTGTACGATCAAGGATTCCTTTTCTTCCTTAGGTCGCTCTTTTTATTTCCACTCAGGTTTGATTACAATTTTGGGCTCTTGTTTTGGCTTTTATTTTTCAGTAGCTTGTGCATGTTTTTCGAGAAATTTTATATTTTGTCTTATTCCATTTGGCTAAAATTTTCTTCCCTGAAATTGATTTGATGCAAATGTACTTCGACAATTTCTTGCAATATGCCAAAAATTATGACAGTTATAACATTCTACTACATAATTCATAAAAGGTGAAAAAGCATTTCTATTGGTAAAATTCCTTGGTCCTACACTATACTTGCAATTTGAGATCTTATGTCCATAACCATTGTATTTAAAACAATAACCAAAAAAGAGATGATTGAACCTGGGTGGTGGTCTTTGCCATGTTGTCGTAGGAGCCATAAATCTCCTTCTTCTTTGATTTGGTGAAGCCATCATTGTCAATTCTCCTTTCGTGCCTTGCATTATTGCTTTCTTTTGCATGATTCATTTTTGCTTGATCAACCTATTTCTTCTCTTCATTCTTTGTGGATTCTTCATTTATGGCCTTTGATCCATTTGATGATTCTCCTTCATCAAAACCCAAACCAAATTTGATGTCTGTAGTCTTTTGGTTATTTATGATCTTATCCAACTTCATAGAACTTTCTTCACGTTTGTGATAACAACTAAATTTTTGATTCATCTCTTATAGCTACATTCTTAAACCAACAATCTCTTCTTCTAGCTTGCTACAATAATCTATTTTCATGGTTATTTGCACTTCGAGATCTTCAAATATTTTCTTGGATTCTTCTATCTGTACTTTCAAATTTGTTATGATTTCATTTGCATCCTCAAGCTTTCTTAAAATTTTCTTATTCTTTTTTCTTTCTATCTTCAATTCATCTAGAGCTGCAATTAGTTCCTCTTCCAAATTCACTTATGCGTCAATTTCTTCTTCATCGCATTTCTGTTCTTTTTTTGGTTTTTCTTCTTTGAGTGCTATGAAAAGAGCTTCACCTGTTTCCTTTTCAGAATCCTCACTGGAGCTATCTTCTGATGAACTGACATTCTTGGAGATGAAACTTTTCTTCTTGAAGTTGCCTTTTCTAATTTTTTTTTTTTTCTTCCAGTCACTTCTTTCTTCGTGTGATCCTTCATCACTTTTGTTCTTCTCATTAAGTGGATATTTAGCTGCAAAATGCCCAACACCTCCATAGTTGAAACACTTAAACGTTAACTTTCCTCTATATTTTCTTTTTTTCCTTTTTAGTTTTTGAACAAATTTTGCTTCCATTTCATCTGATGTCTCTTCTTTCTCGGATTCTTGTTTTACTTTCATATTTTTATGGGATTTAAAAGCAACTTCTCTTTCTGTGGGTTTAGATTTTCCTATTCTCATCTCATATGCAGTCAAAGAACCATGCATCTCATCCATACTAAAAGAATTTAGATCTTTAGCTTCTTCTATATCTGAAACTTTAGAATAAAATATTTGGGGAAGAGATCTTAATACCTTTTTCATGATAACAAAATCTTTGATTTCCTCGTCGAGTCCTCTAATCGCATTAATGACTTCATTAACTCTCAGCATATATGCCTCTATATTCTCATTGTCATTCATCTTTAATACTTCGAACTGAGATCGATATGTTTGTAACTTGGCTTCCTTGATATTAACGTCTCCTTCATGAATGCTCTTCAGTTTGTCCCATATTTCCTTTGTCATTTTACAACCCATAATATTTACCAGTTTGTTGTCCACTAATCCACACATGATAGCATTCTTTGCTTTTGAGTCATTCTCAAATATTTTCTTATCGACAACATTGATTGGAGAAGTGGTGGGTATTGTGTATCCACTATCTATTGAATCTCAAATGTTGTATACCAAAGCACAAAGATATGTCTACATCCTGAGTCTCCAAAATGTGTAATTAGTTTCGTCAAACAATGGTGCTTTTTTTGATGAGAAGCCTTCATCACCTGCCATTGTGTCACTTCCAAGATCACCCTAGCCGGTTAAGCCTGTTCAGGAACCTCGCTCTGATACCAATTGTTAGTCTCACAATGACATTGAGAGGGGGGGTGAATTAGTGTATCTCTTTAAAACTTAAATCTTCAACACTCAAAGCCAAAACAATGAAAACATAAAACCAAATAAAGCAAGTATAACAAGAGAACATCACACAACACAAGATGTACCGAGGTTCATTAATTTGGCTAAATCCCCAAAAATAATTGTTTGGACTCCCATCCAAATCCAGCCTTTGCAAAACACCAACTTTACAATCAATTTACCAGCACCCACTGGAAGGAGCACCAATCCCTGATTTATATGCACCAACAGAAAGGAGCACCAACCCCTCTACCAAGCATCCACTTGATTTTGATATTGATAATAAAATAACATATATAAATATCTTCACTAAAACTAGAACCCTCTATGGCCTGTAAGTTAAAAATCTAAAACTTTCTATTTCACCCAGTATAACATCTTTCTCTCTGCATTACTCATAATTTGAATCTTCTCTTCTAAAAAAAACTGATTTTTCTCTTAGCTCGTTCTACCAATTGTTAAACTCTTTATGGGTATTGTGCAACACTTTGTCTGCAAACTCCTCTCAAAATTTCAGCCAAAATGGATATCATATGAGAAAGTTATGCCCAAAATGTTGAAGTGACGTTTTTCACCACTCTCCAAAAATCACGGATTTTCACTCTTTATTTTTCTCCACACACACTTCTCTCTTCACAAAATAAAGTCTCCACTTTTCAATAAAATCCTTTGTCACTTAAAAAGCACACACTTGCATTCTTTTTCCCTTTTCAATTTTAAGAATATTTTCTTTAATGAAGCTTCTTAAAGCAATATAGCTTCCTTATTTTTATTTTGAGAAGGCATTTCGTCAAACACGTCACATGCAAATAATTGACACCTTACTCGTTCTCTTACTTCGGAGCCAAGTGACACCTAAAACCAAAAACCAAAGATGCTCTATTTGATGCCTTGAAGGTGTAACAACACTGAAACCAAAACTCTGGCGACTCTGCAAGGTCGAAACGACCAACTGAAGGAACAAATTGACATAAAAGTGACCTATACCGTTTTTGCAACAATCATAACTCTCACCTCGTAACTCTATTTTCTCTAAAATTTGAAACGTAGAATCTCTGCAATGCTGACTACATACATTCCAAATCTCGTTGTATAAATCCTTACAGTTCGCCTGTACCACCTCCATGAAAACTGTTGCTGACACACTTTTTCCAAAAAGACCGTTTTTGTGACAGTCTTTCAACGCTTGTAACATTCGCCTCGTTCCTTCGTTTTGGTGGAAATTTGGAACACATGTTCTTGAAGATAACAACCATCTCTAGTTCAAATTTTGCTATCAAATTATTCTTTGTTTGCTCGCAGTGCTTCTGACAAAACTGTCCTTTTTTGGCCTGTACAACCACTTGCCAAATCATCCGCCAAGATACTGAAAATGTCACCGATCAATCCAAACACTGCGTTGACACCTCCAACACTGTTCTAGAATTTTTCTTGACATGTTGGCATGTTCCAAACTGATCCATCCTGCCCAAATGCACCCGTGATGACTTTTGTAAATTTTTGACAACTTATTGACGATTTTTTCAACTTTTGCAAATTTGCATGAACAACCTGTAACAACTTCACCCGAACATCAAAAACATCCTCATAAGCATTGAACATCACTGTACATACTCCGAAAAACCTCTGAACAACTATCCATTGCATCAACTTGTCCATATGAGTGTGTTGACAATAATGACAATACTGCACTGCACCTTGCTCAACAATAGGTACCTGCATGATGACTCTATTACAATTATTCTTGTTAAATATTACACATTTCCCTCATCAAAAACAATTTTATAATTATTTTCGATCATTTTTCCAACACTTAATAGATTGTGTTGGAGTTGAGGGGTGTAGTAGATATCATTCACCTTTTTGAGGCCTTCCTTTGTTGGAACCTCCATGGCTCCAATGCCTTCAACTTGCAATGCTTTATCGTATCCCAACTTGATTCGGGATTTATAGGTGGAATCTATTGTAGCAAAGAGTTCTTCTTTGCCACTCATATGGTTGGAACAACCAGTATCCAAAATCCAAGTATCATTCAGATTTTGATTCGATTACCCATAAGAAAGAAAGAGATTAGAAGTCCCTTCTTCTTCACCAAAATGACCATATTGACTGCTTTTACTACTGCTTCCCTGAGAATATTTGGACCAACAGTCTCGAGCAAAGTGACTTAGTTTACCACAATTGAAACAAACCTTTTTAGATTTGTCACTTCCTCTTCCTCGACCTTGATTTATACCTCTGCTTTGTTGACTACCTCTGCTTTGACTTCCACCTCTATTGGGAGTTCCTCCTCTGTTGGGATTTCCACCTCTTTGGTTGCTCTTGCCTCTGCCTCTTCTCTGACCTCTGCCTTGGACTCTACCTTATCCTTTTCCAACACCTTCCTGATATGTGAAGGTTTTATCATCGCCTCCATAACTGGTTGAAGGAGATTCCTGTAATCTCTCTTCATGTGAAAGTAATGAACCAATTAAAGCATCAAAGGATAGTATAGACAGATCCTTTGATTATTCAATGATGATTGCTATGTGATTCCATTTTGGAAGAAGTGTTCTCAACACTTTCTTCACAATAGTTTATGGTTTGACTTCTCCAACTGTTACCATATTATCAACGACTGCTTTAACTCGAATGCAGTAGTCACCAACTTTCTCATTTTAAATCATCTTGAGATTCTCAAAATCTCGTTTCAGTGTTTGAAGCCTGGCCTGATTCACTTGATCACTTCCTTGGAAACCTTCTTTTAAGGCATTCCATGCATCTTGGGTAGTTATACAAGATGCAATTATGGGAAAAATACTTTTATCCAACACTGCTTGAAGATGAAAAAGAGCAAATGAATTGTTCTTTTGTGCTTCCTTCTTTGCTTTCTTATCAGTTGCACTTAATGTAGTCCAATCAGAGGCTTTTGAGTAACCCTCTTCTACTATGTCCCATAACCTCTTACCTATGAGTAAGGTCTTCATTTTGATAGAACAATTCTCATAATCATACCCATTAAGTTTTGGAATGGGTATATTAGCATTTGAGGCCATAGCTACTGACAAGAAACTAGAAATAAACTTTTATTTTTCTAGTACAATCAATTTCAAAGAAAAATAATTACAAATTTTAATTAAGTCTAGCTTGGTCTACTCTTTCACTTATGGCTTGCTCTTCTTGTTGAGGCTCTCCAATCATCGGGTTTCCAAAGTTATCACCAATCGAATCTTCGTCACTGATGAGGATAATTTTTGGTGATGTTGGCTCCAGTATTTGGACTAAATCACTATTATTGATCTGAGGATTTATTGGTTCTTGAGGTGCAATGCCAACTGAATCTGAGTGCTCAAATCTATTGCCGAAGGAGTTATCTTAGAAATCTGCCTCGTATCTAAAATCGGGACGTCTCTGATGAGCTATGACGACATTTTGTAACTGGATGAACACAACTTGCAGACCGTATCTCTAAACTCTTTCATCAAACGATTCAGCGTTCTCTCTCAGTAAAAGAGAGCATAGTGCATGATAGCACCCGATAGATCATATAATGAATATTTTCAATATAAAATATTCCCCTTAGGGCCTCTGAGGTTACAGATGTTTACTCTTACAAATTTCACTCATTTACAGCCGCTGAGGCTATTACAAAAAAAAATTTAGCCTTAAAAGGGGTTCCAAGGCTTCCTATCACTTTTATGCTCCCTTTTTACAAAGATTGTTCGGTCATCACTACCTCGGTCTACGTGCAATCAACTATGTCCAGGGTCTGTTAGATCCACCTCAGGATGTCTGCGCACCACCTCGAAGTGCATGTCATATTTGTTGTGCATGCCTCAATATCTGTGCTTGGATCTGGAATACCTAGGCAGTCCTACTACCTCGAGATGCGTGCTTGGACCTTTACAGGTGAACTCCCTCAACTTGATCTTGAAAAATGGGTCTGGACCTCCTGCTCTGATACCAAAGTGTGACAAATATGGAGGCAAAAAATTAAAACTTTATTTCAAATTCAATTATGTGCAAACCTTATAATATATAGTCCTCATTGCAACAAATAATACGAAACAGAAGGAGGAGATAAAGGAGAAAAAAGATAGAAGTTGCGAGAAGGAGATAAGAATATAGAAGAAGGAGGATAAGGAGGAGACAAAGTAGGGATAGGAATAGAGATAAATTAAAAAGATGCCTTGCTGATATTTCTTGTCAACTTTTCACCTCCATGGAGTTAACCTCTAACAAAATATAACCTTGATTTCCCTCGAATTGATAAATTAAATGTAAGCTCTACAACCGATCATTTTGGTGTCGTTGTTGGGGAGAGTAGCATCGTAGTGGTTAGTTAGAAAAGTTATTTGGTAGTACAAAGCTAGAGGACTTACTTGTATGTGAAAAGGGGTACGTACGAGACCTTGGTGTGCATATGAGTCAGAGTGGCCCATAGATGGTTCCAATAAGCCTCGCCTTTCGATGTTGTTAGTGTTAGGATCCTCCATCCTAACATTATTATTTAGTATTAGTTAGTATTATTAATCATTTAATTATTATATTACTAACTCATAAAGTGAACCATCGCATCTCTTCATAACATGAACCATCACGTCTCTTCACCAACATAGCTTTAGGGTAGATATATATATTAGGTTGGTCATTCACATAAATCATCAAAGAAAAATAAGAATAAGAATCATAGATTCTAAGGAGGGAGCCCCTTATAGTGGTAAAGCGATTACAAGGGAGCCCCCTTTGAGTGGCCTGCGATTACATTTACATTAATTTATTAATATTCTATAGTAAGACCTTGGGGTCTTACCATTTGGTATCAGAGCTAGGTGGGACCCAACCATATGGGAATTGCTCAAAGATCTTCATCAAAACACTACCGTGTGTGAGTATGAAATTCGATTTAAGGATATCACCAAACACAACACAGGGTGGGGTGAAGCATTTCTCATATATTGCTTCACCAAAGGATTGAAAGAAGAAATTAAAATAGAGGTGACAAAGTTCAAACCCTATACCATGATGCAGACTATTGGATTGGCCAAATTAGCTGAAGATAAAATCAACGCACAACGTCAATTAGAAAAACCACCTATGGGGAAATCTCAAACCACTTACATCGCTCCCAAACCTACGCATAATGGAAGGACACAAAGCACTTACACAACCCTCAAACTTAACCCAACCCTACCGATTAAACATCTCAGTTTTGAAGAAATGAAAGAACGACATGAAAAAGGTCTCTATTATCATTGCAATGAGAAATTTGAGAAAAATCATAAATGTGCTACACGAAAACTATATATCCTGGATGTAGCTGACATCGATAAGGCAATAGAATAAGAAAACAAAAAAGAGATAGACATAGTGACAGATACACTTGAAGATAACACTAAATATGGCAATGATGAGGAAGGTAAGAAAGATGAGGAAGCCATGGAAGATAAGAAATATGAGGAAGATGTGGAAAACAAGGACAATGAGCAAGAAATACTTGAAATACCTGATCCCACCAATGTCAACAATAGGTTTGATATGCCAAAAGTGATTAATGCACCAAGCAAGGATGAGGTAGACATACCTGAAGTGATCAATTCCAGCCAGACATGCACTCTACAAGACCTACACAAACATTCCTCACCAATATTGAGTTCTCATCACATGATCAAACCTATTCGAAACCAATGTAGAGTGACTACACAACCCTTCTCCATTCGCTCTACCAAGGAACCACAAAAGGATATGAAAGCATTACCATCATTTTTGATGCATCATCAGCCGAACTAAAGAGCACTTAAGGTGTGAAACGCGTTTTCGAAGTTTTTCCTTTCATTTCAGTCTCTCTTGTTCTTATGTCGTGAAGTGCCTTTTTCTGCATTGATCATTTGTGCTTCTACTTCCTCTTCCTTATTTGATTTATGTTACGCTAAGGTACTGCTACAAAGATTTTCTTTCTTTTTGAATATAGAAGTCCAAAATTTTTTGGAAGTGCTAAACGTGCGCTCCAGAAGGCTTCCCGTCACTTTTATGCTCCCTTTTTACAAATATTGCCACTTAGGCTATTACACAATTTGTAAGTTTTTTAAGCCCCTTGGGCGTATTACATAAATTGCCTTTGATGCAATTTTCACTTTCCCCTTTTAAAGTTTACTAAAAAAAACTTTTAAAGTAAAATATATTTCTATTTAATAATAAAAAAACCATTGCATTAAAAACAAATAATTTTAAAAGCAATATTTTTAAATTATTAAATGGAATATAAAACTTAAAAAAAAATTGAACCTTTATATTTGTAGCCCGCATGAGTTGAACTCGCAACCTTTCGAACCCGATCGAGCCTCTTGACCAACACGGTTGCGACCACCTCTGGCACCTCAAAGCACTTGCAGGCTCTTATCCTTCTCGTGGTGCATATAAAAAAAATGAAAATTTTATCTCCACAGGGTTTCGAACCTGCGACCGAACACAGCGTTTCAAACCACCTTAGCCAATCGAGCCAAGCATCTGATGTGAAGACACACCCGACATAATTCTATAAAACATGCGCAAATTGTTTTTTTTTTTTTTGAAAATGGGATATCAATATCCCACATGCACTGTGCATGGGGGAATATGGGGTTTAAAAACCTCGACGCGACTATGAGAAGTTGATTTCCTTTGGGCAATCGATCTTCACTCCTTTTTTCGTTGCCTCAGCCAATACTCAGCTGCCACGTCGTGACCACGTCACTACCACGTTACCATATCGTCTACGTCAAATCCCACCTTGCTACCCTACTGTCATGCCCTAGCTGCCATGTCAGGCAAATTGTCCATGTTACCCACTCCCAACCTCTACCACATGGCATCCTTACTACCACGTGTCGTCCTTCTACTGTATCCACGTTAGCCAAGCCTCTACTACCATGTGTTTATCCATGTCAACATCCACATAAGAGTCACATCTACATCCACATTAGGTTCTTGTCAACGTCGCATCAACGTTGGTATTCGATGGCCTGATGCCACATATAAGGTCATCATCACCTTGGTCTACATGCATTCAACTGCGTCCAAGGTCCATCAGATCCACCTCAGGATGTCTACGCACCACCTCGAAGTGTGTGTTATATCTGTTGTGCATGACTCAGTATCTGTGCCCGAATCTGGAATACTTGGGCAGTCCTTCTTCCTCGAGATGCGTGCTTGGACCTTTACAGATCAACTCCCTCTACTTGACCTCAAAAATTTGGCCTGGACATCCTGCTCTTATACCATAGTGTGATAGATATGGAGGCAAAAAATTAAAACTTTTTTCCAAATTCAATTATGTGCAAACCTTACAATATATAGTCTCCATTACAACAAATAATACGAAACGGAAGGAGGAGATAAAGGAGAAAAATGATAGAAGAAGTTGCGAGAAGAAGGAGATAAGAAGATATAAGGAGGAGGATAAGGAGGAGACAAAGTAGGGATAGGGATAGAGATAAATTAAAAAGATGCCTTGCTGACATTTCTTGCCAACTTTACACCTCCGTGGAGTTAACCTCTAACAAAATCTAACCTTGATTTCCCTCGGATTGATAAATTAAATGTAAGCTCTACAGCCGATCATTTTGGTGTCGTTGTCGGAGAGAGTAGCATCGTAGTGGCTAGTCAAAAAAGTTGTTTGGCAGGCAGTGCAAAGCTAGAGGACTTACTTGTATGTGAAAAGGGGTACATACAAGACCTTGGTGTGCATACGAGTCAGAGTGGTCCATAGATGGTTCCAACAAGCCCCGCATTTCGATGTTGCCAGTGTTAGGATCTTCCATCCTAACATTATTAGTTAGTATTAGTTAGTATTATTAATCATTTAATTATTATATTATTAACTCATAAAGTGAACCATCACATTTCTTCATAACGTGAACCATCACGTCTCTTCACCAATGTAGCTTTAGGGTAGATATATATATTAGGTTGGTCATTCACACAAATCATCGAAGAAGAAGAATAAGAATCATAGATTCTAAGGAGGGAGCCCCCTATAGTGGTAAAGCGATTACAAGGGAGTCCCCTTTGAGTGGCCTGCGATTACATTTACATTAATTTATTAATATTTTATAGTAAGACCTTGGGGTCTTACCATTTGGTATCAGAGCCATGTGGGACCCAACCATGTGGGAATTGCTCAAAGATCTTCATCAAAACACTACCGTGCATGAGTATGAAATTTGATTTAAGGATATCACCAAACACAACACAGGGTGGGGTGAAGCATTTCTCATATATTGCTTCACCAAAGGATTGAAAGAAGAAATTAAAATAGAGGTGACAAAGTTCAAACCCTATACCATGATGCAAACTATTGGATTGGCCAAATTAGCTGAAGATAAAATCAATGCACAACGTCAATTAGGGAAACCACCTATGGGGAAATCTCAAACCACTTACATTGCTCCCAAACCTACGCATAATGGAAGGGCACAAAGCACTTACACAACCCTCAAACTTAACCCAACCCTATCGATTAAACATCTCAGTTTTGAAGAAATGAAATAACGACATGAAAAAAGGTCTTTGTTATCATTGCAATGAGAAATTTGAGAAAAATCATAAATGTGCTACACGAAAACCATATATTTTGGATGTAACTGACCTCGATAAGGCAATAGAATAAGAAAACGAAAAAGAGGTAGACATAGTGAAGGATACACTTGAAGACAACACTAAATATGGCAATGATGAGGAAGGTAAGGAAGACGAGGAAGCCATGGAAGATAAGAAAGATGAGGAAGATGTGGAAAATAAGGACAATGAGCAAGAAATACTTGAAATACCTAATACCACCAATGTCAACAATAGGTTTGATATGCCAAAAGTGATTGATGCACCAAGCAAGGATGAGGTAGACATACCCGAAGTGATCAATGCCATCCAGACATGCACTCTACAAGACCTACACAAACATTCCTCACCAATAGTGAGTTCTCATCACATGACCAAACCTATTCGGAACCAACGTAGAGTGACTACACAACCTTTCTCCATTGCTCTACCAAGGAACCACAAAAGGATATGAAAGCATTACCATCACTTTTGATGCATCATCAACCAAACTGATGAGCACTTAAGGTGCGAAACAGGTTTTCAGAGTTTTCCCTTTCATTTGAGTCTCTCTTGTTCTTATGTCGTGAAGTGTCTTTTTCTGCATTGATCGCTTGTGCTTCTACTTCCTCTTCCTTATTTGATTTTTGTTACGCTAAGGTACTGCTATGAAGTTTTTCTTTCTTTTTGAATATAGAAGTCCAAAATTTTTTGGATGTGCTAAACGCGCGCTCCAGAAGGCTTCCCATCACTTTTAAGCTCCCGTTTTACAAATATTGCCACTTAGGCTATTACACAATTTACAAGTTTTTTCATAAATTGTGTTTGATGCAATTTTCACTTTCCCCTTTTAAAGTTTACTAAAAAAAACTTTTAAAGTAAAATATATTTCTATTTAATAATAATAAAAACATTGCATTAAAAACAAATAATTTTAAAAGCAATATTTTTTAATTATTAAATGAAATATAAAACTTTTTAAAAAAAAATTGAACCTTTATGTTTGCAGCCCGCATGAGTTGAACTCACAACCTTTCGAACCCGATCGAGCCTCTTGACCAACACAGCTGCGACCACCTTTGGCACCTCAAAGAACTTGCAGGCTCTTATATTTCTCGTGGCGCATATAAAAAAATGAGAATTTGATCTCCGCAGGGTTTTGAACCTGCGACTGAACGCAGCTTTTCAAACCACCTTAGCCAATCGAGCCAAGCGTCTGATGTGAAGACACGCCCGACGCGATTCTATTAAACATGCACAAATTGTTTTTTCTTTTTATTTTCAAAATGGGATATCAATATCCCACATGCGTTGTGCGTGGGAGAATATGGGTTTTAAAAGCCTTGACGGGACTATGAGAAGTTGATTTCCTTCAGGAAATCAATCTTCACTCCTTTTGCTGTCGCCTCAGCCAATACTCAGCTGCCACGTCGCGACCACGTCAAGACCATGTTGCCACATCATCTGCGCTAAACCCCACCTTGTTGCCCTACTGTCATGCCCTCGATGCCACATCAGGCAAATTGTCCACATCACCCGCTCTTAACCTCTACAACGTGGTGTCCCCACTATCACATGTTGTCCTTCTATTGTGTCCACGTTAGCCAAACCTCTATTGCCACATGTCTGTCCATGTCAACGTCCATGTCAGAGTCGTGTCTACGTCCACATCAAGTTCTCGTCAGCGTCGTGTCAACATTGGTATTCAATGGCCTAATGCCATGTGTTAGGTCATCACCACCTCGGTCTACGTGCAGTCAGTTGCATCCAGGTTCCATCAGATCCACCTCAAGATGTCTACACACCACCTAGAAGTGTGTGTCATATCTACTATGCATGCCTCGATATCCATACCCGAATCTGGAATACTTGGGCAGTCCTATTGCCTCGAGATGCGTGCCTAGACCTTTACAGATCAACTCCCTCTACTTGACCTCAAAAAATGGGCTTGGACCTCCTACTCTATTACCAGAGTGTAACAAATATGGAAGCAAAAAATTAAAACTTTATTCCAAATTCAATTATGTGCAAACCTTACAATATATAGTCTCCATTGCAACAAATAATATGAAACAGAAGGAGGAGATAAAGGATAAAAATGATAGAAGAATTTGCAAGAAGGAGATAAGAAGATAGAAGAAGGAGGATAAGGAGGAGACAAAGTAAGGATAGGGATAGAGATCAATTAAAAATATGCCTTGCCGAGATTTCTTATCAACTTTGCACCTCTGTGGAGTTAACCTCTAACAAAATCTAACCTTGATTTCCCTCGGATTGATAAATTAAATATAAGCTCTACAACCAATCATTTTGGCACCGTTGCCGAGGAGAGTAGCATCGTAGTGGTTAGTCAAAAAAGTTGTTTGGCAGTGCAAAGCTAGAGGACTTACTTGTATGTGAAAAGGGGTACGTACGAGACCTTGGTGTGCATACAAGTCAGAGTGGCCCGTAGATGGTTCCAACAAGCCTCGCCTTTCGATGTTGCCGGTGTTAGGATCCTTCATCCTAATATTATTAGTTAGTATTAGTTAGTATTATTAATCATTTAATTATTATATTATTAACTCATAAAGTGAACCATCACATCTCTTCATAACGTGAACCATCATGTCTCTTCACCAACGTATCTTTAGGGTAGATATATATATTAGGTTGGTCATTCACACAAATCATCGAAGAAGAATAAGAATAAGAATCATAGATTCTAAGGAGGGAGTCCCCTATAGTGGTAAAGCGATTACAAGGGAGTCCCCTTTGAGTGGCCTGCGATTACATTTATATTAATTTATTAATATTCTATAGTAAGACCTTGGGGTCTTACCATTTGGTATCAAAGACATGTGGGACCCAACCATGTGGGAATTGCTCAAAGATCTTCATCAAAACACTACCGTGTGTGAGTATGAAATTCGATTTAAGGATATCACCAAACACAACACAGGGTGGGGTGAAGCATTTCTCATATATTGCGTCACCAAAGGATTGAAAGAAAAAATTAAAATAGAGGTGACAAAGTTCAAACCATATAACATGATGCATACTATTGGATTGGCCAAATTAGCCGAAGATAAAATCAACGCACAACGTCAATTAGGGAAACCACCTATGGGGAAATCTCAAACCACTTACATCGCTCCCAAACCTACGCATAATGGAAGGGCACAAAGCACTTACGCAACCCTCAAACTTAACCCAACCCTACCGATCAAACATCTCAGTTTTGAGGAAATGAAAGAACGACATGAAAAAGGTCTCTGTTATCATCGCAATGAGAAATTTGAGAACAATTATAAATGTGCTATAGGAAAACTATATATTTTGGATGTAGCTGACCTCGATAAGGCAATAAGATAAGAAAACAAAAAAGAGGTAGACATAGTGATGGATAAACTTGAATATAACACTAAATATGGCAATGATGAGGAATGTAAGGAAGATGAGGAAGCCATGGAAGATAAGAAAGATGAGGAAGATGTGGAAAACAAGGACAATGAGCAAGAAATACCTGAAATACCTGATCCCACCAATGTCAACAATAGGTTTTATATGCCAAAAGTGATTTATGCACCAAGCAAGGATGAGGTAGACATACTCGAAGTGATCAATGCTAGCCGGATATGCACTCTACAAGACCTACACAAACATTCCTCACCAATAGTGAGTTCTCATCACATGACCAAACCTATTCAAAACCAACGTAGAGTGACTACATAATCCTTCTCCATTGGCTCTACCAAGGAACCACAAAAGGATATGAAAGCATTACCATCACTTTTGATGCATCATTTTGAAGTGTTTGAGGAACCCCAATGGTTGCCCTCCCATCATCATCACAATTCTCCTAAGAAAGATTCTACTATTTTTCCTGGCAACCCATCACTAACACTTCATCCTTCTCGATATCCCTGCCTACGAAATGATGACATTAAAAGAGTCCAAGAACTTACACAAATCCTTCTTGGAAAACAAAGGATAAAGCTCCTCACTTTGAGCTTTCAGGACAAAGATCTTTTTAAGGAGGGTGGCATTTTGGATCCTCCATCCTAACATTATTAGTTAGCATTAGTTAGTATTATTAATCATTTAATTATTATATTATTAACTTATTAAGTGAACCATGACGTCTATTCACCAACGTAGCTTTAGGGTAGATATATATATTAGGTTGGTCATTCACACAAATCATCGAATAAGAATAAGAATAAGAATCATAGATTCTAAGGAGGGAGCCCCCTATAGTGGTAAAGCGATTACAATGGAGCCCCCTTTGAGTGGCTTGCGATTACATTTAAATTAATTTATTAATATGTCAATAGTAAGACCTTGGGGTCTTACCAGCCAGGTTCATTTTTCATAAAGGTTTCATTTTTATCGCTTTCATAGGTTAAAATTTATTTTCTGCAAATTTCAATTTCCGTAAATTTTATTTTCTGCAAATTTCCTTGCTTTGGGTAATTACTATTGTTAATTTGATTTAAGACCAATAAAAAAGAATAGGAAGTAGGTGAACGTTGAAAACAACCTAATATTGTTTTAGGACCTTGTTTTTGTTTTATAGGAAGTAGTTAGGTTGAGTGACACAACTGTAATGAAATCCCTCCTAATAGTCAAAGAACAGTAGTAATTTACCTTTTATTCAGCAATTTTACTTTCAGTCAAAATTTACTTTCCAAGTACTTTTCCTTTTTCCTAATTATGCTGAAATTAGCTATATAAACGCATCTAATTTTAGTAGCATTAGGACTATTTAGTAATTTTAAAATTGATTTATTTTCTACTGTGTTACAAATATTTGAAAGTTTTGAAATTTATATTTAGAACTTAGCAGAAAATGCATTAGGAGTATTTATAAGTTCTGAAATTTATATTTAAGCTTAGCAAATAGTAGGATTGAAACAAAAGGAAAATAAAAACCCAAACAAAAAAAAAAACACAAAAATCAAAGAGAAAAAAATAAAAAATAAATTGCCAAATGGTTTAAAGCAGTTAAACTGAATTTATAGACCTTAGAAAATTACTAATACAACAAGTGGTTAATCTTCTTCTTGACCAAAATTACAAAACAACCAAACCAAAGTGGTAAGCACTTTGTGAACGCATTGATTCTATCAATGAAAGATCATATGAACTAAAGAAAATAAAGAGGATAAATATAGCAAAAACTTTACGGGTAAATCATTCTTCACCTTATCAAGATCTTGGAATAATTTGTGAAAATTGGTTGTGGGATAGGAGAACAACAGTAAATATAGTAATTTACCCTTGGGATCAATACCTTGAGGATTCCCTCACTGTTCACAATTTTCTTGAAGATATAGAAAGGAAAGAATTAGCCCTACAATACAATAAGAGGTATTGTAGAATTCCTAGAGTTGTACGTTTTAGAGAATCGTGCCAATAGTTGTGTTACGAGCTACAATTTGGAATTCCTGATCCTATTGCAACTAAAGCTTACCCTGTTCAGTTGATTCAGTTATTGGTAGACTATTTTAATTTTGAAGAGAAACATTTTATGACACCAGAACAACTTTGATCCAATCAACGATATTCATAAATTATTCAAAGAAGATTAGACATATTGCAATAAAAAAAACAACAACAAGAAAGTTTAGAACATTCATGAGCAAACCTAGAGACTCTAAAGGAAGATTTATAAAGACTAACAAAAAAGAATAAAAATCCCCAAGAGACTTTAGAATGCCTAGGATTTATAAAATAGTAAAAAATGAGGCTACAACATCAACCAATCAAGCTGAAATCTTATATCAAGATCCCAATTCATGTTTATTATCCAATCCAAAATTTGACAACTATATAGACCCTTCCTCTATCTTTTCCGAACCTATACCTGATTCAATTCTTGAATTTCTATATTCAGATATGGTTGATGAACAAAGTGGTTTGTAAGGAGAAAATCGTGGAGATGGGAGACAAAGGTAAGAAAATAGACAAAGAAAATATTTCCTTTCCCAATATTACATACATAAGGAATAACAAGAGAACCTAAATCGGTTTATGTTTCTATATTGCCTAACTTTCATGGAAAACCCTATGAAGACCCTAATTCTTTTCTTTTCAAATTTGAAGTAGTATATCAAACTTAATTTTACACCACCAATGAGCAAAAGCTAAGGTTGTTTCCATCTACTCTGAAAGATGCAGCCTTAAGATATTTTATGGGTCTAGAAGAAGGAGTTTGTAATTGTTGGGATGGAGAAAATGGATTAAAACAACTATTCCTTGAAAGATATCAAGATTATTATAGAGTTAGGGATAAGAAAGCTGAGCTTTTTCGTATGAATAAAAAATAAGAAGAATATTTGGAGGATTATCTCAAGAGATTTCAATTTGTAGGATCTAGAACAAGGACAATGATGATTTTTCAAGCTGTAGAAAATAAAATTACAAATATCTATTAGCTAGGTCTCAAATGATGGGAGTAGCAATGGAGGGATAGGATATTAGCAAGGTGAGATATTTTGTATGGGCATATAATTTTTAGCTAAGTTTCATTTATTCTATCATTATATTAGAAGTTTTACATGCAAATTATTATAGATTTATTTTCAAATAGTATAACTGTTATAGGATATGTTGATAAGTTTTAGTAATATCAAGTTATAGTTTCCTCCCCATGGATCACTTTATAGCTAAATCCTTATAATCATTTATAGTAGTAGAGGTTAGGAAGGACCTCACAAAGCAAAAATCCTTGTTTCTTAAAGATAAGACAATCATTGGTTAATTTAATAGGTCTTGGTTAGACGCTTTAGCTTTAAGAAAATTGATTGATAGGACATTGAAGTCTCCAAGAGTGAATTTATTCTTTCTTCCCAAAAGTTTCTTCCTATCCATTTTTTGTTCTAGGGAAGAAGAAGATATGATCTTGAAAGGGGATCCTTGGTTAATGGGAAGAGTAGGACTCTTCCCTACCTACTTCTATGAAGGCTTTGCACTTGAAAACGTAAATTTATCTCTAGTAATAGTCTATGTCGGGATGTATAGGTTGCCCCTTGAGTTATGGGAAATTGACACCTTCAAGGCAATAAGCAACACTCTAAGAGAATTCCTTGATATTTGAAAAACTACAAAATATGGAGTGTTAGCTATTTATACTCGAATATTGGTCATGATCAATATCAGTAAACCTTTATCAAAATCATTCTTAAGTATGGGGGTAAGTTGTGGACCTAAACCATGGATTATGAAACATATCTTTCAGATGTAGAAGATGTTATGAGGTGGGGATTATTGATAGATAATTCCCTAAGAAGAGTATAGTAGAAATATATGTAGAAAACCGTAATTGAAACTTACAAATGGATATGGATGAGGATGGTTTTCAACATAGGGTACAACAGGATTAGAACATTAACAAGGAATTGTCTACTCAGTATAATCCTGATTTAGGGATGAACATTCCTATTGAACCTAAGGAATGCACCTCATTGAATTTTGAATATTCTCTTAAAGTACCATGCACCATTTAGAAGAAGGAAAGTGGTGGATTAAATGCATTACTAGATGTTAATACCTCTACCATTAACAAGAAAATACCAAAAAATGAGTAGGATAAGTCAAAAGATTACTTTGTTAGGAGAGTATAAATCTAATAGAAAGGAAAGTTGTGAAATAATATTATGGAATAGAATAATAAGACCTACTCCCAATATTTGTAAGGAAAAAGAGAAAAACCTTGAAATTATCAAGTGAGATACGGGGAAGCAAGAGCAAACATAGAGAAAGGAACACAATCAAAGTTGGTTGAACTTATCTTTACCAAACAAAAAAATGATATTAGTTATTTGTAGGAGGGGCCAACAACCCCTAACGACACATGATTACCACATCATGCGATATAAGGGGTGTTAATGCCCCCTTGAAGTATAGGTGTATCGGGGACCTTTAGGAAGAAGTTTCCAAATATATGAAAGGAATATGGGCAATATGTGAATGGAATATTGTGGATTCATATGAATTGGCAAGAGGAATTTTAACATGTTGGAATCCAGTTAAAATCTCCTATAAAACCATTTTTAAATCTAGTCATTGGATATCCTCATTAGTCACATGTTACTTTGCAAATATTCATTTCATCCTTATTAATGTCTATGGACCTACAATTCAGTTAGGAAAATCATACGTATGGAGTGGTATTGAAGCCTTTATGAGATGTAAAGACCAAAAAACCCAATTAATTATCATAGCATATTTTAATGCTATAACCAAGTTGGATAAAAAAATTGGATGAATTATGAAAATAACCCAAATTATGAGAGATTTCTCAACTTTAATTCAAAGCAATAATTTATGGGAGGTTGAGTTTGAATAGGACAACTATACATGGACCAAAAATAGGATAGGCCAAAACATGATAGCAAAAAATTAGACAAATGCATACTCTTAGATCATTGGCTAGATGAAGGCACTTGTGCTAAAATTAATACCTTGACAAGGACTGGTTTAAATCACTGGCTAATAAGAGTTAAAATGGTGGGAAGTGAATTAAAAAATCATATTTTAAATATGATTAGATGTGGAGAGACCATCTTCAATTTATTGATATGATAACGTGGACATGAAATTATTTAGGAAATGATGGGTTGTATACTCTTCCAAAACATATTAAACCAATGACATCTAAATTAAAATAATGGAACAATAACACTTTTAGAAACATTCTTTAGAAGAAAGAAGAACTCAAAGAGAAACTTTCAAAACTCCAAAATGGTGAGCACAATAATCCAAACTCGAAGGAAAGGGAGTTGCGTAGTGAATATCATTATATTTGGAGTAAGGAAGAGAAACTTTAAAGATTAAAATTGATACAAATTTGGTTAAAAGGAGATAAAAACACAAAGTTTTTCATAGGATGGCAATAGTATAGAGATTAACATCCAAAATTAGTAGAATTAAATTAGTAGAAGCGGTTTAGATTGAATACCAAAGCAAAATCAGAAATGAGGCAAGGTTTTTTTACCAAAACATTATAGGATCAGAGGAAATTGAAGTTGTTAACAATAAACTATTGCTAGAAGTGCCTTTAGTTACAATAGATGAAGATAATAGCAAATTGATGGAGATTGTTACTTTGGAAGAATTTCATTCAACTCTTTTCTCTTTTGATAAGGATTAAATTGCAAGTCTTAATGGACTCTTTATAGCATTTTGTCAACATAACTAGGAAATAGTAAAGGATTCTTTATTGATGGAAATGGAACAATCTAGGGTAAAACAATATATACCTTATAAAATAAATGCAACATATCTTACCTTGATTCTAAAAAAGAAGGATGCAAAATTGTTTGATTCATTTAGGCCCATAAGCCTATGTAATATGACATATAAGATAATCTCCAAAGTGATGGCAAATCGGTTAAGACCTTTATTAGAAAAAAAAAATTAAAATAGCAAGAAGAATTTGTGAAGGAAGATTAATCTTGGATAGGATATTAGTAAATCATGAAGTAATGTATTCAACTTCTACAAAAGAGAGAGCAACCATCTTACAATTTGATATAAATAAAGCCTATAATAGAATTAAATGGGATTTTCATTTTGTAGTATTAGAAAAGTTGAGATTTGGGAAGAAATGGGTCAAATGGATTAAATCTTGTGTCTCTATAATATCATATTAAAAGCTTGTCAATAAGCTAGTAACTTAATCATTTAAAGCCAAGAGTTGTCTTATACAGGGATATCTTCTATCACCGTTTTTATTCATTATTATGGCAAAGGTATTAGGAAGGAACTTGAAGAAGGCGTACAAAGTTAGGATAATAAGTGGACTTAAGGCTAGTAATAACATTGACAACATCACCCATCAATAATTTATAAATACTACCATTTTTGGGAGATAAAGAAAATATGAGGCCAAAGCTTTGAATAACTTATTAAAGGAATTTTACATGTCCTTGTATATTATGCCAAAATGGGTAGAAAAAGTTTAGTCTATGTCAGGATGTATAGGTTTCCCCTTGAGTTCTAGAAAATTGACACCTTCAAGGTAATAAGCAACACTCTAGGAAATCCTTGATATTTTAAAAAATACAAAATATGGAGTGTTAGCTATTTAAACTCGAATATTGGTCATGATCAATATCAGTAAACCTTTATCAAAATCATTCTTAAGTATGGGGGTAAGTTGTGGACCTAAACCATGTATTATGAAACATATATTTCAGATGTAGAAGATGTTATGAGGTGGGGAATATTGATAGATAATTCCCTAAGAAGAGTATAGTAGAAATATGGATATGGATGAAACCGTAATTGAAACTTACAAATGGATATGGATGAGGATGGTTTTCAACATAGGGTACAACAGGATTAGAACATTAACAAGGAAATGTCTACTCAGTATAATCCTGATTTAGGGATGAACATTCCTATTGAACCTAACGAATGCACCTCATTGAATTTTGAATATTCTTGAAGTACCATGCACCATTCGGAAGAAGGAAAGTGGTGGATTAAATGCATTACTAGATGTTAATACCTCTACCATTAACAAGAAAATACCAAAAAATGAGTAGGATAATTCAAAAGCTTCCTTAGTTAGGAGAGTATAAATATAATAGAAAGGAAAGTTGTGAAATAATATTATGGAATAGAATAATAAGACCTACTCCCAATATTGGTAAGGAAAAAGAGGAAAACCTTTAAATTATCAAGTGATATATGGGGAAGCAAGAGCAAACATAGAGAAAGGAACACAATCAAAGTTGGTTGAACTTATCTTTACAAAACAACAAGATGATATTAGTTAATTGTAGGAGGGGCCAACAACCCCTAACGATACATGATTACCATATCATGCGATTAAGGGGTGCTAATGCCCCCTTAAAGTATAGGTGTATCGAGGACCTTTAGGAAGAAGTTTCCAAAACTATGAAAGGAATATGGGCAAGATATGAATGGGATATTGTGGATTCAGATGAATTGGTAAGAGGAATTTTAACATGTTGGAATCCAATTAAAACCTCCTATAAAACCATTCATAAATCTAGGCATTAGATAGCCTCATTAGTCACATGTTACTTTGGAGATATTCATTTTATCCTTATTAATGTCTATGGACCTACAATTCAGTTAGGAAAATCATACGTATGGAGTGGGATTGAAGCCTTTATGAGATATAAAGACCAAAAAACCCAATTAATGATCATAGAATATTTTAATGCTATAACCAAGTTGGATGAAAAAATTGGAGGAATTAGGAAACTAACCCAAAGTATGAGAGATTTCTTAAATTTAATTCAAAACAATAATTTATGGGAGGTTGAGTTTCAATAGGACAACTATACATGGACCAAAAATAGGATGGACCAGAACATGATAGCAAAAAAATAGACAAATGTATACTCTTAGATCATTGGCTAGATGAAGGCACTTGTGCTAAAATTAATACCTTGACAAGGACTGGTTTAAATCACTTGCCAATAAGAGTTAAAATGGTGGGAAGTGAATTAAAAAAATAATATTTTAAATATGATTAAATGTGAGAAGACCATATTCAATTTATTGATATGATAACTAGACATGGAATTCTTTAGGAAATGATAGGTTGTATACTCTTCCAAAACATATTAAATCAATGACATCTAGATTAAAATAATGGAACAATATCACTTTTAGAAACATTTTTTAGAAGAAAGAAGAACTCAAAGAGAAACTTTCAAAACTCCAAAAAGGTGAGCACAAGAATCCAAACTCGAAGGAAAGGGAGTTGCGTAGTGAATATCATTATATTTGGAGTAAGGAAGAGAAACTTTAAAGATTAAAATTGATGCAAATTTGGTTAAAAAGAGATAAAAACACAAAGTTTTTCATAGGATGTCAATAGTATAGAGATTACATCCAAAATTAGTAGAATTAAATTAGTAGAAGGGGTTTGTATTTAAGACCAAAGCAAAATCATAAAGGAGGTAAGTTTTTTTTACCAAAACATTATAGGATTAGAGGAAATTGAAGTTGTTAACAATAAACTATTGCTATAAGTGCCTTTAGTTATAACATATGAAGATAATAGCAAATTGTTGGAGATTGTTACTTTGGAAGAAGTTCATTCAACTCTTTTCTCTTTTGAAAATGATAAATCTGCAAGTCTTAATGGACTCTTTGTATCATTTTGTCAACATAACTTGGAAATAGTAAAGGATTCTTTAGTGGTGGAAATAGAACAATCTAGGGTAAAACAATATATACCTTATAAATTAAATGAAACATATCTTACCTTGATTCTAAAAAAGAAGGATGCAAAATTGTTTGATTCATTTAGGCCCATAAGCCTATGTAATATGACATATAAGATAATCTCCAAAGTGATGGCAAATCGGTTAAGACCTTTATTAGAAAAAATATATATTTTAAAAGAGCAAGAAGAATTTGTGAAGGAAGATTAATCTTTGATAGGATATTAGTAAATCATGAAGTAATGTATTCAACATCTATAAAAGAGAGAGCAACCATCTTACAATTTGATATAAATAAAGCATATAATAGAATTAAATGGGATTTTCATTTTGTAGTATTAGAAAAGTTGATATTTGGGAAGAAATGGGTCAAATGGATTAAAGCTTGTGCCTCTATAATATCATATTCAATGCTTGTCAATAAGCTATTAATATAACCATTTAAAGCCAAGAGTTATCTTATACAAAGATATCTTCTATCACCATTTCTATTCATTATTATGGCAATGGTATTAGGAAGGAACTTGAATAAGGCATACAAAGTTAGGATAATAAGTGGACTTAAGGCTAGTAATAACATTGACAACATCACCCATCAACAATTTGTAAATACTACCATTTTTGGGAGAGAAGGAAAAAATGAGGCCAAAGCTTTGAATAACTTATTAAAGGAATTTTACATGTCCTTGTATATTATGCCAAAATGGGTAGAAAAAGATTAATCTATATTATGCGGTCATTTTTGTGGTGAGTATTACATGATAAAAGAAATATTTTTTATAAAATGGAACAAGGTGTGTGACGATAAAAGTAGGGGAGGTCTCATTTAAGAGTTCTTGTGGATGCAAATTTAATTCTAAGGGGAAAAGCAATTTGGAGTTTGTACAAAGAGAGTCAAAGACAATGGACAATAATTCTTCTAAGTAAGTATGTTGATTTCAATGACCCAAGCTTATTCTTTATTGTATTCTCATTACCAGATGGTTCTCCAATATGGAACGATTTAAAAAATTAATTGATCTAGTGATTAAAGGTCTAAGATAGGTGGTGGGAACTGAAGAAAAAAATTATATTTGGATGGATAATTTGTGTGGTAAAAAAATACTCAATCTAGATCCAACTTTGAAACCATGGATGAGATTACCTCAAGACAAACATAGTGATAGGGTTTCAAACATTATGTACAAGGATTAGGAAGGAAGATAATAATGGAAAAGATATTTTTTACAAGTATACTAGACATTGTTGCTAGGAGGCAATTAAGCATAAAGATAACAACAATGATTATTTCGATGGGAGTCGAGGATAAGATAATTTAGGAGTTGAATAGCTCAAGAGAATACATAACAAGAATTGGATATAATGTACCAATAAAATATGAATACCACTTTAATATGGAGAGATGTTTGGGATATCGTGAGCATTCAAAAATTCAAAATGTTTGTATGGCTAGTAGGTCATAGGAAAATTTTAGCCTAGGATAACCTAATTAAAAGGGGTTTTCATGGCCCCTCGTAATGTGTTCTATGTAAAAAGGAGGAGGAGAGTATAAACCAACTCTTGGGACACTGCTCAATTGTTTGGGAACTATAGCAATGAATTCTTAATATGTCTGGTAAATGCATTGTGATGAATGGCAAAATTGAAGAATGGTTAAATCAATTGTAAAGCAATTTTAAGTGCGAGACATTACATAAAATTTGGGATACATAAAAAGATACAATACTTTGGGTTGTATGGCTAGAAAGGAATAAAATAATATTTAAAGGAAAAGAAAATAGTTTGGAGTTTAAAAAATTAAAGATTTGTTTAGCCATAAAGGAGTCTAAACCAACCCTATCAACTCACACAATCCCTGATCTTGATGTAGAGGGCCTTGATAGATGGATTCAAATCATCAAATGAAATTATGATGTTAGGTAAAGGAGAAACAAAAGGAATGGAAACCATCGAAATCAATGTTGGTCAAATCAAATTTTGATGGAGCATCTAAAGGAAATCTAGGACCATCAGGAAGAGGAGGAATAATTAGAAATAATAAGAGTGATATTTTGTCACATTATGATTTCAATAGTGGATTTAAGACAAATAATAAAGTTGAAGCTTGGGTGGATTTGGAAGGGTTAAAAATATGTAGACAAATGAAATGGAATAGAGTATGAATGTAAAGCAATTCACTAATAGTAAAAAATGCAATTTTGAGAAAAAGCAAAGGCTCCATGGAACATACAAGATATCATAGTGAAAATACAAGACCTTGAAGAAATCAAGTTTATATATACGTTAAGGAAAGGGAATAAATGTGCAAATAGGCTAGCCCATAGAGCAGTTTTAATAGAGGATTATGAAGATAAATTCTCTTTTCTATGGTTAGGGGAAGTAACAAGTTTAGTTGAAGTTGACAAGAAAATGTTGACTGCCTTAATCAAATAATGATTAATATGGTAATACATGAGAAACAGATGGTTTTGATAAGGAAAAATTGCTCTTCCAGGGTTTGATGAGGAAAAACTGCTCTACGAGGATGGCAACAGTTTCTGGAGGAGGTTTGAACAATTGGAGGAATGTTGTGATGGAGTCGGGCCCATCATAGAGCATGAATGCTAACGATGTTTTTTATCCTAAAAATGATTGGAAGGAACAAGATTTTCTATTGCATGCTAGGAATCACTTGTTAAAGAATAATGGATGTTTGGAACAATGTGAAGCCAGGGCGATTCTAGTGGTTCAACCAAACTCGATGGAAGAATATGTGGAGTATTTAACTAAACATGAGCTTATTGGCAAATTTATGGGCATCTAAATTTCTATTTCCTTTATGGAGGATTGGGTTAGGAAGACTTGGAACCCTGAAGGTGATGTGGAGGCGATGTTGAGTGTGAATAGCTATTTTATGGTGGTTCTATCTTGTCTTGTGAAATGTAACAAATCATTTTAAGGGGTCCCTATTTCTATACCCAAGCGAGATATTTCTTAAACCTTGGTATGTGGGTTTCAACCTATCAGAGGAGCGGCCGTCATGGGTTCCAATGTGGGTTCGGCTTTCGTGGCTCCCATTGGAATTTTGGATAAATGACATATTGCATATGATTTTCCTTCTTCTTGGGAAGCCTATTGGACCGTCACAATAGACGATTGATAAATTGCTTGTATTTATGTTGAAATTGATTTAAACAATCTTATTCCAGATTTTGTTGAAATATAGTTTGGATCTACTACATGGGCTCAACAACTTGACTATGAAGCTCTTATGTTTGTTGTTGGATCTGCCATGAATACGACCATCTACAAAGAAAATACCCTAAGTTTGTCCTGCCCGTGGATTCAAATATTGGGCCCTCTCAATCTGCAAAAAAATTGCATAAACGAAAAACCTCGATAAAGGAAGGGGATCAGGATAAGGAAGGCTTTGTTCTGGTAAAACCCTAAAACAAAGGAATATGGGCAAAAAGAGACCTTAAGGATAGTCAGCTAGATGCTTTACTTGATTGTTTTGAAATAATAGATGATCTTGATCAGTACATGGAGATACCTAAAACGTCACTACCTAATGCAGATATAACAAGGCCAGATCAGATGTCTCTTCTTGAGGTGGAACCTAAGGAATTAGATCTAGGGGGTTTAAATGAAGAACAAAGGGATTTGGTTCTTAGTATAGGTGATATGGTTGGCTCTAACCCTATAAGGGAAAATATTTTGGAAAGTGGTACAAATTTAGTTATTCGCTACCTAATTAGGCACTAATGTAGTCATCCTTGGACTACAAAACTCCTACGGTGTTGGGATTGTAGCTGAATATAATTAAAAAAGGTGCTTCGGATAAGAATATGAAGGTGGGTCGAAAGAAGGACCAGGACAAAATTAAGTTAATGAGGGAGAATTTGGTGGATTCAGGCTTGGTGAGAACATTGGACTCCCATTTTTCTAACCCCCATAAATGATTATCCTTTCATGGAATGTAAGGGGGTTGAACAACATCCCTAGATAAAAAGTTATTTGTGATTTGGTTCGTGTTCATTCTTCGGATGTGGTGTTTATTCAAGAGACTAAATTGGCTACTGATAGTATGTTCAATATTGCTTCCAAGTTGTGGAGAAGGGGTCAATGCCAGTGTATTGGTGCATGTGGATATGCTAGTGGTGTTACTTGTTTATGGGATCCTATTAAGATCTCTCCTCTTAATTGGATTTCTAGTAGATGGTCTATTTCGATGATCAAACATGATAATGAATCTGGTGAAACCATCCTACTTACAAATTTGTATGCTCCTATTGATTACAATGGTAAAGTGAATTTGTGGGGGTACATTGGCTTTGTGAGAAGTCTAGATTCCCTGTACCAACGGATTTTGGCTGGAGACTTCAACTCTATCACTTTTTTGGAGGAGAAACGTGGTGGGGTTGATCGTATCGAGCCTTTTTCTTATGTATTTTGTGCTCATATCCAGGCTCTAAACTTGGTTGAAATCAAGCTAGATAATGGGATATTTACTTGGCATAATAGAATATGTGGGGAATATTCCATCTCAAAGAGATTGGATAGGTTTATGATCTCTAGTGCTTGGATTGGTAATAACAAAAGGGCTAGTTCTATGATTCTGGAGGGTAGGGGATATGATCATTAGCCTATCAAACTCTCTACTCTAAAGTTAGGGCTAAAGAAGAATCCATACTTTAAGTTTCAACCTATGTGGATTTAGGATCCTAAGCTTCATGATTTCATGTGAGGTTGTGTTAGTATCACAATGACACTGAGAGGGGGGGTGAATCAGTGTAGCTCTTTAAAACTTAAATCTTCAACTCTTAAAGCCAAAACAATGAAAACTTAAAACCAAATAAAACAAGTATAACAAGAGAACATCACACAACACAAGATGTACCGAGGTTCACCGATTTGGCTACTCCTCAAAATGACTATTTGGACTCCCATCCAAATCCAGCCTTTGCAAAGCACCAACTTTACAATCAATTTACCAGCACCCACTGGAAGGAGCACCAACCCCTGATTTACAAGCACCAACTAGAAGGAGCACCAACCCCTGATGCCAAGCACCAACTTGGACTTCAATTTTGAAACTAGAAGATTGACATAAAAATGCCTTCACTTTTACAAGACCCTAACTGGTCTATTGCTTACCCAACCTCTCTCACAATTCACAAAACACACACACTTTCAGCCCTCCTTTAAAATTCTCCAAGCAACACTCCTTTTATAACTATCCTTTCTCTTTGTAACTCCAATTGTAACTCCTTCTTTCATATTCTCATATGCCACTTGTCAATTGTAACACCTTCTTTTGTATATATTGAGAAGGCATTTCGTCAAACACGTCACATGCAAAGAATTGACACCATATTCTCCTACCATGACTGTTCGTTTTCTCCTTCATGACTGTTCATTTTCTCCTTCGATGACTGTTCGTTTTCTCCTTCCATGACTGTTCGTTTTCTCCTTCGATGACTGTTCATTTTCTCCTTCATGACTGTTCATTTTCTCCTTCGATGTTCATTTTCTCCTTCCATGACTGTTCGTTTTCTCCACTTGGGCATGCATGCGTTTTGGTTCCATGCTTTTCATTTCTATTTTGACCCTTCATTTCTTTTTCTCCATGGGCACATCCGCTTCTTTCCATGTTGTTTTCTCCACATGGGCATGCATCCCTTTTCCATGACTATTCATTTTCTCCTTCCACGTCTATTCGTTTTCTCCACATGGGCATGCATCCGCTTCTTTCCATGATTCGTTTTCTCCTTCCACGACTGTTTGTTTTCTCCACATGGGCATGCATCCGCTTCTTTCCATGTGTAACGACCATCTTAAATGATTTCAAATCATTAAAGATTCCTTATGGGTCCACGTCACTATGCAGTCTTCAGTTTCACCATCCTGGTGTTCATCACTAATATCAGACGCACTGTCAACTACTCTGTTCCTTTGGCAAAAATGCAACATGTCGCGATATCGTGACACTTTTGTTTCTCTGCCTGCCTACCCTTTTTGAGTCGTAAAAATGCGACATGTCGCGATATCGCGACACTTTTGTTTCTCTGCCTGCCTGCCCTTTTTGAGTCATGAAAATGCGACATGTCGCGATATCGTGACACTTTTGTTTCTCTGCTTCCTGCCCTTTTGAGTCGCAAAAATGCGACATGTCGCGATATCGCGACACTTTTTCCTTCTTGCTCTTTCTCTTCGCTTTGGACCATGAAAATGCAACATGTCGTGATATCGCGACACTTTTTCTCCTTGCTCTTTCTCTTCGCTTTGGACCGCGAAAATGCAACATGTCGCGATATCGCGACACTTTTTCTCCTTGCTCTTTCTTTTCTCTTTGGCCGCGAAAATACAACATGTCGCGATATCGTGACACTTTTTTCTCCTTGCTCTTTCTTTTCTTTGGCCGCAAAAATACAACATGTCACGATATCGTGACACTTTTTCTCCTTGCTCTTTCTCTTCTCTTTGGCCGCGAAAATGCAACATGTCGCGATATCGCGACACTTTTTTCTCCTTGCTCTTTCTCTTTGGCCGTGAAAATGCAACATGTCGTGATATCGCGACACTTTTTTTCTTTGCGGTGTTTTGCTTTTTCTTTGATCTTTAGCATATGGGCCACTTCGGTCTTCTTGGAAAATATCAAAAACAACTTTGCACAAACAACCTGTAACAACTTCACCCAAACATCAAAAACATCCTCATAAGCATTTAACATCACTGTACATACTCTGAATAACCTCTGAACTCCTGTCCACCGCATCAACCGATCTATCTGACTGTGTTGACAACAATGACAATACTGTCGTTGCACCTTGCTCAACAATCTCCCCCTTTGGAATTGTTGGCAACACACGTGCAATTTCCTGTAACTCTTCTCCCCCTTTGACAACAATATCAAAGGGCTGCTGTAAATTCCCCCTGAGTCCATGCACAACATTCTCGGGCAAAAATTATTACACTTAGCAAAAATCACAAACATGAGCAAAAAGATAAACAAATACACAAATGCTCCCCCTGAGAATGTGGTCCCGATAGCTAGTCAATTCTTGGGAAGCGTGACCACTCCCAATTTATTGCGAAGGTACTCAAAGACTTCCTTGGGCAACGGTTTTGTGAAGATATCCGCTACTTGCTCTGTTGTTGGAACAAAATCCAACTTAACCTCACCTTCCGCAACTTTCTCCTTCAAAAAGTGATACCGGATAGCAATATGTTTTGTGCGAGAATGCATAACCGGATTCTTTGAGATGTTAATGGCACTGGTGTTATCACACTTAACTGAAATTGGCTCACTGAAGTTAATACCAAGATCTTTCAGGGTTTGTTTCATCCATAATACCTGCGTACAACACGTTGTCGTTGCAATATATTCTGCCTCTGCTGTGGATAAGGAGACTGACTCTTGTTTCTTATTGTGCCATGCGACCAACCTGTCTCCAAGATAGAATGCACCTCCATTGGTACTCTTTCTATCATAAAGTCTTCTTGGATAAGCACTCTAATCTCTGCTCATCATATTATAATTCTTGTTGTACCTTGCTTTTACTTATTTAGTATAGTTTGATCAACACGCAACTCTCAGCTGCACAAAAGTTACTCCCAAATCAAAAGTGACCGACTCTCCAGGCAGCCTGCGCGTAATTTCTTCAACCTTTTGACTGCCACCTCCTCCGTGACTGACGACTTTGCCTCGCATCCGTTGTGCAGCTCAATGTCTCTGGTTTCTAACGGTTGCCATGAATGTTTTCATCGTCTGCGCAGGTATTGACAAGTGGACCGTTACATCTAGCATTGGAACCTCAATCTGCGTGCAGTCATCAACACTCGGTATTCTGCTTCTTGCTAGGGCATATGTCAGGGCTACTCAATGTCTTAGGTGAACGTTCTTCATGCGATTCCAGGGAGCATTTCTCCTCGCTGTGATCAAGGGATTCCTCGGGCAATATCTCGCATTTCTCAAATAATGCAAGACTTTCTTAGGTGCATGGGCATCTTGTCCTCCTTGGCGCTTCACCACCTGGGCGCTATTCTCTCAACGTCTCTGCCTTGCATGTGCCACTTGGCACTCTTGACGAACTGGGTGCTAGTGCCACTGTTTGCTTTGACTCGGCATCTCTTTGATAATGGCTACTTCTTTAGAGAAAATTAATGCTCTCTTATACCAAATGATGTGTTGTATTTTTGGTTAAGAAACGCACGCCTTCCCACCTACATGTTGGCAGTAATTTTCATAACGATCATGAAGAGCTTTACCATAGTCCTCCCTCGATATTGGTAGATGAATTGAGACGTACTCACAACACGGATTCTATTTTATCTGTAGATTGGGAATGTTACAGGCTTCAAAACTAGCACCTGCCAGCTTATGCTTCCATGACACGTCGACCTGTGCTACATGTTCTATCTCAGATAATGCCTATCAGCTGTTGCATCGAAAACCTAGTTGTTCACCATGTTGTTCTGCTGAAGCACATCAGTTTGACACTATCTGCTATTGTAACTGCCATCACCAGAGAGATTTCACAATAATTAAAAAACGGCTCTGTCAAGCCAACGTCTCATGCTCCTGCTTATTACCTCCACAAACAACTACATGAACTGAAACACACTTTGACAACTATACGACAACTCCCCCTGACTACTTGCCTTTCATCCTTAGATAACCAAACAACATAGGAGCATTAAAATAAAACTTTAATATTGCTCCCCCTGAGGATGTGCTACCTGGAGCTGCTTAGTGCAATAGAGGAGTAGTCTCCTTCAGTCCAAGGAGACACGATTTCCTCTCTTCTTTCTTTCTCCAAAATTTCTTGAACTTGGGCTTGAGTTTTTCAACTGCATCCCTATTTTGAACCTTTTCGTGAACTTGAACATTTCTCTTGGGTGGTTGTCTCTTGTGCATCCTTGATGGATGATTATTTTCCTTTCTTTGATGCACATGATTTCTTCCCTGTCTATGTTGCATTCTTTGTGTCTGATGAAATCTATTGTCTTGCCTTAGATTAGATACAAAAGTTCTTGGACAAAACCTTGCTATGTGCCCATGACCATTACATTTATAACATTGCACATGGTGTTCAATCGAAAAAATAGATGTATTTCTACTAGCATAACTCTTTGATCTATTATTCAATCCACAATAAATTGCCTTGTGACCATAATGGTTGCATCTAAAACAATAGCCATTAAAAGCATTATTATGAATAAAGTGAGAGTGATAGAACCTCTTTTGTTGTGGTTGCTTTGCTGTAGATCTCCTTTGAGATTTTCTTCCTTTTGAAGTTTCAGCTTCAAACTTTTCTTGCTTTGATCCTTCAATAATGGACTTCTTCTTCTCTGCAGATTTAGAAGATGAAGGTTGTTCAACTTCATATCCAAGACCAAGCTTAGCCATGGAGCTTCTTTGTTGCCTTATCATTTCATCTAGCAACTTTGTGCTCTTCTCAAATTTGAGATTTGTATTGGCCTCTTCTAGTTGATTCCTCAATAAAACAATCTCCTCTTCTTGTTTGTAGCAAACAATCTCTTTCTCATTGATCTGTGATCTGAGAGTTTCTTCAATCCTTTTGGACTCTTCTACTTGCAGCTTTAGATCACTAATAACTTTGTTAGATTCCTCTTCACGTTTGCTACATACATCGCCTTTATCATCCAGGTGTGACTTCAAGGCTTCTTCTATTTTCTTGGCTTTATGAATTTGTAAGAAGAGATCTTCAATATTATCCCCATATTCTTCCAACTTCTTGGACAGTATTTTGTTCTTTTTCCTTTCTATATCCAACTCTTCAAGTGCAGCGATCAACTCACCTTCTAGATCTACTTCAACCTCAAGGTTTTCATCACATACTTTAGAATTCACTCCTATCTTTTCTAGTTCAATTTTCTCTTTCACAGGAACTGAAACTGACTGAGATGCCTTATTGGAGGAGGATCTATTCTTCTTACCCATTGCATACTAATCCAAGATCAACCCTAGCTGATTTAGCTTGACAAGGGAACCTGGCTCTGATACCAATTGTTAGTATCACAATGACACTGAGAGGGGGGGTGAATCAGTGTAGCTCTTTAGAACTTAAATCTTCAACTCTTAAAGCCAAAACAATGAAAACTTAAAACCAAATAAAACAAGTATAACAAGAGAACATCACACAACACAAGATGTACCGAGGTTCACCGATTTGGCTACTCCTCAAAATGACTGTTTGGACTCCCATCCAAATCCAGCCTTTGCAAAGCACCAACTTTACAATCAATTTACCAGCACCCACTGGAAGGAGCACCAACCCCTAATTTACCAGCACCAACTAGAAGGAGCACCAACCCCTGATGCCAAGCACCAACTTGGACTTCAATTTTGAAACTAGAAGATTGACATAAAAATGCCTTCACTTTTACAAGACCCTGACTGGTCTATTGCTTACCCAACCTCTCTCACAATTCACAAAACACACACACTTTCAGCCCTTCACAAAATCCCCTTTAAAATTCTCCAAGCAACACTCCTTTTATAACTATCCTTTCTCTTTGTAACTCCAATTGTAACTCCTTCTTTCATATTCTCATATGCCACTTGTCAATTGTAACACCTTCTTTTGTATATATTGAGAAGGCATTTCGTCAAACACGTCACATGCAAAGAATTGACACCATATTCTCCTACCATGACTATTCGTTTTCTCCTTCATGACTGTTCGTTTTCTCCTTCGATGACTATTCGTTTTCTCCTTCATGACTGTTCATTTTCTCCTTTGATGACTGTTCGTTTTCTCCTTCCATGACTGTTCATTTTCTTTTCCCTTGTGCATGCATGCATTTTGGTTTTCGAAAAGGCTTTTCATTTCTATTTTGATGGCTCCTTCATTTTTTTCTCCACATGGGCATGCATCCTCTTCTTTCCATGACTGTTCATTTTCTCCTGGTCTTTTCTTTCCATGATGTTGTTTTCTCCACATGGGCATGCATCCGCTTCTTTCCATGCTTGTTTTCTCCTTCCATGATTTTTGTTTTCTCCACATGGGCATGCATCCGCTTCTTTCCATGACTATTCATTTTCTTCCATGACTGTTCGTTTTCTCCACATGGGCATGCATCCGCTTCTTTCCATGTGTAACGACCATCTTAAATGATTTCAAATCATTAAATATTCCTTATGGGTCCACGTCACTATGCAGTCTTCAGTTTCACCATCCTAGTGTTCATCACTAATATTAGACGCACTGTCAACTACTCTGTTCCTTTGGCAAAAATGCAACATGTCACGATATCGTGACACTTTTGTTTCTCTGCTTGCTTGCCCTTTTTGAGTCACAAAAATGCGACATGTCGCGATATCGTGACACTTTTGTTTCTCTGCTGCCTACCCTTTTTGAGTCACGAAAATGCGACATGTCATGATATCGCGACACTTTTGTTTCTCTGCTCTTCCTGCCCTTTTTGAGTTGTGAAAATGCAACATGTCACGATATCGTGACACTTTTTCCTCCTTGCTCTTTCTCTTTGCTTTGGATCGCGAAAATACAACATGTCGCGATATCGTGACACTTTTTCTCCTTGCTCTTTCTCTTTCTTTGGCCGCGAAAATGCAACATGTCGCGATATCGCGACACTTTTTTCTCCTTGCTCTTTCTCTTTTCTTTGGCCGTGAAAATACAACATGTCGCGATATCGCGACACTTTTTTCTCCTTGCTCTTTCTCTTCTCTTTGGCCACGAAAATACAACATGTCGCGATATCGCGACACTTTTTTCTCCTTGCTCTTTCTCTTTTCTTTGGCCGCGAAAATGCAACATGTCGCGATATCGCGACACTTTTTCTCCTTGCTTTTTCTTCTCTTTTGGCCGCGAAAATGCAACATGTCGCGATATCGCGACACTTTTTTTCTTTGCGGTGTTTTGCTTTTTCTTTGATCTTTAGCATATGGGCCACTTCGGTCTTCTTGGAAAATATGCATTTAACATGACGATTTTTTCAACTTTGCACAAACAACCTGTAACAACTTCACCCAAACATCAAAAACATCCTCATAAGCATTTAACATCACTGTACATACTCTAAATAACCTCTGAACTCCTGTCCACTGCATCAATCGATCTATCTGACTGTGTTGACAACAATGACAATACTATCACTGCACCTTGCTCAATAGGTTGGTGGACAAATGGCAAAACTCCTCATGGCACCGCTATGTATTCCTTTATGAAGCGACTACAATTTGTTAAGCATAAATTGAAGAGATGGAATAGACTAAAATTTGGGAAGCTTTCCTTGGCTAAGTTGGTGGCTCTTAAGAGGGTGGAAGAAGCTTCAAGGAAGATTAGAGATCAAGGACTCACGAAGGAGCTTCGTGTTGAGGAATCTAAGTTTGCGAAAGACCTTACTGAATGGGAACTAAGGGAAGAAATTTTTTGGAAACAAAAAGCTCAAGTAGATTGGCTTCAGGAAGGGGATAGGAACATGACATTTTTATAACTTAGTTAAGGGTCGTCGTGATGGTAACCTAATTACCTCTCTTGTGAATTCTTAGGGTGTCCTGCTCTCTTCTTTCAGGGATATTTCAGAAGAGACTAGGAGGTATTTTTCCTCTTTCTTCAAGGAGGACTCCCTCTCAGAAGATGAGGATGAAAAGCTTATTCTAAATTGCATTACCTCGATTATTTCTAGAGAGATGAACGAGCACTTGATGGGTCCAATTTCCTTTGAGGAGTTGGAAAATGTTGTATTCAAGATGAAAAAAGGGAAAGCCCCAGGTCCAGATGGATGCCCGATTGATTTTTATCAATATTTTTGGGCGTTAATCAAATTTGATCTTCTAGAGGTGGTCCATGAGTCCCAAAAGAACAAATATATGATAAGGGCCCTAAATGCTACCTTTTTTGTGCTTATTCCCAAAAAAGAGGGAGCGAATTCCTTGGATATGTTCATACTTATCCCTTTTTGCAATGTTGTGTATAAGATCATCACAAAAATTATTGTTGAGAGGCTGAAGATATGGTTGAGCAAAATCATCTCTGAGGAGCAAAGGTGGGTTTGTTGTTGGTTGGCAAATCCTGGATGGGATTTTTATTGCTACAAAAGCTATTCACTCGATGGAAACTTCTAAAGAGAAAACTATATTCATTAAGCTGGACATGGCCAAAGCCTATGACTAGGTCATATGGTACTTTATTCAAAAAGTTTATGCTGCTTTTGGCTTTGAGGAGGAATGGATTAGATGGGTGATGAGTTGTGTTTCTTCTTCCTTGTTCTCCGTTCTTGTTAATAATGAGCCATCGGAGCTGTTTGAGGCCTCAAGGGGTTTGAAGCAAGGAGATCCTTCGTATCCTAATTTGTTTATCATTATGGCAAAAGGGTTGGGAAGATTGCTCAAGTCTCAGGTTAGATAGGGTCTCATTTAGGGGTGGAAGTGGGATAGTAGTTTGTTGCCACTTTCCCACCTTCAATTTGTTGATGATACTGCTTTTCTAGGAGTTGTCACTATCAGGGAAGCTGACAACATTAGACGGTCTCTTGAAATATATCTTGGTGCTTCTGCATAGTTTATTAATGAAGACAAGTCTTCTATTTTCTTTTTCAATACCCCTCCTCTTATTCAAGCTAGGATTACTCGCATTCTAAGATTCCAGGTCAAGACTCCCCCCTTCATTTATCTTGGTATTCAAATTTCATCTCATCCTCTACCTAGATCTTCTTAGCAGTCTATGCTTGATAAGTTTAGAAGGAAGGTGAATCATTGGACCATCAGATGGCTATCCTCTGCAG